>JASWHV010000020.1:48036295-49291424 GCA_030760725.1 Neostapfia colusana
CACCCACAAAGGTTGTGGGCGCTTGTCAATGCGCGGGTATCGACCCCAACCGATCGCTGCTAGGGCGGTAGTGGGTGCCCCGACCAGAGGCTTGCTCCTTCCTCCGGTCTTGTTCTTCTTCCTGCTGCACGGAGCAGCAGCCTCTCCGGCACTCCCTGTCATGGAGGTAGGTCGTGAGTGCCAGTCTCGGCCTTCCGCCGCCCTAGCACATTTGTTGGCCAGGCTGAAGAGCTCAGAGACGTATTGCACGTCATGCGTGGCCAACTTCTCGATCATCTTCTTGTCACGATCGCCTTGCCGGAAGACGACGACGACGGAGGCGTTGGAATGCGGGGGATGGTGTTCCTAACCTGGGAGAACCGCTGGATGAAGGATCGCAGCGTCTCCCCGTCACGCTGACGCACGGCGTGGAGGTCAAGCTCGGTGCCGGAGCGCGTGTAGGAACTCCTGAAGTTGGTTGTGAACCAGCAGCACAACTCTTCCCAGGACGTGATGGAACCTGGGGCAAGGTTCATGAGCCATGACGGGGTTGTGCTGGTCAGGGCCACCGGGAAAGTAGTTGGCCATAACGACCTCATCCCCTCCCGCAGCTAGGATGGAGGTGGAGTAGATCTGCAGAAACTTGGCGGGGTTGACTGTCCCGTCGTATTTTTTCGTCAAATGGGGCCGGAACTTAGGTGGACAGACCACCACACGAGGGTGCAGGGTGAGTGCCATGTAGCCCCCTACTGCCCCCGGAGAGGCAGGTGTAGGCGGAGCGCGGCCCGTTGGTACAACGCTCAGAGAGCGGCACTCTCCTTCGAGGATGCAACTTCTCTCTCGGCGTCGCTCGATGGTGGTGCGACCATCCTCACTTGCAAGGCGACGGTCCAGCTCGACCCTGAGGTCATCTATGGTCGTCATGCGTGCGGCTGCTGTCCCACGGGCCACCATTGGCTTACGCGACTGGGCTAGCGAGGGTTCCGCCCGCTGTCTCTTGTAGGTAGTAGAGTTCATGGTAGCAGCGACGAGATGGTCGACATCATGTTGCCACTATTCTGCCGCCTCGGGGGTGGCACCCTCACCTTGAGGGTTGTGGAGCAGAGCGCGTGTTGCGGCCAGCACGCTCTTCCGGGCTCGGTCGTGGTGGAGCTGTCACCGCCGTTCGGGTAGAGGGCTGCCGAGGGGAAGCGGCCTCTGGCAGTGCGAGTGCCGGCGGTACACCATCCGTACGGTCACCGGCTCGTCCTGACCTGGGCGCCGTGGGCACCACAGGGGCACCGACGGTCTGGCCGCCGGTTCAGCCGGATTTGGGCGCTAGGGGCGTCGCTTGTACGCCGGTTGTCTGATCGCCGGCCTGGCCAGACCTGCCCGCTTTGGAGCGGGAGGTAGCCTCGTCGTCTCCCGTCTGGAGACGACAGCGAGTAGGGTGAGAAGGCTCGCCATGGGAGGTGATGTTCACCATGGTCGCATGAAGAGAGCGGAAAGCCCCCCCTACTTGGCGCGCTAAATGTCAGAGTGTGAGAGCTGCGACACTCCTCCCGACCTGCTTGGAAGCAGCCCGCGATGTTCTTTGATGGGAGGGGGCTTGGCGCCCTACGCGACCTGGGCTTGAGGGAGCGGATGAACACCGAGATTTACGTGGTTCGGGCTGCCGGAGCGTAATACCCTACGTCCACGGGAGTGTTTGTTCTATTGCTTGCGCGTGTGTGCTTGTGCATTGTGGGATATAGAATGCAAACCCCTTGTCGGGTGGTCACCCCCGGTCCTTTTATAGTCTAAGGCCGGGGTGGTTACAATGAGGCTTGGGGCCCAACAGGTGGCCCCAAAGCTATGTGAACCCTATACATGATCTAGGGCTTCCTCCTCTGAGTAGAGTGGTTGACGAGGGAGTTATCTCCCGCCGCTTGGCGCGCTGAGCACCCCTGTCCGTGTGTCAGGTGATGATGAAGATGTCGTCTTTTCGCTGCGTCTTCTCGCCCTGCTCGAGCGGCTTTGTGCCTTTGGGTGGCATTGTACTACTGCCACGCCTTGCCGTCCTGTCTTGTCACTGAAAGTTTATCTAGGCATTCCCTTGTGGGTTTTGGATGATTGATGACAAATGAATTGAGATCCTAATAAACTTGTTGAGATGAATGCAGATTAACTCGTGTAAGGTAGAAGTGGTGCACTAAAAAAGGTGAAAAATCAAGCGATAAAGAAAAAAAGGAAAAGAACATATTCATGAGTCAAGAGCAGTGTAGACATACTTGTATAGGATGTGTATGAGAGACACATCTCAAGATCTCAAAACCTTTACGTAGGGGTAAGAGATTAAAACATATCCCAATCACTCACAACACGGTGCACCGGACTAGTCGGCTCAGAAACCGGACTAGTCCGTTCAACTTTCTGTTGCCCTCACAACACGTGCACCAGACTAGTCTGTTCAACTTTCTGTTGCCTCACAACACGGTGCACCGGACTAGTTCGATTTGAAACCGGACTAGTCCGATCAACTCTCTGGAACCAACATTCACCTTGCACCGTACTAGTCCGCTCAGAAATCGGACTAGTCTGATCAACTCTCTGGAACCAACATTCATCTTGCACCAGACTAGTCTATTCCGAAACCGGACTAGTCCATTCAACTCTCTAGAACCGACATTCACCTTACACCGGACTAGTCCGCTCTTGGACCGGACTAGTCCGTTCAACTTTCTGTAAACACATCAAATTAGGGGTTTCCACTGTGCCGCATGCAACACAAAAATTGTACATGGCACACCAGACTAGTCCGGTGAACATAGCGGACTAGTCCAACCGCTAGGGTTTTTGGAAACCTTATATAAATAGAGGTGCACGACAACACATGAACAAGACTCGACTCCCAGCGCCGCCACACGCCCCAAGAGCAAAAAAAGCACCTCTCTCCACTCATTCTAAGTCCAGAAAGATTAAGTCTTTGAGGATTAGAGATTGGATCAAGGAGAGAGTAGTTCTTCTTGACATTGAGCTCTTGGTTTGTCTTCTCTCACACAATAGCTGATCGTTGTTCTTTTTTGTGTGTGTGGGAGGAAGAATTACTTTCTGTAATCTTGTGGGAGCTCTCAGATTGTGAGAATGCCCCACGTACAATTGTTTACCCCTGTGTGTGGATAATGGAATTGAATCGGCCTTTGTGGCGATTCAACGAGGGAAGGGTTGGTGAAGAACCGGTCCTTGGTGGACTCCTCAACGGGAATGTAGATTCCTTGGTGGAATCAAACCTCGAGATAAAACCTTGTCTTGTGTCTTCTTGATCGTCCTTCAATTGCTAATTAAGTGTATTAGTCATCATTTGGTTTACATCGACCTAGCGTTAAACTTGAGTGTTATATCTTACTTCACTATACTTAAATAAGCATTTATTTTTTGCTGCACAAATACCTGGAGTAGGAACAAGTCTCACTTTGATCTATTAATTACGATCATATCGGACTAGTCCGCACTATACCGGACTAGTCCGACCCACCTGGAATTAATGAGTCTGCTAAGTGTTTCAGGTAACCGGCTAAAAATTCAAAGATCCTATTCACCCCCTCTAGACTACATTCAGTCACCGTAATGGTGAATAGGCAGATAACGAAGGCGTGCGTAGTGCGCCATGCTTTTAGGGAAGGCGCGAGCCTTGAATGCGAAGCCTGACAACACACTTTCTTCTTGACTTCGTCGACCCACGGCCCACGATGGATCATGGGGCACGTGATGGCTCTGGAGCTCTTATAGACGGGTTTGGAGCCAGGGGACACGTGACAACTCCAGACCCGACCTCAGCGGGGAGGCTCGGACCGGAGCCCAAGGCACGTGTCAGTACCGGAGCTATCCTCAGCGGGGAGGTGACTTTGAGCCAGGGGATACGTGGCAGCTCCGGACCTCACCTCAGTGGGGAGACTCGGACCGGAGCCCAGGGCACGTGTTAGCACCGGAGCTGTCCTCAGCAGGGAGGTGGCTCTGAGCCAGGGGACACGTGGCAGCTCTAGACCTCACCTCAGCGGGGAGGCTCGGACCGGAGCCCAGGGCACGTGTCAACATCGGAGCTATCCTCATCAGTGAGGTGGCTCTGAGCCATGGGACACGTGACAGCTCCGGATCTTACCTCAGCGAGGAGGCTCGGACCGAAGTCCAGGGCATGTTTCATCTTTGGAACTCAAGTGAACATGACAGCCCCAGGACTGACCATGGAGCCAAGGACACGTGGCTACGTTAGGGCATGCCTCAATAGAGAGGCGAGCACCAAGCTGTCTTTTACCCACTACGCGGGGTACCCGGTCTGCAGGATACCGATAGAAACTCAATAAAAAAATCTTCATTTTTTTAAAAAAATTTTATTCTAGCCGACCCTAACGTGCTTGATAAAGGTTTTTGTTGTTGTTGTTTAGTGAGCTTAGAATAGTTGTCCTAGTCGATTTGAGGTAGGAGTCCTAGATGGTTAAGAGTTCTAGCCTGACCATGGATCCAAGTCCTAGTAAGGTTGTTGCACAATGAGAACCATTATCGAATTTCTAAGAATCGAAATTCAGATCTTTAGGTTTAAGACCCAATCTTGTCGCCCTAGGAGGACGTGTTCCAGCCAAAAATTGCTCTCTACACAAAAAGAGAGAATCAAGGGCAGAAGGGGTGGAGAATCCGATATGGTCCGTGGGACGTATACGGTGGAGTGGATCCTTGTCCTGGCTAGCTCCGCGGGCTGACGCGAATCTGCAAGGAGGAATAGGTGGGCTCCGCAGATCCGTGAGGAGTGCAAGCTCGTGCTTGTCATGCTATTTGAGGGCGAGCTTGGGAGCTCGTTGCAGCCACGCGCGTCCTACAATGCTACCTCCTTCTGCATCTCTGCTCCGTCAACCCAGTATGGCAAGCCTCCACCACTCTGGTTGGGTGTGCAGGCGAGATCGTACCCGGCCGCCATGGCTAGGCGCGCGGGTGAGGTTGCCGCGGGACACACAGTCATGCTCAACCCCTCCTGCCATGCTTCGCATGGGGCGAGGTCGTCCTTGGCCACCACAGCGAGACGTAGGGGTGAGGGTCACCCGACGCAGCCATGGCTGGGACCACGGGCAAGGTCGGCCATGGCCACAGGCCAAGCGGGGCGTGCCTCACGACGAGGACGAGATGTTCGTCAGGAGTTACGGATGACCCATCCCCCTATGCGGAAGGCGCCTAGCGTTGGCGCAACTGGATTCCACGTCCCCAAGATGGGTGCGCGAACATTCAGAGTGTCATGCGAGAGGCATAACACCACGTGACTCAAGGTCCTTGTGAGTCAGTGCGCTTAGAGTGGATCCGAGGTGGTACACGTATGGGGCCAGGCTCACTACAGACGCGTCGGTACAGGGAACTTTGCTGTGATCTTATATCAAGATTGAGTCGACATGATGCAATTGAGTGGAGATGATGTAAAGATACGTCCATCCCGAGGTTGAGTGCACCAGATGTAAGGATATATTCCATCATGAGTTTGATTGTAGGGTGTAAGAAAGTGTGTTTGTCATTCTAACGAGATTAAGTACAGATAATCTAAACATGTGTGTCATCCCGAGTCTAAGTTTAGGTGGAAGAGGTGAGTTCACCATCCTAAAGTGAAAGAGATGTTTTGGTCATCCTAAAAATTAGTGAAAATGTGGGTGGAACAATAGAGTAGTGTTCATCATTCTGATTAAAGTGTGCAATTGCCGAATTGAAGATGCGAAGATGAATGCAAGGTGTCAAGATTGGAGTTCGTGAAGAAATAAGATTAAGTAGACGACTGTTAAGTTAATCTTGTTTTAAAATAGTAGTCAGTTTGAAATAGATGTCCTAGTCGGTTTGGAGTAGAAGTCCTACATGGTTAAGAATCAGAGCAGAAATAAAGTGTCCTAGTTGGACCACAGATCAAGTCCTGATATGACTATACATGAATGTCTATATAAGCAAAGGAATAAAGGAACTGCTGGATAATGAGAATCAACACCAGATTTTCAACAGTTGCTAAGGCTATCTCCGACAATGAGAGGCAAAATTAAAGACCTATTTGTCATTTTGGCTCTCTTTGAACATACTTTCTGGGTTTTCTTCAGCAACCTTCTCCAACGGTGAGCCTATTTTAAGTTATCTCCAGTTGTTTTTCACTTCACTGCCGCCAAACAATCCATGAGACGGCGCGGTGGCTGGGGCACGCTGCTCGAGGCGGTGGCGGTGAGCGGCGACCGATGAGGCAACACGGGGCAGCGTGGCGCGCGGCAAGGCTGTAGGGCACAAGGAGAGCGGCGCGATGCAAGGCAATGGGCGGCACAGTGCGGCGAGGTAGCGGCGGTGCACGAGACGGTGAAGTGGCTGGGGCAGCGCGGCTAGTGGCGACAGCGAGCGATGACAGGCGAGGCAGCACGGGGACTGGCGAGGCAGCATGGATCGAGGCGGCGGTGGCGACCGACGAGGCAGCACGTGGCAGCGCAGTGTGCGGCGAGACGGCGCGGTAGTGGGGCAACGCGAGGCAGCGGCAGCGGGCGGATTGGGGATTGAGGAGAAAGAAGGAGAATGAGTAGTTGAAATAGGGTGTGTGTCCAGAGTCTCTATATTTAGGGTGCGAATGAAACAAGACCAAATGGGCTGTGCATATAGGCTGCCTGTTGGAAGGCTTTTGAGTTGCTTCTAAACATCCAAAATGAGTTTGGATTATGGTTTGAGCTATCTGTTGGAGACAACCTAACTTGGGCCTCGAAATAGTTGTAAATATGCATAGCATCAACAATAATAGCATTTGTCAGATAATCATCTTAAATCGTTTTCATTCCACCTCCCTTTCCATAAACTTGTTTTTTTTCTTTCACGCCATGTTTTTTACCGTTGTGACCTCGAGTAAACGCCTAGTACGTGGAGCTATGAAATGCGTACGGACTAGATGCCCGTACGTATTGTAAATTAATGTATGGTTAAGAACGTAGGTTAGTTTAATACCGTTCATGATGAGAGGAGCAGATCGCGCGTGGACGGCTAGGGGTGGGTGTTCGGTTAATTTGGTTAATCCGGTTTGGTTAATTCGGTTAAGAGAAATTTCGGTTATGAAGAATTGATAATCACAAAATTCGGTCGCGGTTAATTCGATTCGGTTTTGCGGTTAACCACAATTTAATGTGTAATATCATTTATTGGGCAAAAATGATAATAAAACACATAAAAATAGTAATAAATACAAAAATGACATATATGCGTTGATCATGGACGAAGACTATTAATATTAGGTTATGATATGAGAAATTTTCGGTGAGGATAAAAATTAGTACTATTGAGCTTTGTTTTTATGGGTTATAGGGTAGTGTGGGTTAAAATTTCAGTTAAATTAGTTATTCGGTTAGTACGATGTGATAATCAAATTTTATTCAGTTAACTGAAATACATAAAAATGATAATTGCATTTAACCAAAAATTTTAGTTAACCGAGTATTTCGGTTCCATTCAGTTCGTTTCGGTTTTGTGGTTATCGGTGAAACGTGTTCACCCTTATGGACGGTGGGTTGAGCAGACAGTCACCAGTGGCCCATACATGTTATGAATAGGGAAAGCAGCCGTGTTGAAAACAAGGAAAATATTACAGAATTTTTTTCTGGAATAGTATTTTGATATCGTAGATCTTAAAAAGAGATGTTATTTCAAACAATTGCAGAAATAAATAGAAGTCATCCTCATTCTTCAGAGGGAATGCGCTAAAACTCCTGTCAACTAATTTTGCGCAGACCTCTATTGGATGAGTCACCCTTCCAATGAGTGGCATTTAAGGTTTATTTATAAAGTTAGCAACAAATAGTTCTATAGTGTAGTGGTTAGCACTTCACACTTTAGATTTTGTGACCTAGGTTTCAATCTTGGTGGCATACATATTTTGTCAGGTATCATGTTTTTTTTGTATCTATGTATTTCAAAACTAAGCAGGTGAGGCTCCCTGGTAATTGCCACCTTTCCCAAACAGAAATGCTGCAATCTTTTTAAATAGGAACATTTAATGTAAATTTTAAATATGGGGTCATTTCAGAAAAAAATCAAAACTAGTCACTTATCACCCTCTGGGAAGGGGAGAATTAATCCACTGTAATGATAAATCGCTCCGTGGACAATCGAACACTTCCGAGGGTGTTTCTCAAGATTTCCCTCCTATAAAGTTTGCATTGAGCCTCCTGGCAAAAAAATTGTGCTATGGGGGTTCATCACTATAGTGAATGAGTCGTCCTCCCAATGGACAAAATTTCCTAGTTTAAATTTTTTTAAACGACCTTAGTTTTAAAATTTTATGTTTAAAATGTTCCTATTTTGAGAAAAAATTCTAATGACGCTTGCTGACAAGCAGTGGCAAATAAATGCAGTAATGTAAACCACCATGTTTTCAAATCCTACATCCCAACTTCATTATAAGGATATCCTCAGTGGGGGATTTTATTTTGTTGTTTCCAAGAGTATCATGTCACCTAAAATGTTTTAAATCTAGAGATGGAACAATCTCTATAATACATAATTTCATTTTGAGATTTCATAGCACACACTTATATTTTGTTTCATTGGTTGCTTATAAGATGATATTTTTACGAAAACCCGGGCCAAATGGCTTGGCGTATATTAATATAAGAAGATGATTTTTTTACATGCCTCGAACGGACCCTCGAGGGACCGGAACAAATACTACATACACATAAAATGTGTCACCATCATTTCTGCTAAAGATATGCAATATTTCAGCTAGGAGTTTCCGGTATTTGCCCCGGCCAAAGATCACTGCCTCGTGTCATCATTGATCAGTTCCACAACTTGTTTAGGGTTCAGTTCAGTGTCTTCAAAGACACAGCGATTCCTTTCCTTCCATAACATCCAACGCGTTAAAATTGCTATGGATTTGCTCTGTGTAGATTTTTGTTTCTCTGGTATTTTGGAAAGGTCTTCAAACTATCTGATTGCCAATGATAGAGGTTTATAGAATGAGTTCCAAATAATTCAGCAACCTTCAACCAAACCTCTCTCGCATATAGTCACTCCATGAATAGGTGAACTGACGTTTCGAGGTTTCTCTGATAGAGGCTACAAAAGTATTGGTTTTCCCACCCACGAATTTGTTAGCGAGCTGACGTCCCATACACGGTCCTGGAGAAGTAACCACGCATGAAGAATTTGCATTTTGCAGGTGCCCATACCTTCCAAACACATTGCAGAAAGCGAGAATCCACACTGCCTTGAAATTGCATTGTGTAAGCAGACTTTGCACTGTATTGGCCGTTGCGTGTCAAAGTCCAATGTATTTCATCTGCTCTTTCGTCTGTCCGATCAAATTTTGAGTCCTGAACGAGTGCCCATAATTCCACATATTCCTGTATAAGCTGTGTTTTCATGTTGTAGGAGATATCAACTCACTACAAGAATCCAGCAAAATTACGATGACCAAATTTATTTACGACGACTAACACTATAACCGTCGTAAATAAGCTTATTTACGATGGCCAGGTTCGGCCATCGTAAATAAAAGCTTATTTATGACGGCCAAGGTCAGGCCTTCGTAAATACCACCTTATTTACGACGGCTTGACCTTTGCCGTCGTAAATAGGCGCTATATACCCCGCGGCCCGGGGTCGGCGCAGGTGTGCCGCCTGAAGCTTCGCTGCCACCGGCCGCCGCCGCCCCCGCCGCCGCCCCGGCCGCTGCCGCCCGCCTCCTACGGAGCTCAGGCTTCGCCGCCCGCCGCCTCCGGAGCCCCGACCTCGCCGCCATGGCTTCCCACGGACCGCCGCCGTCTCACACGGCGCAGCAGTCGCCGTCGTTGGACCAAATCAAGTAATTGGTTCCAAATTTAGTTATTTAATATAGTTAATTGGTTGATTAGTTGTTTAAATGATTGATTAGTTGTTTAATTTAGTTAATTTAGTAATTGATTAATTTTAATTATTTAAGTTATTTAATTTTAGCTTTACTCCCCGACCTTGCCGCCCCGGCCCCCGGCGTCGTCGCTAGTGTTTCGCGTTCAGCCCCTCGTGCCGCAAACGCCGACGCCTCACGCCCCCGAGCCCTAAGCCGTCCTCTGCCACCGCCTTCATCGCCGCCCGCCGCCGCCGCCTCCACCGCCGACCGCCGCCCCCTCTGCTGCCCCTGCCCCCAGCCCCCAGCGGGCCCCCTCTTGGTCCCCGCCCCTCGCGCGCTGCCCGCGTCGGTGCCTCGGTGCGCCCCTGACCCTAGCAGCCCACTGCACCGCCGGACTTTGCGCCCTCTTTGAGTCATTTTTTAATAATTATGTTTTATTTATTAATTACTTGCATGCAAATTGTTTGAAAATTGAGTGATAATTATTCGCTTCACGATGTTTAGCTATATACACTGTCGTGAGAGCATGTAATATGATAATCAATAGTAGGACATCTATCGAGTCGGGCTTTGAGGCGAACGGTGCCGGTGCGGACACGAAGCGCTCGTTCGAATACGACGGTGTACATGAGACATACACAGAGCTTCGAGCAACTAAGATGTGGAGAGACGCTCGACGAGAGTCGTCGGTCCGCCCTCGACGCCCGACTGACGTCCCTCCAACACTCGACCGCTCATCCGTCGTGACCGTCATAGAAGGATACAAGGACCACCCAACGACCTGTGTCTGGTGCCCGAGCCCCCGAAAGGCCGACGGGCTTTGGCTTCGTCCTTCTCCCGTTGTTCTTGAGATCCCAGACATGCCGAAGGATTAGGTCGCATGGATGCAGACCCGTGCATTGACGATCACTCTCCCCCCTCTCTCTGTTTCGTTCTTTCCTCTCTCTCTCTCTCTCTCTCTCTCTCTCTCTCTCTCTCTCTCTCTCTTACATGATTCAAAAATGAATGAGTAACGTAAACTTTTAGAATATACATCACCCTTTTCGAACCGGCCCGTCTCACATGCTTTACGCATGTGAGCCGGGTAGGTTCAGAATTGTCCCTTTTTGGACAGCCTGAGAGTGACCGAGGGGGTGTGCCTCTTTTTTTTCTTCGATATAAAGAAAAGAAAGAAGTTATGAAATGGTTGAAAAGTTTGAAATTACTAGTTGTGTACAAAGCTTGTCTGAAACGAGTCATGAATGTCAAGATGAGAAAGCTCACTGGGTTGAAAAGTCATGATTATCACATAATCATGGAAAGACTCCTACCTATTATGTTTCAGGGCTATTTTGATGATGTGGTGTGGAAGGTGTTAGCCGAGCTTAGCTACTTATATAGATTGCTCTGTTCTAAAGAAATCACGGTAGAGATTATGAATAAATTGGGGAAGGAGATACTGGTACTATTATGTAAGATGGAAAAAGTTTTTCCTTGAGGTTTCTTCAATCTAATGCAACATCTCCTTATCCATCTTCTATTTGAGACTAAAGTGGGTGGTCCTATACAATATAGATGAATGTATCATATTAAAAGAGCACTTAGATATCTGGAGCCAATGGTTGGCAACAGAGCAAGGGTGGAAGGGTGCATCGCCGAAGCATTTACCCTTAAGGAAGTGGGATACTTTTCAAGTGTTTACTTTGCAGAGAAACACAATGTAAATACTTCGACGATGCGATACAATATGGATGAACATCCACCTTGCAACGATCTCTCTATTTTTGCAACAAAGGACACTACTGTTGGTGGTAGCCGGAGCTACAATTGTACTGCAAATGAAAGAACACCCACTTTACTCTACATGTATGCCAATATAGATGGGATGGACAAATATTTCGAGTAAGTTTTTGTCCTAACATTGATGCTTATCGGCATATTATGCAACATTTATATTCATGAAAGTTTTTTTCTGTCCAGTGAGTTCCACAAGAAAAATTGGACACATAGGCATCAATATACAAGCAAACAAGTAGAAACGATGCGACGGGACGAAATAAATGGACGACCTAATTTCCTTTCCTGGTTCCGAGAATATGTAACGTTTTCTCATTAACTTATAAGTATTTATAAAGTATCCTTATAACTTATAAGTACTATAAAGTATTCTTATAACTACGTAATTTGGACAATGCATGAAAGAGCCCGACGTTCATGAAGACTTGCGACAAATATCCTATGGATTGGTTAAAGTTAGAAGCTATGGCAGATATGACGTCAACGGGTTTCGATTTCGTACAACTCAATTTGAAACTCTTCGTACTCTCGCGGTGACATGTAATACTGTAGTTGTGACGAGAGTAACCAACTCTCAAGGCCTCAGAACTAATTACTATGGGATAATTAACAAAATCCTTAAATTTAGTTTTGCCGAAAATAAGCAACTTCAAGTCGTCTTTTTTTATTGTGATTGGTTTTGACAACAAATAATAGAACACGACAAAACGAATTTGGTATGGTGAAAGTCAAACATAATGTACGACTACGAGGCTACGATACATTTGTTCTTGCACATCAAGTGGAGCAAGTGAATTATTTACCTTATCCATGTCAAAAGCTCAATGCTTGGTGGGTGATACATAACGTGAATCCTCGTGATCGGTTATATGCTTCAAGAGATGATGGATATCATGATATCAATTACGTCGACGAGGTTTATCAAGAACAATAATTGTCAGACTCGATCACTTAGTTGGAGACGCTAACGAAGACTTCTGATATGCGCAAAGAAAAACGGAAACAAATTACGAATTGATGGTCTGGTTTAATGAGTAGGGTTCGTGATGTCGATAAATTCTGAAAGTGACTCCAAATAACTTTTTTCACTCCAAATAAATTCTGAAGGGCAGGCCTGGCGCAGTGGTAGAGTCTCTCCATTTGTGTCCTGGAGGTCCTGGGTTCGAATCAGCCTCCTTGCAAAATAAGCAAGGGGAAGGCTGCCTAGAAATTCCCTTCCCCAAACCCCACAACATGTGGGAGCTTTCAGCACTGGGTATGCTAAAAACTAAATTATCATAACTTTGTATATTTTCTTAGCATATTTATCAATTACTCCTTACAACAGGATGTCGTCAAAGAAGGGAAAAGGAAAGTGGGCTAGGGGCTTCCTCAGGGAGGCACGAGACACACTTTTTAGGGGCACTTCGTTAGGTGAGAGCAGATGCTCTCAGCTGTTGAGGCACATCCAAGACCTAGCGGGTAGACCTGTGGCCTTACAGCGCACGGAGGTACATTCTCATTGGGAATTACGTTATCTTATATAACACTTAGCAATTAACTATTCTTATAAATCCTTCAATTTTGCAATCTGACTCAGAGTCATCTGAGTCAAGTCAGAGACTACGGCGCCGCAACAGCCTTCGGGGTCACCTATGGCTGCCGCGGAGGTGCCTAGCGTGGAGCCTTCGGGCTCCAGTGGTGAGCAATCTTCCGGGTTACCAGACGTGGTCCCAGAGCAGAGGCGGTGGACGAGGAGGACACACTTTGTGTCTCTTCTCCAATTCCTACAGAGCGGATCACTATTCGCCCGGTCGGAGACACGTAAGAAAACTATCACATAATATTCAACCTTTAGATTCTTTTGTTTGTGGGTACATTAATAAGTTCACTAAATCCTTGCAGCTCTTGGTATGACTGCTCGTTCACGGGTAAGGGGCACACCATAGATAGATATCCGGTTACATTGGGTCTTTAGTGCGTCTACACTATCCCGGTGTGATTGACAGGGTCCCTGCGACATCGTGGGATGACTACGCTCATGTCTCTCACAAGGCGCACAACAACCTTTAGGGGGCTGTATGGGTGATTTTATGGTAAGACTACTTAATAAATTTTTGTAAATTTGTATTCTTCAACTTGATCAAATTGTTAATGCATATCTCTTTGATATTTATTTTCTTATAGATGAGATACCGTTTAGAGGACACGAGCCAGAGCATGTTAAACTATGCTAGAGCCGTGTTCAACAGAAGCGCACGGAAGCTTGTAAAGCAAGTGTTATCGTACGCTCGTATTCAAGCCGTGAAATAGTATCTCAAGTGGCACCAGGAGTACTAGTTGAGGCCGTTTAGGAGGGCCTCAAACATGTACTTGACGGAGGAGCAGTACAAGGAGGTAAGTTGTTTGTGTTCAATAGTTTCAATACTTAGTTATGTAAATGGTATTTCAATGACATAATAAATATGTGCATGTCAGTATTTCCTGGCTAGAGGGATGGCCCGAAGCATACCGAGCTCTCTGCCAGAGGTGGGCCAGCGATGCTTTTATCGCTAAGTCCAGGAGGGCTCGTGGATGCAGAGGTTCCGACTCAAAGCACTCGTATGGCCCCGATGGCCATGTGCATTTGGCTAAACGCATGGTGTGACACCCTCAATTTCGATTTCTACATGCATACATATTTCATGTAGAGAAAACATTTTAAAAGAAGCAGAAACAAAGAAAGAATAAAAAACATAGCCAAAAAGAGCAAATTTCAGTTCACCGAGAGCGCCAAAGACAACTCCCGCGATCCGTTGGCCACGTGGAGCCTTCAGAGCTCATCCCTGCGAAGGGGGAGAGGTCCTCCGCTAACTGGCTACGTGGCAGGCTCGGGGCTGTCTCTGTGAAAGTGGCGAGGTCCGACCCCGTGGGACACGTGTTGCCCCCGGAGCTAGCCTCTGCGGAGAAGCGAAGTCAGCCCCACAGGACACGTGTTGCCTTTGGAGCTAGTCACTACGGAAAAGAGAGTACCAGACACCGCGGGACACGTGTCGCTCTCGGAGCTCGTCTCCGAGAGGTCCGGTCCTACTGGACACGTGTCACTTCCGAAGCTCGCCTCCGGGAGGTCCGACACTGCCGGACACGTGACACCTCCGGAGCTCATCTCCGGGAGGTCCGACGCTGATGGACACGTGTCGACCTCGAAGCTCGCCTCCGAGAAGAAAGGAAGTCTGGCGCTACTGGACACGTGGCATTCTCGGAGCCCACCTCCGAAGAGAGGGGAGGTCCGGCTCTAACACATGGCACTCTTGGAGCTCACCTCCGAAGAGAGGGGGGGTTCAGCACTGACACGTGGCGTGCGCGGAGCTCGCCTCTGGAAAGAGGGAGGTCTCGCCCGCTAGGACGCGTGGCGCACTCGAAGCTCACCTCTAAGGGAGAGGGAGGTCTCGCCCGCCTGACACGCGGCACAACCGGAGCTTGTCTCTGCGGAAAAGGGAGCCCAGGTCCCCGCAGGACACGTGGAGCCTCCGGAGCTCATCACCGCGGAGGTGACGAGATCTGAAATGGTTTTTGCTTCTGTACGCGCGGGAATACTGACACAAAAGGAAACCGACACGAATTCCACGTTGCTACCGCACCAAATCAATTGAAGATAAGTTGTTAAGATTCAAAAACAATTTGAATAGGACTCTTATTCGAATTCCTATCAGAGTAAGACTCTTTGTTTCGCTCTTATAAATAGAACCCGAAACAACCCCTTGGGCGTAACATCTTTTCTAAGCCGACAACCTAGAAGCCCTAGCCCCAAAACTCGCTGAGCTAAACCCCTTCACCGGAGTTTGACCATCGGTAAGACCGCCAACGAGCCAGACACGATCGCCGCCACCGGAAGAGAGCCCCGATGATCTATTTTTGCTAGGAGGGAGGACCCGAAGGAAGCAAGGTAGGTTTCCAATACCACCTTACGACATCATCGCGTTTTCTTTGCATCTGTTCTTCGATCCCTTCGAACAGAAGCTTTTTCGTGTGGACAGATCACGTGTTGATCGGTTCGATCTAGATCTTGTGACGAGATCATTGCCACGTCCACATTTGATCTCTACACATCTGAAAAACCCCATGCAAACTCACGCAAACATGCAAGAACACATACAAGCTGATCTAACAAAAACTGCATCATAGGATTAGCATGCATATGCACCATTGCATCTAGAGTAAAGTTTGTGCATGATAATTGATTGCTATGAACCTTGTATATGCATGATCGTGAGTAGAAGGACAAGCTCAGGGAGCTATCTACGACGATCCACAACAACAAGACTTCGAGATCCCAGAGCAACAGAAGCCGCAAGAACAAGGCAAGTGCCCTTTGACCATATTGATCCCATGTTTTTGGAAAACTGTTTTGTTTTGCGAAAAGGTGTGTGTGCTTGAGTCAATTTGATGGGAACCCTTTCATAGGAGTTTACTAGTTTTGTTAACCACCCTTGTCGTCGGGACAGTTGATGAGTCGGGTATGGTCGTTTTGCTTTTCGATTCGCTAATCTACGGGATATGGGAAGCGATAGAATGTGTCTAGCTAACTGCACTCGTATGAGTAATGATAATGAGAACTTGATGTTAATGAACATGAATCGGAGGGAGATCTAGGCAAGATTAGTTTTGTGGATGAGGTAGAATGAGATTGTGGTTTACTTGCCGTAGATCTAAGCACCGGTTCATGCGAGCCATGCCAGGATAACAGTGCCACCACAAGGCCAAATATGGGTGCGGCTTAGATGACTAATTAGGTAAGTTGCAAGATTGTTATGGACCGTGGAAGGCGCGGGGAACGGGAGTCGAGTGAGGACTGCCCTGGGAACTGCATGGCACAAGAGGGGGCCCGTGGATGTGAGAATTGGAGATTCTAGCCTGCTGGTGAAACCATAGTGAGTCTATACATCTAGTAGCCCCTTTTGCAAAGGCTATTTTGTAATCTCTTGGCCATACACCGACGGTTGTGTACTGGTATAATGGAGGTTCTGCAGTCGCTGACGAGTGACGAAATCACAAACTTGTGGTTAAAGTGGTGCCACCTCTGCAGAGTGTAAAACTATCATGATAGCCGAGCTTACGGTCACAAGCGCCTGGACAACTCACATGATTAGATGGGATGGTTTTCGGGATTTAATTGGTTTGGTCTTTGGATTTGGTTTTCGAGACTGTTGAGTCCGGGTAATGAGATTGGTTGCATGACTGTTGAGTCATAGCAATGAGATTTGGTCTCGGCATGAGACAGAATTGAATATGAGAAGAGATGGTAGTGAATACAAGATGGTATTCATGAGCATGTGAAAAGTTGAGCAAGATAAATGTCTGGTTGAGACATGAAAAGTGGTGAATCATATTGGAGGTATGTTGATGTTTAAATACATGTTGGGATTACACTCATTTAAAGCTAGTTGCTGTTTTTTATCCAGTTTTGTGAAATAAACTTTGCTTTCTGCAATGAGCCTTTTTATAACTACCTTTCTGTGAGCTACATATCATATTTCCCCGCACTTGCTAAGTACATCATATACTCAAACTTGCATTATTACTTCATCATCAGCAACAGGAGAGGAGTACTATGAAGACCAAGTGGAGTATTAGGCGTATGATCTATCCTCAACCTTGCATGTGGAGTAGTGATGGAGCCACTGTTGCTGCTTAGTTGCTTCCGCAATAGTTTAGAAGACTTCCGCTGCTATAATAAGACTTCCGCTACTAAGATAAGACTTTTGCTGCTAGAATGAGTCTAAGACTCATGAGACATTATAATAAACCCTGTTATTCGTGGTATTATTCTGAAATTCAGTTTGTGGATTATATGTGTATGTGTGATGAACATCCTAGGCACACATACGCATCAGTCTCAGTTCTGAGAGGTTCTCTCTCAGAACAGGGGCGTCACAGATTGGTATCAGAGCCATGGTTGATCGTAGGTCACACGCCTAGGTAGGTCACAATTTGATTTTAGAAGCCACGGATGATCGTAGGTCACACGCCTAGATAGGTCACAGATTGATACTAGAGCTGTCATGCCTAGTCACAGATTGGTATAGATACCACGGTTGACTGTAGGTCAAAGGCCTAGATAAGATCACAGATTGGTACAATTCAAAGATTGGTAGCTGAACCATGGTTGACCGTAGGACACAAGCCTAGTCGCAGATTGGTATCAGGAGCCACGCTGAACATAGGATGCAAGCCTAGATAGAATGCATAGATTGGCATAAGAACCCCATTGACCATAGGACAAAGTCACAGATTGGTAGTCACAGATTGGCCATAAATTGGTATCACCCCAAAACCACATAGGACCCCCATTGAGTAAGCCTTGAATAGGAGTTGTGTGTTGGACTTTTGTGATGATCACTTGTGATTGAGTGCTTAGTGTGAGCTGTGGGACATTTCCGCGTTGTCCATATCCACACATAATAGACAGATGTGAGATGCTTCGACACTTGTTCACATCCTTGTATAGGATGATATATGGTCCATCCACCTTGATGCATGTAGTTGGGAGGGATCACTCTAAACTTCTAACCTCTATTCTACTCAACTCTCTCTCACAGATGGTGAGAGGAAACGCCGGCCGTCAAGGGAGGAACATCCGTGGCAACCAAGAGGATGACCATGTTGAGGTTCCTGAGAATGACAACCCCGGAGCTGGTGCAAACAACCTGGAACGGTTGATGGCTATGTAGAATCAGCTCATGCAAACCATGATCCAAACTTTGGGTCAGCTGCAAGCCAACAACAATAACCCCGTTTCTGCACCACCGCCACCACCACCGGCTCACAACCGACTGGGAGAGTTCATGAGGACTCGACCACCCACTTTTGCTCAAGCTAATGATCCCATGGAGGCCGACGACTGGTTGAAGTCCATGGAGAAGAAGCTTGTCATTGTTCAGTGCAATGACCGAGAGAAAGTTCTCTTTGCATCACACCAACTTATGGGAGCTGCCGCTGATTGGTGGGACGCTCTCTACAACGCTCATGTCGACCTGGAGACTATTACTTGGACTGAGTTCAAGGAGAGTTTCCGCTCTCATTACATCCCTGCTGGAGTAATGATGCTCAAAAGACAAGAGTTTGAGGGTCTCCGCCAAGGCAAGAAGAGCGTGAATGAGTACATGAACAAGTTCACGCAATTGTCAAGGTATGCCCCTGAAGATGTCAACTCAGACCAACGGAAGCAGTACTTGTTCATGAGAGGGTTAAACAATGAGATCTAGGTTCAGCTTCTCAACAATGACTATGCGAGCTTCTAGAAGCTAGTTGACAAAGCCATAGTGGTTGAAAGCAAGATCTGAGAGATCGAGCAAGAGGGCAAAAGAAAGATGCCACACCAGCCACAAGGGAGCAGCGTACGCCCCCGGTACATGCCCCCAGCTGCACCGCAGTATGGATCACCCACCCTACTTTTCGCCCTAATCAACCACCACAGCAACGTCCTGCTATGCAAGCACCTCGTGTGCCTTTTCCTCCTGCGCCCCGATCCAACATGGGCGCTCCTGTTCAAAACCCTCGTCCCAACGTACCTGCTGTCGTGGGCAACAAGGCATGCTTTGCATGTAGAGAGATGGGACACTTTACGAGCCAGTGCCCGAAGAGAGGTCCTGGACAACCAAGCAACGTGCCCAAGCAGAACCCACAACCGAACGGAGAAGCCAATCAAGGAAACCATGGACAGCAGAACTACGCTCGTGGCAACGTGAACCATGTCTCTGCTGAGGAAGCGCAAAGGGCTGAGGACGTCGTGATTGGTATGTTCCTTGCCAACTCCAATCTAGCCACCATTTTATTTGATTTCGGAGCATCACATTCATTCATGTCATCCAAGTATGTTGCCAAGTACAATCTACCCATATCACACTTGAAATATACTATGTTGGTTAATTCTCCCGGTGGAGAAATGAGGACTAATATAGTATGTCCGAAAGTAAACCTTAAAATAAGGGGGTAGACTTCCTTGCCAACCTCATTGTCTTGGATTCCCGAGGGCTTGACATAATACTCGGAATGGATTGGTTAAGCAAGCACAACGGAGTAATCCAATGTGCTGAGAGGAGCATGCAATTGACAAACAAGCACGGAACCCGTATCAAGTTCGAGTCAGCCCAGCCAACAACCGAGAAGGCAACGTTGAACCACGTCGAAGGAGCAACATTGGAAAGCATTTTGGTGGTTCAATAATTCTGGGACGTGTTCTCGGAAGAACTTCCAGGTATGCCACCTGACCGGGACATTGAGTTTTCCATTGACTTGGTACCCGGAACCGCACCTATAGCAAAGAGACCATATAGGATGCCCGTAAATGAACTAGTGGAGCTCAAGAAGCAAATCAAAGAGCAGCTAGAGAAGGGTTTTATACATCGAAGCTCGTCACCATGGGGAGCCCCGTGCTCTTCGTAGACAAGAAGGATGGGACTCAAAGGATGTGCGTGGACTATAGGTCTCTCAATGAGGCGACGATCAAGAACAAATACCCTCTGCCTCGTATAGAGGATCTGTTCGACCAGATGAAGGGAGCCCGAGTCTTTTCCAAGATTGATCTTTGGTCGGGATATTTCCAGCTGATGATTAAGCCCTCCGATATACCCAAGACTGCCTTTCGGACACGGTATGGTTCGTATGAATATACCGTTATGTCTTTTGCGTTAACGAATGCACCCGCATACTTCATGTACCTCATGAACAAGGTCTTCATGGAGTACTTGGACAAGTTCATCGTGGTTTTCATCGACGATATCATGGTGTATTAAAAAAGTGAGGAAGAACATGAAGAACATTTGAGATTGACATTGCAGAAGCTGCGAGAGCATCAATTATATGCCAAGCTCAGCAAATGTCAATTTTGGCTAAAGGAGATATCGTTCCTAGTCCACATTATCTCAGAGGAAGGAGTATCGGTTGATCCCAAAAAAGTGGGAGATGTTCTGAAGTGGAACCAACCGCAAAGCGTGAGGGATATTCGGAGTTTTCTTGGGATGGCTGGATACTACCGACGGTTCATCAAGGACTTCTCTAAGATAGCAAAACCTATAACGGGGTTGATAATGAAAGGAAAAACCTTCCAATGGACACCAGCGTGCCAAGAAAGCTTTGAGGAGCTCAAGAAAAGGCTAACCACAACACCGGTTCTAGTATTACCGGACGTAAGCAAGAGCTTTGACATATATTGTGATGCATCCAGACAAGGGCTTGGATGTGTGCTCATGCAAGAAGGACAAGTGGTAGCCTATGCCTCGCGACAATTAAAGAAGCACGAGCTGAATTACCCTACACGTGACTTAGAGCTCGCAGCCGTGGTGCATGCATTAAAGATTTGGAGACATTATATCCTTGGTCATCGATATGAGATCTATACAGATCATAAAAGCCTCAAGTACATATTCACCCAAACGGATTTGAATTTGAGACAACGTCGATGGTTGGAGCTTATCAAGGATTATGATGTTGAAATCAACTATCACTCCGGAAAGGCTAATGTAGTAGCCGATGCATTGAGCCGGAAGGGAGCATGTCACCAACTCACGGTTCGGGAGCTAGCGCCTGAGCTGCGCAAGGAGTTCGAATGGTTACATCTCGGTTTCTTGAACGAGATGGAAGTGATGGAACTCCACTCTTCATTAGAACAAGAAATAAGAGATGGCCAAGCTACGGATGAGGAGATCAAGGAAAGGATCCGACAAGGAATAGAAAAGGACTTCAAGGAAGACGAGAAGGGTACGCTTTGGCTAGGAAAAAGGATTTGTGTGCCTAACATGAAGCACATCCACGGCACGATATTAAAAGAGGCACATGACTCACCTTATTCCATACATCCCGGAAGTACCAAGATGTATAAGGACTTAAAGACTTGTAATTGGTGGGATGGTATGAAAACAAACATAGCCGAATATGTTGCCCTATGCGACACATGCCATCAGGTGAAGGCCGAACATCAAAGACCCGTTGGACTGTTGCAACCCTTGAAGGTACCCGAGTGGAAGTGGGAGGACATCAGTATGGATTTCATCGTCGGATTGCCACGTACTCGGTCGAGTTACGACTCCATCTGGTTATCGTGGACCGATTGACGAAAGCAGCTCATTTTCTTCCTGTTAAAACCGTGTACAACGTTGCACAACTAGCTGAGCTGTACATGGAGCAAATCGTGTGCTGTTATGGAGTCCCGAAGAGGATTGTTTCAGATCGGGGTTCTCAGTTTACCTCTAGGTTCTGGAAAAAGCTACATGAAGCTATGTGTACACGACTGGATTTTAGCTCCGCTTACCACCCCCAGACTGATGGACAAACCAAGAGGACAAACAAAATTTTGGAAGACATGTTGAGAGCTTGCGCCTTGAAACATGGGCGTAGTTGGGATAGGAGTTTGTCGTAGGCCGAATTCTCCTATAACAACAGCTATCAAGCTAGCTTGAAGATGTCACCTTTCGAAGCATTGTACGGTAGACGGTGTAGAACACCGCTGTTTTGGAACGAGACCGGAGAGAACCAAGTGTTTGGACCCGAAGTGCTACAAGAAGTTGAGAAGCAAGTCCAAACAATACGGGAGAACTTGAAGGCTGCTCAGTCACGACAGAAAGGCTATGCGGACAATAGGCGAAGGAAGTTGACTTTCAAAGTAGGAGATTTCGTATACCTTAAGGTATCGCCTATCCGAGGCCAACGATGTTTCAACGTCAAAGGCAAGTTAGCACCTCACTACATCGGGGCATTCAAAATTTTGGACAAGTGAGGAGAAGTAGCCTATCAACTAGAGCTCCCAACGCACCTCTCCGATGTGCATGACGTGTTTCACGTATCCCAGCTCAAGAAGTGCTTGAGAGTACCAGAAGAACAAGTACCGATGGATGAGCTTGAACTTCAAGAGGATCTGACCTATGTAGAGCACCCTGTCCGAATTTTGTACGTGAAGGAAAGGGTCACGAGGAACAAAGTGATCCGTTGGTGCAAGGTACAATGGATCCATCACACAGAAGCTGAAGCCACATGGGAGCATGAAGAAGACCTCAAGGCAGAATTCCCTCATCTATTTTCCACTAGCGAATCTCGAGGGCAAGATTCAATTTAAGGGGGTAGATTTGTGACACCCTCAATTTCAATTTCTGCATCCATACATATTTCATGTAGAGAAAACATTTTAAAAGAAGTAGAAACAGAGAAAGAATAAAAAAGAGAGCCAAAAATAGCAAATTCCAGTTCACCGAGAGCGCCGAAGACAACTCCCGCGATCCGCTGGCCACGTGACCCCTTAGGAGCTCATCCCCGCGAAGGGGGAGAGGTCCGCCGCTAACTGGCTATGTGGCAGGCTCGGGGCTCGTATCTGTGAAAGGGGCGAGGTCCGACCCCGTGGGACACGTGTTGCCCCCGGAGCTAGCCTCTGCGGAGAAGCGATGTCAGCCCCGCAGGACACGTGTTGACTTCGGAGCTAGTCACTGCAGAAAAGAGAGGACCAGACACCGAGAGACACGTGTCGCTCTCGGAGCTCGTCTCCGAGAGGTCCAGTCCTACTGGACACGTGTCACCTCCGGAGCTCGCCTCCGGGAGGTCCGACACTGTCAGACAGGTGTCACCTTCGGAGCTCATCTCCGGGAGGTCCGACGCTGATGGACACGTGTCGACCTCGGAGCTCGCCTCCGAGAAGAAAGGAAGTCTGGCGCTACTAGACACGTGGCATTCTCAGGGCCCACCTCCGAAGAGAGGGGAGGTCCGACTCTGACACATGGCACTCTCGGAGCTCACCTCCGAAGAAAGGGGAGGTCCTTCACGGACACGTGGCGTACGCAGAGCTTGCCTCTAGAAAGAGGGAGGTCCCGCCCGCTAGGACGCGTGGCGCACGCGGAGCTCACCTCTAAGGGAGAGGGAGGTCTCGCCCGCCTGACACGCGGCACAACCGGAGCTTGTCTCTGCGGAAAAGGGAGCCCAGGTCCCCACAGGACATGTGGAGCCTCCGGAGCTCATCACCGCGAAGGTGACGAGATCTGAAACGGTTTTTGCTTCTGTACGCGCGGGAATACCGACACGGAAGGAAACCGACACGAATTCCACGTTGCTACGCACCAAATCAATTGAATATAAGTTGTTAAGATTCAAAAACAATTTGAATAGGACTCTTATTCAAATTCCGATCTGAGTAAGACTCTTCGTTTTCCTCTTATAAATAGAACCCGAAACAACCCCTTGGTCGTAACATCTTTTCTAAGACGACAACCTAGAAGCCCTAGCCCCCAAACTCGCCGAGCTAAACCCCTCACTACAGAAAACGTTGCACCTTACGACGGCCACGTTAATTACGACAGCTAGCCGTCGTAAGTAATTGACTTACGGCGGTCGCTTCGGGCCGTCGTAAGTAAACTAACTTACGACGGCTACGGGCCCATGGCTGTTGTAAGATACTAGACCATCGTAAGATAACCGTAACTTACAACGGCCGTAATCCTATGCCATCGTAAGTTATGAGACCGTCGTAAACTAAGTGTAACTTACGACGGCCATAACCTAAGCCGTCGTAAGTTACGCGACCGTCGTAAGTGGATGGTTTTAACCGCCGCTCCGGCCCGGGCTCGGGCTCATTTAGCCCGAGCCCGCACCGCCGTCGCCTTCGTCCTGCGCCGCCCCGCCGCCCGAGCCGCCTCCGCCCCGCCGCCTAAGCCGCCCCCGCCCCGCCGACAGAGCCGCCCCTGCTCCGCCGCCCGACGCTGCCCCGAGCCGCCGCCGCCCCGTCGCCCGAGCCGCCCCCGCTCCACCGCCCGGCGCTGCTCGAGCTGCCTCGGCACTTCCCTGATCCGCCCCGGCGCCGCCCCGAGCCGCCCCGACGCCGCCCGAGCCGTCCCGGCGCCGCCCTGGTGCCGCCTCCACTTTGAGACAGGCACGGAGGACGGCAATCTCCCGCGCGTGGACGGCGGGCCCCGACGGGGTGGTTTCATCTTTGACCCACTTACGACGGGGCATAACGTACGATGACTAACCCTATAGGCGTCGCAAGATAATGGCAGGCCCCAGCAGGGCATAACTTAGGACGGCTGACCCACTTCTTTGTCTCTCTCTCGTTCTTTCCTTCTCTCTCATTCTTTCCTCTCTCTCTTTTAAATGACTCAAAAATGAAAGATTGACGTAAACCTATACAACATGCGTCACCCGTTTCGAACCGGCCCGTCTCACATGTGTTACGCATGTGAGGCGTGTAGGTTCGGAATTGTCCCTTTTGGACAGCCTGGGAGTGACCGAGGGGGTGTGGCTTGTGATGAGACGCGGGTTTAGATCTAGACGAGATTTCGACGTTACATAACCCTGTTGTTCTCTGCTGCACCATTTTCGGGCGTGCAATGGAGAACAGCGGGGTTATGCTGCCAAAATTTCGTTCGGATCCAGACCACGCGTCTCGTCATGAGCATGATCCTTTCCAATAGATGTAGGGCCGTGACATAAATAAATTATAAAGTAACTATAATTTCCTTGACATTAAACTGCAGATTCAAACATGGGTGAGGACCGTAGTTGGATGTATACCGGTTGGAAGAACAGTTCTGGTGGTCACTCGGATGAGTGGTTCGCCAAGACAGATGATTTTGTAGATCAAGATTTTTCATTGTCAATGATCGATAAGGTGCGGTGCCCATGTATGAAATGTCGGAATACCAAGTTTTTGGACAAAATGACGGTCTCGATACAGTTGTGTCGAAACGGTTACATGCCATATTATGAGGTGTGGACCTTCCACAACGAGACAACTTCTGAAACTGTACAAGAAGTGGAAGAGGAAAATGATGATAACACAAGCGTTGATAGGATGGATGAGATGCTTGAAGCTATACAACCAGAGTTTACGGAGGATCCTCCTACAACGGAGGTTGAAGCGTTCTTCAAGCTTCTCAAAGCTTCAGAAGAGCCGTTGCATGAAAACACTGAAGTGACCCTCCTCACTTTCATGACTAGACTTATGGCAATTAAGTCTAAGTACTTCTTTTCTAATAACTGCTACAACGACCTCATCAAATTGATCAGCGACATCCTTCCACAGCCTCATAAAGTACCTAAAGATATGTATCAGGCGAAGAAATTGCTTTCCGGTCTTGGTATGAAATATGAGAAGATTGATGTGTGTCCAGATAATTGCATGTTTTTCTTGAAAGAGCATGCAAAAGAGAAGAAATGCTTAAAATATGGTGAATCAGGTTTGTCGAAGTTGTTAATAACGATAGTGATAATGTGATGACAGAAGTCGCACGTAAGCAACTTCGTTACTTACCCGTGACACCTCGGCTGAAGCGGTTGTTTCTATCAAAAAGAACGGTCAAACACATGAGATGGTACAAGGAAGGTGTACGTGAGAACAATGCAGTCATGATACACCCGGCCGACAGTGAGGCATGGAAGACGCTTGACCGGTTCGATCCAGACTTCAGTCGTGATGCGAGAAATATTTGCATCGGGTTGGCGACAGATGGATCCTCGCTGTTCAGTACAAACGCCACACCATACTCCTGTTGGCCCGTCTTTGTCATTCCGTACAACCTACCACCAGCTCTTTGCATGAAGTACGAGTTCATGTTCCTTAGCCTCATTATACCTGGGCCGGATCATCCTAGGCCACGTCTCAACGTGATGTTGGAACCGCTGATCGAAGAATTGAAAATGTTGTGGACAGGAGTCGAAGCGTAAGACTATTACAAAAAGCAGAAATTCAACCTTCGAGCTGCTTATTTGTGGTCCGTCCATAATTTCTCGGCATACGGTATGTTTTCTGGATGGAGCACTCACGGTCGTTTGACTTGTCCAATATGTGCTTCTGACACGGACTGTTTTCGACTTACTCATGGAGGAAAGATATGGTACTTCGATTGTCACAGACGTTGGCTGCCTCCGAATGACATGTTTAGGCAACAGAGAAATGTGTTTAAAAAAGACATCGTTGTCACTAAAGGACCACTGAAACGTCTAAACGGATCTGAAATATCTGATATGCTGGACAAACTAGTGCCAGATAAAGGACGTCCTGGATATTTTATAGGTTATGGAGAGGATCATAATTGGACTCATATATGTGGACTATGGGAGCTACCATATGTGAAGTCGTTGATACTAATGCATAACATTGATGTAATGCATCAAGAGCGTAATATGGCCGAATGTATTATAAGCACATGCATGGACATGACGGGCAAAACGAAAGATAATATAAAGGCTCGAAAGGACCTGGCAGAGCTTTGTAACCGTCCAACTCTTGAGCTCTCTGAAAGTGGTGCTAAACCATGTGCTTCTTTCTGTCTTCGACCTAAAGAAAAGAAAAAAGTACTCAAATGATTGAAAATTTTGAAATTCCCAGATGGTTACGCAGCTAGTCTGAAACGAGCCGTGAATATCAAAACGGGAAAGCTGACAGGGTTGAAGAGTCGTGATTATCACATAATTATGGAAAGACTTCTACCTGTTATGTTTCGGGGCTATTTTGATTATGCGGTGTGGAAGGTGCTAGCCGAACTTAGTTACTTGTATAGACAGCTCTGTGCAAAAGAAATCACAATAGAGATGATGTGTAAATTGGATAAGGAGATACCGGTACTATTATGTAAGATGGAATTTTTTTCCTCCAGGGTTCTTCAATCCAATGCAACATCTCCTCATCCATCTTCCATTTGAATCTAAAGTTGGAGGTCTCGTGCAATATAGGTGGATGTATCATGTTGAAAGAGCACTAAGATATCTGAAACCAATGGTTCGTAACAGGGCAAAGGTAGAAGGATGCATCGTCGAAGCATTTAGTCTTAAAGAAGTAGGATACTTTTCAAGTGTTTACTTTGCAGAGGAAAACAATGTCAACACTTCGGCAATGCGGTACAATGTGGATGAGCAACCTCCTTGTAGCGATCTCTCTATTTTTGCAACAAGAGGCACTACTGTTGGTAGTTCCACTTTCTACAACTCTACCGCAGAAGAAAGGAGTGATGCTTTCCTTTACATGTACACGAATATAGATGAGATGGACAAATATTTCGAGTAAGTGTTTGTCTTACATTTATACTAATCGGCGTATTTTGTAACACATCTATTCTAAAAAGTTTTCTTTTCGTATAGTGAATTCCACAAGCAAAATTGGACACATAGGCATCAACCTACGAGCAAACAAGTAGAAGTGATGCGATGGGAAGGAATAAACGGAGGACCTAATTTCCTATCCTGGTTTCGAGATCATGTAACATTTTCTCGTTAACTTAGCAATATATACAAAGTATTATTATAACTTATGAGTATTTATAAAGTTTTCTTATAACAGTGCATGAAAGATGTCGACGTCCATGAAGACTTGCGACAACTATCCTATGGATTGATTAAAGCTACGAGCTACGGTCGATATGACGTCAATGGCTACCGATTCCGTACAACTCAATTTGAATCTCTTCGTCCTCTCACAGCAACATCTAATACCGGAGTTGTGACGAGGGCAGTCGACTCTCAAGGACGTGAAACTAATTATTATGGAATCATTAATAAAATCCTTGAATTTGCTTTTGCCGGGAATAAGGATCTTCGAGCATTATTATTTGACTGTGATTGGTTTGATATCAATCATGGAACTCGACTAAACCAATTTGGCATGGTGGAAGTCAAAGACAACGAACGGCTACGAGGATACGATTCATTTGTTCTTGCACACCAAGTGGAGCAAGTGTATTATATATCTTATCCATGTAAAAAACTCAAAGCTTGGTAGGTTGTACATAAGGTTAATCCTCGTGAGCGGTTATACACTCCAGGAGATGATGGTTACCATGATACTGATGAGGTTGACAAGGTTTACCAAGAAGAAGAGTTGTCAGACTCGTTTATCAGCGAGCCTGGTGTAGGACTCGATGACTTAGTTGGAGACGCTCAAGATGTCGAGACTTCTGATATGCGTAAACGGAAACGAAATCCAGTTCAGACGCTCACGAAAGAATATCAATGGTCTGGTTTAAGGAGTAGGGTACATGATCATGACATTGATGAATTTTGAAATTGATGTTGTAGCGTTTTCTTCACTAACTTAATATGAATTTTGTATATATTATCTTAGCATATTTATCAATTATTCTATGCAACAGGATGTCGTCATCAAAGGGGAGCGGGAAGAAGGAGGCACGAGCGTTCCTCAGTCGGTCACGGGACCTCTTCTCAGGTAGTCGTCAGGTGCGAGCAGACGCTCTCAGCTGATGAGGCACCTACCAGACTTTGCGGGCCGAGCTCTGGCCTTACAGCGCACAGAGGTAAATTTCAGTTGTCATTCACGTTAATTTAAATTGCACTTATAAATAATTTATTCTTATCAATCCTTTAATTTTGCAGTCTCACTCACAGTCATCAGATTCAGAGTCGGAGGTTAGGACGCCGCTACAGGCTAGCCAGCCCTCGGAGCCAGCTACCCTACCTTCGCAGCCGGCGAGCGTGGAGCCTTTGGGCTCTAGTGGTGACCAGCCTTCCGGGTAACCGGACGTGGTGCCGCGCAGAGGCGACGGATGAGGAGGACCCACTTTGCGGCTCCTCCTCCTGTTCCTCGTGAGCGGGTCACTATTCGTCCAGTTGGAGACAGGTAAAAAAATAATATACTTGGTACATATTTCATGATGTCTACAGATACTTACTGAGATAATAAATTTTGCAGATCTTGGTACGACTGTCCGATCACGGGCCAGGGACACCACAGGCAGGTTAACGGTATCATCGGGGCTTTAGTGCGTTTGTACTATCTCGGTGTCATCGATGGTGTCCCTGCTTTGTCGTGGGACGACTATGCTCGTGTCTCGTACGAGGTGCACGGCACTCTTCAGGGGGCCGTGTGGAACGATTTTAAGGTAAGTTTAAATGTTTACATTCTTCAACTCATTTAAATTGTTAATGCATATTGATTAAATATTTGTTTTCTTAAAGCTGAGGTACCAGTTAGAGGAAACGAGCGAGAGCATGATGGAGCACGCGACACTCGTGTTCCACACAAACGCTTGGAAGCCCGTGACGCAGGCGTTGTCGTACGCCCGCATAGAGGCCGTTAACGACTACCACAAACGGCATCAGCAGCAGCAGGAACGGGGTCCCTTTAGAAGGGACTCCGACATGTACTTGACAGAGGATCAATACGCAGAGGTAAGTTCTAATTGTTAAAAAAACTCAATAGTTACTTATGTTAACAGTTAATGATATACTAAATATGTGCAGGTTAGTATTTCCTAGTTAGAGGGTCAACCCGACGCATACCGAGCTCTCTATCGGTATTGGGCTAGCGATGACTTCAAAGCTAAGTTCATGAGGGCTCGAGGATGCATAGGGTCCGACGGGAAGCACACCTATGGCGTCGATGGTCATTTGCGTTTGGCTAAAAGCGTGGTAAGTTTATTATAAGTTTGTTTATGTGTTCATAACATATTTATCCTACTAACACGCATCTACAGGAGCGAGAGACCGGCCAGGAGCTTAGCATGATCCAGGTTTGGAAGAGAGGTCACAAGGGAGGTGACCCGTCGCAACCGGGGCAGTGCAGTCAGGTCGCGACCGATCGATTGGTCAGTTTTCAGAATTATTCAATTTAATTATAAATAATATATTATTGACACACTAACACCATTTCTATGTTTTTAGGAAAAGTACGGGCAGGAAGTCGTCAAAATACACGGTGAAGGGTACGATTGGGAAAACGCTCCAATCGACCCTCAAGCCGTGTATGCAAGCGGCGGCGAGAAGGCCCATGGCGGTGAGTTGGTTTTTTTTATTTAGGTTTTTCACTCTTCCTTCTTTTACTTATTATTTTTCTTTCTTTTGTAGGTTTGCCATTTTCGATGGAGTTGTCGACTCGAGGTCGGCGTGACCTGCGAGAGGCACTTCATCGACGCAGACTTCGTCGGTTGGGACGTCGAGTGGCCGTCTCTCACAGAGGGACATGGAGTTCCGTGCCATGCAGGAGAGGCTGACGCGGACCCAGGAGGAGCTCGACACGACGAGGGCCATCCAGGAGTACCAAGCTAACTACATGGCTCAGATGCAGGCAGCGGTGGAGGTAAGTAATTTCAATTACTGTAGTTTACTTTCATAACATTTCAGTAATACATATGTTCTAAAATTTTCCAATTATAGGCCTTAGCTCGATAGAACAGCCAACAAATCGTGATTCCTGCGTGGCAGCCGCCACAGGTGACCTCGTCACAGGAGCCCGCAGCCCAGGTGCCTCCGGTACAGGTAATAAACTCTTTAATATTGTATTTTTCATCTAACATAAGGAGAGAGGGAGATGTAGAGTGGTACAGAAGGGAGAGAGGGAGTGCGAGAGAGATAGAGTGAGATGGAGAGATGGAGTGTTGCAATAGAGGGAGAGAGAGTGCGAGAGAGGGTGTGAGTGAGACTGACATAAAGAGGGGATGAATAGTACAGAGATAGAGGAACAGAGTAACAGAGATGATGAAAAGTATAGAGAGAGGAAGAGAGTGATAAAAAAGAGAAAGACATTGATATCTGAATCCAAACCGTCGTAACTACTCATGTGTTTTGTAGGGTTCGGCGACGGAGGCCTCTACTCCATCGCCACAGCTACCGGTTCCAAGAGAGATGCGTGGAGATGATTTCTTCGGCTTCGGAGGTAGTCGAGGGGGTAGTGTGTAGCCCGTTTGTAGTTTCTGTTGTGTGTGATGCATATGAATTGTTTTATGACTGTTTACTCCTTTTTTATAAATGTTTGTTCTGTGAGCTGGCCATTGAGGCAGGTTAATACATTTCTGTTTTTTAAAAAAAAATTACAAACATAACCTACGACGGACTGCCCAGAAGCCGTCGTAAGTTAGCTTCTGCTACTTACGACGATCAGTAAAACCGTTGTAAGTTAGCCTCTGTTACTTACGACGGTCACCAGAACTGTCGTAAGTAACGTGCCTTGGGCCACCATGTGGCCTGGGCCATTACTTATGACGGATGCACGACGCCGTTGTAAGTTACTTTATTTATGACGGTGGCCATTGTAAGTTAGCTTATTTACGGCATAGTAATTACCTCGGTTGTATACCGTCGTAAGTAACGGAATACCGTCGTAAGTAGCTAACTTACGATGGTTTATGACTTAATTACGACGACCTCAGCCATCGTAAGTCCGTCGTATCCCTGTAGTGCCTTCACCGAAGTTTGACCACCGGTAAGAACGCCGACAAGCCAGACACGATCGCCGCCGCCGGAAGAGAGCCCCGACGATCTGTTTTTGCTAGGAGGGAGGACCTGAAGGAAGCAAGGTAGGTTTACAATACCACCTTACGACATCATCGCGTTTTCTTTGCATCTGTTCTTCGATCCCTCCGAACAGAAGCTTTTCCGTGTGGATAGATCACGTGTTGATCGATTTGATCTAGATCTTGTGACGAGATCATCGCCACACCCACATTTGATCTCTACACCTCTGAAAAACCCCATGCAAACCCACGCAAACATGTAAGACCACATACAAGACGATCTAATAAAAACTGCATCATAGGATTAGCATGCATATGCACCATTGCATCTGGAGTAAAGTTTGTGCATGATAATTGATTGTTGTGAACCTTGTATATGTGTGATCGTGAGTAGAAGTACAAGCTCATTGAGCTATCTACGACGAGCCGCAACAACAAGACTTCGAGATCCCAGAGCAACAGAAGCCGCAAGAACAAGGCAAGTGCCCCTTGACCATATTGATCCTATGTTTTTAGAAAACTGTTTTGTTTGCGAAAAGGTGTGTGTTCTTGAGTCAATTTGATGGAAAACTCTTTCATAGGAGTTTACTAGTTTTGTTAACCATCCTTGTCGTCCGGACAGTTGATGAGTCAGGTATGGTCGTTTTGCTTTTTGCTTCGCTAATCTACGCGATATGGGAAGCGATAGAATGTGTCTAGCTAACTGCACTCGTATGAGTAATGATAATGAGAACTTGATGTTAATGAACATGAATCGGAGGGAGATCTAGCCAAGATTGGTTTTGTGGATGAGGTAGAATGAGATGGTGGTTTACTTGCTGTAGATCTAAGGACCGGTTCATGCGAGCCATGCCAGGATAACAGTGCCACCACAAGGCCAAATATGGGTGCGGCTTAGATGACTAATTAGGTAAGTTGCTAGATTTTTATGGACCGTGGAAGGCGCGGGGAATGGGAGTCGAGTGAGGACTGTCCTGGGAACTGCATGGCACAAGAGGGGGCCCGTGGGTGGGAGAATTGGAGATTCTAGCCTGCTGGTGAAACCATAGTGAGCCCATACATCTAGTAGCCCCTTTGTAAACGCTATTTTGTGATCTCTTAGCCATACACTGACGGTTGTGTACTGGTATAATGGAGGTTCTGCAGTCGCCAACGGGTGACGAAATCACAAACTTGTGGGTAAAGTGGTGCCACCTCTGCAGAGTGTAAAACTATCATGATAGCCGAGCTTACAGTCACAAGCGTCTGGACAACTCACATGATTAGATGGGATGGTTATTGGGATGGTTTTTGTGATGTAATTGGTTTGGTAATGGTTTGGTCTTTGGATTTGGTTTTCGGGACTGTTGAGTCCAGGTAATGAGATTGGTTGCATGACTGTTGAGTCATAGCAATGAGATTTGGTCTCGGCATGAGACGGAATTGAATATGAGAAGAGATGGTAGTGAATACAAGATGGTATTCATGAGCATGTGAAAAGTTGAGCAAGATAAATGTCTGGTTGAGGCATGAAAAGTGATGAATCATAATGGAGGTATGTTGATGTTTAAATACATGTTGGGATTACATTCATTTAAAGCTAGTTGCTGTTTTTATCTAATTTTGTGAAATAAACCTTGCTTTCTGCAATGAGCCTTTTTATAACTACCTTGCTGTGAGCTACATATCATATTTTCCTGCACTTGCTGAGTACATCATGTACTCAAACTTGCATTATTATTTCATCATGAGCAACAGGAGAGGAGTTCTATGAAGACCAAGTGGAGTATTAGGCGTATGATCTATCCTTAACCTTGCCTGTGGAGCAGTGATGGAGCCGCTGCTCTGCTTAGTTGCTTCCGTAATAGTTTAGAAGACTTCCGCTGCTAGAATAGGACTTCCGCTGCTAAGATAAGACTTCCGTTGCTAGAATGAGTCTAAGACTCATGAGACATTATAATAAACCATATTATTCGTGGTATTATTCTAAAATTCAGTTTGTAGATTATATGTGTATGTGTGATGAACATCATGGGCACACATACGCATCAGTCTCAGTTCCGAGAGGTTCTCTCTCAGAACAGGGGCGTCACACATGGTAAGAATAATAACCCTTCTTTATATGTCTTCATAATAAAATTAGCATACTAACACATATCTAGAGGAGCGTGAGACCGGTCAGGTACTGACCGCCACTCAAGTCTGGAAGCGGGGTCATTAGGACCCATCCCAGCCAGGGGAGTGCAGTTAGGTCACGAAAGATCGACTGGTAAGTTATCAAAACTTACCAATTCAATCGTTACTAATTTGTTGTTACTAATACGCAATTTTACTTCTTGTAGGAAAAGTATGGGCGAGAGGCCGTGATGATACGTGAGGAAGGGTATGATTGAGAAAACGCACTAATCGACCCTCAAGCCGTTTACGCTAGCAGAGGTGAGAAGGCACATGGACGGTTAGTTGGTAATTTTCTTTATTTCTTTAAAACCTTGCTTCTTCTAATTATTATTCTTTTATTCTTTTATAGGTTTGCCATTTTCGATAGAGTTGTCGACTCGAGGGTAGTGCGACCTTCAATTGTCACTCCATCAACCGAGGGTTCCTCTATCAAGCTGATAAGTCGTCGTCTCTCCTAGAGCGAGATAGAGGAGCTCCATAGGGAGAGAGACGAGATTCGGCGAGAGAGAGAGGAGCTCCGGAGGGAGAGGGATCTAGCCTGAGCCTCATAGGAGCAGCAGGACGTCTACATGGCTCAAATGCAGGGGGCGGTGGAGGTAAGTAATTCAATATAAATTAATTTAAATTCATATCATTGCATTAGTATATTTGTTTTAATATTTTGTAATTACAGGCTTTAGCTTGACAGAGTGGGCAGCAGATCCCAATTCCTACGTGGCAGCCGTTAGAGTTGGCCCCGCCACAAGTGACCCCACCATATGGACATTCAGATATCTAGGTAATGTGTTTTTTATTTGCTATTTTCTAATCTAAGAAAAACTTAGTGTAGTTGAGGGGAGAGAGTGAGAGTGAGGAGGAGAGGGAGGGAGTGAGAGTAAGAGATAGTGGTAGAGAGGGGGAGGGAGAGGGAGAGGGAGAGGGAGAGAGAGTTAGAGTGAAAAGGGAAAGAGGGGGGAGAGGGGCAGAGTGGTAGAGAGAGGGGGTGAGAGAGAGAGGGAGTCGTAGAGAGAGTGGGAGGGAGAGGGCGAGGGAGAAAGTGAGAGTGGGGGGAGGGAGAGAGAGGGAGTGAGAGTAAGAGATAGTGGTAAAGAGGGGAGGGAGAGGGAGAGAGAGTGTGAGTGAAAAGGGAAAGCGGGAGGGGGAGAGAGACGAAGTGATAGAGAGAGGGGGTGAGAGAGAGAGAGGGAGTCGTAGAGAGAGGGGAAGGAGAGGGCAAGGGAGAAAGTGAGAGTGCAGGGGAGGGAGAGGGAGAGAGAGTGAGTGTGAGGGGAGAGAGTGAGAGTAAGGGGGGAGTCGTAGAAGCTCAAACTCACTTTATCTATTTATTTGCATTGCAAAGATCGACAACGGAGACTTAAACTCCACCACCACAACAACCGGCACCGGGAGAAGGTCGCGGAGACGGATTCTTCGACTCCGGAGCGAGTGGAAGGGGTAGTGTTTAGCGAGCGGATCTCCTTTTTGTTTAATATTTTAGATGTGTATATGAACTGCTCTGTGAGCTGGCCATCGTGTCAAGATAGTTGTTTCTGTTTTCTAAAAAAATTAAAAATCTTATTTACGACAGACAGCTATATAGTGTCGTCGTAAGTTAACCTACTTAACTTACGACGGCTAGGGTCCAGGCCGTCGTAAGTTAGGTGCCCAGCCCGCCACGTGGCACGACCATGGGCAACGACCCTTTGTTTACGACAGCTGTGAACGACTGTCGTAAGTCAGTTAATTACGACGGTCACCGTCGTAATTAAAGTTATTTATGACCAATTACTAGAAACGGCCGGAAACCGTCATAAATAACAAAAAATCATCGTAAATAAGTTATTTACAACAGTTTTCCCTTAATTTCGACAGTTTCTGGACCGTTGTAAATTGATGTAGTGACTATCCAAGTATTATTTTCTATCGCCTCTGCCATAGTCCTGTTTTTCTATTTTGAGTGCTGAAACAATCGTTGGAATCTCACCGCTAGTGGCTCCTTGATGAGCCAACATGATTTCCAGAATCCGGCAGTGTGTCCATTTCTCACTGTTATTGCGGTTGCTGCATTAAAAAGGTCTTCGTCTTGTTCATCAACAGGCAAGTCAGACCATACCCATAGTTTTTGTGGCGCCTTCCATTGGAACCATAACCATCACAACCTCAGTGCCCTTCCAAAGCGCTCAAGATCAATTACTCCTAGCCCGCCCTTTTCTATCGGCGGACAGTCTCGCCCAACTTACCTTGCATTTTCCTCCTTGGATTTATTGGCTGCCCGCCCAAAGGAATTTATAAGATGATATGAAACTCCTCTCCTACAATGCTAGTTTCACAACATTTCAAGTCTTAGTAATTGTATATCCAGTTTCATCTAGATAAACCCCTCTCTTCATAGTTCTCGTCATATCTTCAATTTATTTATATAACACATAATTTAATAGAAATGAACCCCCATAAAAATTAACCTAAACAACGCTACAAGAGTAGGTTAAATACGTCCTGACGAGTAGTAACTGAACACTGAGTTGAGCTGCTGACACAGCATCCAGCCTGCAGCTAAAAGTAGGCATACGTTCTCCAACGGACACAAGGAAATAGCAGCAAATGACGTTTACACTTCACAGGCAAGTTCAATGGCAAACCTGCAATATTTTATCCACATGGAGAAACGGTGGACCCGGCAACTCTTGCACCAATGTGTTTGCACATGTATCAATCATCAATCATGCCAAAGATCACCAACTCCCTGGTTACTGACAACATTACAATTTAAAACAGCAAGTGGTAGTACTAGTAACATTCTGCACAAATTGGAGTATAATACAGGCAGTATTGGTACAATAAACACTGTATATATCTTTAAACAACTAGATTGACAAAAAAATTGCCGGTGGAGAGGGCTACCAGGAACAATTTGCTAGTATATTACACAACCCAAGGACAGAGATGCAATCCAGCACCAGCTCAGTTCCCCTATTAAATTACTTGCGTCTTAGTGGTAAATTCAATCACATCTATACAAGAGAATCTCTTTATTTGGTGGAATGATCAAATCCTCCTTCATTCTATAATGTGTATTTACCAACTACACCCCCACACACCCTTTTCCCTTAAGTTTACAATCTGCATTGATCATGGTTCAGGATAAACCTGAGCCGCCTTGGTTATGGCTCAGGCTGAAAGCCGAGTAACCCTTTTTTACTTCAAAATAGGAACATATCGAGCTTTAGATTCAATAGCATTTGTGAAAGAATGGTATAACAAGAATAGAATATAGACAGCAACGGGTATCATAATGCTTGCAGGAGACCACGATCTTGGAGACATTCTTGGGGATTCGCATAGAAGTAATCCTCTTCCTTGGGCCTATCAGGAATCACTGTTCTCTTTGAAGCTGATCCCATCCGTTTGGCATGGGCAGCCTTGATCAATAAAGAGAACTCATCCCATGGTAGAGAACCATTGGCATATCTGTCAAGTAGCTCAACAATAAGTTTTCGATCTAATAAGATTGTCTTCTTGAAACCCATGAATCTGCATTCAGCAAAAGACACAAGACATGTAATTGCAATAAATCAACAACTTGCTGCATAAAACAGAAAACATAAATGAAATATCCCTACAACTATCAATAAGGACCAATTAGGAATAACAACATTTCTTACAAATTGTAAAAATCATGCCCACTAGTTTAAGCTTCCGAGAACATAATGCCACACTTCAGCTCATAAAAAGGAATGAAAAAGGTGTCATTTTCCTAAGCTATTCAGAAAACTAAGATTCAAAATTTTTGGAGTAACACAGTTGGTAGTGGGATGGTAAGAAATCAGATTATCAGACCATCAATGTTCTTCAAAATATCTATTGTTCTCTTTTTTTTTCAAGATAGCACTTAAGCATCAGTTGGAAGAAAAGTTGATGCTAATCAGATTAGCATGCATCTTGGTATGTTGAATACTGCACACACAGGATAAAAACAATAATAGTACATACCTCCTATGACCCTCAACAACTTTAGCCATATTCCCATCATACGTTGGAACAAATATATCACTTTCTAAAGAGACCAAGTAATCCAGTGCTGCCATTTGTGAGGAATGGTTCTGGAAGAACATCAGATCAGAAGGTTCCAGGAGTGTTTCTTTTCTCACCTACACATAATGGTTAACCAAAATCATCAATGTGAAGGTGTGTGGACGAGTACTGTATAACACAAACACAAGTGCAATATCTTTTGTGTCCATACCACATTCGGATATGCTGAAGTGAGAGCAGCCATCCTACGCTTTCCACCATATATTTCTCCAGCAGCAATATATATTTGCATACTTCTATCAATGTCCAATGCTCTGAGTACAAGAGCGGTCTCCTCCGGCGTCAATGGGCAGAGGCCATCTTTTCTTTTCAAGTCTGAGTCAATGACTTTCTCTTTCCACCATGGATAAGCATACCTAAAGCAAAGAATAGTTTGGAGAACGTCAACACATGTCTAAGAATGACCAGAAATTAGAAACATAAAACGAAATATTATTGCAGGATAAAGTTGTAGTTTGAGAAACTTCACCTCATTCTTGTGAGCTCTTCTGCCTCTTCATTGCTGCAACCTTGTGTACAGCCAGAGAAAGCCAGCATATCCATTTCATAGCGTAAATGAAGGACCAAGAAAGGCCCATTTTGCCGAAGAATTCTAATTACTCGCTTGCCTAACTCTTCAATTTGCGAAGTAAATCTGAGAGAGGCATAATTTACTCGGCACCGCAGTCTCTGAATTTCAATTGGCAAACCGTTATTGGCCAGTCTAGCATCCGTTCTATTTAAATGGAGAACCTTGTACTTCTGAATCAACGGAAGAATCTGGTGCAAATTCAATCAAGTGTTTACACAATAAATTTGCAATTAAAAGCAATCAATATAATCCAAGATGCAGCGTACCTGATTATGGTAATAGGAGATATCTGACCAACTAATCGGTGGCATTGAGTGAAACATCCCAAGTTCGACTCTTCTCTTCACCCTCAGGGGTAGTTCTCTTAGAATCCGAACCTCATCTCGTAATGAGGTTATGAAGTGTTCAACATCAAATATATCTTGGAACTCACTGCAAGATAAATGAATTGTTTAAGACATCTTCTACAAGAAAAACCCAAATCCAGCAACATTAGAAGAATAAATCATGCAAAGGGAAATAATATTTAGGCTACACACCGGACCTTGGATCATTCCAAAATGAAGTCTTATCCAACTCTGGCACGACCAAAGTGACATTCAAATACCTTGCTATTACCACCATGTCACATATCTGATGAAAAAAAATAGAGCGAGCAGAAGCCAGTGTTGAGAGTCAAAAGTTGCAAAGCAAACTGTTGATTGAATATAACCAAGGTACTCTGATTGCTTACAGCAGCTCGCATTTGGTTAAGCCCACCATTGCATGAAACCATTAAATAACCATTGTTCCTATATAATCCTGGAAGACAATGGCCAGGAAAGTTACAAAACATCACTAGAAGCAAACATTATGGCATCGATTACATTTTCTTTTCCAAAGAAGGAACGCATACTACCCAGCCTTTGCATCAACCGATGAACATAGCGTATGGAATGCACTACATATTCTATGCAAAAGCCGCAATACTGACAAATCAGAGTACTTGAGTAGCAACAGGAGAATCATAGCCACACATTTTCCAGTTGCTCATCACTTTAAGAACCATTTTTCACTTGGGGAAGGGCATACTGTTGTCAACATAAATGCAAAAGCATTCAACAAAGAAGTTGTTTAATGGTAAACTAACATGATTCTCCTAAGTTGAGTTGAAATGAGTCTTAAGCTAAGTTGAAAGTGTCCTAAAAGCTAATTTAGCCCCAGTTGACCAAACCGAGAGTTTATTTCACCGAATGCAGTCAGCTAGAGAAGGACACAAGGCAGTACATTTATAGAAAATGCAGCTGGGCATGTCCTTAACCATCCATGACTAAGAAATTGTGGAAGATAAAAACATCAGTTTCATGAACGATTGCCATCTAACCAAGCATATTCCAACATAGCCCCGTCCCAAAAAAGAATGATCCCAACATGGAAATACCCGAAATGCAAATATCATGGTCAGAATATAATAACCAGAACAAGAGGGACCGTTGACCTAACACCCGAAAGAAGATCCTGCATTTTCCAACTCTATCAGCATGAAGCACTACAGGTGGCGTTACTACAGAACGAAATCCGCATGACGATATCTAAGTTACGCAGGGCTTGCCAATTGCAGCACATGAAAATGACTGAAATCCTCACCAACCACCAGTCATTTTCATCTAAGCCCAAGAAAATGTGCACGGCAGCTTTGGAAGGATCTACCACAATGCAGACCGGCTGTCGATATCCAGCTGGGAGCCACATTGTCGAGGCGCAGGACAGTTCCGATTTCGGAACAGGGCCAACGAAAGCCAGCAAGCAACCAGAGGATAGTGGACTCACTTTTGGGCGGCAGCGCAGGCTTCTCGACGATGGGCCCTGTGCGCGCCGCGGCGCCGACGAGCGCGACCGCCGACTCCCCCGGCGCGGAGAGGCAAGAGGGCCAGCCCTTGAGCACGCGCGGGCCCCAGGTGTCCCCAACGGCGGTGAGCTGCACGACGCAGGTCCAGAGCAGCACCGTGGTGGTGGCGCGCACGACCCAGAGCTTCACCCGCGAGCGCGCCGCAGAGGAGGACGGGGCGAGTCTGAACCTGAACCCGCCGGCCTTACCCCCCGCATGCGCCTTCCACCCCATCGGTCATGGGCCGGACGCGCGACGCTGCCGGACTTCCAGGAAGCGAGGATCTACGCCGGCTGGGAGCATCCGAGGCCGCGCGCTCTTCAAATCAGCCGCCGCGGACGAGCGCCGGACTCGCTTCCACCCAATGCCGCACCGACGGAAAGAGCCTCCCCCTTTTTCTCTCCACCGCCGCCGCCGCCTTCACGGGGCTCCAACAAACAGAGCGCCTCACCGCCGCGGCGCCAAGCGCGCCGCTTCGACAAAAACCGGCGACTACCGCCCGCCCGCCCGCCCTTGCCTCAAAGTATCGCACGGGCACCGGCCTCTCACCACCTCCTCGGCCAGCCGAACCCGGCCGCGCTTGCTTGCTTCTCTCGCTCGCTCGCTGGAAGCCGCGGCAAGACCGTGCGCGCACGAGGGCAGGCAGGCTCGCCGGCGGAGAGAAAGGTGGCGGACGGCGTGGGAGCGGATCTCGGGGGAGCGGGGGAGAGGGAAGGGAGGCGGAGCGATTTGTGGGGACGCCTAGTTATTTCTGGGCGTCGGTGCCTTCCCTTTCCTTCCTCGCCAGATGGGAGGTGGTTGCTCCGCAGTGGTGGTGCACTGCGTGTGTGCGCGTAGCCGCACTAACGCGTCCACCCACGCTGCCCTGGCTGTTCGCATGTCCGAATCCCCCGAGGTAATCGGCAGGCGGCACGGGACGGTGCACACGGGCGCCGAGGCAGGGCGCGTAGAGGGCTCGGATCGACGGTGCGCGTGAAGCCGTGGCCGATGGACGGTGCAGATCGGTCGGCGGTGCGAGAGGTAGTTGGGTACTCGGCTGGTGGGGGAAGTGGGAGAGCGTGGGATGCGGGAGGTGGCCGCGTTCGGTGGAGTGGGGGCGGCGCGGTGATGAGATAGATTTCGAGATGGTTGGCTGCCGCCAGTGCGGGCGCGGCGTTTTGAACCGGCGAGAGCAGACGACACGGCGGCGGTCCACTTGGCTGTGTCATGCATGTGTGTGCGTGCCATATGATTAGTAAGCCATGGATAAACAAAAGAAACAATTAGAAATAAGAGTTTCTTGTAACAAAAGAAACAAATAAAATGATGTAAAAATATGATTAATACGCCATGGATAAACAATTAGAAATGGCATAGTATATACATGTACATCGTAAATTCATAAAGTTTGCCTGTGCTGGTTTTCACCCCAAAAGGCACATGACCAGCTACTCTGCTTGCTCAAAGCTTCACATGCAGGTCCGCCTTGGCCGCTTCTTCAAGGAGAAGGCAGTCCGCATTCAAAAGAATAACAAAGGGAAGAAGGAAAACAAAGGCATTTGGACAGGTCACGTGAATCAATATTGTGTGCACCAAACAAAATCGCTTCTTCGTTTAACAAATGCTATCACTAAGATGGTGGCAGTGATCTAGTCAATCATGTCCTCTTAAGTAGCATCGAGCGAGCATGTTACCTGGACGAGCGAGGAATGTTCTTTGAGAATAATCCATTCCTTCCTTGTTTTAATAATTTTGACGTACCAGATTTTTTTAATCTAGTTATATTGATGTACTGTTCCAAAAAGATATAATACAATTGCTTCTCCAAAGTCTATGGCATAGTTGTAAATATCACAAAACGAAAGAGAGGCTACAAAGTGACGTGGCCTAATAGGTGATGTGGGCTCGTCGCCTAAACAAAAGAGATGGCGGACGTCCGTTAGTTATTTCACCCTGTGGTGGCGCATGATAGGTGACGGGCGATCTTCTGCCCGACGCTCATTAATAAGCACCCGGTTCTGAAACAAATGACAAATCTAGTTCACTTATCAAGTGTGACGAACCAGAAATCACGATTGGTTTTGGCCTGATGAGCTTCGCATGCGCTTGCAAAGTCGCAAGCGCTCCAGGTCGGCGAGCGGGCGGTGCCGCGCGCGGGCGAGGGCGTGGTGGAACAAGCGAAGATGCGTCCATCGTCCCCCACGCGGACGCAGCTCCCCTTGATGCTGCCACGCTCTTCCACAACCAAGATCCCCCTCTCTATGAAATGCAATCGTAAGTCGGACGCCAATAGACCACCTATTTGGAGACCTAAACCCAAAATGGATTATGAAATGTCAATAAACATCCCCAATGGGTTACCTAAACATGAGATGCATATTAGGTCCCCCTTGCAAGGCTACCCAAACATGGGTGCTCTACTTCCCCCATCCAACACTACGCAACTAGATATGCAACTAGATGTACCCATTTTAGGTAGAGCAATGAAAATAAATGATTTTAGGTCTTCTCATTTGTGCCCAGGATAGAAAATGGGTGTCCAATTATGAATATGACCATTGGAGTCAGTCTAAGCAGATAGATGAGTTATGTACGAAGTGGAATAACGCATACATGTTCGTATTATTATGCTGAATTAATCGTACTTGTGAGTGAGAATATTTGTGGTTGACATTGACAAGCAGCCAAATATTTGCAGTTCAGTGATAGGCTGCCCAATATGATGTCTCATGTTTCCACTTTAGTATCTTTCCATAACATGTGACATCCAGATGAAACATGACCATTTCTATAATGTTTCCCAGCTTCTCTGATGTTTGTTCGCTATTTACCTTCTCTGATGCCTTGGAGGCAGGAATGCCTCTCTCGTTTATATTTAGCTGTCCTTGACATGGTAGATTAAATATGTAACTTCACTACATACCTTCTTGGTACATCTAAAAACTATAGATTATTTTGTATGAAAATATTTTTAAAATGTTTATCAGCCATTTGTTGGAATTTTGGCCCAAAGCCCATGCAGGAAATAACAATAATTCCAAATAAATCTCAAAGGCCCATTAGTGCAAGAGAGGGTGGTGCTAGTGATTTAGTACCACATGGAAAGTTTGAGGGAAGCAACTCCTACATATAAGAGAGGTTGTTCTTCCACCGACTAAGCGAGAGGTAAGAACAAAGGAGAGGGATGGCCCATGCGCGCTCCTCCTCCTCCTCGCTCGCCACGCCACGCACGCCACGCCACGTGTGCGTGTGAATTCGAGCCAAGCCTAACTTTTATTTTTGCTGCAAAAAAATTCGGTTGGGATTTTTGGGATTACGAATTGGGCTGAGTTAGTTGGAGACCGAACCAGACACTACTACAAAAACCGTCTATGATAAAGATTCTTCACAGCCAGATTCATGAAGGTTAAGACCGCCTCTGATAACCTTTTCCACATGCGGTTTGAGTTTCCGTCTGTTATAATACATTTGGAGCCGTCTGAGATGAAGCTTGTTGTAGTAGTATCCGCACGTTGCAGATAAATCAGATCCACAACCGAATTGATCTCTAACAGAGACTCTATATATTGTGGCGTGCGCTGCAGAGGAAAATATACCTGAAACAAGTCGTTCCCACATTCCAGTTTCTTGCGCGCTATTTTCTACTCCACCCCGAGCTTTAGACTACTTTAAAATCTATAAAGCTGAAGTAGAAAATCAATTAGAGAGAAAGGTCAAACGTCTTAGGTTAGAACATGGTGTGGTGAGTATTTTCCCAAATAATTCGATAATTTTTGTGAGGAACACGGTATTATACATGAGAGGACGCCTCCCTATTCACCCTAATCAAATGGGGTACCCGAGAGGAAAAACCTTACGTTGTGTGACTTGATGAATGTCATGTTAGACATTTCCGGTTTATCTGAGGCATGGTGGGGGAGGCTCTATTGACTTCATGTCATATGCTAACCGCGTTCCAAACAAGAATAAAGAGAAAACCCCTTATGAGGAGTGGGTTAGGAGAAAACCATCACTTTTATACTTGCGCACTTAGAGTGTTTGGCAAAGGTCAATATCCCAATCTCTAAGAAACGCAAGCTTGACCAAAGACAGTGGATTGCATCTTTCTAGGCTATGTTGAGCGCAGTATAGCGTATAGATTTTTAGTAGTTAAATCTGAGATACATGATATCATTTTGAAACTATTATGCAATCTCGTGATGCAATATTTTTTGAGAATATATTTCCTATGAAAATATGCATAGCACTGTTAGGATTTCTTCTGAACTTAATCCTGAATCCACCACAACTAGCGAGTTTCTTGAAACACCACTTTGGAACGTCCTGGAGGAGGAACACAATGAAACAACTCAGTTGAGTAAGAGACAGAGGATTACAAAATTCTTTGGTGATGATTTCATTGTGTACCTTGTGGGCGACACTCCTAAATCTATTGCAGAGACATATGCATATCCTGATGCAGATGACCGGAAAGAAGCATTTCATAGTGAGATAGACTCAATTCTTTCAAATGTAGCTTGGAAGTTAACTGAACGAACGTACGGATGCAAACCAGTAGGTTGTAAGTGGGTGTTCAAGAAAAAGGTTAGGCATGATGGTACTATTGAGAAGTACAAGACGAGACTAGTTGCAAAGGACTATATATAAAAGGAAGGCGAAGACTAATTTGACACCTATTCACCTATCGCGAGATTGACGATAATCCGAGTACTACTTTCTCTCGTTGCATCTTATGGTCTAATCATTTATCAAATAGATGTGAAAGCGGTTTTCCTTAATGGAGAGTTGGAAGAGGAAATCTATATGGATCAACCTGATGGGTTCATAGTAAAAGGTGAAGAGAGAAAGGTGTGCAAATTGTTAAAATCCTTGTATGGCCTGAAACAAGCACCTAGGCAATGGCATGAAAAGTTTGATAGTATATCGACGTCTGCGTGCTTTATCATTAATGAGGTTGATCGATGCATGTACTATCACCATGGTGGGGGCGATAGCATTATATTATACTTGTATGTGGATGACATACTCATTTTTTGTACAAGCATTAATATAAATTTTGAGGTCAAGTCTTTTTCTATCAAAGTGCTTTGATATGAAAAATCTGGAAGAGGCTAATGTTATTTTGAACATTAAGCTGAATAAGAATGAGAGTGGAATTAGTTTAACATAATCCCACTATGTTGAGAAAATTTTGAGCCGGTTCGACTTTATGTATAGCAAGATTTCTCAAACACCTTATGATCCTAGCGTGATACTCAGAAAGAATAAAAAAGAGCCAAGAGATCAACTTAAATATTCTCAGACGATCGGTTCACTCATGTACTTAGCAAGCGCAACCCGCCCTGATATCTCGTTTGCTATGAGCAAACTGAGCAGGTTCATGTCAAACCCAGGTACAGATCATTGGCATGCACTTGAGAGGGTTGTGCGCTATCTGAGAGGTAAATGAGTTATGGAATTCACTATACGGGGCATCCGACCGTGCCTGAAGAATATAGTGATTCGAACTGGATCTCTGATGTTGATGAGCTCTATGCCACGAGTGGATATGTATTTACTCTTTCTGGTGGCGCCATATCATGAAGGTCTTGCAAACAGACCATATTGATGAGGTCAACCATGTAAGCAGAACTCACTGCTTTAGAGACAACAACTACAGAGGCAGAATGGCTACAAGAGCTCTTGATGGATTTTTCTTTGGTCGAGAAACCATTGCCGACAATCCTTATGAATTGTGGCAATCAAACGGTGATTGCTAAAGTGACCAGTTCTAAGGATAATGTAAAATCATCAAGACACGTCAAGAGACGTTTGAAATCTATCAGGAAAATGAGGAACTCCAGAGTTATTACTGTTTCTTACATACAAACAGACAAAATTCTGGCAGATCCCTTTACGAAGGGACTATCACGAAACGTGATAAAAGTGCATCGAGTGAGATGGATTTGAGATCCATGACTATCATACCATAGTGGTAACCCAATCTATGTGATCGGAGATCACGTGAAGTAGGATCTGGAAAAAACAAGCTAGTGGTTCACCGATGAGAGTATTTCAATGAGACCCTCTCTATGTGAAGATGCACAACTATACTCTCAAACTATAAGCCAGATTGGCAATTTTCCTTAATGTGTTTCTGTTGGCTATGTGTAGCAAAGATTGTGTCTTACAGGGCAATCTTGAAATAAACACACCTATATGAGCTCGAACTGTCTAACGTCGCAGTTTGTGAGATTTGGGTGACCTCTAGAAAGCTCATGAAGAGACTAGTGAGTACGACGCACATGCTCCACCCGCGGGGTAGACTACTGGTAGTCAATTACTAGTAATGTTTTTAGGTGAATCGATTCACACAAAACTTGCAATTCAAGACTTCGTCCATTGTTCAAGTTGTGAACTGATGTAACTTAAAGATATAGACAGAAGTTCAACTTAACAGTATCTGCTGAAACACTAGTATATCAAACAAGGAACAAGAATGTTCTCTATTCTAATGACTTTGAGATCTCGTAGGGGATCGTTGGAATTTTGGCCCAAGGCCCATGCAGAAAATAACAATAATTCCAAATAAATCTCGAAGGCCCATTAGTGCAAGAGAGCGTGGTGCTAGTGGTTTAGTACCACATAGAAAGTTTGAGGGAAGCAACTCCTACATATAAGGGAGGTTGTTCTTCCACTCACTAAGGCCCTATTTGGCACAGTCTCTGAACCAACTTTTTTATAAAAATAAGTTGCAGGTGTACCAAACAGTCAGCTTCTCCAGCAGCTTATTAGTTCAGCTTCTTCTCAGAATAAACTAAAAGCAGGATATAAGTTTAAGCTGTTGTTCACCAGCTTTTCAGACAAGCTCCTTTTTTAACAAGTTTAAGTCGTGCCAAACAGGGCCTAAGTGAGAAGTAAGAAGAAAGGAGAGGGGTGGCCCATGCACACTTCTCCTCCTCCTCGCCACGCCTCGCGCGCGCGTGTTCATGGAAATTCGAGCCTCGAGCCGAGCCCAATTTTTATTTTTACTGCAGAAAAATTCGGTTGGGCTTTTTGGGCTAATGAATTGGGCTAAGTTAGTTAGAGACTGGACCGGACACTACTAAAAAACTGCTTGTGATAAAGAGTCATAACGGGCGGATTCATAAAGGTTAAGACCGCCTGTGATAACCTTTTTCACAGACGGTTTGAGTTTTCGTCTGTGATAATACATTTGGAGCCGCGAGTCGCGTGAGATGAAACTTGTTGTAGTAGTATCCGCACGTTGCAGATAAATCGGATCCGCAACCGAATCGATCTCTAACATGGACTCTATATATTGTGTCGTGCGCGGCAGGGGAAAATATACCCGAAACAAATTGTTCCCACGTTCCAGTTTCTTGCGCCGCCATTGTCAATTCCATCCCGAGCACCGGCGTGCACCGACGATCTGGAGAGCAGGTCTCCGGAACCGCTCGCCCTTGCAATCATGCATCGGTAGAGGGCGAATGAGGTTTTTGGGAAGCGCTCTACGCGAGTGCTCGAGTTCTTCATCACGGGTCGCCTACCGCTGAGATCGGACGCTGCTGCCCAACGTCGCCACCAGCGTCTGCACCGACTATCGTCAAATATGCGTTTGCAGTGATTACTCCAGTTTCAGATCAGTACGCCTAATTTTGACTTCTCGTTTGTGTAAAATCCCCAAAAAGTGGTAGCAAGAATTTCCACACATGTACACTTAGGAAAAATAAGGGGAAGTAAAACTTTGGATTATAACGGAGATCTAAATTCATAACTTGGGTCTTCATATTTCGAATATTCAACCTTCCAAATTTCAGCTTATTTGGAGGGGTTTTAATATTTGTTTGGGATTAAAAGAGGAAGCCCTCTAGTCGGAATTTAAATTTCAGTTTCAAATACCAATATCCTCAATTTGCAAATTTGGTTCCACAAATGTGTTCTCCACATTTGAATTAGCAGCCATGCCAAAATTCAGAATTTTTGGAGTTGCTTTGCTATGCTTCTGGAACAATGCAAATGAGTAATTCAAATTCCATTTCAAATTCAAATAACCAAAACTCAATTCCAATTTCCACACTAGAATTCAAATCAGTTGGAATTCAAAATTTTCAAACCTTGACTTTGAGGTGAAGTAAAACATTCAAGTTTGAGTAGCTGTGGTAAAAAGATCCGTGGAAAATTTGATTAAGAATTGAGGTGGTGGGACCCAGCAGTCAGCCACGCAAGTCTTTTAACCGACTCTATTTTTCCCTCGGGCGTTCACCGCGCGCCACCGATCGACTTTCGCTCCACCGAGCTGCTTCCTCGCTTGCTCCCGACGTCAGCTCGTGCGCGTAGGTGATCAAAGCAGCAGCCGAGCGCTCTTCTTCTCCTCTCCACGTTACACCGCACCTCCTCAGCCTCTCTGCTCGAACGCTCACTGAAACACCCTCCCGGCGGAAGACCTTTTCGGCTCAGCGACGCCCGGCAAGCTCGGCGTGCTTCTCACGCGACTGAGCCACGGGAAAGTTGCGTCAGGTCTCCCTCCTACTCTCCGAAGCCTTAAGCAGACGCTAGCACCGGTGGTTGGCTCCCGCGAGCTAGGTTTTCGTTCGGACCTCCGGTGTTGCTCACCTCTGCGCCGCACCGTCGCCCGACGGATTTATAGCCTCTCTCGCTCGAACAAAAGGTTCCTGAGGTGCGTTAGAAACCTTCTTCCTTCCCTCCAACGAGCTCCTGCTTTCTTAGCTCCGACGCCGAGTAATTTGAAGTTTGGCGCTGACAGTTCTTTAGAAACCCAAGGACTCTTCTGGGAAATTCATCGTGCTCCGAGTAGCTCCACGTTACTTGAGCTTAGAGTAGCTCCTGCACACGCTTGCGCACCTTTCCGAAGTCCTAGCAGCTCAAATGATCAAGTAGAGGTACCGGGCACCGAGTTTTTGTCGCCACCGTTGTTTTGCGGGCTCGGGTTGCCGGTGAGGTCCCATCTCCGGTGGTTTTCATGGAGAGTGGGCTATGGGTCGAAGTTGTCCATGCGTCACTGGCGCTTTTAGAGCAAACCCTAGCCCAAAAGACCCACTGCCGAGTGAGAATGAGGTCGCCGAAGTGGGGTGTGACATGGACGCCGGTGTGAGCACTGTTCCGGCCGTTTTCATCCGCTCCCGACCCCACCATCATGTTCAGCACGGTGAAACTCACAAGCGGCAAGTTTGGTGAAGTTTGGACTACGGGAACCCCGTTCCGGCGAGCCTCGCCGGAGAGCGCCGTCGCGGGATGCACGAGCAGCGCGAGGTAGATGAAGGAGGGTCGGGTCCCATCGATCAACCTGTGTATCCGCACGAGGATCGGCCTGTGGCACCGGATCGGGTGCGGCTGCATGGGAAATAACCCTGTGGCCTCGGTGTTGCCGTCGTTTGAGTGGATAGCGCCACGGGTGGAGCCCACGGCTAGAATTTAAACATTTCTTTATTTTTCAGATTTAGTGCAAACTTCAAATGACCATAACTTTAAGTAGGAATGTCCAAAATTTGTAAAACAAATTCTTCTGGATTCCTCTAAATCCGTAATTTGCAGAAATGCAAAGAAATTGATCTGAAGATCTCTGGAAAATTTTCCAAAATTCATCAAATTTAAAATTTTGGGAATTAATTCCAGAAGATCCCTGTTATGAAATTTCTTCAAATTTGGTCAGAAGATTCCTCATAATATTATTGATCTTCTGTAAAAATTTGAGCCTTATTGGGGTTCATTTGCTAGGCCAAATTACATTCCAAAGTTCAGCCTTTATTTGGAAATTCAAATTCTAAATAGAAACTTTTCAGAACTCCTGTCCAACTTTAAAAATTCAAATCTCTCTGTTGGTAGCTCCAAAAATGGCGAAACAAATTTTGTTAGAACCATGGAGACCTACCCTAATTAGATCTTCAACTGTTAGCCATGTAAAAGCTCCAGATTTGGGATCAAACTTCAGAGAAGCCTTGGACTTGTGGGAATTTTGGAGACCACAAGGTTCAATGAAATTTCTCCAAATTTTGCTCAGAAAATCCTTAGAGAGTCTAGTATCCACTGGAAAAATCCCAAAGCCAATTAAGAAACATAAATAGCAGTAGCTACGAATAGAAGTTAATTATTATACTTTCTTAGCACTTATGCATATATTTTGTTACATTACATATAGTGAACAAAGTTGAGGATACGTCAGAGCCGTTGGACGTCCTCTCACCAGACGTTGACTTTCCATTTAACTAGCAACCAGGCAAACCCCGGTTTGTATTTAAGTACTTTTGTAAATTCTCCATTTGTATCGCTTATGTTTAGGGTGAATTGCTTGCATTAGAGTTAGCGTGATTGAAACCTCATTTGCATAACCTTTAAATCCTATGAAGGGTTGGGTAGTTTGCAGATCGGCAAGTAGAGAATGCCATGCTAATGTTCATTGGACCTCGGTAGAAGTTGAGTGGTTGGAATCTACTCGCGAGATAGCTATTTATTCACACGGTATGGAAAGAGGTAGATAATGGCTTAAGATTGTGAAACTGAGATCCAGCAGTGGGGATAGGATGCAGTGAGCGGAGGTCTCACGTGCGTAGCCCTGTTGGTGTCGATTGAGGACTGAGCCGTGTGCGGCCCTGCTGGACAAGTATCGAACAATACCGGATGCATACTGGCATATGGAAACCAGAAAACCGATGTAATTGGTTGACCTGGGTGCCGAGGCTTACCCAACCGTTTTATAGGAGTGGGTTGAGGGTAGCGAGGTGTAAATTTGCCGATGGGCACAGACACGCTCCATGCGGTGACCTCCTGCCCGTTACGGATGGACCGGTTCGGCATTTGAGTTGCCTTTGAAAGGTTGTTGCATACAACAGAGTAGGAAGGTGTGAAGCACCACACTTCTGAAAGTGGGTGTATGTGACGTGTTATCCGGGTGGCTCCTGATTGCAATCACCGTCCCTCGCGGTTATTTGAGTACCGCTTGTTCACTGCGCTGTGACGTAGTAAGAAGTGAAATAAGCCAACTGAATATGCTGCATTGAACTATTAATGTCTTGAAACCCTGTATGATGTAGTTGTAGAGCTAATTAAGTTTATCTTCCACTTTGGGCATCACCACATCGGAGGAAAGTGCTTCTTGTTTGATTGTGGACTTCCTATGTGAGAGCTGCCTAAGGCACATGAAACTGTTGCTATAAAACTAAAAGTAAGGATTAACATGTCGGCGTATCTTTATTGCAAAGTCTTTTTCCTATATTACACATCCCTACATATAGAGTCCATGACTAGGGTTGTCGGTTAATCCTTGTTGAGCCATCGTGCTCACGGTTGTAATATTTGAGTTGTGTGCAGGTGAAACTTATGAGGAAGGTCCCAAGGACGAGGCGATGCCCCCGTCGGGGTACACGGCCGAGCTGGAGCCCTGCACGCCGCCGTGATCTCCGGTTCCATGTTGCTAGTGTGTAGCGTCCCCGGGCTAGACGGCTACACTTTTTGTTAGTTAGAATAAAAGAGTAGTTATAAAGAATAATTTCGCTGTATAATTAGGTTTTGTAAAAGACTTCCGCTGTTTTATATCAAGTTAAAGTTTATATGTTGTTCTTATTCTTTTCTTGTGTGCTGTTAGGTGCCGCATCGCACAGCACCACCCTCTACGATCCCGGAGTGTGTGAACCACGGGGTGGCCCCCACAGTTTGCTGGTGTTTCTCGCTGTTCGAAGTCGTGGTTTTCCGGAATTAGTCAGTAAATTGCCTATTTCTTCAACACCATTTCCCCTTTTATTTCACTAAATGTGCTTTTGCTCTTCTTAAACTTCCTACAGAACTCATAGAACCAGCGTATAATTCTATCAAACCTAACAGCCATTACGAGAAGGTTAGCATAGAATTAGGTGATATGAAAAATCATTTCAGATATAACAAAACGGGATAGCCAGTCAACTTGTGAGTTCCGCTCTTGGCCGTCAGGGGTATTTCAGTTTCTGGTTGAATGTAGATTGGGCTCCCAGCCTGATAAGCAACTGGATCCAAAGTGTGATCTTTAGTACTATTCATGAGCAGTCGGGCTGTGCTCTTTCTCCTCTCGTCTTTCGTACTTGAGCGGCCTGCTCTCTGCGGCAGGCCCCATTCAATTTAGGAACAAAGATTTCGGATTATGTTTCGGTCAGGGAGTTGGTAAAATGAAGTTAAAAATGCATCAAACTTGGTTAGTGTCACGCGTTGCTACGAGTGTAAAAAACTTATATATACTCCCTCCGTTTCAAATTATTTAATACTAGCTAGTTCAATTTTAAACTAAACAATGTCAAATAATATATATATATACATATATATATACATATATATATATATATATATATTATAAGCATGATATAGCATACCATGGTTTTATAGACAAGCATAAGAAATACTCCCTTTGTTCAAATTATTTGATGCTGGTTAGTTTAAAGTTGAACTAATTGACGTTAAATATTTCGAAATGAAGGGAGTAACTACCATACACCTATAGCACATCAGTCTGTATACACGAGAAACAAATAAATATTATTCATACACAAAAAATTTCACCATTTGAAATTTATTTTGCTCATGATTTAGTTGAGGACTTCTCCGGACAACATCAACGTTGCGGCGTTATAGTCAAATGCAATCTACTAAAACTTGTGTCCGAAGTACTCCTTCCGTTTCGAAACTAACTGTGTTAACATGCGTAATCCTCACTTTTGTACTGGACCCAAACATGTATTAGCTCGAAGTGATATGTCAAATGCATCCACCTTTCAACTCCACTCGCTGTTTTACAACAGCCACTGGACGTTGAGTTGTGAAACTAAGTGTTTTGGTTGAAACACTTCCACATGGTATTCACTGTCCAGCTTCTGGTCCAGCTGACCAGTCTGGATAATTCAATAGTTTTCACTACCTTAGAGGCAAAATCTGGACTAGAGTACAACAATAAAATTGTAGTAGACTCAACAAGGAATCCAGATTGTATTTATTTGCCCCTGTAGCCTTCCTAGTTTGTGAGTTATGACTTCTAAAAGTTGACAGAATTTTCTCAGGAATTTTGACAGCACCCCCTTTGCAAGTGGCTGTTTTATTCACAAAGTTCCAACTAATTCTGTCCTCAATCTTGGGAAACACTGAACTACAAAGTTGTAGCACATTTCCTATACTTTCCAAAGGTGTCTTACTTGACTCTTGCAAATTTTTCTACAGAAAGTTGTGGTTGAAATACAGAAAATTCCAAAGAGCATTTTGGTCTGCCCTGTTTCTGGACAGTACCTACCCATTTGAGATTTTCATCCCTTGGAGGGAGATTTTGTTCTGGAGCTCTACAGAAAAGTTGTAGAGGACTTCAAAAACTTTCTAGAATGGAATCCAAGACTTCCATTGGTTCAACCAATCCTAAGTTATGGCCTGTTTAAGTTCAGCAAGGTTTCTGCCAAAAATAGGGGAGGTTGTTCCTAAGTCTTTAGAAATAAATCTACACTCCTAATTGACTCTTAGTTCAATATAGGAGTTTCAATAACACCTAAATGGAATCCTAAACTTCATTTTAACTATTTTCTTTCAAAATATACTTTTATGCAGTCTCGGTACTACGTTTCCTCACCAAAGAAAAATCCTAAACCGGTATTCCGGCATATAGGTGTCAAATAGTGGAACTAAGAACGTCACTCACAAACGGTTTCTAAACGTCATGCACTAACGTGGTTAATGTACCTGCAGAAGAACACAATAATGATGCACACAATGGTTTTTGACATTTCAGGCAGTTCCATATTATAGTAAAAATATACGGTTCGTATCATTGCCATACGGATCGTCCTTGAGTCAAGCCACGTCTCAAGGTACATGGTCGTGTTTTCACACCACACGACGGGGAACCCTGAGTAGAGCGTGAACGGGTCGTCACGGTAGGGAATTTTATCAACCCAACAGATACCACCTACTGCCTCATGATCGTTAAGGCACGTCGATGGCGGGCGCTGCGTATGGCCCTTTGAACATTGAACGTTCAAGAGTTGCATACTATCCACACGATGGGGTATTCTCACTTTTGCCTAAAGCACGCTGGAGATCAGCGTTTTCATATGCTCTCAGAACCATTAAGAAGTTCAGAGACTCAGATTCACTACCGTGCCAAGCCACGGTATATACTTCCATACAATTGCTCGTATGGTGAGCTACAGCAATTGATTCGCCTGCGGTGATGTACCTTACCTCTTACCTGACGTCGGAGCGTCGTTACAGAATGTATAATAAATATGTTAGCATTTCCACCATAATATCTACTACTATCATAGACCTTATGTGGGCATAACGACTAATCCTCACTCGACTACTTCTAAGTTTTCAAAATAGGCTCTTTTCGAGCGTGCTATTCTCAATGCGGCTCTGATACCACGTCTGCGGGGACCACCCCATGGTTCACCCACTACAGGATCGCAGAGGGTGGTGCCGAGCAATGCGGCACCCAACAGCACACACGAACGGATTAAAGAACAACATACAAACTTTTATTTGATATAAAACAGAGGAAGTATTTTTATAAAACTTAATTATATAGCGGAAGTTATATACATAGCTACTCTCAAATCCTAACTAAGCAAAAGTGCAGCCGTCCAGCCGGGGACGGTACACACTAGCAGCATGGAACCGGAGAATCACGGCGGCGTGCAGGGCTCCAGCTCGGTCGTGTAACCCGACGGGGGCATCGCCTCATCCTCGGAACCTTCCTCATAACTCTCACTTGCACACAGCTCAAATATTGCAACCGTGAGCACGAAGGCTCAACATGTCTTAACCGTCAACCCTAGGCATGTAACTCTACATGCAAGGATGTGTAAGATAGGAAAAGGACTTTGCAATAAATATACGCCTACATGTTGATACTTATTTTTAGTTTTATAGCAACAGTTTAATGAGCCTTAGGCAGCCCTCGCATCGGAAGTCCACAATCAAACAAGAAATGCTTTTCTCCGAAGTGGTGATGCCCAAAGTGGAATATAAACTTAATTAGCTCTATAACTACAACATATAAGGTTTCAAGACATTAATAGTTCAATACAGTATATTCAGTTGGCTTATTTCACTTCTTACTACATCACAGCGCAGTGAACAAGCGGGTACTCAAATAACCGCGAGGGAAGGTGATTGCAATCAGGAGACACCCGGATAACATGTCACATACACCCACTTTCAGAAGCGTGATTCCACAGCCCTTCCTACTCTGTTGTATGCAACAACCTTTCAAAGGCAACCCAAATGCCGAACCGGTCCATCCGTAACGAACAGGAGGTCCCCGCGTGGAGCGTGACTGTGCCCACCGGCAGATTTACACCTTTCTACCCTCAACCCACTCCTATAAAACGGTTGGGTAAGCCTCAGCACCCAGGTTAACCATTTACATCGGTTTCCTGGTTCCCATATGCCAGTATGCATCCGGTATTGTTCGATACTTGTCCAGCAGAGCCGCACACGGTCGGTCCTCAACCGACGCCAATAGGTCTACGCACGTGAGACCTATGCTCATTGCATCCTATTCCCCCTGCTAAGTCTCATTTTCACAACTCAAGCCATTTTCTACCTCTTCTCATTCCGTGTGATAAGTACTATCTCGCGAGTAGCTTCCAACCACTCGACTTCTACCGAGATCCTAAACATTAGCATGGCATTCTCTACTCGTCGAGTTTGTAAACTACCCAACCCTTTATAGGAGTTAAAAAGGCTATGCAAGTGGGGTTTCAATAACCCTAACTCTAATGCATACATTTCAACCTAGACATAAGTGATACAAATGAAAAGCTTTATAAAAGGTACTTAAGTGCAAACCGAGACTTGCCTGGTTGCGAGTTAAATGGGAAGTCAGCTTCTGGTGGGAGGACATCCAAGGGCTCCGGTGCGTCCTCAACTTCGGTCACTATTATGAAATGTAACAAAATATATGTATAAGTATTAAGGACTTATAAGAAGTAAACTTCTATTCATAGCTACTGCTATTTAGGATTCTTAATTGGCTTTGGGATTTTTACAGTGGAGACTAGACTCTCTAAGGATGATCTGAGCAAAATTTGGAGAAATGTTATTGCACATTGTGGCCTCCAAAATTCTCACAAGCACAAGGCTTCTCTGAATTTTGAGCCCAAATCAGGAACTTTGACATAACTAACAGTGGAATATATGATTAGGGTAAGTCTCCATGGTTCTAACAAAAATTTTTCACCATTTTTGGATCTACCAACAGAGAGATATGAATTTTTGAATTTGGATAGGAGTTCAGAAAAAGTTTCTGTTTAAATTTGAATTTTCAAATAAGGGCTGAACTTTGGAAGGAAATTTAGCCTAGCAAATTAACTCCAATGGAGCTCAAATTTTTACTGGAGATCAGTAACTATGAAAAGGATTTGCTGCCCAAATTTGGGAATGTTTCATAAATAATTGCTCCTGAAATAAATCTCGAAAAGATTTACTAAAAACAATTCTACAGACCTTCCTGGGCATTTTCATATCAAGAAATTTGTTTCTCTGTGAAGTACTCCTCATTAGGATTCCAACAAAATTGGTCTCACTTTTATTGGAGTTTTCTACACAAAGTTATGGGTCTCCAAAGTTTGAACTGAATTAGGAAAATCTGGAAATGTTTAAATCCTGGCTGTGGGCCCCACCCGTGGCGCTACCCACTCAGATGACAGCAACACCGAGGCCACGGGGTTATTTCCCACGTAGCCGCACTGGATCCGGTGCCACAGACCGATCCCCGCGCGTATACAGAGGCTGACCGGTGGGACCCAGTCCTCCTTCTTCTTCCTCGCGCTAGCCGCGCCTCCCGCGGCGGCGCACGTCGGCGAGGCTCGCCGGGACGGGGTTCTCGTGGTCCAAACTTCCCCAAACTCGCCGCCTGTGAGTTCTACACCGTGCTGAACACGATGGTGGGGTCGGGACTGGATGACAACGGCCGGAACGGTGCTCGCACCGGCGACCATGTCGAACCTCACTTTGGCGACCTCGTTCTCACTCGACAGTGGGTCTTTCGGGCTAGGGTTTACTCTAAAAGCACCAGTGTCACATGGACAATGTCAACCCATATCCCGCCCTCCATGAAAAACACCGGAGAGGGGACCTCACCGGCGACCCGAGCCCGTAAAACGACGACGGCGACAAAAAATTGGTTCCCGGTATCTCTACTTGATCATTTGAGCTGCTAGGACTTCGGAGAGATGCGCAAGCATGTGCTGGAGATACTCTAAGCTCATCTAGCGTGGAGCTACCCGGAGCATGACGAATTTCCCCGAAGATTCCTCGGGTTTCTAAAGAACCGCCGGCGCCAAACTTCAAAATACTCGGTGCCGGGGCTAAGAAGGCAGGAACTGGTTAGAGGGAAAGAATAAGGGTTCCTCACGCACCTCAGGGACCTTTTGTCTGATCAGAGGAGGCCGTAAATCCATCGGGCGACGGTGCGACGCAGAGATGATCAACACCGGGGCTCCGAAGGAAATTCCAGCTCGTAGGAGCCAACCACCGGTGCTGGCGTCTACTTGAGGCTTCGGAGAGCAGGAGAGGGACCTGGCGCAACGTTCCCGTGGCTCAGTCGCGTGAGAGGCACACCAAGCTCGCCGGGCGTCGATGAGCCGAAAGGTTTTTTCCGCCGGGGGGGGGGGGGGTTGGTGTCCGCGAGCGTGCGAGCAGAGCGTGGAGAAGCTGCGGTGTAACGTGGAGAAGAGGGAACCGGCACTCGGCTGCCGCTTTGAACGCCCACGCGCGTGGAACCGACGTCGGAGGCAGCAAGTGAAGCAGCTCGGTGGAACGTTGGCCGGAGGTTTTAATCGGGAGCTGGCGCATTGTGATCACGCGGGGAAAACAGAGAGAGGGAAAAGTGGATTTGTGAGGCTGACTGTTGGGTCCCACCTCACACTCTTTTAATCAAACTTTTCTCTAATATTTTCACCCAGCTACTCAGACTTAAATACCTTACTTCACTCCAAAGTTAAGGTTTGAATTTGATGAATTCAAATGGTTTGAATTCTAGTGTGAAGTTAGAATTGTGTTTGATCATATGAATTTGAAATGGAATTTGAATTTCTTCCTTTTGCATTGTTCCAAAACCTAGCAAACCAACTCCAAAATTTCTGATTTTTGGCATGGTTGCTAAATCAAATGTGGAGAACACATTTGTGGAACCAAACTTGCAAATTGAGGAAATTGGATTTGAAACTGAATTTGAAATTCAGATTAGAGGGCTTCTCCTTTTAATCCCCAAACAATTATTAAAACTCCTCCAAATGAGCTAAAATTTGGAAGGTTGAATATTTGGAATATGGAGATCCAAGTTATGCATTTATATCTCCATGTTTGGAAGTTTTGGGAAGTTTGAATCCTCACTTTGAACTTACACCGCTATAATTTGAAGTTTTAATTCCCCTCATTTTTCCTAAGTGTACATGAGCTGAAAATTCTTGCTACCACTTTTTGGGGATTTTACATCCCTCCCCCCTTGAAAAGAATCTCGTCCCGAGATTCCAAAAGAAATGTAAAGTGGGGGAAACTTTACCGGGTATACGATGATAGCAAGTCCGGATAATATGTTCGTAGATAGTCCTCGGTTTCCCATGTCGCCTCATCAGCGGTATGGTTACTCCACAGGACCTTGTAGAACCATAAGGTACGGTTTCTCGTGACGCGAGTCTTTTCATCGATAATCCGGATTGGATACTCCGTGTATGTGAGGTCTGGTTGAAGAACTTCTATGTCTTCAGTGCGAATTTCAGCTGAGGGTTTGAGGCACTTCCTCAGCTGAGAGTTATGGAAGACGTTGTGAATTCCTACGAGCGACGCCGGTAAGTCCAAGCGATATGCCACGGGTCCTCATTTTTTAATGAGGGTGAACGTACCAATGAATTGTGGCGCAAGTTTACCCTTCACTCCGAAACGATGAACTCCCTTCATCGGAGACACACAGACATAAACATGGTCCCCAATGTCGAAGTGGACAGGGTGGCGTCTTTTATCCGCATAGCTCTTCTAACGAGATTGAGCAGACTTGAGATTGGATTGAATTACTCGCACTCGTTCTTCAGCCTCATTCACAAGTTCAATGTCGTAGATAACTCGCTCTGGAGTCGCACCAGTTAAGTGGTGTGCGGCATTTCCGGCCGTAGAGAGCTTCATATGGTGCCATCTTGATGCTAGGTTGATAGCCATTGTTGTAAGAAAACTCCGCCAACGGCAAGTGATTGTCCCAATTCTTGCTGTGGTGGATGGCACAAGCGCGTAGCATGTCTTCAAGCACTTGATTCACCCGTTCAGTTTGACCATCCGTCTGCAGGTGATACGCGGAACTTCGGATCAGTTTGGTCTCCAACGACACGTGCAGCTGTTCCCAAAACCGAGAGACGAACAGCGCACCTCGATCTGAAATAATGGATCTGGGAACACCGTGCAAGCACAAGATTCTTGCAATATACAGCTCTGCATATTGTTTTGCCACGTACTTTGTATGTACGGGGATAAAATGAGCCAACTTGGTTAGTCGGTCAACTATACCCAAATCGAGTCATGCTTGTGAGACGTGAGAGGTAAACCAACAATGAAATCCATGCTGATATCCTCCCACTTCCACGCCGGAATGTTCAATGGTTGCAGCTGTCCGGCCTTACGCATATGATCGGCTTTCACACGCCGACACATATCGCATTCAGATACGTACTTTGAGATTTAGCCTGAGGGCTGGCTATAAAAGCAAGGGAGGCCAGAGCTCTTGTGTTTCTATTGAATAAAGTTCATAGTTTTGAGGAGCTTTTGTGCCTTGTTCATCCGACTTGTTCTTCGTCAAGTCTTTCTCGCCGAGTTTCTGGACAGACCGACGTTGCTTCGGTGTTTCGTTCATAACTCGAGTTTTACAGATCCGATTGACGTGATTCTTTTTGGGTTGTTTTCACAACTCAATTATCTATCATCTGCGAAATTTTCACGAGCTTCGGATCTGTAGTTTTTGAGATACACGTGTTTCTTTGCAGCGTTGCAGATCTGTTTTATATCGGGTAGAACAGATTGATCTTCGTTTAATATTTTGATCACAAGTTTTACTTCGTGTTTTCAAGTGATTCTTGTTGCATTAGATCCGTGACTTGATTCTCTACCTCTCTACTTGATTTGTAATGGTTGAACACGTTTGAAAACATTTGCACACAGGGTTTCTTTAACCGATTGATTTTTTTGCTGAGAGGTTTTTGTTGTTTCCGCTGCGAAATGTTTTAATCTACCATTCACCCCCCTCTGGTAGCTTTTCACGTGCTCTTCGATCCTACAATTGGTATCAGAGCCAAGGTGCTCTAATCTTTGTGATTTGCACGTGTTTTGACTAACCATCATGGAGAAGTACTCCGCAAAACCTTGTGTGTTCAATGGCATCGATTTTCAGGTTTGGAAGGCGCGGATGGAGGCCTACATACAGGCGCAAGGCTTCGCCATATGGGAAAAGGTCTACCGGAACTTCGATGTACCACCCAACGATCAAGTTACGGCTGCGGACATGAGAGATGTTGACAACAACAACAAGGCTCGCAACTTGATCATCCAAGGATTGACTCAAAGCGACTTCGACCGTGTTTCACACCTCTGATCTGCATATGATGTTTGGAAAGCTCTTTGTGACTACCATGAAGGATCCAATACGATCAAGGAGGTAAGGCAAGATATGTTCAAGAAAGAATACATGCGTTTTGAAATGCAACCCGGTGAGTCAATTGACGACCTTTTTGCTCGCTTTAATAAAATTCTCAGCAACTTGCGTAGTGTCAATGTTAACTTTTCAGATGCTGAAAATGCTAGACAATTGTTAGGAGCATTAGATATGTCAATTTGGGAGATGAAAGTTACATCTATTCGTGAATCTACTGTCATGAGTTCTCTTACTTTAGACGTGCTTTATTCTAAATTGAAAACTCATGAAATTGACATCATCTCACGTAAAAACCTCAACAAGTCTATTGCATTTATTTCACAACGTGACATGTCTAGTTCTAGTCAATCATCATCTAGTGGTGCACTCTCTTTGCTGTCCTCTCTAACCCTTGAACAGATTGAAGAGTTTCCAGAGGAGGAGCTTGCACTCATCTCTACTCGGTTTTCAAAAGCATTGCAAAATGTGAGAATTAGAAGGAGAGGAAGCTCTGGACCTCAACGATGTTTTGAATGTGGTAAGACAGGACATTTTCGTACGGAGTGCCCTAACCTTTCAGGTCCAACTTCACGTGAAGAAAAGTAAACAAGGCCGAAGAAATCGTTTGCAAAGAATAAGAAGAAGAAAGATTTATCAATGCGCAACATAGTGCATAGTATGGTCTCTGCACTTCAAGATTTCAGCTCAAGTGATGTGGACACCTGTAGTGATGAAGATGAAGAAGCTATGGCAAATATGTGCTGCATGGCGAGCAAGTCAAGTTCAAGCTCCGAGGAGGTAGAACACAACAGCGACGATGAAGAGGTATGTCCCACTTGCGAAGAAATGTGTGATGCTATTTCTCGTGCCACTGTTATATTAAAGAAAAAGGATAAAAAACTTAGGAACAATGCTGTTAAAATTGAATCACTAGAATCTGAAATTAATCGTTTAAAAACTTTGATTCCTAGTGATGATTCTTGTTCCTCATGTGATTTGATTTATGAACAATTATCCTCTTTAAGAAGTGCACACACATCTACACTTGATAAACTTGAACTTGAAATTGAATGTGGCCTAGAGGGGGGTGAATAGGCCTTTAAAGAATTCCTGCACACTTAATAAAGTTATCAGAAACTTGACTGACCGGACTAGTCCGGTTGTGTGGGCGGACTAGTCCGGTGTGCTGAATTATTTGAGTTGATTAAGTGTGTCTCACAAATTTAATCTTATAGCAGCGGAATAAGAACAACAGTTTTTATAACTTAAATTTATTGTATGGATGCACGTGCAAACTTGTAAGGAACTCAAACGATGACTAGCAAACTAGTGATCTAATGTATCAAGATGTAAAACAAATGAGAGACAAAAGACACGAATTTTTACCGAGGTTCGATCTCACCAAGAGATCTACGTCCTCGTTGAGGAAGCTCACACAGAGCCGGGTTCCCAACCCTTTCCCTCTTCAAGTCACCACACAGGCCGACTTGACTTCACTATCAAGTGTAATCACCGTGTTTATGGGGCAACCTCACACGTTGAGGGCTCCCACAAGAATTACAATGAGAAGTTGATCAAATACACTCAAAAAGATTACAATGCATAATATGAGTGTAGAGAGATCAAACCCCAAGAGCTCACAACGAAGGAACGACGATCTCCCAATCCCAAATCCAAGTATTTTATTGATTTTCACCTTTTTGCACCTTAGATGTGTGGGGAGACGTGTTTTTGGGCTCTTGGGACAGGTGGCGGTGCTAGGGTTTCAGTTTTTGACAGTAGAGTCGTGTCTCCTTGGGGAAAAGACGAAGGACCTCTTTTTATAGGCTTTCCCAAAAAGTTACCGTTGTTAAACCTACTACCGGACTAGTCCGGTATATGATCGGACTTGTCCTATCTACTTCCAGTGGGTTAACCGGACTAGTCCGGTCCACGAACCGGACTTGTCCGGTGCTATGTGAGATGGGGTTTCAGAAACTTCAGCGGACTAGTCCTGTCGCTTGGATGGACTAGTCCGTAGTCCTCTAAAGAGGACAACAGAGACATGACCGGACTAGTCCGGTCTAAAACCGGACTTGTCCGGTTGCATTCCAGTGAGCTGACCGGACTAGTACGGTTCACAAGGCGGGCTAGTCCGGTGCACAATGTTTGCGTCTTTCAGAAAGTTAAACGGACTAGTCCGGTCCATGAACGGACTAGTCCGGTTTTCAGTGGATTTTAGTTGATTTTTAAACCCCTTATCCTTACGCAAAGTTATGAGCTCTTGGGATGTGTCTCTCTCACACACAACCTATACATTTATATCTACTTTGCTTCTCTAAATTCCACTAACGTCTTCCTTTTCGAGCACCACTCTATTTTTCACCTTTTTGTGTGTGCCGAGCCAGTTCACTTTGTTTATCCTGCAATCATCTTAATAGTTTCATTAGGATCTCATATGTTCGTCATCAATTGGCCAAAACCCACAAGGGTTATCTTAGATGCACTTACAATCTCCCCCTTTTTGGTGATTGATGACAACCATTTGAGATATCACAATTGAGAATAAAAGGTTGATTTTCATAAGGTGTGTACATATGAGAATAATAAAGAATTCACAAAAAGCTTCTCACATATGCACACACCTTATGGTGGGGTGCCTCACAGGTGTGTGATAAACAAAATGTGATAAATTAAAGATAAACAGTAGTGAACATGTAAGTGGGCGTTAGAGCATAGTACATCACACATAAAAAAAGAAATAGTGCATTACAAGATTTTAAAAATAGGTACATGTCCTTGATCACAAAAGATCTTAATGACTAATACTAGATAGAAAAAGTCCAAGTCTAATCTCAATCCTCCATCTCAATTCTTCCATCTCAATCTCTCTCCCTTTGGCATCAAGACACCAAAAAGGGAAAAATTGAGGTGAATCACTCATCGCTGCCTCCTCCGTTAGTCTCAGTCTGATCTTCATCTTCAGCATCCACGGGAGCAGGATCTTCCTCTGAGTCCTCGGAGGCGGGCGGTGATCCAACATGCTCAATCTCAAGCTTTGCACAGATAGACTTGATATTTGCATTGACGTACTGTTGATGTTTCTTCCTTGCAAGCTTTTCTTTGCGTTGCCTGTCTTCGATCTTACGGCAGCAGGCAAAGATAGAGGAGAGCATCTTGAGGATGCCGCTAGATGATTCTTGGGCAGGTGGAGAACCAGGAGGAGCAGCTGCAGACCTAGTGTCATCATGAGCTTGCTTTGATCTCCTCTCCACTGGTGGAGAGGACGGGGCAGTTGGAGACGGAGGGAGAGTGTACTCGGTGGGTTTTTGCGGCTTCAACCTCGTATGCTTGACATCCTTGACAAACTCGAGTCCCGTCACTTTCTCAATCATGTACATGATATACGATGCATATCCACAGGACCTATTGGGGGTAATTGAGATGTTCACAATGTCGTTGTAGATATACTCAAATACATTGAATGGTCTCCTCCCACTAATGACCTTCATGAGAGTCCTCAAGGTTCCTTGTATAGTTCCTGCATCTCCATCCTTCGGAGCTATCGTCTTTCTCAAGACTCTATTTAGGACCACAAAGAAGGGCTTTAGATATTTGATGGTGGGAGGAACATATGGCATCCTTGTGTCATAGAGAAACTCAAGCTCTTCCTTCTCCAGGGGTTTCAGATTATGGATGACCAGTTCATGATCCAAAGTGTTTTGGAGGTGAAGAATCCTAGCAAATTCATCATACGTGACACTATACCTTGAACCATGAGTCATCCAAGTAAGACTGTCTCCATCATCCCGAGCAAAGTAGAGAGTGGAGTAAAACTGGGTAATGACTTCATTGTTCCAGTCATACTCAAAGGATAGCAGGTCCGTCAGACGGTGCCTCTCTAAGGCCTCCACCATCTCACGAAAGGCAGGATACCTCTTCGACTTCAGGTATTCAACATTTAGCCATTGACTCTCTACTACGGGATTCTTCATCTTCATGTACACATGCTCGTAGTAGTCTGCATGGAAGTTGCACCAGAACCTAGGATCAGAACATTATTTAGGTCGGCCATACACTTCAATCTTCTTGAAGTTATCAGCTAGCTCATTCCCTTTTCCAGTGAAATCCTCACTTGAAGGCTGCCTGTTGCGGTGAACGGGATTTTTCAATTTCAGAGGCCCAATGGGGCCACTAGCAAGTCCCTTCCCTTTATTGAGAACTCTTCTTGGCCCTGATGAGCCCTCAGCAACATCTTTCCTTTGAGGCCTTTTGATAATGACTTCCCTCTTCTTAGGTAGATTGTCGTCGGAGGGTGGAGAGTGAGCATTGACATCATGTCTCTTCTTCATCACTCCCTCCTTAGCTCTCCTCACTCTTTCACGTTGAACTTCTTCGTCAATTTGAAAAGAGCCGTCATCTGATCCTGAAGACATGATGCCTGATAAGGAGTTTAAGGATTAGATGTAAACGGACACATTATTGACTTCAAATGGGAATGTAGGAGTTCAGCTGTCAGAGACCAGACTTGTCCGGTTTCAGAGTGCGGACTAGTCCGGTGGACCGGACTTGTCCGCATCTGAATGCCGGACTAGTCCGACCTAGCATAAGAACCCTAAATTGTATGTTTCATTTGAAGCAAATCTCCTATCTAAGGACACAAGGATAGGAAAGTGGTAGGAATACATCTATTTATGCAATGTACATCCTTTTGAAATCAAAGGAAACTAGCTAGAGCTAAAAAAATTGAGATTTTGGTTTTTGGGGGGATTTACCAAGATTTGAAGATTCGCGTTGAAGGAGTGGAAATCAGTCCGGATGAGTCCAGAAAGTAGGATCCCCTCGTCGAGAAGAGGCTTTTTCACGGAGAAAACTCCGAGTTTGAGTGCTCAACTCGAAAATCACTTTGAGAGGTAGGGTTTAGGAGAGAGGGTGAGACAAAGTGCTTATGAGTGGAGAGGGAGGCGTTTGGTCCGGCTAACTGCTTCTATATGCGACTGACCGGACTAGTCCGGTCATGGTAGCGGACTAGTCCGGTACCCCTGAGTTAACCTAATTGTTGTCTGTCCGGACTAGTCCAGTTGGAAATCGGACTAGTCCGTTTCCAACAGACTTGATATATACATAGATAACTAATAGTGATCCAAGGACAACAATTTTGCAAGTAGTTTTGGTGATTACGACCAGTAGGCAATCAACAATCGAACAATGGTCATAATCCACAAGATTTATTCATTAAGAATAGTTTTCTGAGTAGAAAGGAGAGGAGGAGCATTTTTGACAATACGGAGGAACAATTTAAGTTGCAACCAGTTATGCAATGTTTCAAGCCATATTTCGAAAGTCAAGAATGTTTAGCTCATTTCTTAGTTCACAGAACCTTTTCTCATCTAATGGTTTGGTAAAAATATCTGCAAGTTGTTTTTCAGTCCTAACATGTGAAATAGCTATGTCACCTTTTAATGAATGATCTCTAAGAAAGTGATGACGGATGTATATGTGTTTAGTTCTTGAGTGCTCTACAGGGTTGTGTGCAATCTTTATAGCACTTTCATTATCGCATAGAAGCGGGATATGACTTAGATTGTAGCCGTAGTCCCTAAGAGTTTGTTGCATCCAAAGCAGTTGCACACAGCAACTACCGGCTGCAACATACTCTGCTTCCGCTGTGGAAAGAGCAATGAAGTTTTGCTTTTTAGATGACCAAGAAACTAGGGACCTACCAAGAAATTGACAAGTTCCTGACGTGCTCTTTCTATCGACTTTGCATCCTGCATAGTCGGCGTCGGAATACCCTATCAAGTTAAACTTGGATCCTTTGGGATACCAAAGGCCCAAGTTGGGTGTGTGCACAAGGTACCTTAGGATTCTTTTTACAGCAATTAAGTGACACTCTTTAGGTGCGGCTTGAAACCTTGCACACATGCAAACACTAAGCATAATATCTGGCCTAGATGCACATAAGTATAGTAAGGAGCCAATCATGGACCGATATACCTTTTGGTCCACATTTGGACCGTCTTCATTGAGGTCGAGATGTCCGTTGATGGCCATGGGTGTCTTGATGGGCTTGGTTTTGTCCATATTGAATTTCTTGAGAATGTCTTGTGTATATTTAGTTTGGCTTATAAATGTACCTTCTCTCAGTTGCTTTACTTGAAATCCCAAGAAGAACTTCAATTCACCCATCATTGACATCTCGAACCTGTCTGTCATTATTTTGCTAAATTCTTCACAGAAGGACTTGTTAGTGGATCCAAAGATAATGTCATCAACATAAATTTGACATACGAATAAATGATCATCAAAATGTTTAGTAAAGAGTGTATAGTCAGCTTTACCAATTTTGAATCCATTTTGAATCAGAAAATCTCTAAGGCACTCATACCAGGCTCGAGGAGCCTGTTTGAGGCCATAGAGAGCCTTACACAGTTTATAGACATGGTTGGGATACTTCTGATCTTTGAACCCCGGTGGCTGCTCCACATAGACTTCCTCCTTTATCGGACCATTGAGAAAGGCACTCTTGACGTCCATTTGATACAACTTAAAATTATGGTGAGTAGCATATGCCAATAAAATGCGAATGGACTCAAGTCTAGCTACAGGAGCGAAGGTTTCATCGAAATCCAAACCTTCCATTTGAGAATAACCTTTGGCCACCAACCTCGCTTTATTTCTTGTCACTACTCCATGTTCATCTTGCTTGTTCCGAAAGACCCATTTGGTTCCAACGATGTTCGCCCTTGGTCTTTCCACCAGCTCCCACACTTCATTTCTTTTGAAGTTGTTCAGCTCCTCTTGCATCGCAATCACCCAGTCTGGATCCCTTAAGGCTTCTTCTACCCTGTATGGCTCCAGAAAAGACACAAAAGAATAATGTTCACAAAAATTTGCAATTTGAGATCTAGTAGTTACTCCCTTAGCAATATCTCCAATGATATTGTTGACAGGATGGTCCCTTTGCACACACTGATGTACTCTTAGGTGTGGAATTTGTATAGCAGTTTGTTCTTCATTGTCTTCATGTGTCATGTCTCCCCCTAGATCATTGCTTCCATGATCATCTTGATTTTCTTGATCTTCCTCAACTTGATCTTGTGTAGGAGCTCCCCCTTGATCATTGCTTCCTTGTTGAAATTCATCTTGTGTCTCCTCTCGTGGTAGGATATCACCAAGTGCCATTTTCTTCAGCGCTTCACATGGAGCTTCCTCCTTATCTAGCATAGACTTATCGACTTGCTCCACTTGTGAGCCGTTAGTTTCATCGAACACTACGTCACGCGCTACTTCAACAAGGCCGGACACCTTGTTAAAGACACGATAGGCGTAGGCATTCGATTCATATCCGAGCAAGAATCCTTCATCGGACTTCGAAGCAAACTTCGAGGCCCTTGGTTTCTTGTTCAGAATAAAACATTTGCAACCAAAAACTTTGAAATAGGACACGTTAGGCTTTTTACCCGTGAGAAGCTCATATGGAGTTTTCTTCAGTAGTCGATGAAGGTACAACCGATTTGTGGCATGACAAGCGGTGTTCACTGCTTCTGCCCAAAATCGGTCTGACGTCTTGTATTCATCTAACATTGTTCTCGCCATTTCGATCAATGTTCTGTTCTTCCTTTCGTCCACCCCGTTCTGTTGAGGAGAATAGGGTGCCGAGAATTCATGCTTTATACCTTCTTCATTGTGATATTCTTCAACTTGGGTGTTCTTGAATTATGTCCCATTGTCACTTCTGATATTCTTTACGGTTGATGAGAATTCATTTTGAGCTCTTTTCAAGAACTTCTTGAGGGTTCCCTGAGTTTCTGATTTATCATACAAGAAAAATACCCAGGTAAATTTTGAAAAATCATCAACAATTACTAAACCGTATTTGTTACCGCCGATGCTGATGTACGCAATTGGACCAAAGAGATCCATGTGGAGAAGTTCCAGCGGTCTAGCGGTGGTCATCACATTCTTGGCGGGGTGTGGTGCTCCAACTTGTTTTCCTGCTTGACAAGCGCTGCATGGCCTGTCTTTTTCAAAAACCACATCCTTAAGACCACGGATGTGAACAGATTTCTCATTCCAACATGGGCTAGCCGTCTATGCCACAGCCATCCCATGTTGGTCTTAGCAACCAAGCAAGTGTTGAGTTCGGCTTTATCTTTGTTGAAGTCAACAAGATAAAGCTTTCCCTTCAACAATCCCTTGAATGCAATCGAGCCATCGCTTCTTCTAAAGACGGTCACACCCTCATAGGTGAATAAACAGTTGTAACCTTTGTCGCATAGTTGAGATATTGATAAAAGATTATAATCTAGAGAGTCTACATGTAAAACATTAGATAAGATGTGTTGAGAGGATATTTCAATGTTACCACTACCAAGGACTTTTCCTTGGCTGTTGTCTCCAAAGTATATACCTTCACTTGGATCCTTGTTGCACTCGTATTCCACAAACATACCTCTCTCTCCGGTCATATGATTTGTGCATCCGCTATCTAGTACCCACTTAGATCCACCGGAGGAGTAAGCCTGCAAAATAGAATTATTTCTGGGTTTTAGGTACCCAAGCTTGCTTGGGTCCTCTCAGGTTAGTCACAAGAGTTTTGGGCACCCACACACAAGTTTTTAAGTTCTTGTGGCGTGGCCCTGTATATTTAGCAATGACTTTTCCATACTTGTTTTTCATGAGAGCATAAGAAGCATCAAATGTATGGAACAGTGTTTGTAGCTCAGATTCATGTGATTTTTCTTTAATAAAAATGATTCTATTCTTAGCATGATTAGGAGTAGACATGTGTTTATTCCTGTCGAAGCCAAGTCCATCTTTGATATTGGGAGGTCTAGTGATCATATATGCACTTCGTGCATATTTGATCTTCTCCTTATCAAAGATGCCGTTTTGAGAAGAATGCATGTCATGTGGGGTTAAAGCATTAGAAATTACATTCTTCTTACTAGAGCAAGTGCAGGTTCTTACTGTTGTCGAGCTCATGTCTTTGGAGGAAGAGCTCTTGGAGGAAGAGGAGTCACTTTGTTTGAGCGACTCAACTTGCACCTCAAGGATTTTGTTAACTTTTGACAAGTTAGCAAGTTCTTCCTTGATTGCAATGTGTGAGTCCTCTAACTTTGAGTAAGTTTCCTTACTCAAGGCTAGCTCTAACTCAAGTGACTCATTCTTCTCTCTTTCAAGCTCAAGAAGCTTTTCGACTTCTTGATATCTCTTCCCCTCACGGATGAGCATATCTTCTTGTCGGTTGACAAGTTCCTCCTTTTCAAAGATTTCGTTTGACAACATTTCCATTTTCTTTAAAGCAATTTTACTTAGCCCTCTAAACAATTCTTCATTATCACTAGATCTATCAAAGTCATCAATGGAGGAATTTAGCACAGGAGGAGTAAGTCGAACCTTTTTCTTGCCTTCCTTAGCCATAAGACAAGTGTGGTTGTTCATGTCCCGTCCTCCCATGTTCGGAAAGAGTGTGGCTCTCATAGTTGGTTTCTTGACTGCGAAAGTGGCCATGTCTTCTTCTTCATCGGAGGAGGACTCGTCGTTTGAGTCCCACTCCTTCCCAATGTGAGCTTGATGGGCTTGTCTTCTTTTTTTGAAATTTTTCTTTTCTTGAGATCTTGTTTTCTTCTTCTTTTTGTTTTCCTCATAAGTACAGTCCACCATGAAGTGACCATACTCTCCGCAGTTGTAGCAAGTGCGTCGAGCCTTGGATTTTCCTTTATCCTTGCTTTTGCCTTCATGCGAATTGTTGCCGTGTCTTCTCTTCATCATGCGTTTGAACTTTTTGATGAAGAGTACCATTTCTTCGTCATCAAGATCGGTGCTTTCGTCGCTTGTATCTCCATCGTCTTGGTCTTCACGAGTTTCTTTGAGTTTGGGTCTGCACGTTGCTTTGAGGAAAACTTCTTTCTTTTTAGAAGAGGTGAGCTCGGCTAAGTCTTTGACATATTGAGCCTCTTTCTCCATCATTTCATGATTTATGATCTTTCCCAATAACTCATCGGGAGTCATTTTGTGAAACCCGGGGCTTTCTCTAATCATTGAGCAAAGTGTGACGTTTCTTGGCATGAAGGCTCTAATCATTCTTTTGACCACTTCGTGATCTATCCATTTCTTACTTCCATAAGCACGAATTTTGTTGATGAGTGCTTTCATCCGTTGTACATGTCTTGAGGTGATTCGCCTTCTTCAATAGCAAATCTCCCCAACTCTCCTTCAAGCATTTCGATTTTGGCTTCACGAACTGACCTATTTCCTTCATGAGCTGTCTTGAGGGTATCCCAGATTTCTTTTGCACTTTCTAGCCCATCGATCTTGGTGAATTCCTCTCTGCTTAGTGATGATGTGATCACGGTGACGGCTTGTGCGTTTCTGTGAATCTCTTGTTCTTGTTCTGGGGTGAGTTCATCATCCGTGTCCGGAATATCGATGCCTGTGCAAACAATGTGCCATAGACTAGGGTTCAGTGATATCAGATGCATCTTCATGTTGTACTTCCACATGGTGTAGTCACTTCCGTCAAACTGTGGGGGCTTTTCCATAGGAATAGAGAGATAATGATTATTTGAATTGAGACGGTTGTAGTTGTAAGGATACCGGGAGTAGTCGTGATGACCACTCCCCATCGTCTTTTCTTCCTCTTTTCCCTTTTGTGCCATTAACTTCTTTCTCAGTAATGTCTTTAGCTGTCTCACTTCATCATCGTCATGTGGATTTTCTTTCAGCACATCGAAGGCTTTGGCTTCTTGCTCCTCATCGTTGTTGTTCGTCTTCGGGATATCGTTGTTCTTCTCAGAGGCCATTGATCTCTCCGAGATGTGAGTCTCGTTGATGGAGAACTTGGCTCTGATACCAATTGAATGTGGCCTAGAGGGGGGGTGAATAGGCCTTTAAAGAATTCCTGCATACTTAATAAAGTTATCAGAAACTTGACTGACCGGACTAGTCCGGTTGTGTGGGCGGACTAGTCCGGTGTGCTGAATTATTTGAGTTGATTAAGTGTGTCTCACAAATTTAATCTTATAGCAGCGGAATAAGAACACCAGTTTTTATAACTTGAATTTATTGTATGGATGCACGTGCAAACTTGTAAGGAACTCAAACGATGACTAGCAAACTAGTGATCTAATGTATCAAGATGTAAAACAAATGAGAGACAAAAGACACGAATTTTTACCGAGTTTCGATCTCACCAAGAGATCTACGTCCTCGTTGAGGAAGCTCACACAGAGCCGGGTTCCCAACCCTTTCCCTCTTCAAGTCACCACACAGGCCGACTTGACTTCACTATCAAGTGTAATCACCGTGTTTATGGGGCAACCTCACATGTTGAGGGCTCCCACAAGAATTACAATGAGAAGTTGATCAAATACACTAAAAAAGATTACAATGCAGAATATGAGTGTAGAGAGATCAAACCCCAAGAGCTTACAACGAAGGAACGACGATCTCCCAATCCCAAATCCAAGTATTTTATTGATCTTCACCTTTTTGCACCTTAGATGTGTGGGGAGACGTGTTTTTGGGCTTTTGGGACAGGTGGCGGCGCTAGGGTTTCAGTTTTTGACAGTAGAGTCGTGTCTCCTTGGGGAAAAGACGAAGGACCTCTTTTTATAGGCTTTCCCAAAAAGTTACCGTTGTTAAACCTACTACCGGACTAGTCCGGTATATGATCGGACTTGTCCGGTCTACTTCCAGTGGGTTAACCGGACTAGTCCGGTCCACAAACCGGACTTGTCCGGTGCTATGTGAGATGGGGTTTCAGAAACTTCAGCGGACTAGTCCTGTCGCTTGGATGGACTAGTCCGTAGTCCTCTAAAGAGGACAACAGAGACATGACAGGACTAGTCCGGTCTAAAACCGGACTTGTCCGGTTGCATTCCAGTGAGCTGACCGGACTAGTCCGATTCACAAGGCGGACTAGTCCGGTGCACAATGTTTGCGTCTTTCAGAAAGTTAAACGGACTAGTCCGGTCCATGAACGGACTAGTCCGGTTTTCAGTGGATTTTAGTTGATTTTTAAACCCCTTATCCTTACGCAAAGTCATGAGCTCTTGGGATGTGTCTCTCTCACACACAACCTATACATTTATATCTACTTTGCTTCTCTAAATTCCACTAACGTCTTCCTTTTCGGGCACCACTCTATTTTTCACCTTTTTGTGTGCGCCGAGCCAGTTCACTTTGTTTATCCTGCAATCATCTTAATAGTTTCATTAGGATCTCATATGTTCGTCATCAATTAGCCAAAACTCACAAGGGATATCTTAGATGCACTTACAGAAATTGAAAAGAACAAAGAGCTTGCTGCACTTAATGATAAAAATTTGAAAGATGCTTGTTGTTCTACAATTGATTTGCATTGTTCTTCATGTGATGATCTGAATAAGAAACTAAATGATGCTATGAATGAGATTTCTATTTTGAACAATGCTTTACGTGTGCATGAAGTTAAATATTGTTCAAATTGCAAACTAAAAGGAAAAACTTCATGTGAAAACTGCTTTGATCTGTCCAATAAACTTGATGACATGCATAGGACACTAGATCGGTTTTCTAATGCAAATAAGAACCTAAACTTGCTGTTGAATTCTTTCAAGTCTTGTAATGATAAAACTGGTTTAGGTTTTAATTCTCATGCTCATGCTAAGGCACACCTACCTCAAGTTGTAAAGTCATTAGGAAGCAGTTTGATTCAAACAGCTCCTAGACAAAAAGAGGTGATTTTCAAATCTGCAGGAGTATTGTCCCATTCGGGTTCTAATAAACTTGTTGCTTGCTCATCTAGACATGATAATAAGGTTATTTTTCATTGTACCTACTGTGGTAGAGATGGTCATGTCATGGATTTTTGTTATAGACTAGCTAAACACGATAAGAAACAAAGAATACTTGCTAGATCACATAACAACCAAGCAAAATCTGCTAGACCGAATGTTCGGAGCTTGCAACCTGCTGTAATGAGTCAAAAACTTACTCTCGGACCTACTGTTTTTTGTGCTACATATAACACATCTTCTAAGTCAGTAGTTGGGAACAAAAATTTTCGATGTTTGGCTCATAAACCTGCTGTATCTTCTCAGCTTTCGCGTGTTATTCCTGCTGGACGTCATGTGACTCAGTACTGGATTCTTAAAAGTCTTTTAACTAACCCCAGTATTGAGTCATCGACGTATTGTGCTGCTGTGTAGTTTTCACGTTTGAGGAAGGAGAACATTTGGATTGTGGATTCAGGTTGCTCACGCCACATGACCGGTAACAAAGAATGGTTCTCCTCTCTCTCTTTTGTGTCACGTGTAGAAAATGTTACTTTCACCGATAACTCTTCTACTCCCATAATTGCTAAAGGTTCGATTAGAGTAAACAATCTCTACACTTTGAAAGATGTGGCACTTGTTAAAAATTTGAAATACAACTTGCTTTCAGTTTCACAATTGCTAGATGAAAATCTAGAGGTTACTTTGCTAAAAATTGCTGCAAGGTTGTAGATTCAAAAGGTGAGCTTTTGTTTAACATGTCTAGGTTTGGAAGAGTTTTTAAAGCTGATTTTGATTTGTCAACTTCTAAGCATCGTTGTCTAGTTGCTAATGATATAAAGGATCTATATTTTTGGCATCGTAGACTTGGTCACATAGGCTTTGATCATCTCACTCGTGTTAGTGCTCTCGATCGCATACGTGGGCTGCCGAAGCTTAAAAAGGACAATGATATTGTGTGCTCTTCTTGTAGACATGCTAAGTTTGTTGCAGGTTCACATGCTCCTCTCACAATGACCATGACAGATGAACCGGGACAACTTTTACATCTTGACACAGTAGGTCCGGCACGTGTTCAATCCTTCGGAGGTAAATGGTATGTGCTTGTGATTGTTGATGATTATTCCAGATATTCTTGGGTTTATTTTATGGCATCTAAGAATGAAGCTTTTAGTCATTTTAGAACTTTATTTCTTAGATTATCTATTGATCACCCAGGATCATTAAAAGCAATTAGAAGTGATAACGGAACTGAATTTAAAAACCAATCCTTTGATCACTTTTGTGCTGAAAATGGAATAGATCATCAATACTCTTCACCCTATGTACCACAACAAAATGGTGTCGTAGAAAGAAAAAACAGGACCTTAGTTGAGATGGCTAGGACTATGCTTGATGAATATCAAACTCCTAGGAAATTTTGGGCTGATGCAATTGCAACCGCTTGTTATGTATCAAATCGTGTTTTCTTGCGTGCTAAGCTTGGAAAAACCCCATATGAGCTCTGGTTTGGACATAGGCCTAGTGTTACACACTTTAGGGTTTTTGGTTGCAAATGCTTTGTTAAGAAACATGGTAATTTTGATAAATTTGAAGCTAGATCTGTTGATGGCATGTTTCTTAGTTATCCATCTCATACTAGAGGCTACCGTGTGCTTTTACTTGACACTAACAAAATTGTGGAGACTTGCGAGGTTTCTTTAGATGAAGCTAGCCCAAGTACTAGCTCCGATATTGCAGGTCCGGATCCATATCCGCAGGGGGAGAGTATTTTTATTGAAGAAGATGAAGAAGTGGTGCTGCTGCCCGAAAACTCGAAAGTAAATAACGATCAAGCTGCTGATTTTGCACCACAACCAGCACCAACAGTCACTACTGCTGGTTCGGACCTTCCTCAATCAACAAGCTCTCCTAATCAAAGGTCCGAACATGAAGAAGAAGGTGCTTGTGAAGTGTCTACTCCCCTCCGAGTACTCAAAAGTCATCCTCCACAACAAATCATTGGAAGCTTGCATGAACGAGTCACTCGGTCCAGGTTTTGCGATCCAAACTCTCATGCTCATTCTGCTTTTGTTGCTTCTTTTGAACCCAAGGATATATCACATGCACTCACTAATGAATCTTGGATTAATGCCATGCAAGAGGAGTTAGAAAATTTTGAAAGAAATAATGTTTGGAAACTTGTACCTCCACCTCAAGGTCACACATTAATTGGAACTAAATGGGTATTTAAAAATAAGCAAAGTGAGGATGGGGTTGTGGTTAGGAATAAAGCTAGGGTGGTTGCTCAAGGTTTCACTCAAATTGAAGGTCTAGATTTTGATGAAACATTTGCTCCTGTTGCTAGATTAGAAGCTATAAGAATTTTATTAGCATTTGCTGCATCTAAAGGTTTCAAGTTATATCAAATGGATGTTAGAAGTGCTTTTCTTAATGGCTACATAGAGGAGGAGGTTTATGTTAAGCAGCCACCGGGTTTTGAAAATCCAAATTTTCCTAATCATGTTTACAAACTGTCCAAAGCCTTGTACGGTCTAAAACAAGCCCCTAGAGCATGGTATGATAGGTTAAAAACATTCTTACTTGAAAAGGGGTTTACCATGGGCAAGGTTGATAAAACTCTTTTTGTACTTAAGCATGGCAATGACTCATTATTCGTTCAAGTGTATGTGGATGATATTATCTTTGGTTGTGCTTCTCATGATCTCGTGTCCAAGTTTTCAGCTATGATGAGTTCAGAATTTGAGATGAGTATGATGGGAGAACTCACATACTTTTTAGGGCTGCAAATCAAGCAAACAAAAGAAGGAACTTTTGTGCATCAAACTAAGTATACAAAGGACCTTCTTAAGCGCTTCAACATGATCAAATGCAAGCCTCTTCGGACACCAATGGGAACAGCAACAACACTTGAACTTGACGAAGATGGTGACCCGGTCGATAAAAAAGAATACAGAAGTATGATTGGATCACTTTTGTATCTCACGGCGTCAAGACCGGACATACAATTCAGCGTATGTCTTTGTGCATGTTTTCAAGCTTCTCCACGTGCTTCACATCGCCAAGCCATCAAAAGGATTCTCAGGTACCTACATGGAACTCAAGAATTTGGCATTTTCTTCCTTCTTCCTCAACCGTTTCTTTGAAAGCTTTTTTGGATGCTGATTTTGGGGGTTGTAGGATTGATAGGAAAAGTACTTCGGGTGCTTGTCATTTTCTTGGTAATTCACTTGTTGCTTGGTCCTCTAGAAAACAAAGTTCAGTTGCACAATCCACGGCCGAATCTGAATATGTAGCTGCGGCTAGCGCTTGCTCACGAATTCTTTGGATTGTTCAAACACTTAAGGACTATGGGGTTGATTTAGATAGTGTTCCACTGTTTTGTGATAACACTAGTGCAATTTGTATTGCTAAAAACCCCGTGAAACACTCTAGAACTAAGCACATTGACATTAGGTATCACTTTCTTCGTGATGATGTTGAAAAAAGAAACATTGTGCTTCACCATGTCGATACCGAACAACAATTGGCTGATATTTTTACAAAACCTTTGGATTTCACTCGTTTTTGTTTCATTCGTAGTGAAATAGGGGTTATGCATCCTCATGGCTTAAATTGAGGGGGAGTTTTTGAAACTTTGAAAGTCTATGTGTGAATCTGAAACTAAAATAATATGAGCATAGTATTTCATACATATATGACTTTGTGATTCCTTTTACAGGCTGAAAGTTCTTACTACATTACTCATGTTATACATTTTGTAGTTTTTGCCATTACTAGTAATTGGAATAATTACTTACACTAAATCTGGTCATGATCGAACTTTCTTGCTGTTTTGAACTTGTTGCGTGCTCACAAGTGCTTTTAATCATAAAAAAAATAATCAAGTGATCAGCTCACATGTTGAGTTTTCAAATAAAAAATTGAGAAAAGATCAAGAGAATATGCATGCATCGCACTTCTTCTTTTGAGATTGCTTATCATTGCACTAAGATATGAACTTGGAAGGAATTGTGTATGACTAAAACCATGTCCTTAAGCTTCTGATTTTCAAATGACATAGGCTTGGCTTGGTTGGTTAGAATAAGGTTGATGCGGCATATAATCTCTTGCAAATATCATATGATCAACTTTGTGCCTTAAATGATTATGAATAATAAAAATGCAGCAACAAGTGTCATGTTTTCAGGTTTTGAAATAGTTGAGTAAGGGAGATCATGACTTGCTTAAACTGAAAAATACATTTGATCTCTAGCATGGCTTACACTACTTTATGTATCTCATTGATGTGATAGTGTAAGTAACCTGATAGTATGACTTGGATGAGCTTTGTTTTGTATGTATATGTTATAATATGCTCATAACATTTAAAAATTTCTCTTTTGAACCTTGATGAATACATTGTCAAAGGGGGAGAAATATGTATAAGGAGAGATGTTTTTTACACTTTGCATATGTTATACACTTTCTTTCTTCTCTGATTTTAAAAAATGGAGAGAAATTAATAAAGGGGGAGAAATGAGTTTTCAAAGTTTTTCAAAACTTTTCATAAGCCAATGTTCAGATTTTAATTGGTGTTGCCAATGCATTCATCGAGGGGGAGATTGTGAGACCTATGTGTACTCAATACATTGGTAATTAGGATAAAAGTTAGCATTAACATTCAAAGTTTTGAATATTGCCAAAACATTCTTCTGTGGCAAGGTCTGACAAGTTCTTTGTTAGGTCCGTTAAGTGTTGGCAAGGTCCGACGCAAGGTCCGGAGAGCTCCTGCAAGGTCCGAAGAGCTTCTGTGAGGTCCGGAGCTTGTTTTTAGGGAGCTCCAGTGAAGTTCAACTCGTAGAACTGCAGCGTCGTGTTTTTGCTTTTAACTCGCAATGTTTCAAACTTGCTTTATGGGAAGGTTTGCTTAGTATTAATTTGCTAAGTTTTTGGTGTGTTTTGGTGGTTATGGCTGTTATCATTTGATATGGTTTGCAACATGCTTATGTGACGTGCTCATGTAAGGTGTTGTGGTTTTCGAACAAACGTGAGTCAAGTCGAGAACTTGTGCTCGGAAGAATTGGTTGTTTATTCATGTGCAGGTGTTGCTTGAGTTCAAGACATGGCTGGTGACGGGATCCTTGGACTAGTCTCAGGGAGGAGATGAGGTTCCAACAACCAAGTTCTGGAGGAGCTGTGGTTGAGTTGATCGGGAGGTCGCGCAGCATGTTTGGATCAAGGGCAGTGCATATGAAGGTTGTGTGTACGTCGTTGGAAGGTGTTTGCACGTGTGCAAGGAGTGCATGGACGTGGCAACATTGTTCCAAGGCGTGATGAAGAGAAGTGGACGTAAAGAATTGGTCGGAAAGGTCCAACCGGCTGGATTGCGTACTCAGGCTGAGGCTGAGTCGGATATGGCTCAAATATGGAAGATTTGAGTTGGTTATGACAGGATTTCGTGCTAGGCACGAAGTTGAGCTGTTTTAGGAATGTTTAGGACGTTCCTAAGGTGTTTGGAAGTCTCACGATTGCTTCTATCTGTGAATAGGAGAGTCCTGAGCAGTTATGGTAAGTTAGGATACGAATCCAATTAGGAGTAGGAGTCCTAGATTGGATTGTTTAGCCTGAGGGCTGGCTATAAAAGCAAGGGAGGCCAGAGCTCTCGTGGGTAGAGAACTTTGGGCTGTTCCTCTTGTGTTTCTATTGAATAAAATTCATAGTTTCGAGGAGCTTTTGTGCCTTGTTCGTCCGAGTTGTTCTTCGTCAAGTCTTTCTCGCCGAGTTTCTGGACAGATCGACGTTGCTTTGGTGTTTCGTTCATAACTCGAGTTTTACAGATCCAATTGATGTTATTCTTTTTGGGTTGTCTTCACAACTCAATTATCTATCATCTGTAAAATTTTCACGAGTTTCGGATCTGTAGTTTTTGAGATACAAGAGTTTCTTTGCAGCATTGCAGATCTGTTTTATATCGGGTAGAACAGATTGATCTTCGTTTAATGTTTTGATCGTATCTCAAGTTTTACTTCGTGTTTTCAAGTGATTCTTGTTGCATTAGATCCGTGACTTGATTCTCTACCTCTCTACTTGATTTGTCATGGTTGAACACGTTTGAAAACATTTGCACACAGGATTTCTTTAACCGATTGATTTTTTGCTGAGGGGTTTTTGTTGTTTCCGCTGCGAAAAGTTTTAATCTACCATTCACCCCCCCTCTGGTAGCTTTTCACGTGCTCTTCGATCCTACAATCTTGTTGCTGCCCGGATGAATAGAATACTTGGATAATGAGCTTTATCCAAGATTTTCTTCTGAAGCTTCATATCATGGGGTACCACTATACGGTCTTTAAACCATAGAGTGTCGTGTTCATCCCTTCTGAAGCATTTCATCTCGCTATTCTCCATCCTTCTCTGAATGTGCGACATTACCATGTCTTTCTTCTGAGCTTCCATAATCTCCTCTCGTATTGTAGGGACGAGAGCAAGATTATACAATGCCCCGTATGGAACCAAGTACAGACTCGGCTCCTCCTCTTCAAGTGGGGTGATGGATAGATTGTTGACATGATATTTGTGGCTTAAGGCATCAGCAACCACGTTTGCCTTTCCAGGATGGTAGTGAATCTCAATCTCATAGTCTTTGATCAGTTCTAGCCATCTCCGTTGCCGCATATTAAACTCCTTTTGAGTGAATATATACTTCAAACTCTTGTGGTCGGTGTAGAGGTGCACTAAGTTCCCGAGTAAATAGTGCCTCCACATTTTCAAGGCCAACAACACAGCAGTGAGCTCAAGATCATGAGTCGGATAGTGCTTCTCATGGTTATGAAGTTGACGTGAGCCATAGGTGACCACTCTTCCTCCTTGCATCAATACACAGCCAAGCCCGATGCCGGACACATCACAATATACGTCGAAGGGCTTGGTTGTATCCGGTTGAGCTAACACCGGGGCTGTCGTAAGATGCTTCACTAATGCTTGGAAAACTTCTTCACAAGCTGAGCTCCAAACATATTTGATCTCTTTCTTCAACAGTTCAGTCATTGGCTTAGCAAGCTTGGAGAAGTTCGGTATGAATGTACGATAATATCCTGCTAACCCGAGGAAACTCCTGACTTCGTGGACTGATGTGGGGGACTTCCATTTCAGCACTTGTTCGATTTTGCTTGGATCAACTGCAATGCCTTCTGCAGAAATAATGTGACCAAGGAATGGCACTTGGCTGATCCAAAACTCGCACTTGCTGAACTTGCATAAAGCTTATGGTCTCGCAATCGTTGAAGCACGATATGCAGGTGTTTGGCTTGTTCCTCTTCAGACTTGGAGTAAACCAAGATATCGTCTATGAACACCACCACAAACTTGTCCAACTCCGGCCTGAACACTGAGTTCATGAGATACATGAAGTGTGCCGGGGCGTTGGTGAGACCAAAGGACATGACGAGGTATTCATAAAACCCATATCTCGTCGAGAAGGCCGTCTTCGGAATATCCTCCGCTCGGATCTTGATTTGGTGATAATCGGAGCGAAGATCCATCTTTGAAAATACACTCGCACCCACAAGTTGATCGAATAATATATCGATGCTGGGCAGTGGATATTTATTCTTGATGGTCACGGCGTTGAGAGGTCGGTAGTCCACACACAACCTCAAGGTTTCAACCTTCTTCTTCACAAACAGCGCCGAGCATCCCCATGGCGAGGAACTCGGTCGATTGAAACCCTTATTCATTAAGTCATTGAGCTGCTCCTTCAGTTCAGCCAGCTCATTCGGAGCCATCTTGTACGGTCTCCGTGAGATCGGTGTCGTCCCAGGTACAAGTTCAATCTTGAACTCGACATCTCTTTCGGGTTGCATGCCTGGAAGATCATCTGGAAAGACATCCGGGTATTCACGGACTACATGAATATCCTCAAGTTTTGTGGCCTCCGTGTTGTATGTGGCTGGAGTTTCTTGAACCGAACGGTCAAGAATAAGAACATGTGGTTCATGAAGTGGAGAATTTAAACGAACCACACATGGAATGATGTCAAGAACAGCACCATGGCGATGTAGCCATGACATTACTAAAATGACATCAAGTTTTTCACTCTCTAACATAATTAGAGAGTTCAGATATAGATTTCCACCCAACTGTAATGGTGCTCTATAGACCATTCTATCAGCTGTTATTTTCCCACCTGGAGAGCATATCAAGTATGAACTATTTGTGGGAATGATAGACAGTTGATATTTCATAACATAAGACTGATTTATGAAATTATGGGTGGCACCGGAGTCAAAAAGTATGATTACGGGATGGTCTAAGTAAGAAAACGTACCCGTGAGGACGGGTTCGCCTTCCGGCACGTCTTCGATGGCTAATTGGTGGACGTTGCCGGGTTTTTGTGCTGGTTTCTTGGTCTGATTATGGCGCTGATTAGCACCCTGATATGGTGCTGCACCCCTCCCTTGTCACGGCTCGGGGCAGTTCCTTGAAATATGCCCGACACGGCCACACGTGAAGCACGTGTAAGGTGTCGGGGTCCCTCCGACTTGAGGACGGAATCCTGGCGCATGCTGTTGAAACTGAGGTGCATGCGGTACCATCCTTTGCTGCTGCTGTTGCTGTGGTGGATACGTCAGTCAGAAGCCCGGCGCATTATATTGCCGACCGTGAAACTGAGGCGGTCGCGCCGGTGGCTGCCATCTCTGACCGGATGGTGAGCGATACACCACGCGGTATTTTTGTGGCATCCCACCACTGCTGCTCATCAGCGTGCTGCGTTTCCTCTTATCAGAACCGCGCTCGCGCTGAGCATTTTCTTGTAGAATCGTGGCATTAACGAGGTCGTTGAAGGTGCCGCGATTACTTTGGGCGAGATGGACCTTCATCTTTGAATTCAGGCCCCGGAAGAACGCGTTGCGCTTGTCGTCTTCTGTTCCCACAAATCCTGGCGCATACTGCGCCAGCCGGTTGAATGACCTAGAGTACTCATGAGCACTCCTCTCGCCTTGCTTCAGCGCCAGGAACTCCTGGAGCTTCCTTTCCATAACACCGGGAGGTATATGATAGGCGTGGAATGCCTCCCGGAACTCCATCCATGTGACGGCATGGCCAGCCAGCAACGAGGCGATGTAGTTCGCCCACCATGTACCGACTTCTCCTTGAGGCTGTTGCGCTACGTACAGCGCCTTCTGGTGTTCGGTGCACTGTAACAGCCCGAACTTCGCCTCCAGAGTGCGGATAAAGCTGTCCGCCTCCAAAGGCTCTTCGGCCTCCGTGAAGACCGGTGGATGGGTTGCCGGGAATTCTGAATAAGAACTTTGTTGGGGCTGGCGTTGCCCATTATCTTGGCGTCCTCTTGGACGGGTCGCATTCTGCTGCACCAGCATCCGCAGCAACTCGGTTTGCTCGTCGCACGAGCCGAGTACTGCGGCGAGAACCTCCGCAAGATTTCTTGAAAGTTCTGGCGGTGGAGGAGGTGGTTACTGCTGCGTCGTGGTTTTCTCCGGAGGTGGAGACTCATCACCACAAACCTGACTCGGACCTCCCTCCTCTTGTGTGGACCGTGTACGCACCATTCTGCATTCACATCATTCAAACGATCAGCACATGTTGGTTTATTTCATCCAGTCTATACAATAGTAGTGCGAGAATGGAATAATAATGCGCATAACAATCACACATATGGATAAAGTATAAACTTTATACAACATATACATCTCGGTACCATGTCACACGATCGAGTTCCAAAATAATAAACTTTATGGATTAAAAGTTCATTTCAACCCTCGTAGGTCGCCACGGGATGTTAAGTGTGTTAACATGCGTAATCCTTGCTATTGTACTGGACCCAAACATGTATTAGCTCGAAGTGATATGTCAAATCCATCCATCTTTCGACTCCACTCGCTGTTTTACAACAGCCACTGGACGTTGAATTGTGAAACTAAGTGTTTTGGTTGAAACACTTCAACATGGTGTTCACTGTCCAGCTTCTGGTCCAGCTGTCCAGTCTGGATAATCCAATAGTTTTGACCACCTTAGAGGCAAAATCTGGACTAGAGTGCAACTACAAAGTTGTAGTAGACTCAACAAGGAATCCATATTGTATTTATTTGCCCCTGTATCCTTCCTAGTTTTTGAGTTATGACTTCTAAAAGTTGATAGAATTTCAGGAATTTTGACAGCACCTCCTTTGCAAGTGGCTGTTTTATTCACAAAGTTCCAACTAATTCTGTCCTCAATCTTGGGAAACACTGAACTACAAAGTCCTATAATTTCCAAAGGTGTATTACTTGACTCTTGGAAATTTTTCTACAGAAAGTTGTGGTTGGAATACAGAAAATTCCAGAGAGCATTTTGGTCTGCCCTGTTTCTGGACAATACCTACCCATCTGAGATTTTCATACCTTTGGAGGGAGATTTTATTCTGGAGCTCTACAGAAAAGTTGTAGAGGACGTCAAAAACTTTACAGAATGGTATCCCACACTTCCATTGGTTCAACCAATCCTATGTTATGCCCTGTTTATGTTCAGCAAGGTTTCTGCCAAAAACAGGGGAGGTTGTTCCTAAGTCTTTAGAAATGAATCTACACTCCTAATTGACTCTTAGTTCAATATAGGAGTTTCAATAACCCCTAAATGGAATCATAAACTTCAGTTTAACTCTTTTATTTAAAAATATACTTTTATGCAGTCTCGGTACTACGTTTCCTCACCAAAGAAAAATCCTAAACCGGTATTCCGGCATATACGTGTCAAATGGTGGAACTAAGAACGTCACTCACAAACGGTTTCTAAACGCCAAGCACTAACGTGGTTAATGTACCTGCAGAAGAACACACAATAATGGTGCACACAATGGTTTTTGGCATTTCAGGCAGTTCCATATTATAGTAAAAACATACGGTCCGTATCATTGCCATACGGATCGTCCTTGAGTCAAGCCACGTCTCAAGGTACATGGTCGTGTTTTCACACCACACGACGGGGAACCCGAGTAGAGCGCGAACGGGTCGTCACGGTTGGGAATTTCATCAACCCAACAGATACCACTTACTGCCTCATGACCGTTGAGGCACGCCGATGGCGGGCGCTGCGTATGGCCCTTTGAACATTGAACGTTCAAGAGTTGCATACTATCGTGTTGCTTACCACACGATGGGGTATTCTCACTTTTGCCTAAAGCACGCTGGAGATTAGCATTTTCATATGCTCTCATAACCATGAAGAGGTTCAGAGACTCATATTCACTACCGTGCCAAGCCACAGTATATCATTCCATACAATTGCTCGTATGGCGAGCTACCGCAATTGATTCGCCTGCGGCGGCGTACCTTACCTCTTACCTGACGTCGGAGCGTCGTTACAGAATGTATAACAAATATGTTAGCATTTCCACCATAATATCTACTACTATCATAGACCTTATGTGGGCATAACGACTAATCCTCACTTGATTACTTCTAAGTTTTCAAAATAGGCTCTTTTCGAGTGTGCTATTCCCAATGCGGCTCTGATACCACGTCTGTGGGGACCATCCCGTGGTTCACCCACTCGAGGATCGCAGAGGGTGGTGTCGTGCGATGCGGCACCCAACAGCACACACGAACGAATTAAAGAACAACATACAAAATTTTATTTGATATAAAACATCGGAAGTCTTTTTATAAAACTTAATTATACAGCAGAAGTTATATAAATAGCTACTCTCAAATCCTAATTAAGCAAAAGTGCAGCCGTCCAGCCCGGGGACGCTACACACTAGCAGCATGAAACCGGAGAATCACGGCGGCGTGTAGGGCTCCAGCTCTGCTGTGTACCCTGACGGGGGCATCGCCTTGTCCTTGGAACCTTCCTCATAACTCTCACCTGCACACAGCTCGAATATTGCAACCGTGAGCATGAAGGCTCAGCAAGTCTTAACCGTCAACCCTAGGCATGGAACTCTACATGCAAGGATGTGTAAGATAGGAAAAGGACTTTGCAATAAAGATACGCCTACATGTTGATCCTTATTTTTAGTTTTATAGCAACAGTTTAATGAGCCTTAGGCAGCCCTCACATCAGAAGTCCACAATCAAACAAGAAACGCTTTCCTCAAATGTGGTGATGCCCAAAGTGGAATATAAATTTAATTAGCTCTATAACTACAGCATACAAGGTTTCAAGATATTAATAGTTCAATACAGCATATTCAGTTGGATTATTTCACTTCTTACTACGTCACAGCGCAGTGAACAAGCGGGTACTCAAATAACCGTGAGGGACGGTGATTGCAGTCAGGAGACACCCGGATAACACGTCACATACACCCACTTTCAGAAGCATGATTCCACACCCCTTCCTACTCTGTTGTATGCAACAACCTTTCAAAGGCAACCCAAATGCTGAACCGGTCCATCCATAACGGGCAGGAAGTCCCCGCGTGCAGCGTGACCGTTCCCACCGGCAGATTTACACCTTGCTACCCTCAACCCACTCCTATAAAACGGTTGGGTAAGTCTCAGCACCCAGGTTAACCATTTACATCGGTTTCCTAGTTCCCATATGCCAGTATGCATCCGGTACTATTCGATACTTGTCCAGCAGGGCCGCACACAGTCGGTCCTCAACCGACGCCAATAGGGCTACGCACGTGAGACCTCTGCTCACTGCATCCTATCCCCCCTGTCGGGTCTCATTTTCATAACTCAAGCCATTTTCTACCTCTTCTCATTCCGTGTGATAAGTACTATCTCGCGAGTAGCTTCCAACCACTCGACTTCTACCGAGATCCTAAACATTAGCATGGCATTCTCTACTCGTCGAGTTTATAAACTACCCAACCATTTATAGGAGTTAAAAAGGCTATGCAAGTGCGGTTTCAATCACCCTAACTCTAATGCATACATTTCAACCTAGACATAAGTGATACAAATGAAAAGCTTTATAAAAGGTACTTAAGTGCAAACCGGGGCTTGCCTGGTTGTGAGTTAAATGGGAAGTCAGCTTCTGGTGAGAGGACGTCCACGGGCTCCGGTGCGTCCTCAACTTTGGTCACTATTATGAAATGTAACAAAATATATGTATAAGTATTAAGGACTTATAAGAAGTATACTTCTATTCATAGCTACTGCTATTTAGGATCCATAATTGGCTTTAAGATTTTTACAGTGGAGACTAGACTCTCTAAGGATGATCTGAGCAAAATTTGGAGAAATGTTATTGCACATTGTGGTCTCCAAAATTCCCACAAGCACAAGGCTTCTCTGAATTTTGAGCCCAAATCAGGAATTTTGACATAACTAACAGTGGAATATCTGATTAGGGTAAGTCTTTATGGTTCTAACAAATTTTTTTTCACCATTTTTGGAGCTACCAACAGAGAGATATGAATTTTTTAAGTTGGATAGGAGTTCATAAAAAGTTTGTGTTTAAATTTGAATTTTCAAATAAGGGCTGAACTTTGGAAGGCAATTTAGCCTAGCAAATGAAATTCAATGGATCTCAAATTTTTACTGGAGATCCGTAACTATGAAAAGGATTTGCTGCCCAAATTTGGGAATGTTTCATAAAGAATTGCTCTTGAAATAAATCTCCAAAAGATTTACTAAAAACAATTCTACAGACATTCCTGGGCATTTTCATAGCAAGCAATTTGTTTCTCTGTTATGTACTCATCATGAGGATTCCAACAAAATTGGTCTCACCCTTTTTGGAGTTTTCTACAAAAAGTTATGGGTCTCCAAAGTTTGAACTGAATTAGGAAAATCTGGAAATGTTTAAATCCTGGCTGTGGGCCCCTCCCGTGGCGCTACCCACTCAGATGACAGCAACACCGAGGCCACGGGGCTATTTCCCGCAGAGCCGCACTGGATCCGGTGCCACAGACCGATCCCCGCGCGTACACAGAGGCTGACCGTTGGGACCCGGTCCTCCTTCTTCCTCGCGCTGGCCGCGCCTCCCGCGGCGGTGCACGCCGGCTAGGCTCGCCGGGACAGGGTTTCCGTCGTCCAAACTTCCCCAAACTCTCTGCCTGTGAGTTCTACACCGTGCTGAACACGATGGTGGGGTCGGGAGCGGATGACAACGGCCGGAACGGTGCTCGCATCGGCGACCATGTCGAACCTCACTTCGGCGACCTCGTTCTCACTCGACAGTGGGTCTTTCGAGCTAGGGTTTGCTCTAAAAGCACCAGTGTCACATGGACAACGTCAACCCATAGCATGCCCTCCATGAAAAACACCGTAAAGGGGACCTCACCGGCGACCCGAGCCCGCAAAACGACAGCGGCGACAAAAATTCGGTGCCCGGTATCTCTACTTGATCATTTGAGCTGCTAGGACTTCGGAGAGATGCACAAGCGTGTGCTGGAGATACTCTAAGCTCATCTAGCATGGAGCTACCCGGAGAACGACGAATTTCCCCGAAGAGTCCTCGGGTTTCTAAAGAACCGCCGGCGCCAAACTTCAAAATACTCGGTGCCAGAGCTAAGAAGGCAGGAACTGGTTGGAGGGAAAGAAGAAGGGTTCCTCACGCACCTCAGGGACCTTTTGTCTGATCAGAGGAGGCCGTAAATCCGTCGGGCGATGGTGCGGCGCAGAGATGATCAACACCGGGGCTCTGAAGGAAATTCCAGTTCGTAGGAGCCAACCACCGGAGCTGGCGTCTACTTGAGGCTTCGGAGAGCAGGAGAGGGACATAGCACAACTTCCCCGTGGCTCAGTCGCGCGAGAGGAACGCCGAGCTCGCTGGGCGTCGATGAGCCAAAAGGTTTTTCCCCGGGGGGGGGGGGGGGGGGGGGGTTGTGTCTGCGAGCGTGCGAGCAGAGCCTGGAGAAGCTGCGGTGTAACGTGGAGAAGAGGGAACCGGCACTCGGCTGCCGCTTTGAACGCCCATGCGCGTGGAACCGAAATCGGACGCAGCGTGTGAAGCAGCTCGGTGGAACGTCGGCCGGCAGGTTTAATCGGGAGCTGACGCACTGTGATCACCCGGGGAAAACACAGAGAGGGAAAAGTGGATTTGTGAGGCTGACTGTTGGGTCCCACCTCCCCCTCTTTTAATCAAACTTTTCTCTGATATTTTCACCCAGCTACTCAGACTTAAATACCTACTTCACTCCAAAGTTAAGGTTTGAATTTTCTGAATTCAAATGGTTTGAATTCTAGTGTGAAGTTTGAATTGTGTTTGGTCATATGAATTTGAAATGGAATTTGAATTTCTTCCTTTTGCATTGCTCCAAAACCTAGCAAACCAACTCCAAAATTTCTGATTTTTGGCATGGCTTCTAAATCAAATGTGGAGAACACATTTGTGGAACTAAATTTCCAAATTGAGGAAATTGGAATTTGAAATTGAATTTGAAATTCAGATTAGAGGGCTTCTCCTTTTAATCCCCGAACAATTATTAAAACTCCTCCAAATGAGCTGAAATTTGGAAGGTTGAATATTTGGAATATGGAGATCCAAGTTATGCATTTAGATCTCCATGTTTGGAAGTTTTGGGAAGTTTGAATCCTCACTTTGAACTTATACCGCTATAATTCAAAGTTTTAATTCCCCTCATTTTTCCTAAGTGTACATGAGCTGAAAATTCTTGTTACCACTTTTTGGGGATTTTACATCCCTCCCCCCTTAAAAAGAATCTCGTCCCGAGATTCCAAAAGAAATGTAAAGTGGGGGAAACTTTACCGGGTATACGATGATAGCAAGTCCAGATAATATGTTCGTAGATAGTCCTCGCTTTCCCATGTCGCCTCATCAGCGGTATGGTTACTCCACAAGACCTTGTAGAACCGTAAGGTCCGGTTTCTTGTGACGCGAGTCTTTTCATCTCTGGATTGGATATTCCATGTATGTGAGGTCTGGTTGAAGAACTTCTATGTCTTCAGTGCGCATTTCAGCCGAGGGTTTGAGGCACTTCCTCAGCTGAGAGATATGGAAGAGGTTGTGAATTCCTACGAGCGACACCGGTAACTCCAAGTGATATGCCACGGGTCCGCATTTTTCAATGACGGTGAACGGACCAATGAATCGCGGTACAAGTTTACCCTTCACTCCGAAATGATGAACTCCCTTCATCTCCGACACACGGACATAAACATGGTCTCCGATGTCGAAGTGGAGAGGGCGGCGTCTTTTATCCGCATAGCTCTTCTGACGAGATTGAGCAGACTTGAGATTGGCTTGTATTACTCGCACTCGTTCATCAGCCTCATTCACAAGTTCAATGTCGTAGATAACTCGCTCGCCGGACTCGCACCAGTTAAGTGGTGTGCGGCATTTTCGGCAGTAGAGAACTTCATACGGTGCCATATTGATGCAAGCTTGATAGCCATTGTTGTAAGAAAATTCGGCCAATGGCTAGTGATCGTCCCAATTCTTGCCGTGGTGGATGGAACAAGCGCGTAGCATGTCTTCAAGCACTTGATTCACCCGTTCAGTTTGACCATCTGTCTGCGGGTGATACGTGGAACTTCGGATCAGTTTGGTCTCCAACGACGCGTGCAGCTGTTCCCAAAACCGAGGGACGAACAGCGCACCGCGATCTGAAATAATGGAGCTGGGAACACCGTGCAAGCACAAGATCCTTGCAATATACAGCTCCGCATATTGTTTGGCCACGTATTTTGTATGTACGGGGATAAAATGAGCCGACTTGGTTAGTCGATCAACTATTACCCAAATCGAGTCATGCTTGTGAGACGTGAGAGGTAAACCAACAATGAAATCCATGCTGATATCCTCCCACTTCCACGCCGGAATGTTCAATGGTTGCAGCTGTCCGGCCTTAGCATATGATCGGCTTTCACACGCCGACACGTATCACATTCGGATACGTACTTTGTGATTTCTCTTTTCATCCGCGTCCACCAAAACCTGGTTTTCAGATCCTGGTACATCTTGTTGCTGCCCGGATGAATAGAATACTTGGATAAATGAGCTTCATCCAAGATTTTCTTCTGAAGCTTCATATCACGGGATACCACTATACGGTCTTTAAACCATAGGATGTCATGTTCATCCCTTCGGAAACATTTCATCTCGCCATTCTCCATACTTCTCCGAATGTGCGACATTCCCATGTCTTTCTTCTGAGCTTCCATAATCTCCTCTCGTATTGTAGGACGAGAGCAAGATTATACAATGCCCCGTACGGCACCAAGTACAGACTCGGCTCCTCCTTCTCAAGTGGGGTGATGGATAGATTGTTGACATGAGATTTGCGGCTTAAGGCATCGACAACCATGTTTGCCTTTCCGGGATGGTAGTGAATCTCGACCTCATAGTCTTTGATCAGTTCTAGCCATCTCTGTTGCCGCAAATTCAACTACTTTTGAGTGAATATATACTTCAAACTCTTGTGGTCGGTGTAGAGGTGCACTAAGTTCCCGAGTACATTTTTGTTCAGCAGATATACGAAATCCTGGAATTGCCCACTATACATTTTTTTCATGGCAAGTTTGTAGTAAGGGAACATAAGTTGTGTTTTTTACGCAAATCTCTGGTAGTTGTGATCTTGAGACCATGATGGAATGAGATTGGGGTCGAACAAGAATAGTCTTCATTCACCCCTTTGAATTATAAAAGAGTGTTGTCGGTACCCTGCGAACCGGATACCCCCGCGTAGTGGATCCGCGTGTCTTCAAGCCCTGAGCCTGAAGACCGGCCGAGGGTGGCTAGGGAGCCGCCACGTGTCTCGTGGTGCGAGACCCCATCTTCCGTCAAGGAGGGCTATGACGCTGCCACTTGCCCGGAACCTCCGAGCCACACCCTCCGCCAGAGAGAGCTCCGGAGGTGCCACGTGTCCTGCGGCTCTGGGACCGACCTCCACCATGGGAGGGCTCCGGTACGGCCGCGTGGGCAACGGCTTCGAGTATACCCCCCCCCCCCCCCCCCCCCCGAGGAAGGCTCTGGATGTGCCACGCATCCTGCGGCCCCGGACCCGACCTCTAGTACGGGAGGGCTCCGGTGCTGCCACGTGCTCTACAACTCCGGACCACCCGCTACTCCGCAAGACAGCTCAAGTGGAGACGCGTGTCCCGGGGCCACCGCCCAAACGTCACTCCGACGAGCAACAAGCAGATGGCCAAGGAGTAAAGAGGAAGGTACGTTGTGAGGCCAAGCATTCAAGGCTCGCGCCTTCCCCAGAAGCATGGTGCACGTCTCACGCCAAGGTTCCCCGTCTGCGCATCATTATGGTAAAAGACAGGGCGGTGAGGCGTGACGGCACAACCGTGCCACCCAATGGCGCAGAGCCGCCTAGTAGAGCGAGGAAACGCGGCGACAAGACGGGAACTTCATCATTACAAGCCACCCGGTCAGAGGCACCCAGCGTGATAGGCGGCACGCCTTAACTCCACCGATAGTGACAAAGCATATAGCTGTAAATGCCTATAGCTCATGTAAAGGAAACAGATAGCCTTGGGGCAACCTGTCGAGACCCAGGCCACCTTATAAACTACCCCGGCCTTGGGCTACAAAAGGACCTGGGCAGCCTCCGGGCAAAGGGTTCTGAACCTAGCCAACTCACACACTCATACGCGCGAGCAATACAACAAGCACTCCCGTGGAAGTAGGGTTTTACACTCCGGCGGCCCGAACCACGTAAATCATTGTGTTCCTCTCGCAATTGTGATCTGACCTTCGAGATTCACTAGCCCCTCCGAGAAAAGAACCTCCGCGGGCTACTTCTGAGCAGACCGGGGGAAGTGTCGCAGGAAAACATTTCGACATTTGGCACGATAGGAAGGGGGGCTTTTGGTTCTTGAAGTTGTTCGTGAAACCCATAATGGTGAACATCCAATCTTTTGGAGGTTCTTCCCGCCCGTTGCGCCACCATCGGTGGAGTGAGCAGGAAGCGTCTTCTGGTCCTAGAGCGGGACCGCCTGCGCCAGCACGAGTCCCTACGGTGACGGTGCCTGTTGCCTTCTGGCGGCCTTCGGGCAATGGCAACGGTGTCGCAAGCGCCGACTGAAGCCAGCCTGGAGAGTGCGTTGTTGGCAGCCCGCGCACTCCTTGACAACCCCCCAAGCGCGGGGGCTCCCCGTCTTCTGCTGAGCAGTGGCGCAATGACGTTGACCACCTGGTCGTCGCCACGCTTAACTCAACGTGCCACCGGCGATGGTGGCCAGAAACAGTGCAGCTGCCGCCCCGTTCCCTAACAAGGGATTACGGGGCTGCGACAACCCACTCGATGGCGACGTCCAGGCTCTTCACCACGGACCTCAGGGGTGAGCTGGACGATCACCGCCACCAAAAAGAAGATGGTCGTGTCACCATCAAGCGAAAGCGTGAGTGGCGTCGTAGCCTCGGGGAGGAGTATGGTACCCCGAGTACCATGCACCCCATCTATGCGGGCTAGAACCTCGTCTCCCGAGGCTCAGTGGGAGGCTGCATGGCTCTGGCGCCACACCTTCGTATGGCGGTGTGGCCGCGCAAGTTCCGGCCACACTTTCTGGAGAAGTTCGACGGGACGGTCAACACCGTCGAGTTCCTGCAGATCTACTTCACCGCCATCCTAGCTGCAAGAGGGGATGAGGCCATCATGGCCAACTACTTCCCCGTGGCCTTCATCGGGTCGGCCCGGTCATGGCTCATGAACTTGTCCCAGGAGGCTGTAACCTCCTAGGAAGAGTTGTGCCATCAGTTCACGGCCAACTTCGGGAGTTTCTACATCCGACCGGGCTCGGAGGCTGACCTCCACGCCCTGCAACAGCAACCGGGAGAGTCGCTGCGCTCCTTCATCCAGCGTTTCTCCCAGGTTGGGAACACCATCCCTCACATCTCTAACGCCTCTGTCGTCCTTGCCTTTCGACAGGGCGTCCGTGACAAAAAGATGCTCGAGAAGTTGGCCATGCACGACGTGCAAGACGTCTTCGAGCTCTTCAACTTGGCGGACAAGTGTGCCAGGACCGCGGAGGGCCGTAACTAGCTCACACCGCCCAGCAAAGGGGGTGATCTCGCCAGGGAGAGCCCTGGTGGAAAGAATAAGAGGGCCGGCGGCAAGGACAAGCCTCTGGCCGGAGCCCACACTGCAACAGCAGTAGGGGGCGCAGGGGTCGGGGGCCGCGCACCGACAAGCGCCCACGACAGCCGTCCGGCAGCGATGACGATGACCAGAGGTACCCGGTCCACGGCACCAACCGACGCGGTGCCAGCGAGTGCCGGGAAATCTAGAGGCTGGCGGAGCGCTTCTGTGAGCTCCGACAGCAGCGCCAGGATGGTGCATCCTTCTACCAGCGGGAGGGCAAGCAAAAGGCTGACCCAGAGGTCAGTACAGACCAGGATATGGAGTTCCAATACGCCAAGCGGGCATTACAGGTCATCTATGACCAAGGTGAGAGATCCGACTCCGACCACAGTGAGCGACGCAAGACGCTCCACGCCTAACCAGGCGTTTCCCACTTCGCTGTGCGACAAGGGCTCACCCGACGCCCAGACATACGGGGAAGAGCAGGTAGCTCAAGGGAGGGCTATCTGGTGCCTCGGTCAATGTTTTCTCGAGGAGGAGTGACAATCCTTCCCCCTAGCAGGGAGGGTCCCTACCGACGTGTACGAGCATGACGCTCCAGGTGCACCCGCCTTGCTGCAGGGGATGGGTACCTCTACCTAGACCACAGGTCATAGGACACCTCTGTAAGTTCTACCCTTAAGGTAGCGATAGAATATTTTTTCTTTTTCTCTTTCTTGTAAGGGTAACATAGAGACTAGGAACAGAGCTTAGAACAGCTAAAGTCCTGGAAGGGTCTAGTCACTCTCGGTACCCGGGGCGAGTCGCTGCCTTCTTACACGGTCTGTTGCCTCCTATCGCCCGAAAAAAGCCAGAAACAAGAAAAAATGTATCCTGTCCTGTGCACTCCAATACAGTTTATGTTGGCTCATGCATAGCAACTATAAATGGCATGTCCAGAGCCCATCCTACACACTAGTCCTACATATTTGTGGCAGCATGGACTCTGTCTCAATGCCACCCAGGGGGCCAAGACGACGGCGAGCTGGAGCCTAGAGCCCCGGTTTTCAATGGACCCCACTAGACACTCGACATTGACGGATCCTCGCTCAAGCAAGGTGCCGAAGCGGGGGTCCTGCTCATCTTGCAGGTAGGAGAGCAGTTCAAGTACATGGTGCACCTTGACTTCAAGGCTATTAATAGCATGGAAGAGTACGAATCCCTCATATTTGGCTTGAGTACTGCCCTTTCTCTAGGCATACGACGGATGCTAGTTAAAAGGAGACTCCCAACTCGCCATCAAACAAGACGAGCGTGAGTATTCCTACAATGACCCACAGCTAGCTGCCTACCTTATCTGTGTGCAAGAGGTGGAGAAGGAATTTCATGCTTTGGACTAGTGCCATATCCTCCGCGCCAATAACACGGTGGCATACAACCTTTCAATAAAAGCCTATGCATGGGCTCCGGTCCCCGAAGGCACCTTTGAAAGGAAGCTACTGCGTCATACAGTCTGGCCTGCTGAACCAGGCGAAGGGGGCGAGCCCAGCACCTCGAAGCTGGCAGTCCCGACGGCCCTGCAACCATGGTGCTTGCCAAGGATCGTATGCGTCACCGGGGACTCTGTGCAACCCGGCGCCCAAGATCCAGAAGCTCAAGTAGGTCCTAATGCATGGATCTTGGAGGTTCGGACCTACTTGAAGGACAACATCCTTCCCGATGAACATGTAATCGCTGAACCGATCTTTGTATGGCTAAGAGATACACACTGGTAGACGGATATCTCTACTAGCGTGGCGCCGACAGCGTTCTATTGCGGTGCATAACCCGGGAGGAGGTCTGTGAGCTATTCGCAGAGATCCATGAAGTCGAGTGCGGCAACCACACTTCGTTCCGCACGTTGGCCAGTGAAGCCTTTTGGCATAGCTTCTACTGGCCGATAGCCCTCTTGGACGCCGTCGAGCTGGTCAAGAGATGCAAGGCGTATCAGTTACATGCCAAGCAGACCCACACACCAGCGCAGACGCTGCAAATGACCCTGCCCTCATGACCATTCGCAGCGTGATGGCTGGGCATCCTGGCGCTACGACTCAGTGCCGGGTAACCAGGTGGCTCATGCATCTTGGACGACCACACCACCCAAGCCCAGACCGTCTCAATAGGTTCGTGGTGTCCCGAACCCCTCGGGAGGTCCGATGTTGACACCCTGTCTCATCCAATATACTTGGTAGGTGCGCCCCCCACTAAGTGGCCACACCTACCAGGACGCCATCACGGTAAACCACGTGAGCAGGGCATCAAACCACTCCAGCAATGAGGAGAAGACTCAGAGCGCCGGCCACGACAAGCTGAAGACAAGGGCCAAACTCCCCTCGGGTCTTCGTGTTACCAGAGGTCTGGAAAGAGTGGTAGCCACACCGCCAGTGCGCCCTGAGTTCTTACGCCGCTAAGGGCCCGGAGGAATAAGATTGGGACATTGGCAAAGTGTTGCCCATGTCAGCTAAGTCGTTCTGGACCTTTGCGCTCCCTTGCCCATACAACTTTCCTTTGAAGCTTGCGTATATTTTTGTGTACCCCTCGATGTGTACATAGTTGTGTTTCTCTATCTCGCCCTTAGCCAAGGTTATACATTCCAAGCTACAAGGTGGAAATACCTGAGGCACCTGTGTTGCTCCGGACCCTCTGGTTATCTTCCTGCTTGGGTCCGGTGGTGCTAGAAGGATGCCTCCCTTTTTCGGAGTGTCTGGCCAGCGGGAGGCCCAGGATGTGTAGCCTCCTTCGCTGGCCCTGCGCTCTAAAGCGTGCGCATCGTGCCTTTTCTAGCGCAGCACCCAAGTGCGGGGGGTCCGGATGGCGTACGCCCTGAGAAGGATGGTAACCAGGGTCTGGATACTACTGCACTGAATTGCCCAGGTACAGCAGCTTAGCAGAGGACCGCAAGCTGTGATGGGGCCATTGAGCATAGAAAATGCAATTACGTGGCACGATTATCCTTTTCTTTTAGTGTCGGTGCAAGCCACAGAGCTCCGGTCCGTGGGGCCAGAACCCCAACTCTCTCAAGGGGCCACTCTCGGATCCCCCCCAAAAAAGTTGGTGCCTCCCGAAGGTTCCAAAGCTTGTTTATTGCACTGGCACCCATTTGCTGGGGGGTCATCGCGACTGGCCAAACCGAGCGAGTCGCCCGGACCTCGGCAACACGCAAGAGGAAGCGGATACATATCTACAGCAAGCAACCGAGAAACACCAAACACCTCGACAACTCAGAGAGTCCCCAGTCCTTGTGGCATCAAGTACCAGAAGACCTCACAAGAGCTGAAAAATGGTCCTTCCTACCAGACCCTACGCCAAGTGACTGATGGAAAGAAGATCAATAGAACGACTTTTTCATTCATCAACACAGAAATACAAGACAAGGCAATAGATGACTTGAAACAGAGTTACTTCCATTGATAATAGAGTCTGGCATACAAAAGGGGATACAAGACAACTAAGGGAATTCAGCAACTGCAAATCGAGTAATCTTCTGCTCCGTGGCCTGCTTGGCTATTCCCCGAGCCGATCTCTACACAGTGAGACGGTCACCTGCTATTAGACTGAGGTCGGCAGCAATGCACACTGGACCGAGGCAACAATGACAACCAGTATCGCGTGGGCCAAACGCCACCAGGTCAGCAGCAATGCATGCTGGACTGACTCAACAGTAACAGCCATTGTTGAGTGGGCAAAATCGCCATCTATGGCAGATTTTGCTGTATACCACACTACCTGGAGGAAGGCTTGATCCCTCTGGATCTAACCTCCCTCTGGTACCGGCAGGCAGCCCCTCTTGACGCTGGTGTAGGGGCTCACAGTGAGTCGAGGACCTTGTCCCCGACGGCCTCCCCTACCGCTGGCATGCCATCAGGATGGCTTGTGCCTCTATCCAAGGCCGTCAAAGAGAGGGGTACGCCAAAGACCCTCACTGGAGGCCGCACACACACGAACATCTCGCAGAAGTGGATGAAGATGGCTACCAGTGAGGGAGTATCTGGTGGGCGAGAGCGTCTATAAGCGGCAACTTCTAGCGTGCAAGAGGAGAACAAAGGCCACATGGTGAGGAAGGGTGCCGACCTACACCACAATACCTCCTTTTATACCCGTCTGTGGCCTCAAGCAGTGGAATAGGCGCGGCGGTTGAGTTGCCACCGCCGCATGCCGTGGGCCATTCGCCTCCCCCAGTAATGGGTTGGATCCAGGTCCACCCGTCAGCCACTGGGGGCCGGAAGGATAACCTCTCAAGAACGTCCGACGGTTCCCGAGGAGAGTGGTGCGACGACCCATTGGTTGCCGCAGATAATGACCCGGGGGGACCCCTCGAGCGCGTCGCTCTAGCGCTCGCCAATGACGGGTAGGGCCCAGTCCCACCAGATAGGCACTGGCGAGATAGGCGAGTAAAATTCGGGAACGTCCGGCGGTTCCCAAGGGAAGCGGCGCAGTACCCTATCGGTTCACAAGCGGTTGCAGTAATTGCCCCGAGGCAACCCCTCGGCTGCCACGCCGTGACCGATCAAGTCGGATTGGACACGACGATCCATTTGCCGCTTTGACTGGGTGCACCCAGTACAACGAGGGTAAGCAACCTCTTCGTCTCCCAGGTACGGACGCTCACCCACTACGCAGAAATTTCGCCATCACTTCGGTTCCCAAAATCGCAAGTCCAAAACCACCACGCGGGAGAGATAGGGGCCCCACCTGCGGGCTTAATACCTCCCGTGAGATGGGCCAGGGGGCCACTGTCGGTACCCTGCGAACCGGGTACCTCCACGTAGTGGATAAAAAACAACCTGGGCCCCGCCTTCTCGACTTAGGCAGGCCCCAGCATAAGCCACATGCCCTGGGCCCGATGGGCAGTCCCGGGATTGCCGTGTGTCTTCAGGCCCTGAGCCTGAAGACCAGTCGAGGGTGGCTCGGGAGCCGCCACGTGTCCGGTGGTGCCAGACCCCATCTTCGGTCAAGGAGGGCTCCGGCGCTGCCATGTGTCCGGAACCTCCGAGCCACACCCTCCACCAGAGAGAGCTCCGGAGGTGCCACGTGTCCTGCGGCTACGGGACCGACCTCCAGTATGGGAGGGCTCCGGTATGACCACGTGAGCAATGGATCCGAGTATACCTTCCCCCCGAGGAAGGCTCCGGATGTGCCACGTGTCCTTCAGCCCCGGACCCGACCTCCAGTACGGGAGGGCTCCGGTGCTGCCACGTACCCAACAACTCCGGACCACCCGCTACTCCGCAAGACAACTCGAGTGGAGACGCGTGTCCCAGGGGCCACCTGCCCGGACGTCACTCCGACGAGCAATGGGCAGATGGCCAAGGAATAAAGAGGAAGGAATGCTATCAGGCCGAGCATTCAAGGCTCGCGCCTTCCCCAGAAGCATGGAGCACGACGCACGCCATCGTTCCCCGTCTGTGCATCATTACGGTGAAAGACAGGGCGGCGAGGCGTGATGGCACAACATTGCACCCAACGTTGCAGAGCCGCCAAGTAGAGTGAGAAGACGCGGCGACAAGACAGGAACTTCATCATCATCAGTCGCCTCGGTCAGAGGTGCCCGGCGTGACAGGCGGCACGCCTTAACTCCACCGATAGTGACAAAGCATATAATTATAAATGCCTATAGCTCATATATAGGAAACAGATAGCCGCGGGGCCACCTTTCGGGCCCCGAGCCACCTTGTAAACTGCCCCGGCCTTGGGCTATAAAAGGACCGGGGCAGCCTCCGGGCAAAGTGTTCTGAACCCATCCAACTCACACACTCACACGCGCGAGCAATACAACAAGCACTACCATGGACATAGGGTTTTACGTTCTGGCGGTCTGAGCCACGTAAATCCTATTGTTCCTCTTGCCATTTTGCTCCGACCTTCGAGATTCACTAGCCCCTCCGAAAAAAGAACCTCCGCGGGCTGCTTCCGAGCAGACCGGGGGAAGTGTTGCAGGAAAACACTTCGACATGTGTAGTTCCCCATCTGCCGTAATGGTAGAATAATCTACAAACTAAATAAGTGTGCATGAGGGATAAGTGATTTAAAAATTAGTGCAGTGAGTTATGTGGACACAATGCATAGTTTGAGGGAGTATATTGAATTTTCCCTTAAAAAATAAAGTAGGTTGATAACTTTCACAGAAAGTAAGGTCAATGAAATGGTTTGATATCTTTAGATGGGCACTCTTCACTATATTGATTGATGTGCTGCTATCCATCTTACGCTCTTGTTGAAAATATTAGAAGACATTGCTGGATCCGTACGTAGTGACGTCTGAAGATCCTTTAAACTTAAGTTGATTTGATAAGGCTGGTAGCTTCGCACCCATATTGTTCTGTAAAATGTTTGACCACGCCTAAGTAAAAGAGCATCGAAATATTACAAATTATATAATATCTCCATAATAAATTGGTCAATATAAGCTTACTCTAATTTCAATCATCTCATCTCTGTTCAACATCATTGTATAGCCGATAGCCCTGTCAGCATCTATGTCAGCGAAATAGTCCACTTTCCCGTTGTAGGTAGGTCATGGTTGCAATTGCTTCATTGCTAAAACATGCAGCAAGATAGGTTCAAAACAAATATGACACATCAAATCTCATCAAATTACGATGTCAAACAATTTGTACTATAGGGTACATAGAGTGTGTGTTTATTTGTATGATGTCATGCTTTTATTATCTTGTCCACTATATTGTCTTTCCCGGAGCTGTTGTCTATCAATTTAATAAAAGATGTAGCATTACTTAAAGCTCACACATAATATAGGGTCTTAGAAAGAGAATTTCCACTACAGGAAACCTCACACCTTAGCCGTCGTAAGTAAATTAACTTACAACGGTCGTTGCAGGCCGTCGTAAGTAAATTAACTTATGACGGTCATGGGCTCATGGCTGTCGTATGTTACGGGACCGTCGTAAGTTACCCGTAACTTACGACGACCGTAACTCTAAGCCGTTGTAAGTTACATCACTGTCGTAAACTAAGTGTAACCTAAGCCGTCGTAAGTTACACGGCCATCGTAAGTATATGGTTTTAACAGCCACCTCTGCCCGGGCTCGGGCTCATTCAGCCCGAGCCCACATCGCCGCCACTGAGCCCGCACCACCGCCGCCACCGAGCCCACCTCCGCCCTGCGCCGCCCCAGCGCCGCGCACCGCCCCGCCGCTCGAGCTGCTCGGCGCCGCCGCCGCGTGCCTCCCCGCCCCAGTTGCCAATCACGTTATTTGAAATTCTATTTATCAATTATTTTTTCTTATGAATCATTTATTTTTGCAGTCCGACTCAGAGTCTTCTGAGTCGGAGCCGGAGGTTGGGGCTAGACAGCCCTCGGAGCCGACGAGCATGGATCCTTCGGGCTCCAGTGGTGACCATACGTTCGGATCACCAGACGTGGTGCCGTCGAAGAGGAGACGGACGAGGAGGACCTACTTTGCTGCTCCTCCTCCTGTTCCTCGTGAGCGGATCACCATTCGTCCACTCGGAGACAGATAAACAAACTGTATAGTATTAAATATTGGATGTTGTCTGCCGATACATAATAAGTTAACAAAATTTGCAGATCTTGGCACGACTGTTCGTTTGCAGGCCGGGGACACCACAGGCAGGTTAACGGTGTCATCAGGGCTTTAGTGCGGTTGCACTATCCCCGTGTCATCGATGCTGCCCCTGCTTGTCGTGGGATGACTATGCTCGTGTCCCTCACGAGGTCCACGGCACCCTTCAGGGGGCCGTGCGGAATGATTTTATGGTAAGTTTAAATATTTGCATTTTTTCCACTCATTTAAATTGTTCATGCGGTTAATCAATTTTTTGTTTTGTTAAAGTTGTGGTACTAGCTAGAGGACTCGAGTGAGAGCATGATGGAGCACGCGATTGCCGTGTTTCACAACAATGCTCAGAAGCTCATGGTGCAGGCGTTGTCGTACGCCCGCATCCAGGCCATCAACTAGTGCAACAAGCGGCATCAGCAGCAGCAAGTGGGTCCATTTAGGAAGGACTCTGACACGTACTTGACCGAGGAGTAGGACGCGTAGGTAAGTTATTATTGTTAACTATTTCAAATAATTACTTATGTTAACAATATTGATGAAATACTAAATATGTGCAGGTTAGTATTAGCTAGTTAGAGAGCCAACCCGACGTATATCGAGCACTTTGTCGGTACTGGGCTAGCCAGAACTTCATCAGTAGATCCACGAGGGCTCGAGCCTGCAGAGGGACAGACTGCCAGCACAATTACAGTGGTGATGGCTACGTGCGTATGGCTAAATGAGTGATAAGTATATTTTAAATTTGTTTATGTGTTGATAATATATTTCTTCCACTAACACGTATCTATAGGAGCGAGAAACCGGTCAGGAGCTGACACCGACCGAAGTTTGGTAGAGAGGTCACAAGGAAAGTGACCCTTCCCAGCCTGGGCAGTGTAGTGAGGTCGCGACCGACCGACTGTTAAGTTTTCAAAATTCATCAATTTAATTATAAGTAATATTAGGACTGACACGCTTGCATCATTTTTTTAGGGAAAGTACGCGCAGGAGGTGAAGAAGGTACACGACAAAGGCTACGATTGGGAAAACGCATCAATCGAGCCTAGAGCCGTGTACGCAAGCGGAGGCGGGTAGGCCCATGGACGATGAGTTGGCCAACTGTTCCATTTTTTTAAACTTCCTTCTTCTTATTATTATTTTTCTATCTTTCGTAGGTTTGCTATTTTCGATGGAGTTGTTGACTTGAGGGCGGCGCGGCCTTCAAGAGGCACTCCATCGACGGAGGCTTCATCCGTTGGGCCGTCGAGTGGTTGTCTGTCGTAGAGGGACTTGGAGTTCCGTGTCATGGAGGATAGGCTTGCACGGACCCAAGAGGAGCTCGATGGGACGAGGCCCATCTAGGAGTACCAGGCCAACCTCATGGCCCAGATGCAGGCAACGGTGGAGGTAAGTAATTTAAATTACTGTATTTTAAATTTTTAGCATTTCAGTAATATACATGTGTTCTAATATGTTGCAATGTCAGGCCTTAGCTCGACAGAGTGTCCAGGAGCTCCCGTTTCCTTCGTGGCCGCAACCGCCACAGGCGCCCTCGTCACAGCCGCCCCCAGCACAGGTATCCCAACACTGTATAAATCTTTAATACTATTTAATACAGGGAGAGAGATAAAAGTGATAGAGAGAGGGGGGAGAGATAGTGAAAGAGATAGAGGGATGTGGAGAGGGAGAGAGAGAGAGCGGGGGGAAGAGAGAGAGGGAGAGAGAGAGAGAAAGAGAGAGAGTGAAATAGAGAGAGAAGGGAGGGGTGGGGAGAGGGACGACAAGAGAGAGAGAGAGAGTGAAAGAGAGAGATAATGACGGAGAGGGGGGTGGCGAGAGGGGGATGGGGAGAGGGACAACGAGAGCGACAGAGAGAGAAGGGAAAGGGGAATGGGGAGAGGGAAAACGAGAGCGAGAGAGAGAGAATGAAAGAGGAGTACTGCGAGTGAAAGAGAGAGAGAATGAGGGAGAGAGAGAGGGAAAGAGAGGAATAGACATGTCTAACTTTTATTTACTTTGCAAGGTTCACCGACGGAGGCGCAGACACCATCTCCGCAGCTACCCGCACCGGGAGGGACGCGCGAAGACGACGCTCACGGCTCCGGAGGTAGTCGTGAGGGGAGTGTGTAGCCATTATGTGTTTTTAGATTTCCTTTTAGTTTATGAATGGACCGTCGATTGTGTATTGTATTGTTTGTCTGTGTAAATAACTGTGTGATTTATCTCGGCTAGCAACTGTACCAGGGCAGCTAGTTTTTTTTTAAATAAACCATAAATTACGACGGTCTGTATACAGGCCGTCGTAAGTTAGCCCATGTTACTTACGACGGCTGTTATGGCCGTCGTAAGTAAGCCCAACTAACCTACGACGGCCTGGGCCCTGGCCGACGTAAGTAACATGGTTACTTACGACGGCCGGGTTCAGGCCGTCGTAAGTAGTATGGCCCAGCCCACTACGTGGCCCAAACACTTAGATACGACGGCTACGGGCCGCCGTCGTAAGTTGCGTAACTTACGAAGGTGACCGTCGTAAGTTATAACTTACGACCAAGACTTAACGATGGCTGTAAATTGTCATAATTATACTTAAACCATCGTAATTAAGCTAATTATGACGGTTTGGACCTTACTTACGACGGTTTTGGCCGTTGTGAGTCGTATTGTTGTAGTGTTCTAGCCACCCTTCATCTTGCTCATTTTACAAAAAACTGATTCGAACAATGTACCTCCAAGAATTAAGTGAAGAGACTCCACCACGGCATCAGACCTGCCATTAGTATATTAGTCAATTAAGATCTTTTTAATTTTATCTAGAAGTTCACTTTTTTGAAGCCTCTCTATCGGGTACAACTGCAATATCTATCCCTATGTGTACACACTCACACCACCCAAGCACACCTAGTCACATTTAATTTTACAACTATACACCACTTCTAATAAGACGCGTCCTTCAAAAGATCAACAGAATCTGCCAAATTCTGATGGGCGACAGTGACATTACACTCCCGCTTACTAACGGACTCCTCTTTGTGATAGACTTCTCTTCGTCTGTGGTATCCGAACCTGAATGTCCAAACTGTCCTCCAATACGACTTGTGTCCTGTCACAGTAGACTGATCAATAGATTGTATGCTTTTAAACACTTATGATCAAGTTCTACGATTTTCACATCCACTGAATTTTCACTATGATTGTCATCATTTTAAATGAAACAGATGTCCCTTGGTCTCGTTTAAATTCACTTGTCAACAAAATAGAAGCTAACTTCGACCTATAGTGTGAGCATACGACACTTTTTAGGCACGTCCGTCAGGCTCAGGCGTCCGAAATTGGATGCCTGAGAGAGCGCCGTGCGCCTGGGGCCTCCTCTCTCCCACCCCTCCTCATTACAGTACGGTGATGATCCGCCAAACACTATACCACCCTCCATCGACATTTGGATTTTGAATACGCCACCAAAAGCAGCACCAGGACAAATAACCAAGCCGTCACCTTCCCAGATTGCCGCACCAAGAAGCGTGGCTTCCTCTGCATTATGCTGCGGTCACAACCAGGTCTGGTCACTTCAGCGCCCTCACTTGAGCGGCCGAGCCAGTGCGCTCTCCATCACATGGAAGTAACCATGTAAAAGTCCAAAAAGTTATGTTTGGAGTTTATAAAAATGGGACTTACAAAAACTTTCTAAATGTGATGGTGCACATGGGTGTCCAACAAAACGGGTTCAAAGTGTTCATTTGAATGTTTTAAGCCAATGTTGATTTAAACACCATATGTAAATTTCTCATGTGTATAAGGGATTTTTAAATTTAGGTTTTGAACTCAATTTGTTCACTCAAATTCAAATGTGGTCATCACAAAAAGAGGATGCAAACTGTGGTTTCAAATTTCCCAATTGCAGCAGCTAATTTAAAAAATATAGTGCCATATTTGAATTCCTCAGATCCCAAGTAATAAGAATACAAAGTTTGATAATTTTTGGAGATGCTTCATTAAGTACTTCCAAAGGGGCATTGAATTGCATTGGAATTCAAATCTAAATTTGAATTTGGACAAAACTTTGTTGAATGTCGAATTGAATTCCAGAATTGAACTTTACAAATTTGATTTGGATAACTGCCAAATTTGAGGGCTTTTAGAGGATAAGGGGGATGGTGGGACCCCCTGGTCAGCTACACACAAAGATCTGCAATTCAGTTGGTTTCCCCTGTTTTCTCATGAACACTCGAGCTCCAAGCGCGCGCCACCGAGGGGCAGCGTCGATGCAACCTCCCAGCTGCTTGAGCAGCGATGGAGCAAAATCGTGGGCCTTATCAGCTCAGGGTGTGATCTTTTCGCCCACAAACCGAACCACCGGAGCTCTGCCTCTCCCTCGCGCTACACCGAGCAACACAATTGCCGCCGCCTCTGTGTTGATCATGAGCCGGCGAGATCGTGCGTGCAGAGCCTCACCGGGCATTAAAATGGCACCGGGTATTCGTCCTCCACATCCTCAACACGAAATTGCTCGAGTCTCGACTTCCACAACCCTAGAACACCTTGTCCTCGTGGCAACCGAAAACCACCAAAGCTCGGAGCTCCCATGGACAGCCCGAACCGAAGTGTTTCACGCCCAAGGAAATCCACCCGGAGGTGCGTCAGATGCTCGAGTTGCTCCTCCCCAAACTGCAGCCCGAGCCGTGGATTGTCGTGCGCTAATTCGGAGATTTCGTCCCGGCCCATGCAAACCAACTCCTTGGTAAGAATTCCTGAAATTCGTTCTCATTTATTGTTCTTAGCTCATCAACTTGCGCACACATGAGCTAGACTAGCTAGTGAACCTTCGTCCATCGGGACTCTAACTTAAAACCGGATGAAGGTGGCCAATTTCAAGCTTTTTCCGAACACGACCATGGCGGAGACTATCGGGCGCACGGTGACAACTTACTTAGCGACTTTCCTGAGCCCTTTTGCATCCATGTCGAGCTTCTACGTGTTCCACTGGTTCTCTAGAGCCAAGAAACTGCACGTTTGGAGGTCTAGGGAGGAAGGTCGATGTCGCCGAAGTACTCCCGCAGCCGTCGCCTGTCGCACAAGGTGTTAGGGTCATCGCTGGCCTCCGGTGAGGGCATGGGGTGGTTCCTCACCTCGGTTTGGGGGCTAGCAGCGACTTCTAGGGCGGGAGGTGACCAGGAGGCGAAGATCTGATGTATCGCCGCCGCTTCTGGCAAGAGGAGGCGCGCATGCAGGAAAATATCAGGAGGAAGAAGAAAGAGGGGTCGAGCCCACGCGTCAGTGTCGGTTAGATTTAAACCGAGATCCTTAGTGGCTGCAGATCAAGTGTGACAGTGCACTTTAAAACCCTGTGGCCTCATGCGGCTCGCACCTGAGTGGCTAATTTTAAATCCTGTGGGCCTAGCTACTTTGCAGTGAATATCCAATAGAAAAGAAATTCCAAATTCTTTACAGACTTTGGAAATTCATAACCTTTTCTAGGAAACTCCAAATTTAGTGATTCAAATTGGGTTAGATTCAGTTTGTAAAGATATATCCAAATTTTCAATCCAATTAGTAATAAATTCAATAATAATTTCTGGATAATTCTTTGAAATGTTTCAGTAAAAGAATTATTGAAGGAGTTTAGTTCATCCAAAAATTCCCAAATTTTACCAGATTATTATTTATGATATTATTGAACTACTTTTGAAATTTAAGCTCATTTGGAGTTGATTTGAGTAGGAAAATTCAGAGTACAAACTACTGTACTCAAAATTGTCCATAAACTTTTTCAGAAAATATACAAAAATTGTAAACTCAATTTTGGGCAATTCTTAGCTCCTAACAAGAAAATTCATGTATACTCTATGAGATATTCTTGAAATTGTAGTTCACTTTATTTTGCATGAAAATGCAAATTACTTCAGAATTAATTCCTGTTAGCATAACTGCTTAGTGAATTATTCTGGACGAACTACTCAATGAAAAGTTCTGAATTTCGGTCCAGAATCCTTTCTTGTGACAAGGAACTTACATGAAAAATTCAGCTCAATTAGAGCTCTGAATCATTACTTTTCTGTGTACCTTTCTTAGATGAATAAACAACAATTAGGAAGAACACTTAGTGCTTGATCCATCTTGCTAAATCCATATTCTTCAACTTGGATCATCTCAATTCCAGATTCTAATCGTAGTTCTGTTTTCCATCTTGTAATTAGGACTTGATAACAAGAATCTATAATTAAGTACATGTGCATTTTCATAACGTGTAGTATTGACGTGGAGATTCGTTGAGCAAGTGAAGCTTGGATCAAGAATCAAGAAGCTCAAGTGATTAAGCATCAAGTGATATAAGTAAACTAACTGAATTATATACTACTAGTCACCTGCAAAACAAAGACAAGCCCCTGTTTCCATTTAAGAAATATTTCTAAAGTTTTCATTTGTATACACTATAGATATGAGGTGACATTGTGCATTAGGTCTAAGTGATTTGAAACCCAATTGCATGACCAGATTAAACCTGAGAGAGAATGGATAGATTAGCACCTCGTTGAGTGAGTTATGCTAGGCTTAATGTTCATTTGGAAGGACTGGTAAGAGTCCAGTAGTTGGAATCTACTTGTGAGACTAGGACTTGGATTCTCATCGTTATGGGTTATGAGTTGAACTGTGAGGAGAATCCACTAATGAGAAATTAAGACCGGGCATGGATGTAGAGAGCAGCAGGACGAGGTCCGTGCGTGCGTAGCTCTGCCTTTGTCGATTAAGGCCCATCCGTACTTGGCCCTGTTGGACAAGTTTGAGTTGTGTACCGGGTGCATACTAGTTATATGGGATCCAGGAAACCGATGTACCTTGTGAGGTCCATATTGGAACTTTTTTGATCGGCTTAGGCTTCCGGCGTTAGTACAACAGGAGGTAACTCACTCAAGAACATCTCATACGGAGGTGTACCTTGAGGGAGCTTGTTGTTCGGGTCGATGGGATCGTGACCAATGTGGATGAACTTGGGAAAGGTGGTTGCGTGCAATATTGGTCGAGTGTGCATTCGCAACTCGGAAATGGGTGTACGTGTCGTGCAGTTCGGGCGTCTTTTGATTCGAATCACCGTCGCTCGCGGATATTTGAGCATACTTGGACACTGAGTCTTGACGTAGTAACAAGTGAATGATTTACTGTAAATTGACAGTTCTTGCTTCATAAATTGTATTGCAACCTTGTATGGATTAGAGATAGTGCAAACTAAAGTTATGTCACCTTGTGCAAGAAGCATCGTGATGAAGCGTTTCTTGTTTGATTGTGGAGTTACGATGCTGCTCGGCTCAAGGCTTTAAATTGATGGTATAAAATCTGAAATCAAGGATCAGTTGTAGGCGAGTCTTTTATGCAAATCTCAGCTGCTATATTTAATATTTTCTACATATAGAGTTTCATGTTTAGAGGACACGGTTAAGTCTTACTGAGCCTTTTGTGCTCCCGGATGCTATCTTAGTTGTTTTACAGGTAACAACCGTTATGCTTATGAGTACAATTGTCCGATGAGACTCGAAATCCTCCGAGTGGTAAACTCATGGAAACTGCTGCCGCCATTGTATGTCTTCATGTTGCTAGTGAGAAGAGTCCGCGGGCTGGACAACTTTTCTGTTGCTTAGTTTAGATATGAAATGTGAGTTGTATTAGTCTTCTGCTGTAATTTACTCTGAGGTAAAGTAATTGTAAATTGAACACTTTGTAAAGCTTCCGCAATGATTTATATAATATGATGCCTTTACTATGTGTGTTGTTGGTTGCAGCATCGCACAACACCACCCAATGTGATTCCCGAGAAGTGTGGACCTAGAGATGTCCCCACAAGCCATGACCCGCTTCCCAAGCAGCATTGTTCGCTTGGCAAGGAATCAACCCATGGCCAATGATGTTTACACGACTAACTCGAGTCTCGACGGGTGAAGCAGGAACCATCAGCAACTCATGATAATTTTCGTTTGCTATGGTAACAACTCAATTCCTTTAGTGGATGTCACACCTTCTTGACTTCTCCATGTTGTGGATCCACATCTGAACTCTGATGGCCCAACTCCTTTCTCTCTCACTCGCTGAAACACACACTACTTGATTCACCGCGAAAGAAGAATAAAACACAAGAACTTTTGTTGCTTCGCACAAATGCTCAACATAAACTTGATATTTCTTATCACTTGGCACTACTCCAGACAGAACACACGCTCTGAACTAGTACACTACAATGCATAGCACCCCGGCTTTTATAACCACATATGCATGCATGTGTTGCCGATGCATGTGTTGCCGTTCCTAGTGGTGCATGTTTTATGGCCACAGAAACCGAGCAAGCTAACAGCTCCAACAGTATGCACTCCATGCATGGTGTATCTCCTTCAGACCTGCTCCACATGATGCCTTCATCCTTTACTATGCCTGCATGCACGACCTGGCGCAGTAACAGACTTTGCATGCAGCCTCCATGATGACGCCATACGAATCTCGGTTATCAAGCTGCTGATGCTCCACTAACCCACACATGCATGCAGCCGCCACTCATGCAGCAAACCACCAACTGACACACATGCACACTAGCAGCTAGCCTGGGTTGATTTTCTAGAACGAATAAAAGAAACATGCACACACACAAGCGCGCACACGTCAAGATTATTACTAATAATTTCTCTCCTAATTTTTACTGATTATTTTCACCTCCACATGACTTCACAGTAGCATTGCTACTGTGAGTTGTGCCATACCATTTGACATTTTCTTCACTCCACGACACTCGTTAATGAAGTGACCCTACTCACTATATTTGCGTCATTCGTGTTAACCTACTATGCACCGACCAGTTGACCTTAAAAGCTTAACCTGATGGGAAAGAGTGGGCAATTCACTTATATTTTAACACTCCCCCTCACGTGCAAGCTCTCTTGGGCCACAAACGTGGAATATAAGTCAGCTGCAATTTATTTTAAAAATCGCGCCCGCTAGGATTTGAACTAAAGACCTCTAGCTCTAATACCATGTTAAGCTACTATGCACCGACCAGTTGACCCCAAAAGCTTAAACTGATGGGGAAGGGTAGGCAATTCACTTATATTTCAACAATGCTATCTTTGACTTGTCAAACTTGCAGCACATTTTTTTCTTACCATTCTTGTTGTCGCTGCTACCAGAGGCCTCAATGTTGCACTTCTCTTCAAAAACTACAGTCTCCCACTCGTCATGCGTGAGTCGTGGCTCGGTGTCTCGTATCATTACCCCCTGTAAGAATCCTTGAACATTATATACGTCCAACAAATTCCGCCACTGACATCGTTGACACATCACCTATTGCTCTATGGTGCTCACAATAGGTAGGAACTTGTCGAGAACAGAACACAGAATCTTCTCGACAACGCTTGCCTGCTCCACTCTCATGCCAAGGGTACGTATCTCGTTCACAACAACGGGCACCTTCAAAGCAAATTCACTTTCCGAATTCGCCCATGTACATACCATCTAGCTCTCTTTTGAGAGTTTGTACTTTGGTCTTTCTTCACGCAATCTTCACTGATGAACATTTCTTGAAGGACGTCCTACACCTTCTTCACCGTCTTCTTCTCATATATGGCCATCATCAACGCCTCTGGCACAACTTGGATAATGACGACGAGAGCCATTTGGTCTATCCTTTCTTCCATTAATTGCTTTTCGTCCATGGTTGTCCACACACCTTGATCATGCATGAAGATTTTCATATTCATAGCCCACACGTCGTAGTTGTTTCTCGAAACTATATGTTAATGCAATGTCACCCCGTCTCCTTCATAACCATCTCATGGTTGTCATATCCGCTGTTGCCAACAATGCGGCGATCTGACAGCGTGTAGACTCCTAAACCATTAACAGATATGGTTGAAAGGACTACTAAGCTCTGATACTAATTTATGGTCCAACTCCTTTCTTTCTCACTCGTTAAAACACACACACGATTTGATTCACCACAGAACAGGAACAAAACGCAAGAACCATGGTGTTGCACACACGCGTCCAACATAAAACTTAATTTTTCTTATCACTTGAACACTACACGCACAACACACGCTTTGAACTAGTACTACAGCACTACAGGAAACGTCGCACCTTACGACGGCCATTGTTATTTACGACGGCTAGCCGTCGTAAGTAAATTAACTTACGACGGTCGCTTCGGGCCGTCGTAAGTAAACAAACTTACGACGGCTACGGGCCCATGGACGTCGTAAGTTACTGGACCATCGTAAGATAACTGTAACTTACGACGACCGCAACCCTATGCCATCGTAAGTTACACCACCATCGTAAACTAAGTGTAACTTACGACGGCCGTAACCTAAGCCGTCGTAAGTTACGCGACCATCGTAAGTAGATGATTTTAACGGCCGCCCCGGCCCGGTCTCGGGCTAATTAGCCCGAGCCCGCACCGCCGCTGTCATGTTTCTGCGCCGCCCCGTCGCCCGAGCCGCCGCCGCTCCACCGCCCGGTGCCGCCCCGAGCCACCCCGGGCCGCCTCGGCCTCGCCCCGAGCCGCCCGGCGCCGCCCCGGCCCCGCCCCGAGCCGCCCGGCGCTGCCTCGCTGCCTCCGGCCCCAACCTCGCCGCTGCCGGCCGCGGCCCCCACTCCCTACTTCCCGCGGACCGCCGCCGCCTCCATCGCCGCAGCCATCGCCGTCGTCGCTAAACCGAATCAAGTAATGTTTTAGTTTTTGTAATTAGTTGTTAGTTAGATTAGATAAAATTTTAAATACTTAATCAATTTGTATGTATTTAGTAGATAATTAGTTTAGTTGTTAATTATTTGGTTTAAATTAGTAATTGTTTCTGATTTACTTATTTAATTTAGTTAATTGATTGATTAGTTATTTAAGCACATTGTTTTTGCTTTACCCCTGGCCCCGCTGCCACCAGCCCCCGCCGTCGCCGACAGCGTATCGACGCCTAGGCGTCCAGTCGGTGGCGGGGGGATGCCTGGGCGGCTCGCCTCGCCTGGCCGAGCGTCGGCGATGCCGGCGCCGCCTCCGCCCGCCGCCGTCGCTGCAAGGCGTCGCCGGCCCCCCGTGCTCTGGAGAGGAGAGAGGGAGGGGGATGAAAATGAGTGTATTAGGGTTGTGGGCCGTCTTTCATGACCCTCATAGAACGTGTGGATCGTCGGATTAGATCCGACGATCGTGGGCACTTGGTCTGCTCAGCCCGAGCCCGAGCCAGACTCTCAGCCCTGCCCCGAGCTGACCTCCGCCGCCGCCCGCCGCCGCCGCCTCCACCGCCGGCCGCCAGCCGCAGCCACGGTGCTTCACTACAGGAAAACCAACATTTTACGACAGCTGAATTTATTTATGTGGGTCAGCCGTCGTAAATTAACGTACTTACGACGACGCGTGGTAGCCGTCGTAAGTTTACTAACTTACGACGGTCGCTGGCTCTCGTCCGTCGTAAATAAAAGGACCGACGAAATTTAAGTACCATTTACGACAGCCCGGCCGCCCCGCGCCTCACCCCGCCCAGCCGCAGCCGCCGCCGTCCCGCCCCAAGCCCCGCCTGGCCGCCCCTGCTCGCGCCGAGCCCCGGCCGCGCCTCGGCCGTCGCCGCTCACCACTACCCGCCTCGAGCCCCGCCCTTCTGCGCCACCCGACCCGCCTCGCCCGGCCCCTGCTCGTCACGCCGCCTGGAGCCCCTGCTCGCCGCGCCGCCCAACCCCTGCTCACTGTGCCGCCTCCCGACGCTGTGTATGTGTGACCCAACACCGTGTGTATGTGTGTATGTGTGACCCGACACCGTGTGTATGTGTGACCCGACATCGTGTTTATGTGTGACCCGACACCGTGCTGATTAGTTGTTAATTTATTTGTTGATTATTTGTTGAATTTTTGGTTATTTTATTAAATAGAATAATTAGTTGTTTAAATGGTTGAGTTAGTTGATTACATGTTTAATTTGATCTTAGTTGATTAATTGTTTAATTAGTATTGTAATTGATTATTGTTGAATTAATACTTTGATTGATTGCGTGATTAGTTACTATATGTAAATAAATGGGTTTCGGCCCGGTCCGGCCTGACACGACCCATTTAGGGTCTGTCACGGCCCATTTAGTGGTAATGTATTAGTCGAGACAGGCACGGAGGACGGCAAGCTCCCGCGCGTGGACGGCGGGCCCCGACGGGGCGGTTTCATCTTTGACCCACTTACGACGGGGCATAACGTACGACGGCTAACCCTAAAGGCGTCGTAAGATAATGGCAGGCCCCAGCAGGGCATAACTTAGGACGGCTGACCCACTTCTTTGTCTCTCTCTCGTTCTTTCCTTCTCTCTCGTTCTTTCCTATCTCTCTTTTAAATGACTCAAAAATGAAATATTGACGTAAACCTATACAACATGCATCACCCATTTCGAACCTAATTTCCTATCCTGGTTTCGAGATCATGTAACATTTTCTCGTTAACTTAGCAATATTTACAAAGTAGTCTTATAACTTACGAGTATTTACAAAGTTTTCTTATAACCGTGCATGAAAGATGTCGACGTCCATGAAGACTTGCGACAACTATCCTATGGATTGATTAAAGTTAGGAGCTATGGTCGATATGACGTCAATGGCTACCGATTCCGTACAACTCAATTTGAATCTCTTCGTCCTCTCGCGGCAACATCTAATACCGGAGGTATGACGAGGGTAGTCGACTCTCAAGGACGTGAAACTAATTATTACGAAATCATTAATAAAATCCTTGAATTTGCTTTTGCCGGGAATAAGGATCTTCGAGTAGTATTCTTTGATTGTGATTGGATTGATATCAATCATGGAACTCGACTAAGCCAATTTGGCATGGTGGAAGTCAAACACAACGAACGGCTACGAGGATACGATTCATTTGTTCTTGCACACCAAGTGGAGCAAGTGTATTATCTATCTTATCCATGCAAAAAACTCAAAGCTTGGTGGATTGTACATAAGGTTAATTCTCGTGAGCGGTTTTACACTCCAGGAGATGATGGTTACCATGATACTGATGAGGTTGACCAAGAAGAAGAGTTGCCAGACTCGTTTATCATCGAGCCTGGTGTAGGACTCGATGACTTAGTTGGAGACGCTCAAGATGTCGAGACTTCTGATATGCCTAAACGGAAACGAAATCCAGTTCAGACGCTCATGAAAGAAGATCGATGGTCTGGTTTAACGAGTAGGGTACATGATCACGACGTTGATGAATTTTGAAATTGATGATGTAACATTTTCTTCACTAACTTAACATGAATTTTGTCGTCATCAAAGGGGAGCGGCAATATTTATCAATTATTCCTTGCAATAGGATGTCGTCATCAAAGGGGAGCGGGAAGAAGGGGGCACGAGGGTTCCTCAGTCGATCACGGGACCTCTTCTCAGGTAGCTCGTCAGGTGCGAGGAGACGCTCTCAGCTGATGAGGCACCTACCAGACTTTGCGGACCGAGCTCTGGCCTTACAGCGCACAAAGGTAAATTTCAGTTGTCAATCACGTTATTTTAAATTGCACTTATAAATAATTTATTCTTATCAATCCTTTAATTTTGCAGTCTGACTCACAGTCGTCAGATTCAGAGTAAGAGGTTAGGGCACCGCCACAGGCTAGCCAGCCCTCGGAGCCGGCTACCCTACCTTCGAAGCCAGCGAGCGTGGAGCCTTCGGGCTCTAGCGGTGACCAGCCTTCCGGGTCACCGGACGTGGTGCCCGCGCAGAGGCAACGGACGAGGAGGACCCACTTTGTGGCTCCTCCTCCTGTTCCTCGTGAGCGGGTCACTATTCGTCCAGTTGGAGACAGGTAAAAAATCATATACTTGGTACATATTTCATGATGTCTATAGATACTTACTAAGATAACAAATTTTGCAGATCTTGGTACGACTATTCGTTCACAGGCCAGGGACACCACAGGCAGGTTAACGGTGTCATCGGGGCTTTAGTGCGTTTGCACTATCCCGGTGTCATCGATGGTGTCCCTGCTTTATCGCGGGACGACTACGCTCGTGTCTCGCACGAGGTGCACGGCACTCTTCAGGGGGGCGTGTGGAACAATTTTATGGTAAGTTTAAATGTTTACATTCTTCAACTCATTTAAATTGTTAATGCATATTGATTAAATGTTTGTTTTCTTAAAGCTGAAGTACCAGTTAAAGGAAACGAGCGAGAGCATGATGGAGCGCGCGACACTCGTGTTCCACACAAACGCTTGGAAGCTCGTGACGCAGGCGTTGTCTTACGCCTGCATACATGCCGTTAACGACTAAAAGAAACAACAACATCAGCAGCAGGAACGGGGTCCCTTTAGAAGGGACTCCGACACGTACTTGATAGAGGATCAATACGCAGAGGTAAGTTCTAATTGTTAAAAAAACTCAATAGTTACTTATGTTAACAGTTAATGATATACTAAATATATGCATGTTAGTATTTCCTGCTTAGAGGGTCAACCCGACGCATACCGAGCTCTCTGTCGGTATTGGGCTAGCGATGACTTCAAAGCTAAGTCCATGAGGGCTCGAGGATGCAGAGGGTCCGATGGAAAGCACACCTATGGCGCCGATGGTCATTTGCGTTTGGCTAAACGCATGGTAATAGTATTATAAGTTCGTTTATGTGTTCATAATATATTTATCCTACTAACACGCATCTACAGGAGCGAGAGACCGGCCAGGAGGCTAGCGCGATCCAGGATTGGAAGAGAGGTCACAGGGGAAGTGACCTGTCGCAGCCGGGGCAATGCAGTCAGGTCGCGACCGATCGATTGGTAAGTTTACAGAATTATTCAATTTAATTATAACTAACATTATTATTGACACACTAACACCATTTCTATGTTTTTTTAGGAAAAGTACGGGCAGGAAGTCGTCAAAATACACGGTGAAGGGTACGATTAGGAAAACGCGCCAATCGACCCTCAAGCCGTGTATGTAAGCGTCGGCGGGAAGGCCCATGGCTGGTGAGTTGGTTTCTTTGATTTAGGTTTTCCAATCTTCCTTCTTTTACTTATTATTTTTCTTTCTTTTGTAGGTTTGCCATTTTCGATGGAGTTGTCGACTCGAGGTCGGCGCGACCTGCGAGAGGCACTTCATCGACGCAGGCTTCGTCGGTTGGGCCGTTGAGTGGTCGTCTCTCGCAGAGGGACATAGAGTTCCGTGCCATGCAGGAGAGGCTGACGCGGACCCAGGAGGAGCTCGACAATATGAGAGCCATCCAGGAGTACCAAGCTAACTACATGGCCCAGATGCAGGCAGCGGTGGAGGTAAGTAATTTCAATTACTGTAGTTTACTTTCATAACATTTCAGTAATACATATGTTCTAATATTTTCCAATTATAGGCCTTAGCTCGACAGAACGGCCAACAAATCACGATTCCTGCGTGGCAGCCGCCACAGGTGACCCCGTCACAGGAGGCCGCAGCCCAGGTGCCTCCGGTACAGGTAATAAACTCTTTAATATTGTATTTTTCATCTAACATAAGGAGAGAGGGAGATGTAGAGTGGTACAGAAGGGAGAGAGGGAGTGCGAGAGAGAGTGAGAGTGAGAGTGAGATGGAGAGATGGAGTGTTGCAATAGAGGGAGAGAGAGAGTGCGCGAGAGGGTGTGAGTGAGAATAACATAAAGAGGGGATGAATAGTACAGAGAGAGAAAGAGAGTGAGAAAAAAGAGAAAGACATTGATATCTGAATCCAAACTGTCGTAACTACTCATGTGTTTTATAAGGTTCAGCGACGGAGGCCTCTACTCCATCGCCACAGCCACCGGTTCCAAGAGAGACGCGTGTAGATGATATCTTCGGCTCCGGAGGTAGTTGAGGGGGTAGTGTGTAGCCCGTTTGTAATTTGTGTTGTGTGTGATGCATATGAACTGTTTTATGACTGTTGACTCCTGTTTTATAACTGTTTGTTCTGTGAGCTGGCCATCGAGCCAGGTTAGTGCGTTTCTGTTTTTAAAAAAATTACAAACATAATTTACGACGGCTACTGCCCAGAAGTCGTCGTAAGTTAGCTTCTGTTAGTTACGACGGTCACCAGAACCGTCGTAAGTTAGCTTCTGCTACTTACGACGGTCACCAGAACCATCATAAGTAATGTGCCTTGGGCCACTACGTGGTCTGGGCCGTTACTTACGACGGATGTGCGACGCCGTCGTAAGTTAAGTTATTTACGACGGTAGCCGTCGTAAGTTAGGTTATTTACGATCCGGTAATTACCTCGGCTCTATACCGGCGTAAGTAAAGAAATATCATCGTAAGTAGCTAACTTACGACGGTTTATAATTTAATTACGACGGTCTCAGCCGTAAGTTTGTCCAATCCGTGTAGTGCAGGCATAGCACCTCAACTTTTATAATCACATACACATGCATGTGTTGTCGTTCCTGGGGACGCACATTTTCTGGCTGCAGGAACTCTATACATGCGTGCACTCTATGCATGACGTAGCTCCTCCGGACCTGCTCCATTTGATGTCTTCGCCCTTCACTCTACCATCCGTGGAACCCGACACAGCTAACAGACTACGCCTGTGACCTCCATGCTGACGCCGTATGACTCGGTCATCAAGCAATCACTGTCCCACTAACCCACGCATGCATGCAACCGCCACGCATGTAGCAAACCAACTGACACACGTGCACACTAGCAGCTAGCCTACGTTGATTTTCTGGAACGAACGAAAAAAAGGCACACACAAAAGCACACACACATCAAGATTATTTCTAACAAACTCACCGGTGCTTGGTAGGTACATTCAATAGATTTTATTTATACCAGTATATTAAGTAGGACAACATATCTGGTGTAATTGACATATATAATGCGCTAACGGGCTAACATGTGTTTCAGGCTCATATGTATAGAAGATATCAAAGAGAACAAGCGGTACAAAGATGGGCCAACGACGTGATGAGAAGCCTTGCTCTCCTCCTTCCATGGCCCCTTTATCTTGTCACCAACACTCCTCTTCAACGATCCACCTTCGCCTGAATGGGTCCACTACAGGAAAAACGATCATTGACGACGGCCACATTTATTGACGACGGGGCCGTCGTCTTTAATTTTATTGACGACGGCTAGAAAAAGCCGTCGTCAATAACACAGTTATTGACGACAGCTGAGCGAGTACCGTCGTCAATAAATAATTGACGACGGTGCCCGTCGTCTTTAACTTAATTCGGGCCCACCCGAGGAGTTATTGACGACGGTGACCTAGCACCGTCGTCAATAACACAGTTATTGACGACGGCTGAACGTGAACCGTCGTCAATAAATTATTGACGACGGCGCCCATCGTCTTTAACTTAATTCGGGCCCACCCGAGGAGTTATTGACGACGGTAACCTAGTACCGTCGTCATTAAGTCCTTATTGACGACAGTTTCCTACCACCGTCGTCAATAACGGGGTATATAGCCCGTGCGCGAGCCGGGAGGCGGCCAGTGCCGCCTCCCGAATCGCACCAGTCGCCGCCGCCCGTCCCCGCCACCGCCGTCCCGGTCGCCGCCGCCGTCCCGGTCGTCGCCGCCCGTCCCCACCACCGCCGTCCCGGTTGCCGCCGCCGCCCGTCCCCACCACCGCCGTCCCGGTCGCCGCCGGCCGTCCCCGCCACCGCCGCCACACGTCTCCAGCCGAGGTAAGTCTCGTCCCCCTCCCCTCTGGATGTAGCCATGTTTTGCAATTCTCTGTCTAAGTGGTCGAAGATTGCAGCTCTCCAGCAGAACTATACAGCTCCATCGATGTTCCTAACTCTTCTTGTGTTATTTCTATACCGCTTGATCGAGGCCGTTTAATTATAAGGCTGAATTTACTGTAGTTGTCCCAAATAACTTTGAATCATCCATGTAACCAGATCCTAATTTTTAGGATCCCAATTCCCACCATGACGATCATAGCTTTTGGAGTAGATGGCAGGCAACAAGAAGAAAACGTGAGAGAATTTTACCCTGCTGGGCCATTGTTATGCATGTCCCGATTAAAAGACGATGAGAAGGAAAATGTGACCATCAATCTTATATGTTCGTGTTGCTGTAATCTTGTTGCTATTTTATTATGTTACTGTAATGTTAATGAAATTTTAGTTTTGCCACTGAAATGTTAATTTTATTGCTGTTTTGGTTGCAGTATTTTCTAATGTTTTTAGTTGTTATATCACTATTCGGGTAGTATGGGTAACCTGGGTCTCAGACTGAAAGTGGGGCGGGCTGCAGGCAGCCCGCACGCCGCTGCACTGTCCACTAATTTTTTCAGCAGGATTAGCGGACGCCGCTAATTAAGTTTTTGATACCCGCTCTTGTTTGGTGGGCTTAGCGAGAATTGACTCGCAGTCTTGCGGACTTTGCGGGTGTCTGCAAATTTTTCACTGGCCCTCTCCACCGTCGCCACGGCCAGCCGACGAGGCCACATAGCTACTATCGCCCTCCTTTCGCTCGCCGCTGCATCACCATGCGTCCATTGATTCTGCTCGCCTGTCCTCCATCGATTCCCCCGGGCAGTGAGACACATGCAGCCTTCTCACCCTCCTCGCCGCAGCGGCCAGCGTCGTGGGTTCCATCTACACTGACTGGCCCGAGCACAAAAGAACTACACGAGCCAACGGGCGGCAGAGCGTTTTAGACCAGGACGCACTCCTCTCCTCCATCTCCGCTAGGGTGGCTGCGTACTCCAGGTTCGTCAAGGACGTCATCGACGTCGCGCCCAACCACACGCACAGCTTCGCAAAGTGCCGCGTCGACATGGGAAGTGACCCCTCGCAGCCTGATCAGCTGTCTTCTCAGACAGCGACAGAGACGTTGGTGAGTTCTTTAGTTGACTTAATTGTATTATCTTTAAAACTTCTGATGACTTTAATTTTTTGTATTTTCAGGAAAAGTATGGGGGGGAGGTGCGGAGGCTTCGAGGCGACGATTACGATTGGCAGAACTCGCCGATCGTACCTGAAGCCGCCTATGCAAGCGGTGGCGGTAAACCTCACGGCCGGTGAGTTCTGTTGTTTTCATTTACTTTCATTAACTTCGAGATACGAAACTTTAATACTCTTACTTCGTTGTGTAGGTTGGCCATCTTCGATGGAGTAGTAGACTCGAGGGAGGCGCGGTCTTACTCGAGGGCCTCTTCATCGCAGGGTGGATCCAGCAGGCGTGGCAGCCGTGATCTGGAGCTCCAGAGTGTCCAGGAGGAGCTCCAGAGGACGCAGGAAGCGCTGAGGCTCGCGAACGAGAGGCAGGCAGCCGAGCTCCGGGCTAGGGACGAGTATCAACACTCGTACATGCTACAACTGCAAGCTGCCATGCAGGTAAGTTCAGATCAATGTACTCAACGTTTCTAATATATAAATGACATGTATAATAATTTACTTCATATTTGCAGGCTATGGCCACAGGACAACCCGTTGTCTTTCCTCAGTGGGCGCCGCCACCGATACAGCTACCACAGGGGCCGACGTCAGGAGCACAGGTACAAAATTTCTCATAATAGCTGCAACTAGTTAAATTTGCTCAAATTTAGTTGAATTTGATCAAACTTACTTAAACTTAGAGAAAACTAGTTAAACATCCTCAAACTGAGTAAAATATGGTACAACTTACTCAACTATAGTCAAATATGACCAAACTTACTCAAACATAGCCAAAACTTTTTGAACTAGCTCAAACACAAACACTACTAGTCCATACTTCTCAAACTTAGTAAAATATGAGCAAACTTACTCAAACATAGCCAAATCTAGCTAACTTGCTCAATTTTAACTTGTAATGAGTTTATTTAATCATATACACATTTGTGAACTTCTAATTTGTCTACCTATACATGTACATCATAGGGATCGGCGACACGGGCTCAGGAAACTCCATCCCCTCAGCAACCAGCGTTTGGACGAGCGCACGACGACTTCCTGGACTCCGGTGGCAGCGGTCGGGGTAGCGTAGGGTAGTGTGGCGTGCGTATAGTGTTTTTGTGCCTGCCTGTGATGTATGTTTTAATTGCCTGTGATCTGGCCATCGAGCCAGGGCTGGCCTCGAAGCCAGGGCAGGATTTTCTGTTTTTTTAAAAAAAAATTGAAAAGCTTATTGACGACGGTTTCTGGTACTTGGCCGTCGTCAATAAGCCACTAGTATTGACGACGGCCAGGTACCAGAAACCGTCGTCAATAAGCAATTGTTATTGACGACGGCCTAGTGTAAACCGTCGTCAATAAGCCAAGGTTACTGACGACGGTTTCCTGGCCGTCGTCAATAAGCTTATTGACGACAGCCTGATTTAGCTGTCGTCAATAAGTTTATTGACGACAGCTAGATTTAGCTGTTGTCAATAAATTTATTGACGACGGTTACCGTCGTCAATAAACTTATTGACGACTAATAATTGACTACAGCTCAAAACCGTCGTCTATAAGCTTTTACCGTCGTCAATAACTTATTGACGACGGTAGTGCCCTTATTGACGACGGTTTCCGGCCGTCGTCTATAGTCCCGATTCCTGTAGTGGTCGTCTCTACCTTCTCGAATATGCAATCACCCTCACTCGATCTGCAATGTGTGTGTGATGTTTGTGTGTGTGTATGTGGTGTGTATGTGTGTACTCACATGAATCAGTACATCAAATCAAGATCTCATTTTATATCTTTCAAAAGAATGATGAAACTATGATTGGTATCTAGGAGTATTTGTATCATGGAAACAAAATACAAGGACATACAAGATGGAGCTGGCATAGATCTAGAATGTGCCCTCCCCACTTAGATAGAGATCTACAGCAAATAATCTAAGTAGACCAAATTACATATTCATCTTAAGTCCTTAAAAAGAACGTAGGAATTCAGCTAGAACATCATCTTGGATATGTATGAAAATGACTTGTTGCACATACAGAGGGATAAGATGTCATTATGTAATAGATACACAAAATCGAGTGAGATGATTTGGCCGCTATCCACCACCCGCATGCAAGCAGTAAGAAAGAAGTACCAGAACACTACCACCGCGTGGAGGACTAGCTAGCTAGAAACCTTGCGCTGTAAGAGGGTCGGTTTGCAGAATAATGTATTGCCAGGCTGATGCTTGGTAGGCACATTTATTTAATAGAATTTATTTGTACTAGTATATTAAGCAGGATAATATATATATATATATATATATATATATATATATATATATATATATATATAATGCTAACGTGCTAACACACATTTGCCACTATCTAGTCCACTATGAGAGATTATAATTGGTGGAAGACCCATTTGATCTCTCATGATAGATTAGATGGTCACAAATAGTTATTAGCGTGTTAGCACCATAAAAATTGTTTACACTAGATATATTATTTTTAAGGGCATGTTTGACATGACTCTGCTGCATAGCGCAGCAACTGTTGTGAAGTTCGAGCTGTCCATGGTGGTGTTTGGCTAGAAGTTTATCCCCAACTCTAGAAAAAAAGTTTTGATGGTGCAATGCTATTATTACCCTTAGTTAGGCTAATTATATGTTTATTGAAGATAATAAAGTGTATATTACTATTTTTTGCAATGAACTAGAATTTATTAAAGAAAATTGAAATATTCAACCATGTAATAATAATAAAGTACAAACATATTACATGATCATTGTTTTCATTAAAGTCAGTAGAATTGTGTCTGTTATCCCAAAATATTACATGAACATTTTATACTAAATCCACACGAGAGGGACAGTGTGTGTGTGTGTGTGTGTGTGTGTGTGTGTGAGAGAGAGAGAGAGAGAGAGAGAGAGAGAGAGAGATGTTGCCACACTATCACAAAATGCATCTATTGTAATAAAGCTTGATTTGAATGTTGAATCATAAGAGGCATGTGGTAGCACTGCATATTTGTTGTATCTATCTGGAACTGTTAGCATAAAACCATCAACCGTGTACCCTCCATTGTTTCCTGCACGGGCAGTGTGCAAATCTCGTTAGCAATTAATTAATATTCAGATATAGATATTCACTTTTATGAAAGAATACCGGCTACCTCAGATGACTTGGATGATTCATTATCACATGCTATTTCCATTTTATGGGCATCCGGCACCCCATCATCGGAGCCTGACAACGGCGACTCGGATCTTGGTTCTCTGCAGTGAATATGAATAAATGAACGTATGTTTTATATATATGAGTTAGAAAGGATCTTTACTTGAGTATACTTTTCTCTTAGTCCATGCAGGAACCAAACAAAGATAACCATGGGATATATGACTGACTTTGCAAAAGTGTTCTGCCTGACTAGACACTTCAGCAACCAAACAGGCCCGAAGTCCGGCTCCGAATTAAAACATGCCTAGGGAGGTTTGATGAGGCTTACTGGACCGGATAGGAGAGAGGGTAGTGAGCCCTGTCCAAAAGAGATTTAGGTGCAAAAAATCCCAAAAAGCCTAATCAAACTTGGAAAGAGGGCAGTGAGTCTTACCAAACACACATCATGAAAAATGACGAAGCAACCCGATCAAACCTGAATGGGCGAGTGGAGGGTACTGAGCCCTACCCAAAACATCTTTATTTGTAAAAGAACATTAAAGCACATGGCCTAACATGGATGGTTCTGGGGAGAAACTTAATTTAGTGTATAAAAATATTAGGCTTTTTTTAGCATGTCTTGTTCATATGATTCTCAAGGTCTGATGTCTTGACAGCATTACATGTGTTTGTGGCTGATCTGTATAGAAGATATCCAAGAGAATAAGTGGTACAAAGATGTGTAAACGACGTGATGAGAAGCCTTGCTCTCCTCTTTCCATGGCCCCTTCATCTTGTGACCAACACTCCTCTTCAACGATCCACCTTCGCCTGCATGGGTCATCTCTACCTTCTCGATCTGCAATCACCCTAAATTGATCTGCAATATGTGTGTGTGTGTGTACTCACATGAATCAGTACATCATATCAAAATCTCATTTTATATCTTTCAAAAGAATGATGAAACCATGATTGTATCTCGGAGTATTTGTATCATGGAAACAAAATACAAGAACATACAAGATGGAGTTGGCATGGATCTAGAATGTGCCCTCCCCACTTAGATAGAGATCTAGAGCAAATAATCTAAGTAGACCAAATTACAGATTCATCTTAAGTTCTTACCAAGGACATATGAATTTAGATAAAACATCATCCTGGATGTATGAAAATAACTCCTTGCACATACAGAGGGATAAGATGTAACTATGTAATAGATACACAAAATCGAGCGAGGTGATTTGGCCACTATCCACCAGCCGCATGCAAGCAGTAAGAAAGGAGTACCAGAACACTACCAGCCGCAGAGGACTAGCTAGCTAGCTAGAAACCTTGCACTGTGAGAGGGTTGGTTTGCTGAATAATATGTTGCTAGGCTGATTCTTGGTAGGCACATTTATTCAATAGAATTTATTTGTACTAGTATATCAAGTGGGACAACATATCTGGTATAAATGAGATATATAATGCTAACGTGCTAACACACATTTGTGAATATGTTGTCCACTATGAGATATGATAATTGCTGGAAGACCCATTTGATCTCTTATGATAGATTAGATGGTTATAAATAGTTATTAGCATGTTAGCACCATAAAAATTGTTTACACTAGATATATTATTTTTAAGGACGTGTTTGACATGACTCTGCTGCATACGCAACAACTGTTGTGCAGTTCGAGCTGTCTGTGGTGGTGTTTGGCTAGAAGTTTATCCCCGACTCTAGAAAAAAGAGTTTTGATAGTGCAATGACATTATTGCCCTTAGTTAGGGTAATCTTTAGTTTTTTGAAGATAATAAAGTGTATATTACTATTTTTTGCAATGAACTAGAATTTATTAAAGAAAATTAAAATATTCAACCATGTAATAATAATAAAGTATAAACATATTGCATGATCATTGTTTTTATTAGAATCAGTAGAATTGTGTCTATTATCCCAAAGTATTACATGAACATTTAATACTAAATCCACGAGAGAGAGAGAGAGAGAGAGAGAGAGAGAGAGAGGGAGAGAAAGAGATGTTGCCGCACTATCACAAAATGCATATATTGTAATAAATATTGATTTGAAAGTTGAATCATAAGAGGCATGTGGTAGCACTGCATATTTGTTGTATCTATCTAGAATTGTCAGCATAAAACCATCGACCGTGTACCCTCCATTGTTTTCTGAATGGACAGGGTGCAAATCTCGTTAGCAATTAATTAATATTTAGATATAGATATTCACTTTTGTGGAAGACAACTGGCTACTTCAGATGACTTGGATGATTCATAGTCACGTGCTATTTCCATTTTATGGGTATCCAACACCCCATCATCGGAGCCTGACAACGGCGAGAACCTCATATCTTGGTTGTTCTGTGCAGTGAATATGCATAATTGAACGTATGTTTTATATATATGAGTTAGATAGGGTCTTTAGTTGAGTATATTTTCTCACAGTCCATGCAGGAACCAAACAAAGATAATCATGGGATCTATGACTAACTTTCCAAAAGTGTTATGCCTGACTAGACACTGTTTAGCAACCAAACAGACCCTAGGTCCGGCTCCGAATTAAAACATGCCTAGGGAGGTTTGATGAGGCTTACTGTACAGGCCAGGAGAGAGGGCAGTGAGCCCTGTCCAAAAGATATTTAGGTGCAAAAAATAGCAAAAAGCCTAATCAAACTTGGAAAGAGGACAGTGAGTCTTAGCAAACACACATCATGAAAAATGATGAAGCAACTCGACCCAACCTGAATGGGCTCGTGTGGAGGGTACTGAGCCCTACCCAAAACATTTTTATGTGTAAAAGAACATCAAACAACCTGGCCTAACATGGATGGTTCTGGGGAGAAACTTGATTTAGTGTATAGAAATATTATGCTTTTTTAGCATGTCTTGTCCATATGATGCTCAATGTCTGATGCCTTGACAGCATTACATGTGTTTGTGGCTGATTTGTATAGAAGATATCAAAGAGAATAAGTGGTACAAAGATGTGCCAACGACGTGATGAGAAGCCTTGCTCTCCTCCTTCCATGGCCCCTTCATCTTGTCACCGACTCTCCTCTTCAACGGTCCACCTTCGCCTGCATTGGTCAACTCTACCTTCTCGATCTGCAATCGTCCTAAATTGATCTGCAATGTGTGTGTGTGTGTGTGTACTCACATGAATCAATACATCATATCAAAAGATCTCATTTTATATCTTTCAAAAGAATGATGAAACTGGGATTGGTATCTCGGAGTATTTGTATCATGGAAACAAAATACAAGAACATACAAGATGGAGTTGGCATGGATCTAGAATGTGCCGTCCCCACTTAGATAGAGATCTAGAGCAAATAATCTAAGTAGACCAAATTACAGATTCATCTTAAGTTCTTACCAAGGACGTAGGAATTCAGATAAAACATCATCCTGGATGTATGAAAATGACTTTTTTTTGCACAGAAAGAGGGATAAGATGTAATTATGTAATAGATACACAAAATCGAGCGAGGTGATTTGGCCGCTATCCACCAGCCGCATGCAAGCAGTAAGAAATGAGTACGAGAACACTACCAGCCGCAGAGGACTAGCTAGCTAGAAACCTTGCGTTGTAAGAGGGTCGATTTGCTGAATAATGTATTGCTAGGCTGATGCTTTGTAGGCACATTTATTCAATAGAATTTATTTGTACGGGTATATTAAGTAGGACAACATATATGGTGTAAATGAGATATATAATGCTAACGTGCTAACACACATATGTGACTATCTGGTCCACTATGAGAGATGATATTTGTTGGAAGACCCATTTGATCTCTTATGACCGATTAGATGGTCACAAATAGTTATTAGCATGTTAGCACCATAAAAATTGTTTACACTAGATATATTATTTTTAAGAGCGTGTTTGACATGACTCCTCTCTGCTCCATATCACATCAACTGTTTGTGAAGTTCGAGCTATCCGTGGTGGTTTTTGGCTAGAAGTTTATCCTCGGCTCTAGAAATAAGAGTTTTGATGGTGCAATGACATTATTGCCCTTAGTTAGGCTAATTATATGTTTCTTGAGGATAATAAAGTGTATATTACTATTTTTGGCAATGAACTAGAATTTATTAAAGAAAAATTGAAATGTTCAACCATGTAACAATAATAAAGTACAAACATTTTACATGATCATTGTTTTCTTTAAAATCAGTATAATTGAGTTGATTATCCCAAAGTATTACATGAACATTTTGTACTGAATCCAAGCAAGAGAGAGAGGTTGTTGCACTATCACAAAATGCATCTATTGTAGTAAAACCTGATTTAAATGTTGAATCATAAGAGGCATGTGGTAACACTGCATATTTTTTGTATCTATCTGAAATTGTCAGCATAAAACAATCAACCGTGTACCCTCCATTGTTTCTTTCCCAAACAGATAGGGTGCAAATCTTGTCAGCAATTAATTAATGTTTAGATATAGATATTCATTTTTATGGTAGACAACCGGCTACCTCACATGACTTGGATAATTCATAGTCACGTGCTATTTCCATTTTATGGGTATCCAACACTCCGTCATCGGAGCCTCGACATCGGTGAGAAACTCACATCTTGGTTGTTCCCTTGTGTGGTGAATGTGCATAATTGAACATATGTATATATATATATATATATATATATATATATATATGAGTTAGAAAGGGTCTTTAGTGGAGTATATTTTCTCTCAAGCCATGCAGGAACCTAACAAAGATTACCATGGGATGTATGACTTGGCAAAAATGTTCTGCCTAACTAGACACTCTTTAGCAAGCAAACATGCCCTATGTCCGGCTCTGAATTAAAACATACACAGGCGGGCGGGCGTCCCCGCACAACACGGGGCGCGATGGACTGCAAATTAACGTCGCAGCATGGAACCGGGGGAAGCAAGCGTCACGATGCGGCGCCGAGAGGGTGCGGAACCGGACAGGGAGGGGCACGACACAGAGTTGAGGGCGGCAAGGTCAGGGCGTCCGGAGGCGCTGTGGAGATGAGGGAGAAACGGAGGGTGCGGGGATAAAAAAGAACGAACATTTCGTTTAACATGTGACAGTGTTGGGCAAGTATCTCTCAATTTTATGTCTAGGTTTATTTTGCTGATTTTTGAATTTTATGCACACGTTTACCACTCATCCCCTCACTTACATGGAGAGTGCTAGAGCACCGTCACATAAAACTATGCCTTACTCTCCATCTCTCTATTTAAAACTAAACTTAACACCCACATATTATCATATATGACTATTTGAGATTTATACAGAAATTTTGCTTTTGACTTCTCATATAAGGACAAAATTCTAACACACACGAATACAGCCCGATGATTCGGCCGCTATCCACCAGCTGCAAGTACCAAAAGGAATAGGAGAACACTACTCACCGGTGAGGACTAGCTAGCTAGAAACTTTGCGTTGTAAAAGGGTCTGTTTGCATAATAATATAATATCAGGCTGATGCTTGGTATGCATATATTTATTCAATAGATTTTATTTATACCAGTATATTACTCTCTCCATCCCTATTTGATCAACGCATTAGAGAGAAAAAAACAAATCCCATTGATCTTCATATTTGTGTCCGGCCATCCGTTCTGCCTCGGATGAGATGTTGAATGCTTCGTTTTGCTCGCTGATCAAAAGTATTTTGTTGCATACACCGTATTGTATTCCAATTCGACAAATAATCAACCATACAGTGCCTACTCAAATGCCATTCATAAATAATCATGCATAATTTACTCAATTGCCATAATTCAGCTATCAACGCCACCACTTATCTTCTTGGTCTTTATGAAGCACCGAATACGTTAATAAAATAGAGGCGGAGGAAGTAAGTAGTAGGGATAATTTTAAAAAGTAACAGTAACTGCACTGGTAAGAAACACGTTAGTAGAGCACAGTACATCAGTAAAGCGTTGCTTGTCAGATGTTGGGAGTCATCAACATCAATTTCCTCATTTGACGATGGAGCTTAGTAATTGTTATGATTTTTTTTTGTTTTTTGTAAGTAACCGTGATGAGCAAGGCTTGTCAAGAGCTTTTTTAAAAAAAATTGAATGAATCGGCCAAGAGCTTTTAGTTGCAAAGTTAATGCATATACAGCTATACATATATATAGCCATGCATACATCACTCTGGCTGTTGTGCAAATGACAACGAGAACGCATGCAGCAACATGCAAGATTAGAGTGAGTGACCAAGCAAAGCAAGCAAACACATGATCATACGAGTGCAATTACGGTTTGTGAGAGATGTGATCCAACACGGTGACGAGGTGTAAGTGTAACTGGGTTGTTTGGGTAATAAGAAATGGAGTGGATCGGAGTGGAAATGAACTAATTTTTACTCTAATCCATTTTAAATGGAGAGTATTTAGTTGTATCTAAACAAGCTCTCACGGATGTCGTGGCACTGCATTGGATTCTTTCTTACATGTCGAAACAGAGCTCCGGCCCAAAATCTTTGTTTCACGGATGGCTAACCAGCCAGAGCGGAGGCACATCTTCGCAGTGGAACTAAGGATAGGCCTGGCCCAATTACACATTTGGCCCAGTAAGAAAGCTACTAGACTAGCTAGTATCTAGGGATGAAAACGGATCGGATATTTTTCGATCCGTCCGCAACCATTTTCGAAGATATCCGATCCATATCCATTTTGATCGAATTTTTTTCGGATACGGATATGGATTCGGATATTTTAAATCAGATATCGGATCGGATATGGTTTTCGTCAGAATCCGTCCGTTTTGTCGGATATCCATATTGAGTCGGATATATCCGTATAATATTCGAGATATATCTGACCCAACAAATTCAATTGGGCCCGCAGCTAGCCATAGCCCACAGGCCAGAGGCCACAACCACCTTTCCTATGGCCCTACCCAGCTACCCCGAGGCCCGAGCCCGAGCGGAGTCCTCCTCCACCTCCAGTCTTGCCTCCGACCTAGGCTTTACCAGTTTGCCATTGCCACAGGCCACAGCGCCGCCGTCGGCCAAGCGCCCCAGCCGCCATCCCCGAGCCCCCGACGGCCGCCGCCGTCGAACCATGTGTGAATTTGATGTGGATGTACTTTGAATTAAATGTATGAACTATAAATTATATGTTACTTGTGAATTATTTTTTCGAAATAAATATCCGAATTCCGTCCGATATCCATATTTTTCCAATCCGATGAATCCGTTTCCGATACATCCGACATATCCGATACCATATCCGTTTCCGACAACATCCGATCTAATCCGTTTCTGAATTTTTTAATATGGATATGGATATGAAAAAGCATTTTATCCGTCCATATCCGTCTGTTTTGATCCCTACTAGTATCCCTTCGATCGGAGTCGCCATTGCCATCAATGGAGATGAACCGTTGCTGTAAGAGCACCTTAGAAGGACCCAAATATAATTTTCTGTCTCTATGATAGCTCATTTGCAAGGAGCTGGATGTAAAATTAATCTACGTTCAATAAAGTCCAACGCACTAGCATGGAAGCACGTCGTCGCATAACGTGGCGGCCCGCCCTTTGCTCCCTCGCCACGGTGGACAGCCTCCCCTACACCTCCCAGTTCCATGGCCCAAAACTTTAAACAATAATGGCTTAGGGTATTACGTTCTCTCCTCTTTAAGAACCAACACTCTCGGTGCCACGACCATGTCATGCCTCCTCCACTAGCACTAAACTATATTCAGCTCTGAATACCATATGTATGTAATGCGTGATTATACTACATTATGTTTCTCATATACAAGATGGCTACTCAATACATACGATAATTTATGATATATGTATCTAACTTACTAATTATACTCTAATAAAAAGATTACTATGCTGGCTAGCCGCACCTCCACGAAGCAATAGCCAGCCGCTGCGTGGCGGCCCCCTTGGGTGAGGCGTACTGCTTGGCAGCTGGGGCGCGCGCGCCGCCTCATTCTTCATGGTGGCACCATAAGACTGTCCCCACTCGGGACCGCTATGTCATCCGCTACTGTTAATTTGACGTCTCCCTCGTGGAATCCATCCGCAGCAGCAGCCTGTATACCAGCCGGTGTGATACTAGCGACTACAAGGCAACGGTAATTATAGAGTGAGATTGTATCAACTGGAAGCAGCATAGGAAGGAAAAATAGAGTGGAATAATATAATAAAATAAGTGTTAGTTGTAATAGATGTTAGATTTAGAGGTCCACGAGTGCACCGAATTAGACTGTAAATATAAGTATCTTTTAGAGTCAACTCTAAAAAATCTGAAATATTTTTTTAGAGGTGCGATATAGAGGTTCACGAGTGCGGCTACTCTAAGCCGGTAAGCCCCCATCTCTTCCCTGTCGCAATCGTTGAGCACCAGGTGAAGGCGGAACGGAACCGTCCTCCGGCTCGGTCATTGCGGACAGCTTGCTTGTAGATGTGATTTAATACAATCTGTACAGGCATCTAAGACGCATGCCTATTAGGCGCCGATGACAAAGATGTACTCGTACTCAGTTAGCCTTATATATACATGACCCGAAATGTGTTAGAAGAATTCCTTTAAGATAATATGTGGTACTAATATATAACATGGAAATCTTGTTCTTATGTATATAGATTGTTTTGTAAAAATGTCATTATATATAGACTAACAATTTGATATTTATATCGAGAGAAGGCACCTGTTTTTCATTTCGTCCCATACTCCCATGCCACCAAAACCTCATGGCCGGTCGTCCTCACCCCTAGTCTTGAGCACGAGGCTGTTGTGTCTGGGCGACAAAAGTCGAAAACTTGCTGGCTCCCACCATGCCCGTGAGGAACGACATGGTGGCCACGCTGCTCCAATTGTGCTCCGCTGCCGACAGACGACGGACAAGTAGCGAACGAGCGGGCACACACCCACTCGCTCCCCAAGTCTCCGTCTACGATGTCAAACCATTTGTTTACGGGCTGGAATAGTTTGAACTGGGACTTTGTTGGGCCTGTTCTTAAAACGTGTACGATGATGATCTGCAAAAAAAAAGATGATTCCTTTCCCTCAAATCCACGCCATGGGTCCAAACTAATAATAATAATAATATAATAAATGGTATTTTTTGTGAAGATTAACAAATGGCCCTTTGTTCGAGATGCCATGCGGGACGCATTCTTTCTCCTTGCCAGTGGTGACCAAATGGCGGCAAGAACCTGCTCGAGGATTTCTAAATCCTGATGTCTCAATCAAGCAGCCAAGTTACAAGATGAGTTCGTATCTTACACCACCTCGAGAGACTTGAGAGAAAAAAAATACTCCCTCCATGAGCTTCACAGTACTTGTTATTTTAGGATTTAAATGTTTTCTCACGATACTTATCATTCTCGTCTATTATATTTTTATATTTATCTTTCCCCCTCTCACCCAGCCTCGCTTTCTGTGCACTATATATTTTGTACATACTGTTTAATCAACGTGTGCAGAACTAAAACCATAAATAATTTGAAACGGAAGAGAACAGGAGGAGGAAACGAGTACTTATGTCTTTTTAGGGGAATAAACGGGTACTTATGTTACCCCCCAAACGAACGTTGCAGACAAGTCCTGTACGGGGTTAGGTCACCGTTCTGATTAGTCGATGTTGAAAGAGCGTGACTACTACCCACGCTCCACGCCACACATTCTCTGTACGCTCGCTTGCCCGAGGCCAGAGCAGAGCACGGAGTGCGAGAGCGATGGCGCCGGCCGGCCGGCCGGCCGTCCGTCACCTCTCCGGACGTACAAGGTGGTGGCCGCCCCGCGCTCATTTGGTTTGGGTTTGTCGTCCGCTCTTCGCTGCCAAGGAGTTCGCTGTTTCGAGTGGATGCATCAGGGAGGACGTGCGTACGTCACGTACTGTACGGGCGACCGTTAGTTAGCGTGGCCACCCGCCGGTACGCTGCCCCCTCCCTGTCGGCCCGTCCTCGTCCGTGTCTCCACAAACCGTGACAAGAAAAACTCGTAGATTCTTGAGGGTCGAAATAGCTGCAGTCTTAGGAAACACTTCTTTTCTTATCACTTTGACTCTATGCACGGGACTTGTATTGGATGTTGAAGCCACAAGAAACAAGGAGATGGATAGAGGTAGAGTTGCATTGGGAAGAGATCATTTCCGTTCTTACTCTTTCTTTACCAAAAGCCGGCATCTTCATTTTTTTTGATTTTTTTCCAGCCAGGCTCCTCCGCAAGCTTCGTAAAAAGCGACCAGCCCGGTCGAACGTCGAAACCGAAACACCGACCGAACCCAACGTGACGAAAAAAAAAGCCCGGCCGATCCGGCTTAAACCCCGACCGGCCGGACCTCCCCTCTCCATCCGTTCCCAGCGCCACCGGAATCCAAATCCTGCCATCGATTATACTTCCTCTCTCGACTTCCATTCCGTTTTCGAAAGGGAATGCTGGACCGATCCCAGAAGCCACAGACGCAGCACCCGGCGGAGCCTGGCGCCGGCGGGAACGTGGACCGGGTGCTCTACAAGAACCTAGTCGAGATAGTGCCGCTCGTCGAGTCGCTCATGGTGAGTGCGGCCGCGGGCGCGCAGATCTCGCCGGCGGGATTTCGCGGCCTCTTTTCTCTCGCGACGGGGTCGTGCGCTGTCTGACCTCGGTTTGCCTTCGTTTCTTTGTCCTTGGCTGCAGCAGGACCGGAGGGTGAAGCCGTCCTACTCGCGCCGGGTGTCGCTGGTGTACACGCCGGCGCCGGCCAAGAAGGTGAGACCGCCTTGCTTCTCTCTCGGTTGGTAGGATTTAGGAGAAATTACGGTCAAAGATCCAGTTTCCCCCCTTCAGATTAGACTCTCTCGTTTTCTTCAACATCCAGATTGCACATTTCTCAAAATTGCTTAACATACAGTAGTAGATGCAGATCTTTAATCCTCTCATTTCTGCTATACTTTTATGTCTTGTTGAGGAAGGTGACACAGCTCAATCTTTTTTCTTGTATCTGATGAGCATCAGAATCACTGTGAGCGATTCCCATCGTTTTTTCATAATATGAACCTAAGGATGGACGGTTGCTTCTTACAGGTTAATGATTTGAAAAGTGTGAAGACACCACAAAGTGTGTCGGTGAAGAAGCGGAGGGATTCGGGAGACACTGTCCAGAAGAGTGCCCCGGATTTGAGTGGGGAAATCGGTTCTGTTGCAGCTCTATCTTTGTCGGGAGCAGAGAATAAGTCCGTGGACGAGATGGCTGTCTTGCATGAGCAGATTGATGAGCTGCAAAAGAAACTGCTTGAGAAAGAGGAGGCGTTGACGTCTGCTGAGAACTTGGTGAGTGAAATGAATAAAGCCTATTCGACCATCGATGAGTTGAAAAGACAGGTGGCGGAGAAAGAAGCTCTGATCAGATCGACCAATTCTCAGTTGCAAGACGCAAAGGTAATTCACTATTACTGATCCTACATGGTGATATATCCTGAAAAATGAGCATTCTCCTTGTTAGACATGTTTTTTATAAATTTTCTTGCGATATAGCTTCATTATTAATTGGTAATTTTGGCCTGACATACCCCTGTTAGTCGTATGCTATGATTCTAATGAATTTGTAGAAAGTTAATATTCTTAAAAAAATGGTGTACCCAGTGCCAAAGGCTCCCACACATTTGTGAGGTCTGGGGAAGGGTTATTTCGAGACATCGTTAACCCTGCTTTTATAGAGAGGCTGGTTAGAACCAAAGACCTCAAGACACAAGTGGAGACACACTACCAATGCGCCAGATCCGCCCTTCAAAGTTGATATTCTTATATCTATGAAATATGGACTAGTAAAAATGTAGGATGTAAATCTTCACCTGTCAAAGATTGCAGGGTATCCATCCAAGAAAAACAACAGCTTTAAACAACTGTGAGCGATTGATGAGATAAGAGGTCATTCACCTTTTACTCTTTTAGCATATAATATATAAAACTTTTGTACATGATTTTACTGCTTGAAATACATACACATTTACATATGTTTATAGAGCAACAAATAAGCATCTAAACATTACATATTTCTTGTATGGGAAACACATTTCTATCTATTAAGGGCAGGATCAGCAGAAAGCAGAAGATTTGACAAAATTCAGACAGCTAAATAAATCATTACGGCTACCAGATTTTCGATGCAAACATATATTTATGGTAGGAAAATGGCTTTATAAACAAACAAATGATTGAATCAAACTATTTGAGATAACCTATAAGTTCAGTGTATTGTAATTGGATGCTACCTTATAAACATGTTATTTGGTTGTCATAAAGGGGGGAGAAATAAGATTAATAGTGCAGAAAGTTGGAAAGTGAGTACACAGGATGGGAGGGTAGAGTGGAATAGACGTGCACGTGCAGAAAGAGGTTGGGATATATTACTTGTTATATTTTCTCAATTGAGTTATTGGCTTCCTCATAGTCATATATATACAGTACCTCAATATTTACCTAACCAATATCTCAAATCTATATAGGATACCTATCTAAAAGTGACTACCTGAATTAAAAAAACGATATAAACAGACTAAGCTAGCAAACTATTCGATAAGAAACTAATATGCTATTGTTACTATGCCTCTTGTGCTTGTTCTTTAGGACCATATGGCAGGCCAGCCAGCTGACCATGATATTTCTCCTCCCCTTGAAAGTCAGTTTATTCTCCTACTGTAGGCTAGTGGGACGGTGCATCAACTTATCTCCCACAACTACAACACCATGATGGTCGCTATTAGAACAGTGCTAAAGCCTAAAAACACCTGTCACAACTGTTCAAAAAGTTGAGATTTAAAACAAATAGGACTATACCACACATTGATCTAATCTATTTGTAGTTGCATGTTGTATTTCAAGCATACTTAATGCATCTTCAATTTTGGCACAACACTAGTTATACGTTAGTTAAGGTTGATGTCTCTGATGTGCGATTTGCTGAAATAGTTTGAATCTTGTCTAACCCACATTGCTTGAACTTAACCCCCTTCATTTTGAATGTATTTTGATAAATATGCTAAATATTTATCTATATTTCTTTTGTTTTTTCATTGACCTTTTCATTGTCTTCCCTTTTTAGATTATACTGGCAGATAAACAAGCGTCTTTAGAAAAATTGGAATGGGAGGTAAAAACGTCAAATAAAAAAGTCGAAGATCTTCAACGGGATGTTTCCAATATGGAATTCGAAATAAGTTCGTTGATGGCTTTATTCGAAAAAGTCTCTGAAAATATTTCAGGTGATTGCTATGATGGTAGTATACCATCATCACATGAATTAGAGACACTTCAATCAACGGTGAGGACACATCCTTGAAGCAGCTTTTACTTTTGATGTTAACCTCTTAAAATTATAAATGTCTGATTAAAGGGTTAAACTTAGTGATATGGTATAAACTGGTGTTATGATGTTGTAATTACTTCTGTCTTGTTGCTGAAAACCCAGATGTCATTTCTATAATGTGCGTTGTTTTTAAATATACCACCCGTGGTTTGCAATTATTTCTTACTATTATGTATCAATTAGACGTGCTTAAAAAACTTGTGCAAAAAGAATATTGGTAAAGAGCTAAATTAGCTTTATGTGGAATTTTCGAGCAAATCATCTGGGAGCTATTTGTTACCTTGAAAAATTTCTGTAATGATTTATGTGCACAACATAATTATGGTAGTGTTTTCATCTTACATGATTGTCTAGGGTGCTGCTATGGAAATACATAATGAGAAGTGGATATATCCTTTCACTGGGGATTGAGTCAATTCATCTAACATTCATTCATGCATATATCTCTCAGAGTGAAATTGACAAGATTGACGTGGAGAAGATAGAGCAGGAAAGGATAACATATGCGGAAGCTCTTGCGGCTGCTAGAGAGAACCCCAACGAGGAGCTCTTACATTTAGCTGCGGAGGCACGGTTGAGGCTGCAGGTCCTTGTACTATAATGCTCGGAGCGCCCCTTCTAATTTTAGTATTTGTATGATAATGTTGAATTGTTGATGTAATTGTAAGTGTTGGCTTGAGTTAAGGCGTATGCGAAATTGTACTGGCGGTATTGGGTCAAGACTGAATCGATATTTCATTTTATAGTCATATATTTATTTGGTCCCGAGCTCCCCGTCGTTGAGTCATCATACTTTCTCTGTCCTCTTTCTTGATAACCAGTGCAAGTACATTATTCAATTGGTAGAAAAGTATAGTTGTTTCTCTATTTTTTAAAAAATATAGTTGTTGAATGTCCAGAACCGCATAGCAAAATTGTGCCTATAGGTTATGAAAAGCTGTGAAGTGATGCTTTTCGTTTGGTACATCTACGTGTCATGTTTTATGGCTTCTAATGTGATATAGCAGTGATGCATAATGCAGTCCTACAAAGGGGTTCGCCTTGAGAAAAAAATGAAATGACAGAAAAAAAGTGCAGGAAACTTCATTGAGCCCTGTTCTCTTTAGGATATATATCATAAACTACGGAAGTTCTATTTATCCTTCTAGAACTGAAAAACAAGACATTTGTCATCCCACAATTAACCATTCTATTTTCTTCTCGGCAATTTTGTGTGATTTTGTACCATCTTATTTGACAGTTTTATCCTAAGTGGTTGTCTTTTTCACGTTTCTGCTCTAGACAACTAAGAACGTCCGCACTAGACGGTAGAGTATGTGTTTGATTGTCTGTATCGAGATACTCTAACCGATATTATAAAATAAAGTATGAATGTTAATACGCTCATGCGCTGGTTGACAAGTGGGTTCATGTCCCGTTTTATTAGCATAGAGTAGAATAGAGTATGATGAGCATGAAGAGCTGTAATATAGAGTAGATTTTTAAGAAAGTATCATAAATATTAGATAATATTCTTTTAAACTAGTAATTTAAATTATAATGAATGTGATATATTTAAAACCAGAGGTTGCCCGATGATTTGAAAAACTTCACACGCAAGAGCTGGACAACCACAAATAGCCAAAGCTCCTATTCCCCCCCACAAGATCCTCCCGTCCTCTCAATCTCTATTCTTTGCCCTCAACATGACCGCTATAAATTACTTTCCCCTCTTCCTCTCCAACCCACCCCACAGAACAAGAAATAAATCCAATAGTCCCACCTCCTTCAACCAATCCATACTTCGCTCCTGGCGGCGACATCACCTTGACCCAAACCCCCCCTTAAAGATGTCGCGTGCCACGGTTGCAATCCTATTTTACATCCTTGCCGTTGTGGCCCTTAGTGCGGCGGCCCAGGCTCCCGCCGAGCCACCGAAGGCGTCCAAGACTGCTAGTCCTGCCAAGTCACCTGAGGCCGTCAAGAAAGCTGCCCCAACAATGGGGCCCAAAGCTGCCACTGTCTCAGTTTCACCAAGAAAGTCAAGCCCAGCCGCTGCACCGGCCACCGAGAGGGAGAAGTCGGGCCCTCCCATGCCGTCCACCACTGCGGCATCCCCTGTTGTTGCTGATGGACCTGCCGAAGGACCAGTTTATGCTGACCACTCCGGTGCTACTATCCTCGGGAGCGGTGCTGCCATCGCCTTCTCTACTGCCCTTGCAACCATCATCTTCTACTAAGCCATCAAAGTTGTACTGTGGTGATCCATTGGGGTGGACATGTACAGCAAGGGGAAGGAGAGCTTGGCTGCAACTTATTGCTTGTTGGGACAGGAGGGACCAAGTGTTTCTTTGTTTTGCTCTCTTCATTTGTTGTTGCAACATTACGGGGTCACTCGTTTCATCTGAATGAATTTAATTAATCGATACATCTTTTCTGTGGTGTGTATTCTAATGACTTATTGGTTCGCAAAAGCTAAGATGGTAGTTAACTTACCCTATAAATAGAAAAGAAAATTTGACCAGTCTAATTAAAAAATATATGTATCTTGAAGAATCGCTCTAGTTAGCATCAACATTCCCTCTCACAATTGTTTTATTACATTAATATTTACGAGTAAATAATCACTTTGCAAACATACGAAATGATGCACATATGTACAATTACATGAAGTTCGCTAGGAATTTCTTATAATTTAGGCACAAATCATTAACGGGTGAGGAGTGAGGAAAAGATCTCCAAAGGGCTAGAGATTGGTTTTTTGAGAGAAATATAATAGGGAAAATCCTATTATGGTAGTAAATAATATATAATAAATGGATGAGATAATCAAATACAACGACCAACACTGACCTTACATCACCACACCAAAATAACGACCAATCATCGACCATAACCACCTAACAAGAAAACAACAAAATAATGACCAGCCAACAACCATAAGGAGGAACAACATGACCTGCACCACTAGCAAACATACAACCCACACAGATCAAGTATCATAGCAGTAGGCATAGACAAGGATGACATAGGTGCCAAATAAGTTTCAATGATCATCAGGTCTCACGTTTCAAGGATCATGGGAGGCTTACAACCTAGGTCCTTGTCAAGGTGTATGGCAACTTGTTGCACTTACCGTGACCATAACAAAGAGTAGAGGGATAGCAACCAAGATAGAGATAGCCTAAGAGAGAGAGAGGGATATCACACTATAACTTTCAAGAGCTAGAGGTGGCACAAACTTCAACCTCTTAAACCTTTGAAGGTGCTCCAAATGTGGGTGGAGGCAATGGCATGCCATTCAAAGAGGCTAGAGGTGAATGGCTATGAGATAGTAGGTAATGTTTCTGGTCTTCATCCTTACAATTACAACAAAAGCACCAAGAGACACTCTTACACTTTGCAGCGACGTGGTTGAAGGAGAAACTGTTAAAACATTAGCCAATTAGATCCCTAGGGGCCGACCGAGCACCTTGATGACGAGGAAAACCTTTGGGTCTTGAATCCAACTCTGGTCGATTGTTATAATCATTGGCTATGGACCCCTTGGCGGTCGCTGAGCCACACAATGAACCACCTCTCATATCTATGATAAAGAAAGAAACGGGAGAAAGCAAGCACGAGGGATATGGAAACCAAGACGTCACTGATCTACCACGTGAAGACCAAGGTAGGAGGTACAACCTTGAACCAGGGTCCAATAGGGGAGGGGGAGACAATAGTGGAGGGGATGTTGACTGGAGGGGTGATGACTTGGACCTGGGAGGTAAACGGGACAGGGGATGAGAGCCCTCCGGATCTCGAGGAAGATTGGGGCAGAGGATGTGGTGAATGTCGAGGAGAGGAAGGGGGGAGAACTAGGAGGCATCGACCCAATGCTAGGGGTGGGGGAGCAATAGATCTAGAGGGGGGGAGGCCGAAGAGGAAAACGGGCCTAGAGGGAGCGATCTAAAAGAGGAAGAGAGATGTCGGGATGTCGGAGAGGGCTCCCTCCCACATGGAGTAGTTGTCAACAACTAGGGGAAGGGGGTGGGGGCAATAAGGCTAGAGGGGAGGAACCACATGAGTGGCGGGGGGATGGGGGCGACATGGGAGGAGGGGGGAATCGAGAATAGAGACGCATGGTGGTGGGGGGGGGGCTGCAACAGCAGGTGTGAGGGGCCCCTGAAAGTACATCTAGATAATCCCCGTGGTTTTGGTTGATTGATGACATTTAAGATGCTAATAAGTTTCTACTGAGTATGAGCACAGGTGTTTATCAAAGAAATGGATGTGGAGTCTCTCAAGAAGCAAAAGGAAAAGAAGAAGACTTGGAAGAGTTGAAAATAGCATTTTCTATTAATCTTCACATTTTTTAGTTGTGTATAGGGTCTTCTCCTTTAGAGTGCTTAAGAATCACTAGAGAGCTCAAACGAAGGATAGAACATTAGAATCAAGAGATGAGGTAGTCATAGACATGAAGAAAAGGGAAGACCGGACTTGTCCGACAAATGGCCGGACTAGTCCGTTCAGAAGCGGACTAATCCGTTTTAGACCGGACAAAGAGTTCCTGAGTCAGCTCGGACTAGTCCGATAAAGTCCGGACTGGTCCGTTGTTATGTGAGTCTGAGCCATTATGAGACTAAGTCTCAGAAGGCCGGACTAGTCCGCCCAAGAGGCCGGACTAGTCCGCTAAGCGGACTAAGCCGCTTAGATCCGGAGAAGGAGTCTCTGAGTGTCATCGGACTAGTCCGCTCCACAGGCCGGACTAGTCCGATCATTTCAGACTAGTCCGAAATAGGACGGAACAAATGTTCCTGTGTGAGCTCGGACTAGTCCGAGGTTAGCTGGACTAGTCCACAGCTCCAGTTGAGAGAGTCTTCTAGACTAAGTCTGGTAAGACCGGACTAGTCCGCCACTCGGGTCGGACTAGTCCGCCCTTACCAGACTAGTCCGTTCTCGTACGGAACAAAGGTTCCTGACTGAGATCGGACTAGTCCGCTCTTGGCCGGACTAGTCCGGGGTTTCATGACCGTTTGAATTCAACGGTCACTAAAACTTTATTTGGTAAGCCGTGACGTGAGTGGTCCCTCAAGATCGGACTAGTCCGGGGTTGGGACCGGACTAGTCCGGACTTTAGTTGGTAACGGCTAAATGCCGGGATTTCTATAAAAGGAGACCCCCCGGCTGAGAATAGACATGACACGAACCCAAGCGTTGAAAACTCATTCCTAGAGCTCTTTTAAGCCTCCTTCCTCACCTTCTAGACCCCTAAGATTGGATCTTAAGGTGTTAGCGGTTTTTGTGAGAGGAAAGAAGTGGTGACCGACGTTTGAGCTCTCGGTTTGATTCCTTTGCACTCTAACTGTTATTTTGAGTTCTTAACAGTTGTACTTTGAATTCTAGAACTACTTGGTTGGTGTAGGGAGCCTCAAAGTGTGAGTAGCCCATAAGATCATTGTAATTACATTCGATTGATAGTGAGAAAACCCGGGCTTGATCTTGGTGATCGCTCGGTGAGGGAAGGGTTGGAAAAGACCCGGTCCTTGGTGGACTCCTCAACGAGGACGTAGATTCCTGTGTGGAATCGAACCTCGGGATAAATCGTGTCACTTGGTCTCTCCACTATTTAAATTGCTCACTAGAATTATTGGTCAAGCCTTCATTGTGTTATCTCCCGCAAATTGTTCTATTATTTTGCAATCTAATCATTTTTAACTAATTAGTGATATCATTTGACTACCACATATTTTCCGCTCAAACAAACTTAAAAGGAAACCTAAAACACAAATTAGGCTTAGACCGGACTAGTCCGACCTCATACCGGACTAGTCCGGCCTGCTCTGGTTTTATCCGCTGTTTATTTGAATTTCAGGTTTTATTAGCCTATTCACCCCCCTCTAGGCAACTTTCAATTGGTATCAGAGCCTAACTCTCCACAAAAAGCTTAACCGCTTGGGGAGGAGATGGGGGACAAGGTCGGTAGCCAAATTGATCTCAACAAGGGAAAAGGAGCAAGCTCGAGCAACTTTAAAGAACAAGGGTCTAACCCACCTTCCGCAGTTGCTCCTCCACAAGACGTTACAAGCTCAGAAGAAGATGAAGAAGTTCTTCGTCTTATGCACTCCTCAAAAAGAAGAAGAAGGAGGCCAAAAGGAAAAAGAAGGAGAAGTTAGAGAAGTAAACTCGAGAGTAGTCAACAAGACTACACGCGATATCCTTTTAACTATGAACGACTAAATTCTCATTCCAGTTATTTATCAATTCCTCTAGGCAAACCACCACACTTTGATGGAACTAACTATACAATGTGGAAACACAACATGAAGTTGCATCTAATTTCCTTGAACCCAAGTCTTTGGCATGTGGTATGTACAGGTATAGATATCCCCAAAGACGAGGATGAACTCACTCTAGAACAAGAACAACAAATCCATCGCAATGCACAAGTAGCAGCCGTGCTCAACTCATCTTTGAGCATTGAAGAATTTAACAAGGTAGATGGGTTGGAGCTCGCCAAAGATATTTGGGACACCCTCAAGATCGCACATGAAGGAAACCGATCCGTGAGGGAAGCTAAGATTGAGATGATTGAAGGAGAGCTGGGAAGGTTTGCCATGGAAGAAGGCGAAACACCTCAAGAAATGTACAACCGACTCAAAACTCTTATCAATAAGAGTCGGGCGTATGGATGCAAGAAATGGAATGACCATGAGGTGGTTAAAAGAATGATACGAGCATTTATGCCTTGCAATGTGACCCTATGCACCCTAATCCGAGAAAGTCCAAACTTTCATTTGATGACTCCGGATGAAGTGCTAGGGAAAATCATTAACCATGAGATGATGGAGAAGGAAGCCCAACACGTCAGCGACTTAGCCAAAATCACTTCATCCAAGAAGAAGGGCATTGCTCTCAAGGCCACATCCAAGTCAAAGGCAAAAGAAACACAACTCACAAGTGAAGATGAAGAAAGTGATGATGAAAGCACAGATATGGATGATGAAGAAATGACATTCTTCATCAAAAGATTCAAAAGGTTGATGAGAAGAAGGAGAAGCCATCACTATGAGAACAAGAGCAAAGACAAAGGCAAGTCAAGAACAAAGAAGACCTACTACAACTGTGGAGAACATGGGCATTTCATTGTGAACTGCCCCCATAGCAAGGAAGATGACAAGAGGAAGAAAAAGGATGGGAAGCCACAAGACAAGAAATTCTTCACAAAGAAGAAGACATATGGACAAGCCCACATCGGAGAAGAATGGGACTCAAATGAAGAATCTTCCTCCGAAGATGAAGAAAAAGTGGCAACTGTAGCCATCAAGAGGCCAACCATGAAGAAATCACTCTTGCCAAACAAGGGTGATTGGAAAAGCCGAAGTCACACATGCCTCATGGCAAAGGAAGGAAAACGCAAGGTAATGACTAAACCTTCTAAGTTACATATTGAAGATGATAGTGACTTCGATAGTAGTAGTGAAAATGAATTCATGTTTAGAGGATTAAACAAAAAGTCTATAGCTAAAATGAAAATGCTATCGGATGAAATATTTGAATAAGAAGAGCTTCTCAATCAACAAGAAGAATTGCTTATCTTTGAAAAGGAAAGAAACCTTGAGATTGAGAAACTTCTTGAATTTGAGAGAGAAAAGTGTAGAACACTTGAAAGTGAACTTGCCACGAGCAAGGAGACATGCGCTCAGCTTAAAAGTGATAATATAGCCCTTCAAGATGAACTTGTAAGTTTAACCAAAGCTCACAAGAATCTTGAAGCACAACTTAACTCACTTAAGTCTAGCGTCCCAATTAATACATCCTCTAAAGGCTCTCTCTTAACAAAGATAGAATCCAACACTAAAACTTGCAAATGTGCTAGCACTATCTTAAACTTAAAAAATAAGCTCCAAGAGGCACAAAGCAAAAATACACACAAGAGTGGGATCTTTGATAAAGAAAAAATCAATTATGCACGAAGTGCATACACAATCACAAGATCTCCCTTCATCAAAGATGGACTTGGATATACTAGGGGAGGAAAGCAAAATGCTAGAATCCTTAAAAACAATAGCAAATTCGTAGCCTTCGTAAAAGAAAACTCAAGTCAAGACAAGAGTAAAAACCTTGCATCTACCTCACATAAGATTACCAAAAATATAAAATCTATAGTATTTCATAATTTCGATGCATCTTATGTTCTTATGAAAAGCAAGTATGGTAAAGTTTATGCAAAATATGTTGGGCCACTCCACAAGAGTCCAAAAACTTGTGTGTGGGTGCCCAAATGCCTAGTAACTAACCTCAAAGGACCCAACCAAGTTTGGGTACCTAAAAGCAATGTTTAAATTGTTTTGCAGGCCTACTCCTCCGGTGGCACTAAATGGGTGCTAGATAGTGTATGCACTAACCATATGACCGGAGAGAAGAAAATGTTTGTTGAGTATGAAGAAAATGATGATCCAAATGAAGGCATCTATTTTGGTGACAACAGCCAAGGAAGGGTACTAGGTATTGGTAAAATCGCAATCTCTTCTCAACACTTTCTTTCACATGTTCTACACGTTGAATCATTGGATTATAACCTATTGTCCATATCTCAACTATGTGAGAAAGGTTATAATTGCTTGTTTACTAACGAGGATGTGACCGTCTCTAGAAGAAGTGACAACTCAATTGCCTTTAAGGGTGTGTTAAAAGGAAAGCTCTACTTGGTGGATTTTTTCACAAGTAAAGCTCAGCTTGACACATGCTTAATAGCAAAAACCAACATGGGATGGCTGTGGCATAGAAGACTAGCCCATGTTGGAATGAGGAATTTACAAAAACTTCTAAAGGGGGATCACATCCATGGACTAAAAGGTGTTGTTTTTGAAAAGGATAGACCATGTAGTGCGTGCCAAGCAGGAAAGCAAATTGGAACAGCTCACCCCGCCAAGAACGTGATGACGACAACAAGACCATTGGAGATGCTTCACATGGACCTCTTCGGTCCTGTCACCTATATAAGCATTGGCAGTAACAAGTATGGTCTTGTAATTGTTGATGACTATTCTCGTTTCACTTGGATATTTTTCTTGCATGATAAGGGAGAAACTCAAAGAATCCTCAAGAAGTTCTTGAAGAGAGCTCAAAACAAGTTTTCTTCAAAGACTAAGAAGATTAGAAGTGATAACGGTTCTGAATTCAAGAACACTCAAGTGGAAGAATTTTTGGATGAAGAAGGCATCAAACATGAGTTTTCAGCCCCTTATACTCCCGAACAAAATGGGGTGGCTGAAAGGAAGAACCAGACACTCATAGAGATGGCAAGAACCATGCTCGACAAATACAAGACCTCGGATCGATTTTGGGCGGAAGCAATCAACACCGCTTGTCATGCTACAAACCGCCTCTACCTTCATCGACTCTTAAAGAAAACCTCATACGAGCTCCTAACCGGTAACAAACCCAATATCTCCTACTTTCGAGTCTTTGGAAGCAAATGCTATATTCTTAACAAGAAGCCTAGGATTTCAAAATTTGCTTCAAAATCCGATGAAGGTTTCCTACTTGGTTATGACTCAAACACCTACGCTTATCGTGTCTTCAACAAAACCTCCGGGTGCGTTGAAATTGCACGTGACGTGGTGTTTGATGAAACTAATGGCTCCCAAGTGGAGCAAGTTGATCAATGTGTATTAGATGAAGAAGAAGCACCAAGTGAAGCACTAAGAAGAATGGGGCTTGGAGAAATACGTCCCCAAGAAAACGTAGGACAAGATGCTACAAGCTCATCAAAAGTGGCACCTTTCGCTCAAGATCAAAACCAAGCACCCCAAGATCAAGATGGTCAGTTTGAGGAAGAAGAAAATCAAAACCATGGCATTGATCAAGGGGGAGAAGAAGATGAAGATGAAGAAAACCACTCAAGAAATCAAGTGCCTCACCCAAGGGTTCATCAAAGCATTCAACGAGATCATCCCGTTGATAACATCCTTGGAGATATCACAAAAGGGGTAACAACACGTTCTCGTATAGCTAACTTTTGTGCACACTACTCTTTTGTGTCGTCCTTGGAATCATTTAGGGTTGAAGATGCACTCAAGGACCCGGATTGGGTAGTAGCCATGCAAGAAGAATTAAACAACTTTACAAGAAATCAAGTATGGGAGCTAGTGAAAAGACCAAACGCAAATGTGGTAGGCACCAAGTGGGTGTTCCGCAACAAACAAGATGAACACGGAGTGGTGACAAGAAACAAGGCCAGACTTGTAGCAAAGGGATATGCTCAAGTCGAAGGTTTGGATTTCGTTGAAACTTTTGCTCCCGTAGCTAGGCTTGAATCTATTCGTATTCTATTAGCCTATGCTACTCATCATGATTTTAAACTCTATCAAATGGATGTGAAAAGTGCCTTTCTAAACGGTCCAATCAAGGAGGAGGTGTACGTGGAGCAACCTCCCGGCTTTTAAGACCGAGAATATCCTGATCATGTGTTTAAATTGCATAAAGCTCTCTATGGCCTTAAACAAGCTCCTAGAGCTTGGTATGAATGTCTTAGAGACTTTCTTATTGATAACGGCTTTAAGATAGGCAAAGCAGATTATACACTGTTCACAAAGAATGTAGACAACGATCTTTTTGTATGCCAAATATATTTCGATGACATTATATTTGGTTCTACTAACACATCCTTTTGCAATGAGTTTAGCAAGATAATGACAGATAGGTTTGAGATGTCCATGATGGGAGAGTTGAAGTTCTTCCTCGGATTTCAAGTCAAGCAACTCAAGGAAGGCACGTTCATTAGTCAAACCAAGTACACACAAGACATACTCAAGAAGTTCGACATGGACAAAGAAAAACCTATCAAGACACCAATGGCAACAAATGGGCGTCTTGACCTCAATGAAGATGGACCAAGCGTGGATCAAAAGGTATATCGCTCCATGATTGGCTCATTACTTTATCTTTGCGCATCTAGACCCGATATCATGCTTAGTGTATGTTTATGTGCAAGATTTCAAGCATCACCTAAAGAATGCCATTTAACAGCCGTTAAAAGGATCCTAAGATATCTAGTTCACACACCCAACCTAGGATTATGGTATCCAAAGGGGTCTAAGTTTAAACTCATCGGATACTCCGATGCGGATTACACCGGATGTAAAATAGATAGAAAAAGCACCTCAGGAACTTGTCAATTTTTGGGTAGATCTCTAGTATCATGGTCATCCAAGAAACAAAATTCCATCGCTCTCTCCACAGCAGAGGCGGAGTATGTCGCAGCCGGAAGTTGCTGTGCTCAACTTCTTTGGATGCGACAAACTTTAAGGGATTATGGACACAATATGAACAACATTCCACTCCTTTGTGACAATGAGAGTGCTATTAAGATAGCCCACAATCCCGTTGAGCACTCTAAAACCAAACACATAGACATTCGGCATCACTTTTTAAGAGATCACTCTATAAAGGGGGACATAGCTATCTCACACGTAAGAACTGAAAAACAACTAGCCGATATCTTTATCAAACCACTAGATGAAAAACGATTTTGTGAACTTCGAAATGAGCTGAATATATTAGACTCTAGGAATGTAAGCTGAAAAAAAATTGTGCAAATAGAAGTTCTCAAAAACTCTTTTACAACCTTCAAAAATGTGCATGATTGTGGAAACTTGTACCTCCTCTATTTTCATCCCATATTATCTTTGGCTATATTGTTATCACATAGTTATGTGTTTGATATATATATATATATATATATATATATATATGGACCATATAGCAAGTACAAGTAACCAAGGCAAAATTCTGATATATAAGAATTTTTAGACTTTAAAAAGCCGGACTAGTCCGACCTAGTGGCCGGACAAGTCCGGGCATTCTAAAAGAAGTCCGAGGAGCAGCGGACAAGTCCACAACAGACTAGTCCGCCCATAACACGGACAAGTCCGGACTAGAGACTAGTCCGGACCTAGTCCGACAGACCGGACTAGTCCGGACTGAGGACCGGACTAGTCCGGCCCCTGGAGACTTAACCTCCAAGGATCGGGCTGCCCCCCTTCTCTCTCCCTCATTCACCTCCACTCCACCTCTCTCCTCTAAAACTCGCCCCCATTGGCGATTTTGGAGTTCTTCCTCAAATCCCTCGAAGACATCCTCGATTCAAGGCTTGTGGAGTGCGGGGAACTCTTCTCCGACCATCTCCGCTCCTTCGAACCGCAGATTTCATCACGTTCCTTCACTCCAAGGTACTTTTTGACCTAGCCTTGATTTTTCACAAAAAATCCTATTCCTAGAACATATCTTGGGTACCTTAGGGCCTCTCTGAGTTTCCTAGACCATATCATTTCAAACCCCCGTAGTATTGCACCTGCTTTGACGAATTGATAAGCAAATCACATTAGTTAGGGTTTAAAACTGTAAAGTCCGGACTAGTCCGGACTCCAACCGGACAAGTTCGTTCTGAGCGGACTAGTCCGGCTCCTGCCCAGACAAGTCCGGATGATACAGCCTTAACCTCTAACTTTGGGTTTGTAAACCAATTCAAACGCAGTACTCCATCAACTAAAAACTTTTTTCTCACCAGATCATGTCAGGATCCAACGACAGCCCTCTTCCAAATCCCGAGGCCGAAGCAGCTCGTCAAGCCGCTTATCGCGCGGCAGCCGAGGTAGAAGCAGTAGAGGCTGCTGCAAGGGAAGTTCGGACGAAGAAACGGGCTGACAGGGAAGCTCAATCCTCCCAGTCCGTTGACCCTCCGAGGAGGAAGAGACTAGTCACTCTAAAGGACAAACAACCTGCCGAGCCACAAAAAACAACCCAGGACAAAGGAAAAGGCAAAGCAGCTGATCCTTCCAGAAAGAAAGCTCTAGCCAACAGGGGACTTGTCATTCGTGACAACCCTAGACGGGGAAGGGAAAATCCCCCACAGGGACCTGTTGGGCCCCTTGAAAGGGCACCTCCCATGCACAATCCAAACCGTCAACCCAATTTGGCGAGTGCAACCTTCAAGGGGAAAGGAGCCGACAAGGCAAGAAGGTTCCGGGAGGAGGAGGTCTACAAGTATGAGAAGTCTACACCAGACCCTCGCTTCTGGTGTGACTTCCACTGTGACTACTACCGGCATGTCTATCTCCCAATGAAGACATCGGTAGTTGATGCTCAGTGGGTGGACTGGCCATACATGGCCGACAAGAAACATCAAGCCTTTGATGCAGTAATCGAAGCAACAGAGCAGCATGGGATCAAAGACTTGATGGCTTTTCAATATGACTGGAACATTGAGGTCATAGTCCAGTTCTACACCACCTGTTACTTCCACACCTACGGAAACAGGAAAATAACATGGATGACAAATGGTGTAGTATACTCGGTCCTCTATGATGAGTTTTGCTCGCATCCTAGGACTTGGGGAGCATTTGAACTATGAGATAATAGTTCACAATGAGAGCACTCTGGGAAAGGATGACTTGGACTTCATGTACCCCTCCTATCTCTCCTATGAAGCATCCTCCACCCACAACATCAAACCCTTCTTTAGAGTGATGAACAGAGTTCTGAGGAAGACTCTAGCTCCAAAAGATGGAGATGCGGGGATGATACAAAGGTACCTCCGAAACCTGTTGAAGCTGCTCAATGAAGAAGAGAAATTCAATGTCTTTGACTACATCTACAATGACATCTTCAACATCTCCCACACCCTGAACAGATCCTGTGGCTATGCACCATACATCATGTGCATGATTGAAAAAGTCACAGGGCTAGAGTTTGCAAAGGATGTGAAGCACCGGAAGCTCCGTCCTCAGATGCCAACTCCTCTTCCTCGCCCTCCTGCATCCATGGGCAGGGGATCTACTGCAGCTCCATCATCTTCTGCCGGACCATCCATTCCTCCGTCATCGAGTGGCTCCTCTAGTGGACTGCTCAAGATCTTCAAGGCCATCTTCTCCTCGTGCCGGAAGGTGGAAGTTCGCACACAGAAGATGAAGCAACGCCAAGAGAAGTATCTCAAGGCCATGTGCGACAAGATGGAGATACCTATGTCTCCACCGTCATCAGATGATGACGACGTGACAAAGTTTCCCACCCTCACGGAGGATGAGCTTGCCTACTTTGGATCCACCTCAGCTGCTCCTCCTACCTCCCACACCCATCACCAGGATGACGATGAAGAAGAGGATGAGGACGAAGAGACCCAGAGTGATCAAGACGAAGGTCACGATGATAGTGATTAGGTTTTCTCCTTTTTCCTTCCTTTTTGGTGCCTTGATGCCAAAGGGGGAGAGAACGAGGGGGAGTATTCTAGTCATAGTCATAGTCTAGTTTTACTTATTACACTCATTTCATGATGGCTTGTAATAACTATGCTACATTACGCCACATTATGTTGCTTTTGTAATGACTATGTTACTTTATCTCTTCACATTATGCCTGCTTGCTCGTAAATGTTATATCTTTCTAAATGTGGTTACTGCTTATACTTAGTCCCACCATCACAACACATGTAAGCATAAAATTCCCCATAAACTCACTCTTGTGCACATTTTTCTCTCGTTCTTGATAATCCATTATGCACACATCTAGGGGGAGCAAATCTTTATGGAAACAATCTACTATATCTACTTTGCGAAAATCTTAATGAGTTGTTATCAATCACCAAAAAGAGGGAGATTGAAAGTACATCTAGATAATCCCTGTGGTTTTGGTTGATTGATGACATTTAAGATGCTAATAAGTTTCTGCTGAGTATGAGCACAGGTGTTTATCAAAGAAATGGATGTGGAGTCTCTCAAGAAGCAAAAGGAAAAGAAGAAGACTTGGAAGAGTTGAAAATAGTATTTTCTATTAATCTTCACATTTTTTAGTTGTGTATAGTGTCTTCTCCTTTAGAGTGCTTAAGAATCACTAGAGAGCTCAAACGAAGAATAGAACGTTAGAATCAAGAGATGAGGTAGTCATAGACATGAACAAAAGGGAAGACCGGACTTGCCCGACAAATGGCCGGACTAGTCCGTTCAGAAGCGGACTAATCCGTTTTAGACCGGACAAAGAGTTCCTGAGTCAGCTCGGACTAGTCCGATAAAGGCCGGACTAGTCCGTTGTTATGTGAGTCTGAGCCATTATGAGACTAAGTCTCAGAAGGCCGGACTAGTCCGCCCAAGAGGCCGGACTAGTCCGCTAAGCGGACTAAGTCGCTTAGATCCGGAGAAGGAGTCTCTGAGTGTCATCGGACTAGTCCGCTCCACAGGCCGGACTAGTCCGATCATTTTAGACTAGTCCGAAATAGGACGGAACAAAGGTTCCTTTGTGAGCTCGGACTAGTCCGAGGTTAGCTGGACTAGTCCGCAGCTCCAGTTGAGAGAGTCTTCTAGACTAAGTCTGGTAAGACCGGACTAGTCCGCCACTTGGGCCGGACTAGTCCGCCCTTACCAGACTAGTCCGTTCTCGTACGGAACAAAGGTTCCTGACTGAGATCGGACTAGTCCGCTCTTGGCCGGACTAGTCCGGGGTTTCATGACCGTTTGAATTCAACGGTCACTAAAACTTTATTTGGTAACCCGTGACGTGAGTGGTCCCTCAAGATCGGACTAGTCCGGGGTTGGGACCGGACTAGTCCGGACTTTAGTTGGTAACGGCTAAATGCCAGGATTTCTATAAAAGGAGACCCCCCGGCTGAGAATAGACATGACACGAACCCAAGCGTTGAAAACTCATTCCTAGAGCTCTTTTAAGTCTCCTTCCTCACCTTCTAGACCCCTAAGATTGGATCTTAAGGTGTTAGCGGTTTTTGTGAGAGGAAAGAAGTGGTGACCGACGTTTGAGCTCTCGGTTTGATTCCTTTGCACTCTAACTGTTATTTTGAGTTCTTAACAGTTGTACTTTGAATTCTAGAACTACTTGGTTGGTGTAGGGAGCCTCAAAGTGTGAGTAGCCTCTAAGATCATTGTAATTACATTCGATTGATAGTTAGAAAATCCGGGCTTGATCTTGGTGATCGCTCGGTGAGGGAAGGGTTGGAAAAGACCCGGTCCTTGGTGGACTCCTCAATGAAGACGTAGATTCCTGTGTGGAATCGAACCTCGGGATAAATCGTGTCACTTGGTCTCTCCACTATTTAAATTGCTCACTAGAATTATTGGTCAAGCCTTCATTGTGTTATCTCCCGCAAATTGTTCTATTATTTTGCAATCTAATCATTTTCAACTAATTAGTGATATCATTTGACTACACATATTTTCCGCTCAAACAAACTTAAAAGGAAACCTAAAACACAAATTAGGCTTAGACCGGACTAGTCCGACCTCATACTGGACTAGTCCGGCCTGCTCTGGTTTTATCTGCTGTTTATTTGAATTTCAGATTTTATTAGCCTATTCACTCCCCCTCTAGGCAACTTTCAGCCCCGCACCGCCGCCGACGAGGTCGTGCCGCTCGCGCGGGAATCGCACTGGGTGGTGCCATGCAATACGACATCCAACAGCATGCACAAAAAGACGGTAAGAACATATAAAACCATTTATTTACTCAAGATAAGATCTTTTACAACATAATGTACACACACAACAGAATTTAAAAGCTGAACATCTACTCACTCTCGACCCTAACTACGCCAAAGAGAAGTCGTTCAGCCTGTGAACGCTTCCTACTAGCTTCACCAAGTAAGGCAGCAGCTAGGTTTCCGGTGAGTTAAACGAACCGTGAGATTCGTCATCTCACCGAACAACTCTCTTCATAGCAGGAATCCTGCTACCTGCAAAAACAACTCAGAAGCAACCGTGAGCACTAAGGCTCAACAAGTCTTAACCGTCAATCCTAAACATGTAACTCTACATGCAGGGGTGGTAAGATAGTAGGAATATGAACTTTGCATAAAGAAGCTTGACTAAACTTGATCCTTATATTCAGTTTATCATAGCATTCATTTTAGTGGTCCTCATGCCTCACAACACCAGAAGTCCACAATCAAACAAGAAACGCTTATCCCGATGTTGCTAGCCTAAGGTGGAATAGTAACTTAGTTGGCACTAAATCTACTTCAGTCAAGGTTCCAATATAATGATTAAGCCATAAGCATAGAGACTTAGTTCCTCTTCTTACTATGTCACGTCACAGTGGACAAGTATGCTCAATCCTCTTCCGTGAGCGACGATGATTCGAATCAATAACAACCCGGAATACACGACACATACACCCGCCTCGAAAGACTCACAAGAGCTCTTTCTTACGTTGTATGCAGCAACCTTTCATACGACACCCTGATATAGAAAGACGTTTCGTGTTGAGCAGGATGGTCCTCTACACGGACACGTCGAAGTTGCCCGCTAAAGGATTTACACCTCCCGCCTTCTCAACGCCATTCCCACGCGAAGGATGAGTTTCTATATCACGTTCCATCGAGTTACATCGGTTTCATGGGTCCCATACCTCACTATATATCCAGTACAACTCAATCTTGTCCAGCAGGGCCGCGTATGCGCGGTCCATAACCGACACGGACGGGGCTACAACCAACCTCCACATTTGCCTTACCATCCCGGCCTAGGCCCAATATGGTCTCAAGCATTGTCACACCCATCGCAGGTCGAGCCAACCTTGAGCACTCCATTCTACTGGAACTTCCCGTCCCCATCTCATTTTTATGAGGGTGCTCTTATCATCAATCTCTCGCGAGTAAACTCCATTACTCGACCTTTCTCGCGAGTAGATTTTTATTACTCGACTTCTACCGAGCTAGCTACAACATTAGCCTAGCATCTACGACGAGGCAAAGCCTACACTAAACCTTCTACTCAGGGATGTAATGGCCATGCAAGTGGGTTTCAAGCATCCTATACATAATGCACAATATCAAGTCTAATAAACATGAGGTGAAGTAAAGCAAAATTTAAAATGGTAATTATATGCAAACCGGGGTTTGCCTTGCTCAACGGTTTTGTTAGAAGCTAGGAGTTAGTATTTCTATGGAGAATCCTGCAAACTCGTCATGAGATGGAGATCCTCGCTGCGGAGTTGAGTCCTCGTCGAACGTCGACGTCACGTGAGCTATTAAGATGATTATGCACATGTATTCAAAAGCAATTTAGACAATATTTCAAAGACGTTGTACAAGTTAACTCACACATAAGAGGGATAAACAACAGCAAAGTTTCTGTTGTTGGATCTACAACCTTAGATAAAAATGGAGGTACTATTAATCACCATGTGATTAACTCCATTATATGAACAATTAGACCTACATAATGGTAGCTCGAAGTCCGGGGTTCCAATGAAGCTGAAAATTTAACCATGGCTTCAAGGAGAGATAGGTAGGCAGTGTGCAAAATTTGAACTCATGACAAGGCTCCATGTGATCACAACAATTCTTGATGTGGTTTTATCTAATCTACCTTTACCTCCTAGATCTTAAGCTTTCCTATGCTCCAAAGTAGACTTTTTGTGAAGTACATAATGTCCTGAGTATATAGGAATTGGTTTTACCATTTTTGGAGTTTCCTACATGGAGATATGAATTTTACAAGGATTGGGGAAAAGCTGAAAATGGGCTATGTTTATTTTCCTATTTTTCAGAGACATAAATGATTAGCACATCATTTGACCAATCTAATTAGGTCCAATGCCTCTGAAATTATTACTGGAATTGAAGTAAATTTGGAAGGATGTACTGCTCAAATTTGGGAATTTTCCAATACACAGAACTCCTTGAATAAATCCTACAAAATTTTCAATATATGAATTAATGAGCCAAATACAGGGATTTTCTTAAATATTGAGCTGCACCCCTGGATATAACTCTCTGAGAGGAATCCAACAAAATTTATTTGACAATTTTTGGACATTCCTACACAAAGTTGTAGCTATTTAAAGTTTCAACCGAAATCTGGAAATTCTGAAAAGTTTAAACACCTGCCAGTGGGTCCCACGCCACAGTGCGTCTTCAACCTCGCGCCAGAGAGCTCGGCGGCGGCGCGCGGTGGTGTGCGCTGGCGACGGTCGCCAGTCCAACACTTCCGGTCGCCGACCGAGCTAAAATTTACCGCCCCCACGTTTTTGACCACGGAGAATTCAACGACGAGGTCGGTTTCGACCCGTTTTGGCCGGAACACCCCACGCGGCGGTGACCGCGGTGGCTAGGGTTTCGGCGACGTCGGAAACCCTCATTCCTCCACTAAATCTGCATTTCTTTAGCTCTAGAGCATCAGTGGAGTGTGTAGAACATGAAATGAAGACGCTTTGCGGCTGAAAACGTCGGCAACTATATCCTCGACGGTGAGCCGAGGTGATTTTTGCCGGCGGTGAGAAAAATGGCTCTAACGTAGCCAATAATTGACGGTTCCCATTGATTCTTATTTGAGGATGACCACTAAGGCATGAGGAAGGTCCTGGGAAGCTTGCTCGATCTGTAGTTAACTGGTTAACTCGAATTTCAGCCAAGACCGAGCCTGCCCCTAATGAACTAGGTTTTGGAAAACAATGAAATTCGTGCTACCGGTTCTAGCAAACGTTAAACGGCCCCTGGCTATGTGATCAGGACATACAAGCACACCTCTTTTGTGTAGAGAAGTGACGACGAAGAGGCTCGTAGCTCGCTGTCCACGGTGGACCGAAGTGACTTCTGTCGGCTTCTCTTCGGTAGTCTGCAACGATCGTCACTTTGCGAGCAACAAGAGCTAAGAGCTTCGGAGGTATATTGGTAGCACGCTAGCTCATGAGATGGTGATGCTTTTTTGTGCGGAAAGCTCGAGCACACGATGCTCGGCTAGCGTGGGCCATCGGCAAACGGGGAGAGAACGACTATAGCGGGTGTTCTCGCGGGAGCAAACAACCGAGGGAGTGAGGGCAGAACGGAGAGGAAGAGACGAATTGGCATCGGTGCACTCTCTTTGTAAAGATCAGACCGAGCAAACAGGAGATGGCACCGGCAATCTTCAGGAGGGTTGGTGCCGGCACGCTGTCCCGCGTGTAGGCGGTTCTCTGGGTTGAGTAGCTGACATGTGGGTCCTAGTCCCTCACTCTCTCCTCTCTCTATGCTTTAAGATTCCCCCGCAAATGTTGTCCAAATAACACCAAATTTGGAGGATAGGCCAAACATGATGTGAGGAATTTGAATCTAAACTTGGATTTCAAAATTTAGCATGTTTGGTTCAGTTTCCAAATTTAAATTTGAATTTGAACTCTCTCTCATTTATTCATCGGAATAAATAGTATATGAACCGTAAAATTCTCCAAATTTGAAACTTAGCTCTTGAATACATGAGGAATGCATCAGTGATCTCACATATAGGACTTTGGACAATCTGAACATGAATCCTTTTAAAAGATTCAAATCTTGTTTAATTTCCCCCCATCCTCTTCGTAGTGAGGGTTAACATGAATTCAAACTTAGGAAGTGAGTTCCCTGCTCATGTTAACATGTGCTAATCCTGAGTTGAAGAAAATTTTTAACTTCCTCACATGTCCATTTTTGTGTTCATCATTTCATGTGACACAACTCAAACTATTCCTTTGCCTTAACTTTGTTTCATAAGTTGAAATCAAACTTTACAAAAGTCAGGGCTGTTACATTCCCCCCTTGAAAGAATCTCGTCCCGAGATTATAACAAGAAAGAGGAAGGAAGAAAAACTACTGGACATATGGTACAAACAAGTCAGGAAAATTTAAATGGAGAAAATCCTCGGTTTCCCACGTGGCTTCATCAGCGGTGTGGTTGCTCCACAAGACTTTGTAAAATCGCAATGTACGATTTCTTGTGGCGCGAGTCTTCTCGTCGATAATCTGTATCGGATACTCAGAATAAGTGAGATCTGGTTGAAGATCCTCAACTTTCTCCATATGAACTGCAGTTGGGTACTTAAGACATTTCCGTAGTGTTGAGACATGGAAAACATTGTGAATATCCAAAAGTGACGCCAGTAGCTCCAGACGATAGGCCGCGGGTCTGCATATTTCAACAACGGCAAACGGCCTGATGAATCGTGGAGCGAGTTTTCCCTTCACTCCGAAGCGACGAATCCCTTTCATCGGAAAGACACGGAGATATACACGGTCCCCGATGTCGAAGTGGAGAGGTCAACGTCGTTTGTCTGCATAGCTCTTCTATCGAGACTGAGCAGCCTTTAAGTTGGCTTGGATCACTCGCACTCGTTCCTCGGCTTCATTCACAAGATCAATCCCGTAGACCACTCTCTCACCAATTCAGGGGTGTGCGGCACTTTCGGTCATAAATAGCTTCATACGAGGCCATTTTGATGTTGGATTGATAACCTCTATTATATGAGAATTCTGCTAACGGTAGATGGTCATCTCAATTCTTCCCATGATTGATTATACATGCCCATAGCATATCCTCCATAATCTGATTTACCCTTTCCGTTTGACCATCGGTTTGTGGATGACACGCTGAACTCCGGATTAACTTGGTTCCCAGTGAAGCATGCAGTTGCTCCCAAAATCTAGATACGAATAACGCACCCCGATCAGAAGTGATGGTGCGTGGAACCTCGTGTAAACACACGATTCTTGAGATAAACAACTCCGCATATTTCTTTGCCACATATTTAGTATGTACTGGAATAAAATGAGCGGTCTTGGTCAAACGATCGACGATTACCCAAATAGAATCATGTTTGTTGCTAGTCATGGGTAATCCGACGATGAAGTCCATACTTATGTCTTCCCACTTCCATGCTGGAACCTTCAGCGGTTGAAGTGGTCCGGCTTTTCTCATATGGTTGGCTTTAACCCGCCGACACGTATCACACTCGGATACGTACTTTGCAATCTCTCTTTTCATCCGTGTCCACCAGAACTTAGATTTCAAGTTGTGGTACATCTTATTGCTTCCTATATGAATGGAGTACTTGGATAAATGCGCTTCATCCAATATTTTCCTCCGCAATTTCATATTTCGGGGTACAACTATGCAGTTATTAAACCAAAGAGTACCCGCTTCATCCTTGCGGAACATCTTCAACTTGTGAGGACCACCCCGTGGTTCACCCACTCCAGGATCGCAGAGGGTGGTGTCGTGTGATGCGGCACCCAACAACACACAAGAAAAGATTAACTGGGTTCGAATCAGCCTCCTTGCAAAATAAGCAAGGGGAAGGCTGCCTAGAAATTCCCTTCCCCAGACCCCACAACGTGTGGGAGCTTTCAGCACTGGGTATGCCCTTTTTTTTATAACACAGCGGAAGTCTTTTACAAAACTTAATTATACAGCGGAAGTATTATTAATAGCTAAAGTCTCAGCCTAGCTATGCAATAGTGCAGGCGTACAGCCCCGGGACACCACACACTAGCAACATACAACCGGAGATCATGGCGGCGTGCAGGGCTCCAGCTCGGCCGTGTACCCCGATGGGGGCATCGCCTTGTCCTCGTACCTTTCCTCATAAATCTCACCTGCACACAGCTCAAATATTGCAACCGTGAGCATGATGGCTCAGCAAGGCTTAACCGACAAACCTAATCATGGAACTCTACATGCAAGGATGTGTAAGATAGGAAAAAGACATTGTAGTAAGGACACGCCTACATGTTAATCCTTACTTTCAGTTTTATAGCCACAGTTTAATGTGCCTTAGGCAGCCCTCACATCGGAAGTCCACAATCAAACAAGAAACGTTTTCCTCTGATGTGGTTATGCCCAAAGTGGAAGATAAACTTAATTAGCTCTACATCTACAGCAGACATGGTAACAAGACAAATTAGTTCAATACATCATATTAATCTGGCTTCTTTCACTTCTTACTACGTCACAGCGCAGTGAACAAGCGGTACTCAAATAACCACGAGGGACCGCGATTGCAATCAGGAGACACCCAAATAACACGTCACATGCACCCACTTTCAGAAGTGTGGTGCTTCACACATTCCTACTCTATTGTATGCAGCAACCTTTCAAAGGCAACCAAATGCCGAACCGGTCCATCCGTAACGGGCAGGAGGTCCCCGCGTGGAGCGTGTCTGTGCCCACCTGCAGATTTACACCTTGCTACCCTCAACCCACTCCTATAAAATGGTTGGGTAAGCCTCGGCACCCAGGTTAACCAATTACATCAGTTTTCTGGTTCCCATATGCTAGTATGCATCCGGTACTGTTCAAACTTGTCCGACAGGGCCGCACACGGCTTGGTCCTCAATCGACACCAACAGGTCTACGCACGTGAGACCTCCACTCACTGCATCCTATCCCCCCTGCTGGGTCTCAGTTTCACATTCTTAAGCCATTATCTACCTCTTTCAATTCCGTGTGAATAAATACCTATCTCGCGAGTAGATTCCAACCACTCGACTTCTACCGAGATTCTAAGAACATTAGCATGGCATTCTCTACTCGTCGAGTTTGTAAACTACCCAACCCTCCATAGGATTTAGAGGTTATGCAAGTGGGGTTTCAATCACCCTAACTCTAATGCAAGCAATTCACCCTAAACATAAGTGATACAAATGAAAAATTTGCAAAAGTACTTAAATGCAAATCGGGACTTGCCTGGTTTCGAGTCAAAAGAGAAGTTAGCGTCGGGTGGGAGGATGTCCAACGGCTCCGGTGTGTCCTCAACTTCGGTCACTATTTGAAATGTAGCAGAATATATGTATAAGTGCTAATGAAGTATAAGAATTACACTTCTATTCATAGCTACTGCTATTTAGGTTCCTTAATTGGCTTTGGGAATTTTCCAGTGAATACTAAACTCTATAAGGATGATCTGAGGAAAATTTAGAGAAATTTCATTGGACCTTGTGTCTCCAAAATTCCTACAAGTCCAAGTCTTCTCTGAATTTTTGGTCCCAAATCTGAAGTTTTGACATGGCTAACAGTGGAAGATCTAATTAGAGTAGGTCTCTATGGTTCTAAAAAAATTTGTTTCACCATTTTTGGAGCAACTTACAGTGAGAAATGAATTTTTGAAGTTGGACAGGATTTCTGAAAAGTTCTGTTTAGAATCTGAATTTGCAAATAAAGGCTGAACTTCGGAAGACAATTCAGCCTAGCAAATGAATTACAATGAAGCTAAAATTTTTACAGGAGATCACTAATTTGATGGCGAATCTTCTGGCCAAATTCGAGGAAATTCCATCACAGGGATCTTCTGGAATTAATTCCCAAAATTTAAATTTGATGAATTTTGGACAAAATTCCATAGATCTTCAGATCAAATTCTTTGCATTTCTGCAAATTAATGACTGAGAGGAATTCAAAAAGATTTGTTTCAAAAATTTTGGACATCCCTACGGAAAGTTATGGAGGTATGAAGTTTGAACCATTTTTCTGGAAATCAATTCTATGATTTTTAGCTAATTTATTTAACTCTGAGATGACCTACTGATTAATCCCTCTAAATCAGCTCCAAAAATCCAAAAATTTTTACTGGAGATCAGGAACTATGAAAAGTATTGGCTGCCTAAAATTGGGAATTTTTCATTGAGAGAATCCTTCCTGGAATTAATCCCTAAAGGATTTAATAAAAAGAATTCTACATAAATTCCTGGGCATTTTCATAGCAAGCACTTTGGTTCTATGCAAATTTCTTCTTATTAGGAATCTAAAAAAATTTGTCTCACTAATTTTGGAGCTTTCTACCCAGAGTTATTAGTTTTTCAAGTTTGAACAACTTTCTATTTTAATTTTACAAAGAGCTTTCAAATGTGGGCCCCCCTCATCAGGTCTTTCTTCAACCTCGAGTCAGAGACCCCGCGCACAGCGCCCGATCATGGTGCGCACCGTTATTGCTCGTTTCTCAACCATTTTTGCTCCGGTTTCGCCATACACGACCGTTGGAACGTGGTGCAGCTGCCGGGCAAGGTCTCACCCCTTGAAAATGGCCGGAAACGGGTCGGCACTAATGGTGGCGCTCGGCAGCGCTACATCGACGCGCTCCGGCGAGTCCCAAGCCGATTTCAACCGCACAAGATGCTGTACATCATCCCTAGAGCTCGTGGAACATGGAACGCATGCCAATCCTTGCAGCAAACGGTGGGAAAAGGGGGTTCAACGGAGGACCGACCCATTTTGCCGCCGGCGGTGAATTCTTGTCGCACGGGGCGTGGGATGGATGGTTTGCTTCGGTCTTCGGTGTGGGAGGGCGCAAGGAGTTCTAGCAGCTGAGGTTTGAATTTTAGAACGGATGCTCAAGCGTGTGGAGAGAATTTCCTGATTTTGTTTTGATCAGTTCTTCACGTGCACCAGTGCCAAAACCAAAATTCCGGCGAGCCGGCGATGGGAAAGAGCAAGGAGAGGTCGGGAGCATGATCTACACACTATGGTGCACCTTAGGGGGGTGTTGGTCATGCGGGATAGGCGCTGGACCGGCTGGAAGACGAGGAGCAGTCAGTGCGGCGTTGTATGGACCTGAGGGAGAAGAACACGGTGTAGCAACGTCGGAGGAAGCCGGGCATGGACTGGTGATGCTTCGGGGACGTCTAGGAGTGATCAGCGCAGCTCTCAGGTGGCTCAACCGGGCATCCAGACCGCCGGATGGTGATCGACGATGGGTATAGTTGAGGGCGGCAGCGCGGTGTTTTCTCGGGCGAGCGCTCGAGCAGAGGGGGCGTTGGTTGAACGTGTGAACAGTGGATATTTGTTTGCCTCGACGATATTTAGGACTTTGCTGTGGAACCGACGAAGGAACCGACTCCCGGGAGCAAGAGCACACAGAACTCGGTGGAACGTGGAAGGTGCAGGCACCGCTGTGTCAAGCTCGCATAGAGGGAAATGCCTGTGTTGCCTCTGTTCCACTGACCCGTGGATCCCACCGGTAGTCTCCCCCCTAAACAACAGTGGCTCCCTAATTTCAAATTCAAAATTGGCAGCCATTTCGACAAACTGAATTTGATTACCGGGAGTTAACCTTCCGTTAGGTTCAAAACTTTATATTTGGCGCCTCGGTTCAGTTCCTGTGCGAGGGGAAAATAATGCCCAGGGTTGCTGTTTTTGTGAGCAAAAGATCACGCCGGAAGCTACTCAATCTCACGAGCTGGTTGCCAGCGCGATGAAAAACTGCGAGGAGGTGGCCTCTGCTTGCAGCTCGGTTGGTGAGTGAGAGGATCACACCGTGAGGTGTTGAAGCCACGAGCAGGTCGCCAGCTCGATGCAAGAAGCTGGAGGTGGCTGCCCTCGGTGGCGCTCTGTGAGAGCTCGGGTGGTGTTCGACACTGAACAGAGGAAGTCTTCGGGAGCAAGTTAAAGTGACCCAATGACATGTGGGGTCTACCCCTTTACTCCTCTTCTTATTCTCCAAATGTTTCCAAAAGAACTTCATTCATGTAAATCCCCTCAATATGATATTTTGGGAGTTTAAACATGGGCGGAAATTTGAATAAATCAAATCCAGTGTGAAGTTCACTTTCAAATTTAAATTCAACTCACATTTGGAAATGATCATGTTTAACTCCTTTTTAGCCCACTCTAAAATCAGAATGTGGCCACCGTGCATTTCCTCGAATTCAAAGTTATGAGGATACATGTGTGCTCCAAATTTCTGGCAGCAACTTGAGGGGAACAATTGAGTTCAAATCTGAATTTAAACTCCCTCTTACACATGAGAACTTTACACATGGTGTTTAATTCAACCTTGGCTTAACACATTTCAAATGAACGTGAGAGCTCGTTTGGTTGGACACCCATGTGCATCATCACGCGTATAAAGTTTTTGTAAGTCCCATTTCATGCATTCTAACACAAATGGGAATCAACATTCATTTTATTGACTTTGCATTTTTGGGACTTTTACATTCCTCCCCCTTAAAAGAATCTCGTCCCGAGATTCCAACGAGAAGAGGAAAGTAGGGAATGTTATCGGTAATATGACGATAACACACCGAACATAACGATCTTCTAGCTTTTCCGCAGAGTTTCCCTTGACGGTATGGTGAGTCTGTAAAACTCTGTAGAACCATATCGACCGGGTCGATTGGTTGGAACCTTTACTGTCCTAATCTTGACATGGATAACAAATACTTGTCTAGATTAACTGAGTCCTTAGAAGCTTTGGGTAGTACTTCCCAAACATGAATCGAGATGTTTGGTGAGATTATCAATGAATTGGTAATCTCACCTCGAGTCGGCATCTCAACCCTTTAGTCAACATCGAATGCTTTGCTTACACGTAAGAGTAACCACAAGTCAATTTCACTTATGTTACCAACATAGCAAAAGCCAACTACCTATGGTGACCACAAGGTTGTCAAAGTCACCGTACGATCTCTCAAGAATTTAGGCTGTCTTCAAGGATTGTCACGAGGTTGAGCAATCAATCGGTAAGCCCCATGATGGGAAATTAATTTAGTTCCTACAATTATGGCACTCGGAGCTAAACAAGTCATAGATGAAGGTTCAAAACTTTCTTAGGTACAAGGGATGTTGAGTAATTGGTTTCCCTTGTATTGTCCAATGAAATAGAATCAACAGCTCGATCAATAATATCAGGTCATTAGACACCGCTTAATGGTTTGAAGTGAGGTACACAATCTTGCACAATATTGTGGTATTATGTAAGCAACATGTGATGCTTCACATGTTTTATGGTGCAATGCATATAGTATGGTGCAAATGGTGCATATGTATGATGCAAAATGGTGCATATGTATGGTGCATAATCTTTTTATAGTCTGAGCAAGAATTAGTACGATCATTCAAACATGGTTAAGAAGCATCTCAAACTTTGCCAAGTACAGATAACTTGGTCAAGAAAGGTGCTAAATAAGGCATGCCACTTTCATGTGGTGACCAAGTTTAAGGGGAATATGTCCAATGTTTGGAAAGATCGTTGGGAAATACTCCATAATAACTTAACCTAGGAAATCTCTATTTTTACGTTGACTTCACTTTCTCTTTTCTCCTGAGGCTTCACAATACCCGTGTAGCGTTAGAAACCAGCTACTAGTTATAGCTCCTAGTCTTGTTCTCTTAAGTCCTAGGATTCTAGCGAGTATTTGTGTGTGTGGTGAAGACGTCGTTGAAACTACGTCTTGGTCGATATGTCGGATCTCGTACTTGAACTTTGATTACAAGGAAACATATTTTTTTTCTTGTTTCTTGGTGATGTCATACTTCGGGTTATAGCCAAGTGAGGATCAATGCTTTAGTTGACTTGGATGCACTCCTCCCCCCTTAAGTTCCAATTTAGGAAATTGAGAACTTAGTCCATAATATTCTTATGGAAAGATAATGCATAACCATAGCCTTCCAGAGCTGTATCACACAACCTTTGGTAAACATGTATACAGGAAGTGATGGTCCAAAACAGAAAGGTATAGAAATTGGACCAACTTCTGTTCTATGCTTTAAAATATTAAGTTATCGTATGAATCTGCTGTGAGGGTGAACAGAAAAGTTGGAGAAGACTTCCATATATTTCCAACTGGTATTTATTTGCCTTCAACTAAGTTCTAGATCAAAAGCTATGAGCTTCTAAAGTTGACAGAAATTCTGGAGGAATTTCAGCAGCATCTCCCCTGTAAGTGCTCACTTTGGGTCAACTTTTCCATACAGTTAGAAATATATATGGACCAAACTCATACTTAAAAAGTTAAAGCACAATTCATAAGCTTTCTAGAATTGTAATATTTCACCATTTACAATTCTTATACAGGAAGTTTTAAGCAAAAATCTAAGCAGTATAGAAACTATGCACAGACTTTGGTACTCTGTACAGTTTCACTTGTACTGCGAATTTCACCTCTTTACAGGGGGATTATGTCCTAGGGTTGAACAGAAACATTGTAAGGAACTTACCACGATTTCCAAAATGTATTTATATGGACCCGTAGCATTGCTGGATCAAAATATATGGTGGTTCAAAGTTAACAGAATTTCTGGCATGATTTTGACAGCACCTCCCCAGAGGTACCTAGTTTCAATCCACAATTTCAATTAATTCTGCTCCAGTTTTGGCAAAAATTTGAATTACAAATTTGTATCATATCTCATACCCTTTCCCGAAATGTATCATAATACCCTTAGAAATTTTTCTACAAGAATCTATAGTCGAAATAAAAAAAATTCCAGGGAGCATTTTTGGGTCTGCCCTGTTTTTGGACAGTGCCTACTCATCTGAGATTTTCGTCCATTTGGAGGAAGATTTTGTTCTGGAGTTCTACATAAAAGTTGTAGAGGACTTCAAAACCTTTCCCGAATGGTACCACACAACTTCATTGGTTCAACCAATCCTATGTTATGCCTTGTTTAAGTTCAGCAAAATTTCTGCTGAAAACAGGGGAGGTTGTTCCTAAGTCTTTGAAATTGAGTCCACACTCCCAATTTACTCTTAGTTCAATATGGGAGTTCACTCACCCCTAAAGGGAATCCTAAACTTCATTTGACTCTTTTCTTTGAAAATATGCTTTTTATGCAACTAATACTTGTGGGGACCACCCCGTGGTTCACCCACTTCAAGATCGCATAGGGTGGTGCCGTGCGATGCGGCACCCAACAACACACACGAAAAGATTAGAGAACAACATACAAACTTTTATTTGATATAAAACAGCGGAAGTCTTTTACAAAATATAACTATACAGCGGAAGTAATGTACATTTGTAGCCTCTCATCCTAACTATGCAAAAGTGCAGCCGTCCAGCGCGGGCACGCTACATGCTAGCAGCATGGAACCGGAGAAATCACGGCGGCGTGCAGGGCTCCATCTCGGCCGTGTAACCTGACAGGGGCATCGCCTCATCCTCGGAACCCTCCTCATAGCTCTCACCTGCATACAGCTCAAATATTGCAACCGTGAGCACGATGGCTCAGCAAGGCTTAACCGTCTAGCCTAGGCATGGAACTCTACATGCAGGGGTGTGTATGATAGGAACAGGAATTTGCGACAAAGACACACCTATAAGTTGATCCTTACTTTCAGTTTTATAGCAGCAGATTCACGTGCCTTAGGCAGCCCTCACATCGGAAGTCCACAATCAAACAAGAAACGCTTTTCTCCGATGTGGTGATGCCCAAAGCGGAAAGTAAACTTAATTAGCTCTACATCTACAGCAAACACGGTTTCCAAAACATTAATATATCATCACAGCATATTATGATTCCATTGCCTTACTTCACTTCTTACTACATCACGAAACAGTGAACAAGCGGTACTCAAATAACCGCGAGGGACAGTGATTGCAATCAGGAGACACCCGGACAACATGTTGCATACACCCACTTTCAGAAGCGTGATTCCACACCCCTTCCTACTCTATTGTATGCAACAACCTTTCAAAGGCAACCCAAATGCCGAACCGGTCCATACGTAATGGGCAGGAGGTCCCCGTGTGGAGCGTGACTGTGCCCACCGGCAGATTTACACCTTGCTACCCTCATCCCACTCCTATTTACGGTTGGGTAAGCCTCGACAATCAGGTTAACCATTTACATCGGTTTCCTGCTTATGTCAGTATGCCATCCGGTACTGTTCGATACTTGTTCAGCAGACCCGCACACGACTCGGTCCTCAATCGACGCCAACAGGGCTACGCATGTGAGACCTCTGCTCACTGCTCCCTATCCCCCTGTTGGGTCTCATTTTCTCCACATTCAAGCCATTTTCTATTCTGACCAAACCGTGTGATAAACCTTTCCTCGCGAGTAGATTCCAACTACTCTACTTCTACCTAGGTCCTAAGCATATTAGCAGGGCCTTGTCTACTCGTAGGCTCTGTACGCTACCCAACCCTTCATAGGATTTAAAAGGTTATGCAAGTGGGGTTTCAATCACCTTAACTCTAATGCAAACATTCACCCTAGCCATAAGTGATACAAATAAAGAATTTTATAACAGGTACTTAAGTGCAAACCGGGGCTTGCCTGGTTGCGAGTCAAATGGAAAGTTAGCTTCGGTGGGAGGACATCCAAGGGCTCCGGTGCATCCTCAACTTCGGTCACTAAATGAAATGTAGCAAAATAGATGTATAAGTATTAAGGATTTATAAGACTTGAATTACTATTCATAGCTACTTCTATTTAGGATCCTTAATTGGCTTTGGGATTTTTAAAGTGGATACTAGACTCTCTAAGGATGATTTGAGCCAAATTTGGAGACATGTCATTGCACAATGTAGTCTTTAAAATTCCTACAAGTACAATGCTTCTCCAAATTTTGAGCCCAATTCAGGAGCTTTGACATATCTAATAGTGGAAGATATGATTAGGGTAAGTCTCCATGGTTCTAACAAAATTTGTTTCACCATTTTTGGAGCCACCAACAGAGAGATATGAATTTTTGAAGTTGGACAGGAGTCCTGAAAAGTTTCTGTTTAAATTGGAATTTTCAGATAAAGGCTGAATTTGGGAAGGCAGTTTAGCCTAGAAAATGGTCTCCAATGAAGCCCAAATTTTTACTGGCGATCTGTAACTATGAAAAGGGTTTGCTGCCCAAATTTGGGAATATTTCATAAAGAGTTGCTCCTGTAATAAATCCCCAAAGGATTTACTAAAAACAATTCTACAGAAATTCCTGGGCATTTTCATAGCCTAAAATTGATTTCTCTGTGAAGTACTCTTCTTGAGGATTCCAACCAATTTGGTCTCACTCTTTTTGGAGTTTTCTACACAGAGTTATGAGCTTGGAAAGATCAGCTAATTTCCTGGAATTATTTCTCTAACAGAAACTTCAAATAATTGGGCTGGGCCCACTGTTTTAAATCGGACCAGTGAGATTTTGGCAACACCGGGGCTACGGTGTTTAACCCGCGCAGCCACACCGGATCCGGTGCCACAGACCGATCCCCGCGCGTATACAGAGGCTGACCGGTGGGACCCGGTCCTCCTTCGTCTTCCTCGCGCTGCCCGCGCCTCCCGCGGCGATGCATGCCAGCGAGGCTCGCCGGGACGGGGTTCCCGTGGTCCAAACTTCATCGAACTCGCCGCCTGTGAGTTCTACTGCGAACAGTTAACTAGCAGAAAGGACGTGTTTATACCGTGCTGAACACGATGGTGGGGTCGGGAGCCGATGACAACGGCCGGAAAGGTGCTTGCACCGTGACCATGTCGGCCCTTACTTCAGTGACCTCGTTCTCCCTCGACAGTGGGTCTTTCGAGCTAGGGTTTGCTCCAAAAGCACCAGTGTCACATGGACAACATCGACCCATAGCTCGCTCTCTATGAAAACCACCGGAGAGGGGACCTCACCAGCGACCCGAGCCCGCAAAACGCCGGCGGCGACAAAAACTCGAAGAACTCCTTCAGTCCTTGATGGTTTCCGGCGCCGTTTGAGCGAGAAGGATCGTAGGGATATAGCAAAGGTTCTCCCAGACCAGAATGAGCTCTAGCTATCGTAGCACGAAGAATTTTATCGTAAACCGAGAGGTGTTGCTATGAACTAGGGTTTGGTAAAACCCGAAATTCTCTTTACCCGATTGATCAATTGTCCTGAGGCTTTCGGTAACACGATCAACAGACAACAACGCACCTTTCTTGTGCAGGGAAGGGGCGGTGAAACTGGCCGTAGCGCGCTGTCCACGGTGAACCGAACGGGGTTCTGCCGAGCATCTCCGAACGCCGGCGCCAATCCTTGGTTTGCGCGTAGCACGAGCTAGGAAACTTGGGTGGAAGAACGGTGGAGGCTGGAGCACTCTCTTGCGCATCTTTTTGCTGCTTGGGGCTCGATCATCCGAGCTCGAGTGAGCGTGGGCGAGGGAGGAACAACAATGGCGCCGGGCGGTTTCCTTGCGGAAGAAACCGAGCAGCGGTGAGCGTGCGAGGGGGCAAAAGAGCGTTTCGGTGCTTCAGCTGGGGGCGCGCGGAGGTGATCACGCGGCCGGGAAGCAGGAGCTGGTGCGGTGTAGTCCTCAGGAGCGGGTTTTGCCGGGCGCTGGCGGTCTCTCGGCGATCGGTCGATGGAAACAGAGGTGGTGAAGGAACTTGGGTGACTGACATGTGGACCCCCTCTCCTCATTTCTCAGTAATTTTTTTCCACTGATATTTCTTCACAGCTACTCAAACTTAAAGGCTTTGCTTCACCTCAAAGTCATAGTTTGAACTCCCTGAATTCAAATGATTCGGATTCTAGTGTGAAAGTTTGAATTGTAATTGATCATTTGAATTTGGAAAGGAGTTTGAATTCTCCACTTTGTATTGCCCCAAAAATATAGCAAACCAGCTCCAAAGTTTCCAATTTTCGGCATGGCTGCTAATTCAAATGTGGATAACACATTTGTGGAACCAAAGTTGCAAATTGGGGGAATTGGAATTTGAAACTGAATTTAAAATTCAGATTAAGGGGCTTCTCCTTTTTAATTCCAAACAAATATCAAAACTCCTACAAATGAGCTGAAATTTGAAAGGGTGAATATTTGGACTATGAAGATCCAAGTTATGAATTTAGATCTCCATGTTTGGAAGTTTTTGGGAGATTTAAATCCTTACTTTGAACTTACACCTTATAATTCAAAGTTTTAATTCCCCTCATTTTTCATAAGTGTACATGAGCTGAATTTTCTTGCTACCACTTTTGGGGATTTTACATCCCCCCCTTAAAAAGAATCTCGTCCCGAGATTCCAAAGGAACAGCAAAGTGGGGAAAAACCTTACCGGGTATATGATTATAGCAAGTCCGGATAATATGTTCGTAAATAGTCCTCGCTTTCCCATGTCGCCTCATCAGCGGTATGGTTACTCACAAGACCTTGTAGAACCATAAGGTCCGGTTTCTTGTGGCGCGAGTCTTTTCATCGATAATCCGGATCGGATACTCCGTGTACGTGAGGTCCGGTTGAAGAACTTCTATGTCTTTAGTGCGGATTTCAGCTGAGGGTTTGAGGCATTCCCTCAGCTGAGAGATGTGGAAGACATTGTGAACAACTGTGAGCGACACCGGTAAATCCAAGCGATAGGCCACGGGTCCACATTTTTCAATGACGGCGAACGGACCAATGAACCACGACACAAGTTTACCCTTCACTCCGAAGTGATGGACTCCCTTCATCGGAGACCCACGGACATAAACATGGTCCCCGATGTCGAAGTGGAGAGGACGACGTCTTTTATCCGCAAAGCTTTTCTGACGAGATTGAGCAGCCTTGAGATTGGCTTGTATTACTCGCACTCGTTCTTCAGCCTCATTCACAAGTTCAATACTGTAGATAACTCGCTCACCGGACTCGCACCAGTTGAGAGGTGTGCGACATTTCCGGCCATAGAGAGCTTCATATGGTGCCATCTTGATGCTAGCTTGATAGCCATTGTTGTAAGAAAACTCCGCCAACGGCAAATAATCGTCCCAATTCTTGCCGTGGTGTATGGCACAAGCGCGTAGCATGTCTTCAAGCACTTGATTCACCCGTTCAGTTTGACCATCCGTCTGCAGGTGATACGCGGAGCTTCGGATCAGTTTGGTCCCCAATGATGCGTGCAGCTGTTCCCAAAACCGAGAGACGAACAGTGCACCGCGATCTGAAATAATGGAGAGGGGAACACCGTGCAAGCATAAAATTCTTGTAATATAAAGTTCCGCATATTGCTTGGCCACGTAACTTGTATGTATGGGAATGAAATGAGCTGACTTGGTTAGTCGGTCGACTATCACCCAAATCGAGTCATGCTTGTGATACGTGAGAGGTAAACCAACAATGAAATCCATGCTGATATCCTCCCACTTCCACGCCGGGATGTTCAATGGTTGCAGCTGTTCTGCTTTACGCATATGGTCGGGCTTCACTCGCCGACACGTATCACATTCGGATACGTACTTTGCGATTTCTCTTTTCATCTGTGTCCACCAAAACCTTGTTTTTAGATCTTGGTACATCTTGTTGCTGCCCGGATGAATAGAATACTTGGACAAATGAGTTTCGTCCAAGATTTTCCTCCGAAGCTTCATGTCACGGGGTACCACGATACAGTCTTTAAACCATAGTGTACCGTTATCATCTTTTCGGAAGCATTTCATTTCGCCATTCTTCATCCTTCTCCGAATGTGCAACATCCCCACGTCCTTCTTCTGTGCTTCCATAATCTCCTCTCGTATTGTAGGGACGAGAGCAAGATTATACAATGCCCCATATGGAACCAAGTACAGACTTGGCTCCTCCTCTTCAGGTGGGGTGATGGACAGATTGTTGACATGAGATTTGCGGCTTAAGGCGTTGGCAACCACGTTTGCCTTTCCGGGATGGTAGTGAATCTTGATCTCATAGTCTTTGATCAGTTCTAGCCATCTCCGTTGCCGCATATTCAACTCCTTTTGAGTGAATATTTAATTCAGACTTTTATGGTCGGTGTAGAGGTGCACTAAATTCCCAAGTAAATAGTGTCTCCACATCTTCAAGGCTAACACCACAGCAGCGAGCTCAAGATCATGAGTCGGATAGTGCTGCTCGTGTTTACGAAGTTGACGTGAGCCATAGGCGACCACCCTCCCGCCTTGCATCAATACACAGCCAAGCCCGATGCTAGACGCATCACAATATACGTCGAAGGGCTTGGTTGTATCCGGTTGAGCTAACACCGGGGCTGTTGTAAGATGCTTCACTAATGCCTGGAAAGCTTCTTCACAAGCTGAGATCCAAACATATTTAATCCCCTTCTTCAACAGTTCAATCATCGGCTTAGCAAGCTTGGAGAAGTTCGGTATGAATCTCCGATAATATCCTGCTAACCCGAGGAAACTTCTGACTTTGTGGACTGATGTGGGGGACCTCCATTTCAGCACTTGTTCGATTTTGCTTGGATCAACTGCAATGCCTTCTGAAGAAATAATATGACCAAGAAATGGCACTTGGCTGATCCAAAACTCGCACTTGCTGAACTTAGCATAAAGCTTATGGTCTCTTAATCGTTGAAGTACGATATGCAAGTGTTTGGCGTGTTCTTCTTCAGACTTGGAGTAAACCAAGATGTCGTCGATGAACACCACCACAAACTTGTCCAACTCCGGCATGAACACTGAGTTCATGAGATACATGAAATATGCCGGGACGTTGGTGAGACCAAAGGACATGACGAGGTATTCATACAACCCATATCTCGTCAAGAAGGCCATCTTTGGGATATCCTCCGCTCGGATCTTGATTTGATGATATCCGGAGCGAAGATCCATTTTAGAAAATACACTCGCACCCACAAGTTGATCGAAGAGAATATCGATGCGGGGCAATGGATATTTATTCTTGATGGTGACAGCGTTGAGAGGTCGGTAGTCCACACACAACCTCAAGGTTTCATCCTTCTTCTTCACAAACAGCGCCGAGCATCCCCATGGCGAGGAACTCAGTCGAATGAAACCCTTCTTCATTAGATCGTCGAGCTGCTCCTTCAGTTCAGCCAGCTCGTTCGGAGCCATTTTGTACGGTCTCCGTGATATCGGCGTCGTCCCAGGTACAAGTTCGATATTGAACTCGACATCCCTCTCGAGTGGCATGCCCGGGAGATCATCCGGAAAGACATCCGGGTATTCACGGACCACACGAATATCCTCAAGTCTTGTGGCTTCCGTGTTATATGTGGCTGGGTTCCTTGAACTGAACGGTCAAGAACAAGAACACGTGGTTAATGAAGTGGAGAGTTTAAACGAACCACACGTGGAATGATGTCAAGAACAGCATCATGACGATGTAGCCATGACATTCCTAAAATGACATCAAGTTTCTGACCCTCTAACATAATTAGAGAAGTCGGATATAGGTTTCCACCCAACTGTAATGGTGCTCTATAGACCATTCTATCAGCTGTTATTTTCCCACCCGGAGAACATATCAAGTATGAATTATTTGTGGGAATGATAGGCAGTTGACATTTAATAACATAAGACTGACTTATGAAATTATGGGTGGCACCGGAGTCAAAAAGTATGACTACGGGATGATCTAAGTAAGAAAACGTACCCGCAAGGACGGGTTCGCCTTCCGGCACGTCTTCGATAGCTAAGTGGTGAACGTTGCCAGGTTTTGGTGCTGGTTTCTTGGGCTGGTTGCGGGGCTGATTAGCACCGTGATATGGTGCTGCATCCTTGCCCTGTCGCGGCTCGGGGCAGTCCCTTGAAATGTGCCCGACACATCCACACGTGTAGCACGTGTAAGGTGTCGGGGTCCCGCCGACTTGAGGACGTAATCCCAGTGCACGCTGTTGAAACTGAGGCGCACGTGGGACCACCCGTTGCTGCTGCTGTTGCTGTGGTGGATACGTCGGTCGAAAGCCCGGCGCATTATATTGCCGACCGCAAAACTGAGGCGGTCGCGCCGGCGGCTGCCATCTCTGACCGGATGGTGAGCGATACACCACGCGGTATTTCTGTGGTGTCCCACCACTGCTGCTTGTCAGCGCGCTGCGTTTCCTCTTATCAGAACCGCGCTCGCGCTGAGCATTCTCTTATAGAGTCATGGCATTAACGAGGTCGTTGAATGTGCTGCGATTGCTTTGGGCGAGATGGACCTTCATCTTTGAATTCAGGCCCCGGAAGAACGCGTTGCGCTTGTTGTCTTCCGTACCCACAAATACTGGCGCATACTGCGCCAGCTTGTTGAATAACCTGGAGTACTCATGAGCACTCTTCTCGCCTCGCCGTAGCGCCAGGAACTCCTGGAGCTTCATTTCCATAACCCCGGGAGGTATGTGATAGGCGCGGAACGCCCCCCGGAACTCTGCCCATGTGACGGCATGGCCAGCCGATAAGGAGGCGGTGTAGTTTTTTCTCACTAGGTACCGGCTTCTCCTTGAAGCTGTTGCGCTGCATACAGCGCCTTCTGGTGTTCGGTGCATCGTAACAGCCCGAACTTTGCCTCCAGAGTGCGGATAAAGCTGTCCGCCTCCAAAGGTTCTTCGGCCTCCATGAAGACCGGTGGATGGGTCGCCATGAATTCTGAATACGAACTTTGTTGGAGCTGGCGTTGCCCATTGTCTTGGCGTCCTCCCTGATGGAACGCATTCTGCTGTACTAGCATCCGCAGCAACTCGGTTTGCTCGTCGCGCGAGCCGAGTACTGCGGCAAGAACCTCCGCAAGATTCCTTGGAAGTTCTGGCGGTGGAGGAGGTAGTTGCTGCTGCGTTGTGGTTTGCTCCGGAGGTGGAGACTCATCACCACGAACTTGACTCAGACCTCCCTCCTCTTGCATTGAACGTGTCCACACCATTCTGCATTCAGATCATTCAAATGATCAGTACATGCTGGTTTATTGCATCCAGTCTATACCATAATAATGCGAGAATAGAATAAATAATGCGCATAACAATCACACATATGGATAAAGTATAAACCTTATACAACATATACATCCCTGGACCTTGTCACACGATCGAGTTCCAAGGTATTGAACTTTATGGGTTAAAAGTTCATTTCGACCATCGGGGTCACCACGGGATGTTAAGTGTGTTAGCATGCGTAATTCCTCGCTATTGTACTGGACCCAGACATGTACTAACTCGAAGTGATATGTCAAATGCATAAACCCTCCGACTCCAACTCGCTGTTTTACAACAGCCACTGGACTTCGAGTTGTGAAACTAAGTGTTTTGGTTGAAACACTTCAACATGGTGCCCTGTCCAGCTTCTGGTCCAGCTGACCAGCCTGGATAATCCAACAGTTTTGCCCACCTTAGAGGCAAAATCTAGACTAGTGTTCAACAACAAAGTTGTAGAACATTCCCTGTACTTTCCAACGGTGTCTTGCTTGACCCTTGGAAAATTTTTTCTACAGGAAGTTGTGGTCGAAATACAGAAAATTCCAGAGAGCATTTGGTCTGCCCTGTTTCTTGACAGTACGTACTCATCTGAAATTGGCATCTATTTGGAAGGAGATTCTGTTCTGAAGATCTACAGAAACGTTGTAGAGGACTTCTAAACCTTTACAGAATGGTATCCCACACCTCCATTGGTTCAACCAATCCTAAGTTATGCCCTGTTCCAGTTCAGAAAAATTTCTGCCAAAAACAGGGGGGATTCTTCCCAAGTTTTGAGATTGAATCTATACTCCCAATTGACTCTTAGTTCAATATAGGAGTTTACTAACCCCTAAATGAAATCCTAAACTTCATTGTGACCCTTTTCTTTGAAAATAAACTTTTATGCAGTCGATACTACGTTTCCTCACTAAAGAAAAATCCTAAACCGGTATTCCGGCATATACGTGTCAACTGGTGGAACTAAGGACGTCACTCACAAACGGTTTCTACATGTCATGCACTAACGTGGTTAATGTACCTGCAGAAGAACACACAATAATGGTGCACACAAAGGTTTTAACATTGCAGGCAGTTCCATATCATAGTAAAGACATACGGTCCGTATCATTGCCATATGGATCGTCCTTGAGTCAAGCCACGTCTCAAGGTACATGGTCGTGTTTTCACACCACACGACGGGGAACCCGAGTAGAGCACGGACGGGTCGTCACGATTGGGAATTTCATCAACCCAACGGATACCACCTACTTCCTCATGACCGTTGAGGCACGCCGATGGCGAGCGCTGCGTATGACCCTTTGAACATCGAACGTTCAAGAGTTGCATACTATCGTGTTGCTTACCACACGATGGGGTATTCTCACTTTTGCCTAAAGCACGCTGGAGAACAGCATTTTCATATGCTCCCAGAACCATAGAGAGGTTCGGAGACTCATATTCACTACCGTGCCAAGCCACGGTATATCCTTCCATACAATTGCTCGTATGGCGAGCTACCGCAATTGATCCGCCTGTGGTGGCGTACCGTACCTCTTACCTGACGTCGGAGCATCGTTACAGAATGTATAACACATAAGTTAGCTTTTCCACCTTAGTAACTACTACTATCATAGACCTTATATGGGCTTAGCGACTAATCCTCACTCGACTACTTCTAAGTTTTCAAAATAGACTCTTTTCGAGCGTGCTATTCCCAATGTGGCTCTGATTCCACGACTGTGGGGACCACCCCGTGGTTCACCCACTCCAAGATCGCATAGGGTGGTGCCGTGCGATGCGGAACCCAAAAGCACACACAAAAAGATTAGAGAACAACATACAAACTTTTATTTGATATAAAACAGCGGAAGTCTTTTACAAAATATAACTATACAGCGGAAGTAATGTACATTAGTAGCCTCTCATACTAACTATGCAAAAGTGCAGCCGTCCAGCCCGGGGACGCTACACGCTAGCAGCATGGAACTGGAGAAATCACGGCGGCGTGCAGGGCTCCATCTCGGCCGTGTACCCTGACGGGGGCATCGCCTCATCCTCGGAACCCTCCTCATAGCTCTCACCTGCATACAGCTCAAATATTGCAACCGTGAGCACGATGGCTCAGCAAGGCTTAACCGTCGAGCCTAGGCATGGAACTCTACATGCAGGGGTGTGTATGATAGGAACAGGAATTTGCGACAAAGACACCCCTATAAGTTGATCCTTACTTTCAGTTTTATAGCAGCAGATTCATGTGCCATAGGCAGCCCTCACATCGGAAGTCCACAATCAAACAAGAAATGCTTTCCTCCGATGTGGTGATGCCCAAAGCGGAAAGTAAACTTAATTAGCTCTACATCTACAGCAAACATCACAGCATATTATCATTCCACTGGCTTACTTCACTTCTTACTACATCACGAAACAGTGAACAAGCGGTACTCAAATAACCGCGAGGGACGGTGATTGCAATCAGGAGACACCCGGACAACACGTTGCATACACCCACTTTCAGAAGCGTGATTCCACACCCCTTCCTACTCTGTTGTATGCAACAACCTTTCAAAGGCAACCCAAATGCCGAACCGGTCCATCCATAACGGGCAGGAGGTCCCTGTGTGGAGCTTGACTCCCACCGGCAGATTTACACCTTGCTACCCTCAACCCACTCCTATTTACGGTTGGGTAAGCCTCGGCAACCAGGTTAACCATTTACATCGGTTTCCTGCTTATGTCAGTATGCCATCTGGTACTGTTCGATACTTGTTCAGCAGGCCGGCACACAACTCGGTCCTCAATCGACACCAACAGCGCTACGCACGTGAGACCTCCGCTCACTGCTCCCTATCCCCCCTGCTGGGTCTCATTTTCTCCACTTTTAAGCTATTTTCTATTCTGACCAAACCGTATGATAAACCTTACCTCGCGAGTAGATTCCAACTACTCGACTTCTACCGAGGTCCTAAGCATATTAGCAGGGCCTTGTCTACTCGTAGGCTCTGTACGCTACCCAACCCTTCATAGGATTTAAAAGGTTATGCAAGTGGGGTTTCAATCACCTTAACTCTAATGCAAACATTCACCCTAGACATAAGTGATACAAATAAAGAATTTTATAACAGGTACTTAAGTGCAAACCGGGGCTTGCCTGGTTGCGAGTCAAACGGAAAGTTAGCTTCGGTGGGAGGACGTCCAAGGGCTCCGGTGCGTCCTCAACTTCGGTCACTAAATGAAATGTAGCAAAATAGATGTATAAGTATTAATGATTTATAAGACTTGAACTACTATTCATAGCTACTGCTATTTAAGATCTTTAATTGGCTTTGGGATTTTTACAGTGGATACTATACTCTCTAAGGATGATTTGAGCCAAATTTGGAGACATGTCATTGCACAATGTAGTCTTTAAAATTCCTACAAGTACAATGCTTCTCCGAATTTTGAGCCCAATTCAGGAGCTTTGACATAGCTAATAGTGGAAGATCTGATTAGGGTAAGTCTCCATGATTCTAAAAAAATTTGTTTCATCATTTTTGGAGCCACCACCAGAGAGATATGAATTCTTGAAGTTGGACAGGAGTTCTGAAAGTTTCTGTTTAAATTGGAATTTTCAGATAAAGGCTGAACTTGGGAAGGTAGTTTAGCCTAGCAAATGATCTCCAATGAAGCCCAAATTTTTACTGGAGATCCGAAACTATTAAAAGGGTTTGCTGCCCAAATTAGGGAATATTTCATAAAGAATTGCTCCTGTAATAAATCCCCAAAGGATTTAATAAAAACAATTCTAGAGAAATTCCTGTGAATTTTCATAGCCTAAAATTGATTTCTCTGTGAAGTACTCTTCTTGAGGATTCCAACCAATTTTGTCTCACCCTTTTTGGAGTTTTCTACACAGAGTTATGAGCTTGGAAAGATCAGCTAATTTCCTGGAATTATTTCTCTAACAGAAACTTCAAATAATTGGGCTGGGCCCACTGTTTTAAATCGGACCAGTGAGATTTCGGCAACACCGGGGCTACAGTGTTTAACCCGCGCAGCCACACCGGATCCGGTGCCACAGACCGATCCCCACGCGTATGCAGAGGCTGACCGGTGGGACCCGGTCCTCCTTCGTCTTCCTCGCGCTGCCCGCGGCGGCGCACGCCGGCGAGGCTTGCCGGGACGGGGTTCCCGTGGTCCAAACTTCATCAAACTCGCCGCCTGTGAGTTCTACACCGTGCTGCACACGATGGTGGGGTCGGGAGCCGATGACAACGGCCGGAAAGGTGCTTGCACCGGCGACCATGTCGGCCCTTACTTCGGTGACCTCGTTCTCCCTCGACAGTGGGTCTTTCGGGCTAGGGTTTGCTCCAAAAGCACCAGTGTCACATGCACAACATCGACCCATAGCTCGCTCTCCATGAAAACCACCGGAGAGGGGACCTCACCGGCAACCCGAGCCCGCAAAACGCCAGCGGTAACAAAAACTCGAAGAAATCCTTCAGTCCTTGATGGTTTCCTGCGCCGTTTGAGCGAGAAGGATCGTAGGGATCTAGCAAAGCTTCTCCTAGACCAGAATGAGCTCTAGCTATCGCAGCACGCAGAATTTGATTGTAAACCGAGAGGTGTTGCTATGAACTAGGGTTTGGTAAAACCTGAAATTCTCACTACCCGATTGATCAATTGTCCTGAGGCTTTTGGTAACACGATCTACAGACAACAACACACCTTTCTTGTGCAGGGAAGGGGCGGTGAAACTGGTCGTAGCGCGCTGTCCACGGTGAACCGAACGGGGTTCCGCCGAGCACCTCCGAACGCCGGCGCCAATCCTTGGTTTGCGCGTAGCACGAGCTAGGAAACTTGGGTGGAAGAACGGTGGAAGTTGGAGCACTCTCTTGTGATTCTTTTTGCTGCTTGGGGCTCGATCATCCGAGCTCGGGCGAGCATGGGCGAGGGAGGAACAGCAATGGCGCCGGGCGGTTTCCTTGCGTAAGAAACCGAGCAGCGGTGACCGTGCGAGGGGGCAAAAGAGCGTTTTGGTGCTTCAGCTGGGGGGGCGCGGAGGTGATCACGCGGCAGGGAAGCAGGAGCTGGCGCGGTGTAGTCCTCGGGAGCGGGTTTTGCCGGGCGCTGGCGGTCTCTCGGCGATCGGCCGATGGAAATAGAGGCGGTGAAGGAACTTGGGTGACTGACATGTGGACCCCCTCTCCTCATTTCTCAGTAATTTTTACCACTGATATTTCTTCACAGCTACTCAAACTTAAAGGCTTTGCTTCACCTCAAAGTCATAGTTTGAACTCCCTGAATTCAAATGATTCGGATTCTGGTGTGAAAATTTGAATTGTAATTGATCATTTGAATTTGAAAAGGAGTTTGAATTCTCCACTTTGTATTGCCCCCAAAAATATAGCAAACCAGCTCCAAAGTTTCCAATTTCTGGCATGGCTGCTAATTCAAATGTGGAGAACACATTTGTGGAACCAAATTTGCAAATTGGGGGAATTGGAATTTGAAAGTGAATTTAAAATTCAGATTAAGGGGCTTCTCCTTTTTAATTCCAAACAAATATCAAAACTCCTCCAAATGAGCTGAAATTTGAAAGGGTGAATATTTGGACTACGAAGATCCAAGTTATGAATTTAGATCTCCATGTTTGGAAGTTTTTGGTAGATTTAAATCTTTACTTTGAACTTACACCTTATAATTCAAAGTTTTAATTCCCCTCATTTTTCATAAGTGTACATGAGCTGAATTTTCTTGCTACCACTTTTGGGGATTTTACAATACTCATCTCGGTACTACATTTCCTCACCAAAGAAAAATCCTAAGCCGGTATTCTGGCATATACGTGTCAAATGGTGGAACTAAGAACGTCACTCACAAACGATTTCTAAGCGTCATGTTCTAACGTGGTTAAGGTACCTGCAGAAAACCACACAATAATGGTTCACACAAAGGTTTTGACATTTCAGGCATGTCCATATCATAGTAAAAACATACGGTCTGTATCATTGCCATACGGATCGTCCTCGAGTCAAGCCACGTCTCAAGGTACATGGTCGTGTTTTCACACCACACGACAGGGAACCCGAGTAGAGCGTGAACTGGTCGTCACGGTTGGGAATTTCATCAGCCCAACGGATACCACCTACTGCCTCATGACCATTGAGGCACACCGATGGCAAGCGCTGCGTATGGCCCTTTGAACATTGAACGTTCAAGAGTTGCATACTATGGTGTTGCTTACCATACGATGGGGTATTATCACTTTTGCCTAAAGCACGCTGAGATCAGCGTTTTCATATGCTCTCAGAACCTTGAGAAGGTTCAGAGACTTATATTCACTATCATGCCAAGCCACGGTAAACCATTCCATACTATTGCTCGTATGGTGAGCTTACCGCAACTGATCCGCCTGCGGTGGCGTATCTTACCTGACGTCGGAGCGTCGTTATAGAATGTATAACACATAAGTTAGTTTTTCCATCTTAATATCTACTACTATCATAGACCTTATGTTGGCATAGTGACTAATCCTCACTCGACCACTTCTAAATTTTCAAAATAGGCTCTTTTCGAGTGTGCTATTCCCAATGCGGCTCTGATACCACGACTGTGAGGACCACCTCGTGGTTCACCCACTCCGGGATCGCAGAGGGTGGTGCCGTGCGATGCGGCACCCAACAGCACACAAGAAAAGATTAAGAACAACATACAAACTTTTATTTTACATATAACACAGCGGAACTCTTTTACAAAACTTAATTATTCAGCGGAAGTCTTATTAATAGCTAAACTAATAGCCTAGCTATGCAAAAGTGCAGACGTCCAGCCCGGGGACGCTACACACTAGCAACATACAACCGAAGATCACGGCGGCGTGCAAGGCTCCAGCTCGGCCGTGTACCCCGATGGGGGCATCGCCTCGTCCTCGAACCCTTCCTCATAAATCTCACCCGCACACAGCTCAAATATTGCAACTGTGAGCACGATGGCTCAGCAAGGCTTAACCGACAACCCTAATCATGGAACTCTACATGCAGGGATGTGTAAAAAAAGAAAGGGCAGTCCGGTGCATGTAGCTCCCACTTGCGCAGGGTCCGGGGAAGGGTCCGACCCATTTGGGTCTTTTGTACGCAGCCTTTCCCTGCATTTCTGTAAGATAGGAAAAAGACTTTGCAGTAAGGACAGGCCTACATGTTAATCCTTACTTTCAGTTTTACAGCCATAGTTTAATGTGCCTTAGGCAGCCCTCACATCAGAAATCCATAATCAAACAAGAATCGCTTTCCTCCGATGTGGTTATGTTCAAATTGGAAGATAAACTTAATTAGCTCTACATCCACAGCAGACATAGTAACAAGACAATATTAGTTCAATACAGCATATTAATCTGGCTTCTTTCACTTCTTACTACGTCACAGCACAGTGAACAAGTGGTACTCAAATAACCGCGAGGCATGGTGATTGCAATCAGGAGACATCCGGATAACACGTCACATACACCCACCTTCAGAAGTATGGTGCTTCACACCTTCCTACTCTGTTGTATGCAGTAACCTTTCAAAGGCAACCCAAAAGCCGAATCGGTCCATCCGTAACGGGCAGGAGATCCTCGCGTGGAGCGTGTCTGCGCCCACCGGCAGATTTACATATTGCTATTATCAACCCACTCCTATAAAACGGTTGGGTAAGCCTCGGCACCCAGGTTAACCAATTACATCCGTTTCCTGGTTCCCATATGCCAGTATGCATCCGGTACTGTTCAAACATGTCCAGCAGGGCCGCACATAGCTCGGTCCTCAATCGACACCAACACGGGTACGCACGTGAGACCTCTGCTCACTGCATCCTATCCCCCTTGCTGGGTCTCAGTTTCACATTCTTAACCCATTATCTACCTCTTTCCATTCTGTGTGAATAAATACCTATCTCGCGAGTAGATTCCAACCACTCGACTTCTACCGAGATCCTAATAATATTAGCATGACATTCTCTACTCTTCGAGTTTGTAAACTCCCAACCCTCCATTGGATTTAGAGGTTATGCAAGTGGGGTTTCAATCACCCTAACTCTAATGCAAGCAATTCACCCTAAAAGTGATACAAATGAAAAATTTGCAAAAGTACTTAAATGCAAACCAGGGCTTGCCTGGTTGCGAGTCAAAAGAGAAGTTAGCGTCGGGTGGGAGGACGTCCAACGCCTCCGGTGTGTCCTCAACTTCGGTCACTATATGAAATATAGCAAAATATATGTATAAGTGCTAATGAAGTATAAGAATTACACTTCTATTCATAGCTACTGCTATTTAGGTTCCTTAATTGGCTTTGGAATTTTTCCAGTGGATACTAAACTCTATAAGGATGATCTGAGCAAGATTTGGAGAAATTCCATTGGACCTTGTGGTCTCCAAAAATCCTACAAGTCCAAGGATTCTCTGAATTTTTGATCCCAAATTTGAAGTTTTGACATGGCTAACAGCGGAATATCTAATTAGAGTAGGTCTTTATGGTTCTAGCAAAATTTGTTTCACCATTTTTGGAGCTACTTACAATGAGAAATGAATTTTTGAATTTGGACAGGATTTCTGAAAAGTTTCTGTTTAGAATTTGAATTTTCAAATAAAGGCTGAACTTGGGAAGACAACTTAGCCTAGCAAATGAATTACAATGAAGCTCAAATTTATACAGGAGATCACTAATATGATGAATAATATTCTGGCCGAATTTGAGGAAATTCCATAACAGGGATCTTCTGGAATTAATTCCCAAAAATTTAACTTTGATGAATTTTGGAGAGAATTCCAGAGATCTTCAGATGAAATTCTTTGCATTTCTGCAAAGTACTGACTGTGAGAAATTCAACAAAATTTGTTTCACAAATTTTGGACATCCCTACAGAAAGTTATGGAGGTATGAAGTTTGAACCATTTTTCTGGAAATCAATTCTATGATTTTTAGCTAATTTGTTTTACACTGAGATAACCTACTGATTAAGCCCTCTAAATCAGATCCAAAAATCCTAAAATATTTACTGGAGATAAGGAACTGTGAAAAGGATTGGCTGCCCAAAATTGGGAATTTTTCATTGAGAGAATCCTTCCTGGAATTAATCCCTAAAGGATTTAATAAAAAGAATTCTACAGATATTCCTGGGTATTTTTATAGCAAGCACTTTGGTTCTCTGCAAATAACTTCTTATGTGGAATCCAGCAAAATTTGTCTCACGAGTTTTGGAGCTTTCTACCCAGAGTTATTGGTTTTTCAAGTTTGAACAACTTTCTGTTTGAATTTTATGCAGAGCACTCAAATGTGGGGCCCCCTCGTCAGATCTTTCTTCAACCTCGAGTCAGAGACCCCGCGGACACATCACCCGATCATGGCGCGTGCCGTTCTCGCTTGTTTCTCAACCGTTTTTGCTCCGGTTTCGCCCTTCACGACCGTTGGAACGTGGCGCAGCTGCCGGGCAAGGTCTCACCCCTTGAAAATGGCCGGAAACGGGTCGGCACCGATTGCGGCGCGCGGCGGCGCTACATCGACGCGTTCCAACGTGTCCCAAGCCGATTTCAACCGCACAAGCTGCCGTACAGCATCCCTAGAGCTCGTGGAACATGGAACACATGCCAATCCTTGCAGCAAACGGCGGGAAAAGGGGGTTCACCGGAGGACCGACCCGTTTTTGCCGCAGGTGGTGAATTTTCGTCGCCCGGGGCGTGGGATGGACGGTTTTCTTCGGTCTTCGGTGTGGGAGGGTACAAGGAGCTCTAGTAGCTGAGGATTAAATTGTAGAACGGATGCTCACGCGTGTGGAGAGAATTTCTCGATTTGCTTTTGATCGGATCTTCATGTGCACTGGTGCCAAAACCCAAGTTCCGCCGAGCCGGCGATGGGAAAGAGCAAGGATAGGTCAGTAGAATGATCTACACACCATGAATCACCTTAGGGGGGTGTTGGTCGTGTGGGAGAGGCGCTGGACCGGCTGGAAGACGAGGAGCAATGAGTGCGGCGTTGTATGGACCCGAGGGAGAAGAACACGGTGTAGCAACGTCGGAGGAATCCGGGCATGGACTGGTGATGCTTCGGGGATGTCTAGGAGTGATCGGCGCAGCTCTCAGGTGGCTCAACCGGGCGTCCAGACCGTCGGATGGTGATTGGCGATGGGCATAGTTGATGGCGGCAGCGTGGTGTTTTGTCAGCCGAGCGCTCAAGCAGAGGGGGCGTTGGTTGAACGTGTGAACAGCAGATATTTGTTTGCCTCTACGATCTTTAGGGCTCTGCTGTGGAACCGACTCCTGAAAGCAAGAGCACACACAGCTCGGTGGAAGGTGCAGGTGCCGCGGTGTCAAGCTTGCATAGAGGGAAATGCCTGTGTTGCCTTTGTTCCACTGACCCATGGGTCCCACCGGTAGTCTCCGCCCTAAACAACAGTGGCTCCCTAATTTCAAATTCAAAAATGGCAGCCATTCCGACAAATTGAATTTGATTACCGGGAGTTAACCTTCTGTTAGGTTCAAAACTTTAAATTTGGTGCCTCGGTTCAGTTCCTGTGCGAGGGGAAAATAGCGCCCAGGGTTGCTGTTTTTGTGAGCAAAAGATCACGCCGGAAGCTAATCAATCCCACGAGCTGGTCGCCAGCGCGATGAAAAACAGCGAGGAGGTGGCCTCTGCTTGCAGCTCGGTTGGTGAGTGAGAGGATCACGCCGTGAGGTGTTGAAGCCACAAGCGGGTCGGGTGGTGTTCGACACCGAACAGAGGAAGTCTTCGGGAGCAAGTTAAAGCGACCCAATGACATGTGGGGTCTACCCCTTTACTCCTCTTATTATCCTCCAAATGTTTCCAAAAGATCTTCATTCCTGTAAATCCCCTCAATCTGATATGTTGGGAGTTTAAATGTGGGCGGAAGTTTGAATAAACCAAATCCAGTGTGAAGTTCACTTTCAAATTTAGATTCAACTCACATTTTGAAATGATCATGTTTAACTCCTTTTTAGCCCACTCTGAAATAAGAATGTGGCCACCGTGCATTTCCTCGAATTCAAAGTTTTGAGGATACATGTGTGCTCCAAACTTTTGGCAGCAACTTGAGGGGAACAATTAAGTTCAAATCTGAATTTAAACTCCCTCTTACACATGAGCACTGTACACATGTTGTTTAATTCAACCTTGGCTTAACACATTTCAAATGAATGTGATAGCTCGTTTGGTTGGACACCCATGTGCATCATCACGTGTATAAAGTTTTTTGTAAGTCCCATTTTCATGCATTCCAACACAAATGGGAATCAACATTCACTTTATTGACTTTGCATTTTTGGGACTTTTACACAACTCACCGCTGTCCACTCTTCTCCGGATGTGACATATACCCTTGTCCCTCTTCTGAGCCTCTATAATCTCGTCTCTGATTGTAGGAATAAGAGCGAGGTTGAACAGAGATCCGTAGGGAACTAAGCGCAGGCTTGGTTCTCCTTCTTCCTGTGCAGCCATGGCTAAATGGTGAACGTGAGCTTTCCAACTAAGTGCGTCGGCAACCACATTCGCTTTGCCCGGATGGCAATGGATCTCAAGTTCATAATTCTTGATTAACTAGAGCCATCTTCGCTGCCTCATATTCAGTTCTTTCTGTGTGAAGATGTACTTTAATCTTTTGTGGTCAGTGTAGAGATGTACTAGATTGCCTAGTAAATAATGTTTCCACATTTTCGATGCAAGGACCACTGCAGCTAGTCCAAGGTCGTGCATCGGGTAATTCAGCTCATGACCCCTGAGTTGTCGGGATCCATACGCGACCACGCGTGCTTCTTGCATCAACACACAACCCAAACCGATGTCGGATGCATCACAATAAGCATCAAACGACTTCGTGGTGTCCGGCTAGGCCAAAACCGGAGCTGTGGTGAGATGCTTCACTAAAGTTTGAGAAGCTTGTTCACATGAATGGCTCCAATCATACTTGGTGCTTTTATTCAACAGCTCCGTTATAGGTTTAGCGACTTTGGAGAAGTTTGGAATGAATCTCCGGTAATAACCCGCTAAACCTAGGAAACTCATCACTTCATGAACAGATCTTGGAGATTTCCAATTTAGCACTTGCTCGATTTTACTTGGGTCCATGGCGATGCCTTCCGCTGAAATAATATGCCCAAGAAACGGCACTTTGCTGATCCAAAACTCACATTTACTGAACTTTGCATATAGCTTGTGATCTCTCAAATGTTGGAGGACAATACGAAAATGTTAAGCGTGTTCTTCTTTTGACTTTGAATAGACCAAGATGTCGTCGATGAACACCACGATGAACTTGTCCAACTCCGGCATGAACACAGAGTTCATGAGATACATAAAGTGAGCTGGAGCATTGGTCAAACCAAAGGACATGATAAGATATTCATAAAGATCATATCCTATCGAGAATGTCGTCTTAGGTACATCTTTTGCCCGGATTTTTATCTGGTCCTACCCGGACCGAAGATCTATCTTGGAGAATACCTTAGCACCCACTAGTTGATCGAACAAAATATCGATGCGCGGTAGTGGATACTTATTCATAGTGACAGCATTCAGTGGACGATAATCTACGCATAGTCTCAAAGTTTCGTCCTTCTTCTTTACGAAGAGTGCGGAATAGCCCCAAGGTGATGAACTTGGGGGTATAAAACCTTTGTCCATGAGGTCATTCAGCTTCTCCTTCAATTCTGCTAGCTCCTTTGGTGCCATTTTATATGGTCACCGAGAAATAGGTGTTGTTCCCGGTGCTAGTTCTATCTTGAACTCTACATCACGTTCGGGCGGCATGCCCGGTAAATCGTTGAGAAACACATATGGATATTCACATACCATTGGAATATCCTCAAGTTTAGGAGCTTTAATCTGATGCACTGCTGCAATACATTGTGATGGATCCACAATATTCAATGTGTTGCAACCATGTATTGGGGAATTCATTTGGACAGTCCGAGAGCTGATGTCAAAGATAGCTCCATAATGTGTCAACCATGATATCCCCAATATAATATCAATCCTTTGGTATTTGAGTATGATAAGACTCGCAGGATAGATGTTTCCACCCAAATACAAAGGTGCCCGAGAGACCATTTCATCTGTGGATATCTTGCCTCCGGATGAGCTGATACGAAACAAATGTTTAACCGTGCTAAATGGAAGATAGTTCTTCAACACATAGTCTCTACTAATAAAGTTGTGGGTGGCTCCGGAATCAAACAACACGAAAGTGGGCTTTTCATGTAAAGTGAACATGCCTGCTAAAACTGGTTCACCTTTTGCAATGTCCTCAATAGTAGTGTAAATAACCCTGCCACCTTTTGAAAGATGCTTCTTTGAAAGTTCATGGTGCTGATCTGAGCATTGATGAGATGACACAAATTTGTGGCTTTGCTCAGCACCATGACGGTCTCGTGCTATAGAAATCCTCAGCTCTCTACTAACGCGAGGTGGAGATGACACGTGCATAGCTGGTTGCGGTAGGGTTACACGAATAATTTCTGATCGCTGCTGTTGAGGTGAAGGCTCATAAGTGATTAACTCCACCTGTGGTTGTGAGAGTTGCACCACAGACTGAGTTTCTTGCCTGACTGGTGAGCAATATCGCACTCGATATCGCTGTACGACGGCATACTACTTTGCAGCTTCGCTTCACAATGGAGATGCATGTCTTCTTTAATGATAGCGGTATTTACCAACTCATTGTAAATACCGTTATTGAACAAGGTCAATTGTTCCTTAAGTTCGACATTCAAACCTCGAAAGAAATACTCACACTTCAACGCTTCTGAGTCTACCATATGAGTGGCGTATTGTATCAAGTCTTCAAACTCTTTGAAGTACTCGTACGCACTCCTTTTCCCTTGCTTTAACTCTAGAAAGTCTTGATACTTTGTTCAAAGAATTCCCAAACAAATGTGACATGCCCGGAAAACATTCCGGAATTCCTCCCACGTCACATGATGACCTTCCAGAAGAGTAGCGATATACTCCGCCCACCAAACTCCAGCGGCTCCGTGAAATTGTTGAGCGGCAAATAAAACCTTCTGATACTCATCGCACTCAAGCATATCAAACTTGGCTTCAATACATTGGAGCCAATGAGTCAACTCCAACGGTTCTTTCGCTTCCGAGAAAACTGGTGGTTGTCTTGCTAAGAAATCTAGATAAGTACTTGGCGGGGGATTACACTATAAGGTCTCCTGTCATAAGCTTTGTTGCACCAACAGATCGAGAGACTCAGCCATCTTTCCTAAGATTTCCTCCAATCCGGTTGATGATGTCGGCACTTGTTGTCGTGGCGAATTATTTCCGTCGTGACTCGACTCACCAACCTCACTCCTGAAATGAGTGCGATCCATACTGCAAGAGTGAGCAATTTACTGTTAAAAATTCAAAGTTTAAACTCAACTTGAATTCAAAAATATTAACAGTAAAGCATAACATAGATATTGCAGCACTACACAAGCTAACTAGGGCTTCGACAATTCTGAGATCTACCCAACGTGAGCAAGTTTGTCCAAACCCTTAACTCAAACAGTAGTAAAAACTGAAAAATAACTCAATAGCATGTTATGGAACTTACAGAAGTCTAAAAAATTCCCGTCCACAACAAGTCCTAAGTTACATGGGCAAAGAGTAATGCTCTGTTCAAAATAACCAATCAGCCTTAATCCCAGAATTTGAATATGGAAATGGAAATTTCATGTCTCAAGTTGAATATCAAAGTTTTTGTAAACTTCAATATATTTCCAATGAGTAATTATTTTCCTCCAATAAGTTTCTGGATCAAAAGTTGTGATATTTCAAATTTGACAGAAATCTGGAACAATTTTAATAGCACCTCCTTTGGAAGTAGCTATTTAGTCCGCAAAATTTCTTACAATTAGCCTCCAAATCTGGAACTACAAAGTTGTAGCAAATATCCTAAACTTTCCAACGGTGTGTTACATGAACCTTAGAATTTTTTCTACAGAAAGTTATGGTCAAAATACAGAAATTTCCAGAGAGCATTTTGTGTCTGCCCTGTTTTTGGACAGTTCATACTCATATGAGAATTTCATCCATTTGGAGGGTGATTCTGATCTGGAGTTCTACATAAAAGTTGTAGAAGGCTTCAAAACCTTCCTAGAAATGTATCACACACCTCCATTCGTTCAACCACTCAAAAGTTCTGTCCTGTTCAACTTCAGCAAAAATTCTGCCGACAACAGGGGAGGTTATTCCTAAGTCTTTGTGAAGGAATCTATACCCCCAATTGACTATTAGTTCAATATAGAATTTTATTAACCCCTAATAGAATCCTAGACTCCAAAATTACTCTTTGATTTGCAAACCTCCTTTTTCATGCAGTTCAAAACATATAACGGTACTACGTTTCCTCACCAAATAAAAAATCCTAACCGGCTTTATACCAGCATATACGTCTCAAGTGGTGGCACTAACACGATCACTCACAAAAGTTTTCTACACGCAATGTTCTACTCGTTGTTAAGATACCTGCAGAAAACCACTCAATAGTGATGCACACAAGGGGTTTGTCATTTCAGGCAGGTCCACATCATATAATAAAAACATACGCCCCGTATCATTGTCATACGGTTCGTCCTTGAGTCAAGCCACGTTTCAAGGTACATGATCGGGTTATTCACCACCTGACAGGGGTTCCACACTTTTGCAATAAAGCACACCGGTGGAACAACACTTTCGTAAGCCTCATAGGACATGAAGAGTCCTAGAGAACATACTTCGTGTTACAAACCACACGATGGGGTCTCCTCCTCTTTCCCCTGGGTTTGCACACTGGAGGCTAGTGCATTTCATATATCTCTAAGACCTGGAGAGTCTTAGAAAACATATTCACTTCCCGTCCATTGCTGAACGGGACATCCCACACTACTTTCCTCGTATGGGGGAGCTAACCGAAATTGATCCGCTTTCGGTGGCGTTCCTTACCATGCTTACCTCCACGTAGGTGTGTAGTTACAGAATTGAAATACTGAAGAATAATAAACTGTTAGCTTGCCACTTTAAGTAACTATGCTAATAATAGTCCTTATGTGGCCTTACTATACATTCCTCACTCGTATATCTCTAAGTTTTAAAAAATAGACACTTTTTATGCGTGCAATTCCCAATATGGCTCTGACACCACGCTGTGAGTGGCCCCGCCCCGGCCCCGACGGGGTCGTGTCGCTCACCCAGGAATCGCACTGGGTGGTGCCGTGCGATGCGACACCCAATAGCATGCACGAAAAGACGGTAAGAACATATGAAACCATTTATTTACTCAAGATAAGATCTTTTACAATATAATGTACACACGCAGCGGGATTTAAAAGCTGGACATCTACTCATTCTCGACCCTAACTATGCCGAAGAGAAGTCGTTCAGCCCGTGAACACTTCCTACTAGCTTCACCAAGTAAGGCAGCGGCTAGGTTTCCGGTGAGTAAAATGAACCATGAGATTCGTCGTCTCACCGAACAACTCTCTTCATAGCAGGCATCCTGCTACCTACAAAAACAACTCAGAAGCAACCGTGAGCACTAAGGCTCAACAAGTCTTAACCGTCAATCCTAAACATGTAACTCTACATGTAGGGGTAGTAAGACATTAAGAATATGAACTTTGCATAAAGAAGCTTGACTAAACTTGATCCTTATATTCAGTTTATCATAGCATTCATTTTAGTGGTCCTCATGCCTCACAACACCGGAAGTCCACAATCAAACAAGAAACACTTATCCTGATGTTGCTAGCCTAAGGTGGAATAGAAACTTAGTTGAAACTAAATCTACTTCAGTCAAGGTTCCAATACAATGATTAAGCCATAAACAACATGTTAAGAGACTTAGTTCCTTTTCTTACTACGTCACGACGCAGTGGGCAAGTATTCTTAATCCTCTTCCGCGAGCGCCGGCGATTCGAATCAATAACAACCCGGAATGCACGACACATACACCCACCTTGAAAGACTCTCACAAGATATCTTTCTTACGTTGTATGCAGCAACCTTTCACATGACACCCCGACATAGAAAAATGTTTCACGCCGAGCAGGATGGTCCTCTACGCGGACACACCCAAGTTACCTACTAAAGGATTTACACCTCCCGCCTTCTCAACGCCATTCCCACGCGAAGGATGAGTTTCTATACCATGGTCCATCGAGTTACATCGGTTTCATGGGTCCCATACCCTACTATATATCCGGTACAGCTCAATCTTGTCCAGCAGGGCCGCATATGCGTGGTCCTTAATGGACACGGACGGGGCTACAACCAACCTCCACATTTGCCTTACCATCCAGGCCTAGGCCCAACGTGGTCTCAAGCATTGTCACACCCATCGCAGGTCGAGCCAACCTTGAGCGCTCCATCCTACAGGAACTTCCCTGTCCTCATGTCATTTTCATGAGGGTGCTCTTATCATCAACCTCTCGCGAGTAAACTCCATTACTCGACCTTTATCGCGAGTAGCTTTTTACTACTCGACTTCTACCGAACTAGCTACAACATTAGCCTAGCATCTACGACGAGGCAAAGCCTACACTAAAACTTCTACTCAGGGATGTAATGGCCATGCAAGTGGGTTTCAAGCATCCTAGACATAATGCACATTATCAAGTCTAATGAACATGATGTGAAGTAAAGCAAAATTTAAAACAGTAATTATATGCAAACCAGGGCTTGCCTTGCTCAATGGTTTTGCTAGAAGCTAGGAGTTAGTCCTCCTCCGAAGAATTCGCAAAACTTGTCACGAGATGGAGATCCTCGCTGCGGAGTTGAGTCCTCGTTGAACTCAACGTCACGTGAGCTATTAAGATGATTATGGACATGTATTCAAAAGAAATTTAGAAAATGTTTCAAAGCTGTTGTACAAGTTAACTCACACATAAGAGGGATAAACAACAGCACAGTTTCTGTTGTTGGATTTACAACCTTAGAGAAAAAGATGCTAAGTAAAATGGAGGTACTATTAATCACCATGTGTGATTAAGTCCATTATATGAACACTTAGACCTACATAATGGTAGCTCAAAGTCCAGGGTTCCAATGAAGCTGAAAATTTAACCTTGGCTTCAAGGAGAGGTAGGTAGGCAGTGTGCACAATTTGAGCTCATGACAAGGCTCCATGTGATCACAACAATTCTTGATGTGGTTTTAGCTAATCTGCCTTTACCTCCTAGATCTTAAGCTTTACTATGCTGCAAAGTAGACTTATTGTGAAGTACAAAATGCCCTGAGTCCATAGGAATTGGTAAAATTTTTTTGTAGTTTCCTACATGGAGATATGAATTTTACAAGGATTGGGGAAAAGCTGAAAATGGGTTCTGTTTATTTTCCTATTTTTCAGAGCATAAAGGATTAGCACATCATTTGACCAAGCAAATGAGGTCCAATGCCCCTGAAATTTTAACTGGAGTTCAAGTATATTTGGAAGGATGACCTTCCCAAATTTGGGAACCAATAAACAAAACTCCTGGAGTAAATCCTACAATATTTTCTTTATATGAATTAATGATCCAAATCCAAAGATTTTCATAAATATTGGGCTGCACCACTGGATAGTACTCTCTGAGGGGAATCCAACAAAATTTATTTAACAATTTTTGGACACTCCCACACAAAGTTGTGGCTATTTAAAATTTGAACCGAAATTTTGAAATTCTGAAAAGTTTAAACACCTGCCAGTGGGTCCCACCTCACAGTGCGTCTTCAACCTCGCGCTAGAGAGCTCGGGGGCGGCGCGCGGAGGCGAGGGTTGCCGGACCGATGTTTCCGGTCATCGACCAAGCTAAAATTTGCCGCCCCCACGTTTTTGACCACGGAGAATTCAACGGCGAGGTCAGTTTCGACCTGTTTTGGCCAGAACACCCCGCACGGTAGTGACCGCGGCGGCTAGGGTTCCGGCGTTGTCGGAAACCCTCATTCCTCCACTAAATCTGTGGTTCTTTAGCTCTAGAGCATCAGTGGAGTGTGTAAAACATGAAATGAAGACGCTTTGGGGCTGAAAATGTCGGCAACTACATCCTCGACGGTGAGCCGAGGTGATTTTAGCCGGCGGTGAGAAAAACGGCTCTAACGTACCCGATACTCGACGGTTCCCGTTGATTATTCTTCGAGGATGACCGCTAGGGTGTGAGGAAGGTCCTAGGAAGCTTGCTCGGTCTGTAGTTAACCGGTTAACTCGAATTTTGGCCGAGACCGAGCCTTCCCCATATGAACTAGGTTTAAGAAAACGGTAAAATTTGTGATACCGGTTCTAGCAAACGATAAACGGCCTCTGGCTACATGATCAGGACATGCAAGCGCACCTCTTTTGTGTAGAGAAGTGACGACGAAGAGGCTCGTAGCTCGCTGTCCACGGTGGACCAGAGTGACTTCCGCTGGCTTCTCTTCGGTACTCGGCGGCGATCGTCGCTTTGCGAGCAACAAGAGCTAGGAGCTTTGGAGGTGTATTGGTAGCACGCTAGCGCACAAGATGGTGATGCTTTTTCGTGTGGAAAGCTCAAGCACCCGATGCTCGGCTAGCGTGGGTAATCAGAAAACGGGGAGAGAACGGCTATAGAGGGTGTTCTTGCGGGAGCAAGCAACCGAGGGAGCGAGGGCAGAACGGAGAGGAAGAGACGAATTGGCTTCGATGCACTCTCTGTGCGAAGATCAGACCGAGCAAGCAGGAGGTGGCACCGGCAAGATTTGGGAGGGTTGGCACCGGCGCGCTGTCGCGCGTGTGTGCAACCGAGTGAAAAAACAGAGGCGGTTCTCTGGGTTGAGTAGCTGACATGTGGGTCCCAGTCCCTCACTCTCTCCTCCCTCTGTGCTTTAAGATTCCCCCGCAATGTTGTCCAAATCACACCAAATTTTGAGGATAGGCCAAACATGATGTGAGGAATTTGAATCTAAACTCAGATTTTAAAATTGAGCATGTTTGGTTCAGTTTCCGAATTCAAATTTGAATTTGAACTCTCCCTCATTTATTCATTGGAATAAATAGTATATGAACCATAAAATTCTCCAAATTTGAAATTTAGGCTCTTGAATACATGAGGAATGCATCGGTGATCTCACATATAAGCCTTTGGACAATCTGAATATGAATCCTTTTAAAAGATTCAAATCATGTTTAAATTTCCCTCCATCCTCTTCATTGTGAGGGTTAACATGAATTCAAACTTAGGAAGTGAAGTTCCCTGCTTATGTTAACATGTGCTAATCCTGAGTTGAAGAAAATTTTTAACTCCCTCACATGTCCATTTTTATGTTCATCATTTCATGTGACACAACTCAAACTATTCCTTTGCCTTAACTTTGTTTCATAAGTTGAAATCAAACTTTACAAAAGTCAGGGCTGTTACAGTGGGAAGGAGATCGGGGAGGTAGCAGCCGAGGGTGACGGTGAGGAATCAGTGGGCGCGGTGGAGAGGGGGGATGGGAACAACAAAGGAGGAGGGAGGGAAGGCAGATGCCGGGAGTGGCGATGAGGAACTGGTGAGAGCAGCGGGGAGGAGGGAGGGAAGGAGAAGAGAGATGCAGGGGGCCCCAACGGTGGGGAGTCGACTGGGGAGGCAGCCGCCGAGGGTGGTGGTGCGGTCCCCTCCCGCGTTGCCTTACTAGGTCAAGTTGGTCGATAGGGACATAAAACACCGAAATGTTGGCCATAAAACACCTACGCTACACATGTGAAGTTCCAATATAGGTTCTCTACACGTACAAGTCAAATTTCTTGTGCGACCCTTTTCCAGCATTACTCTAATCAATTTTGTCCATATCTCTTCTGTTGCCATATACATTTTTGCAACAACCTCCTAAAGACATCAAGTTTTGCCTTCCATGGTAGTAAAGATGGTCCCAATTCACGTAGCCATATACATCATATCTCCCACATTTCATTCCACCAGCCACCAGCATTTCCTCTACTAGCGTTTCCAGTTGTTTGCTCCACTCCACTGTCATCCTGCAAGGATGGCAAAAAAGACGAATAGACCACCGGCCAGCTCAACATGAGTAGTAGCACAAGAAGCATTACTTTAACACCCGACAGCTAAACTCCCTGATTTCCTTCTTAATTTAGCATGCATGATGGGGTCCAGTTGTAGCATGCATGATGCGGTGATCCCGGACCGTTGAATTGCATCAAAATGGTGGTCGAGGTAGAAGGACGAAGAATTCCTGATTTCTTTCTTAATTTACGGCAAAAGACGACACTGATGAGTTGTGACCTGTAAGATCACACCTGGTTCCTTCTCACCTTCATCGCCATTTGAGAGGTGTGGGCCTCGTGATTTAAACCATCTGAACGGCAGGATGCGTGCTTGGTAGCACACGGTGCTTACATATACTGGGGCCCTAAACCCTCCCCCTTTTCCGTTTCCCTGCACACAATGTCTCCCCGTGGCGTCCTCACCCCCTCCGCCGTCGTCCTCCTGCCTCTGCTCCTCCTCCTCCTCGGCGCGTCTCCGTTGGGTCATGGCGCCTCAAGCCACAACATCACGAGCATCCTCGCGACGCACCCAGAGTTCACCGAGTTCAACGCCGCCCTGTCCAGCACCGGCGCCGCCGCGGAGATCGACCGCCGCAACACCATCACCGTCCTTGCCGTCAACAACACGGTGATGGCGGCGGCGCAGCGCCTCCATCCGGAGGACCTGAAGCGCTCGGTCTCCCTTCAAGTTCTCTTGGACTACTTCGACGACGCCAAGCTCAGCAACATCCAAGGCGGCTTCGCGCAGGTCACGAGCCTCTACCAGGCCTCCGGCAAGGCGCCGGGGAGCGCCGGTATCGTGAACATCACCACGGGCCACGCTGGCCGCGTGGCGTTCACGGCGGCGTCGTCGTCGGTCACCACGCCGGCCGCCGCGTTCTACGAGAAACCTGTAATGGAAAAGCCCTACGACATCGCCGTCCTGCAGGTGAGCGCCCTGATCTCGTCGCCACCGGCTGAGGCTCAGGCGCCAGCGCCCGGTGCGGCGCCAAGATCCAACAGCAGCCAGGGCCGCCCAGTCGTGGCGCCTGCACACGCACCTGCCACGCCTGCCCCTGCTGTGCCGACAACCGCACCGGCGACGCCTGCTCCTGCTCCCGTGACGGCGCCGGCAAGCGCACCGGCGAGGCCTGCCCCTGCTCCCGTGGCGGTGCCGGCAAGCGCACCGGCGACGCCTGCCCCCGTCCCCGTGGCGGTGCCGGCAACTGCACCTACGCCAAGGCGTCGCCCCGCACCAGAGCCGGTGAGCGCCCCTGCTCCTTCCCCGGATGCGGACGGCGAGCCACCGGCAGATCAGAAGAGCAAGGGTGCGAGGGGCACGGCATCATGGACTCTTGGAGAGACGGCGATGGCGGCCGCCCTCCCGGCGATCGTGTTGGTGCTCTGATTTGGGGCGTACTCAATTGATGCTTAGTCAGAATAATTAATGTTGATTTGGGGCTTAATACTCAACTGAAAACATTGTCTTCTGGCATGTTAATCACTAGCTAGAAGCTACATCTTTTTGGCCAAAATAACATGATCCAGCTTGTGTCTCCAAAATTACTGATGTGCCATGACGATTCTCTAGTTATTTCTCTTTCTCTATGATATTTTTCGAAGAGAAAAAAATCTCTCTGATCAGCTCCTTTTTCTGATCTCGCTCGACTTCTCCATCGCCCACACCCCATTGCTCCTTTTGTTTTCGTTCAAAAAATTCACGCCAAGGGAAATAGACCGTCGTGTTCAGAATAGAGCAAATGCGTTGTCACGACTTCCTTGGCAATTGCAACCTACGGAAACCATTTGATGTATTAGTGGCAACGCTTCCCTAAAAGACGCGCCTTGAAAGCCAAATACTTCCCAAAAATCTCATCTGATAGCCTGGCTCCCGTTGTAACTATTCATTAGAACGATAAGTTGAGAAACCTTTGACAGCAAAGCTTTTTAGTAAGTTCTTTTGTTTTTATTCTACATTATGCCAGCTCCACGAATCTGTTCAATTAAGTTAATTGGTTTCTTCGTTCATGTCTTAGGGGCAAGTACAATGATTTTGTCTCATAAGTAGGGGCTGACTAAAATGCAAACAACTATTTTATTCAATCGTGAAAAAACTCACTTATGTCACAAAATCCCCATCGTACGGTAGCTGTATTTTTTAACTTAAGCACCTCTACTAATAACACAAATTGAAAAAAATAAAACGTGGACACCATTGCTAGCCGGAGATGCATAAGTGAAAAGATACAGTATAAAGATAGTATGGCTTAAGTCATTATAGGAAAAAGACAGATTAATGAAGGTACCATTGTTAATAAAATTGATTGCGACGGTGGGAAGCAGCCGTCGTGAATAATGGTCTTATTCATGGCGGCTGACTTAGACTGTCATGAATAATGGTCTTATTTACGACGGTAGGCCGTGACCGTCGTGAATAAGGCCATTATTCACGACGGTTGAGCCGCACCGTCGTAAATACTGCCCTAGTTATCCGTCGCGCGGCCGTCGCCCGCCTCACTTACGCGCCCGACTCGCCGCCGCCGCTGCACACCCCGCCGCCTAGACGCCGCCCCGCCCCGTCCCGGCCGCCGCCGCACCGCCCCCTCGCGGCGCAGCCCTGCCCCGGCCCAGCCGCCGCCGCTGCCCCGCCCGCCGGCCGCCCTGGTGTCTCGCCCCGTCCGCACCCCGGCGCCACCCCGGCCTCCCCAGCGCCCGGCCCGGGACGCCTAGTGCCGCCCCGTCCGGCCCCCGCCGCTGCCCGGCCGACCACCCGACGCCGGCTCCGACCGCCCCGCCCTGACCCGGCTCCGACCGCCCCGCCCTGACCCGGCGCCACCCTTCCCCGACCCGGTCGGCCCCGACCGCCCCGCCGGAGACCCGGCCCCGCCCCGACCCGCGCGCTGCCCCGCCCCGACCCATTGGGGTTTTTTTAATTAGTTTTAATTAATTAGCTTATTTTTGTTTAGTTGTAATAATAGTTGTAATTAGGTTATTTTAATTAGTTTAGTTTGTAATTATGTTTTAATTAGTTTAGTTTAGTTTAATTACTTTAAATTAGTTTAGTTTAGCTTATCCAACCTGCCTAGGTCGGGGTCGGCGCGGGCATTCACGCACGCGTCGTCCCCGACCGGTTCCGCCGCCGCCGCTGCCCCACCCGGCCTCCCTGCGCGTCGCCGCCGCTACCAACTCCGGCCTCCCCGCGCGCGTTTGCCGCCGCCCGCCCCGGCCTCCCCGCGCGCCACCGCCGCCGCCGCCCACGCACGCTGCCGCCGTCCCGATCGCCCCCCCCCCCCCCCCCGCCCCCGACCGCCCCGCCGCAGGCCCGGCCCCGCCCCGACCTGGCGCCGCCACGCCCTGACCCGGCGCCGCCCCGCCCCGACCCATTGAGGTTTTTTAATTAGTTTTAATTAATTAGCTTGTTTAGTTTAGTTTACTTTAAATATATAGTTGTAATTAGGTTATTTTAATTAGTTTAGTTTATTTTATAATTAGTTTAGTTTAGTTTGTAATTATGTTTTAATTAGTTTAGTTTAGCTTTTACTTTAAATTAGCTTAGTTTAGCTTATTCAACCCGCCCGGGTCGGTGTCAGCGCGGGCATTCACACCCGCGTCGTCCCCGACCGGTTCCGCTGCAAACCCCGGCCTCCCCGCCCGCCGTAGCCGACTCCGAGCCTGCCACCGCCGGCTCCCGCCGCGGCCCCGCCCGCCACCGCCGGCTCTCGGCCCCGCCGTTGGCTCCCTACCCGCCCCGCCCGCTGGATTCTTGCCCGCCCCACCCGTCGGCTCCTTGCCCGCCCTGCTCGCCAGCTTACTATTATTTAAATTATTTAATCATTTATTTTTGTTTTGAATTGTTCAATTAGATTATAATTAGTTAATTGATTGTTTATGAGTGTGTACTATTTATACGTATATACGGGCTTCGAGCCGGTCCGACCCGGCACGGCCCAACACGGCACGACACGACATGGCCCAATCTGGCCCAACCTAGCACGGCCCAACCCGGCCCAACCCGGCAAGGGCCAATCCGGCCCGACCCGACACGACCTAGATGGTTTGAGTCACGACTTATGTGTCAAGACGAGCACGAAGGTGAACGGTGACAATGACTTGTAACTTTCAATGGTGACATGTCGCCCCTTTGAACTTTCAACTCTGACCAACTTACCCCCTCTTTCTCGTTCTTTCCTATCTTGTAAATGACTGAAAAATGAAAATGAGTAACATAACCTATAGAAATTTATTACCAGTTACGAATCTGTAAGTCTCACATGCGATAGACATGTGAGGCGTGCATGTTCGGAATTGTCCCTTTTTGGATAGCCTGAGAGTGACCGAGGACGTGCTTTTGACGAGTTAGGTACAAGGTCTGGATTTGGATGTGATTTCGACAGCATAACCCTAATGTTCTCTGCTGCACCATTTTTGGGCATGCAGTTGGAGAACAGCGGGGTTATGATGCCAAAATTTTGTTCAGATTCGGACATCGTATCTCTTCATAAGCACGTTACCTCGGTCACTCTTAGGTGGGTTTAGGACCTATCTCCCTAGTTGTAGGGGCCGGGAAAAGACATAAAAATGTACCAATAATGATTTGTCCGCTTTGAAGGTATAACCTTAGACATGGCTGAAGACCGGAATTGGATGTATTCTGGTTGGAAAAAGAATGGGCATCACTTAGAGGAGTGGTTCACCAAGACGGATGCTTTTATACAACGAGTTTTTTCATTGTGCAACAGCAGCAAGGTGCGGTGCCCATGTACCAAATGTCAGAATGCGATATTTTTTGACAAGGTGACGTTGAAGTTTCACTTGTGTCGAAACGGTTTCATGCAAAAGTATGAGGTATGGTACTTTCATGGTGAGACATGTCGTGAAGCTGTAGAATATGAAGTGGTGGATGATAGCATGGGAGTGGATAGGATGGACGAGATGCTTGAAGCCATAGATCCTAAGTTGACGGAGGATGCTCCTACAACGGATGTTCAAACGTTCCTTGAGCTTCTCAAAGCTTCAGAAGAGCCGCTGCATGAACACACAAAAGTGACTCTTCTTAATTTTATGACCAGACTTATGGCAATAAAGTCTAAGTATTTCTTCTCCAACAACTGTTACAACGATCTCATCAAATTGATCAGTAATATCCCTCCTCAACCGCATAAAGTGCCGAAAGATATGTACCAGTCCAAGAAATTGATTTCTGGTCTTGGTATGAAATATGAGAAGATTGATGTCTACCTAGACAACTGTATGCTTTTTTAGAAAGTGCACGCCGATGAGAAGAACTGCTTACAATGTGGCCAATCGAGGTTTGTCGAGGTTGATAATGACGAAGGAGAGCGTGTACAGACTGAAGTCACACATAAGCAGCTTCGTTACTTGCCTGTCACACCTCGGTTGAAGCGTTTGTTTCTCTCGAATAGAACTGCCAGACATATGAGATGGCATAAATAAGGTGTACATGAGAACCTCGGAGTCATGGTGCACCCGTCTGACGGTGAGGCCTGGAAGGCGTTGGACCGTTTCGATCCAGATTTTGCCAACGATGCAAGAAATGTTCGCATCGGGTTAGCGACGTATGGCTTCTCACCGTTCAGTACAAATGTCACACCATACTCATGTTGGCTTGTGTTCGCTATTCTGTACAACTTACCGCCATCTCTCCGTATGAAGTATGAATTCATGTTCCTTTGCCTCATCGTTCCTGGACCAGATCATCCTGGTTCACGACTCAACGTGGTGTTGAAGCCGTTGATTGAAGAGTCAAAATTGTTATGGACAGGAATCGAAGCATACGATTTGTCACAAAAAGCAGAAATTTGATCTTCGAGCTGCATACTTGTGGTTTGTTCATGATTTTCCAGCATACAGCATGTTTTTCGGCTAGAGTACTCATGGTCGTTTGACATGTTCGATATGTGCTGCGGACACGAAATGTTTTTGTCTTATTCATGGTGGCAAGATATGTTACTTCAATAGAAGTCAAACACAACGAACGGCTACAAGGCCACGACACCTTCGTCCTTTCATATCAAGTCCAACAGGTGTATTATTTATATTATCCATGCAAAAATCTACATGCTTGGTAGGTTGTACACAAGGTGAATCCTCGTGAGCAGTTATATACACCAGATAATGCTGGGTACCAAGATAGTTTGTTGAACTTTGAGATTGATGAGGTTTACCAAGAACAATAGTTGCCGGACTCTTTTGTCATTAAACCTGGTCTAGGTCTTGATGAGTTAGTTGGAGATGCTCAAGATTTAGAGACTCGTGGTATGTGAAAATAAAAACGAAAAACAATTACGACAGAAGATCGGTTGTCCAGATTAAGGAGTAGATTTCATGGTCGTTATACCGATGAATTTTGAAATAAGTTTCGAGTAACGTCTTATATATTTTCAAGTAACATCTTATATCTCTTCTTTCGTCTTATATATTTTCATTTACATTCATTAACAAATTTTCGTTTCAATAGGATGTCGTCGAGCAGTGGTAGAGGAAAGGGAAAGGAGAGGAATCTAGCTAGAGGTTTCTTGCGTAGGGAAGCTGACGTCTTTCAGGGCAGTACGTCTAGCGGACTTTCTGCTAGACGGGCTGCTTTGATGAGTCAGCTACCAGAGCTGAGAGGCGCAGCAGTCACCTTACAGTGGTTAAACGAGGTAAATAACATTTTGTGAATCTTATAATATTAATAATTACTTCATTCATCTACATTACGGTTCTTTTCAATTATCAGGAGGACTCTAGGTCCGAGGACACAGAGACGAGAGGTGTAGCCAGCACAGGCTGACCACCCTTCGAGGTCGGGTAGCCAGCCTGTGGACCCGCCTGTGGACTCTTCCAGTGACCACTCCTCCGCGTCACCTGACGTCGAGCCACCTCAGAGGCGTCGGACTAGGAGGAGTCACTATGTGTCTACTTCTCCTGCTCCTGCAAACCCAGATTACCGGATAGTTATTTGTCCGGTTGGCGATATGTAAGTAAATCTCTAACTCTTCAATTTAGATTATTTTAGCATTCTAGATGTATGGATTTATCATTCTCTATCAGGTCTTGGTACGATGACTCGTTCACGGACCAAGGACGCCACAAGCAGGTGAACAATTTCATCGTGCGGCTTATCCGTTTGCACTACCCCGGTGTAGTGAATGGTTTCCCCGCCACGTCATGGGCCGATTACACCACCGCCTAGCACGTTCCTCACGGCAATCTCCAGGAGGCTGTGTGGTCCGACTTCATGGTAAGCATGAATTATATATTTCTGTAATACAAGTCTATAATATGGTTAATATCAATGATGTATAAATACGTTTTTAGGCATGATACCGTTTGGACGACGAGGCTGAGGTGGACTACGCCCGAGCCGTGTTCCAGAAGAACGCTCGGAAGCTCATTACGCAGTCGCTATCAAACGAGAGAATTCAAGCGACGAGAGCGTACATGAAGCTACATCCGAAAGAGGGCGAGCTGGGGGCCTTCAGGAACGTGGCTTCCAAGTACTTGACGGCGGAGCAATATGCAGAGGTAAATTGTAAAATATTTATTTTAAAATGCGGAACAAGCACAATAGGAAATAGTCTATAATCTAATAATAAATGTATACAGGTTGGTGTAGCGTGGTTAGACGACCTTGCGGAGGACTATCGTGCCTTATGTGCTTTGTGGGCGAGTCAGGGATTCCATGAAGTTTCTAGGACCCATCAACAGAGCAGAGAGACGGATGGAAAGCACACGTTTGGTACGGAAGGCTACTTACGTCTGGCTAAACGCATGGTATGTGTGACTACTATTATTTTGAAATATGTTAAAGTTATTCATTGAACTAACACATATATATAGGAGCACAAGAGTGGTCAGGAGCCTACTCCAATTCAGGTCTGGAAGAGGGGTCACAGGGGAAGTGACCCGTCATAGCCTGACCAGCTGTGTTCTCACGTGGCGTCGGACACACTGGTGAGTTGTTTTGTATTTGTATTGACTTTTCATAAATAGTTTTGATGATATTATCTTTCCGTCTTTGTAGGCAAGGTATGGGCAGGAGGTGGAACGGCTTCACGGTGAAGGCTTCGATTGGTAGAGCGCGCCTGTCGGTACCTGGGATATGGGGTACCCCCGCGCACATGATAAAATGCCTAAGGAACTCGCCCTTCTCCGCAGGGAGAGCTCCGAAGGCGCCACGCGTCCGGCGGGGCCGGACCTCCCTCTCCTCAGAGGAGAGCTCCGGGCCCGCCACGTGGCATACAGAAGCCGGACCTCCCCCTCCGCAGGAGAGAGGTCCGAAGGCGCCGCGTGTCCAGCGGGGCCGGACCTCCCTCTCCTCAGAGGAGAGCTCCGGGCCTGCCACGTGGCCAACAGAAGCCGAGCCTCTCCCTCCGAGGGGAGAGGTCCGGAGGCTCCACGTGCCCCGCGGGACTGACCCTTCTCTTCTCTGAGAAGGGCTCCGGGCCCGCCACGTGGCAGCAGAGCGACGCTGCATGCCCCGAGCGATAGGCAGCGGGAGTAAATACGCCCCATACCTTGCCCGTACAAGGTATTCAAGGCCCGCGTCTTCCCAAGACGCGGAGACGCGGAGCACGCTTCTGTCAGGTGCCGTTGCGCCCAGTCGCATCACAGACTGGTGCGCGGTGTCAGAACCTGCCAGCCAATAAACACCGCGACAAGACATCCCATGCCGCCTACGCCGTCATCAACCACTACGACTAGCATGCGGCATGGGCAGGGCGGCAAGATGAAGACTCAGAAGCCTTCGACTGGAGACAACTACCGGCATAACTGCAGATACGGTAGATAATAAACAATCTTCCCGGGACCACCTGTCGGGTCCCGGCTCCCCTTGTAAGCCGCCCGAGTCTTGGACTATAAAAGGCTCGGGTAGGCGTCGATAGCAAGGGTTCGCACTTTGCAACTCATACGCTAGCCATATACTCACAAGCTGTAACTCACCCCCAAGCTCAGGCCTCCGGCCCCGAGCAGCAAGAAATACAGCGAGCTCCATAGCTCGCCCTGGACGTAGGGTTTTACGCTCCGGCGGCCTGAACCACGTAAAACTCATCGTGTCAAGCTCTTACTAACTCGTCCATCTGCGCAAGCTCTCCGCTAGAGACTAGCCCCACCGAAAAAAGAACCTCCGCGGGCTGCCCAGTGCAGGCCCGGGGGAAGTGTCGACTGAACACTTCGACATTTGGCGCGCCAGGAAGGGGGCTTTTCTCCTAGCGCGACGAGTTTCCGCCAACGAAGATGACCAAACTTCCTTCAGCGGCAAACTCTTCCCCTCTGCGTTCACGGCGAACCGTGACCACTGGGGAGTACATGTCGTCACACTCAGGACGGAGTGTGTCGGCACAAGCTGGTAGCCAGCAGCCGACTCCGGCATTGCCGACTCCGGTATGCAGGCCCCGACCAGTGTGAGATCTTCTGCGGCACTGAGCGTACACCATGGAGGTGCGCTAGCTGCAGCAAGAGCGCTGCTGCACAACCCACCTGCGGGGGATGCGCCCCATTCGGCGACCCAGCAATGGGTCCGCGAGGTGGACCGCCTCGTCGTCGCCGCCGCGAACCCTCGGTTTCGGCGAGGACGGCGCCCAGGACAACCGGCTGTGTCGCCGACGCGCACGCCCACGGTTGACGGGCTAACGGCGGATTCCAGCTCCTCCAGGCTCCTGTCGACAGACCTGAGAAGGGAGCTGGAACGGTGCCACTTGGGCCAGGACGCCCGGGTGTACCTCGAGCGACGCCGAGAAAGGCGTCGCAACCATGAGGCTGGCGACAGCATGTCGTCGGCCTCGACACAACCTGAAGGGCAGGTCTTCGCCACGCGAGTCCTGCCTCAGGCATATGCTGCGCAGCATATGCCACAACCATATGCGCCGCAAGCAGCGGCCCCGGTCTATGGTGCAGCCTTGCCCATGCCGGGATACGCGGTGCCAAGTGCGAACCAAGCGTTCGCAGCGCCAGTACCTGCAGCAGCAGGTGCAGGATGTGCAGCCCTTGCGCCCCACCTTCGTTTCGCGAGGTGGCCGCGCAAGTTACGGCCGCACCTGCCCGAAAAGTACGACGGTAGCGTCAATCCGGCGGAGTTCTTCCAGATCTACTCCACCGCCGTACTTGCCGTAGGAGGGGACGAGGCTGTCATGGCCAACTACTTCCCCGTCGCCTTGACCGGCCTAGCTCGGTCTTGGCTCATGAATCTACCTCAGGGGTCCATAACCTCCTGGGGAGAGCTCTGCCGGCAGTTCGTCGCCAACTTCGGCAGCTCCTACACCCGTCCCGGCACGGAGCTTGACCTCCACGCCGTCAAGCAACAGCCTGGGGAGTCGTTGCGCTCTTTCATCCAGCGGTTCTCCCAGGTACGCAACACCATCCCACATATTCAGAGTGCCTCTGTGGTGGTGGCGTTCCGACAGGGTGTCCGGGACGAGAAAATGCTTGAGAAGCTCGCGACCAGAGAGGTCCGCAACGTCTCGGAGCTCTTCAGCCTGGCGGACAAGTGCGCCAGAGCAGCTGAAGGGCAGAACTGGCACGCTCTGCCGACCTCCGAGTCGGGAGGACAGCCCGGGTCCGGTGCTGCTGCCTATGGGGGTGGCAAGAAGGCCAAGAATCGGGGGAGTGGCAAGATGAAGTCACCATTCACGGCCCCCGTCGCCGCAGCTGCGACGACTAGTGGGCCTCGGGGGCCACGCCCCGACAAAAGGCAGCGGCAATCACCGGTCCCATACAGTGACCAGGGCGGGCTATGCCCTGTGCATGGCACCGGCAACCATACTGCTGCCGAATGCTGGGAGATCCAGAGGCTTGCGGAGCGCTTCCGCAAAGGAAGACAGCAGAGGGCTGAAGCACCGCCCTACCCTCAGAGGGATGGCAAACAGAAGGTCGATGTCCCAGTCACCGCTGCCCATCAGGTGGGGTTCCAGGAGCCTCAGCGTGTCATAAAGACAGTGCATGACGGAGAGGACTCCAGTTCCGACGGTGACGGGCCAGGGCGTTAGCCAACTGCGGCGCGCCTCCGTGCCTTGAACATACCTCTCGGGAGCCGTCTAAGGTCTGTCAACCCCTTGAAGGCCTCGCCAGAGGGGGAAGACGCCTTAGGTCATCCATGACGAGCCCGGGCCTACCTACCCCTTGAAGGCCTTAGCCAGCAGGGGAGAACTCCCCGGGGGCCCCCAGGAGAAGCCGCGCAGGACCTGATCCAGCGCGAAGATAATAACCTCGTCGACAAGACTCGGCTGCAGGGAACACCCCACAACGCACGGTCTCGGCTAATGCTCTAAGCACTACCGCCAAAGAACCAAACACGTCGGGGGCCTGCAGGAGGGCAACCTGGTGAAGCGGCACACTCTATTCCAAGAAGGACCCATAAGCTCTCCCCCAGCAGGGAAGGTCCCTTCCGAATCATGAAAGCTGCCGCCCCAGGTACACATGCCTTTCAACCGAGAGTGGGATCCATTCCCAAAAATCCTTGCCATGAAGCAACGCTGTAAGTCCTACTTCCCGAGCATCAGTAGAACAGGGTTATTCCCTTCTGTAATGGATCCCATAGGATTTAGGAACAGAGCTTGGGGCAGCTAAGTCTCAAGGGACGGTACAGGACTACGTCCAGTTTAGCCTGGTTCCGACCCTAAGCGCGTAGAGTCTTGCTTCCCTTGAAGACGAGGCGGAACATTGCCTCCATGTACAGCCAGAATTCCATCTATGGGCCCGGATACAGAGACATGTTCTACTTAGCTCTCTCACATGCGCTCATTTAAATTATGCATTAATTTTTATGATCGCACTATCTCTGTATGTTCATCGTACATCTAGCTCCCCCTCTCCTGCGCTCATCCATAGTCGGCATTCGCTATCCTACCGAAGGCGGCTGCGCTTGAGGCACCTGCCGATGGCCGAGTGAGTCTCTCGGGCCTCCCCCAGTCAGGTGTTGCGGTGCCAGTTGGTTACCTCCAGGAAAGGCCTGCGTTGTGCATGGGGGGTCCAGGGTGCGTATCCAGCTTAGCCGGCCATGAGCCCAAAGCATGCGCATCTTGCCCTCCGGAGGTACAGGGGAGTACGACCGCTTTGCCTGGTCATGAACCCAAAGCACGTGCACTCTGCTTCCCCAGCGCATGGCCCGGTACTAGGGATCGGACGGCCGTACCCAGACCTCAGAGGGAGCCGGAGCTCCGGCGCCTCGTGCACAGAATTGCCCAAGCCCCGTATAGCGAATCAGGATCGTAAGACGGATAAGACTAGGAGACGGGAGGGGAGGACCCCTCGAGGAGAATTACGTTTCCTCTGCCTGTGTGCAGGACCTCCAGGTTACGGCGACAGGGACTGCATGAAGCAGGGGGGAAAGGAGCTACCAACTACTCCGGCCTAGGACTGGAAAGACCGGGACCTGCCCCTCCAGCAGGGGTGGGACCCGGGGACCCCACGTGTCCAGCGGGCCCGGAACTCTCTCCTCCCTTGAGGAGGGCTCCGGGCTCGCCACGTGGCAGGCGGAAACCGGACCTCCCCCCTCGGTGGGAGGGCTCCGAAAGCCCTACGTGTCCAACATGGCCGGAGCTCCCGCCTCTTAAGGAGGAGCTCCGGACCCGCCACGTGGCAGGCAGATTTGGAGCTCCCCATAGGGCGAGATCCGGAGACCTCCGGGGGCCCCTAACACGGTTAGGACCCGGGGAGGGTGTCTGTGCAAAGCTCCGAGATTGGAGATGGCCTCTGAGTACCTTGCGGAGCTAAGGACTCAGTCAGGCAAAGCCAAGAAGGAGAGAAAAAGCATCACAGACACAAGTATCCAAAAGAGTCAAATTAAGCGAGGCTCCATGAGCTGGACTACAGACTCGATAAAAAGGGAGAAACAAGTCCTAAGGACCTCCCGGCTCCCGCCGGAACCTTGCGGCTATAAGGGCGGCCACATCCTCGACTTCTGCCCTGGCAGCTTGCTCCCGCTCTGCGGCTGGGCCCTCTCTCGCTGGTTCTAGCGAAAAAGAGGGGTCGCGGCTCTTAAAGCATGCCAGCACATGTGAGGCGACCTCTAAGGCTAGGCCGCGCCCCTCGGCCTCAAGCTCGCTGGCGACCACCGAGTCTAGCCTGTCCAGCTTGGCGCCGATCGACTCCAGCGCGGGGATCACCTCCAACGCAGGGGCCGCGGTCCTCACCGGACTGAAGCCAAGAGGGATCAGGGCGTACCCCGCTTGATCCACGAAGCTCGAGACCGCAAGAGCCTCGGAGGACTGCAAGGCCGAAAGCTCCTCCACCTCACGGCGGGCCGCCTGCAGAGCCTCCAGGTTCCTCTCGGAGAATTCCTTCTCCTTGGCCGCCAGGGAGCTCTCCCGAAGGTGGAGAGTCTTAGCGAGCCGCTCCAACTCAGCGGCCTTGAAGTCGGCGGTCAACTCCCGGTCCAAGACCGCCCGGCGATCACAGGAGACCTGTTCCTCCCTCAAGTCGAGGTCTGCCTTCAGGATCTCCAGCTTTTCGATCCGAGCTCGAAGGTCATCCTCGCCCGCCGCCAGCTGCGCGGCGACCCTCTCCGCCTCAGCTGCAATGGAACGCTCCCGTTCCTCAACGGCGAGTTCATGGCGCTCCAACCGCTGCCGCATCTCTACAGCAGCAGAGAGGCTCTCTTCGGCCCGGGCGTGTGCCTCCAGAGCCTCCCTGTTGATCCGCCGCGATTGGGTGTCCATGCGGTCGACAGCCCGCTTCATCCGGTCGAGGAGCACTTCCCTGAAGTCGAGCAGCTCCCGCCTGGAGTCGAGCTCGCTCTTAACCTTCGCGGTCCTCTCCCGCAAAAGGTTCCCCCAGGTGAGGAGGCGATCTCGTTCAACCGTATACTCCTCCCGCTCGCGACCTAGTGCAGCCAAGACCCGCCGAATGCTCGTCTCGGCAAGCGTGAAGGCATCCGCCAGGGGCAATGGAGCGACAGAGGCTGGGGCAGTCCCCCCGACCTCCTCCATTACCTCATCCTCAAGAGGAGTCGACGCACCAGCAACCGAGACGAGACACCGATCACGAGAAGTTGGCTCTGAGGCTCTGGCAGCCGGGCCAGCCGGGCTCTCTTCAGCTTCTATCTCCTTGATCTGAGGAGAGGGGCGAGTCGGGGAAGGTGGTGCTGGAGAAAAGGCCGGGCCGCCTAGTGCAGGGTCAACCCGCGCTGGCTTGGGAGCCGCGGTGGCCGTCTCGGCAGGAAGAGACGACGCCGCCGCGGAGTCCGGGCACACCGGAACAGGAGAAGTTCGCGCTGACCTGGGGGCCGCGGCAGTTGCCCCTGGCTCCGAGCGCAGCGGCACAGACTCCCCGCAAGTCGGGGAAGGCGGGAAGCGCGGACACTCCAGCGGGCTCTGAACCCCGACTTCCGAGCCGGGGTAGGACTCCCAGAGCCCGCTACCGTCACTGACGGCCGCTCCGCAGTCGCTTGAACCGGCGGAACAGGGGACGCCCCAGAAGCTTCCCCCAGCGCATCAGCCCGGGGCCTCTTCGAGTTGCCACCGGAGGGAGTGTCAGGCACCCCAGAATCCCGACTTGGCACAGATGCCGCTGCTGGAGGGGATCGAGCGCGCTTCTTCTCTGGTGGCAGGTTGGAAGCCATGGCAAGGGAGAACTCAAGAGCAAAAGCACAAGAGTCCGAGAAGAAATGCAGAGAAGTGCGAAGGGAAGCTGCAATGTGGGTGAGACCCCCTCTAAAAACTTCCCGGGTGCAATTCCAAGCGATTCGGAACTCTTCGGATACACTGCATCGGCAACCGCTTCGGCTCCTAAACCGAGTGCCGATGACGGGTGGGCCCAAGCCGCCCAACTGAAGCGGTGGGTCAAGGAGTCAGTCTCCTGAGAAGATGAGCCGGCAAGGCACTTCGGCGGTTTCCGAAGAAAGCGCCGCAACGTGCAGAAGTGGCAGTCTTGGGAACCGCCGCAGTAAAAGCAACCATCAATTGAGCGCACGCTCCCACGATCCCGTGGCAGTTCGTGCTCCGGCAGCGGTCAATTCGGGACTTAGAGAAAGTGCGCGGATCGGAAGAGACGGAGGTCCCACCTCGGGCTCGCTATCTCCCCCGAGATGGGCCCGGGGGCCACTGTCGGTACCTGGGATATGGGGTACCCCCGCGCACAGGATAAAATGCCTAAGGAACTCGCCCTTCTCCGCAGGGAGAGCTCCGAAGGCGCCACGCGTCCGGCGGGGCCGGACCTCCCTCTCCTCAGAGGAGAGCTTCGGGCCCGCCACATGGCATACAGAAGCCGGACCTCCCCCTCCGCGGGAGAGAGGTCCGAAGGCGCCGCGTGTCCAGCGGGGCCGGACCTCCCTCTCCTCAGAGGAGAGCTCCGGGCCCGCCACGTGGCCAACAGAAGCCGAGCCTCTCCCTCTGCGGGGAGAGGTCCGGAGGCTCCACGTGCCCCGCGGGACTGACCCTTCTCTTCTCTGAGAAGGGCTCCGGGCCCGCCATGTGGCAGCAGAGCGACGTTGCCTGCCCCGAGCGATAGGCAGCGGGCGTAAATACGCCCCATACCTTGCCCGTACAAGGTATTCAAGGCCCGCGTCTTCCCAAGACGCGGAGACGCGGAGCACGCTTCTGTCAGGTGCCGTTGCGCCCAGTCGCATCACAGACTGGCGCGCGGTGTCAGAACCTGCCAGCCTATAAACACCGCGACAAGACATCCCATGCCGCCTGCGCCGTCATCAACCACTACGACTAGCATGCGGCATGGGCAGGGCGGCAAGATGAAGACTCAGAAGCCTTCGACCAGAGACAACTACCGGCATAACTGCAGATACGGTAGATAATAGATAATCTTCCCGGGACCACCTGTCGGGTCCCGGCTCCCTTTGTAAGCCGCCCGAGTCTTGGACTATAAAAGGCTCGGGTAGGCGTCGATAGCAAGGGTTCGCACTTTGCAACTCATACGCTAGCCATACACTCACAAGCTGTAACTCACCCCCAAGCTCGGGCCTCCGGCCCCGAGCAGCAAGAAATACAACGAGCTCCATAGCTCGTCGTGGACGTAGGGTTTTATGCTCCGGCGGCCTGAACCACGTAAAACTCACCGTGTCAAGCTCTTACTAACTCGTCCATCTGTGCAAGCTCTCCGCTAGAGACTAGCCCCACCGAAAAAAGAACCTCCGCGAGCTGCCCAGTGCAGGCCCGGGGGAAGTGTCGACTGAACACTTCGACAGCGCCAATCATCCTAGAAGCCACGTATGCAACCGGAGGCAGGAAACCTCACGGATGATAAGTTCTTTTTTTATTTAATGTTAATGAATTTGAGACTCGAAAGTTTAATAATCTTTCTTCTTTTGTAGGTTCGCCATCTTCGATGGAGTTCTCGACTCGAGGGAGGCACGACCTTCCTCGAGTGGCTCTTCATCGTGGCAGGCGGGATCGGGACAGCCTAGCTCCCTGGAGCTCCAGAGTGTCCGGGACAAGCTCCGTAGGACACACGATGAGCTCCGGGTAGAAAGGGAGCAGCTCCGGCTAGAAAGGGAGCGTCAAGCCTTAGCAAGCAGGGCTCCGGACGAGTATCAAACCTTGTTCATGCTACAGATGCAAACGACAATGCAGGTATGTAACGGTCATTTTAATTAATATTTCTAATATATCAATGATGGTTGTATGATAATATTTTCTGTTCACAGGCTATGGTGGCAGGGCAGCTGGTCGTCTTTCCACAATGGCAGCCCCAAAGGAGCCACAGGCCCCGTCTACAAGAGCAGAGGTACAAATTTACTCAAACTTCCACAACATAGACATATTTGATGAAATTTAGCCAAATTTATTAGAATATCACCAAACTTAGTTAAACATATCAAAAACTAGTTTAACTTGATCAATTCTAGGTTATAATAAGCTCACTTAGGCAAATATGCATTTTTAAACTTATAACTTGTCTAACTACACTTATACATAACAGGGCTCCGCGACCGAGGCTCACATGCCATCGCCGCAGCTACCGGGAGGACGAAGGCTGGAGGACGAGTTCCCGGGTTCTGGAGGTAGCGCACATGGTAGTGTGTAGTGTGATGTGTGTGCATAGCTAGTGTTGATGTTTATAATATTTTAACTTCATATTATTGTTGTTATTGTTTGAGCTGCCCATCGAGGCTGGTCTCGAAGCCAGTGCAGTATTTTCTATTTTTTTAAAAAACTTACCAACTTATTTACGACGGTTTCCTGTTGTTGGCTGTCGTAAATAAACCATTAGTATTTATGATGGCCAAGACCAACCATCGTAAATAAGCCACTAGTATTTACGACAGCTGGTGTCGGCCGTCGTAAATAATGGGTACTATTCATGACGGCCCGTCGTGAATAAATCCCCCGAGCCACGTGGCAGTCGGGGAAACTTATTCGCGACGGGATTTTTTAGGCGTCGTGAATAAACTTATTTACGACGGGAGTCGTCGTTAACAACCTTATTTATGACTAATTATCGGTGACGGCCAAAAGCCATCATGAATAAGACTTCCCCGTCGTGAATAACCTATTCACGATGGTTTACCCTTTCTTAACGACGGTTTCCAGCCATCGTTAATTGTTGATATTCGTGTAGTGAGTGAGTTGTTGATATGATATATTGCATCAATTGTTTACATGCTACTCATCTCTCATAAGTAGTCTCACATCCATATCACACAAATCTTGAGACAATTTCTTGGACAACATCTATAACGGGTGGTGTTTTATTAATTGTCTCATAGTTATTCTATAATTCCATGATTTATGGAAAAGGGTAAAAAATATAAGTTGTGTGAGAACTACTATGACACTACAGGAAACGTCGCACCTTACGACGGCCAACGTTATTTACGATGGCTAGCCGTCGTAAGTAAATAAACTTACGACGGTCGCTTCGGGCCGTGGTAAGTAAACTAACTTACGACGGCTACGGGCCCATGGCTGTCGTAAGTTACTGGACCATCGTAAGATAACCGTAACTTACAACGGCCGCAACCCTATGCCGTCGTAAGTTACACCATCGTCGTAAACTAAGTGTAACTTACGACGGCCGTAACCTAAGCCGTCGTAAGTTACGCGACCGTCGTAAGTGGATGATTTTAACCGCCGCCCTGGCCCGGGCTCGGGCTAATTTAGCCCGAGCCCGCACCGCCGCCGCTGTCTTCCTGCGCCGCGCCGCCCGAGCCGCCACCGCCCCACCGCCGAGCCGCCGCCGCTCCGCCCTGCGCCGCCCCGTGCCACCCCGGGCCGCCCCGGCCCCGCCCCGAGCCGCCCGGCGCCACCTCGCTGTCTCCGGCCCCAACCTCGCCGCTGCCGGCCACGGCCCCCACCCCCTGCTTCCCGCGGACCGCCGCCGCCTCCGTCGCCGCAGCCATCGTCGCCGTCGGCAGACCGAATCAAGTATTTTTTTAGTTTTTGTAATTAGTTAGATTAGACAAAATTTTAAATACTTAATCAATTTATATGTATTAGGTAGATAATTAGTTTAATGTTAATTATTTGGTTTAAATTAGTAATTGTTTCTGATTTTAGTTATTTAATTTAGTTAATTGATTGATTAGTTGTTTAAGCACATTGTTTTTGCTTTACCCCCGGCCCCGCTGCCACCAGCCCCCCGCCGTCGCCGACAGCGTACCGACGCCTAGGCATCCAGTCGGTGGCGGGGGGATGCCAGGGCGGCTCGCCTCGCCTGGCCGAGCGTCGCCGACGCCGGCGCTGCCTCCGCCCGCCACCGTCGCTGCAAGGCGCCACCGGCCCCTCGCGCTGCCACCGCCGATGCCTCACGCTGCCGATTCCTCGCGCCGCCGCCTCCTGTGCTCTAGAGAGGAGAGAGGGAGGGGGATGAAAATGAGTGTATTAGGGTTGAGGGCTGTTTTTCATGACCCTCATAGAACGCGTGGATCGTCGGATTAGATCCTCATAACATTTCAGTAATACATATGTTCCAATATTTTCCAATTATAAGCCTTAGCTCGACAGAACGTCCAACAAATCGCGACTCCTGCGTGGCAGCCGCCACAGGTGACCCCGTCACAGGAGCCCGCAGCCCAGGTGCCTCCAGTACACGTAATAAACTCTTTAATATTGTATTTTTCATCTAACATATGGAGATAGAGGGAGATGTAGAGTGGTACAGAAGGGAGAGAGGGAGTGCGAGAGAGAGTGAGAGTGAGATGGAGAGATGGAGTGTTGCAATAGAGGGAGAGAGAGAGTGCGAGAGAGGGTGTGAGTGAGAATGACATAAAGAGCAGATGAATAGTACAGAGAGATGAAGAGAGTGAGAAAAAAGAGAAAGACATTGATATTTGAATCCAAACCCCTAATGTGTTTTGTAGGGTTTGGCGACGGAGGCCTCTACTCCATCGCCACAGCTACCGGTTCCAAGAGAGACGCGTGGAGATGATACCTTCGGCTCAGGAGGTAGTCGAGGGGGTAGTGTGTAGCCCGTTTGTAATTTCTGTTGTGTGTGATGCATATGAACTGTTTTATGACTGTTTACTCCTGTTTTATAACTGTTTGTTCTGTGAGCTGGCCATCGAGTCAGGTTAGTGCGTTTCTGTTTTTTTTAAATTACAAACATAACTTACGACGGCTACTGCCCAGAAGCCGTCGTAAGTTAGCCTCTGCTACTTACGACAGTCAGCAAAACCGTCGTAAGTTATCTTCTGCTACTTTCGACGGTCACCAGAACCGTCATAAGTAACGTTCCTTGGGCCACCACGTGGCCTGGGCCGTTACTTACGACGGATGCGTGACGCCGTCGTAAGTTACTTTATTTACGACGGTAGCCGTCATAAGTTAGGTTATTTACGACGTAGTAATTACCTCGGCTGTATACTGTCGTAAGTAAAGAAATACCGTCGTAAGTAGCTAACTTACGACGGTTTATGGCTTAATTACGACGGACTCAACCGTCGTAAGTTCGTCGTATCCCTGTAGTGTGAGTCATGAAAGTAGTTGTTTCACAAAACAACTACTCCATTTATCTACAAATATTATCATTTCTAGATTTGTTCAAGGTCAAAGTTCTTGACTTTTACCAACAATATCTATAAAATGAAGTGTATTAATTATAAATACAGTGAAGGGCCATCAAAATGGGACTAGGTGTAGTTTGGGTTCCCATCTCTATATCCCTTAGATCAAAGTGCATTAGGCCAGATTCTGAAGTGACCAGCGGATAAGTGTAAGGATGGTGTGACTGAGAGGGGTAGGGGTTGAATCAGACACACCTAGAACTCTGTTTTTTCACTTCTAGCTAGTCTTTTCTAATTGCACAAGTTAGTGAAACTACTTTAACCTACATGAGAGTGATCAAGTTTGGATAACTATACAAAAGATCCTATACATTTTAGGAGCAAGATATACAAGAGATCAAAGGGACAATCCTAGGACATGAACATATACTAAATAAGTTCAACAAAACTTACACATGCTAGTGTATAGATGAAATCAAACAAATAATCCAATATGGTAAGTAACAACATACAAGTAATGTAAGACAAACAATCATAAGAAGACAAATACAAAGATAATTAGTACATTATAAATTATACCTTGTGATAATGTAAGTGTGTAATATACAGTGCAACTATGTAAAGAGTACGTCATGAGAGACACGTTTTTCCTCAAGCCTTGAAAGGTTGGAACCTTCCCCTACTCCTTGTTGGACCACTTCTGTTGGATTCTACGTCCCTCCTATCTCTCAATGGTGATGTCCCCTAGAGTGCACTTCACCCTGAAAGTAGAGTCATGGGAATTCCTCACTGTGCTCCATTGCAATGCTCCCAAGGACATACTTCACTCCTTGAGTACGGTGATGTCCTCCTAGAGCATGATCCACCCTTAAAGTGAAGTCACGGCTTCACCCCACTATACACATGGCAGTGCTCTTTCTTTGGGATACTTAGTCCTCCTCGAGTGAAGTCATGGACACTTACTAGTTACGTCCCTTTGTTGGTTTGAGGCGCGGATTTGCTTTGGTGGACACACACACGGATGAGGCACACACACGTTCTGTTTTTTTGGCTGGGAAGCGCTAGAACCGGCTCCCTTCACCGTTTTTCCTATTGATCTGATAATGCAACAAACTGCCCGCCCGGTTCTCAAGCTACGCGCACCTGACCTCCTTTCCCGCACACGCAAGACGTGCTGAAGAGCGTCACCCACAGAGCGTGAGAACCGGACTACTATGATCGACTCCTGCATGCAGACGCATGCACACACATGCACGACATGGACGTGGTGCTGGACACGTTCCAGGCTCACACCGACTCACTAACATCTGAAAAACAACGTGCAACAAAGGAAAAAACATCACAAGTTTATGAAGTACATTAACAATCTCCCCCTACTTCATAGACTTGTTCGGTGTGATCTTCACCACTCCAATCTTCTCGCGTAATTTCTGGAACCGCACCCTGCCCAGTGCCTTCGTGAACATATCCGTAAGTTGATCTTGTGTGCCAACAAACTCCAGCACAACATCACCTCGTTCCACACATTCTCTAGTGAAATGATAACGAGTTTTTATTTGCTTACTCCTATCATGTAGTATAGGATTTTTACTCAGCGCAATGGCAGACTTGTTGTCCATCTTTATGAGTGGTGCTGACACCTTGAAGCCCACCATTTCTTCAAGCAAACAGCGAAGCCACATCGCCTAGCACGTTGCACCAGTGCCAGCAACGTATTCAGCTTCGCATGAAGAAAGAGCCACCACTCTCTGTTTTTGTGAGCTCCAGGTCACTGTGCTCCCCCGAAGGAAAAAAAATGGCTCCTGATGTACTCTTGCTGTCATCTGCATCTCCTGCCATATCACTATACTATAGCCCAAGAGTTTAATTGTGCCACTTTTACCTCTGGAATACACCAGTCCATGCTCTAATGTTCCTGATATATATCGAAGCACTTTCTTAGCTGCATTCAGATGTTCATGCTTCGGTTCCTCCATGAACCGGCTCAAATAGCATACGCTGAATGTCAAATCAGGCCTCATGTGCAACAAGTATCTGAGGCTCCCAATAAGGCTTCTGTACTCTGTGGAATCAACAACCGGTGATGCACTTTCTCTTGACAATTTCAGTCTCGACTCCATTGGTGTCGCACATGAGTTGCAGCCCTTCATACCAGCCCTCTCGATCAGCTTGATAGTATAGGAAGTTTGACTAAGTTCAATCCCATTTTGCATTTGCTTTACCTCTAAGCCCAAGTAAAAGGATAGTGCACAAAGATCACTCATGGGGAACACTTTCTTCATCTCGTGCTTGAACAGTCCTACTTCCTTTTCTGACCCCCCCATGATGATTAAGTCGTCAACGTACACTCCAACTACAAGCCTCATTTTGTCCTTCACACGAGTGTACAATCCATGCTCCGACTTGCACCTGGAGAGGCCAAGTTCATGCAGAACGGCGTTCAACTTTGAATTCCATGTCTGCAGTGCTTGTCTCAACCCATACAACGATTTATGGAGTCACAGAACCTTCTTCTCACTTCCTTCAATTACAAACCTGGGTGGTTGATGAACATAGACTTCTTCAGCCAAATCTCCATTCAAGAATGCGGACTTCACATCCATGTGATGTACTGTCCACCCATGGTGTGCTGCGACTGCTATCATCACCCTCACCGACTCCATGTGAGCAACCGGTGCAAACACTTCCTCAAAGTCCACACCTTGGCACTGAACAAACCCCTTTGCAACAAGCCTAGCTTTATGCTTCACGACTCACCCTGCTCATCATACTTGAGTTTGAATACCCATTTCAGCTGAATTGCCCTATGTCCTCTTGGCAGATCAACTAGTGACCAGGTTTTGTTCTCCTTGATTGAGTTCAGTTCTTCCATCATTGCAGCTCGCCACTCTTTGATCTTCATTGCCTCGTTGACACTATCCGGTTCATGACCAACAGCTACCAGTAAGTCTTCCCTGGGCTGAGCTTCATTTGCCTCTTGTTGTGGTTCCGTGCCCAGCAAGTCGGCCATCGTTCTGAACCGGAGTGGTGCATCGTCGGCTCCTTCATCAACGTCGGGCGTGTCGACAGGAGGTGACACATGCTCGACCGCTCCGGGCGCCTCCGGAACGGGAGGTGTGTGCGGTTCCGACCCGCACCACGGTATTCCCTCGCTGTTTGGTGGAGACCTTGTCGGCGATCTCGCCACAGGCTCATGCAGGGGCGGTTCGGACCACGCCTCCCTGCCTGAGCCCGTGTGTGATCCCCCTGCTACAATGTACTCCACCTGGAATTGCTCACCATTCCCGACATCTTCTGGACACCACTCCCAGGGACGATCTTCTTCAAAGATCGCATTGCGCAATACATGAACACGTCTTGTAGTCGGGTTGTAGAATCTCCAGTCCTTGGATGCTGGCTCATACCCGATGAATACCATCATGGTGCTCCGGTCTTCCACCTTGCCAAGGTGTTTGTTTCCCTGCTTGATGTGCGCAACACAACCAAATGTACGAAAGAAACTCACAGTGGGATTTACCCCGTGCCATACCTCATATGGAGTCATGCCATCAACACTTTGAGTCGGTCATCGGTTTAGGATGAACACCGCTGTGTTCACCGCCTCGCCCGAAAACCAACTCGGCATTGACATAGCCTTGAGCATACTTCGAGCCATGCCCAACACCGATTGATTTCTTCTCTCCATGATCCCGTTCTGCTACGGCGTGTAAGGAGCTGTGAGATGTTTCTGCACTCCATGCCGAGAACAGTGCTCGACAAAACTTCGGCTCGTGAATTCACCGCCACGATCAGTGCGGACGGTCCCCATCTTCTGTCTTGCTTCAGCTTCGGCTCGTGCTTGGAATGAGGTGAACGCCTCCAACGTCTCATCCTTCGTTTCCAACAACACAAGCCACATATAGCGACTCACATCATCGACCAGCAGGAAGAAATATCGTTTCCCGCCAGGCGTCGCCGGCATCACCGGTCCACAAAGATCCCCATGTACCAGCTCCAGCTTCTCTTTTGCGCGAAACTTAGCCGCTGTCGGGAACACGGCACATTTCTGTTTTCCAGCTAGGCAGCTGTTGCAGATTGTTCAACATGGTCGATCTGTGGCAGCCCTCGCACCATGTCTTCTTGCGCCAGACGCTTGAGCCCGCGGAAATTCAAATGCCCATACCTTGCATGCCAGCGCCATGCCATGCTAGTTCCCTGCACTGCCAGGCACACCGGCCGATCGATGTCAAGACGGAGCATGTAGATTCGTTTTGCACCATGCCTCACCTTGGCAACCAGTGTGCTGGAACAATCCCACAGCCTGATAAAACCGCACTCGAACAATATCTTGTATCCCGCCTCCTCCATCTGTCCGAGGCTAACAATGTTTGCCGTCAGACTCGGGATGTAGTAAACCCCTGCGAGAGCCTTGTGTCCTCCGGTTTCGCACTTGATCAAGACTGTGTCGCGACCTTCAATACTGGTCACTGACCCATCTCCAAACCGGACAGTACCCCGAACATGAGGATCAATCTCAGAGAATACCGTGCGAGCTCCGGTCATGTGATTTGTGGCCCCGGAATCTAGGATCCAGCAGGCACCCTCCTGACCTCCTTTCCCCCCTAGTTGGACGAACAGCTTCTCCTCGTTCAATTGTACCGTTGGTGGACAAGCCTGCGTCACAACGGGCGCGAGCTCTGCCGCGCTTGCGACGAGTAACGTGGTTTCTTCCTCCTTTTCAACTTGTGCAGCGTGTACCTCCTCGTCACGCTTCTTCTTCTTGCACTCACGGACCCAATGTCCTTTCTTGCCGCAGTAGCGACACTCATCCTTTGCGACATCACTGCGGCCATCTCCTTTGCCACGGCCAGCACTCCCACCGCTGCGGTCTCCAATGTTGCTGCCACCACGAACACCACCGCGACCGCCGGAGCTTCTGCCCCAGCCTCTTCCACGCCCACGACCACGTTTACTGCCTCCTGCAGAATACTCCCGATGACAATCACCACTGCCATTTCCTGACATCTTTAGACGCGAGGACAGCCGCTCCACCAGCTCGTCCTCCGTCAGGTTCAAGCTGGCGATTGTCTTGCCGTGGTTGCGGTTGTTGCGCTCCTCCGAGGGTTTGAGCCGCCCAATCAGCTCATGAACCGTGATCGTGTCAAGATCACACAGGGTCTTAATCGATGTGGTGATCTGCTCAAACCTTGGAGGGAGTGCCACCAGGAAACGTCTCACAATCTTCTCCTCCTTGTACTCAAAGCCCAGAACCGCCAGTTGGTTGGTGATCCATGTGAGACGCGTGCCGAAGTCGTCGATGGATTCACCAGCCTCGAACGTGAGCGAGTCGAACTCGCGCTTGAGGGTGCTTGCCTTCGCCTTGCGCACCCGGTCGACTCCGACGTTTCGCAACACCAGCGACTCCCACGCTGCCTTTGCCGTCGGTTTGCTCGCGATCGACCCCATCAACTCCGGCGGCACCGCCTTGGCGATCACCTCCAACGCCAAGCGGTCCTCCGTGTAGTCCGACGTTCCCACATTCACCGTGTCCCACAGGTTCCTCGCCTGCAGCATGACACGCATGAGCGCTGCCCAGTCGTAGTAGTTGGTCCTTGTCAACACCGGGAAGGCTCCAGCCGGCGCGACACGCTCCACGACCCGCTCAACGACGATCTCCGACTTGTGGTGCCTGCTTCGGCCGCGACGTCCTGGCAGTCGCGGCGGCGATCGGCTCAGGGGACGAGAACGAGAATGCCCAGGGTTCGGGGTTCACGATCGCGCCGCCGACGAGCTTGCCATCAGTGATCCTTGTTCCGGCGATCAACCTGCAGCTCTGATACAAATTGTTCGTTTGAGGCGCGGATTTGCTTTGGTGGACACACACGCGGATGAGGCACATACACGTTCTGTTTTCTTGGCTGGGAAGCGCTAGAACCGGCTCCCTTCACCGTTTTTCCTATTGATCTGATAATGCAACAAACTGCCCGCCCGGTTCTCAAGCTACGTGCACCTGACCTCCTTCTTTCCCGCACACGCAAGACGTGCTGAAGAGCGTCACCCACAGAGCGTGAGAACTGGACTCCTATGACCGACTCACGCATGCATACACATGCACACACATGCACGACGTGGACGTGGTGCTGGACACGTTCCAGGATCACACCGACTCACTAACATCTGAAAAACAACGTGCAACAAAGGAAAAAACATCACAAGTTTATGAAGTACATTAACACCTTTTGAACGAAAAGCTCTAAGCCATGTACAAGTTTGGTAAAGATTTCCACAATCTTCACCAAAATCTGAACATTGACGCCTCTCAATCTAGGCATTTGGCTCACCATCAAGTGCCAAGAATAACAAGCTTGGGGCCCTCACTCGATGTACTTCTAGCCTAATCACCTAGATGGATGGACATTTGGCTCAAATTAGTTGCAATCCACTCCTTAATCTTATCCTAGTTGACTTGATCTCCACTATGGTGAACTTGTGTGACCAGGGACTCTAAATATGTGTATTACACTTTCTTTGAGCTCCAACAATCTCAAATGTCTAGTTGGATAGGTATAACCGTTGGACCTGAGAAACTAGTTGTTGTAAATTTTTCTATAGTCAATTAATATGCGGTGGTAGCCATCATAATATATATGATCCTCTAAATAACGTTTAGTATTTTTATCACAACTCCTAGCTCTAAACTTTCTATTTGTTCCTGCATGTTTCTTATTTTATTTCAATATTGCCATGCAACTGACACTTGGCACATAAGTACCTCAGTATCATATACATGACACGATAAATGTGCAACACGCATCATTTTTGTGGTATGTATAATAATAGGTAGGTAAAGATGGACAGAGGTGAAGCACATAATCGCAAAAAATGAGTCCAAGTTGATAGTATCCTAGTTGGGTAAACCACTAAAATCTGCCTCAGATATCTTAGCTGGCTATAACACTACTACAAAAAGTATTTTCACAAGCGCCTCGATTTTACAAATACAGGCGGTCCGCAAAAAATGCGACTGTGGTGACGAATGAAATAATAACCGCCTGTGATGACAAAACCTCACAGACGGTTTTTAACAAACAACCGCCTGGTTAAATACAATATTTTCTCAGGCGGCTATTAATAAAGAACCGCATGTATTGTTACAAACTTCACAGGCGATTCTTAATAAACCACCACCTGGGTAAATACATGATTTTCACGGGCGGCCATTAATAAAGAACCGCCTGTACTGGTTCAAACATCACAAGCGGTTTTTAATGAAGAGCCGCCTAGGCAAAGTCATTGTTTTCACAGGCTGCTATTAATTAAGAACCGTCTGTGATGCTGATAAGCTCCTGTCAAGCTAATCCCTTCAAAGCAAGCTCTTTTAGATGCAATTAACACCCGGGACTCATCATTTGGATTGTTGAAAGTTCAATTGAAGCCTGACGATATCTTGGAAGGATTTTCCCATCCATTTGAAGGATTTCTTTCCCTTCTCTCCATTTCAAAAACTTATGAAGATGCTACTTGATCAGTTCTAATGGCTAAATATATTGACTAAAAATCAGTACCATCTCTCTTAGAGTTCACACAAGCGATGAAGCGAACAACTTCAATCACAAATCTTGTTTTTGTTCCTTCATAGGGATTTGACCTTAATATTTCAAGGATAGATTTATCAATAAGTGAAGCTTCCTCATCAGACATGTGAAGCTATGAGTGGCAATGTCCAGGTTAGAAATCTCAATAGGGCTAAAGACAAAGAGATCCTGCATATGAGTGGCAATGTCTAGGTTAGACAACGTGAAGCTATGATGACAGCCTTCAACAACATGAAAAGTGATGCCAAGGTTATGCTTGCATCAACCAAGGCATGTTGTGAGCATAACCTTGGCATCACTTTTCATGTTGTTGAAGGCTGCCATCATAGTTTCATGCTGTTTAATCTGGACATTGCCACTCATATGCGGGATCTCTTTATCTTCAGTCCCGTTGAGATTTCTATGCTTGCCCCAACAAGTGTTATGCACTCACAACATGCCTTGGTTGATGAAAGCATAACCTTGGCATCACTTTTCATGTTGTTGAAGGCAGTCATCATAGCTTCACGCTGTCTAACCTGAACATTGCCACTCATATTTAGGATCTCTTTGTCTTTAGCCCTATTGAGATTTCTAACCTGGACATTGCCACTCATAGCTTAACATGTCTGATGAGAAAGCTTCACTTATTGATAAATCTATGCTTGAAAGATTAAGGTCAAATCCCTGTGAAGGAACAAAAACAAGATTTGTGATTGAAGTTGTTCGCTTCATCGTTTGTGTGAACTCTAAGAGAGATGGTACTGATTTTTAGTCAATATATTCAGCCTTAGAACTGATAAAGTAGCATCTTCGTAAGTTTTTAAAATGGACAGAAGGGAAAGAAATCATTCAAATGGATGGGAAAATCCTTCCAAGATATCGTCAGGCTTCAATTGAAGCTTTTAACAATCCAAATGATGAGTCCCGGGTGTTGCTTGCATCTACAAGAGCTTGCTGTGAAGGGATTAGCTTGACAGGAGCTTATCAGCATCACAAGCGATTCTTAATTAATAGCAGCCTTCAACAACATGAAAAATGGAACCTATCCGGGACCTGCAAAATTTCTTGGTGTCATGTAATTCTAAATTAGTATACACATACAATTAATTTGATAACTTATGGAACAGGTGAAGGTGCTAAATATAATAGGCAAGCCGAAAAGGATCACTTGTCCAAATTAGTCTTCTCTACATAAGATTAATTTAATAATGTTCGATTTCAGAGGATACAAATATATACAATATATATCATACATTTTTTCTAGCATTGACATCTTCTCGCATATAGGGTTTCAAATCCTTTTTAATGGTAAAAGGTACATCTCTTCATACTGATTATATTCCTCTTCATTATCTCCCACATTCTCAACCCCAACAATATTTTGCTTTCCAGAAACAACTACGTGCATCTTCTTAGTTCCTAGATCTTGTACATAAAAAACTTGTGCAACACGATCAGCGAGAACCCACGGGTCATCTTTATAACCCACTTTGTTCAAGTCTACCAGTGTCAGCCCATAGTTGTCCACTTTTACACCATCAGGATGTTTGACCCATTGGCACTTAAATACGGGTATTACCATTCTTTCGCCATAATTGAGTTCCCATATTTCGTCTATGAACCCGAAGTATGTGGTCTTCTGCCCTTATGGATCATAAGCCTCTATACGAACAACACTATTTTGTGCAACACTCTTACCGTTTTTTTTCCTTAGTATAAAATGTGTAACCATTGATGTCATATGCTTGCCATGATGCCACCAAAGCAGATCGGCCAGAATCTAACTTCTTCATTGTTGCCTCTTCTATAGAGTTTCCGTATGGTATATTTTTGTCCATTAACCATTCAGTGAAATGCCTTCTGTGCTCTTTCATGATCCAGTCCTCTCTACGGCTTTGGTTTTTTGTGCGAAGCTCAATTTGGTGTTCCTCGATGTACGACTCAACTATTGTGAGCTGTTGTAGTACACCAAAATGTGCAGCGTGTACTAATTTGTAATCGTGAACCATAAAAGTTTTCTTACCCACTTTGCCTCTCCCACGTAGTCTACCCTCATGTACTGGTATAGGCACACCTATCCGCTTTCCATCTTTGATGTAATCAGCGCAACTCTCAATCACTTCTTCAGTGGTGTATCCTTCCATAATTGAACCCTCTGGGTGAGCACGGTTCCACACATAACCTTTTAATACTCCTAAATATCTCTCCAACGGAAACATATGATGTAAATATAGTGGCCCCAATGCTTTTATCTGATCAACAAGATGTATGATTAGGTGTACTTGCATATCAAAAAAGGATGGTGGGAAACACATCTCAAGCTTGCACATAGTCTCGACAATATATGTTTGCAAATAGTCTAAATCTTCACGTGCTATCACCTTTTGCGATACTGCATTGAAGAAGTAACACAAACGTGTGATGACAACTTTTATATGCTCAGGTTCGATGACCCTTATTGCAATGGCAAAGAACACTATCATTATCATGTGGCAGTCGTGAGAATTATAACCAAATAAAGACAAGTCTTTCATCGAGACTAGTTTGCGGATATTGGTTGAGAAACTTGTGGGCACTCTGATCCCACGCAAGCATTCGCAAATTGCCCTTTTCTCTTATAGTGTGAAGTTGTAGCTGGCTGGGGGAAGGTAATGCTTCCCGTTCGCCTTTTCTACCGGGTGAAGCTTTGGTCTCATATCAAGATTTAGTAGATCCATACGTGATTTTAATCCGTCCTTTATTTTCCTCGACATTTCCAGCAGGGTCCCAATGATGCTGTCAAATACATTCTTTGTAACGTGCATCAAATCAATACTATGGCAAAATTCCAGGTTCTTCCAATACGGAAGATATCTGAAAAAATTGATTGTTTCTTAAAAGTCATGTCAGTTGTATCACCCAAATATGTAGTTTTCTTCCTCTTTGTTCATTTACATTTTTTGCCCTTACCGAAAGTAATATGAATGTTCTTGACCATTTTGATCATGAGTTTTCCACTATAAGGTTTTGGTGCAATATCTTTTTCAATTTTGTTACCGAATTGTTCTATCATCTTCCTATACTTGTGTGTATCTATCAAGAACCACCGGTGTCTCATGTACACCGTCTTTCTAGATGAAGTGAGGTACAAAAATCCAGTTCCATCCACGCACCTTACATAACATTTCTCCCCTTTCATTTGTCCCGATAATGTAAATAGTCCGGGATAATCATGCACGGTAACGAATATCATTGCTCTTAGAGTGAAATACTACTTCTTGTACTCATCCCATGTATGTACCCCTTCATTCCATAATTTTACCATATCTTCCATTAAAGGTTCCAAGGACACATCAATTTCGATGCCAGGTTGTTTCAGACCTTGGATAAGAACAGATAACAAAATATATTTCTTTTTGTGACACAATCACGTCGGTAGGTTATACATCGTTAAGAGCACGGGCCATGTGCTGTGTATGCTCCTTTTTTCACCAAACAGATTCATTCCGTCTGTACCCAAGGCAAACCTTATATTTCTGATTTCCTTTGCAAATTCTAGATATTGAACATCAAAATTTTTCCACTGGGTTACATCACTAGGGTGTCGAATATGTTTTTCATTCTTCTTGCGCTGCTAAGAATGCCAACGCATAAGTTCAACCTACTTAGGGTTTGAGAACAAACGCTTCAAGCGATCAATTACTGGAAGGTACCACATCACCAAGGCAAGAATTTTTATCTTATTCTCCCCGCATGCATCTTCAGAAGTATCATCATTGTCACCTTCAGGACCAATAATAAACTTCTTATTCTTCTGAGACTTATTCATGTTGGTAACATACTGGTGATTGTAGTCCTTCTTCTATGTACTGATACCGCATATGGGGCATCTAGTTGCGAGCTCATACTCTTTGCGATACAGAATACAATGGTTTACACAAGCGTGTATTTTTGTCGCACCTAGTGCCATCAGGCAAAGAAGTTTCTTTGCTTTATAAGTGCTTCTGGGCAGTTTATTGGGATGGAAGAATTTCTGCCAAAAGATTCAAAAGATCAAAGAAACTACAATCGGACCATCTGTGTGTGGCTTTCAACTTTAGTAGTTTTAGGACTGCACGCAATGGAGTAAACTTCTTATCACAACCCTTTGATTCATCGTATAAAAGCTCCGTCGCTGCATTCTGCAATGTCTCCATTTTACTTAAACCTTTTCTTGCTCCCATAGAAATCAATACATGTGGTTCGATGTGGCGCAACATCTCCTCACAATCAAACTCATCATCATGATCATCTTAATTGTCACTACCATCATCGATATGAACATTATCGTCATCTGAACCTCTCTTATCATCTTTATCCACTTCATGTGTATCTAACTCACCATGCCCTGTCCATATTGTGTAGTTTTCTTGAAAACCTCTTTTCACTAAATGAGATTGAATTACTATAGTATCTATCCAAGCAATCTTATTTTCGCAGTAGATACATGGACATAATATGTCATCTAACTTTTGCATCCTCGCATGTCTCTTGGATGCTTCAATAAAATTTGCAACATTTTGAATGTACATAGGATCAGGTCTTGGCATGTTATACATCCACGCTCAACGATCCATGCTTCAATAACAGAATATATAATTCAATAACAGAATTTTTTCGGTGTGTTTATACTAAAACAATTAACCTAAAGAAATTATTATGCATTTTCAACCAGATAATTTGCACCACTGTAAACTAAAAATTTGTTTGAGGATTTTTGGAGCTTTCTACATAGAATAATTGATTTTTGAAGTTGGGCTTATTCATTGAAACATTTTATCGAGCATGTGATGTGCTTGTATTCATCTTCAACCTTTAATCCTTCAAATCTACTTATTTTTCTATAAAATTCATGGAGGACCTCAAGGGGAGGCTCAACTACATCTTCTCTGCAATGGAAACTCAACAAGTTTGTTTGGATCTAATTAAACTAAAGTGCAGGGGGGTGGGGGTGGAGCTGGATCCAAACTCGATAAAATGAAACTGAAAACAGGACAACAAACTTAATAAAGTGGAAGAAGAAGCATCTTCAAGCCTTTTCTCTGTTTGAAGCTTGATCAACTGAAGAAGAAGCCTCTTCTAACCAAATTTGGCAGCCTCACGGCATCGCTGGAAAACTCCCGGGTTAGGTTTTGCAGGTCCTTGAGGGGCCCTTTATATAGGCGTGAGTTTTCACAGGCGGCTTTTAACTACTGTAGGCGGTTGTTTCTAAAGAGCCGCCTGTGATAAAGGCCAGAGCCTGTTCTAAAGAGTATTAATTAAGTTTATATGAAGATCTTCTCAGGCGGTTGGTACTGATCAACCGTTTGAGAGAAGTCCTTTCCTCAGGCGGGTATTTAGTAATAACCGCCTGAGGCAAAATATTTAGATTCTAATATAAATACTCAAACATGTATAGATTCTGCAAATTGAGTCTAAATTTGATGATTCTTTTTTCTACATCCTTAAAAAATTAATATCCACCAACTGGACCAAAATATTTTAAAACTTGTATAGCTAACATTTGTAATGTTTTGGTAAATATCAAATTAATTTATATTCACATATTCTTCATATTTTTTGTATCTCCTAAAATAAGGATCTTTCACTGAAATTGGTTTGTATGAACATATTTGTCTTCATTATACATGCATGAATTTTGGTCATTTTTTTAAAGCATTTCAACATGTTAAATTTCAAATTGTCTACCTTTCTAATGAAATGCTCATATACATATGAGGCATTCTTCAAATTTTAAACACAAATTAATTCAAAAAAATTATAAAAATCTAAAAAAAATGATAGAGGTTGGTATGATGACTACAAAGTCCCATTGAAAAACTCAATTGAAAAATCATTATATTCATCAAGATAGAAAAATTGATAAATAACCAGTGTTATTTGTTTTTTATGTCCTGATCAATTTCAAAGTTTTTACCAAGTGAAATTTAAACGGAACCTTTAATACTAAACCATATTATAAGAAAGTGTAATTTGAATTTTTAAAAGAACCCTCATTTTAATCAAGAGTATTAATTAAGTTTAGATAAATATCTTCTCAAGCGGTTGGTACTGATCAGCCGTTTGAGAGAAGTCCTTTTCTCAGGCGGATATTTAATAATAACCACCTGAGGTAAAATATTTAGATTCTAGTATAGACGTCTATCTTCGCAGGCGGGTCGTAATGAATAACTGTGACGCCCTCAATTCTGTGGGAAAACCACGGAACCGAGAACTAATGCATATGTGTGCCCAGAATGTTCATCACACATACACATACGTTCCACAAACTAAATTCAGATTATATATTACCACGAATAACAGAGTTTATTACAATACCTCATGAGTCTTGGACTCATGCTCACAGCGGAAGTCTTTATTTCTACGTAGCGGAAGTCTTTATTCTAAAGCGGAAGCAAAACTAATACGGAAGCAAAACTAAGTAGTAGTGGCTCCATCTCTACTCCTTCCACAGGCAAGGTTGAGAACAGATCACACGCCATAATGCTCCACTTGGTCTTCATAGTAGGCTTCTACTGCTGCTGATGATTAAGTAATAATGCAAGTTTGAGTACAATGATGTACTCAGCAAGTGCGGGAAAAACTCATGATATGCAGCTCATAAACAAGGTAGGTATGAAAAGGCTTATTTGCGGAAAAGCAAATTTATAAAATCATGATAAAACAGCAACTTAGCCATAGATGAATGTAATCCCAACATGTATTAAATTATCAACATACCTCCATCACTTCCCGTGTTCCATCCGAACATTAACCAACCTTTATCCATACTCACGAATACCTCCTCGTATTCGCTACCATCTCACGAATACCTTCTCGTATTCGCTACCATCTCATCTCATAAAACAACCTCGTCTCACACTAAGACCAATCTCATGTCATGACCCAACAGTCATGCAACCATCTCATCACCCAGACTCAACAGTCCTAACAACCAAACCATAACCAAACCAATAAGCTTCCCAATAACCATCCCCTTAACCATCCCAACTAATCATGGCAGTTTAGCCAGGTGCTCGTGACCGTAAGCTCGGCTATCATGATAGTTTTAGACTCTGTAGAGTTTGCACCTCTTTACCCACAAGTTTGTGATTTCGTCACCCGTCGGCGACTGCAGAACCTCCATTATACCAGTACACATCCGTCGGTGTATGGTCAAGAGATCACAAAATAGCCTTTACAAAAGGGTTACTAGATGTATGGACTCACTAAGGTTTCACTGGCAGGCTAGAATCTCCAATTCTCCCACCCACGGGCCCCCTCTTGTGCCATGCAGTTCCCAGGGCAGTCCTCACTCGACTCTCATTCCCCGCGCCTTCCACAGTCCATAACACTCTAGCAACTTACCTATTTACTCAGCTAAGCCGCACCCATACTTGGCCTTGTGGTGGCACTGTTATCCTGGCATGTGCATGCATGAACCGGTCCTTAGATCTATGGCAAGTAAACCATCGTCTCATGCTATCTCATTCACAAACCCAGTCTTGCCTAGATCTCCCTCCGATCCATGTCCATTATTAACATCAGTTTCTTATTACCAATACAAGTGCAGTTAACTAGACACATCTATCTCGCTTCCCAATCCCATGGACTCAGCGAAGCATAAAGCAAAAACCATACCCGACTCATAAACTTCCCAGGCGACAAGGGTGGTTTATCCAAAACTAGTAAACTCCTATAAAATGGTTTCCCATCATTTTTGACTCAGCACACACACACACACACCTTTTAGCAAAACAAAATAGTTTTACCCAAAATATAGGATCAACATGGTCAAGGAGCACTTGCCTTGTTCTTGCGGTTCCGGTTGTTCTTGGATCTCAAAACCTGGTTGCTGCAGTTCATCGTAGACAGCTCCCTGAGCTTGTCCTGCTAGGTAGGATCACGTGCATACAAGATTCACAGCAATCAATATCATGCACAAACCCTAAACTAGATGTGATGATGCACATGCATGTTATCCTATGATTTTTATTAGATTGGTGTGTTCTTGCATGACTTGCATGGACAGAGGTATTCGGATCAAAGGTGGACGTGGCAATGATCTTGTCTTTAGATCAACCTGATCATCAAGTGATCTGTCCACGAGAAGGTTTCTGTTCGAAAGGAATCAAAGAACAGATGCAAAGAAACACAATGATATCGTAAGGTGGTATTGGGGCCTACCTTACGTTCCTCTCGGTCTTCGAGGTCCTCCTCAGACCACTGGCTTTCCTCCGGCGATCTTCCTTGCCGCGCTCCGGCGATGGCTTTCTCGGCGGGTTGGGGCCAGGGCTCTAAGTCATCGGCTCAGGAGTTGGAAAAGAAGTTTGTGGTTTCGGCCACAGGTTATGGGTTCTATTTATAATTGGGAAGAGAAGAGTCCTAATCTGATTGTATCCCGAATAAGAGTCTTATTCAGATCATCATTGGATCCTATCATCGTATCTTTAGTTGATTTGGTGTGGGAACGTTGTGGAATTCAGGTTGGTTTCCTTTACGTACCGGTATTCTTACGCGTAACAGCCGCTCCAGAACTCGTTACCTCCGCGGCGATGAGCTCCGGAGGCTCCACATGTCCTTCCGGGGCCTGGTATCTCCTTCTCCGCAGAGACGAGCTCCGGTTGTGCTGCATGTCAATTGACCGAGACCTCCCCCTCCTTTGGAGGTGAGCTGCGCGCGCGCCACGTGTTGGCGCCAGTCACAACGTGTGGGAGCTTTCAGCACTGGGTATGCCCTTTTTTTTCTTTAGGGACATGCCCCGAGGTCGACACGTGTCCAGCAGCGACAGACCTCCCGGAGATAAGCTCCGGTGGCGACGCGTGTCCAATAGAACAGGACCTCTCGGAGATGGGCTCCGAGATCAACACGTATCCCGCGCGACGGGTCCCTTGATTTCCACGAGGACTAGCTCCGAGGATGACAAGTGTCCTGCGGAAATGCCTTTGCTTCTTCCACAGAGGCTAGGTCCGTGGGCAACACGTGTCCCACAGGATCGGACCTCTCGCCTTTTGTGGAGACGAGTCCCGAACCTGCCACGTAGCCAGCTTGGCGGTGGACTCTCCCCACTTCGCAGGGATGAGCTCCGAATACGCCACGTGGCCAGCGGCCGTGGTGAGTTGTCTTTGGCGCTTTCTGAGAGCTGGATTCGTCTCTTATTGGCTATTCCATTTGATGTTTTTCTCTGTCCCTATTTTTCTTAAAGTGTTTCCTCTTCATAAAACATGAACATATGCTGACACCCGAGATGAGGGTGTCACAATAACCGCCTGAGGGCAGTCCTTTCCTTAGGCAGTTATTACTTAAGAGCCGCCTGCGAAGATAGGCGTCTATATATAGCGCTCGGCTTCCTTGGAAAAACCTAACCCGGGCGAAATCACTTAGATGCCGTCAGGCTGCCAAAACTTCGTTTGCCGCCAAGTCTTCGCCACCCTTGCCACCGAGCTTCGCCTTCACCGCCGAGCTTCGCCGAACTTCGACCTTGCCGCTTCCTTCCCTTCCTTCCAGTCATTAGGCCGATCTTCGACCTTGCCACCAAGTACGCTGCCGCTTCCTTCCCTCCTCCGTCCCCGTGTCACCTCCCTCCTCGCCCTTGCCGCCGCCCGAGTCATGTCCTTGCCGCCGCCGCACCCTAGATTTTCTCAAACCCTAGGTTCCTATCTAGTTTTCATTAATCAAAGTTTTTGAACACGCAACAAAGTCAAATGAAGATTGTAGGTCATATGAAGATTGGCAATGAAGATTGTAGGTCATATGTTATCTCTTACCTAGATTTCCTGCTAATAGTTGATGAATGTCTGCAATTTGGTCTTCAGTTCCAATGTGACTTAGCTCCATTTTCCCTTCCTCTACACAAGCTTGGATAAAATGAAACTTGGTGTCAATGTGCTTCATTCTTTCATGATACTTTGGGTTCTTGCTCAACTCAATCCCTGCTTTGTTGTCTACCCATAGTCGGAACACCCGAGAAGGTTCATCCATTATTTCAGCTAACAGTCGACCGAGCCAAATTCCTCGACATGCCCCGGATGAGGCAACCTGCCTAGATCACTCATAGAGAATATGGTCATCATCTTATTATTGAAACTTGTGATGGTCTCAACACATGGCCCACAGATAATTAAATCATCTACATAAACACCAATGATCAGCAGTTTGTCTCCCTTCCCTTGTTTGTATAAAGCAGGTTCAGATTCACACTTTCTAAAACCAAGTGAATTTAACTCTTTATCGAGTTTCAGGTTCCAAGCCCTTGGCGCTTGTCTAAGCCCATACAGTGCCTTCCTCAGTTTGAACACTTTTCCTGGATGCTTCTCGTCAACAAATCCAGGAGGTTGAGTGACATATACTAGCCCCTGTAAATCTCCATTTAGAAATGCAGACTTAACATCCATATGGTGGAGTTCCCACCCCTCATGTGCTGAAATGGCTAGCAGCATTCTCACTGTCTCCATCCTTGTGAAAAAATTTAACTTTTAAACTTTCCCCTGTTTAAAGCATTTACAATTATAGTATAAAGCAAAGAACCATGCAATGCAACTTGAAATAAAACATGAAGATGGAAGCATTATCAGCCCAACTTTGTTTCCTTGTTGGTTTAAGACTTGTCATTTCAATATGCTCATGCACAGTTCCTAACTGACAAATATATGGTTAATTGATTGTGGTGCCTCACTTAATATCTATTATCATAATATTTCCCCTATGTATTAGTATTTTGCCTCTTCTTCTCATGGTTTATGCTATATAAGTGGGACATTTTTCTGCTATGTGCTAGATCATTTATTTTTGTAGCTTTCATTGAAGTGGGACATATTTTTTGTCTTATTAGTTCTAGAATGGAAAGCTCTAAGAAGACTGTAGCTGGTAGTGACAATGAAGAAGGCAATATGGAGTTTAGTGACTCCAGCAGTTTAGGCTCCTTTCACTGTCCATCGGACACTTTTCCAAATATAATAATTAAAAAGACTTCAGAGGATCTTGACCCGGAATATGATCCCGCCGACGAGGTATGTATCACGTATCTTAACTCCAGCAGTTTAAGTTAATGTTGGTTGTCAAGTATATGAAGTCTTATAATTCTTTTCTAACTAGCTTAATCACGAAGACAACGAGGTGACTTCGGCTCCTAAAACTGCAGAAGGTTCTCCAATGGTTGAATCCTCAGTTTCACTAAAGCGAAAACAAGGGCAACGAGATCCCAATAAGGATCCATTGAACCACATTATATACATAACAAGTGTCGGTCCAAGTGGGCTTCCCCAAGAACCACTGAACTCAGTTGCAAAGTACCAAAATGCATGCGGTTTTCTTGTTAGAGAGCTCGTGCTGATCACAACTGAGGATTGGAGAAAATTACCTGAAGAGAAAAAGAATGAGTTGTGGGAGATGATAAAGAAACAATTCAAGTTTCCAAAAGGCACAAAAGAAGTTGTTAAGAAAGCAACATTGGTCTCCTGCGGCAAGAAGTTTTCCGGCTGGAAGAGTGAAATGAATGCTTATGTTAAGGCTGATAAGGTCCTAGCCCGAAGAAAATGGGAAAAATCACACAAGCTCAGTGGCAAGAATTTATTCGTCAAAAGACCACACCTGATGCTAAAGCCCTAAGTGTAAGTAGGTCAGAGCTTGCCGAAAAGAACAAATACCATCATCGATTGGGGTCTGTTCTATATGCACCCAAAGTTCATAAATGGAATAAGATATTAGAGGAAACTACAAATAAGGGCAATCCTCACCCGTTAGAAGGCTGCGATGAGAGAACTCAGCGGTGGGTCTTTGCTCGATCAGGTTTGACCAGCGATGACAAACTTGAAAAGCCTGACTCTATGAATGAAGTAGGGCCAAAAATAAAATAAGTAATTGAAAAGCAACAGAAGGGTCTCTTCAAGTCAAAGAGGGAGAATGACCAACTTACCGCTATCCTAGGAAGCCCAGAACACAGTGGACGTGTTTGAGCAATCTCTTCACAGATGTCCTAGAGAGATGGTTTCTAGAAGGATCAAGAGTCGTATAGAAGACGTGACAAGTTCACGAAAACTCTTGATGAAACGATTGCTCAAAATGTCAAAGAAAATGTGCAAGAAATAATGGATCAACTTAGACAATTGGGACAGTTAGTGGCACCAAGTACAGTGATGGTTCCCGTGGCAAAGGAGCATTTGGCCCAGCCAACTGCCTACCCTAGCAGCGTAGGTTCTGTGCCAGGCTCAGGGTCCCATACATTCGCTGTCGATGATATTGTTAATGACAGATCTTGTCGTATTCTTGTCCCGATTGGTAGAGCAGGCAACAAAACTAAACAGGTTACCACTGCTATAGCAAAGCCTGATTGTGACTTCAACGTCAATGCACTTCCATTGTATTATGTTGTGGTGCAAGTTCTTCACATCATTGATAATGATTATGAAGATTATGAAATAGACCACATCACACATGAGGGGATCACGACTCTGGGGCGGGCTGTCAACCAATTAATCCTTTGGCACCGACGCGATATCATGTTGGATGATGAGCCGATGTCTAGCCCCGTCTTATATGAAAAGACCGCAACCCCGTCTTCTAAGCCAAAAGTCCAAGAAGATGCACTCCCACTATGTCTTAGCAAGGATGATACTAACCTTGCTAGTGAAGATAGCAAAGAACAACTAGTTGAACAACATCTTGAAGCAGTACCAGATGAAGCTGCTGGTAGTATAGAGCAACCAGTTGAGCAACTTCTAATGACTACTCCTCGATCATCAATGCCTATAAAAGTTAGCTCATACGAAAATAAGAAACCTTCATCAGAAGTGTTAAAGTATTTGGAAAAAATGAATGAAAATATTGCAAAATCAACTGCATCTCGTTCTTCACATGAGCCAGCAATAGAAGATATTGAGGAGTGGGAAGAAGACGGTGTCATATATAATCGACAAACAGCTTTAGTTAAACCAAGAGTTCCAATATACAAGATTAATGACGTTCCACCTAGATATGAGAATGGGAAGCCGTTTATGACATCGGTACAACTGAGAAAGCAACCTTTGTCGCTCAGAAGAATGCACGAGTGATACATAACTGCCAGCACAAAGTATGAACTTTCTTACGTCACATTTATTGTGCCAAAATATGGATTCTAGAGCATTGTATCAGAAAAACGAGGCCTTCTCTTTGAAGATCTACATAGCCTTTTCTATCAAGGCATGCTCGAAATCAACCTGCTACTCATCTGGTGCTTGTAAGTGCCGCTAATATTTCAAATTTGCTTTTCTTACTACATGGATACACATGTCATGAGATTATAACAATTCCAAACTTTTTCAATAGGATGCAATACATGGATAATAAAAAGCTGGATACCAAGACAGGTATCCTTGACCCTACAATGATTGCAAAGTGCCAATTCGACTTTCAAGTGGATCGGAAGTCTTCTAGGTACAAACACCTGAAAAAAATTTGACAAAACAATCATAAAAGAAAAGAAGGATAAAATGTTAAGTGTTGCAACTTACATAGGACGTGCCATGTTTAACTTTGTCAGAGATGGCAACGACTTAATACAGGCTTCGTACCACTTTGAGTAAGTTCGACATATGACATTGAAATAGCAATTTTTGCTAATTGTTAACTTAACATGTGTATTTGAACGTGTGCAGTAACCACTACATAATGATGTTCATCAAGCCAACGCTGGGTTTGGCAACGGTCTTGGACTCGGCTGATTACACACTAGATCGTTAAAAAGATTTCCTTTCTATTTTAAAATTGTACAGTTATTCAATACTTCTAATTTACACATATTTAAAATGTGTTGACAAGTTTTATATGACATTCCTTGTATTACAGGGCTTGGCGGTTTTACGTGAAAGAACTTGGCGGTTAGAGCCCTCCTAATAAGGATGCATTGGAGATATCGACAAATTTTCCTTGTCCCAAGCAGCCTTCTGGGAGTGTCTTATGCGGGTATTACGTATGTGAGCATCTTCGGACCGCCTGCGAATATAGAGTGAATCATGAGGATGTAAGTTATCCTTAATATCGATATTGTATTTTCTTAATTTTGAGTTTTATTTTCATTGTAAATAGCGTATTTTCTTACAACAACTAGGGTTTATCTGTATAGCCATTACAAATAAATCTGTTAAGCTTGTTACTTCATAGAATTATTACTAGTGTTCTACTCATGAGTTGTTATATATTTCATTGCAGCACGCGAATAATGTTTACCAAAGATGACCGGTTTGTAGAAGTATTCCTGATGGAGGAGCCGACAAGATTGCGAGTGAATTGTGTCAATTCATGTGTCGCAAAATCTTCCACCGAAGAGGCTGTACTTCGATAATGATGGTGGAGTAGCTGATGTGCCAGAACTTTACTAGTATGACAATAGAAACATCTTTTAGTGAAACTTGTAAACTATGATGACTGTTGATGTAACAAACTATGAGATCACTTCTGTGTAACCTATACATTATTTTAGTGAATTGACTTCTGTGATTATATTGTTTTAGTGTAAACTATGAGATGAGTTTTGTGATTAAATCGATTTAGTGAAATTGACTTGGAAATTAGAAATAACAGTAGGTACTACTGCATAGGGTATACTTTATCACAGGCGGTTCTTTACCTACGAGTAGACCTGCCCGTGAAATTATATTATTACAGGCGGCTAATCATAAGTAAAGAACCCCCTGTGATAAAAGGATTACATAGACGGTTACATTTACGGTACAAACCGCCTGTGATAAAGTGTCTTCAAAGGCAGCTATTAGTAGTTAGAGGACCGCCTGTGCTAATATAGATATCACATGCGGTAAAACTTACGTTACTAACCGCCTGTAATAATGTGTCTTCACAAACAGTTAGGCCTAGATAAAGAACCGCCTGTGATAAATCTATTTCACAGGCGGTATTACTTTCCGCCTGTGAAATTGTAGATTATCACAGGCTCTTCGTTTCAGGCGGTTTTGGAAACCGCGTGTGATAATACGTTTGGACCCGTCTGCGATGAAGCTTATTGTAGCAGTGTAAATTTCACTTATATGCACTTAGGCATTCATTCAAAACAGACACCCTTCTTTTTTTTCTTTCTACACGACTTGTATTTTGTTGTGTAGTGTCACACATTTGACACATGGCAGACATACGCTCTATGCAAATGCTGTTGAGCGCTAACATCAACACCAACACAAAGGATGCGATGAGCCAATGCATGTTTTGTTCGCCTAGGCTGTATTACGGGGTGAGTACCCCGGGTACCCAAGAGGCAACCGATCAACCAATCGTATGGAGATACGCGGCTCCGTGGGCCCCAGCTAGGACACCTTAGAACTTACGGGGTGACGTCCCAGGTACCCAAGAGGCAACCGATCAACCAATCATAGGAAGACACGCGGCTCCGAGGGCCCCAGTCAGGCCACACGGGAAGTGTCAACGCAACGCTCTGACTTAGGGCCTGGGCCGAGAATGATCGCCACGAATCCTGATCCCGAGGTCAGGACAAAAGCGACCGACCCCTGACCGCCAGGTTCGGGTAAGCCACCAGCCCCCAAGGTCCGAAGCGACGTCTGACCTCGGCCAAAGAGGTCGGGAGAAGGAGCGATCCGGGCTACAGCCCGGGCTAGAGGCAAGTAGAAGACTTTAATATTTATGTGAAAGAACGGTGGAAGGGCTTCAAGACGAAGTGGAAGGCCACACGCGACAAGACAAACACGACGTCGGCCATTATCACCATCTGTCGCGTCCCACTCGGCGCGGATGTACTGGGAAGGAAAGTAGATGTAGACCATGGACAAGACGGGAGCAGGTGTACTCATGACTCTTATGTCATATTGGGCCGCCTTAGGCGGTGACACACCATGTAAATCTCACCACATTTATGAGGAGTCGGCAGGTAGGTAGAGGCGTCCGGGCTATAAAAGGGGAGGCCTGAAACCTCCCCTCGGGACGACTTCACACCCACATGCGCACAACACTTACGCTCTTTCCATACTCTTGCACACGAGGAAACCTCGCCTGTAATACAGTTCAACAAACCGTATGAGCTAATACAAGACCGGCGAACACCCCAAACTGGACGTAGGACACATTGTCCGAATACATATAAATACTTGTCTTTGTTAGCTAGTCACCCAGATATAAAACACGAAACATTCAATTACTAGCCGGTGGAAAAAAACATCGACACTGTGATTCGTGAGCATCAGGCCACACGGGTGGGCACAAAAGAAATTGTATTAGTTGTAAAAAGTAGTTGTGTGAGCCGAACAATACCTCTCACAGTTTCACTTGTATACTGTAAGGACACATTTGTACACATCATTATCATACTAAAACATACCTATCATCATCATCATCATCATCATCTAGGCCACTTCCGTCCCTTGGGCATCCATATCGCTCGTCTATTCTGCTCGTGGAGAGATATGCTGCAGAAAATTTGTCCAAGGGTAGAAATATATTGAAGGACGAGGAAATAAGGCTCTTGCATGCTTTTGTTGAGATTTATTAATATAAGGTCACCTATTCTTATTTATTCTAAGAATGTCTCAATAAGCATAAGAGCATCTTGTGACATTACAATCCTTTAACCTTCTCCAATTGTTCCAACAAACTTCATATCCATTCATGTAAATTGCCTCAAGCAGCCAAAAAACTGATACTTTTTTTTATTTGTTTCTGTGTGTTTCTTATTTTGTTATTATTGCCATGTAACTCATATCGTACACATAGGTACCTCACTATCACATATATGGCATGATAGATGTACAGTGCCCCTCATTTACATGACATAAATAAATAATTTGAAAACAATATGTTGACAGTAAGGTGAAGCACATAGTAGTTAAAAATAGATTGAACTTAGGAGTATCCTAACTAGGCAAACTATTAATTTCTGCCTAGATATTTTAGCAGGTAATAAATTCCAACTCCATACACTGTATCCATTCAAAACAGATACACTCTTTATTATTTTATTCACATCTTGCATTTATTATACAATGTCATGCACTTGACACATGGCTGCAAATCACCTTATGGAACGCCAAATGTACAAGTCTTTGCACGCATTTTATTATTATAAATAATGAGGTGGGTGCTTCAATAGAAGAGGACCTTAGAGAGAATGGAAGGAGGTGAAGGACAAGGTAGCAATGCTTCTCAAGGTAAGTACACGTTAGTCTCCTTATGTGTATGTAGAGAAGGCGTTTCTAACGGATTTGCATGAACTAGAAACATGTCAGGTTAGTGTGCAAAAAGAATTCCGTCTTGTCGTATTTTGAAATTCCAGTTAATCCGAGACCGTCTTGGACTCGGTTTAGACGTAGTGATAGTTTCAAGCATTATAAATATACCATATTCTGTTGCAATCCATTGGGTGTGTTAATTTTTTTTACTTTGATTTAGCCTAGTCGATGCAGGAGTTCTGTAAAATCCCTCTCAAATTTGGGAAACATAATGCAATGTTTCCGAACAGAGCCTAGCACTAACACCATGGCTGTGACATCACTGCAGGGTCCCGTGGCTCAGCAGGTACTGAAGCACCGGACGAGATCACAAAGATCCCCATCACCGTGCTGACACGTATCATGCATCAAGCCATGCCGGTGAACTGCAAGATCAATGCTGACACCAAGGAAGCCATGAGCCGGTGCGTCTCCCAGTTCATGGCAGTCGTGACCCACGAGGCTGCTCGGGTGGGCAAGGATGAAAGTTGCCGGACGATGTCCGGCGAGGACATCATCACCGCCTTGGATCGCCTCGGTCTCAGCAACTACGTCGGCCCCCTGTCGCTGCTGCTTCAGCGCTACCGCGAGTCCCAGGGAATCGTGCCACGCGGTTCGCAGGCCGAGCTGCGCCTGCTAACGCCGGAGGCCGGGCTGCCTGCGCAGGCAGGGGTACTGCCGGCCACCCCGGAGGTGCTGCAGCCGCCGGAGCCGGATCTCACGCTGGGGTTGGCCCCGCCGGGGCCGCGTGACATGACAGCACTGGGGCTGCGCCAGGACGTGTACAAGGTGTGGTCGCCTAGAGCTGGCGAGGCGATGCCACCAGCTGGCAAAGACAAGTGAACCGTTTAGTTGGATCCTCAAAAGGAATAAACACTCGAGGTTATTACTGTGGAACGTCGCGAGAGTTAAACCTGCTTCTTTAGATCCGTATGGCCGAAGTTAAGCCTTTCCAAATATGTACCGATGAATGTATGCTCCCCTTATGGTGACTGTCGTCTAAATAAAAATGCTTGCTTATGCACAAAGATTGGGTTGTTAGTTCGGTTCTTTCCTTCCAAACCAACTGAACGCATATCCGAACAAAAAACTGAATGTAAATCCACACTGCTAGCTGAATCGCCATGCCTTTATTCTGTTGGAACGCACTGCTAATCCAACGCCTGAGCTGCTGCCTTGTCCTTCTTATTGCGCCGTTGATACTGGAGCCCACAAATGACATGAGGATTAACAACTGAAAGATGGGAGCATCACCGAGGGAATCAGTTTGATCCAGGACCTGTATATATTCCTTTGGTGTTTCAATACACTTCCTCTGTTGGAGCAGGAACACACTCCTGATCAGCTGCAGCACGTAGGAACACTGAGCTTCCGCCGGAATTGTGTCTGCTCTCGGGGATCGCACAAGAACAGAGGAAATGGAGAAAGATAGAGAGTGTTGGACCGGCGCACCATATAGCAGAACTACACATGTCACTGATACCACGATCAGCCTATGATCCAGTCTTTGTGGAGATGCAACTGCTTCTACACACACCAAGTCTTCAGCAACAACTCAACAGTCTCGGCTGAGGAACCGGAGAGGCGTGCACGTGCAGGTGCACTACATGCATGCACTGAGTCTGTTACACAACGTGACACTCATGTAACATCCCTTATTCAAATAACAAAAAATGCAGAGTATGTAACGAGATTACTAACATTTTACCCCCTAATCTTGTTGCATCTTGATCATCCCATTTGTTGCCGACTTTCAACAAACTTCACCCTTGGAAGGGACTTTGTCAGAATATCAACTAACTGACACTGAGTGCCAACATACTCGAGCCCCACCTTGTTCTGTTCAACACATTAACGAATATAATGAAACCGAATATCAATGTGCTTTATTCTCTCATGAAATTTGGGATTCCCGCTTAACTCGATGGCCGCCTTGTTATCCACCAATAACTTGAACTTCATGGGTTCTACCTCAAGATTTTCTCTAAGTAGCCTGCTGAGCCAGATTCCCTGATAAACTGAGGTTGCCGCTGCTATATATTCAGCTTCACATGAGGATAATGACACAACTTGTTGCTTCTGTGAATTCCAAGTGACCAAGTTGTTGCCCAGAAAGTATGCCATTCCTGTGGTACTCTTTATATCATCTACATCCTCTGGTAGGTCACTGTCACTATATCCCACAATGTTTAGAGAATCATGTTCTCTGTACACTATCCATATTCTGAGGTGCCAGCCACATACCTCAATATTCTTTTCGCTGCTACCCAGTGAAGATCATATGGAGCTTGTATAAACCGACTTACCACACCTACTGAGAAGGCAAGATCAGGTCTTGTATTCACCAAATATCTCAAACAGCCAATAATTCTTGTGTAAGTTTTGGCATCTACTGGTTTTCCTCCATATGTCTTGCTGAGATGTAATCTCTGCTCCATGGGTGTGTCACAAGGATTACAGTGCTTCATGCCTGCAAGTTCAATCACTTTGAGTGCATATGCTTTTTGGCAGAGGAAGATCTCACCTTTTGTTTGTTTCACTTCAATGCACAAGTAATAACTCAACATTCCAAGATCACTCATCATTAAACTCCTTTTCATTTCTTCCTTGAACCCTTTGATTCTTTCACTATTTGGCCCATATATTATCAAATCATAAACATAAACTCCAATAAAAAGTAAGTCTGAACCTTTACCTTTCTTGTAAAGTGCATGTTCAGCTTCTGTTTTTCTGAAACCGAGCTTAGATAATTCCCTGTCAAGACGATCATTCCAAGCTCTTGGAGCCTGCCCAAGACCATAAAAGTGCTTTTCTAAGGTTCAAGACCTTCTCTGGATATTTCTCATGTATGAAACCAGAAGGCTGTAACACATAGACATCCTCTTGCAATTCTCCATTCAAAAATGCAGACTTAACATTCATGTGATGTATTTCCCAATTTTTGTTTGCTGCTAAGACCAGAATCACTCTTACATTTTCTATTCGGGCTACAGGGGCAAAGACATCATCAAAGTCTACTCCCTACCTTTGTGCATAGCTTTTTGCCACCAATCTTGCCTTATGTCTCACAATGTTGCCAGAGGGGTCTCTTTTTACCTTGAATATCCACCTGAGACCAATGGCTTTACTCCCTGATGGCAGCTCAGTAAGAGTCCAAGTCCTGTTGTCTTGGATGGATCTCAGTTCTTCTAGCATGGGTATTTTCCAATGCTTATCTTGAATGGCCTGCTCCATATCACTTGGTTCCTCTGCTGACAAGAGACAAGGTCCAGAATATTCAGTCTTCCATAGGTTCAGTTGCACTTAGTACATTTGAAACTTTTTTGAATCTCTGAGGCATCCCCTCAGTATTGACCTCCTGCCCAATGGGAGGAGTTACCCAGTGAATCCCTGCAGGTGGAGTCAATTCATCATTATTAAGTTGTGTGCCTGGTGATGCAGCCTCTGAACAATGATCATTTTCAGCTCTGCCCATAAAGTTTCAGTGGTAGTGGACCACTGAACTTCAAAGTATGACACCATCTCCTTTTCACCTGACTGAACATCACTCCATTTCCAGGGCTTCTTTTCATCGAACTTAATGTATCTGGATACTATCACCTTGTGACTGCTGGGATCATAAGTTCTATAAGCCTTGGAGTTTGCCTCATAGACCAAAACACCCCCTCCACTGATCTGTCGGATAACTTGGTGGTGCCAGGTCCTGCAACTCTAACATAAGCAGTACACTCGAATGTCTTGAAGTGCTTCGTAGAAGACCTTCTCCCTGTCCATGCTTCATAGAGAATTTTCCCTTGGAGACTCTTTGTTGGAGATCTGTTCAAGCTGTTTCAGCTTGGGCCTTGATCAGCTTAAAGTAGTGAAAAGCTTCATTCTTTTCACACAAAAGTTCAAGCCACATAAATCTGCTGACATCATCCACTATGAGCAGAAAATACCTCTTGCCACTAGGTGTAGGAGGACTTATGTGACCACAAATGTCACCATGGAAAAGATCAAATCCCTTCTCTGCTCTATACTCAGACTGATGAGGAAATGGTTTTCTGTGGTGCTTTCCAAGCACACAACCATCACACTTGCTCTATTTTGTCAACCACTGGGATGCCATAAGCCATCTTCTTCTTACCCAAATCTCTCATAGCCTTGAAATTCAGGTGACCAAACATTGCATGCCATAACTAGGCCTCATCATCAGTCTTGGAGAGTAAACATACCGGTTTCACCACAGTCAGGTTTGCTATGTAGAGCCTGTTTGCTGAACTTGCAGTCTTAATGATCAGAGTGTTGTCACTCCCAAATATGCAAAGATAACCATTCTCCATGACTATCCTGCTACCACTTTCAACAAGTTGTCCAAGACTGATGATATTAGTCTTCAACTTGGGAATGTAAAACACTTCTGAGAGTACCTTGTGCTCCTGTCGATGGCCTCTGAAAATCACTGAACCCTGTCCACTGATCTGAACTGAAGAGCCATCCACAAATGTTACTTCTCCTTCGACAGACTCATCAAGGGATGCTAGAACCGATTTAGTTCCAGTCATGTGGTTACTAGCACTAGAGTCAAGATACCACTTTGTTTCAGAGTGTTCAACTGACTGAGCTTAATTTACTGTCACCTTTCAGTAACATGGGGCTCTGGTCTGAAGAAACTAGTAACAGAACTGATTGATCAGTCTCTGTTCTGGCCGGATGAGCTTCCTCCTTTTGCTCCTGACATGGTCTTCGACACTCTTTGGCCCACTGTCCCCTATGCCACAGTTCTGACACTTGCCCTTTCTGCGTGGAGTGCCCTCAGATATGAACATGGTGTTGCCACCGTATTCAGGCTTTGCTGCTCCCTTGTTCTTCAGCATTGCAGAACCACCATTCTTGTTGTTGCCAGAGCATGAATTAGGTGCCAGCCGATGTTTGTACTTGGCCAGCCACTCCTCCTCAGCCATGAGCAACCTCCCTACCTTTTCGACCACAGCTGCATTATTACCAAGGCGATCTTCCGCTGCACGGAGTCTGCCAACCAATTCCTCAACTGATAACTTGTTGAGATCCAACAATGTTTCGATTGACAAGGCAATCTGCATATCCCGCATGGGAACAACACGCAAGAATTTTTTAACAAGTCTCATCTCTTCAATTGTCTCCCCTAGGGTCCGAAGTCTACTTGCAATGCCGGTGATTCTTATGGCAAAGTTATCGACCGTCTCTCCTTCTTTGAACTCGATGTTCTCAAATTCACGCAACAGTAGTTGGGCGCTCTCCTCACGAACGCGATCGTCGCTGATTGTCATACTCCTCACAGCATCCCACGCCAGCTTCGTCGTCGGCTTCGCAGCAAGCGACGTGTGCAAGTGCTGTGCACCCCCCTCAAGATGGCCGCCAAGGCGAGCCAGTCTACATAGCATTCCACCTTGTGCGATTCCAAGGCGTGCCATAATTCTTGAGTCTCGAGGTTGACTTGGATCACGAGCGCCACTGGTTGTAGTTGGAGCGTGACATGTCACACCCGGTTTTCCATAAAGAACAACCTAGTGTATTCTCACATGTATACCAGGATCAGTAGAATCATACATGTGCTGACAAGAGTGTAATATCATTATATTACAAGCCAAGTTTAACATGTAACAGAATATTACAAGTTTATCACAACAGGAAAATGAATTATTTTCGTCGGCTAAATATATTTTCGTCGGCCCTCACGAAAAATATGTGTAATTTCGTGAGCCACAACCTAGCTCACGAAGACGTGCCCTAATTTCGTGGGCTTTAGGCAGAGCACACGAAAATAATTTGAACTTTCGTGGGTTAAGTCAAGGCACACGAAAATAGAAGATAATTTCGTGGGTTAAGACAGGGCACACGAAATTGGAAGCTAATTTCGTGGGTCTTCTGAAGCACACGACAATATTGGACACTATTTTCGTCGGCTTTTGGGACGGCACACGAAATTAATTGATATTGTCGTCGGTTTCAGTAGGCACACGAAAACATAGGATATAAATTCGTGGGCTTCGGACCGGAGCACGAAAATAAGCGCGGGATTTACTGAGTCACTCGGAACGAGGTCTTACCTTCATGGGCTTCTGACACGCACACGAAATTAAACGAGGCTGTCGGCGGCTACAGAGACTTAATTTTGTGGGCTTCAGTGCGGCACGAAATTAGCCGGATACCCGGCCAGTTTCTGACAGGCACACAAAAAGAGGCCATATTTTCGTGGGCCTCTGACAGGCATACGAAATCAAGGCCCAGAATCTGACAGGCACACAAAAAGAGGCAGCATTTTCGTGGGCCTCTGACAGGCACACGAAATAACGGGGATCTAATTTCGTCGGCCGACCCCATGCACACGAAAATAACATGTATTTTCGAGGGTTTTGATGAGGCACACGAAATTAACTCGGAGCTATTGTCGTCGGCTAACATTATGCCCACGAAAATACTTAGTGTTTTCGTGGGTTTCTTGAAAGCACACGAAATTAACCGCATTATTTTTGTGGGTTTAGGTTTGGCCCACGAAATTAGCTCTTATAACGAGACCGGGCAGAGGCATTCGGTTTCATTTTCACGCGCCGCCGCCGCCAGCACTCGCGCCGCCCCGCTGCTCGCGCGCCACCGCCGCCAGCACTCGCGCTGCGCCGCTGCTCGCGCTCACGCCGTCGACAGCTGCACCACCGTCCAGAGCCGCAGGCGCCGCAGGAAGTATTCTCGCCGTGCAGGTGAGTGGCAGCCCGTCCTCTCTTGTCGTGTTCTCGCCGTGCAATGCTGCTGCGCCGCTTTGAACTGTAACTGAGGCGCTGCTCGTGCCAGGCTGGGTCGCCGGCTCTCCACCGCATCGTCCCATCACGGCACCTTCTCTTCGCGTCGTGCTGCATCCACTTGTCATCGTCGAAGCTGCCACGCCGCGCCGATTTCGTCGCCACTGCTGCAAGACTGCACCGACCGTCTCTACTCCGAGTTCGTCTCAGCCGTTGCTCCAAAGTACGTATGACATGTAGTGGTTAATCCAAATTTTGTGATCGTGGAAATAGAATGCAACTCGTGTGGTAATTAACTTTGATTTGTTTTTAGCGTAGATGATAAAAATTTCATATTTAATTTTTTGTTTCGGCTAACGTAATATATAAAGATGACATTGTTGCTGATTAAGTAGTTAATTTTTTATTTGATAGAGATTGTTAGTTCAATGACAATTTACTGGCATGTAAAGAAAACTTGCTTGATATTTTATTGTGGCTTGCCATCGCCCTAATTCGTCGTAGTTTAATTTCTCGTTTGAAGATAATGTTATAATACCATTTATTATTCATTACTATAATTAACGTGCATGCTTTATTTTATGTGTTGTGGATTTGTTTGATGCCTTTTATGATCGTGCATGTACCATATATATCTATGCAAGAAAAGTGACTAGTAGCTCATAACAAAGTGTAACACTATTAAGAACCCTGGGCATCAATTTTTTCGCGGTTTCATTTTAGAAAACCATAACAGGGAACCTTGGCTCGTACATAATCACTGATGGGAGGAGTATAACTTAGGAAGGCTGGCCCACTTTACTATCTTTTCTTCGTTCTTTCCTACTCTTACTCGTTCTTACCTTTTTCTAGTAAATCACTTCGAAAAGTAAACCTATACAATATACGTCACCCGTTTCGGATCGGCTCGTCTCACATGCGTTATGCATGTGAGTCGTGTAAGTTCGAAATTGTCCCTTTTTGGACAGCCTGGGAGTGACCGAGGGGGCGTGCTTATGATGAGACGCGGGGTCTGGATTCGGACGAAATTTCGATGGCGTAACCCTAATGTTCTCTGCTGCACCATTATCGGGCGTGCAGTTGGAGAACAATGGGGTTATGCTGTCGAAATTTCGTCTGGATCCGGACCCCGCGTCTCGTTATAAGCACGCTCCGCTCGGTCACTCTTGGGTGGGTTTAGGACCTATCCCTTCCAATAGATGTAAAGTGAACATAATTTAACTATCTTTTTATTTTTAGTTATAACATATATATATTTATAAGTTTTGTGTTCTTATATTTAATAGTTTAAAACATGGGTGATGATAGACGATGGATGTATGATGGTTGGCGTAAAAATGTTGCGCCTTCTGATGAATGGGCCATCAATACTAAGGCATTTATCAGTCGGGCTTTCTCTTTATCAACCAACCGTTTTGTGAAATGTCCGTGCAACAAGTGTCGTAACTTTTTATGCAAGGAAAAGTTTGACATGGAACGTGACCTTTGTCGATTTGGTTTTATGCCTGGTTATGAAACATGGTATGAGCATGGCGAGTTATACCATAGTAATGTTGATGGTGATAATATGGATAGTGATAACGATGACAGAATGGAAGATATGGTTGAAGCACTAAATCGTGATTGTGGTGCACAAACATCTGAAGAAATTCCTGGACCTGAAGTTCAAGAGTTTTATAGAATTCTTTCAGCATCACATGAACAGTTGCATGATCACACTAAAGTGTCTGTTCTTTCGACCGTTACTCGTCTCATGTCTATAAAATCAAAGTACAATTTGTCGAACAAGTGCTATGATGATCTTATGGATTTGATAGCAGACATTCTTCTGATGAATCATAAGTTGCCAAGAGACATGTACCAGTCAAAGAAATTGTTGTCAGGCCTTGGTATGAAGTATGAAAAAATTGATTGTTGTCGTAACAATTGTATGCTTTTCTGGAAGAAGAATGATAATCTGGCACAATGCTCGGTTTGTAAAGAATCTCGATACATTGAGGCCACAAATGAGGACGGTCAATTGGTGAAAACTAAAGTGGTAGTGAAACAACTTCGTTACATGCCCCTTGCACCTAGACTAAAACGGTTGTTTTTATCTAAATCAACTGCAAGACACATGCGGTGGCATAAGGAAGGTGTGCGCGAAACAAAAAGAGTAATGACACACCCATCTGATGCTCAGGCTTGGAAGACATTAGATTCTTTTGATGAGTACTTTGCTGAAGATGCTAGAAATGTTCGTATTGGTTTGGCCACCGATGGTTTCACACCATTCAACACAACTTCTGCCTCGTATTCATGTTGGCCAGTTTTTGCTATACCATACAATCTTCCACCAGCTTTGTGTATGAAATATGAATATATTTTCTTGTCTTTAATCATTCCCGGTCGAAAACATCCAGGAAAACGTTTAGGGGTTTTTCTTCAACCATTGATGGAGCAGTTAAAAGAATTGTGGATCGGAGTAGAAGCGTATGATACATATAAAAAGCAGAAATTCAACTTGCGAGCAGCATACTTATGGTCCATTCATGATTTTCCCGCATACAGTGTTTTTTCAGGATGGAGCACACACGACAAACTTTGTTGTCCTATTTGTGGATCGGACTCTGATTGTTTTAGACTTACTCATGGGGGCAAAGTGTATTTTTTTTATTGCCACCGACGATTTCTACCAGCAAATCATCCATTTCGAAGGCAAGTTAATACATTTCGAAAGGATACTATTGTAACAAAGGGTCCGCCGAAACACTTGGCCAGTGGTGAGATTGCTGCATGGCTCAGTCAACTTATCCCTACAGATGATGGGTTTGTTGGTTTTGGTCAGGAGCACAATTGGACTCATATATGTGGCTTATGGGATCTTTCTTATGCTAAGTCATTGTTATTGCTACACAACATTGATGTGATACACCAGGAACGCAATGTAGCAGAAAGAATAATTAGCACATGTTTCAATTTTAAAAAGACAAAAGATAATTTGAAGGCTCGAAAAGATTTAGCAGATATTTGTAATCGTCCGACTCTAGAAGTCAAACAGGATGGTAGTGGAAAACAGACATTGCCACGTGCTCCATTTTGTCTTAAAGTTAGTGAAAAGAAAGAAGTTCTAAAATGGTTGCAACAATTGAAGTTTCCTGACGGTTACTGTGCTGGGTTGAGGCGCACGACAAATCTTGAAAATTGGGTATTAAATAATCTCAAAAGCCACGATTACCATATAATGATGGAAAGACTTCTTCCAGTAATGTTCCGTGGATATGTGCATCATGACGTGTGGAGAGTACTTGCGGAACTCAGTTTCTTTTATAGACAACTATGTGCTAAAGAAATTACAGTTCAAATGATGGAAAAACTGGAGAAAGAAATACCTCTACTCATTTGCAAAATGGAAAAGATATTCCCGCCGGGATTTATGAATGTAATGCAACATCTACTTGTGCATTTACCTTACGAAGCTAAAGTTTGTGGCCCCGTACAATATCGATGGATGTACCATATTGAAAGAACACTAAAGAAACTACGAGCAATGGTTTTAAACAAAGCAAGAGTAGAAGGGTGTATTGCAGAAGCATTTGCTCTGAAAGAGGTAGCATACTTCTCAAGTACATTCTTTGCTGAGGAACATAATGTGTATGCTCCCACAACACGGTACCACATAGATGATGAAACTCCAGCGGGAAATTTAAGTATTTTTTCGTGGAAAGGAAAAACGGTTGGTGGCAGCAGTAGACATGTGGTTTCAGAAGAAGAATGAAATTCGTGTATGTTATACATGTATACAAACATCGAAGAGATGACTCAATATTTTGTGTAAGTGTTTTTTTCTACTAATCACCGCGAAGAAACATCTAATATTTCTCACATTTTCAATGAGAATTTATTGTAATGTACTAATAATTTACATTATGTAGCGAGTTCGACAAACAATTTTGGAAGTATACGCGTCAACCAACAAGCAAACAGTTAGATAAAATGCGTCGTGATGGCCTTCATGGGGGTCCTAACTTCGTAAATTGGTTTTAGAAGCATGTAACATTCTGTTATTACATGTTACTTTTATCACTGCCAAGTTAATCTGATTAGTAAAAGTAATAATTTTTCTTTAATATGTAGTGCATGGTCGATGCAAATGTTCATGAAGACCTACGACAACTTTCTCAAGGAACCATAACAGTAAGGAGTTTTGGTCGTTACGACGTAAATGGGTTCCGATTTCGTTCGGTCAAATTTGAAGAAAAACATCCCTTTGCAGCCACGACAAACAGTGGAGTTGTAACTAGAGCATGTGATGCACAGGGGAGTGAAACTAACTATTATGGAATTATTTAAAACATTGTGGAGTTTAAATTTGGTGGCTCCAAAGATCTTGGAGTTACCTTTTTTCACTGCGACTGGTTTGATAATAACAGGTGAACACGAAAGGATGAATTTGGTATAGTAGAGGTAAAACATGAAAATAGACTTCGTGGATGCGATAATTATGTTCTCGCTCATCAAGTTGAGTTGGTTTACTACCTACCATATCCTTGTCAAAAGTTGAGTGCTTGGTGGGTTGTCTATAAAGTTAATCCACGAGAACGATTATATGCTCCTGGTGATGCTGGTTATCAAGAAGAACAAGATGAAGTGTACCAAGAGGATGATATTCTACCATCTTTTAATATAGATAATGGTTTTGGACTTGATACATTAATTGGTGATGTTGAAGACAACGAGGGAGAAGAGGATGTAGTGGTTAAAAGAAAGAGACGTAGCTCTAAAAAAGTTAAGACGAGACAAAAGAAGAAAGTTGGTCGACATGTTACCGAAGGAACATCGGATCATGACGAATTTTAATCATGTAATTGATTAATATTACATTTTATCATTACTTTTGTTTATATCATTATATATTTATCTCTGACCATTTTTTGAACAGGATGCCACGTGGTCTTAAGAATATAGCTAAGGGTCTCTTTGGCTCCTCAAACAAGAGTGAGAGCCAGTCTGCTAACTCCTCACGTAGTCAAGACTCTATTTTTCAAGGAAGTGCCTCAAATAATAGTAGACGAGAGGCATTTAGAAGATGCATGGAACAAGCTAATGAACAGATTCAATAGCTTATATTTGTATTATATTTACCCATGTCTCATATGGCGAAACCTAATTTATCTAATTTCAGGTGGAGCAGGAGATCCAGGAGGAGTGTCAAGAGGATCAAGGGGAAGAATTTTCTGCGAGGCAGGAACAACAACAAGGGGTAAGAGCCTATGTTGATGAGGAAGCTGAGGAGGAAGTCGATGAGGACGAGGAGGATGGCACCGATACGAGAGAGTTGCCCCAATCATTCAGGTATCGGTCTTCAAACACTCTCCCGTTGGCTGTGCCTCCACAACAGAGATTACGGATCACTCCTGTCGGTGACTAGTAAGTAAATATAAATACCATTATTAAATTATAGATATAATGTTTTAGATAAATAATATATGTTGTTAAATTAACTTGTAGGCAATGGGATGATCTAGATTGGGATGGACGACAACATCGTAGACAGCCTAATGCAGTGTTGGGTGCTATTTGTCGCCATCATTATCCAGGTCTTGTGAACATTAAAGGTGAAGAGAAACCTGCAATACATTGGGAGCACTATCGAATTGCTCCACATGCTGTGCATGAGAATGTGGCAGGGGCAGTCTGGCATGATTTTTGGGTATGTCTTCACTACACTGCACTTTAATTATGTCCATTATATTTTTAGTAATACAAATTCTACAAATTTTATAGGAACGATATCGTTTGCCCGATGATCATGACGCTGCTCTCGAGTCTAGAACACACAAAGTCTTTCACAAAGCTGCACGTAAAGTTGTGAATGATATGATGTCTAATGCTCGGATCACAGCTGTGTGCTTGTACTACAAGGAGAAACTCGGACAGATGATGAACAAGAAAATGGGAGCTTCAAAAATCTATCTAGAGGACGATCAATACCGTCAGGTAATGATTCCTTGGATGGTAAAATGTACTGATGCTTATTATTCATTATGTACTTATTGGGGATCGAGTGAATATCGAGAAAAATCTAACTCCAAGAGAATCAACCGTGAGTCCGGTGGTGAAGTTCTCCATCGTTACGGTGGAGATGGTCATATTCGTCTCTCCAAACGGATGGTGAGTTTTGTATATTTAGAATTAAGTGTTATAATATAAGATTTTGCGTAACTATATTTGTTACATGTCTATATAGGCTGCTCAAAGTGGTCAGGAACCCTCTTTCATTGACACTTATATAAGAGGGCATAGGGGCACAGATGACAATCAATTGTGCACTCCAACAGCCACTCAGAACTTGGTATGTCATATAAGTAAAAGTAATTAATAATCAGTATAATTGTTGTATAGTAGCTTTGTAGTTACTTTTAATGTAGGAGAAATATGGTGAAGAGATGGTTCGACGTCATGGAGATGATTACAATTGGAGAAAGGAAGACGTTGACGTAGTTGCTTTATATGAATCCGGTGGAGGAAAGCATCACGGGAGGTGAACTTACCACTCTCATATTCATATATTAACATACTTTAAATTTTCCAAGTGTCACTAGTTACGACATATCACTATTGCAGGTATTCGATGTTCAACGGTGTCATGAACACCGATGTGGTTCTCTCGCAGTCACGGTCAACACAGAGCGGACAAAGTTCTTCTCGTCGTACGCATACAGGAAATGAGTCCAGGCTAAAACAAATGGAGGAGGAGCAGGCTGCATTGAGAGACCACTTAAGACTACAGGAAGACCGTATGAAACGACAAGAAGAGTTTATAAAAGCACAAAATGACTACTTCTCGAATCTGGCAGCGTGACAACAATCGATGCAGGTACATTAATATAATAGTTCAAATATTTTTATTAAACAAGAGATGTATGCATATTTATAGTAGAATGAATTTAGATATTTAAAAATGATTTTAGGGATACTTTTCTCAACTTGGGTTGCCTGCCGCTATGCCACTGCTACCGCAGCCTCCGCAGCTACCTATGTCTTCACCGCTGCCGGTGCCTCCACAGCCTTTTCCCGTTGGAACACAGGTACATATTATTGTTATGTTCTCTTTCATTTGTATAAACTGTTAACATGTATTATTGTTTATTTAGGGATCATCCTCAAGGGCACAAAACTTTCAAAGTCCCCCCGTTACAAATTTACGAGCAACTTCTTCAGGAGGACAGGGTGGAGGGGACGACTTTGTCGATCAATTCTTCGCACCCGGTGGTAGCAATTAGGTAAGTTTTTTGTTTTCATCTGCATTATATATTATGTATCTTAATTTTAAATGGAGCTCGTGTATAATAAGGCATATAATCAAATATGTTGTTGATTTTTATTTGAATCAATTAGTCATATACTTCACTTTGTTTTCATACAGGAAAACGGCGAAACGACGAGCAAAATGGTGTCGGAGCAATTTTGTTGGTTTGTCGGAAAGCAAATGTGGCCATGTGATATGAGTTGCTTTGACAAAATGGTTGTATGAATAATGTGACATATGTTCGTTTATGCTATATTATGTGTACAATGTAATAATGGACAATATTGTTTCGACGACGTAATGCATTTCATAATGTTGAGTTTGTTGCATTTGTTATTACGTGTTATGTGTTCTGTGTTCTGTGTTTGATTTGTTATTTTATGTGTCTGTTATTTTATGTGCTTGGAACTAAATAATATGTAGCACTTTATTATATCTCAAATGTATTTTCGTGAGCCAGAAGTGGCCCACGAAAACATTGCAATATTATTTTCGTGGGCTACAGAAAAGCCCACGAAAATAAGACAATATTATTTTTGTGGGCCCAGGAAGAAGGCCCACGAAAACAACCAGGCAGTATTTTCGTGGGCCCCACTCCAGCCCACGACAATAGCAGGACATTATTTTCGTGGGCTGCACACTAGCCCACGAAAATAACAGGACTACATTTTCGTGGGCCTGAATGGGGCCCACGAAAATAACAGATTGATTTTCGTGGGCCTGAAGGTGGCCCACGAAAATAACAGTAATTCATTTTCGTGGGCTACATTGGCCCACGAAAATATGTATCTTCGTGGGCCCTGCAAGGCCGACGAAATTAAACTTATTTTCGTGAGCCGCCGACGAAATTAAATTTATTTTCGACGGGTTAGTTTCGTGGGCCGTAGGCTCACGAAAATAAGCAAAAACCCACGAAAATAATTATTTTCGTGGGTTTTTTGCTTATTTTCGTGGGCCTCTGGCCCACGAAAATATATCGTTTTCCTGTTCGCACCAAGAATATAACAGCGGAAGTCAACTACGTGATGCTCCAATTCGCAGGCGTTGCCCGGGGGTTTCACCAGTCTAGAACGACTCATCGGGATCAAAATCTTCTTCGTTGAAGTCTATGTCTTCATTTACACCTGAGCAGCATATGACATCCAACAAAAGCAAGTTTGAGTACCAAAGGATACTCAGCAAGTGTAGAAAAATATAGTATGAAGGCTAATAGAAAGGAAATGCTAACTCTGTTAAGCACTATACATTAATCCTAGTCTTTAGCTCTCATTAGCAACCTATTTTACTAAGTGATCAATCCCATCATCTTTATTAATAAATTATTAATGTCAGGTTACACCACCTAACAACCTTTTTCAACTCATAACCATGTTTTCTCTAATCATAGACAAGTCCAAGCCGCTCTTGACCGTAAGCACAACTATCATGATAGTTTGATTCTCTACAGAGATTGTACCACTTTACCCACAAGTAGTGATTTCATCCCCTGCTGCCAGGTGGACTAAGAACCTCCCTCATACCCGTGGTTGCAAGCCACATTACACACTTCCTTTGGTGTGTGATCAGGAGATCACTACATGACCTTTACAATGGGTCTACCGGCAAATAGGAGCCCACTGAGGTTTCACCGCTGCAGTTCCTGGGAGTAAACCCTCCCTTATAGAAGCCCCCTCTTGAGCCTTGCAGTTCCTAGGATAGTCCAAATGACTTCCATTCCCCGCACCATCCAAACACTCATACTATACCGACAAACTCCTAATTAATTGGCCAAGTTGCCCCATCTTAGTCTTGTGGTGGCACTGTAAAGCCGAGTTAACTATTCCATGAATCGGTCTGTAAAAGCCCAAGAAAAGGGACTTGCAAAAACTTTTTCTTCACCTCACAACACCACAGTTTTTATTGTGGATATCTTAGGAAATATTGCGAAGAGCAAGTAACCTCCATCAAAAGAGTGATTAGAGGGGAAAGCCTTCATTTTCACAAAAAGTGGGAATTTTAAACATGAACATGGGAGGTTGAGCTCACCCCTAGAACTTCAAAAGTCTTGGGAAGGTTCAGACCAAGTTTCATGTAAATCCAACACTTTTTGAGGCACTTTTGGAGGTATTTGAAAAAGAGGCCAATTTGAATGTAAATTCAAATTGTAGCAACTTTCATCACTCAAATTCAAAAGTTAGCTTCATATTCAAACTCAGCACATTTTTCTGAGTAAGCCCACCAAATTTCATCCCCATTGGAGTTCATCTTGTCGGGAGCCAAATTTGCAATAATTCAAAACTGAATTTGAAATTCAGTTTAAATATGAAGCAAATTGGACCAACCAAATTTCAAATTGGAGGACTTAAATTTGAACCTAAACTTGGGGGGCTAAGTCTCACATTAAATTGTGAGTAGCTGGTGGGATAATTAGCAAAAACCAGAAAAGAAATTTGGAAAAAGAAGAGAAGGGGAGGCCCACATGTCAGCTGCACACACGAGTACTCAGTCGGTTGTTGCAGCCGGGTCTCGGCTTCGCGCACAAGGCAGGGAGCGACGGAGAGCCACCGAGGCAGCACAGGGCCACCTCACGGTGCCAAAACCGCGGCTCAAAGGCCAGCGCACAGCCCACGCCGCCTTCCTCCTGCTTTCCAAACGAGAACCCCCCCTACCGAGCTTCTTTCTCGATTCCGCGCGAGCACAGAAACGCCGCCCTCTCTGATCGCCGGCGTCCGGCCAGCACAGCCTCTCTCGTGCCCGACGAGCAACACAAGAAAGGACCGCCGCGACGTACTGATCACGACCATACTGACCTCGCCCTCTATCTCGCAGGATCGGCAAAGTATTTGAGGGATTAGCGCGTCGGGGTGTTTAGAACCGAACCGTGAGGAATTCGGAAATTCGGAGCAAGTAAGCCACCACTCCTTAGGCCGAGCTAAGGACATGATCTAGACTCGCCCACGCATCTCTGGGATCAGAAATCATCGAGTTTCATCGAGTAGGGGCGATGTTCTTCGAGCTTTTTGCATCGGCGCCGATTTCCAGTCTAGGTCACCAGTGAGGTCGTAGTTGCAGCTGTTTCCACAGAGATCGGTGCCCATATCCATGATCAGCAGGTGTCAGCGGAGCTCCCCGAGCAAACCGCATCGAAAAAGGTGCAGGGGATGCTGAGTTCGACGTCGCCGGTGAGCTTCCGGCCGCTGTTGCCGTCGGGAGCACTGTTCCGGCCGTTGTCAAGCTCCGGTGAGGGCACCAGCGTGTTCTCCGAGTCGAGTTAGGCACAGGCGGCGAGAATCAGCAAGCTCCGAGGGCCGGAACCCCTCTCCGGCGAGAGCTCCGGTGAGCTCGGCGGCGGGGAGCCGCGGGAGCGCGAGGTAGAAGAAGCCTTGCGGGCCCGCGTGTCAGTCGCTGCTGAGGGCGCTCGGGATTTGCTGCGGCACCGGGATTCCGTGTGGCTGCACGGGTGATTCTGCGGGCTCCGGTGTGGGTTAGCTGAGGAGCTGACACGTAGCCGGGGGACCCCACCCACAGAGTTTAAATTTTATTCGAATTTCCAGTTTTAGTACAAACTTCAAATGAATAGAACTTTGGCTAGGAAACTCCAAATTCGATGAACCAAATTTTTCTGAACTCAGAATTCTGAGTACTTTCCAGAAATACCAAATTCAGCTCATGAAAGTGAATAGTTTTCCAGAATTAAATCCCTAATATTTAAACTATTGGGAATTTTATCTGGAGAACTACTTTATGAAAAATTCTGAAATTTGGCTGAGAGGTTCAGTAGAAAATCCCTGAATCCCTTAAAATTTTCAGACTCATCCAAGTTCATTTAGTTACCCTGATGGGGTGATTAAGAGAACTGCCCTGAGAAAATAGAAAAATGTACAGAAACATTTTTCAGATTTTCTCCAATCTTAAGTAGGGCATAACTTTCAGTAGAATTCTTCAAATGACATGAAACCAATTCCATTAGAACCATCTTAAAGTCTAGTTTCCAGAAAGTAATGGTTAGAGCCATGAAAACCCCTGGAATTATTCAGAGGCTCAAATATTGACCAAATGGGCTTTTATTTGTACAAGGTTTAAATGAACTTTGTTTCAAATGAAACTTGGTCAAGACTCTGGTTAGGACCCTACCAAGCCACAATAAAAATTTCAGAACCAAAGGAGAGGGATAGCTAGAGTTATTAGTAAATAAGTATCCAAGTTTACACATTGCATTTAAATTTTTATATGTAGTATTGTATTCAACGTGTAGCCATTGAAGAAGAGACACCGGAAGTGCTGGATTTCCTTCTTCCGGACGAAGAACTAACTACTGACCAGAAGCAACAAGGCAAGCCCCGGTTTGCATTAACCTTTCATAAGTTTTACTTTGTTTACATGAGTCATGTGAAGTATGATTGTGCATTAGGTGTAGGATGAAGGGAACCCCACTTGCATAACCAGAATTTTTCCCTAAGAATGAAGGTAGTGTCTAAGACCTCGAGTAGACAGGCTATGCTTAATGAGTCATAGGACTTCGGTACAAGTCGAGTAGTTGGAATCTACTCGCGAGATAGGCTTGGGACACACGAGTTCGGTTGAGTGATGTGAGATCACTTTAGTAATGAAAATGAGACTAGGCAGGGGCTAGGGCGCAGCAAGAGGAAGTCTTGTGTGCGCAGCCCTGTCCGTGTCGATTGAGGACCGATCCGTGTGCGGCCCTGCTGAACAAGTATTGAACGTACCGAAGGCATATCGGATATATGGGCCCCGATAAACCGATGTAGCCTAAACCTCCGGGCGTCGAGGCATAGCACACCGATTTATAGGTGTAGGTTGAGGGCAGCAAGGTGGAAATCTGCCAACGGGCATAGAGAGATGCTCCACATGGGGAACCTCCTGCTCGTTTCGGTGCGACCGGTTCGACGTTTGGGCTGTTGGGTGAAAGGTTATCCCGTACGACATCGAGTGAGCATGCTGTGCAGCTCCACGGATGGGCGTACGTGACGTGCTCTTTGGGTTTCCCTGCAGGTGTATATCGAGTCGATTCGCCGTCCCTCGCGGTGACGAGTACCGCTTGTTCACTGCGTCGTAACGTAGACTAATGAATGAAATGTTATGATTCCATATTGCTGTTATGAAATAATTGTATTGCTACATGTGTGCCACCAAATATTGCTCACTAAATTTCAGCTTCATGAACTGTTAACTTGTTGCTAAAAGATGAACTAAGGATGAACTTGTAGGCGTGTCCATTTGCTGCAACATTGCTACCCTATGTCATGGTACACCTCATGTAGAGTTTCATGCTTAGGTGAGTCGGTTAAGCCTTGTTGAGCCTTCGTGCTCACGGTTGCTGCTTAAAGTGTTTTTCAGGTGAGGAGCCACCCACGGACTCGGAGTACGAGTCCACTGGCGAGGGTTACCCTCCGTCGGGGACCACGGCTGAGTGGGAGCCGTACACGCCGCGCTGAGCTGAAGAGTGCAGCTAGTGTGGGTTGCCCTAGGGCTGGGCAGCCGACTTTTTCTAGATAGGCGGGCGTGAGTTGTATAATGTAGACTTCTGCTGTGTAAGATAAATAATATTTTGTGACTGGAGTTTGTACTACTTTGTACAGTTCAGTTGTTTTTCCCATGTAATATATTGTGTTCTTATGACGTCTGCTGTCGGGTGTCGCATCGCGCGGCACCACCCTCTGCGATCCTGGATGAGCGGATTTCGGTCCGCCACAGCCTGGTATCAGAGCTGCATTGGGGATAGCACAGTACTTAAGGACTGTATTATGGAAAAACTTAGGGTTACGGTGAGGAATCGGTAGTTTGCCCAAGTAAGGACTATATTAGCCTAGTTACTTAAAGTGGCAAAGACTAACTTATGTGTTATAATTCTGAATCTTAATTATGTAACGACGCACCTACGCTCTGGTAAGTATGGTAAGGAACGCCACCGAAAGCGGTTCAATTTCGGTTAGCTCTCCCTGACGAGGAACGTGGTTCAGGGATTGATCTCACAGTTTGGTGTGAGACGTCAATATGAAACTCTTGGACTCTTCATGTCCCTGAGTTCATATGAAACGCTGATCCCTAGCGTGCATTAGGCAAGTAAGAAGAGACCCCATCGCGTGGTCAGTAACGTGAGAGTGTGTTCGTCTGGAAATAGCCCAGGAGGACATACGCAGCGCTTGCCATCGGCGTGCCCTGCAGGGCAGTAGGTGGTATCCGTTGGGTTGATAACATTCCCAACCGTGACGACCCGTTCATGACATACTCGGGTTCCCCGTCGTGTGGTGTTGAAACACGATCACGTACCTTGAGACGTGACCTAACTCAAGGACGGCCGTATGGAAATGATACGAGCGTTTGTATTTACTTTAAATATGGTCCTGCCTAAAATGAACAACCATTGAGTGCACCATTATTGTGTGGTCTTCTGCAGGTACTAACCACGTAGGTATCCGTGTAGAAAACGTGTGCGAGATACCGTTTAGTGCCACACTTGAGACGTATATGCCGGTATAATCCGGTTAGGATTTTCTTTGGTGAGGAACGTAGTACCGAGATATTGTAGGCATATGCATGAAAATAATGATAACAAGGAATTAAAATCACTAGGATCAACATCTAGGACTTTGGTTGGGTAGAAAAGTTGATAATTGATGAGTGTAGTTCCAAAAGACTGAAAAACAGAGTGCTCTGGTTTGGGCAGCAAGTTGCTGATCTTCAACAGGGCATAACTCACAGGTCTTTTAGCCCAGGGAGGTGTGGTATATAGTTCTGGAAAGGTATTTGAGTACCCTACAATTTTGTTGTAGACTTCCAGAGCTGAAACACACCTTAAGATGGCTTAAATCCCAAAGAAATGTAAGCTGTCCAGAACCAGGACAGAGTAAAACATTCTCTGAACTGTTCTGTTTGTTTTTCAAACATAACTCCTAGTATAAAAATCAAAAATTTTCATATGATACATCCTTAGAAAGGGTAGATTATGGGTTACATCTTTGCAATTCAAAGTTTCTGAAATTTCAGCACAGATTTCAGTGGAAACCGGAGATGAAAACAGCAACTTTCCAAGGGAGGTGCTGTTAAAATTCTTCCAGAAATTCTGCTGACTTGGAATTAGCATAACTTTTTAACCAAAGCTAATATGGGGGCAAATGAATACTCGTTGGGAAGATACTGAAGTTAACTTTAACTTTGGTGTTCAGCTTGAGTCATGAAAATGCCCAAAACCAGATTAAAACTTGGAATAGGTAGGAACTGGTCATTCTGACAGAAGAATGACAGTTGAACTCATTGGAGAGGGTGTGGTACCCTAAGGTTGGTATACGTGATGACAAAGTGATAGTAATATCTCGTAGTGATCAAACCTAGTTGTGTTTGGTCTGGTAATGGTGTAGCTTGTGCAAAGTTATCACATTATCTACATACGAGATGTATCGCATGTTTTATTGTCATTATGGTTTATGCCTATTGTATTGACTGCATGCAATATGTTGCGGGACTGATGTTTATTGTCGTATGGTTGCAGATGGTTCGTACTAGGACCACGCACGAGGTGGGTGGCTCTAGCCAACAGGGAGGTGATGACTCCCAGCCACCGGCCTACGACAGCACCCCGCAGCAGCAGCCACCACCGCCGCCTCCGCTTACTCTAGCGGATGTGATAGCGGCACTGGTGGGAGGTCGTGAGGAGCAGACCGACCTGCTCCACACGATCGTGCAGAATACGTCCCAGGCGGGGGGACGTCAAGATAGAGGGCCTCATGAGCCCCGGGAAGTGTCGTACTCGGATTTCATGAGTACGCACCCTCCAGTGTTCACCGGAGCTGAAGAACCACTGGAGGCTGACAACTGGCTGCAGACCATCGAGTCCAGGTTTGGGCTGCTCCAATGTACGGAGCGACAGAAGACCCTGTTCGCAGCACAGCAGCTCCACGGTGCCGCTGGTGCGTGGTGGGTGAATTATGTCACCTCACGTCCGGCTGGCCATGCCGTGGAATGGCAAGAGTTCCGGGAGGCGTTCCGCGCCTATCATATCCCTCCCGGGATCATGAAGAGGAAGTTCCAAGAATTCTTGGAGCTGAAGCAGGGCGGGAGGAGTGCCCATGACTACTCCCGTGCCTTCAAGCATCTGGCGCAGTACGCGTCAGATTATCTCTCCACTGAGGAGAAGAAGCGGGAGCACTTCTATCGGGGGTTACACCCCGAGATGAAGACACATCTCGTTCAGTGGAATCGTGGCACATTCAACGACCTAGTCAATGCCGCGATCATGCAAGAGGACGCTCAGCAGGAGTTGGCAGCTGAGCAGCGGAAGCGCAGCGCTACACCCAGCGGTGGGAGTGGCGCTCCCCAGAAGTACCGTATGGTGTATCGGACACCATCCGGGCAGCAGTGGCGTCCACCGGCGCGACCTCAACAGTTCGGGGGACGTTCGTTCCAAGCACCCCCGTTCCGTCCGCCGATGCCACCACCAAGACAGCAGCAGCAGCAGCAGACGGTACCCTGGGCGTTTCCACCGCCATAATGCGCCCCGGGATTCCGTCCACCGATCAGCGGGGGACCGCCCCGTTTCACCTGCTTCACGTGTGGCCAGGCGGGCCACTTCGCGAAGGACTGTCCCCAGGGGCAGCAGAGCAGCGGGCGAGCCCAGTTTCAGGGCGGCGCTCGAGGCTGACCTCCGGTGAAAAAGGTTGGTCAGCGGACTGGAGGCGTCCGCAATCTCGACAATGAGGACGCCCCGGAGGGAGACAACGTGCTGGCGGGTACGTTTACTCTCAACCATCAAGCCATCGTCATATTGTTTGATTCTGGTGCAACCCACAGCTTTATAAGTGCATCCTATGTGGCTAAGCATCAAATGCAAGTCTTCCCAACCGACTGCACTTATATGATCTGCTCGCCGGGAGGGAAGATTTCAGCTAATATGATGATTCCAAAGGCACCTTTGTGCTTAGGTGGGAAACTATATCCCACCACTTTGATAATCCTTATGGGACAAAAGATTGATGCAATCTTAGGGATGTCATGGCTACAATACCATGGCGCTGTCCTAGAGACTCGGACACGGACGGTTCACTTAAATTCCCCATTTCACCGTCCGTATTCCATGGTGTTAGACACGCCAGTCCGGGAAGTTTTAGCAATTAATAATGCTGAAGCTCTCAAGTTAGAAGACATCCCCGTAGTCCGGGAGTACCCTGACGTGTTCCCGGATGATCTTCCGGGAATGCCACCTGAGTGGGATGTCGAGTTCAAGATTGAACTTGCACCCGGGACTACGCCCATATCACGGAGACCATACAAGATGGCTCCAAATGAGCTGGCGGAACTGAAAGAACGGCTCAATGATCTGTTGAGCAAGGGTTTCATTAGGCCGAGTTCCTCGCCTTGGGGATGCTCGGCGCTGTTTGTAAAGAAGAAGGATGAAACCCTGAGGCTGTGTGTGGATTACCGGCCGCTCAACGCCGTCACCATCAAGAATAAGTACCCACTGCCCCGTATTGACATTTTGTTTGATCAACTTGTGGGGGCAAGTGTGTTCTCAAAGATGGACCTTCGCTTTGGATATCACCAGATAAAGATCCGGGCGGAGGATATTCCGAAGACGGCCTTCTCGACGAGATATGGACTATATGAATATCTCGTCATGTCTTTTGGTCTCACAAACGCTCCAGCCCATTTCATGTATCTCATGAACTCGGTGTTCATGCCGGAGCTGGACAAGTTCGTGGTAGTGTTCATCAACGATATCTTGGTTTACTCCAAGACAGAAGCCGAACATGCCGAACACTTGCGGATCGTTCTTCAACGATTGCGAGACCACAAGCTCTACGCTAAGTTCAGCAAATGTGAATTTTGGATCAGCCAAGTGCCATTCTTGGGACATATCATCTTAGCGGAAGGCATTGCGGTTGACCCAAGCAAAATAGAGCAAGTGCTGAAATGGAAAGCTCCCACTTCAGTTCATGAAGTCAGAAGCTTCCTCGGGTTAGCGGGATACCATCGGAGATTCATTTCAAGTTTCTCCAAGCTCGTTAAGCCGATGACAGAGTTACTGAAGAAAGGGACGAAATATGTTTGGAACACGGCATGTGAAGGAGCATTCCGAACATTGGTGAAGCATCTCACCACAGCCCCGGTCTTAGCTTAGCCGGATACAACAAAGTCCTTCGACGTGTATTGTGACGCGTCCGGTATTGGGCTTGGCTGCGTGTTAATGCAGGAAGGACGTGTGGTCGCTTATGGCTCACGCCAACTTCGGAACCATGAGCAGCATTATCCGACTCATGATCTTGAGCTTGCTGCCGTGGTGTTGGCGCTAAAAATGTGGAGGCACTATCTCCTGGGGAATCTGGTGCATCTCTACACCGACCACAAGAGCTTAAAATATATTTTCACCTAGGAGGAGCTGAACATGAGGCAAAGGAGGTGGTTAGAATTGATCAAAGATTATGAAATTGAGATTCATTACCACCCCGGCAAAGCGAATGTGGTTGCCGACGCGCTGAGTCGGAAATCACATGTCCATCACCTCACCATTACCCCGGTGGAGGAGGAAGAGCCAAGTTTATACTTGGTTCCGTATGGATCGCTGTACAACCTTGCCCTCATCCCTACGATTAGGGAGGACATCATTGCAGCTCAGAAAGATGATAAGGGCATGGCACATCTCCGGAGACGGATAGACAATGGAGAGATTAAATGTTTCCAAAGGATGATGAGGGGACGCTATGGTTCAACGACCGCATAGTCGTACCCCGGGACATGGAACTGAGGAAGAAAATCCTTGATGAAGCTCACTTGTCTAAATACTCCATTCATCCGGGCAGCAACAAAATGTACCAAGATTTGAAGAAGAAATTTTGTTGGACACGGATGAAGCGGGAGGTAGCTAAGTACGTATCCGAGTGCGATACGTGTAGACGAGTGAAAGCTGATCACATGAAGAAATCAGGGCTGTTGCAACCCCTGAAGATCCCGGCATGGAAATGGGAAGATGTGAGCATGGATTTCATTGTGGGATTACCCCTAACATCCAACAAGCATGATTCCATATGGGTAATCGTTGATCGGTTAACCAAGACGGCTCACTTCATTCCGGTGAATACACGTTACAATGCCGGCAAATATGCGGAGCTGTACATAGCGAAGATTTTGTGCTTATATGGGGTACCCAAGACCATTGTATCGGATCGAGGTGCATTATTTGTATCTCGCTTTTGGGAGCAGCTACACGCTGCATTGGGTACTAAGCTGATAAGGAGCTCCGCTTACCACCCTCAGACAGATGGCCAAACAAAGAGGGTGAATCAGGTTCTAGAAGACATGTTGAGAGCATGTGCCATCCACCATGGTAGGAACTGGGATGATCACCTACCATTGGCGGAATTCTCGTACAACAACGGCTATCAGGCGAGTATCAAGATGACACCCTACGAAGCTCTCTACGGTCAAAAATGCCGCACCCCATTAAATTGGTGCGAGTCCGGTGAAAGGGTCACATTCGGGGTTGATGTGGTGAACGACGCCGAAGAGCGCGTTTGGACGATTCAAGCTAACTTGAAGGCCGCTCAGTCCCGACAAAAGAGCTACGCTGATAAGAGGCATAGACCGTTGCACTTTGACGTTGGGGAACACGTGTACCTCCGCGTGTCTCCGATAAAGGGCGTGCACCGGTTCGGTGTGAAGGGGAAGCTCGCTCCCCGTTTCATTGGACCCTATGCTATCACCGAGAAGTGTGGACCAGCAGCGTATCGATTGGAGCTACCGGCATCCCTTGCTGGTGTCCATGATATCTTCCATGTTTCGCAACTGCGAAAATGTTTGAAGCATACAGCTGTTGTTCCTATCGAAGACATTGGCGAGTTGAAACCGGATTTAACATATGATGAATATCCGGTGGAAATTCTTGATGAGAAAGCCCGAACCACGCGTAGCAGAATGTTGTGGTTCTACAAAATACTCTGGAGCAACCACACCGCCGAAGAAGCGACGTGGGAGAGCGAGGAATTCCTTCGCTCAAATTACCCGGAGTTCATGGCTTCTCAACACGGGTAAGTCCCTACTACATCGCCATGTCTTCCTTTGTAATCTCGGGACGAGATTCTTTTAATGGGGGAGGGATGTAAAAGCCCAAGAAAAGGGACTTGCAAAAACTTTTTCTTCACCTCACAACACCACATTTTTTATTGTGGATATCTTAGGAAATATTGCGAAGAGCAAGTAACCTCCATCAAAAGAGTGATTAGAGGGGAAAGCCTTCATTTTCACAAAAAGTGGGAATTTTAAACATGAACATGGGAGGTTGAGCTCACCCCTAGAACTTCAAAAGTCTTGGGAAGGTTCAGACCAAGTTTCATGTAAATCCAACACTTTTTGAGGCACTTTTGGAGGTATTTGAAAAAGAGGCCAATTTGAATGTAAATTCAATTGTAGCAACTTTCATCACTCAAATTCAAAAGTTAGCTTCATATTCAAACTCAGCACATTTTTCTGAGTAAGCCCACCAAATTTCATCCCCATTGGAGTTCATCTTGTTGGGAGCCAAATTTGCAATAATTCAAAACTGAATTTGAAATTCAGTTTAAATATGAAGCAAATTGGACCAACAAAATTTCAAATTGGAGGACTTAAATTTGAACCTAAACTTGGGGGATAAGTCTCACATTAAATTGTGAGTATCTGGTGGGATAATTAGCAAAAACCAGAAAAGAAATTTGGAAAAAGAAGAGAAGGGGAGGCCCACATGTCAGCTGCACACACGAGTACTCAGTCGGTTGTTGCAGCCGGGTCTCGGCTTCGCGCGCAAGGCAGGGAGCGACGGCGAGCCACCGAGGCAGCACAGTGCCACCTCACGGTGCCAAAACCGCGGCTCAAAGGCCAGCGCACAGCCCACGCCGCCTTCCTCCTGCTTTCCAAACGAGAACCCCCCCTACCGAGCTTCTTTCTCGATTCCGCGCGAGCACAGAAACGCCGCCCTCTCTGATCGCCGGCGTCCGGCCAGCACAGCCGCTCTCGTGCCCGACGAGCAACACAAGAAAGGACCTCCGCGAGGTACTGATCACGACCATACTGACCTCGCCCTCTATCTCGCACGATCGGCAAAGTATTTGAGGGATTAGCGCGTCGGGGTGTTTAGAACCGAACCGTGAGGAATTCGGAGATTCGGAGCAAGTAAGCCACCACTCCTTAGGCCGAGCTAAGGACATGATCTAGACTCGCCCACGCGTCTCTGGGATCAGAAATCATCAAGTTTCATCGAGTAGGGGCGATGTTCTTCGAGCTTTTTGCATCGGCGCCGATTTCCAGTCTAGGTCACCGGTGAGGTCGTAGTTGCAGCTGTTTCCACAGAGATCGGTGCCCATATCCGTGATCAGCGGGTGTCAGCGGAGCTCCCTGAGCAAACCGCATCGAAAAAGGTGCAGGGGATGCTGAGTTCGACGTCACCGGTGAGCTTCCGGCCGCTGTTGCCGTCGGGAGCACTGTTCCGGCCGTTGTCAAGCTCCGGTGAGGGCCCCAGCGTGTTCTCCGAGTCGAGTTAGGCACAGGCGGCGAGAATCAGCAAGCTCCGAGGGCCGGAACCCCTCTCCGGCGAGAGCTCCGGTGAGCTCGGCGGCGGGGAGCCGCGGGAGCGCGAGGTAGAAGAAGCCTTGCGGGGCCCGCGTGTCAGTCGCTGCTGAGGGCGCTCGGGATTTGCTGTGGCACCGGGATTCCGTGTGGATGCGTGAGTGATTCTGCGGGCTCCGGTGTGGGTTAGCTGAGGAGCTGACACGTAGCCGGGGGACCCCACCCGCAGAGTTTAAATTTTATTCGAATTTCCAGTTTTAGTTCAAACTTCAAATGAATAGAACTTTGGCTAGGAAACTCCAAATTTGATGAACCAAATTTTGCTGAACTCAGAATTCTGAGTACTTTCCAGAAATACCAATTTCAGCTCATGAAAGTGAATAGTTTTCCAGAATTAAATCCCTAAAATTTAAATTATTGGGAATTTTATCTGGAGAAGTACTTTATGAAAAATTCTGAAATTTGGCTGAGAGGTTCAGTAGAAAATCCCTGAATCCTAGTAAAATTTTCAGACTCATCCAAGTTCATTTAGTTACCCTGATGGGGTGATTAAGAGAACTGCCCTGAGAAAATAGAAAAATATACAGAAACATTTTTCAGATTTTCTCCAATCTTAAGTAGGGCATAACTTTCAGTAGAATTCTTCAAATGACATGAAACCAATTCAATTAGAATCATCTTAAAGTATAGTTTCCAGAAAGTAATGTTTAGAGCCATGAAAACCCCTGGAATTATTCAGAGGCTCGAATATTGACCAAATGGGCTTTTATTTGTACAAGGTTCAAATGAACTTTGTTTCAAATGAAACTTGGTCAAGACTCTGGTTAAGACCCTACCAAGCCCCAATAAAAATTTCAGAACCAAAGGGGAGGGATAGCTACAGTTATTAGTAAATAAGTATCCAAGTTTACACATTGCATTTAAATTTACATGTAGTATTGTATTCAACGTGTAGCCATTGAAGAAGAGACCCCGGAAGTGCTGGATTTCCTTCTTCCGGACGAAGAACTAACTACTGACCAGCAGCAACAAGGCAAGCCCCGGTTTGCATTAACCTTTTATAAGTTTTACTTTGTTTACATGAGTCATGTGAAGTATGGTTGTGCATTAGGTGTAGGATGAATGGAACCCCACTTGCATAACCAGGATTTTTCCCTAAGAATGAGGGTAGTGTCTAAGACCTCGAGTAGACAGGCTATGCTCAATGAGTCATAGGACTTCGGTACAAGTTGAGTAGTTGGAATCTACTCGCGAGATAGGCTTGGGACACACGGGTTTGGTTGAGTGATGTGAGATCACTTTAGTAATGAAAATGAGACTAGGTAGGGGCTAGGGCGCAGCAAGAGGAAGTCTTGTGTGCGCAGCCCTGTCCGTGTCGATTGAGGACCGATCCGTGTGCGGCCCTGCTGAACAAGTATTGAACGTACCAAAGGCATATCGGATATATGGGCCCCGATAAACCGATGTAGCCTAAACCTCCGGGCGTCGAGGCATAGCACACCGATTTATAGGTGTAGGTTGAGGGCAGCAAGGTGGAAATCTACCAACGGGCATAGAGAGATGCTCCGTGTGGGGAACCTCCTGCTCGTTTCGGTGCGACCGGTTTGACGTTTGGGCTGTTGGGTGAAAGGTTGTCCCGTACGACATCGAGTGAGCGTGCTGTGCAGCTCCACGGATGGGCGTACGTGACGTGCTCTTTGGGTTTCCCTGCAGGTGTATATCGAGTCGATTCACCGTCCCTCGCGGTGACGAGTACCGCTTGTTCACTGCGTCGTAACGTAGACTAATGAATGAAATATTATGATTCCATATTGCTGTTATGAAATAATTGTATTGCTACATGTGTGCCACCAAATATTGCTCACTAAATTTCAGCTTCATGAACTGTTAACTTGTTGCTAAAAGATGAGCTAAGGATGAACTTGTAGGTGTGTCCATTTGCTGCAACATTGCTACCCTATGTCATGGTACACCTCATGTAGAGTTTCATGCTTAGGTGAGTCGGTTAAGCCTTGTTGAGCCTTCGTGCTCACGGTTGCTGCTTAAAGTGTTTTTCAGGTGAGGAGCCGCCCACGGACTCAGAGTACGAGTTCACCGGCGAGGGTTACCCTCCGTCGGGGACCACGGCTGAGTGGGAGCCGTACACGCCGCGCTGAGCTGAAGAGTGCAGCTAGTGTGGGTTGCCCTAGGGCTGGGCAGCCGACTTTTGCTAGATAGGCAGGCGTGAGTTGTATAATGTAGACTTCCGCTGTGTAAGATAAATAATATTTTGTGACTGGAGTTTGTACTACTTTGTACAGTTCAGTTGTTTTTGCCATGTAATATATTGTGTTCTTATGACGTGTGCTGTCGGGTGTCGCATCGTGCGGCACCACCCTCTGCGATCCTGGATGAGCGGATTCTGGTCCGCTACACGGTCCTTAGAATCTAAGACAGACACTATCACTAACCCAAGTCTCGTGCACGAAGCACCATACCAAAACAACTAGCCTATCTAGATTCCTATCACTATGACACATTCTTGTGTCTCTCATAAATTCCACAAGACAAACAACAACTAAGTTTCATTCATTCTCTAAGTTCTAAGTATGGCTAAGCACATAAAATGACATTCACATCTTCTAACTACATCCCACCATGGTTTCAAGGAATGATATGGAAAACTAGTCATATATCCTAAATTGTGTTTCATATTAAATACATCATGCAAATAATCTAACTAATATCCCTAGATTAGGATCAAAGTGATCAAGGAACACTTGCCTTTAGAATGCTGCTCAGTGACTTTGAAATCTTGCTCTTGAAGATTAAGAAATGCCTCTTGTGATGGTTCTCTTCATGTATATGCACATAATACAATGCAAAACATGCAATAAGAAACATAGCAATGCATAACAAACTTATTAACACAACATTATATTCATTTATCATTTATTTACATGTAGTTTTTCTCTATACATATGATTATATATTATTTTTACATGTGTGTTGAGTGTAAAATGATTTAATAACATGATATATATCTTTATATTTAGTTTTTGTCATGACAGGTCATTTATTTCTAATATATACCAATTTATAACAATTTTTAGATTGTATATATGCATATATACTAATGTTGTCATAATTTCAGATTTAATTATTGCTCTAAAAAGTTTTATTATAACTATTTCTAGAATATATATTGCTTTTATTGCATTTTCAGAATTTATCTATGCATTTTAATTAATTTCCACAATTTTTCTAAAGTATATATTATTTTTATGTTGTTTTTAGCATTATTTTATTATTTAGTATTTATTTTCAGCCTATAGAAATAATTCTTTTTAATTTTAGAATATGCAATTTTTATGATTTTCTAGAATTTATTTACAATAGTTTGGCTAATTACAGAATTAATAATGAATTTATAAACTTAACTGGACTGAAATATATTATTTTCAACTTTTCCAGGGGTCTATATGACTTTTACCGAAGTAATTTCCTAATTTATTAGTAGCTCAGGGGCTAAATTGAAGTTATTTATCCTAAATTACAAAGAAAATGGGGGCTATTTAGTTAATTTATAACAATTTTCCTAATTTCTATAAAGCCTAGGTTTCATTCTATAAAATGCAGGGTCTATTTTGATATTATTTTGAATCCTCAGGGGGCTATCTATCAAATTCCTAATATTTTAAACTATTAAATCTAGGCCGTCGGATCTGAGATGATCGGCTCAGATTTAAAATAACTGAAGGATTATGTTTATTCTAATCTCAGCCATCCACTGGAAATAGACGTCCCAGATGCGGCCATGTTGCCCCCTAGCCCTTCTTCCCTGCGCTCGGCGGTGTTTTCTCCGGCGAGCGGTGGTGGTTTGCTGGAAAACTTTTGGTCTCCCGTTTTTCTTCACCGTTTCTTGGGTTCTTTACTCCAAAACGTAGAGGAGGTCACGAGGGACTCACCTAGAGTGATCTTTTGGACCCAAAGTGGCCGGAAGGGCGTCGGCGAGAAGCAGTGGACTCCAGTGAAATTCGTCAGGAGAGTGTTCCGGCCACGGTTTTTTGGCGTTTTTCGTTGGAAAAGCCTCCTTGTGGCCTTGTGATAATGTAGGAAGTGTTAGAAGTGACAGTTGGTGCACAATTTTGAAGAATCGATGTTAGGACTGCGGACCTTACCATGGGGACTTTAGCGCGGTTTGTGGGGTAATCCGGTCAGCATTAGGTTGGTTTTATAGAGGGGAACATGGCGGCGGTTGTTGGTGTGTCGGTTGGTCAAGGTGTGCGAGTTTTTGCACATGGCCGAATGTGTTTGGCCCACATGCGATAATAGAAGAAAGAGGAGAAGGGCGGCGGTTGCTTTGGAGAAGAAACAACTGAAATGTGGGGTCCACATGTCATTTAGGAAAAGAGGGTGGGAGGGAATGTTTTCCGTTGGCTAAAAATTTGGATGTTACAATTCTACCCATTTAAAAGAAATCTCGTCCTCGAGATTGGGAATCACAAAGAAAACAGACTAGGAAATTATGACTTGAGTTCGTCTTCTCTTTCCCATGTAGCTTATCCTTCAGAATGATGTTTCCATTGAACTTTGCACATACGAACTCTTTTGTTTATCGTAATTCTTTCTGTCGTCTCAAGAATCTTGACTGGGTACGCAGTATATGAAAGATCTTCTTATACATTCAACTCTTCCATTGGCAATTGCTCTTCTGGGGTTCTTAAACACTTCTTAAGCCGTGACACATGGAACACATCGTGTACATCCGACAATCGAGAAGGTAATTCTAACTGATACACTACTTCTCCTTTGCGTTCTAATATCTTGAAGGGTTCGATATACCGAGGTGCTAACTTTGCTCTTACTTTAAATCGACGAAGTCCTCGCATTGGTGATGCTTTGAGATATACATAGTCCCCCACTTAAAAAACTAGTTCTTGTCGTCTTGTATCTGCATAACCCTTTTGCCTCGTTTGAGCTATCTTTAGATTATATTGGATTTCTTTTACTTTCTTTCCTGCATCTCTTAGTACCTCTGGCCCAAATACTTTACTCTCTCCTGTTTGATCCCAAAATAGAGGAGTTTTGCATTTTCTTCCATATAATGCCTCAAATGGAGACATTTTCATAGTGGATTAATAACTGTTATTGTAACAAAATTCCGCATATGGCAAATTCTTATCCCAACTTCTACTATTCTTGAGTGCACAAGCTCTAAGCGTATCTTCAAAAATTTGATTAGTCCTTTCTGTCTGTCCATCAGTTTGTGGATGATATGCGGAGCTGAAATTTAATTGAGTTCCAAGGGACTCATGTAATTTCTGCCAGAATCGTGATGTAAATTGTGTACCTCTATCCGACACTATCTTTTTGGGCACACCATGTAAACATACAATTCTGGACATGTATAACTCTGCTAACTTTGATCCGTTATAGTTTTCTTTCACTGGTATGAAATGATAAACTTTGGTTAGTTTATCAACTATTACCTATATTGAAGCATACCCTGATTGAGTCCTGGGCAAACCTACTATGAAACCCATTCCAATTTCTTTCCATTTCCATTCAGGTATTTCTAGTGGTTATAATAATCCTGCAGGTCTTTGATTTTTTGCTTTCACTAATTGACATGTGTCGCACAATGCCACCATGCTCTGCAACATCTCTTTTCATTTTGTACCACCAATACCTACTCTTAAGATCATGATACATTTTTGTACTTCCAAGATGGATTGAATAATCTGAATCATGAGCTTCTTTTAGAATTAATTTTCTAATCTCATTGATATCTGGTACACATATTATTTTGCCATGCCATACTGTACCTTGTTTATCTTCTCTAAATCCTGGAGCTTTATTTTCTTTGATTAGCCATTTGATTTCGTGTACCTTTTCATCATTCCTTTGACAATTTCGAGTATCTTAATCCAATGTTGAATCAACTTCATCGCAACTTTCTGTGTATGATTTACGAAACTTAAATTTAGTCTTGCGAACTCTTCACAAAGTTGAGGATGTAGATCTCTCATTGTCAACATATTAGCATGAGTCTTCCTGCTTAAAGCATCTACAACCACATTAGCTTTTCCGAGATGATAATTGATTCCTACATTAAAATCATTGATGAACACCAGTCATCTTCATTGTCGGAGATTGAGATCTGGTTGTGTGAAGATATACTTCAAACTATTTTTGTATAGATCTCGGTTCTCTTACACATTAAATAGTGTCTCCATAGCTTAAATGCATTTACTACTGCTGCCAATTCTAAATAATGGGTAGGATAGTTCTTCTCATGCTTCCAAATTTGTCTGAAAGCATAGGCAATAACATGTCCATCTTGCATAATAACACATCCCAACCCTTGCCCTGAAGCATCACAATAAACAGAAAATGCTTTCTTCACATCTGGCATAACCAAGACTGGGGTTGTGGTTAACTTCTTCCTTAACTCTTGAAAACTTGATTCACACTGAGGAGTCCATACGAAAACAGCTCCTTTCTCTAACATTCTAGTTAGTGGTTTTGCAATCTTTGAAAATCCTTTAATGAATCTTCGGTAATATCCAGCCAATCCTAGGAAACTTCTGATCTCTCCGACATTCTGTGACACCCTCAACTCGGGTGTCAGCATATGTTCATGTGTTATGAAGAAGAAAACATTTTAAGAAAAGAAAGAACAATGACAAATATCAAAAGGATAGCCAACAAAGCTTTCAGAGAGCACCGAAGGCAACTTCCGCGGCCAGCAGGCCACGTGGCGTGTTCGGAGCTCGCCCCCGCGAGGTGAAGAGAGGTTTGCCTCTAAACTGGCTACGTGGAAGGCTCGGGGGACACCTCCGCAATTGGGAAAAGGTTCGACCCTGCAGGACACGTGTTGCCCACGGAGCTAGCCTCTGCGGAAGAAGCAAAGGCATTTTTCGTAGGACACATGTCATCCTCGGAGCTAGTCCTCGCGGAAATCAGAGGACCCGTCACGCGGGATACGTGTCGATCTCAGAGCTTATCTCAGAGAAGCCCGGATCTATGAAACACGTGTCGCCACCGGAGCTTATCTCCGGGAGGTCTTTCGATGCTAGACACGTGTCGACCTCCGGGCATGTTCAAGGAAGGGATAGAGGGAAGACCGGCGCCAACACGTGGCGTGCGCGGAGCTCACCTCCAAAAGAGGGGGAGGTCTCGGTCGATTGACACGTGGCACAACCGGAGCTCGTCTCTGCGGAGAAGTAGATACCAGGCCCCAGGAGGACACGTGGAGCCCCCGGAGCTCATCGCCACGAAGGTAACGAGTTTTGGAATGGTTTTTACGCGTAAAGATACCGGTACGCAACAGAAACCGATCTAAATTTCCACGATGTTACCAAAGATAAGACGATTAGGATTCAACAAGGATCTGAATAAGACTCTTATTCGGGATCCAATCAGATTAGGACTCTTCTCTTCCCGATTATAAATAGAACCCAAAACCTCTGGCCGAAACCACAAACTTCTCTTTCAACTCCTGAGCCGACGACTTAGAGCCCTAGCCCTAACTCGCCGAGCAAAACATCGCCGAAGCGCAACAAGGGAGATCATCAGAGAAGGACCAAGCGGTCTGAGGAGGACCTCGAAGACAAAGAAGAGCGTGAGGTAGGACTTCAATACCACCTTACGACATCATTGTGTTCATCTCTTGCATCTGTTCTTTAATTCCTTTCAAACAGAAGCCTTCTTGTGGGCAGATCACTTGATGATCAGTTTAATCTAAAAGACAAGATCATCACCACGTCCACCTTTGATCCAAACACCTCTGCCCATGCAAGCCATGCAAGAGCACACCAATCTAATAAAAATCATAGGATAGCATACATGTGCATCATCGCATCTAGTTTAAGGTTTGCGCATGATATTGATTGCTGTGAATCCTGTATGCACGTGATCCTACCTAGCAGGACAAGCTCAGGGAGCTGTCTACGACGAGCTGCAGCAACAAGGTTTTGAGAATCAAGAACAACCGGAACCGCAAGAACAAGGCAAGTGCTCCTTGACCATATTCATCCTATGTTTTGGGTAAACTGTTTTGTTTTAGAAAAAGGTGTGTGTGCTGAGTCAAGCATGATGGGAAGCCCTTTTATAGGAGTTTACTAGTTTTGATTAAACCACCCTTGTCGCCTGGGAAGTTTATAAGTCGGGTACGGTTTTTGCTTTATGCTTCGCTGAGTCTACGGGATTGGGAAGCGAGATAGATGTGTCTAGCTAACTGCACTCGTACTGATAATAAGTAACTGATGTGGTTAATGAACATGGATCGGAGGGAGATCTAGGCAAGCCTGGGTTTGTGAATGTGGTAGCATGAGATGGTGGTTTTACTTGCCGTAGATCTAAGGACCGGTTCATGCATGCACATGCCAGGATAACAGTGCCACCACAAGGCCAAGTATGGGTGCGGCTTAGCTGAGTAATTAGGTAAGTTGCTAGAGTGTTATGGACTGTGGAAGGCACGGGGAATGGGAGTCGAGTGAGGACTGCCCTGGGAACTGTATGGCACAAGAGGGGGCCCGTGGGTGGGAGAATTGGAGATTCTAGCCTGCCGGTGAAACCTTAGTGAGTCCATACATCTAGTAACCCCTTTGTAAAGGCTATTTTGTGATCTCTTGACCATACACCGACGGTTGTGTACTGGTATAATTGAGGTTCTGCAGTCGCCGACGGGTGACGAAATCACAAACTTGTGGGTAAAGAGGTGCAAACTCTGCAGAGTTATTAAAACTATCATGATAGCCGAGCTTACGGTTACGAGCACCTGGCTAAACTGCCATGATTAGTTGGGATGATTTTCGGGATGGTTACTGGGAAGGTTCTCGGTTATGGTTATTGGTTTGGAACTGTTAAGTCTGATGATGAGATGGTTGCATGACTGTTGGGTCATGACATGAGATTGGTCTCGGTGTGAGACGAGGTTGATTTGTGAGATGAGATGGTAGCGAATACGAGGAGGTATTCGCGAGTATGAATAAAGGATTGATTAATGTTTCTATGGAACACGGGAAGTGATGAAGGTATGTTGGTAATTTAATATATGCTGAGATTACATCTAAAGTTAAGTTGCTGTTTATCATGATTTCACAAATCTGCTTTTTCTGCAAATAAGCCTTTTATGCCTACCTTGTTTATGAGCTGCATATCACGTGTTTTCCCGCACTTGCTGAGTACATCATTGTGCTCAACCTTGCATTATTACTTCATCATCAGCAGCAGGAGAAGCCTATTATGAAGATCAAGTGGAGCTTTATGGCGTGTGATCTGTTCTCAACCTTGCCTGTGGAGGGAGTAGAGATGGAGCCACTTCTGCTTAGTTTTGCTTTCACATTAGTTTTTGCTTCCGCATTAAAATAAAGACTTCCGCTGCATAGAAATAAGACTTCCGCTGTGTGCACGAGTCAAAGACTCATGAGGTATTGTAATAAACTCTGTTATTCGTGGTAATATATAATCTGAATTCAGTTTGTGGAACGTATGTGTATGTGTGATGAACATCCTGGGCACACATATGCATTAGTTCTCGGTTCCGTGGTTTTTCCACAGAATTGAGGGCGTCACAGATTGGTACCAGAGCCACGGGTTGACAGTAGGTTACACGCCTAGGTAGAAAGCCTTAGATAGATAATAGAGCTACGGGTTAACCCCAAGAACGAGTTACAGGCGCCCTAGGGTGAATAGTTAGATTGGCCTTTAAAACCACCTTGACATAGGAAATCCTCCTTGAATAGGAGTTGTGTGGGCCCTTGTGATGATTATTTGTGAATACGTGTTTAAGTATGAGTAGTGGGACGTCTCAAAAACGTTGTCCATATCTATACGTAAGAAGAAAGAGGTGTGAAATGCTTCGGCACTTGATCACATCCTCATAAGGACTAATATATATAGTCCAACTCACCTTGATGCATATAGTTGAAGGGACCTACCTAACCTTCTAACCTTCTATTCTATTTTGATCTCTCTCACAGATGGTGAGAGGAAACGCCAGCCGAAGGAACGTCCAGGAAGATGACCACGAGGAAGTTCCTACTAATTCCGGAGCTGGTGAAAACCATCTGGAAAGATTGATGGCCATGCAAAACCAGCTTATGCAAACCATGATCCAAACTTTGGGTCAGTTGCAGGCCAACCAAAACCCCGTTCCGGCACCACCGCCACCACCACCGCCGGCTCATAACAGGTTGGGAGAGTTCATGAGGACTCGACCACCCACCTTTGCTCAAACTAGTGACCCCATGGAGGCCGATGATTGGTTGAAATCCATGAAGAAGAAGCTCGCCATTGTTCAGTGCAACGACCGAGAGAAGGTTCTCTTTGCGTCGCACCAACTTATGGGAGCTGCCGCCGACTGGTGGGATGCCTTGAGCAACGCCCATGCCAACCCGGAGACAATCACTTGGGCTGAGTTCAAGGAAAGTTTCCACTCCCACTACATCCCTGTTGGTGTAATGATGCTCAAGAGGCAGGAGTTTGAAGGTCTCTGCCAAGGACAGAAGAGTGTGAATGAATATCTCAACAAGTTCATACAACTGTCCCGGTATGCCCCCGAAGATGTCAACTCAGATCAGAGGAAGCAGTACCTGTTCATGAGAGGGTTGAATAATGAGATCCAAGTTCAGCTCCTCAACAATGACTACGTAAGCTTCCAGAAGCTGGTTGATATGGCTATTGTGGTTGAAAACAAGATCCGGGAGATCGAGCGAGAGTGCAAGAGGAAGATGCCATACCAGCCCAAGGGAGCAAAGTACGACCTAGGTACATGCCCCCTGCACCGAAGTATGGATCGACCACTCCTACGTACCGCCCTGGTCAGCCACTACAGCAACGATTCGTTGCACCGGCACCTCATGTTCTCATGCCTATTGCGCCCCGGCCTAACAATGGCACTCCTGTTCAAAACCCCCGCCCCAACGTACCTGCTGCCGTAGGCAACAGGCATGCTTTGCATGCGGGAAAGTAGGCCACTTCGCTAATTAGTGCCCGAGGAGAGGCCCTGGACAGCAAGGTAACGTGCCCAAGCAGAACCAGCGACCAAACGAAGGGGACAATCAAGGGAACCGTGGACCACAGAACTATGCTCGTGGCCACGTTAACCATGTCACTGCTGAGGAAGCACAACAGGCTGAGGACGTCGCAATTGGTATGTTCCTTGCCAACTCCAACCCAGCCATCATTTTATTTGACTCCGGACCATCACATTCCTTCATATCATCCAAATATGTTGCTAAACATCATCTACCCGTATCCCACTTAGAATGTGCTATGTTAGTTAGTTAATTCTCTCGGAGGAGAAATGAGGACTAATGTAGTATGCCCTAAAGTAAGCCTTAAAATAAGGGGGGTAGACTTCCTTGCCAACCTTATTGTTTTGGACTCCCACGGGATTGACATCATACTTGGAATGGATTGGTTAAGCAAGCACAATGGAGTAATCCAATGTGCTGAGAGAAGCGTGCAGTTGACAAACGAACACGGTATCCGTGTCGAGTTTGAGTCAGCCCAGCAAGCAACCGAACGGGCAGATTTGAACCATGTCGAAGGAACAACATTAGACAGCATTCCAGTGGTTCAGGAGTTTTCGGACGTGTTCCCGGAAGAGCTCCCGGGAATGCCACCTGACCGGGACATCGAGTTTGCCATAGATTTGGTACCTGGAACTGCACCTATAGCTAAGAGACCATATAGGATGCCCGTCAACGAGTTAGTTGAACTCAAGAAGCAAATTCAAGAACAGTTGGAGAAGGGTTTTATCCGTCCAAGCTCATCACCATGGGGAGCTCCGGTACTCTTCGTGGACAAGAAGGACGGAACCCAAAGAATGTGCGTGGACTACAGGTCTCTCAATGAGGTGACAATCAAGAAAAAATACCCTCTGCCCCGTATAGAGGACTTGTTCGATCAAATGAAAGGAGCCCAAGTATTCTCCAAGATTGATCTTCGGTCGAGATATTTCCAGCTAAAGATTAAGCCCTCCGATATACCTAAGACAGCCTTTCGAACACGGTATGGTTCATATGAATATACCGTTATGTCTTTTGGATTGACGAATGCACCCACATACTTCATGTACCTTATGAACAATGTTTTCATGGAGTACTTGGACAAGTTCGTCGTGGTTTTCATCGATGACATTATGGTGTATTCAAAAAGTAAGGAGGAGCATGAAGAACATCTGAGATTGACCTTGCAGAAGTTGCGCGAGCATCAATTGTATGCCAAGCTCAACAAGTGTCAATTTTGGCTAAAGGAAATATCTTTCCTAGGCCACATCATCTCCAAGGAAGGGGTATCGGTTGATCCTGGAAAGGTGAGAGATGTTCTAAAGTGGGACCAACCAAAGAGCGTGAGGGATATTCGAAGTTTCCTTGGGATGGCAGGATACTATCGTCGCTTCATTAAAGACTTCTCTAAGATAGCAAAACCTATGACGGAGTTGCTAATGAAGGGAAAAGTCTTTCAATGGACACAAGCCTGCCAAGAAAGTTTTGAGGAACTCAAGAAAAGGCTAACCACAGCACCAATTCTGGTATTGCCAGACGTAAGCAAGAGCTTTGACATATATTGTGACGCATCCAGACAAGGGCTCGGATGTGTGCTCATGCAGGAAGGACAAGTGGCAGCCTATGCCTCACGACAATTAAAGAAGCATGAGCTTAACTATCCTACACATGATTTGGAGTTAGCAGCAGTGGTGCATGCATTGAAGATTTGGAGACATTATATCCTTGGTCATCGGTGTGAGATCTATACGGATCATAAAAGCCTCAAGTACATATTCACACAAACAGACTTGAATTTGAGGCAACGTCGATGGTTAGAACTCATCAAGGATTATGATGTGGGAATCAACTACCACCCCGGGAAGGCCAATGTAGTAGCTGACGCATTGAGCAGAAAGGGATCATGCCACCAACTCACGGTTCGGGAGCTACCACCCGAACTACGTAAGGAGTTCAAACGGTTACACCTCGGATTCTTGAATAATATGGGGATAATGGAGATCCACTCCCCATTGGAGCAAGAAATAAGAGAGGGCCAAGCAACGGACAAGGAAATCAAGGAGATTAAGGGAAGAATCCAACAAGGGATAGAAAAGGATTTCAAGGAGGATGAAAAGGGTACGCTTTGGCTAGGAAAAAGGATTTGTGTGCCAAACATAAGACACCTTCGCGATATGATATTGAAGGAGGCACATGATTCACCTTATTCCATACATCCAGGGAGCACCAAAATGTACAAGGATTTGAAAACCTGCTATTGGTGGGATGGTATGAAGAGGGATATAGCCGAATACGTTGCCCTATGCGACACATGCCAACGGGTAAAAGCTGAACATCAAAAATCCGCTGGATTGCTGCAACCTTTGAGAATACCCGAATGGAAGTGGGAGGATATCAGTATGGACTTCATCGTCGGATTATCACGTACTCAGTCGGGTTATGACTCCATCTGGGTTATCATGGACCGATTGATGAAAACCGCCCATTTTCTTCCGGTAAAGACCAGTTACAATGTTGCACAATTGGCAGAATTGTACATGGAGCAGATCGTGTGCCGTCACGGAGTTCCGAAGAGGATAGTCTAAGATCGAGGTTCTCAGTTTACCTCTAGATTCTGGAGGAAGCTGCAGAAAGCCATGGGTACACGACTGGATTTTAGCTCCGCCTATCACCCACAAACAGATGGACAAACCGAAAGGACGAACCAAATTTTGGAGGACATGTTGAGAGCTTGCGCCTTGAAACGTGGGCGTAGTTGGGATAGGAGTTTACCGTATGCCGAATTCTCCTATAACAACAGCTATCAAGCTAGCTTGAAGATGTCGACTTTCGAAGCCTTATATGGCAGACGGTGTAGAACGCCACTGTTTTGGAACGAGACTGGAGAGAACCAGGTGTTTGGACCCGAAGTACTACAAGAGGCTGAAAAGCAAGTCCAAACGATACGAGAGAACTTAAAGGCTGCTCAGTCACGACAGAAAGGCTATGCGGACAATATGCGTAGGAAGTTGACCTTTGAAGTAGGAGACTTCGTATACCTTAAGGTATCGCCTATCCGAGGCCAACGACGTTTCAACGTTCAAAGGCAAGCTAGCACCTCGCTACATCGGACCCTTTGAGATTCTGGACAAGCGAGGAGAAGTAGCCTATCAACTAGAACTCCCAAACCACCTCTCCGACGTACATGACGTGTTTCATGTATCCCAACTCAAGAAGTGCTTGAGAGTACCAGAGGAACAAGTGTCAATGGGAGAACTTGAACTTCAAGAGGACCTGACTTACGCAGAACACCCCGTCCGAATCTTGGACGTAAAGGAAAGGGTCACCCGAAACAAGGTGATTCGATGGTGCAAGGTACAATGGAGCCATCACACTGAAGCTGAAGCCACATGGGAGCGTGAAGAGGATATTAAGGCAGAATTCCCCCATCTATTTTCTACTAACGAATCTCGAGGGCGAGATTCAATTTAAGGGGGGTAGATTTGTGACACCCTCAACTCGGGTGTCAGCATATGTTCATGTGTTATGAAGAAGAAAACATTTTAAGAAAAGAAGGAACAATGACAAATATCAAAAGGATAGCCAACAAAGCTTTCAGAGAGCACCGAAGGCAACTTCCGCGGCCAGCAGGCCACGTGGCGTGTTCGGAGCTCGCCCCCGCGAGGTGAAGAGAGGTTTGCCTCAAAACTGGCTACATGGAAGGCTCGGGGGACACCTCCGCAATTGGGAAAAGGTTCGACCCTACGGGACACGTGTTGCCCACGGAGCTAGCCTCTGCGGAAGAAGCAAAGGCATTTTTCGTAGGACACATGTCATCCTCGGAGCTAGTCCTCGCGGAAATCAGAGGACCCGTCACGCTGGATACGTGTCGATCTCGGAGCTCATCTCAGAGAAGCCCGGATCTATCAAACACGTGTCGCCACCGGAGCTTATCTCCGGGAGGTCTTTCGTTGCTAGACACGTGTCGACCTCCGGGCATGTTCATAAGGAAGGGATAGAGGGAAGACCGGCGCCAACACTTGGCGTGCGCGTAGCTCACCTCCAAAAGAGGGGGAGGTCTAGGTCGATTGACACGTGGCACAACCGGAGCTCGTCTCTGCGGAGAAGTAGATACCAGGCCCCGGGAGGACACGTGGAGCCCCCGGAGCTCATCGCCACGAAGGTAACGAGTTCTGGAACGGTTTTTACGCGTAAAGATACCGGTACGCAACAGAAACCGATCTAAATTTCCACGATGTTACCAAAGATAAGACGATTAGGATTCAACAAGGATCTGAATAAGACTCTTATTCAGGATCCATTTAGATTAGGACTCTTCTCTTCCCGATTAAATAGAACCCAAAACCTCTGGCCGAAACTACAAACTTCTCTTTCAACTCCTGAGCCGACAACTTAGAGCCCTAGCCCTAACTCCACGAGCAAAACATCGCCGAAGCGCAACAAGGGAGATCATCAGAGAAGGACCAAGCGGTCTGAGAGGACCTCGAAGACAAAGAAGAGCGTGAGGTAGGACTTCAATACCACCTTACGACATCATTGTGTTCATCTCTTGCATCTGTTCTTCAATTCCTTTCAAACAGAAGCCTTCTCATGGGCAGATCACTCGATGATCAGTTTAGTCTAAAAGACAAGATCATCGCCACGTCCAAATTTGATCCGAACACCTCTGCCTATGCAAGCCATGCAAGAGCACACCAATCTAATAAAAATCATAGGATAGCATACATGTGCATCATCGCATCTAGTTTAAGGTTTGCGCATGATATTGATTGCTGTGAATCCTGTATGCACGTGATCCTTCCTAGCAGGACAAGCTCAGGGAGCTGTCTACAACGAGCTGCAGCAACAAGGTTTTGAGAATCAAGAACAACCGGAACTGCAAGAACAAGGCAAGTGCTCCTTGACCATATTGATCCTATGTTTTGGGTGAAATGATTTTGTTTTGCAAAAAGGTGTGTGTGCTGAGTCAAGCATGATGGGAAGCCCTTTTATAGGAGTTTACTAGTTTTGATTAAACCACCCTTGTCGCATGGGAAGTTTATAAGTCGGGTACGGTTTTTTCTTTATGCTTCGCTGAGTCTACGGGATTGGGAAGTGAGATAGATGTGTCTAGCTAACTGCACTCGTACTGATAATAAGTAACTGATGTGGTTAATGAACATGGATCAGAGGGAGATCTAGGCAAGCCTGGGTTTGTGAATGTGGTAGCATGAGATGGTGGTTTTACTTGCCGTAGATCTAAGGATCGGTTCATGCATGCACATGCCAGGATAACAGTGCCACCACAAGGCCAAGTATGGGTGCGGCTTAGCTGAGTAATTAGGTAAGTTGCTAGAGTGTTATGGACTGTGGAAGGCGCGGGGAATGGGAGTCGAGTGAGGACTGCCCTGGGAACTGCATGGCACAAGAGGGGGCCCGTGGGTGGGAGAATTGGAGATTCTAGCCTGCCGGTGAAACCTTAGTGAGTCCATACATCTAGTAACCCCTTTGTAAAGGCTATTTTGTGATCTCTTGACCATACACCGACGGTTGTGTACTGGTATAATTGAGGTTCTGCAGTCGCCGACGGGTGACGAAATCACAAACTTGTGGGTAAAGAGGTGCAAACTCTGCAGAGTTATTAAAACTATCATGATAGCCGAGCTTACGGTTACGAGCACCTGGCTAAACTGCCATGATTAGTTGGGATGATTTTCGGGATGGTTACTGGGAAGGTTCTCGGTTATGGTTATTGGTTTGGAACTGTTAAGTCTGATGATGAGATGGTTGCATGACTGTTGGGTCATGACATGAGATTGGTCTCGGTGTGAGACGAGGTTGATTTGTGAGATGAGATGGTAGCGAATACGAGGAGGTATTCGCGAGTACGAATAAAGGATTGATTAATGTTTCGATGGAACACGGGAAGTGATGAAGGTATGTTGGTAATTTAATATATGCTGAGATTACATCTAAAGTTAAGTTGCTGTTTATCATGATTTCACAAATCTGCTTTTCTGCAAATAAGCCTTTTATGCCTACCTTGTTTATGAGCTGCATATCACGTGTTTTCCCGCACTTGCTGAGTACATCATTGTGCTCAACCTTGCATTATTACTTCATCATCAGCAGCAGGAGAAGCCTACTATGAAGATCAAGTGGAGCTTTATGGCGTGTGATCTGTTCTCAACCTTGCCTGTGGAGGGAGTAGAGATGGAGCCACTTCTGCTTAGTTTTGCTTCCACATTAGTTTTTGCTTCCGCATTAAAATAAAGACTTCCGCTGCATAGAAATAAGACTTCCGCTGTGTGCACGAGTCCAAGACTCATGAGGTATTGTAATAAACTCTGTTATTCGTGGTAATATATAATCTGAATTCAGTTTGTGGAACGTATGTGTATGTGTGATGAAAATCCTGGGCACACATATGCATTAGTTCTCGGTTCCGTGGTTTTTCCACAGAATTGAGGGTGTCACACATTCTCTGGTTTCTTCCATTTTTGAACACCATCTATCTTTTCTGGGTCTAAAGATATCCCTCCTTCGGATATAATATGTCCTAGAAAGGCAACTTTCTTTAGCCAAAATTCACACTTACTGAATTTGGCATATAGTTAATTTTCTCTTAGCTTCTGTTATAATATTCTCAAGTGTTTTTCATGCCCCTCCTCATTCTTTGATAAAATTAGAATATCAACAATGAATAGTACCACAAATTTGTCCAAATATTTCATGAACACCTTATTCATAAGATACATGAAATATGTTGGAGCATTCGTTAATCCAAAAGGCATAACCGTATATTCATACAGTCCATACCTAGAGACAAAGACTATCTTTGGTATGTCCGATTCTCTTATTTTCAATTGATGATATCATGAACGGAGGTCAATCTTGGAGAATAAACATGCACCCCTCAATTGATCAAACAAGTCCTCGATACGTGGTAAAGGGTACTTGTTTTTAATTGTCACTTCATTTAGTGCACGGTAATCTACACATAACCTCTTAGTTCCATCCTTCTTAGGTACAAATATGACCGGAGCTCCCCATGGTGAGAAACTAGAACGCATATACCCTTTTTGTGACAACTCTCGGATATGTTCCTTGAGTCCTGCTAATTGTTGGGTATCCATTCTATATGGTCTTTTGTATATCGGAGCAATACTAGGTACTAATTCAATAATGAAATCTACTTCTCGATCTGGTGGCATACACGGTAATTCTTCGGTGAATACATCTAGAAATTCTTTGACAACTTTATATCTTCGATGGCTAATTCTTTTTTGTTAAGTTGTACATTCCCAGATGGTACTTGAATGGATGTAAACTCAATCTTGGTTCCATCCATATGAGTTAATTCCACCATTCTTGTTGAACAATGTATTACTCCCTTATACTTTGTCAACCGATCCATTCCCAAGGTAATGTCTATCCCTTGTGATTCTATCACTATGAGATTTGCAAGAAATTCCACTCCATTCACTCCTAGGCTTACTTTAGGACATACTTGTTTTGTCTTTAATTCTCCTCCAACAGAATTTACTACTAACACTCGACTCATATTTGCAGTTGGTAAACAATGTCTTGTTATGAATTATTTGGCTATGAGTGAGTGAGTTGCACCAGAATCAAACAAAATTGTAGCAGGGTGAGAATTTGCAGAAAACATACCAATCACCACATCTGGTGCATCTTGTGCTTCTTCCATTGTCACATAGTTCACTTTGCCACATACAAGATTCTGTTGTTGAGGTGGCTCCCTATTTGGGCACCTATTAACATAGTGTTCAGCTTCTCCACAATTGTAGCATTTCCCAGTGACCTTGGTTAGGGGTGCTTTATTGTTTTGCCGTGAATTTGGAAGACTTGATCCTGCAGGACGAGGTTGAAAGGCAGGACATTGTTGCTGGACCTCTTGCCGCTGTGGCTGAGGCTAGTAAGTTGGATTTCTTGCAGCAGGATTGTAGTTCCTATGCGTTTGATTAGGAACCATTGGACGATTCATTCTTCTAGCCGGCGGTGATGTGAAATGAGGCCGACTGTTGCTGCCAGAAGACTTTCCTTGCCAAGTCATCTTTCTCTTACGATGTTCAACCAACTTTTGTCTCTTCCTCTCAACTATGAAAGCCTTGTTTATTAACTTTGGAAGATTTTCATAGTCACTGGAAGACATGGCATACTGTATTTCTGAATTTAAACCTTCTATGAAGTAGTCTTGCTTCTTTTCATCTGTATCGATGTCTCCTGGTACATAATGAGATAACTGAGTGAACTTGGTAAGTACTCAAGCATAGACATGCTTCCTTTCTTCAAAGCGAGAAATTCCTTCTGCTTGTTCTTTATTTCACCAGCTGGTACATAGTGATTGCGGAAGGCCATCATGAATTCATTCCATGGAATATTCTCTAGATCTCCATGAGTTTCTTTATAAGTAGTCCACCAATCTGCTACAGATCTAGATAGTTGATGAGAGGCAAAGAGTACCCTTTCACATCCTTGACACTGTATATTTTGTAACTTGTTCTCTATGGTCTTGAGCCAATCATCAGCTTCTGGAGGTTCTATGGCACTATCAAACTTTGGTGGCTGAGTATTGAGAAATCCACTCAACCTTGGTTGACGTGGTACATTCTGTGGTGGTGGTCAGGGTTGTTGCATGTTGGCTACCACTTGTGTCAAGTTCTGAATGAGTTGATTTTGCATGTTCATCATCTGAGTAAATGCTTCTCTGTCTACTCTGCGTGCTACTCTTGGCTGCCATTCAGGTAGAGGAAACCTTGCAGTATCGTCATTATTGCTTCCCCCATTTTGTCTTCTTCTGCCTGCCATCTATTGTGAATAATTATATTTAGATTCATATTATATTTATATAGGTACTCTCCTACTTGCATATTATTATCCGTATATCCTTATTAGTTCAACTCAAAAGATATAAAAGATTTAATTTAATTATTTGACAATTATATTTGAAGCAAACATAATATTTATATGCATCAAGGGTTAAGTACATATACTAACGAGGTTGTGAACAAATGCCCATGGCTTTCACAACTCACATTACACACCATCAACATAGATAACAAATACATACATACTAAGTCTTATATTACAATATAGTTACGTCACCACTCGAATTATTACACAGTTATGGATACCTATCCTAATTATCTTCTATTATATTTTCCCTCTCGTGAGGGTCTTGCTCCTCGTTGTCTGGAGAACTAGCCGCTGACTCGGATCTTGGTGGCTCAGAAGGTGGCGGGTGAGGTACGAGGGTGTTTGGCTGCCCTACGATCAGGAGAGTCAGGAGTCCAAGTATCTCCATCTGAAACATAAAGTTCACTTTTGTTCTCCAACCTTCATCCTCGTCAATCCACGAAGTATAGCCTCCGTCTTCTTCAGGAGATCACGTACATCCTGAAGTTCTTGCTGGCAATTCTGTAGCCTGGTGCTGAGCAAGCCTCTATCTTCAAGGCTCACATCCATTTGTACAATTGTACAACCCTCTAGGAGTGGTTCATATGTGAATTCTGCACTACCACTCTGTCACCGTGGAGTATACATGTACTTAGTTCCTTCAAGACGTCCACGGTTGATGTATCTTTGACATGTGATTGCCTCCCAAGTAGCATCTTTTTCTGCTTCTGCCATGGTGGATCTCCATGCTGGTGAGTTGTGGATCTTAATCAACTTGTTGTCATGGTAGATCCTTGCCTCAGACTTCCATTCCCCTCTTTCTGCGCGAGAAACTCTAGTAGTGTTGTAGTACACTACTAAATTGCCTTTGTAACCAGCACAACGAAGAAGATGTCTAAGGCGTTGCACCATGCCTTTTGTGGATTCCCCGTGAGTTTGGTATGTTGCAGGGTTATCCACATCCTCAAGAGTGCGAGCAGCCAGCTAGTGTCGAGGAACTCATCCCCCAATGGACTTACAGGCGGTCAGTCGCATACGTGTCATCTGTTTCATAAAAAATTTCAAATAAGTTAGAAGAATAAAAAATATAATATAATTTTGAATGTAAATGAGGTTAGACTGTATATAAATAATCTAAATAACCTTTTTCTACTAAAGTATTTTGTAAATAGTTTTTACTAAAATACTAATACTTATTTTGTCCATTTCTAACTAGGCTTCCGTCCTACGGGCAACCTTGGCCCTGATACCACTTTGTCACACCTGTTTTTCCATAAAGAACAACCGAGTGTATTCTCACATGTATGCCAAGATTAGCAGAATCATATATGTGCTGACAAGAGTGTAATATTATTATATTACAAGCCAAGTTTAACGTGTAACAAAATATTATAAATAAATGTTATAAAAGTACTATTACACCAAGAATATAACAACGGAAGTCAACTACATGATGCTCCAATGCACATGCGTTGCCCGGGGGTTTCACCATCCTAGAACGGCTCATCGGGATCAAAGTCTTCTTCGTTGAAGTCTATGTCTTCATTTACACCTGAGCAGCATATGACATCCAACAAAAGCAAGTTTGATTACCAAAGGGTACTTAGTAAGTGTAGAAAAATATGGTATGAAGGCTAATAGAAAGGAAAGGCTGACTCTCTTAAGCACTATGCATTAATCCTAGTTTTTAGCTTTCATTAGCAACCTATTTTACTAAGTGATCAATCTCACCATCTTTATTAATAAACTATTAATGTCAGGTTACACCACCTAACAAACTTTTTCAACTCATATCCATGTTTTCTCTAATCATGGACAAGTCCAAGCCGCTCTTGGCCGTGAGCACAGCTGTCATGACAGTTTGATTCTCTATAGAGATTGTACCACTTTACCCACAAGTAGTGATTTCATCCCCTGTTGCCAGGTGGACTAAGAACCTCCCTGATATCCGTGGTTGCAAGCCACATTACACACTTCCTTTGGTGTGCGATCAGGAGATCACTACATGGCCTTTACAAAGGGTCTACCGACAAATACGAACCCACTGAGGTTTCACCGCTGCAGTTCCTGGGAGTAAACCCTCCCCTGCATAAGCCCCCTCTTGAGCCTTGCAGTTCCCAGGGTAGTCCAAATGACTCTTATTCTCCACACCATCCAAACACTCATAATATACCAGCATACTCCTAATTAATTGGCCAAGCTGTCCCATCTCAGTCTTGTGGTGGCACTGTAAAACCGGGTTAACTGTTCCATGAATCGGCCGTTACAATCTAAGACAGGCACTATCACTAACCCAAGTCTCGTGCACGAAGCACCATACCAAAACAACCAGCCTGTCTAGATTCCTATCACTATGACACATTCTTGTGTCTCTCATAAATTCCACAACACAAATAACAACTAAGTTTCATTCATTTTCTAAGTTCTAAGTATGGCTAAGCACATAAAATGACATTCACATCTTCTAGCTAAATCCCACATGGTTTCAAAGAATGATATGGAAAACTAGTCATATATCCTAAACTGGGTTTCATATTAAAGACATCATGCAAATAATCTAACTAATATCCCTAGATTAGGATCAAAGTTAGCAAGGAATACTTGCCTTTAGAATGCTGCTCAGTGACTTCGAAATCTTGCTCTTGAAGATTAAGAAATGCCTCTTGTGATGGTTCTATTCATGTATATGCACACAAAACAATGCAAAACATGCAATAAGAAACATAACAATGCATAACAAACTTATTAACACAACATTATATTCATTTATCATTTATTTACATATAGTTTCTCTCTATACATATGATTATATATTATTTTTACATGTGTGTTGAGTGTAAAATGATTTAATAACATGATATATATCGTTATATTTAGTTTTTGTCATGAAAAATCATTTATTTCTAATATATAATAATTTTTAGAGTGTATATATGCATATATACTAATGCTGTTATAATTTCAGATCTAATTATTGCTCTAAAAAGTTTTATTATAACTATTTCTATAATATATATTGCTTTTATTGCATTTTCAGAATTTATCTATGCATTTTAATTAATTTCCACAAATTTTCTGAAGTATATATTGTTTCTATGTTGTTTTTAGCATTATTTTATTACTTAGTATTCATTTTCAGCCTTTAGAAATAATTCATTTTAATTTCAGAATATATATATATATATGTGATAAAATGTGAAAACGGAATATTTTATGCAATTTTTATGATTTTCCAGAATTTATTTACAATAGGTTGGCTAATTACATAATTAATAATGAATTTATAAACTTAAATGAACTGAAATATATTATTTTCAACTTTTCCAGGGGTCTATATGACTTTTACCGAAGTAATTTCCTAATTTATTAGTAGTTCAGGGGCTAAATGTAAGTTATATAGCCATTTTCCTAAATTAGAAAGAAAACAGGGGCTATTTAGTTTATTTATAACAGTTTTACTAATTTCTATAAAGCCTAGGGTTCATTCTATAAAGTGCAGGGTCTATTTTGATATTATTTTGAATCCTTAGGGGAGCTATCTATCAAATTCCCAACATTTTAAACTATTAAATCTAGGCCGTCGGATCCAAGATGATCAACTCAGATTTAAAATAACTGAAGGGGTATGTTTATTCTAATCTCAGCCGTCCATTGGAAATGGACATCCCAGATGCAGCCACATCGCCACCTAACCCTTCTTCCTCGCGCGCGACGACGTTTTCTCCGGCGAGCGGTGGCGGTTTGCTGGAAAACTTTTGGTTCCCTGTTTTTCTTCACCGTTTCTTGGGTTCTTTACTCCAAAACGTAGAGGAGGTCACGGGGGACTCACCTAGAGTGATATTTTGGACCCGAAGTGGCCGGAAGGGCGTCGGCGACGGCCAGAAGCGGTGGACTCCGGCGAAATTCGTCGGTAGAGTGTTCCGGCCTTGGTTCTTTGGTGTTTTTCGTCGGAAAAGCCTTCTTGTGGCCTTGTGATGATGTAGGAAGTGTTAGAAGTGACAATTGGTGAACAATTTCGAAGAATCAACGGTTAGGACTGCGGTCGGACCTTACTGAGGGGAGTTCAGCGCGGTTTGTGGGGGAATTCGGCCGGCATTAGGTTGGTTTTATAGAGGGGAACATGGCTGCGGTTATTGGTGTGTTGGTTGGTGAAGATGTGCGAGTTTTTGCACATGGCTGAATGTGTTTTGCTCACATGCGATAATAGAAGAGAGAGGAGAAGGGTGACGGTTGCTTTGGAGAAGAAATAACTGAAATGTGGGGTCCACATGTCAGTGATTAAAAGAGGGTGGGAGGGAATGTTGTTTATTGGCTGAAAATTTGGATGTTACAATTCTAGCCATTTAAAAGAAATCTCGTCCTCGAGAATTGGAATCACAAAGAAAACAGACTAGGAAATTGTGACTTGAGTTCGTCTTCTCTTTCCCATGTAGCTTCTGCTTCAGAATGATGTTTCCATTGAACTTTGCACATACGAACTCTTTTGTTTATCATAATTCTTTCCGTCATCTCAAGAATCTTGACTGGGTACGCGGTATATGAAAGATCTTCTTGTACATTCAACTCTTTCATTGGCATTGCTCTTCTGAGGTTCTTAAACACTTCTTAAGATGTGACACATGCAACACATCGTGTACATCAGACAATCGAGAAGGTAATTCCAACTGATACACTACTTCTCCTTTGCGTTCTAGTATCTTGAAGGGTCCGATATACCGACGTGCTAACTTTGCTCGTACTTTAAATCGACGAAGTCCTTGCATGGGTAATACTTTGAGATATACATAGTCCCCCACTTCAAAAACTAATTCTCGTCGTCTTGTATCTGCATAACCCTTTTGCCTCATTTGAGCTATCTTTAGATTATTGCGGATTTCTTTTACTTTCTTTCCTGCATCTCTTAGTACCTCTGGCCCAAATACTTTACTCTCTCCTGTTTGATCCCAAAATAGAGGAGTTCTGCATTTTCTTCCATATAATGCCTCAAATGGAGACATTTTCATTATTGTAAGAGAATTCCGCACATGGCAAACTCTTATCCCAACTTCTATTATTCTTGAGTGCATAAGCTCTAAGCATATCTTCAAGAATTTGATTAGTCCTTTCTGTCTGTCCATCAGTTTGTGGATGATATGCGGAGCTGAAATTTAATTGAGTTCCAAGGGACTCATGTAATTTCTGCCAGAATCTTGATGTAAATTGTGTACCTCTATCCAACACCATCTTTTTGAGCACACCATGTAAACATACAATTCTAGACATGTATAACTCTGCTAACTTTGATCCGTTATACTTTTCTTTCACTGGTATGAAATGAGCAATTTTGGTTAGTTTATCAACTATTACCCATATTGAATCATACCCTGATTGAGTCCTGGGCAAACCTAATATGAAACCCATTCTAATTTCTTTCCATTTCCATTCAGGTATTTTTAGTGGTTATAATAATCCTGCAGGTCTTTGATTTTTTGCTTTCACTAACTGACATGTGTCGCACAATGCCACCATGCTCTGCAACATCTCTTTTCATTTTGTACCACCAATACCTACTCTTAAGATCATGATACATTTTTGTACTTCTAGGATGGATTGAATAATCTGAATCATGAGCCTCTTTTAGAATTAATTTTCTAATCTCTTTGATATCTTGTACACATATTATTTTTCCATGCCACATTGTACATTGTTCATCTTCTCTATATCCTGGAGCTTTATTTTCTTTGATTAACTGTTTGATTTCTTGTACCTTTCATCATTCCTTTGACCATTTCGAATATATTGTTTCAATGTTGAATCAACTTCCATCATAACTGTGTGTGTATGATTTACGAGACTTAAATTTAGTCTTGCGAACTCTTCACAAAGTTGAGGTTGTAGATCTCTCATTGTCAACATATTAACATGAGTCTTTCTGCTTAAAGCATCAGCAACTACATTATCTTTTCAGGGATGATAATTGATTCCTACATCGAAATCATTGATGAACTCCAGCCATCTTCGTTATCGGAGATTGAGATCTGGTTGTATGAAGATATACTTCAAACACTTATGGTCTGTATAGATCTCTGTTCTCTTACGCATTAAATAGTGTCTCCATAGCTTAAATGCATGTACTACTGCTGCCAATTCTAAATCATGGGTAGGATAGTTCTTCTCATGCTTCTGAATTTGTCTGAAAGCATAGGCAATAACATGCCCATCTTACATAAGAACACATCCCAATCCTTGCCCTGAAGCGTCGCAATAAACAGAAAATGCTTTCTTCATATCTGGCATAACCAAGACTGTGGCTGTGGTTAAATTCTTCTTTAACTCTTGAAAACTTGATTCACACTCAGGAATCCATACGAAAACAGCTCCTTTCTCTAACATTCTAGTGAGTGGTTTTGTAATCTTTGAAAATCCTTTAATGAATCTTCGGTAATATCCAGCCAATCCTAGGAAACTTCTGATCTCTCCGACATTCTCTGGTGTCTTCCATTTTTGAACACCATCTATCTTTTCTGGGTCTACATATATCCCTCCTTCAGATATAATGTCCCAGAAAGGCAACTTTCTTTAGCCAAAATTCACACTTACTGAATTTGGCATATAGTTGATTTTCTCTTAGCTTCTGTAATACTATTCTCAAGTGTTTTTCATGCTCCTCCTCATTCTTTGAGAAAATTAGAATATCATCAATGAATACTACCACAAATTTGTCCAAATATTTCATGAACACCTTATTCATAAGATACATGAAATATGCTGGAGCATTCGTTAATCCAAAAGGCATAACCGTATTATTCATACAGTCCATACCTAGAGACAAAGATTGTCTTTGGTATGTCCGATTCTCTAATTTTTCAATTGATGATATCCTGAACGGAGGTCAATCTTGGAGAATACACATGCACCCCTCAATTGATCAAACAAGTCCTCGATACGTGGTAAAGGGTGCTTCTTTTTAATTGTCACTTCATTAAGTTCACGGTAATCTACACATAACCTCTTAGTTCCATCCTTCTTTGGTACAAATATGACCAGAGCTCCCCATAGTGAGGAACTAGAATGGATATACCCTTTTTCTGACAACTCTCGGATATGTTCCTTGAGTTCTGCTAATTGTTGGGTATCCATTCTATATGGTATTTTGTATATCGGAGTAGTACCATGTACTAATTCAATAATGAATTCCACTTCTCGATCCTGTGGCATACCTGGTAAGTCTTCAGGGAATACATCTGGAAATTCTTTGACAACCTTTATATCTTCGATGGCTAATTCTGTTTTGTTAAGTTGTATATTCCCAGATGGTACTTGAATGGATGTAAACTCAATCTTGGTTCCATCCATATGAGTTAATTCCACCGTTCTTGTTTGACAATGTATTACTCCCTTATACTTTGTCGACCAATCCATTCCCAAGATAATGTCTATCCCTTGTGATTCTATCACTATGAGATTTGCAAGAAATTCCACTCCATTGACTCCTAGGCATATTTTAGGACATACTTGTTTTGTCTTTAATTCTTCTCCAGGAGAATTTACTACTAAAACTCGACTCATATTTACAGTTGGTAAACAATGTCTTGTTATGAATTCTTTGGCTATGAATGAGTGAGTTGCACCAGAATCAACAAAATTGTAGCAGGGTGAGAATTTGCAGAAAACATACCAATCATCACATCTGGTGCATCTTGTGCTTCTTCCATGGTCACATGGTTCACTTTGCCACGTACAGGATTCTGCTGTTGAGGTGTCTTCCTATTTGGGCACCTATTAGCATAGTGTTCAGCTTTTCCACAATCGTAGCATTGTCCAGTGACCTTGGTTAGCAGTGCTTTATTGTTTTGCTATGAATTTGGAAGACTTGATCCTGCAGGACGAGGTTGAAAGGCAGGACGTTGTTGCTGCACCTGTTGCCGCTGTGGCTGAGACTGGTAAGTTGGATTTCTGGCGGCAGGATTGTAGTTCCTTTGCTTTTGATTAGGAACCATTGGACGATTCATTGTTCCAGCCGGCGTGTAAAATCCCCAAAAGTGGTAGCAAGAAATGCAGCACATTTACACTTAGGAAAAATGAGGGGAATTAAAACATTGAATTATAACGGTGTTAGATTAAAGTAAGGATTCAAACTTCCCAAAAACTTCCAAACATGGAGATCTGAATTCATAACTTGGATCTTCATATGTCAAATATTCAACCTTCCAAATTTCAGCTCATTTGGAGGGGTTCTACTATTTGTTTGGGATTAAAAGAGGAAGCCCTCGAATCTGAATTTTAATTTCAGTTTCAAATCCCAAACTTCCCCAACTTCCAACATTTCAAACCATGACATTGGGAAGAAGCAAAGGAGTTAATTTGGAGACAAAAGGGAAAATATCAATGGAGAATTAGGTAGGAGGGGGCCCACTAGTCAGCCATCCACAGAAACAAACTCTTTGTTTTTCCCTTGGTTGATCACCAGCGAGCGTCAGCTCCTGGCAGAACCCCCGCCCGATGCCTCCACCGAGCTGCTTGCGATTTTCTGCCGACGGCAGAACTTGTGTGTGGTTGATCACTCGCTAAAGCAGCAGCACAACCAAACTTTGTCTCTCTGCCTCCACCGAAGCCTCTCCCTCAGCCTCTCGAGCGCTCACGAGAAAAACACCGCGCCACCTCTGTGCTCATCGTTCAGCAGCCTCCGCCCCTCCCTAGCACCGGTTGATTCCCCTAGGAGCTGCGCCGGTGACTCCTCGACGAATTTCACCACTCCTCATCTCGTCCTCGACCTTCTTCCGCCGTTCCCGAGCCGTTCCTCGCCGGAAGAAAACAGAGCAAAGCCGTCCTTCTCGGTTCCATGTCGCCCGGCAACTTCCGTGCCCCTCCGGCTCAAGAAAAGCGACCCTAAGGTGCGCCATGGGGTGTAGCTGCCTCTCCCGGGGTCCTTTTTCTCTTTACTACCGCCGGCTAGCCAGAATTTGTGAATTACCGCCGGTACACGTGAAGAACCGATCAAAGCCAAATCGGGAAATTCTCTCCACACGCTTGACCATCGGTTCTTCGGTCCTAACCACAGCTACTAGGGTTCCTAGCACCCTCCCATGCAAAAGCACAAAGCAAACCATCCTTCCTCCACTCCGGGTGACGAGAACTTGCTGCCGCCAGCCAAAACGGCTCGGCTCACCGTCGAGCTCCCATTTGCGGACGTTTTTCGGCTCGGGTTAGGGTTAGCATCGTGTTCTACGACCTCTATGGATGCTGTACGCCACTATAGATTGCCGGGAGAAGCTCGGGACGCGCCGCACCTCGCCTGCGCAGAGCTACCGAGCCGCCCCGCCGATGCCGACCCACCTCCGGCCGTTTTCATGCGATGAAACCTTGCCCGACTGCTAGGTCTTGATGTGAGGATGGTGTAGCATGAAACCGCATCGAATTTAGTTGACAAACGGGGGAGAACAAGCAGCGCCATGATCAGCTCTGTGCGCGCGCGAGTTTGCTGTCCAGAGGTTGAAGACGGCCGACTTGTGGACCCCACTGTCAGCCGGCAAAACACTTCTCTGTGCAAAAACAATTCCAGCAACTGTTCAAACTTGGAAAATCCAAAACTTTGTGTAGAAAAATCCAAAAAGGGTGAGACCAATTTCATTGGAATCCTCATAAGGAGTACTTCGCAGAGGAACAATGTGCTTGCCATGAAAATGACCAGTATTTTCTGTGAAATCCTTTAGGGATTAATTCCAGGAAGGATTCTCTATGAAAAATTCCCAAATTTTGGCAGCAAATCCTGTTCCTAGTTCTTGAGCTCCAGTAAAAATTTGAGCTTCATTGGAGTCATTTGGGCTAAATTGTCTTCCAAACTTCAGCCTTTATTTGGAAATTCAAATTTTAAACAGAAACTTTTCAGCAATCCTGTCCAACTTCAAAAATTCATTTCTCCCTGTAGGTAGCTCCAAAAATGGTGAAACAAAATTTTCTACAACTAGGGAGACCTGATCTAATTAGATCTTCCACTGTTAGCCATGTCAAAACTTCATATCTGGGCTCAAAATTCAGAGAAGCCTTGTACTTGTGGGAATTTTGGAGACCACAAGGTTCAATGAAATTTCTTCAAATTTTGCTCAGATCATCCTTAGAGAGTCTAGTATCCACTGAAAAAATCCCAAAGCCAATTAAGGAACTTAAATAGCAGTAGCTATGAGTAGAAGGATAATTCTTATACTTCACTAGTACTTATACATATATTTTGCTACATTTCATATATTGACTGAAGTTGAGGACACACCGGAGCCGTTGGACGTCCTCCCACCCGACGCTAACTTTCCTTTTGACTCGCAACCAGGCAAGCCTCGGTTTGCATTTAATTACTTTTTGCAAAGTTTTCATTTGTATCACTTATGTCTAGGTTGAAATGGTTGCATTAGAGTTAGGGTGATTGAAACCCCACTTGCATGATTTCAAATCCTATGAAGGGTTGGGTAGTTTACAAACTCGACGAGTAGAGAATTCCATGCTAATGTTCATAGCATCTCGGTAGAAGTCGAGTAGTTGGAATCTACTCGCTAATTGAGATTTTTATCACACGGGATGGAGAAGAGTAGAGAATGGCTTAAGAAGGTGAAACTGAGACCCAGCAGGGGGGATAGGATGCAGTGAGTGGAGGTCTCTCGTGCATAGCCCTGTTGGTGTCGATTGAGGACCGAGTCGTGTGCGAACCTGCTGGACAAGTATCGAACAGTACCGGATGGCATACTGACATAAGCGGGAAACCGATGTAATTGGTTAACCTGGGTGCCGAGACTTACCCAACTGTTTTATAGGAGTGGGTTGAGGGTAGCAAGGTGTAAATATGCTGGTGGGCACAATCACGCTCCATGCGGGGACCTCCTGCCCGTTACGGATGGACCGGTTCGGCATTTGGGTTTCCTTTGAAAGGCGGTTGCATACAATAGAGTAGAAAGGTGTGAAGCACCACACTTCTGAAAGTGGGTGTATTTGATGTGTTGTCCGAGTGTCTCCTGATTGCAATGACCGTCCCTCGCGGTTATTTGAGTAGTGCTTGTTCACTGTTATGTGACGTAGTAAAAAGTGAAAGAAGCCAGTTGAATAATATTATGCTGTGTTGAACTATTAATGTCTTGAAACCATGTCTGCTGTAGATGTAGAGCTAATTAAGTTTATCCTCCACTTTGGGCATAACCACATCAGAGGAGTTTCTTGTTTGATTGTGGACTTCCGATGTGAGGGCTGACTAAGGCACATTAAACTGCTGCTATAGAACTGAAAGTAAGGATTAACAAGTAGGCATGTCTTTATTGCAATATCTTTATCCTACATTACCAATACCTGCATGTAGAGTTTCATGATTAGCGTGTTGGTTAAGCCTTGCTGAGCCATCGTGCTCATGGTTGCAATATTTGAGCTGTGTGCAGGTGAGAGTTATGAGGAAGGGTCCGAGGACGAGGCGATGCCCCCGTCGGGGTACAAGGCCGGGCTGGAGCCCTGCACGCCGCCGTGATCGTGGTGTGAGTGTTGCTAGTGTGTAGAGTCCCCGGGCTGGACGGATGCACTTTTGCTTAGTTAGGATGAGAGACTAGTTATGTATAATACTTCCGTTGTATAAATAAGTTTGTAAAAGACTTCCGCTGTGTTTTATGTCAAATAAAAGTTTGTATGTTGTTCTTAATCTTTTCTTGTGTGCTGTTGGGTGCCGCATCGCACAGCACCACCCTCTGCGATCCCGGAGTGGGTGAACCACGGGGTGGTCCCCACAGTCGTGGTATCAGATCCGCATTGGGAATAGCATGCTCGAAAAGAGCCTATTTTGAAAACTTAGAAGTAGTCGAGTGAGGATTAGTCATTATGCCCACATAAGCTCTATTATAGTAGTAGTTACTAAGGTGGAAATGCTAGCATACTGTAATGACGCTCCAACGTCAGGTAAGAGGTATGGTACGCCACCGCAGACGGATCAATTGTGGTAAGCTCGCCATACGAGCAATAGTATGGAATGGTTTACTATGGCTTGGCACGGTAGTTAATATGAGTCTCTGAGCCTTCTCATTGTTTTGAGAGCATATAAAAACGCTGATATCCAGCATGCTTTAGGCAAAAGTGAGAATACCCCATCGTGTGGTAAGCAACACGATAGTATGCAACTCTTGAACGTTCAATGTTCAAAGGGCCATACGCAGCGGTCGCCATCGGCGTGCCTCAACGGTCATGAGGCAGTAAGTGGTATCCGTTGGTTTGATAAAGTTCCCAACCGTGACGACCCGTTCACGCTCTACTCGGGTTCCCGTTCGTGTGGTGTCAAAACACGACCATGTACCTTGAGACGTGGCTTGACTCAAGGACGATCCGTATGGCAATGATACGGACCGTATGTTTTTATTATGATATGGACCTGCCTGAAATGTCAAAACCCTTGTGTGTACCATTATTGTGTGATTTTCTTCAGGTACATTAACCACGTTAGCGCATGACGTGTAGAACTTGTTTGTGAGTGGCGATCTTAGTTCCACCATTTGACACGTTTATGCCGGAATACCGGCTTAGGATTTTTCTTTGGTGAGGAAACGTAGTACCGAGATGAGTAATAGTTGAATAAAAAGTATATTTTCAAAGAAAAGAGTCAAAATGAAGTTTAGGATTCTATTTAGGGGTTATTGAACTCCCGTGTTGAACTAAGATTCAATTGGGAGTATAGATTCATGTCCAAAGACTTAGGAACAAACTCCCCTGTTTTCGGCAGAATTTTTGCTGAATTTAAAAAGGGTATAACATATGATTGGTTGAACCAATGGAGGTGTGTGATAATATTCTGGAAAGTTTTTGAAGTCTTCTACAACTTTTCTGTAGAACTCCAGAACGAAATCTCCCTCCAAATAGATGAAAATCTCAGATGAGTATGCACTGTCCAGAAACCGGGCGGACCGAAAATGCTCTCTGGAGTTTACTGTATTTCGACCACAACTTCTTGTAGAAAAATTTCTAAGGGTCAAGTAAGATACCGTTGGAAAGTATAGGAAATGTGCTACAATTTTGTAGTTCAGTGTTTTCCTATATTGGGGGCAGAAATAGTTGGAATTTGTGAACAAACAGCCACTTGCAAAGGAGGTGCTGTCAAAACTCCTGAGAAAAATCTGTCAACTTGTAAAAATCAGAACTCCTAAACTAGAAAGGATATGGAGGCAAATAAATACAATATGGATTCCTTTTTGAGTCTACTACAACTTTGTTGTTGAAATCCAGTCCAGGTTTTGCCTCCAAAGTAGTCAAAACAGTTGAATTATCCAGACTGGTCAGCTGAACCAGAAGCTGGACAAAGAAAACCATGTTGAAGTTTTTCAACCAAAACACTTAGTTTCACATTTCGATATCCAGTGGCTGTTGTAAAGAAGTGAGTTGGAGTCAAAAAAATTTATGCATTCAACATATTACTTTGAGCGAGGACATGTTTGTGCCCAGTACAATAGCAAGGATTTACGCATGCTAACACACTTAACATCCCGTGGCAAACCACGAGGGTCGAAATGAACTTTTAATCCATAAAGTTCATTACTTTGGAACTCGATCGTGTGACATGGTCCAGTGATGTATATTCTGTATAAAGTTTATACTTTATCCATGTGTGTGCCTATTATGCATATTATTTGTTCCATTCTCGCACTACTATTGTATAAACTGGATGAGGCAAACGAACATGTGCTGATCGTTTGAATGGTATGAATGCAGAATGGTGCGTACACGTTCCACGCAAGAGGAGGGAGGTCCTAGTCATGTTCGGGGTGATGAGTCTCCACCACCAGAGCAAACCACGATGCAGCAGCAACCACCTTCTCCACCGTCAGAACTTCCAAGATATCTTGCGGAGGTTCTCGCTGCAGTACTCGGCTCGCGCGACGAGCAAACCGAGTTGCTGCTGATGCTGGTGCAACAAAATGCGTCCCGCAAAGGAGGACGCCAAGACAATGGGCAACGCCAGCCCCAACAGAGTTCATATTTAGACTTTCTGGCGACCCATCCACCGGTCTTTACAGAGGCCGAAGAGCCTTTGGATGCGGACAGCTTCATCCGCACTCTTGAGGCAAAGTTCGGTTTACTTCGGTGCCCGAACACCAGAAGGCGCTGTATGCAGCGCAACAGCTTCAAGGGGAAGCCGGTACATGGTGGGCGAACTACATCGCCTCATTACTGGCTGGCCATGCCGTCACATGGACGGAGTTCCGGGAGGCGTTCCGCGCCTATCATATACCTTCCGGGGTTATGGAGAGGAAGCTCCAGGAGTTTCTAGAGCTGAAACAAGGCGAGAGGAGTGCTCATGAGTACTCCAGATCATTCAACCGGCTGGCGCAGTATGTGCCGGAATTTATGGGAATGGAGGAGCAGAAGTGAAAAACGTTCTTCCGCGGCCTGAATTCCAAAATGAAGGTCCATCTCGCCCAATGTAACCGCGGCACATTCAACGACCTTGTTAATGCCGCAATTTTACAAGAAAATGCTCATCGCGAGCGCGGTTCTGATAAGAGGAAACGCTGGCAAGCAGCAGTGGTGGGGCGCCATAAAAATACCGCGTGGTGTATCGCTCACCATCCGGTCAGAGATGGCAGCCACCGGCGTGACCGCCTCAGTTTCGCGGTCGACAATTTAATGCGCCAAGTTTCCGACCGTCGTATCCACCACAGCAACAGCAGCAGCAAAGGATGGTCCCACGTGCGCCTCAGTTTCAACCACATGCACCGGGATTCCGTCCTCAATTCGGAGGGACCCCGACACCTTACTTGTGCTTCACGTGTGGCCGTGTCGGGCATATTCCCAAGGACCGCCCCGAGCAGCGACTGGGCAGAGGTGCAGCACCGTATCAGGGTGTGAATCAGCCCCGCAATCAGCCAAGAAACCAGCACAAAAACCTGGCAACGTCCACCACTTAGCTATCGAAGACGTGCTGGAAGGCGAACCCATCCTCGCGGGTACGTTTTCTTATTTAGATCATCCCGTAGTCATACTTTTTGACTCCGGTGCCACCCATAATTTTAGAAGTCAATCTTATGTTATCAAATATCAATTGCCTATCATTCCCACAAATAGTTCATATCTGATATGCTCTCCGGGTGGGAAATAACAGCTGATAGGATGGTCTATAGAGCACCATTACAATTGGGTGGGAATTCATACCCGACTTCTCTAATAATGTTAGAGAGTCAAAAACTTGATGTAATTTTAGGAATGTCATGGCTACATCGCCATTGTGCTGTTCTTGACATCATTCCACGTGTGGTTTGTTTAAACTCACCACTTCATGAACCACATGTTCTTATTCTTGACCGTTCGGTTCAAGAAGCTCCAGCCACATATAACACGGAAGCCACAAAACATGAGGATATTCGAGTGGTCCGTGAATATCTGGACGTATTTCCGGATGATCTCCCGGGCATGCCACCCGAAAGGGATGTCGAGTTCAAGATCGAACTTGTACCCGGGACGACACCGATATCAAGGATACCGTACAAGATGGCTCCGAATGAGCTAGCTGAATTGAAGGAGCAGCTCAATGATCTGATGAAGAAGGGTTTCATTCGACCGAGTTTCTTGCTATGGGGATGCTCGGTGCTGTTTGTGAAAAAGAAGGATGAAACCTTGAGGACGTGTGTGGATTACCGACCTCTCAACACCGTCACCATCAAGAATAAATATCCACTGCCCCGCATCGATATTCTCTTCGATCAACTTGTGGGTGCGACTGTATTTTCAAAGATGGATCTTCACTCCGGATATCACCAAATTAATATCCGAGCAGAGGACATGTCGAAGACGGCCTTCTCGACGAGATATGGGTTGTATGAATATCTCGTCATGTCTTTTGGTCTCACCAACGCCCCGGCACATTTCATGTATCTCATGAACTCAGTGTTCATGCCGGAGTTGGACAAGTTCGTGGTGGTGTTCATAGACGACATCTTGGTTTATTCCAAGTCTGAATAAGAACACGCTGAACACTTACATATCGCGCTTCAGCGATTGCGGGACCATAAGCTTTATGCCAAGTTCAGCAAGTGCGAGTTTTGGATCATCAGAGTGTCATTTCTTGGTCATATTATTTCTGCGGAAGGCATTGCAGTTGATCCAAGAAAAATCGAACAAGTGCTGAAATGGAAGTCCCCCACATCTGTCCAAGAAGTCAGGAGTTTCCTCGGTTTAGCAGAATATTATCGGAGATTCATCCCAAGCTTCTCCAAGCTTGCTAAACCGATGACTGAATTGTTGAAGAAGGGGATCAAATATGTTTGGAGCTCAGCTTGTGAAGGAGTGTTCAAAGCATTGGTGAAGCATCTTACAACATCCTCGGTGTTAGCTCAACCGGATACGACCTAGCCCTTCGACATATATTGTGATGCGTCCGGTATCGGGCTTGGCTGTGTATTGATGCAAGGAGGAAGAGTGGTCGCCTATGGGTCACGTCAACTTCGTAACCACGAGCAGCACTATCCGACTCATGATATTGAGCTCGCTGCTGTGGTGTTTGCACTGAAAATGTGGAGGCACTATTTACTTGGGAACTTAGTGAACCTCTACACCAACAACAAGAGTCTAAAATATATATTCACTCAAAAGGAGTTGAATATGCGGCAACAGAGATGTATAGAGCTGATCAAAGACTATGAGATCGAGATTCACTACCATCCCGGTAAGGCAAACGTGGTTGCCGACACCTTAAGCTGTAAATCTCACGTCGACCATCTGTCCATCACCCCACTTGAAGAGGAGGAGCCGAGTTTATATTTGGTTCCATATGGGGCATTATATAATCTTGCTCTCGTCCCTACCATACGAGAGGAGATTATAGAAGCTCAGAAGGAAGACATGGGAATGTCACACATTTGGAGAAGAATGAAGAATGGCGAAATGAAATGCTTCCGAAGGGATGAGCACAATGCTCTATGGTTTAAAGACTGTATAGTGGTACCCCGTGACATGAAGCTTTGGAAGAAAATCTTGGACGAAGCCCATTTGTCCAAGTATTCTATTCATCCTGGCAGCAACAAGATGTACCAGGATCTAAAAACCAGGTTTTGGTGGACGCGGATGAAAAGAGAAATCGCAAAGTACGTATCCGAATGCGATACGTGTCAGCGTGTGAAAGCCGACCATATGCGTAAAGCCGGACAGCTGCAACCATTGAACATTCTGGCATGGAAGTGGGAGGATATCATCATGGACTTCATAGTCGTGTTACCTTTCACCTCCCACAACCATGATTCGATTTGGGTGATAGTCGATCGACTAACCAAGTTGGCTCATTTTATTCCCGTACATACGGGTTACGTGGCCAAGAAATATGCCGAGCTGTAGATTGCAAGGATTGTGTCTACACGGTGTTCTGTGCACGATTGTTTCAGATAGTGGTGCGCTGTTCGTCGCTCGGTTTTGGGAACAGCTGCACGCGTCATTGGGGACCAAACTGATCCGAAGCTCTGTGTATCACCCGCAGACAGATGGTCAAACTGAACGGGTGAATCAAGTGCTTGAAGACATGCTACGCGCTTGTGCCATCCACCACGGTAAAAACTGGGATGATCATTTGCCATTGGCGGAGTTTTCATATAACAATGGCTATCAAGCGAGCATAAATATGGCGCCGTATGAAGCTCTCTACGGCCGGAAATGTCGCACACCACTCAACTGGTGTGAGTCCTGCGAGCGAGTGATATACGGTATTGAACTTGTGAATGAGGGTGAAGAACGAGTGCGAGTAATACAAGCCAATCTTAAGTCTGCTCAATCTCGTCAGAAGAGCTATGCAGATAAAAGACGTCGTCCTCTCCACTTCGACATCAAGGACCATGTTTATGCCCGTGTGTCTCTGATGAAGGGAGTTCATCGTTTCGGAGTGAAGGGCAAACTTGCGCCACGATTCATCAGTCCATTCGCCGTCACTGAAAAATGCGGACCCGTGGCCTATCGCCTGGAGTTACCGGCGTCACTCGCGGGAATTCACAACGTCTTCCACATCTCTTAGCTGAGGAAGTGCCTCAAACCCTCGGCTGAAATCCACACTGAAGACATAGAAGTTCTTCAACCGGACCTCACGTACACAGAGTATCCAATCCGGATTATCGATGAAAAGACTCGCACCACAAGAAACCGGACCTTATGGTTTCACAAGGTCTTGTGGAGTAACCATACCGCTGATGAGGCAGCATGGGAAAGCGAGGACTATCTACAAGCAAATTATCCAGACTTGCTATCATCGTATACCCGGTAAAGTTTCCCCACTTTGCTTTTCTTTTGGAATCTCAGGATGAGATTCTTTTTAAGGGGGGAAGGGATGTAAAATCACCAAAAGTGGTAGCAAGAAATTCAGCACGTTTACACTTAGGAAAAATGAGGGGAATTAAAACTTTGAATTATAACGCTGTTAGTTCAAAGTAAGGATTCAAACTTCCCAAAAACTTCCAAACATGGAGATCTGAATTCATGACTTGGATCTTCATATGTCAAATATTCAACATTCCAAATTTCAGCTCATTTGTAGGGGTTCTACTATTTGTTTGGGATTAAACGAGGAAGCCCTCAAATCTGACTTTAAATTTCAGTTTTAAATCCCAACTTCCTCAATTTGAAAATTTGGTTCCACAAATGTGTTCTCCACATTTGAATTAGAAGCCATGCCAAAATTCAGAATTATTTGAGTTGGTTTGTGATGTTTTTGGAACAATGCAAAGGGAAGATTTAAATTCAAATTCAAATTCAAATAACCAAACTCAGATCAAGTTCCACCGTATAATTCAAATGAATGCAGTTGAATTCAAAATTTCAAACCATGACTTTGGGAGGAAGCAAAGGAGTTAATTTGGAGACAAAAGGGAAAATATCAATGTAGAATTAGGTGGGAGGGGGCCCACTAGTCAGCCACCCACAGAAACAAACTCTTTGTTTTTCCCTCGGTTGATCACCAGCGAGCGCCAGCTCCCGACAGAACCCCTGTCTGATGCCTCCACCGAGCTGCTTGCGATTTTCTCCCGACGACAGAACTTGTGCGCGGTTGATCACTCGCTAAAGCAGTAGCACAACCCAACTTTGTCTCTCTGCCTCCACTGAAGCCTCTCCCTCAGACTCTCGAGAGCTCACGAGAAAAACACCACGCCACCTCGGTGCCCATCGTTCAGCAGCCTCCGGCCCTCCCTAGCGCCGGTTGATTCCCCTAGGAGCTGCGCCGGTGACTCCTCGATGATTTTCACCGCTCCTCAGCTCATCCTCGACCTTCTTCTGCCGTGCCCTAGCCATTCCCCGCCGGAAGAAAACAGAGCAAAACCACCCTTCTCGGTTCCACGTCACCTGGCCACTCCCATGCCCCTCCGGCTCAAGCAAAGCGATCCTAAGGTGCGTCACAGGGTGTAGCTGCCTCTCCCGGGGTCTTTTTGCTCTTTACTACCACTGGCTAGCCGGAATTTGTAAATTACCACCGGTACACGTGAAGGACCGATCAAAGCCAAATCGGGGAATTCTCTCCACACGCTTGATCATCGGTTCTCTGGTCCTAACCATAGCTACTAGGGTTCCTAGCACCCTCCCATGCTGAAGCACGAAGCAAACCGTCCTTCCTCCACCTTGGGAGATAAGAATTTGCCGTCGCCGGCCAAAACGGCTCGGCTCACCATCGAGCTCCCACTTGCGGACATTTTCGGCTCGGGTTAGGTTTAGCGTAGTGTTCTACGACCTCTAGGGATGGTGTACGTCACTATAGATTGCCGGGAGAAGCTCAGGACGTGCCGCACCTCGCCGGTGCTGAGCTACCGAGCCACTCCGTCGATGCTAACCCACCTCCGGCCGTTGTCATGCGATGAAACCTTGCCCGGTTGCTAGGTCTTGATGTGAGGATGGTGTAGCATGAAACCGCATCGAATTTGGTTGACAAATGGGGGAGAACAAGCCACGCCATGATCGTCTCTGTGCGCGCGCGAGTTTTTTGTCCAGAGGTTGAAGACGACCGACTTGTGGACCCCACTGTCAGCCGGTAAAACACTTCTCTGTGCAAAAACAATTCCAGCAACTGTTCAAACTTGGAAAATCCAAAACTTTGTGTAGAAAACTCCAAAAAGGGTGAGACCAATTTCATTGGAATCCTCATAAGGAGTACTTCGCATAGGAACAATGTGCTTGCCATGAAAATGACCAGTATTTTCTGTGGAGTTCATTTTATTAAATCTTTTAGGGATTCATTCCAGGAAGGATTCTCTATGAAAAATTCCCAAATTTGGACAGCAAATCCTGTTCCTAGTTCCTGAGCTCCAGTAAAAATTTGATCTTTTGCTAGGCTAAATTGTCTTCCAAAGTTCAGCCTTTATTTGGAAATTCAAATTTTAAACAGAAACTTTTCAGCAATCCTGTCCAACTTCAAAAATTCATTTCTCCCTGTAGGTAGCTCCAAAAATGGTGAAACAAATTTTGCCATAACCAGGGAGACCTGCTCTAATTAGATCTTTCACTTTTAGCCATGTCAAAATTTCAGATTTGGGCTCAAAATTCAGAGAAGCCTTGTACTTGTGGGAATTTTGGAGACCACAAGGTTCAATGAAATTTCTCCAAATTTTGCTCAGATCGTCCTTAGAGAGTCTAGTACCCACTGAAAAAATCCCAAAGCCAATTAAAGAACTTAAATAGCAGTAGCTATGAGTAGAAGGATAATTCTTATACTTCACTAGTACTTATACATATATTTTGCTACATTTCATATAGTGACCAAAGTTGAGGACACACCAGAGCCGTTGGACGTCCTCCCAACCGACGCTAACTTTCCTTTTGACTCGCAACCAGGCAAGCCCCGGTTTGCACTTAATTACCTTTCGCAAAGTTTTCATTTGTATCACTTATGTCTAGGTTGAAATGGTTGCATTAGAGTTAGGGTGATTGAAACCCCACTTGCATGATTTCAAATCCAATGAAGGGTTGGTAGTTTACAAACTCGACGAGTAGAGAATGTAATGCTAATGTTCTTAGGATGTCGGTAGAAGTCGAGTAGTTGGAACCTACTCGCGAGTTAAGATTTTTATCACATTGGATGGAGAAGAGTAGAGAATGGCTTAAGAAGGTGAAACTGAGACCCAGCAGGGGGGATAGGATGCAGTGAGCGGAGGTCTCACGTGCGGCCCTGTTGGTGTCAATTGAGGACCGGATCGTGTGCGGACCTGCTAGATGTAAAAGTCCCAAAAACGTGAATGCAAAGAAACGGATGATTGAACGTCATTGTGTTTCGGGTTCATGGAAAATGGGACTTACAAAAACTTTCTTGCATGGGATGGGGTACATGAGGTGCAACCACATGGGTTCAAGCATTCCTTTGAAGGTGTTGGACCAAGGTGGAGTTAAACCCATGTGCAAATCATACATGTGCACGAGGAAGAATTAAAAGAAGATCTTTAGACTCAAAGGATCAGCTCAAATTGCCGTCAAACTTTTGAATACACATGGAATCTCATGCATTTGAAGTTGAGGAGATTTATGGTGGCAACTTTCTGCTTTTAGGGTGATCCAAGAAGGAGTGAATTGTGCTCATGTTTGAATTTATGCTGAATTCAAATTAAGGGGCAAATTCAAACTGAACTTGTGAGGTTCAGATTAGGACAAATATTGATCAAGCATGGGCTAGGAGCAAACCAAAGTTTTTCACCCAAATTCAAATGGGTCATCACAAAAGAGGCTTTCAAACTGTTGATGCAAAGTTTATGTTTGCAGCAACCAAATGTAAAAGTTGACTCCATATTTGAAATCCTAAGCTCCAAATTGGTGGGAATATAAATTTTTACAACATTTGGAATTTTGGTAGCTAATCTTTTGCAATAGAACATGAAAGGGTAATTGAATTCAAATTCAAATTTGAACTTCAAGGAAACTTTGCCCTATGTCCAAATGAATTCCCAAATTTGAGCTCAATATATTGGAATTTATTACCTGCCAAATTTGGTAGTTATTTGTGAGAAATTTTGGGGGATAAGAAGGGGGAAAAGAACAGTGGGACCCAATTGTCATGGAGAGGGGGAAAACTTACCACACGAGTTTCTGTTTCTCTGTTCAGACTCACTCAACCGACTGAACACAAACCGGTTCTCTGCTTTTTCGCTCGAAGCCGCTGAACAGCCGATGCCTGCGCACGCGCCACCGAGGCAACGTCGCCGCCAGCTCTCGAGCAGCTCAGGACTCGGTTTCTTTGCCCCATATCGACTCAACCGAGAGCACCTCAACTCACCAACCGCCTCGTAGCTACTCGCCTGTTACCGCGTGCTCTCGGCGAAGAGCTCGGCCGCACGAAGGAGAGGCCGTCGGTCCACCGCCAAGCAGCCATATCCTCGAGCTGCACGCCGAGCTAAGCCCCCAACGGCGTCGCCGCAGCTCCCTCAACGTGCCCAAATGGAGAGTAAGGCGCCAGACCACTGGAACCGAGCGAAAAGTTTCTTCCCGGCGCCGTATCAAGCCGCCGCGAGGAGAACTCGTCACCCGGCCGCAAGAAGTGTTCTTCCGCCAAACTTTAAGTGCCTAAAGGTCTGTCTAGAAACCTTCTACCATTCCCCCAACTCCGGCAGCATGCCATGGCGTGTCTTGCCAGAATTTCCCTGTTCTCCCGTCGGTGTGTGATGGACACCGAAGTAGCTTCGATAAAAAATTCTCGCCGCACGATCAACCAAACCACACACAACATAGAATACACCTTCTATACCTCTGTGCGAGTTCATAGGATCAAGAACCACCGAGAAAAGTCGAGCAAAGCCGCTGTTCATCGAGTTTTTTTATTGTCGCCGGATTTTTGACCTAGCCCGACGGTGAGGTCGTACTTCCGGCGAGTTTCAGCGAGATCGGCGGCTCCTCGGTGCAGGGGTGCTGTACGAGCAAACGGCGACGTGTTTGGTGCAGCATAGCGCCCTAGCGACGTCGCCGGACATGCCGCATCCACTGTCGCCGTCGCACGTAGGGTTCCGACACTCTTCGATCTGAGGTAAGGCCGGCAACGCGTTCCTCGCACGAGAATACCTAGTGGCGGTGAAAATCAGCGAGTTCAGAGCACGGGAACCCCCTCCCGGCGAGAGCTCCGGCGAGCTCGGCGGCGCGGGAGCGCGGGTGGCTGGAGGTAGACGAAGCCGGGGGCTGGCCCACGTGTCAGTGTCGGGTGCGGGGGAATTTAATCTTCTGTTGCACCGGATCAGTTTGTAACTGTGCCGGGAAACTCTATAGCCTCACGCCGGCGCATGAGAAGGCGCCACGTCACCCCGGGACCCGCTGTCAGACTTTTAAACTTTTCCCGGTTTATTTGAATCCCCAAATTCAGTTCAAACTTTAGAACCGCATAACGTTTGCTAGGTAGCTCCAAATCTAGTAATTCAAATTGGGTTGGATTCAAATTGAAAAACTCTATCCAAATATGCAACCCAATTTGCATGAAAGTCATTATTTAATTCTGGAAAATTCTTTAAATCTTTTCAGCAAAATAATTTTAGAGGGAGTTTGGTTCATCTAGAAATCATAAAATTTGGTCGGAATATTCTTTAGGATATTAGTGAACTCTTGTAAAAGTTTCAGCTCTTTTGGAGTTGAATTGGTTGGGAGAATTCTGATTTCAAGTTTCTGTGCTCAAATGAATACAGAAACAATTCCAGAGAATTTCCAAAACTTGGAAATTCAGTTCTGGGCAATTCCTAGTTCCAAAATTCCTAGGAAAATTAATTCATGCTCCCTGAGCTATGTTTGAAATTGTGGTTCACTTGAATTTGCATCAAAGTGCAAATTTATTCAGAATTAATTCCTTTTTGCCTAAATGCTTAGGGAATTGTTCTGAGTGATCTACTCATTGAAAAATTCTAAATTTTTGTCCAGATTACTTTCTTGTGACAAGGAATGCACATGAAATTTTTCAGCTTCATTGAAGCCCTGGATGAGTACTGTTCTGTTCAACCTCATTAGGTGATCAACACACAAGTGATGAAACACACTTATCACTTGATCATAGTACTTAAACCCAAACCCAAACCACTAGCACCAGTGTCATTTTAAATTCTTAAACAGAGTTACAGTTTTAAATTTGTCTTTAGAACTTGTTAGCAAAAGTTTTACAATTAAACATATATGCATATTCATAACGTGTAGTGATTAAACTTGGAAAAGTGGAGGAGAAGTGAAGCTTGGATCAAGGAGCAAGGAGGCAGTGATTAAGCTTCAAGTCATCAACAACTAACTTTATAAGTATCTGACTTTAGTCACCTGCAAAACCAAGGCAAGCTCCGGTTTGCATTTAAGTTGTTTATAAAGTTTTTACTTTGTCCACAATTATGGATTCGAGTTTGTATGTGCATTAGGTCAGGGATGTTTTATACTCAAAATGCATGACCAAGTAAACCTGGAGTCAAAGGTAGAAAAGTGTCACCGCTGTAGAATAATACCATTCTAAATAGGCTATGACATCCGGTAGAAGTCGAGTAATTGGAATCTACTCGCGAGCTATAGTCGGGATTACATGGGTGTAGTTGAAAAAGGCAAACTAAAGTTTATATTTCTAAAGATGAGACTGGGTAGGAGGGTTAGGCAGCGACAAGACGAGGTCTTGGTCGAGTAGCTCTGCCTGTGTTGGTTAAGGACCGATGCGTGTGCGACACCCATGAGCAAGTATTGAGTTGTGTACCAGATCCTTACTGCTATATGGGACCCAGGAAACTGATGTACCAGGTTAACTGGATTGTAGAGGCATACTACATCGTCTCGTTAGACCTATGAGCCTGAGACGGCGCGACCAGTTCTACAGTCGAGTGTCCTGCGAAAGGTTGCCACATACGACGTAATGAAGGACGCCAGATTTGGGTCTTCAGAAGCGGGCGTATGTGTCGAGATATCCAGGCAGTGTTTGATTCGAATCACCATCCCTCGCGGTTATGAGTACCGCTTGCTCACTGTGTTGTGACGTAGTAAGCAAGTTGTGTGAGAACAGTTTGCAAAGTTTTAATTGCTGCTATGATAATTGGAATTGCATGAAAACCATGTCTAAAGTAGTGATAGAGCAAACTAAAGTTATTTTCTACCTTGGGACAAGTAACATTGGAATGAAGAGTTTCTTGTTTTATTGTGGAGTTCCAATGTTGTTGGGCGCAAGGGTACTACTATGATGGCTAAAAATCTGAAAGTTAAGGATGAACTCATAGGCGAGTCTTTTTGCAACTTACTCCCTCCGGTGCACAAAAAATTGTCTTTCTACACAGAAGCCATGAGTGCACAAAAAATTGACGTTGAAGTAGAACCGACGAGTTTGTCTCGTGAAAAAACGTAATAAATGTGTGGTAAAGTGTGTGGCTAGGAATCGAACCTTCATGAGAGGCATGGGAACCAGTGGAGGAGACCAGTCAAGCCATTAAAGAGACTACGATAGTAATGGAAAGAAAATCTATTTAATACTTCCTTGGTATGTGATAACATGTCCAAAACGATAGTTTTTTGTGCACCGGAGGGAGTACATGTTTAGGTCTTAAGTTACTTTCATGTAGAGTTGCATACTTTAGGAGAGACGGTTAATACTTGTTGAGCCTTTGTGCTCACTCTTGCTATATGAGTGGTTTTGCATGTTAACATCGACGTTTATAAAGAAGGTTGTTCGGCGAGACTCGGAAACTTCCGAGTTGGGTAACACATGGAGAACCTAGCCGCTGTCATGTCTTCGTGTTGCTAGCGAGAGGAGTCCGTGGGGTGGACCTCCTCTTGAGTGCTCATTAGTTATTCGACGTGAGTTGTTTGTAGTCTTCCACTGTAGCTATTTGATGTAAATTATTTACAAAGAACATTTGTAAGCTTCCACTTTTGATTTATGTAATACAGTTTTCCTTATATGTGTGCTGTTGGGTGCCACATAACACGTCACCACCCAATGCGATTCCCAGGCGAGTGGCTCGGCCCCGTGATACGGGTCGGGGTCCTCCACACTAGGCAAATATCGAACAGTACCGGATGGCATACTAACATAAGCAAGAAACCGGTGTAATTGGTTAACCTGGGTGCCGAGGCTTACCCAACCATTTTATAGGAGTGGGTTGAGGGTAGCAAGGTGTAAATCTGCCGGTGGGCATAGTCACGCTCCACGCAGGGACCTCCTGCCCGTTACGGATGGACCGGTTCGGCATTTGGGTTTTCTTTGAAGGGTGGTTGCATACAACAGAGTAGGAAGGTGTGAAGCACCACACTTCTAAAAGTGGGTGTATGTGACGTGTTGTCCGGGTGTCTCCTGATTGCAATCACCGTCCCTCGCAGTTATTTGAGTACCGCTTGTTCACTGTTCTGTGATGTAGTAAGAAGTGAAAGAAGCCAGATGAACGATATTATGCTGTGTTGAACTATTAATGTCTTGAAACCATGTCTGCTGTAGATGTAGAGCTAATTAAGTTTATTTCCACTTTGGACATAACCACATCGGAGGAAAGTGTTTCTTGTTTGATTGTGGACTTACGATGTGAGGGCTGCCTAAGGCACATTAAACTGCTGCTATAAAACTGAAAGTAAGGATTAACATGTAGGCGTGTCTTTATTGTAATGTCTTTATCCTACATTACCAATACCTGCATGTAGAGTTTTATGATTAGGGTGTTGGTTAAGCCTTGCTGAGCCATCGTGCTCACGGTTGCAATATTTGAGCTGTGTGCAGGTGAGAGTTATGAGGAAGGGTCCGAGGACGAGGCGATGCCCCCGTCAGGGTACAAGGCCGAGCTGGAGCCCTACACGCCGCCGTGATCGTGGTGTGAGTGTTGCTAGTGTGTAGCGTCCCCGGGCTGGACGGATGCACTTTTGCTTAGTTAGGATGAGAGACTAGTTATGTATAATACTTCCGTTGTATAAATAAGTTTGTAAAAGACTTTCACTGTGTTTTATGTCAAATAAAAGTTTTTATGTTGTTCTTAATCTTTTCTTGTGTGCTGTTGGGTGCCGCATCGCACGGCACCACCCTCTGCGATCCCGGAGTGGGTGAACCACGGGGTGGTCCCCACAGGCGGTGATGTGAAACGAGGCCGACTGTTGCTGCTAGAAGAATGTCCTTGCCAAGTCATCTTTCTCTTACGATCTTCAACCAAATTTTGTCTCTTCCTCTCAACTATGAAAGCCTTGTTTATTAACTTCTAAAAATTTTCATAGTCACTGGAAGACATGGCATACCGTATTTCTAAATTTAAACCTTCTATGAAGCAGTCTTGCTTCTTTTCATCTGTATCGATGTCTCCTGGTGCATAACGATATAGCTGGGTGAACTTGGTAAGATACTTACGCACAGACATGCCTCCTTGCTTCAAAGCGAGAAATTCCTCCGGCTTGTTCTTTTTTTCACCAGCTGGTACATAGTGATCGTGGAGGACCATCTTGAATTCATTCCATGAAATATTCTCTGGATCTGCATGAGCTTCTTTATAAGCAGTCCACCAATCTGCTGCAGATCTAGATAGTTAATGAGAGGCAAAGAGTACCCTCTCACGTCCTTGACACTGTATAATTTGTAACTTGTTCTCTATGGTCTTGAGCCAATCATCAACTTCTAGAGGTTCTATGGAACTGTCAAACTTTGGTGGCTGAGTATTGAGAAATTCACTCAACCTTGGTTGACGTGGTACATTCCGTGGTGGTGGTGGGTGTTGTTGCATGTTGGCTGCCACTTGTGTCAAGTTCTGAATGAGTTGATTTTGCATGTTCATCATTTGTTGAAATGCTTCTCCGTCTACTCTACATGCTACTCTTGGCTTCCATTCAGGTAGAGGAAACCTTGCAGCATCGTCATTATTGTTCCCCCATTTCGTTATCTTCTGCCTGCCATCTATTGTGAATAACTATGTTTAGATTCATCTTATAAGTATATAGGTACTCTCCTACTTGCATATTATTATCCATATATCCTTATTAGTTCAACCCAAAAGATATAAAAGATTTAATTTAATTATTTGACAATTGTATTTGAAGCAAACACAATATTTATATGCATCAAGGGTTAAGTACATATACTAATGAGGTTGTGAACAAATGCCCATGGCTTTCACAATTCACATTACACACCATCAACATAGATAAAAAATACATACTAGGTCTTATATGACAATATAGTTACGTCACTACTCGAATTATTACATAGTTATGGACACCTATCCTAATTATCTTCTATTATATTTTCCCTCTCGTGAGGGTCTTGCTCCTTGTTGTCTGGAGAACAAGCCGCTGACTCGGATGTGGGTGGCTCAGGAGGTGGTGGTGAGGTACGAGGGCGTTTGGCTGCCCTACGATCAGGAGAGTCAGGAGTCCAAGTATCTCCATCTGAAACATAAAGTTCACTTTTGTCCTCCATCCTTCATTCTCATCAATCCATGAAGTATAGCCTCCATCTTCTTTAGGAGATCACGTACGTCCTAAAGTTCTTTCTAGCAATTATGTAGCCTGGTGCTGAGCCTAACTCCATTTTCAAGGCTCACATCCATTTGTACAATTGTACAACCCTCTCGGAGTGGTTCATATGTGAATTCTGCACTACCACTCTGTCGCCGTGGAGTATACATGTACTGAGTTCCTTCAAGACGTCTACTGTTGATGTAGCTTTGACATGTGATTGTCTCCCAAGTAGCATCTTTTTCTGCTTCTGCCATGGTGGATCTCCATGCTGGTGAGTTGTGGATCTTAATCAACTTATTGTCATGGTAGATCCTTGCCTCAGACTTCCATTCCTTGCATTCCATGCTAGAAACTCTAGTAGTGTTGTGGTACACTACTAAATTGTCGGTGTAACCAGCACAACGAAGAAGATGTCTAAGGCATTGCACCACGCCTTCTGTGGATTCCCCGTGAGTTTGGTATATCGCAAGGTTATCCACATCCTCAAGAGTGCGTGCAGTCAGCTGGTGTCGAGAAACTCATCCTCCAGTGGACTTATGGGCGGTCAGTCGCATACGAGCCATCTGTTCATGAAAAATTTCAAATAAGTTAGAAGAATAAATAATATAATATAATTTTGAATGTAAATGAGGTTAGATTGTATATAAATAATCTAAATAACCTTTTTCTACTAAAGTCTTTTATAAAATAGTTTTTACTAAAATACTAAGACTTATTTCGTCCATTTCTAACTAGGCTTGCGTCCTACGGGCAACCTTAGCTCTTATACCACTTTGTCACACCCGGTTTTACATAAAAAATAACCGAGTGTATTCTCACATGTATGCCAAGATAAATAGAATCATACATGTGCTGACAGGAGTGTAATATCATTATATTACAAGACAAATTTAACATGTAACAGAATATTACAAATAAATGCCATAAAAGTACTATTACACCAAGAATATAACAGCGGAAGTCAACTACATGTTTCTCCAATTCACAGGCGTTGCCCGGGGGTTTCACCAGCCTAGAACGACTCATCAGGATCAAAGTCTTCTTCGTTGAAGTCTATGTCTTCATTTACACCTTAGCAACATATGACATCCAACAAAATCAAGTTTGAGTACCAAAGGGTACTCAGAAAGTGTACGAAAATATGGTATGAAGACTAATAGAAAGGAAAAGATGACTCTATTAAGCACTATGCATTAATCATAGTCCCACCATCTTTATTAATAAACTATTAATGTCAGGTTACACCACCTAACAACCTTTTTCAACTCATATCCATGTTTTCTCTAATCATGGACAAGTCCAAGCCGCTCTTGATCGTGAGCACGACTGTCATGACAATTTGATTCTCTACAGAGATTGTACCACTTTACCCAAAAGTAGTGATTTCATCCCCTATTGCCTGGTGGACTAAGAACCTCCCTGATATCCGTGGTTGCAAGCCACATTACACACTTCCTTTGGTGTGCGATCAGGAGATCACTACATAGCCTTTATAAAGGATCTACCAGCAAATACGAGCCCACTGAGGTTTTACTGCTGCAGTTCCTGGGAGTAAACCCTACCCTGTAGAAGCCCCCTTTAGAGCCTTGCAGCACCATCTAAACACTCATACTATACCGACAAACTCCTAATTAGTTGGCCAATCTGCCCCATCTCAGTCTTGTGGTGGCAGTGTAAAGCCGGGTTGACTGTTCCTTGAATCGGTCCTCAGAATCTAAGACAGACACTATCACTAACCCAAGTCTCGTGCATGAAGCACCATACCAAAACAACCAACCTATCTAGATTCCTATCACTAGACACATTCTTGTGTCTCTCATAAATTCCACAAGATAAATAACAACTAAGTTCATTCATTTTCTAAGTTCAAAGTATGGCTAAGCACATAAAATGATATTCACATCTTCTAACTAAATCCCACCATGGTTTCAAGGAATGATATGGAAAACTAGTCATATATCCTAAACTGGGTTTCATATTAAAGACATCATGCAAATAATCTAACTAATATCCATAGATTAGGATCAAAGTGATCAAGGAACACTTGCCTTTAGAATGCTGCTCAGTGACTTTGAAATCTTGCTCTTGAAGATTAAGAAATGCCTCTTGTTATGGTTCTATTCATGTATATGCACACAAAACAATGCAAAACATGCAATAAGAAACATACCATTGCATAACAAACTTATTAACACAACATTATATTCACTTATCATTTATTTACATATAGTTTCTCCCTATACATATGATTATATATTATTTTTACAAATAATTTAATAACATGATATATATATCTTTATATATTTAGTTTTTGTCATGACAAATCATTTATTTCTAATATATAGCAATTTATAACAATTTTTAGAGTGTATATATGCATATATACTAATGTTGTTATAATTTCAGATTTAATTATTGCTCTAAAAAGTTTTATTATAACTATTTCTAGAATATATATTGTTTTTATTGCATGTTCAGAATTTATCTATGCATTTTAATTAATTTCCACAAATTTTCTGAAGTATATATTGTTTTTATGTTGTTTTCAGCATTATTTTATTACTTAGTATTCATTTTCAGCCTATATAAATAATTCTTTTTAATTTCAGAATATATATATATATATATATATATATATATGTGATAAAATGTGAAAATGGAATATTTTATGCAACTTTTATGATTTTCCAGAATTTAAACTTAATTGGACTAAAATATATTATTTTCAACTTTTCCAGGGGTCTATGACTTTTACCGAAGTAATTTCCTAATTTATTAGTGGTTCAGGGGCTAAATTGAAGTTATATAGCTATTTTCCAAAATTAGAAAGAAAACAGGGGCTATTTAGTTTATTTATAACAGTTTTACTAATTTCTATAAAGGCTAGGGTTCGTTCTATAAAGTGCAGGGTCTATTTTGATATTATTTTGAATCCTTAGGGGGCTATTTATCAAATTCCCAATGCTTTAAACTATTAAATCTGGGCCGTCGGATCCGAGATGATCAACTCAGATTTAAAATAACTTATGTTTATTCTAATCTCAGCCATCCACTGGAATGGACGTCCCAGATGCGGCCACATCGCGCCCTAACCCTTCTTCCTCGCGCGCGTTGACGTTTTCTTCGGTCAGCGGCAGCGGTTTGTCGGAAAACTTTCGGTTTCCCATTTTTCTTTACCGTTTCTCGGGTCCTTTACTCTAAAACGTAGAGGAGGTCACGGGGGACTCATCTAGAGTGATCTTTTGGATCCGAAGTGACCGGAAGGGCGCCGGCGACGGCAAGAAGCAGCGGACTCCGGCGAACTTCGTCAGAAGAGTGTTCCAGCCACGGTTCTTCGATATTTTTCGTCGGAAAAGCCTCCTTGTGGCCTTCTGATGATGTAAGAAGTGTTAGAAGTGACAATTGGTGCATAATTCCCGAGAATCAATGGTTAGGGCTGCAAACCTTACCGAGGGGAGTTTAGCGCGGTTTGTGGGGGAATTCGGTCAGCATTGGGTTGGTATATAAAGGGGAACATGGCGGCGGTTTTTGGTGTGTCGGTTGGTGAAGGGGTGCGAGTTCTTGCACATGGCCGAACGTGTTTTGCTCACATGCGATAATAGAAGAGGGGGGAGAAGGGTGGCGGTTGCTTTGGAGAAGAAACAACTGACATGTGGGGTCCACATGTCAGTGAGGAAAAGAGGGTGGGAGGGAGTGTTGTCCATTGGCTGAAAATTTGGATGTTACACGACAGCATCGGATAGACAAGCGATCCACTCGTCTCTCGTACGACATTCTCTGCAGGGAATGGATTTGCCAGCGCTCTGTCATCTCCGGCGCCGGTGGGTGCTGTCGGCGATGCTGACGTTGGCGTGCGTGGCGTCGACATCTCCTTGCGTCGGCTCTGATTGCACATGTTGGAGCAGGAATACACTCCTGATCATCTGCAGAACGTAGGAACGCTGAGCTTGCGCCGAAATTGTGTCTGCTCTCAGGGATCACACAAGAACATAGGAAATGGAGAAAGACAGAGATTTGGACCAGCGCACCTGCCTTCTCGTGTTCAGTTCAATATATAGCAGAATTACACATGGATCATCCATGATCAGCCTATGATCCGGTCTTTGTGGAGATGCAACTACTTCTACACAGACACCACGCACTACTACAAAAAGAATTTTCACAGGCGCCTCGATTTTTCAAACACAGGCAGTCTGGTGACAAATGAAATAATAACCGTTTGTGATGACAAAACATCAGAGGCAGATTTTAACAAAAAACCACCTGGTTAAATACAATATTTTCTCAGGCGACTATTAATAAAGGACCGCTTGTACTGTTACAAACTTCACAGGTGGTTCTTAATAAACCACCACCTGGGTAAATACATGATTTTCACGGGCGGCCATTAATAAAGAACCGTTTGTACTGGTTCAAACATCACAAGCGGTTTTTAATGAAGAGCCGCCTGGGCAAAGTCATTATTTTCACAGGCTGCTATTAATTAAGAACCACCAGTGATGCTGATAAACTCCTGTCAAGCTAATCCCTTCACAGCAAGCTCTTGTAGATTCAAGTAACACCCGAGACTCATCATTTGGATTGTTGAAAGCTTCAATTGAAGCCTAACGATACGTTGGAAGGATTTTCCCATATCGTCAAATGGATGGGAAAATCCTTCTAAGATATCGTCGGGCTTCAATTGAACCTTTCAACAATCCAAATGATGAGTCCCGGGTGTTACTTTCATCTACAAGAGCTTGCTGTGAAGGTATTAGCTTGACAGGAGCTTATCAGCATCACAGACAGTTCTTAATTAATAGCAGCCTTCAACAACATAAAAAGTGGAACCTATCTGTTGGAAGGCAAGCCATCAGCATCATAGGTCAGAAGAAATTAGTATACACATACAATTTGATAACTTATGGAACAGGTGAAGGTGATAAATATAATAGGCAAGCCGAAAAGGATCACTTGTCCAAATTAGTCTTCTCTACAGAAGATGAATTTAATAATATTTGAAACATGCTATCTAAAGCTGAAATGGAGCATTGTTCTAAGTTGATTTCAGAGGATACAAATATATACAATATATATCATACATTTTTTCCAGCATTGACATCTTCTCGCATATAGGGTTTCAAATCCTTTTTAATGCTTCTCTCTACGCGCTTGATCGGTGAAAAGGTACATCTCTTCATACTGATTATATTCCTCTTCATTATCTCCCACATTCTCAACCCCAACAATATTTTGCTTTCTAGAAGCAACTACGTGCATCTTCGCAGTTCCTGGATCCTGTACATAAAACTTGTGCAACACGATCGGCGAGAACCCACGGGTTATCTTTATAACCCACTTTGTTCAAGTCTACCAGTGTCGGCCCGTAGTTGTCCACTTTCATACCATCAGGATGTTTGACCCATTGGCACTTAAATATGGGCATTACCATTCTTTCGCCATAATTGAGTTCCCATATTTCATCTATGAACCCGAAGTATGTGGTCTTCTGCTCTTGTGGATTATAAGCCTCTATACGAACACCACTATTTTGTGCAACACTGTTACCATCTTTTTCCTTAGTGTAAAATGTGTAACCATTGATGTCATATGCTTGCCATGATGTCACCAAAGCAGATGGACCAGAAGCTAACTTCTTCATTATTGCCTCTTCTATAGAGTTTCCGTATGGTATATTTTTGTCCATTAACCATTCAGTGAAATGTCTTCTGTGCTCTTTCATGATCTAGTCCTCTCTGCCGCCTTGGTTTTTTGTGCGAAGCTCAATTTGGTGTTCCTCGATGTACGACTCAACTATTGCGAGCTGTTGTAGTACACCAAAATGTGCAGCGTGTACTAATTTGTAATCATGAACCATAAAAGTTTTCTTACCCACTTTGCCTCTCCCACGTAGTCTACCCTCATGTACTGGTATAGGAACACCTATCCGCTTTCCATCTTTCATGTAATCAGCGCAACCCTCAATCACTTCTTCAGTGGTGTATCCTTCCATATATAATTGAACCCTCTGGGCGAGTACGATTCCGCACATAACCTTTTAATACTCCTAAATATCTCTCCAACGGAAACATATGATGTAAATATAGTGGCCACAATGCTTTTATCTGATCAACAAGATGTATGATTAGGTGTACTTACATATCAAAAAAGGATGGTGGGAAACACGTCTCAAGCTTGCACATAGTCTCGACAATGTACGTTTCAAATAGTCTAAGTCTTCACGTGCTATCACCTTTTGCGATACTGCATTGAAGAAGTAACACAAACGTGTGATGACAACTTTTATACGCTCAGGTTCGATGACCCTTATTGCAATGGCAAGGAACACTGTCATCATCATGTGGTAGTCGTGAGAATTATAGCCGAATAAAGACAAGTCTTTAATTAAGACTAGTTTGCGGATATTTGATGAGAAACTCGTGGGCACTCTGATCCTACGCAAGCATTCGTAAATTGCCCTTTTCTCTTGTAGTGTCAAGTTGTAGCTGGCTAGGGGAAGGCTTCCTGTTCGCCTTTTCTACCTTCTACCGGGTGAAGCTCTGGTCTCATATCAAGATTTAGTAGATCCGTACGTGATTTTAAACTATCCTTTGTTTTCCTTGACATGTCCAGCAAGGTCCCAATGATGCTGTAAAATACATTCTTTGTAACGTGCATCAAATCAATACTATGGCAAAATTCCAGGTTTTTCCAATACGGAAGATTCCTGAAAAAATTGATTGTTTCTTGAAAGTCATGCCAGTTGTATCACCCAAAGATGTAGTTTTCTTCCCCTTTGTTCCTTTACATTTTTTGCCCTTACCGAATGTAATATGAATGTTCTTGACCATTTCGAACACTAGTTTTCCACTATAAGGTTTTGCTGCAGTATATTTTTCGATTTTGTTATCAAATTGTTCTTTCATCTTCCTATACCTGTGTGTATCTGTCAAGAACCGCCGGTGTCTCATGTACACCGTCATTCTGGATAAAGTGAGGCATAAAAATCTAGTTCCATCCACGCACCTTACACAACCTTTCTTCCCTTTTATTTGTCCCGATAATGTAAACAGCCCGGGATAATCATGCACGGTAACGAATATCATTGCTCTTAGAGTGAAATACACCTGCATGTACTCATCCCATGTGCGTACCCCTTCATTCCACAATTTCACCATATATTCCATTAAAGGTTCCAAGAACACATCAATTTCGATGTCGGGTTGTTTCGGATCTTGGATAAGAACAGATAGCAAAAAATATTTTCTTTTGTGACACAACCATGTCGGTATGTTGTACATCGTTAAGACCACGGGCCATGTATTGTGTATGCTCCTTTTTTCACCAAACGAATTCATTCCGTCTGTACCCAAGGCAAACCTTACATTTCTGATTTTCTTTGCACTGCTCAAAAGTTTTCCACTGGGTTGCATCACCAGGGTGTTGAATATGTTTTTCATTCTTCTTGCGCTGCTCAGAATGCCAATGCATAAGTTCAGCCTCCCTAGGGTTTGAGAGCAAACGCTTCAAGCGATCAATTACTAGAAGTACCACATCACCAAGGCAGGAATTTTTCTCTTATTTTCCCGTCTGCATCTTCAAAAGTATCATCATCGTCACCTTCAGTACCAATAATAAACTTCTTATTCTTCTGAGACTTATTCATGTTGGTAACATACTGGTGATTGTAGTCCTTCTTGTATCTACTGACACCGCATATTGGGCATCTAGTTGCGAGCTCACGCTCTTTGCGATACAGAGTACAATGGTTCACACAAGCGTATATTTTTGTCACACCTAGTGCCATCGGGCAAAGAAGTTTCTTCGCTTTATAAGTGCTTCTAGGCAGTTTATTGGGATTTGGAAGAATTTCTGCCAAGGATTACAAAGATCAGAGAAACTACAATCGGACCATCCTTGTGTGCCTTTCAACTTTAGTAGTTCTAGGACTGCATACAATGGAGTAAACTCTTTATCACAACCCTTTGATTCATCGTATAAAAGCTCTGTCGCTGCATTCTGCAATGTCTCCATTTTACTTAAACCTTTGCTTGCTCCCATATAAATCAATACATGTGGTTCGATGTGGCGCAACATCTCCTCACAATCAAACTCATCATCATCACCATCTTGATTGTCAGTACCATCATCGATATGAACATTATCGTCATCTGAACCTCTATTATCATCTTTATCCACTTCATGTGTATCTAACTCATCATGCTCTGTCCATATTGTGTAGTTTTCTTTGAAACCTCTTTTCACTAAATGAGATTGGATTACTATAGTATCTATCCAAGCAATCTTATTTTCACAGTCGATACATGGACATAATATGTCATCTATCTTTTGCATCCTCACATGTCTCTTGGATGCTTCAATAAAATTTGCAATATTTTAAATATACATTGGATCAGGTCTTGACATGTTATACATCCACGCTCGACGATCCATGCTTCAATAACAGAATATATAATTCAATAACAGAATTTTGTCGGTGTGTTTATACTAAAACAATTAACCTAAAAAAATTACTATGCATTTTCAACCAGATAATTTGCACCACTGTAAAGTAAAATTTTGTTTGAGGATTTTTGGAGCTTTCTACAAAGAGTAATGGATTTTTGAAGTTGGGCTTATCCATTGAAACATTTCATCGAACATGTGATGTGCATGTATTCACCTTCAACCTTTAATCCTTTAAATCTACTTCTTTTTCTACAAAATTCATGGAGGAGCTCAAGGGGGGGCTCAACTACATTTTATGTGCAATGGAAACTCAACAAGTTTGTTTGGATCCAAACTAAAGTGCAGGGGGGTTGGTTGGGCTGGATCCAAACTCAATAAAATGAAACCGAAAACAGGACAACAAACTTAATAAAGTGGAAGAAGAAGCATCTTCTAACCTTTTCTCTGTTTGAAGCTTGATCAACTGAAGAAGAAGCCTCTTCTAACCAAATTTGGCAGCTTATCGGCGTCGCTGGAAAACTCCCAGGTTAGGTTTTGTACGGTGCCCGAGGGGCCCTTTATATAGGCGTGGGTTTTCACAGGCGGTTTTTAACTACTGCACAGGCGGTTGTTTCTAAAGAACCACGTGTGATAAAGGCCACAGCATGTTCTTCAGTTTTCTTTTCCCTTGCTTCTTTTTATTTAGATTCTAATATAAATACTCAAACATGTATAGATTCTGCAAATTGAGTCCAAATTTGATGATTCTTTTTTCTATATTCTTCAAAAATTAATATATATCACCTGGACCAAATATTTTAAAACTTATATAGCTAACATTTGTAATGTTTTGGTAAATATCAAATTAATTTATATTCACATATTCTTCACATTTTTTGTATCTCCTAAAAAGGGATCTTTCACTAAAATTGGTTTGTATGAACATATTTGTATTCATTATACATGCATGAATTTCGATCATTTTTTAAAGCATTCCAACATTTCAAAATTTAAATTATCTATCTTTCTAATCAAATGCTCATATACATATGAGGCATTCGTCAAATTTTGAACACACATTGATTCAAAAAATATTATAAAAATCTGAAAAAAAATCATAGAGGTTGTTATGATGACTATAAAGCCCCATTGAAAAATTCAGTTATAAAATCAATATATTCATCAAGATAGAAAAATGACAAATAACTAGTGTTATTTGTTTTTTATGTTCTGATCAATTTCAAAGATTTTACCAAGTGACATTTAATAGGAACCTTTAATACTAAACCATATTACAAGAAGTGGAATTTGGCTTTTTAAAAGACCCCTCATTTTAATCAAGAAAATTAATTAAGTTTAGATAAAGATCTTCTCAAGCGGTTGGTACTGATAAACCGCCTGAGAGAAGTCCTTTCCTCAGGCGGTTATTTAGTAATAGCCGCCTGAGGTAAAATATTTAGATTCCAATATAAATACTCAAACATGTATAGATTCTGCAAATTGAGTGCAAATTCGATGATTCTTTTTTCTATATTCTTAAAAAAATTAATATTCACCACATGGACCAAAATATTTTAAAACTTGTATAGCTAATATTTGTAATATTTTGGTAAATATCAAATTAATTTATATTCATATATTCTTCACATTTTTTTGTATCCCCTAAAAAAAGGATCTTTCACTGAAATCGGTTTGTATGAACATATTTGTCTTCATTATACATGCATGAATTTTGGCCATTTTTTTAAAGCATTCCAACATGTCAAAATTTAAATTATCTATCTTTCTAATCAAATGATTATATACATATGAGGCATTTTTCAAATTTTAAACACACATTGATTCAAAAAAAATTATAGAAATCTAAAAAAATCATAGAGGTTGGTATGATGACTACAAAGTCCCATTGAAAATTCAATTGAAAAATCATTACATTCATCAAGATAGAGAAATGACAAATAACCAGTGTTATTTGTTTTTTATGTTCTGATCAATTTCAAAGGTTTTACCAAGTGACATTTAATAGGAACCTTTAATACTAAATCATATTACAAGAAAGTGGAATTTAGCTTTTTAAAAGGCTTCTCATTTTAATTAAGAATATTAATTAAGTTTAGATAAAGATCTTCTCAGGCGGTTGGTACTGACCAACCGCCTTAGAGAAGTCCTTTCCTCAGGCGGTTATTTAGAAATAATCGCCTGATGTAAAATATTTAGATTCTAGTATAAATACTCAAACATGTTTAGATTCTGCAAATTGAGTCCAAATTTGATGATTCTTTTTTATATATCCTTCAAAAATTAATATCTACCACCGGGACCAAATATTTTAAAACTTGTATACCTAACATTTGTAATGTTTTGGTAAATATCAAATTAATTTATATTCACATATTCTTCACATTTTTTTGTATCTCCTAAAAAATGGATCTTTCACTGAAATTGGTTTGTATGAACATATTTGTCTTCATTATACAAGCATGAATTTTGGTCATTTTTTTAAAGCATTCTAAATGTCAAAATTCAAAAAAAACTATAAAAATCTGAAAAATTCATAGAGGTTGGTATGATGACTACAAAGTCCCATTGAAAAATCATTATATTCATCAAGATAGAAAAATGACAAAAAAACAATGTTATTTGTTTTTTATGTTCTAATCAATTTGAAAGGTTTTACCAAGTGACATTTAATGGGCACCTTAATACTAAACCATATTACAAGAAAGTGGAATTTATCTTTTTAAAAGGCCCCTCCTTTCCCCAAGCGGTTATTCAGTAATAACCGCCTGAGTAAAAGACATCTTCGCAGGCGGTTGGTAATGAATAACCGCATGAGGGAAGTCCTTTCCTTAGGCGGTTATTACTTAAGAACCGCCTGCGAAGATAGACATCTATGTATAGCGCTCGGCTTCCTTGGGCAAACCTAACCTGGGGAAATCACTTAGACGTCGTCAGGCTGCCAAAATTTTGTTTGCCACCAAGTCTTCGCCGCCCTTGCCACCGAGCTTCGCCCTCACCGCCAAGCTTCACCGTCGTCGCCGATCTTTGTCGAACTTCGACCTCGCCACTTCCTTCCCTTCCTTCCTGGTACGCCGAGCTTTACCCTCACCGTTTCCTTCCCTTCCTTCCAGTCATTAGATCGAGATTCGACCTTGCCGCCAGATACACTGCCGCTTCCTTTCCTCCTCCATCCCTGTGTCGCCTCCCTCCTCGCCCTCGCCGCCGGTCGAGTCATGTCCTCGCTGCCGCCGCACCCTAGATTTTCTTAAACCCTAGGTTCCTATCTAATTTTCATTAATCAAAGTTTTTGAACATGCAACAAAGTAAAATGAAGATTGTAGGTCATATGAAGATTGGCAATGAAGATTGTAGGTCATATGTTATCTGTTACCTAGAGAGTAGTTCCCTTTTTTTGACAAAAAACAACAGGATGATTATTTTGTGAAAAATTTAACTTTTAAACTTTCCCCTATTTAAAGCATTTACAATTATAGTATAAAGCAAAGAACCATGCAATGCAACTTGAAATAAAACATGAAGATGGAAGCATTATCAGCCCAACTTTGTTTCCTTGTTGGTTTAAGACTTGTCATTTCAATATGCTCATGCACAGTTCCTTATTGACAAATATATGGTTAATTGATTGTGGTGCCTCACTTAATATCTATTATCACAATATTTCCCCTATATATTAGTATTTTGCCTGGTTTATGCTATATAAGTGGGACATATTTCCGCTATGTGCTAGAGCATTTATTTTTGTAGCTTTCATTGAAGTGGGACATATTTTTTGTCTTATTAGTTCTAGAATTGAAAGCCCTAAGAAGATTGTTGCTGGTAGTAACAATGAAGAAGGAAATATGGAGTTTAGTGACTCCAGCAGTTTAGGCTCCTTTCACTGTCCATCGGATCCTTTTCTAAATTTAATAATTAAAAAGACTTCAGAGGATCTTGACCTGGAATATGATCCTGCCGACGAGGTATGGATCACGTATCTTAACTCGAGCAGTTTAAGTTAATGTTGGTTGTCAAGTATATGAAGTCTTATAATTATTTTCTAACTAGCTTAATCGCGAAGACCAATGAGGTGACTTTGGCTCCTAAAACTGCAGAAGGTTCTCCAATGGTTGAATCCTCAGGTTCATTGAAGCGAAAACGAGGGCAACGAGGTCCCAAAAAGGGTCCATTGAACCGCATCATATACATAACAAGTGTCGGTCCAAGTGGGCTTCCCCAAACCACTAGACTCAGTTGCAAAATACCGAAATGCATGCGGTTGTCTTGTTAGAGAGCCCGTGCCGATCACAACCAAGAATTGGAGAAAATTATCTGAAGAGAACAAGAATGGGTTGTGGGAGAGAATAAAGAAATAATTCAAGTTCCCAAAAGGCACAGAAGAAGCTGTTAAGAAAGCAACATTGGTCTTCTACGTTAAGAAGTTTCGTGGATGGAAGAGTGAAATAAATGCTTATATTAAGGCTGATAAGGTCCCTAGCCCAAAGAAAATGGGAAAAATCACACAAGCTCAGTGGCAAGAATTTGTTCGTCAAAAGACCACACCTGATGCTAAAACCCTAGGTGCAAGTAGGTCAGAGCTTACCAAAAAGAACAAATACCATCATCGCTTGGGGTCTGCTGGATATGCACCCAAAGTTCAGAAATGGAATAAGATATTATAGGAAACTACCAGTAATGTCAATCCTCACCCGTTAGAAGGCTGCGATGAGAGAACTCAACGGTGGGTCTTTGCTCGGTCAGGTTTGACCAGCGACGGCAAACTTGAAAAGCCCGACTCTGTGAACAAAGTAGAGCCAAAAATGAAAGAAGTAATTGAAAAGCAACAGAAGGGTCTCTTCAAGCCGAAGAGGGAGAATGACCAACTTACCGCTATCCTAGGAAACCCTGAACACAGTGGACGGGTTTGAGCAATCTCTTCACAGATGTCCTGGAGAGATGGTTTCTCGAAGGATCAAGAGTCATATAGAAGACGTGAGAAGTTCAAGAAAACTCTTGATGAAACGATTGCTCAAAAGGTCAAAGAAAATGTGCAAGAAATAATGGATCAACTTAGACAATCAGGACAGTTAGTGGCATCGAGTACAGCGATGGTTCCCGTGGCAAAGGAGCATTTGGTATCTCCAACCGCCTATCCTAGCAGCGTAGGTTCTGTGCCAGGCTCAGGGTCCCATACATTCAATGTCCATGATATTTTTAATGACAGATCTTTCCGTCTTCTTGTCTCGATCGGTAGAGCACGCAACAAAACTAAACAGGTTGCCACTGCTATGGCAAAGCCTGATCATGACTTCAACGGCAATGAACTTCCGTTGTATTATGCTGTGGTGCAAGTTCTTCAGATCATTGATAATGATTATGAAGATTATGAAATAGACCACATCACACATGAGGGGATCATGACTCTGGGGCAGGCTGTCAACCAATTAATCATTTGGCACCGACACGATATCCTGTTGGATGATGAGCCGATGTCTAGCCCCGTCTTATCTCAAAAGACTGCAACCCCGTCTTCTAATCCGAAAGTCCAAGAAGATCCTCTCCCGCTATGTCTCAGCAAGGATGATACTAACCTTGCTAGTGAAGATAACAAAGAGCAACTAGTTGAACAACAGCTTGAAGCAGTACCAGGTGAAGCTGCTGGTAGTATAGAGCAACCAGTTAAGCAACTTCCGACGACTACTCCTCGATCATCACTGCCTATAAAAGTTAGCTCATATGAAATAAGAAACCTTCATCAGAAGTGTCAAAGTATTTGGAAAATCTGAAGGAAAATATTGCAAAATCAAATGCATCTCATTCTTCACATGAGCCAATAGTAGAAGATATTGAGGAGTGGGAAGAAGACAGTGTCATATATAATCGACAAATGGCTTTAGTTAAACCAGGAGTTCCAATATACAAGATTAATGACGTTCCTCCTGGATATGAGAATGGGAAGCCGTTTATGACATCGGTACAACTGAGCAAACAACCTTTGTCACTCAGAAGAATGCACGAGTTGTATATGACTGCCAGCACGAAATATGAACTTTCTTACGTCACATTTATTGTGCCAAAAGATGCATTCTGGAGCATTGAATCAGAAAAACGAGGCCTTCCTTTGAAGATCTACATAGCCTTTTCTATCGAGGCATGCTCAAAATCAACCTGCTACTCATCTGGTGCTTGTAAGTGCCTCTAATATTTCGAATTTGCTTTTCTTACTACACGGATACACATGTCATGAGATTATAACAATTCCAAACTTTTTCAATAGGATGTAATACATGGATAATAAAAAGATGGATACCAAGACAGGTATCCTTGACCCTACAATGATTGCAAAGTCCCAATTCGACTTTCAAGTGGATCGGAATTCTTCTAGGTACAAGCACCTGAAAAAAAAAAGAATTTGACAAAACAATCGCAAAAGAAAAAAGGATAAAATGTTAAGTGTTGCAACTTACATAGGACGTGCCATGTTTAACTTTGTCAGAGATGGCAAGGACTTCGTAAAGGCTCCGTACCACTTAGAGTAAGTTCGACATATGACATTGAAATAACAATTATTGCTAATTGTTAACTTAACACGTGTGTTTGTACATGTGAAGTACCCACTACATAATGATCTTCATCAAGCCAACGCAGTGTTTGGCAACGGTCTTGGACTCGGCTGATTACACACCAGATTGTTACAAAGATTTCCTTTCCATTTTGAAACTGTACGGTTATTCGATACTTTTAATTTACACACATTTAAAATGTGTTGACAAGTTTTATATGACATCCTTGTATTACAGGGCTTGGCGGTTTTATGTGAAAGAACTTGACGGTCAGAGCCGTCCTAATGGATGCATTGGAGATATCAACATATTTTCCTTGTCCCAAGCAGCCTTCTAGGAGCGTCTTATGCGGGTATTATGTATGTTAGCATCTTCGGACCGCCTGTGAATATAGAGTGAATTGTGAGGATGTAAGTTATTTCCTTATTGTCGATATTGTATTTTCTTACTTTTGATTTTTATTTTCATTGTAACTAGCGTATTTTCTTACCACAGCTAGGGTTTATCTATATAGCCATTACAAAAAAATAAATCTGTTAAGCTTGTTACTTCATAGAATTATTACTACTGTTCTACTCATGAGTTGTTATATGTTTCATTGCAGCACGCGAAGAATGTTTACCAAGAATGGCCGGTTTGTAGAAGTATTCCTGATGGAGGAGCCAACAAGATTGCGAGTGAACTGTGTCAATTCATACGTCGCGAAATCTTCCACCGAAGAGGGCTGTACTTCGATAAGGACGTTGTAATAGCTGATGTGCCAAAACTTTGCCAGTATGACAATAGAAACATCTTTTAGTGAAACTTGTAAACTATGATGATTTTTGGTGTAACAAACTATAAGATCACTTCTGTGTAACCTGTACATTATTTTAGTAAATTGACTTCTGTGATTATATTGTTTTAGTGTAAACTATGAGATGAGTTTCGTGATTAAATTTTTTAGTGAAACTGACCTGGAAATTAGAAATAACAGCAGGTACTACTGCATAGGGTATACTTTATCACAGGCAGGTCTTTACCCACGGCTAGACCTGCCTGTGAAATTATATTATCACAGGCGGCTAGTCATAGGTAAAGAACCACCTGTGATAAAAGGATTACATAGGCGGTTACTCTTACGGTACAAACCACCTGTGATAAAGTGTCTTCACAGGCGGCTATTAGTAGTTAGAGGACCGTCTGTGCTAATTTAGATATCACAGGCGGTTAAACTTACGTTACTAACCGCCTGTGATAAAGTGTCTTCACATGCGGTTAGGCCTAGATAAAGAACCGCCTGTGATAAATCGATTTCACAGGCGGTTTTACTTTCCGCCTGTGAAATTGCAGATTATCACAGGATCTTCGTTTCAGGCGATTTTGGAAACCGTGTGTGATAATACGTTTGGAGCCGCCTATGATGAAGCTTATTGTAGCAGTGACGCCTTCAGCAACAACTCAAGCAGTCTCGGCTGAGGAACCGGACGCGCACACACACACGCACTACATGCATGCACTGAGTCTGTTACACAACGTGACACTCATGTAACAGCCCTTATTCAAATAACAAAAAATGCAGAGTATGCAACGAGATTACTAACACTCTCCACAGTCCTGCTCTTTATATGGACATAGAGGACATCACGTTCTACTTGTAAGAACACAAACTCGGCATTGTGCCCAACTGCCTGAATTTTAACAGCAGTGGCATCGCTAAGCCCATGCTGAGATTGATAAGCCAAAGGTTTCATCCCCATTGTAGCAGAAACCTCTTGCAAACAGATTGTATCCTGTAGCGACCAGTTTAAGGTGTCTAGTAGGTAGACCCAGACGCGAAGCTGAAGCTCTTTTATGTGGATAAAATAAATACCTGAATCGTCCGTCCATGGCTTGACGAGTCCTTTGAGCTTACACTCCACACCAAAGAGAGCAATTATTGAGACATATGAGAGACTTGACAATGCTGAAGCCAGTGAGGCAACGTCACTCACATGGAGGACATGATCGGTAGAGCTCGCTGCCATCCATGGGATGAGAGACCAAAACCAGGGTCAAAGGTAGGAGGAACCTCATTGCGGCTGAGGTAAGGTTGTACCTAGGGCTGATAAAAGGACCAAAAAATAAACTAATAATATGAAGGATCGGATTGGACTAGTGTCGGATAAAATTTATATTCATTTTTTAACTAATATTATAGAAGTGTCCGTGGGTTGGGCCCGTTTACCACCCCTAGTTGTACCAGGTACCATCTCAGCTGGTGAGGTTGGGCCCAACTTAAGGCCCATCACTGGAATATAGGTGTTATTTCTAGTGACAAGTCATATAATTGTCAGCACTAGACATCCTCTTCTTAGTGGTAAGCTTTATATAGGCCACCATTAAAAATCAACACACGCCTTTGAAAGCTCATTTCACCTGCCTAGCCTAGCCTATTAGTTTCTCTATATATAAATGTGTCTAGGGTTTTCTCTTATTCCACTACCCCCTCATCATCACCATCCTCACTCTCCCTCTAATCCCGTCCTCCTCCTCCTCCTCCTCCCTTTCTCAGCATCAGAGAAGCAGATCCACGACACATGTTTCTGTAGTACTCATCAGACCCACTTGGAAGCCAAATAAAATTACAAAAGTAAAATATGGTTCAATCACGAGACAATGAGCCATTCTACCACTATTAGGAAAATTACATGCGATCTTGATTTGGGTGGTCATATTGATGGGATGAATTTCAAGCAGTGAAAAAAAATATGATTATAGAAAAGTAATAGCACTCAGCTGGGATGATTATATATTTCCCCATCACACATAAAAAATGATGGTGGCCAGGGCTCTTGGGTATCTCCTTGCGCTAGGTGGATGTACATCTCAAAGATGTCTCCTGGGCCCTAGCTGATGTCCTTATTGCACCTATGCATATAACCTTGGTTTATCTTACAACATCGATGTATTTGTACCTGAAACCATTGGGGCACTCAGATCGTGCACTCATTGACCCAACCATCAATGATGATGGGGCACTCCAACTTGATCTCAAAATACCATGCCCCACATGATATGCCACCGGTGGAGCACATTAAGGAAATCATTGGGCTCTAACTTTATGGTCTTGTATACACTAGAAGGGAATAAGGGTGCATATTGCAGGAGGAAGTAAGAGGTTTCTTTCATCATGGATTTCCTCCCTATTGGCCTTGATGCTCTTAAGGTTGAGAATGGGTGCACCACTATTGGAAATGCTGGCCAAGGGCTCTTCCTTGTCAATGGCAGATGTGTGGCTTCATAGATCTATCTTCTCGCTTGGTGGGCATTGAGGGCAGCTCACTGGCAAGTAATGATAGTGTGTGTGTAGCAAGGAGGCAATTGTTTATTATGATTAAACTTTTGACAGACTTAAAATTTTGGCAACAAGGTAGGCGGCGTTGATGTCAACAAGGGATGGGAGAGGTCAAACACATAGTAGCAATAGATGTTAAAGTTAGGCTATCTCCAACAACAAACTCCAAAAAATGGAGACCCATTTGCTCATTTTGCGTTCCTTGCACTATTAGATTGGCAACCTATTTTGGGACTTCTCCAACAATGAAACCATTTTGGGTCACCATCAACTGTTTCTGGTGGGGCTATCTATTCGAGCAAAGGGGCAGAGAGGCGGCAGAGCAGTGCATTCTAGCAAATCAAAGGCAGGGGCACTGCACAGGGTGAGGAGTCCAGAGCGGCGGGGCGGGCAAGGTAGGTGGAGGGCGGCGTCGGGCGTGGAGGATAGAGCAGCGGAGTGGGTGAGGCTCTGGGAGGGCTGCCTGGGGCGAGCAACGTCTTGGGGTGGGCGGATCGGGTCAAGGAGCCCGAAGCGGCTTGGGGAGGCCGGTGCGGGCATGGTGGCCGGAGTAGCGAGGTCGGGGGTGGGCGGCGCGGTGCAAGGAGCCCAAGACAGCACGGCGACGAGGCCAGGGAAGGGCGGTGCGAGGCGTGGATGCCGGAGCGACGAGACGGACGTGGCTTCGGGATGGCGGCGCGGTGCGAGGAGTCCCATGTGCTGGAGTTGGGCGAGTGGGCGCGGGGCGAGGAGTCCCAAGTGCTTCATGAATGGTTATTCTGTTGGAGGCAGTTTGGACTACTCTCAAGACCCAAAATAGGTTTGGGTTATGATTTGGAGCATCTGTTGGATACAGCCTTAAGAGTACCCTAATCAGGTGAACCATTAAAATCTGTACGATATCTTAGCAGGCAATAAATTTCACTTACATGCACTTCCCTAGTCATTTGAAACATATATTCTTTTTTATTTTTCTTCCTACATGTCTTGCATTTAGTTGTATAGTGTCATGCACTTGACATATCACAAAAATGTATTGTGTGTCAATGATTCTTAGCACCAGATCAACGCCAACACAAAGGGCGCCATGAGCCGATGCATGTGGAGTTTTCTTGAGTCTTGACCAATGAGCGTGATGCCACACTGGTGCGCAGGGAGGGAACTCCAACACATGGATAAAGCAGATATTTGAGTTGAACACTGTCGGTACCCTGCAGACCGGGTAACCCCGTGTGGGGGAAAAAAGACAGCCCAGGCCTCGCCTCCCTGCTGAGGCGGGTGCCAACGTAGCCACGTGTCCTTGGCCCCGAGGTCAGCCTCGGGGCTGCCACGTGCGCTTGGGCTATGAGGCCCACACGTGCCCTTGGTTCCGTCCCGAGCCTCTCCGTTGAGGCAAGGTCCGGAGCTGCCACATGTTGGTGGGGTCTGAACCTCCTCCCTTCTAAGGAGGGCTCTGGAGCTGGCACGTGCCCTTGGACCCGGCCCGAGCCTCTCGGCTGAGGTGAGGTCCGGAGCTGCCACGTGTCGGTGGGCTCTGAACCTCCTCCCTGCTGAGGAGGACTCCGGAGCTGACACGTGCCTCTGGCTCCGGACCGAGTCTCCCTGCTGAGGTGAGGTCCGGAGCTGCCACATGTCGGTGGGCTCCGAACCTCCTCCCTGCTGAGGAGGGCTCTGGAGTTGACATGTGCCCTTGGCTCTGGTCTGAGCCTCCCCGCTGTCGTGGGCCGTGGGTCGACAAAGTCAAGAAGGAAGTGCGTTGTCAGGCCGTGCATTCAAGGCTCGCACCTTCCCCGGAAGCATGGCACACGGCGCACACCTCCGTCCTCCGCCCGTTCACCATTATGGTGACAAGACAGGGCAGTGAGGCGTGACAGCGGCACAGTGCCGCCCAATGGCACAGAGCTGCCCAGTAGAACGAGGAGTCACGGCGATAAGACGACGTCTTCATCATCACCGGCGGCACGGATAGGGGCGCTCAGCGCGCCAGGCGGCGAGACTTAACTCCCCACCGACTACTCTACTCAGGGTAGTGAAAACCCTAGATCATGTACAGGGTTCATATAGCTTTGGGGCCACCTGTCAGACCCCAAGCCTCACTGTAACCACCCCGGCCTTGGGCTATAAAAGGACCGGGGTATCACCCCAACAAAGGGTTCACAACCCTGCAACTCCCACACTCATACGCATGATCAATACAGCAACACTCCCGTGGATGTGGGATATTACACTCCAACGGCCCGTAACACGTAAATCTTAGTGTTCACCCGCTCTCTTAGGCGGTATCGCGCTAGGGACGCCAAGCCCCTCGAAACAAATAACCTCCGCGGGCTGCTCCTGTAGCAGGTCGGGAGGAGTGTCGCAGCTCACACTCCGACATTTGGCACGCCAGTTAGGGGGATTTTAGCGCTCTCTAGGCGACCATGGTGAACATGACCCCTATGGTCGGGACTTCTCGCCCTACTCGCCGCCGTCTCCAAGCAGGAGACGACGAGGACACCTCCCGCTCCAGGTCGGGTAGGTCTGGCCGGGCTGGCAACTAGTCGGTTTCCATGCCTACGGCGCCCACGGTGCCCAGGTGTGGCCAGGCCAGCGACCGGACGGTGCCATCCCCTCAGCGCCCTCCGCACTAGCGTCCACCACTTCATGGCGGCCCACTACCCCAACAGTGGCGACAGTGATACCACATCTAAGCCCGGAGAGGGTGCTAGCAGCGGCGCACACACTTCTCTACAACCCTCTAGGTGAAGGCGCCACCCCCAAGGCGGCAGAGAAGTGGCGACACGACGCCGACCACCTCGTTGCCGCAGCCATGAACTCTCCTGCCTACAGGAGGCAGCGGGCTGAACCCTCACTGGCCCGGTCGCGTACGCCGAAGGTGGCCCGTGGGATGGCAGCCACGCGTGCAACGGCCACTGCTGACCTTAGGGTTGAGCTAAACTGTGGCCATGCAAGCGAGGAAGGTGGTATCACAATCGAGCGATGCTGAGGGAGGCGTCGCGACCTCGAAGAAGAGTATGGCTCCCCGAGCGCCGTACCGGCGGGACGCGTCCCACAAGCCCCTGCCTCTCCAGGAACAGTCGAGGGTTGCATGGCGCTTGCCCCACACCTTCGCATGGTGGTCTGGCCACCCAAGTTTTGGCCCCACTTGCCGGAGAAATACGATGGGACGGTCAACCCCATCGAGTTCCTGCAGATCTACTCCACCTCCATCCTAGCCGCAATAGGGGATGAGGCCGTCATGGCCAACTACTTACCCATGGTCCTCATTGGCACAGCACGGCCATGGCTCATGAACCTTCCCTTAGGCTCCATCACGTCCTGGGAAGAGTTGTGCTGGAGATTCGCAACCAACTTCGGGAGTTCCTACACGCGCCCCGGCACCGAGCTAAACCTCCACGCCGTGCGTCAGCGCGATGGGGAGTCGCTGCGATCCTTCATCCAGTGGTTCTCCCAGGTTAGGAATACCATCCCCCGCATCTCCAACACTTCGTCGTTGTCACCTTCCGACAGGGCATCCGCGACAAGAAGATGCTCGAGAAGCTTGGCACACACGACTTCCAGGACGTCTCTGAGCTCTTCATCCCGGCCGACAAGTGCGCCAGGGTGGCGGAAGGTCATGACTGACACTCTCGACCTTCCCTTGTGGCAAGGAGTGTCGGAGAAGCTGCTGCTCCGCGCAGCAGCAAGAAGAACAAGACCGGAGGAAGGAACAAGCCTCTGGCCGGGGCACCCACTGCCGCCCTTGCAGCGGCCGGTGGGGGCCGAGCCCTACGCACTGACAAGCGTCCACGACCGTTGTCTGCCTGCAACGATGGTCAGTAGTGCCCGGTGCACAACTCCAACCATCACGACACCAAAGACTGCCGTGAGATCAAGAAGCTTGCAGAGCGCTTCCGTGAGCTGCAACAACAGCGGCCACGTCAAGACTGTACACCCTCCCGCCAGCGGGAGGGCAAACAAAAGGCCAAACCTGAGGCCAGCACTGAGCAAGAGATTGAGTATCAAGACACCGAGCGGGCGTTGAAGGCCGTCTACGACCACTCCAACTCCGACTCCAGCACCGACAACGAACAACGCAAGACGCTCCACGTCCAACCAGACGTCTCCCCTCGTCGTGCTACAAGGGAAACACCCTCTTACACTGGTGTCGGGGGTCGAGGCCGCCCTCCCCCCGGAAATCGCCATGGGCTCATCCCACGTCCGAGCATACGACGAAGTAACGCAGGACCAACTCCGGTGTGAATATATCGACCTCGTCGACGAGGAAACGTGACTAGCGGCTGCTCGAAATGCGCTACAACGCCAAACACTCCGGCGATATCAGCAGCGGTACGCGCGGAGTAGACAGCCCAAGGTGGGGGCCACCTGGTGTTTCGGTGAATACTTTCTCGGGAAGGGGTGACAACCCCCCCCCCCCTCCCCAAGCTGAGAGGGTCCCTTCCGAGCAACAAAAGTATGCCGCCCCAGCTGCGTCTGCCTAGTTATGGAGAATAGGGTACCTCTACTTAATCCAAGAACATAGAACGCCTCCGTAAGTTCTACCCTTAGCGCAGCGGTAGGATTCTTTTTTCTCTCAAAGGGTATCATAGAGTCTAGGAACAACGATAAGAACAGCTAAGCTCCGGAGGAGTCCTTCTACTCTTATCATCAGGAGTGGGTTGATGTCTATGAAGGAAGCCTGAAATGAGAAAAATTTGTATTACCATGTGTACTCTTTACAGTTTATGCTCACTCATGCATATCAACTGTAAATGGCATATCCGAAGCCTGTCCTACATACTTGTCCTAGGTATCGTGACACTGGAAGGCCCTCTCGCTGAAAGGTTAACACCCGTGGGAGGTCCAGGACGCGCAGCCTGCTTAGCCTGATTCCTTACCCTAAGCCTGCCGAACTGCCTCCCCTACACTACAATTGAGTACTTGGGGGCCGGAAGGTACATGCCTACAGACAAAAAAGTAACTGGACCCCGGACATTGCCCCCTCTCTTTTTCGTGCTTTCTTTCCAATACTGCTCCGGCCGTATGGTCAGCTTCTTTTTCCTATGCTGTCCTTAGTAGGAGCCGTGCTATCCTTCTGCGGATGAGTCTGCTTGAGGTACCTGTGGTGTATACAGGGGTCCTGTGTTTGGCTCGTTGCTCGGGGGCCCTACGTGCCGAATGGTCCCTCCCCCGAAAAGATTACGCCAGCGAGAGGTAGGGTGTGTAGCCTGCTTCGCCTGGTTCCGTACCCCAAGCGTGCACACCCTGCCTCTTCAGCGCTACAGCTCAGTACTGGGGAACTGGACGGCCCGTACCCCTGAGTAAATTTTTAACCATAAATTGGGACTCTTTGGTTGTCTCATTGCCTGGGGGCCCTATGGTGCCGAAGTGTCCTTCCCCCGAAAGGCTTATGCTAGCGGGAGGTCCAGGGTGTGTAGCCTGCTTTGCCTGGTTCCTACCCCAAGCCTACACACTCTGCCTGTCCAGCGCTACACCTCAGTAACAGGGAACTGGGCGGCTCATACCCCTAGGCAAGGCTTTAACCATAGCCCGAATGACCCATATCAAATTACCCAAGCCCCGCAGCTCAGCTGAGGAGCGTAAGCCGTAGAAAAACTAACAACAGGAAAGGCTGGCCAGAGAGCACGACTACTCCCTTTCTTCTGCCATGTCTGCAGGTCCGAACAGGTCTTTGGCATCCCGGAACTCCCAGGAGGACCGATGCTGACATCCTACCTCCTCCGGTCTACTTGGTAGATGCGCCCCAACTCAAGGGCCACACCTACCTGGGGCCATCACGGGGAATCATGCGAGCAGGACGTCAGACCGCTGCAGCACCAAGCTGAAGACTCGGGGCTCCGGCTACGACAAGCTGAAGACACTGTCTGAGGTCCCTTCAGGTCCTTGCGCTGCCAAGGACCCGAGAGGTGTGTTAGCCACACTGCCGGAGTGCTCTAGGTCCTTGCCCTGCTAAGGACCCGGAGGAACAAGCTTGGGAAATCGGCAAAGAGCTATCCACCTCGACTAAGTCATTTTGGACCTTTGCGCTGCCAAGGGTCCGAAGTCTAAATCAACAACTCAAGACAGCACAAGACTTGACGCAAAAGAGTCTTTATTAAATGGCATAGCTCCGACACACAAAGGAGGATACAAGGCGAGCGGGAGACCTAGGAGCTATCCGCGCTGGAACCTAGAGGCTGCAAGTTGGGCAACCTCGTCCACAAAAGACTTGGCCGCCCTCGACAGCTCCACGCTGTGGCCCTGCACCACAGGTTCCAGGGAGATGCTGGGGTCTCAGCTCCAAAGGCAGGAGAGCACATGCTCTACGACCTGCTGGGCCAGAGCCTTGCCTTCGGCCTCCAGTTTCTCCCCCATGACATTCTCCAGCATCAAAAGCTTCTGCCCGACCAAGTCCAGGGCAGGGAGCACCTGCTCACCTCCTGGGCTGGACTACCAGAGCGCAAAGGGGCCGAAGCCAAAGGGTTCCAGCACCGCTTCCACGTGGCCGAGGAAGTCTCAAACTTTCTCTACCTCAGCGGCACGAGAAGCCAGGATGCCTTCGACCACCTTGGCGGAAGAGGCCAGCTCCCCCACCGAACTCCTCCTCGCCAGCTCCTGCTCCCTGGCGGCCAGATCTGGCTCCATAGCAGACAGGGCCTGCTCCTTGGTGGCCAGCCATGCGGTCCGCTTGTCCAGGTCAGTCTCCCTGGCCAAAGCAGCAAGCTCCTGGTCATAGACGCCTTGAAGCCGCTTCTTCAAGCGTCCCCGCTCCTCTTCGTGAACGGCCACACGATTGGAGAGCTCCCTCTCCCTTGCCTCCGCCTCCTTCTCCTGACAAAGGAGCGTCTCCTGGAGCTCCACCAGACCCGCGAGACATGCATCGGCGGTAGCATAAAGGTCCTTGGCCTCAACCAGGAAGTTCACCGCATTCTTATGGAGGTCAGCAATGACGGTCTCCTTCTCCTCGAGGACCTCCTCTCGGGCCTCAAGCTGCTCCTCCTGAGCCCACGCCTTTAGTAGGTCGTCCTAGTCCCGGAGGCGCTCCCGCTCAGACCTCAGCTCAGCCCACTTCTGCTCGAGCACGTCCTATATCTGGTCCAGACTAGAGCGGACTGCTCTCACGATTTTGGGCAGTGGGAGAGCCTTCGGCACCGACAGGTGAGGGACTGCCTCGACACCGGTTCTCCACCTTCCCGTGCGGCTACCACCACAACATCCTGCGAAGGGAGAGGAGGAGGGCTAGCATCTCGCTCAGCAGAAGCCGCGCCTCTACCAGAGGCGTCCGCACCCGCCGGTTGGCTGGCCTTGGGGGCCCGGGTGCCGACATCCGGAGCTGCCCCAGGCGCAGGCTTAGACACTGCCGCCGGTGTTGGAGCTTCGGCAAAGAAGGAGCTCTGGCTCCTGGACTACTGCAGAGGAGGAGGAGGGGTGCTCTGCTGAGGAGCACTACAAGAAGAAACATCAAGAGTCAACTATGCCATCTAGAGGCTCAGTACACAACCTTGACAGAAAGGTTGAGTCGTAGCTATAGGTATGGAGGTTCCACCTCGCGTGGAGCTTCTTACGTGGACGGCTCGAGGCAAATCGCCCCCACCGGCATTAGGGTCGCCTCCGTCGACTTCGGAGCCGGCAGAACCTTAGGGGTCCTTCATCGCCGAAGACAGCGTAGCAGGAGCCTTCCCTGCTGAGGACCTCGATGCTGTAGATGCACCCTGTGTTGGGGCTGCCCTCGGCGGCTGAGGAGCCGACGGCGCTGATGGAACCCTAATCGTCGCCAACGCCACTTCAGGAACCTTCCCCGAAGATGGCTTCCAAGCCAGGGACACGCCTGAGGGTTTCTTTTGCAACGAGTGCGTGTCGGGGGTTCTCCTTGAAGATCCAGCAGCGCCAGGCACCCTTCCCGCAGCCACTGGGGATGCTCCGGAAGCAGCCACGGAATCCTGGGAACCCCTCGCAGGGGGGCCCGAGATAGAGCTTCCGTCGGAACGGATCGGCTTCCTCTTCGGTGCCCTAATCAACTCCGGGGCATCCTTGGGCAGTGAACGAGGGTGCTCCACAGGAGCAGATCTACCAGCCGGCTCCTTCCCTCTGTTTGGGAGCGAGTTCAACGCAGGACCCGTCTAGCCACTGGCTCTATCCGCTTTGGGAATCTCTATGCCCCGCGAGGCATCACCGACCGGCCGCACCACGACATCGATGTCGTCTAGCGTCGGCAGTTCCCTCAGCAGCCTCGACCGCGCCTGCGGGTTGAGGTAGACGGGCTGGCAGCTCGCCGGCGGGGTGATGGCGTTGTCAGAGATCGGGTCGGGTCGTAGGAGAGCTTCTGCAGCATCGTGCCCAGCACCTCCCGATCCAGCAACAATCCCGCTCCGCAAGCCAACCGGGTCACGTCGCCCTCCCTGGTGTACTGCCAGGTGGGTCGGACACACTGCTGGAGAGGGGCGATCCGGCGGGACAGGAAGTCAGCCAGGACCATCACTTACGTCAGGCCTTCCTCCGCCAAGTACTTGATCCTCTCCAGCAACGGCTTGCATGCGTCCTGCAGATTGGGGATCTCGTCTCCAACGGCCACCTCGGCCATCGGCGGGCCACCCGGCAGCTCAAGGCGGTCGTAAACGTCAGTCTAGCCGATCACCCTGTCCTTCCTCCAGTGCTCCCACTTCCCAGGAGTGAAGGGCGCCATGTAGGGCGCAGAGCTCCTCCCTCGGTGCTGGAAGTAGTAAGCCCCCGGTGGCTTGTGCTTCTCCCCGAGGCTCTCAAGGAGAAGAACGCCCTGAAGAGCCGCAACGAGGGCCGCACGCACATGAACATCTCGCAGAAGTGGACAAAGACGGCTACCAGAGCAAGGGAGTGTGGCATGAGGTGCTGCAGCTGGAGCTCATGCACCTCCAGCAGGGAGAGGAGGAAGGACGACGCCGGGAGAGCGAACCCGGACAACACGTACGAGGTGCCTCACAAGTGCGATGTCGCCATCGCTGTGGAGCCTGGAAGAGCGGAGGCTGGAAGACATGGTGGTGCGAGGAAGATGAGAGCGTTGGGGAGCGGAGACTTCGAGCACACAGAAAGAGGATGAAGATCACAAAAGGCAGGAAGGAATCACCCTTCTCCGGAAGGCTTCCTTTTCTACGTCCGCAACCTCTGGCAGGGCAACAGACACGACATCTGGGTTTCCACCACCGCGCACGGTCTGCCACCCCAATGACGGATGGGACCCAGGTCCACCCGTCAGACGCTGGGGACTGAGAGGGACCAACACCACCCGTTCAGACACGGGGATGTGGCACTCGCCCGGGAATCACATTGGGTGGTGCCGTGTTGTGCGGCACCCAACAACACACATATAAGGAACAATGTATTACATAAAACAATAGCGGAAGCTTACAAGTTTTTCTTTGTAAATAATTTATATCAAGTAGCTACAGCGGAAGTCTATGACAACTCACGTCGAATAACTAAAGAGCACTCAAGATGAAGTCCAGCCCGCGGACTCCTCTCGTTAGCAACACAAAGACAACAAAAGCGGCTGGGTTCTGCATGTGTTACACGACTCGGAAGTCTCCGAGTCTCACTGGACAACCTTCTTCTTAGCATCGATGTTAACATGCAAAACCACTCATATAGCAAGCGTGAGCTCATAGGCTCAGCAAGACTGATCCGTCTCTCCTAAACAAGAAACTCTACATGCATGAAGGTTGCAATTGGGTTAGCTAATTTGCATAAAGGACTCGCCTAATGTCGATCCTTAACTTTCAGATTTTAAGCCTCATTATACAGACCTTGAGCCGAACATCATCGCAACTCCACAGTCAAACAAGAAACGCTTTGTTGCGATGCTCCTTGCACAAGGTGAAAATAAAGTTTAATGATCCTATCTCTAATTCAATCATGGTTGCAATACAAGTTACATCACAGCCTTATCAAGTTCAAAGAAAATCATTCAGTTGTTACTACGTCAAGACACAGTGGGCAAGTATGCTCATATAACCGCGAGCGACGGTGATTCGGATCAGTACACGCACGGACTACACGACATGTACACCCGTACTCCGAGTTGCTAGCAGCAACCTGACTGACATTGTACGCGGCCACCCTTCCCATGATCTTCCACACAGGACGCGGTCTAACTGCTCCCAGTGCGCAAGCTCCCTCAAGGTACATACCTGCAGTGGTATGTTCTTGAGCGAGTTACCTCCTGCTACCCTGACACTGAAAGCCTAAGGCAGTTAGAAAAGTTCCAATGTGGATATCCCAAGGTACATCGGTTTCCTAGGTCCCATATAGCCAGTATGTGCCCGGTACACAACTCAAATTTGTCCAACAGGGCCAAGCACGGACGGGCTTAACTGACACAAGCAGGGCTATGCACGCACGGTCCGCAGCCTGCTGCATCTAAACCTCCCTGCCTGGTCTCCATTTCTTATGTGTGAACTTTCCTCATCCTTTCTATTCTTGACCCGCTCCGAATAAACCAGCCCTAAACTCGCGAGTAGATTCCAACTACTCGACTTCTAACGGACCTTTCCTACTAACATTAGCGTAGCCAAATTCACTCAACGAGGTGCTATTCTACCCTTTCTCTCTTAGGTATTTCTGGTCATGCAACTGGGGTTTTCAATATAAACTAGACTTAATGCAATCAAACGATTCAAAGCTATGATCTCTAAAAATGGAAATGCTTTATAAAACTGTTCAAATGCAAACAGGGGCTTGCCTGTTTTGCAGGTGACTAAGAATACAATCAGTTAGTGATGATCACATGGAGCTTGATCACTCGCTTTCCTCCCTCCTTGATCTTCACTTCAAATCCTTGTCACGTTCTCACGTATATGCTTTACGATATGAATACGTATATGCATTTAATTGTAAAGCTTTTGCTAATAAGAGCTAATGACAGTTTAAAAACTGGAACTCTGTTTAAGAATTTAAAATGACACTGGTGCTAGTGGTTTTATGTTGGGCTTAAACACTATGATCAAGTGTTGAGTGCTATCTCCACTTGTGTGTTGATCATCTAAAGAGGTTACACAGAACAGTGGTGATCCAGGGCTCCAATGGTACTGAAAAATTTTCATGTGAGTTCCTTGTCACAAGAAAGTCATCTGGACCAAAAACTAGCACTTTTCATTGAGTGGTTTATTCAGAGCAATTTTCTAAGCAATTAACCAAAGAGGAATTAATTCTGAGGTAACACCCATGCTCATGTCAAAATTAGTGAACTACAATTTCAATTATAGTTCGTAGAGCCTGCATGAATTTTCCTAGAATTTTTGGAGCTAAGAATTGCCCAGAACTGAATTTCCAAGTTTTGGAAATTCTCTGAAAATGTTTCTGTATTCATTTGAACACAGCAACTTACAATCTGAATTCTCCTGATCAAATGAACTCCAAATGAGCTGAAACTTTTCAGGAGTCTAATAACACCCTAAAGAATATGCTGGCAAAATTTGAGGATTTTTGGATGAACCAAACTCCCTCAAAAATTCTTTTGCTGAAATGCTTTAAAGAATTTTCCAGAATTAAATAATGACTTTCATACGAATTGGGTTGCATATTTGGATAGAGTTTGTCAATATGAATCTAACACAATTTTAATCACTAAATTTGGAGTTTCCTAGCAAACGTTATGCTCTTCTAAAGTTTGGGGAAAATCTGGGATTTGAATAAATCGTGGAAATGTTTAAATTTGACTGTGGGTCCATAGGACACGTGTCTAGTGCTGAACCGACGACAAACGGGTCACAGAGTTATTTCTCGCACAGACACAATTGATCCAGTGTTACAGAGGATCCGGCCTCCCCCCTCAGAGCTACTGACACGCGGGCCCGGCGAGGCTTCTTCAACCTCCAGCCGCCCGTGCCCGCGCCGCCGGAGCTCCTCTGAAATCGGTCGTCCGACCATCTCCAATGCTCAAACTCGCCGCTAGCCCCCAATTTCGTGCGCTAAACACGTTGGGAAGGTCTCCCCGGACCGGCGTCACCTCTAACTTAGCGTGCGACAGTGCGGCGGCTCGGGAAGAGTTCGGCGATGTTATCCCGACGCCCTAAGCCGTCCAAGCTTCGGTTTCCAAGCTCTAAAGCACCGGTGGATGCTAGGGAAGGTCAACATAGGGGTGAAATGGCTCGGGAATGGCTCTACCCTAGCTTTCATCGTGCGCCCGATGCTTCCCATCGCGGCCACCGTCGGAAAAGCTCAGAGTAGGCCTTTTACCGTGGGTTTCATGCTAAGGTTTGTGAAGAAGAAAGATTGCTAAGCAAGTCTAGCTCCTGTGTGTGAATTTTCGTGGACTCTAAACAAATATTGATTACAAATTTGAAACTTTCTTACCCGTGGGTCCGTTAACACCGACCGGAAGAAATTTGCAAAATTCACCGTCGACGATCCACCTTTTGGCTTAAGCCTCGGAGGTGAGCTGTATGGAGTTCTTGCGCGTCCAGAGGTGGCCTAGCTCGGCCGTGACAAGCCTCGGTTGAGGCTGTCCACGGGAGCACCTTCTCTCGGTTCTATGGCGGCCGCCGCGGAAGCTGATATATCTCAGTGTAGGTAGCACGAACTCACTCGGTGATGGCGCGAGGAGGTCGTGGAGGGTATTGTGGTGCGGTTTTGCTTCTCAGCTGTGATTTGCACGTGAAGGAAACATGGTCTCCCGATCGTCCGAGGTGAGGCGGCAGAGCTCTGGACAGAGCCAGTTCTCGGTTTGATGAGGTGCACACCCCCGGTGGAAGCTGATAAGGGCGAGGGAAAACGCCAGCAGCTGCTCGGGAGATGTCGCTGGCTGCCTCGGTGCCGCCTGGTAGAGATGCACCCTCTGTACGAGTGAACCGACTGAAGACATCAAACAGAGACTTGGTGCTCAGATCTTCTGCCATTTTAGCTCCCTCAATGACATGTGGGCCCCACAATTCAGTCCCTCCTTATCCCTCCAAATTGTCTCCCAAAGTTTGAATCTAATGGAATTCAATTGTGGGAATTCAAATCTGATGTGCATTTGGACAATTGGGCAAGTTTCACCCAAATTCAAATGGGCATTTGAATTCTTTGCTATTTAAAGTCCATTTTGAAAAATGAGTTGCAAAACATTTCAACAATTCATGAAATTTTGCATACCCACTAATTTGAACCTAAGGAATTCAAATACGAAACCTGATTTTTAATTTGGCTGCTGCAAATGAGATTTGTAGCACAACCGTTTTGAAATTTATTGTGTTGCTCTCATTTGAATTTTGAGTTGAACAAATTTGTTCCAAATCTGACTTTAGCTTTCTCACACATATGGGAACTTCCCATCTTGGTTTTAGACCCCTCTTGGGTTCCAAGTTTTCAAACAATTATTTGAACTTGTGTGAAGAGAGCTCTCATGTGTGTTATCACATGTGGAAAAAGTTTTAACAACTCCCATTTTTCATATATATGAAACCAACTTTTGTAAACCAGAGTTTGTTTGTATTCACAATTTTGAGACCTTTACATTCCTCCCCCCTTAAAAGGAATCTTGTCCCGGATTCCAAAAGAAGAACGATACTTGAGGGTAATTACAAAGTTTATGACAAAAGTTCCGGATAGTTCTTGTGGATGTAATCTTCGCTTTCCCACGTCGCCTCTTCCGGGGTATGATTACTCAACAGGACTTTGTAAAATTTCAAAGTCCGGTTTCGGGTGATCCAGGTATTTTCGTCGATAATCTGAATAGGCTGCTCGGTGTATGTGAGATCCGGCTTCAACTCGTCGATGTCTTCGGTGTGGACAGCAGCGGTAAACTTGAGACACTTACGCAGCTGGGACACGTGAAATATGTCGTGAATACCAGCAAGGCTTGCCGGTAGTTCCAGCCGGTAGGCTACAGTCCCGCACTTCTCCGTGATGGCAAACAGACCGATGGATCGGGGAGCAAGTTTCCCCTTGACACCGAACCGATGAATCCCTTTCATCGGAGACACACGAAGATACACGTGCTCTCCGACGTCAAATGCAGCAGTCGTCGCCTCTGATCCGTGTAGCTTTTCTGACGAGATTGGGCAGCTTTGAGGTTCTCTTATATTATCTGAACTCTCTCTTCGGCTTCATTGACAAGATCAACCCCGAACATTACTTGTTCACCGGACTCACCAATTTAATGGTGTATGGCACTTCCGGTCGTATAGAGCTTCATATGGTGCCATTTCGATGCTCGTCTGATATCCGTTGTTGTACAAGAACTCTGCCAACGGTAAGTGATCATCCCAACTCTTACCGTGGTGGATGGCACATGCTCTTAGCATATCTTCCAGTATTTGATTCACCCTTTCAGTTTGGCCATCGGTTTGAGGGTGATACGCAGAGCTTCGAATCAGTTTGGTTCCCAAGGATGTGTGTAGCTGCTCCCAGAAATGGGCTACGAAAAGCGATCCTCTATCGGACACAATGGTACAGGGAACTCCATGTAAGCACAGGATCCGTGCTATGTACAACTCCGCATACTGATTTGCGTTATATCTTGTATGCACCGGGATGAAGTGTGCTGATTTGGTTAACCGGTCAATGATTACCTAAATTGAATCATGGTTGTGGGAGGTCATCGGCAACCCTACGATGAAGTCCATACTCAAGTCTTCCCACTTCCATGCTGGTACTTGCAATGGCTGCAACAGGCTCGACTTCTTCACATGGTCGGCCTTGACTCTTCGACACGTATCACATTCTGAAATGTACTTTGCAACTTCACATTTCATACGTGTCCACCAAAACTTCTTCCGGAGATCTTGGTACATTTTATTGCTGCCCGGATGAATGGAAAATTTGGACAAATGAGCTTCATCCAAAATTATCTTCCGTAGTCCCATATCCCGGGGTACTACAATCCGGTCGTTGAACCACAAAGTTCCTTCATCGTCCTTCCGGAAGCATTTCATTTCTCTGTTGTCTACTCTTTGCCGTATGTGAGACATACCCTTGTCTTTTCGTTGAGCTGCAATGATCTCCTCTCGGATGGTAGGAATGAGAGCGATATTATAGAGAGCTCCATACGGGATGACACGGAGGCTTGGTTCTTCATCATCCATTTCAGCAATAGTCAGTTGATGGGTATGCGCCTTACAACTGAGCGCATCGGCGACCACATTCGCCTTTCCTGGATGATAATGAATATAAGTTCATAGTCTTTAATGAGCTCTAGCCATCTTCGTTGCCTCATATTCAATTCTTTTTGAGTGAAGATGTACTTCAACCTCTTGTGGTCGGTGTAGAGGTGTACAAGATTTCCGAGCAAGTAATGCCTCCACATCTTCAAAGCAAGGACCACGGCAGCTAACTCAAGATCATGAGTTGGATAATGCTGCTCGTGATTTCTCAGTTGATGAGATCCATAAGCGACCACTCGTCCTTCTTGCAACAGCACGCAGCTAAGACCGATGCCAGATGCATCGCAATAGACGTCGAATGGCTTCGTCGTATCTGGCTGAGCAATAACTGGGGCTGTTGTGAGATGCTTCACTAAAGTCTTGAAGACTTGTTAACACGCAGCACCCCACAGAAATCTGGTATTCTACTTCAATAATTTTGTCATCAGCTTAGCGATCTTGGAGAAACCCGGAATGAACCTCCGGTAATAACCCGCTAAACCGAGGAAGCTACGGATTTCATGCACTGACTTTGGTGACTCCTATTTCTGTACTTGGATAATCTTACTCGGATCTACAGCGATGCCCTCTGCTGAAATAATGTGTCCGAGAAACGGTACTTGATTAATTCAGAATTCACACTTGCTGAATTTTGCATAGAGCTGATGATCTCGCAATCTTTGTAGCACAATATGCAGATGCTCAACATGTTCTTCCTCTGACTTGGAGTACACCAAGATATCGTCGATGAAGACCACGACAAATTTATCCAACTCCGACATGAACACTGAATTCATCAGGTACATGAAGTATGCCGGGGCATTGGTCAAACCAAAAGACATAACGAGATACTCATACAGCCCGTGTCTTGTTGAGAATGCCGTCTTCGGAATATCTTCTGCCCGGATTTTAATCTGGTGATATCCGGACCGAAGACCCATTTTTGAAAATACCTTCGCACCCACTAATTGATCGAAGAGCATATCAATGCGAGGTAGTGGATACTTGTTCTTGACGGTAATGGCGTTCAAAGGACGATAATCAACACAAAGCCGTAGTGTTTCGTCCTTCTTCTTGACAAACAACACTAAACAACCCCAAGGTGACGAACTCGGTCGTATAAAGCCCTTGCTCATTAGGTCATTCAGCTGTGTCTTCAATTCTGTCAGTTCATTGGGTGCCATGTTGTACGGCCTTCATTATATTGGTGTTGTTCCGGGTATAAGTTCAATCTTGAACTCAACGTCTCGCTCGGGCGGCATGCCCGGTAAATCATCGGGAAACACATCCAGATACTCACGTACCACCGGAATGTCCTCGATCTTAACAGCTTCCGTGTGGTTCACTGTTGCAATCTGTTGCCTTTTGGTGCCCAGAATTAATATTTGAAGATCGTGCTGTGGGGAGTTGAGCTCAACGGTCCTAGAGCTGATGTTAAGAACCGACTTGTGGTAATTCAAGCACGACATCCCCAAAATGATGTCGATCTTCAGACCCTCAAGAATATTGAGAGTCGTAGGGTATATTCTACCCCCCAAACAAAGAGGTGCTCGGGAGACAACCTCGCTTGCGGTACTGCTGCCCCCGGGCGAAGATATGAGGTATTGCCTCTTTGTATAAACTGTTTGGAGCTGATGTTGAGCCACAAAAGATTGGCTAATGAAGTTGTGTGTGGCACCGGAATCAAAGAAAATCAAAACCGGTAGCTGATTCAGAGAAAACATCCCTGCTAAAGTGGCTTCTCCTTCCGGAACATCATCAATCACGGTATAGTGAATGTCGCCCCTTATCTGCCCTCCTTTCTGCAGATTGAGGTACGGGTCGTATTGTTGTAAATATGATGACCGGCAGCCTTGAGTTCCCTCCGGACAATACTTACCATAATGGCCCATACGCTGACAATTGAAACACGGATGTCTCTCCGGTTTTTCGTTGACTTGCGGTTGGATGCTAGGTGCACATGGCTGCAGCGATGGAGCACAAAACACCGTCTGATGCTGCTGCTGTGGAGGTGGTTCAAGTTGTGGAACTTGACCAGCAATCAACCTTTGAGGAGTGGATCGTACAGGTGGCCTTCATCTTTCACCGGGTGGTGTTTGATACACCAAACGGTATTTTTTAGGCACATAACTTGTGCTGGCCTGCTCGATCTCGCTCATCTTTCTTATCTCTGCTTGCCACTCAAGCGTTGGCTTCTCTTGGATGGGAGCCGCATCGACCATATCAGTGTAACTGCCATTATTGTGCATGGCCAACTTCTCTTGTAATATGGCACTCAGGCCATGGAAGAATAAGTCACACCATGCCTCTTCTTTCGCCACATATTCGGGAGCATATTGGGCCAAAAGGTTAAACCTTCTGACATACTCAAGGACACTCATGTCCCCTTGCTTCAAGCCCAAAAATTCCTCCCGCTTTGCCTTGACAATACCTAGTGGTATGTGACAAGTATGAAAGGCTTCACAAAACTCACTCCATGGCACTTGATGGTCATCCGGAATGGTGACAAGATGTTCAACCCACCAATTTCCGGCGGCTCCATGGAGATGCTGAGCGGCAAACATTGTCTTCTGAACTTCGTCACACTCGAATACTCAGAATTTGGACTCCATGACACAAAGCCATTGATCTGCCTCCACAGGTTCGGTAGCTTCAGTAAAGATAGGCGGTTGAGTCGCCAAGAAATGCAGATAAGCGTTCCGAGGTGGAACGACTTGTTGCGTGTTCTCAAGTACGCCTTGCTGTACCAAAGCTTGGAGTAAGCGTGTGTGTTCTTGCGTTGCTTCTTGGAGTAGCCTTGTGTTCTCTTGGTTAGACTCAACGAATCGATTCATAAGATCCATCCATCCCGTGGATGGTGGTTCCGACGGTGGAATAGAAGCATCACCGCCTCGGTGAGAACTCCCGGCCTTACTCCTCGAGTGAGTACGAACCATACTGCAAAATGTATTCGAGATGAGTTAAACATGAACTCATCAGTATGTGAGGCTAATGAAAACATGAATATGTCAAAACTTTATGAAAGCAGTAACAAAATCCATGTTTACACAACTCCTTATTAGGCATAGCTAACCAGTCTATCTGTACAGAACAGACCTTTATGCACTATCCACTATAGGAAAAGGCTAAATTTACGACGGCCAAGTTATTTACAAGGGCTAGCTGTCGTAAGTAACCTAACTTACGACAGTCGCTGTGCGTCATCGTAAGTAAACTAACTTACGACAGCCATGGGCCTAAGGCCGTTGTAAGTTAAGGGACCGTCGTAAGTTACACGTAACATACGACGGCCCTATCCCTAAGCCGTCGTAAGTTGTGGGTTTTAACCGCCGCCCCGGTCTGGGCTCGGGCTCATTCAGCCCGAGACCGCCGCCACGCCGCGCCGCCCCAGAGCCGCCGCCACCGCCGCCGCCGCTGCCCTCGGCGCCGCCCATAGCGCCGCCGTCACCGCCGCCGCCGCGCCGCGCCGCCGCCACCGCCCCAGCGCCACCGCCCACCGCCGCCGCCGCTGCCCTCGGCGCCGCCCCCAGCGCTGCCGCCCTGCGCCGCTGCTGCTGCCGCCCCCAGCGCCGCCGCCGAGGTCCCCTGGCCCCCCGCGCCGCCCCGCGCTCCCCCAGCCACGCCGCCGCCCGGGCGCCGCCGCCACATGCTTCGCCGCGCCGTCCCGGCGCCGCCGCCGCCTCTAGGCCCCAAGCCCACCCCGGTTTGCCGCCACATCAAGGTACGTTTTATTTAGTAATTAATTTAGTTTATTTAGTAATTATTTTAGTTAATTTAGTAAGTAATTTAGTTCATTTAGTTTTTTTATTAAGTAGTTAATTAATGATTTAATTTATTACTTAAATAGATTACTTAATTTTTGTGTAGTTGAGTATTAAGTTAGTTTTATATTTCTTTTAAAATTTTGAGTCAGTTGATTATTAAGTTAGTAATTTTAGTTTAATTTGATTGCTTTAGTGTGTGTGTGTGTATATATATATATATATATATATATATATATATATATATAAACGAGTTTCGGGCTGACTCAGCCCGACACAGCCGATATATGGCCTGACACGGGCCATTTAAAGGTCAATGGCTATGGCCATGGCCGCCGCCGAGACAACCGTTGAGAACCATGTGGTTTCGATCAAGAAGTGCCGTTGGGTCAACTACAGGAAAATCAACATTTTACGACGGCTGAATTTATTTACGTGGGTCAGCCGTCGTAAATTAACGTACTTACAACGGCGCGTGGTAGCCGTCGTAAGTTTACTAACTTACGACGGTCTCTGGCTCTCGGCCGTCGTAAATAAAAGGACCGACGGAATTTAAGTACCATTTACGACAGCTAAAACCTAAACCGTTGTAAGTAAAGAAGCCGTCGTAAATAAAGAACATAACCCTACATCTCACGGGCCGCGCTCGCCCTCCCCGAGCCGCGCCGCCTCCGCCGCCACGCACCACCGTCCTGCGCCCCGCCCCGTGACACGACCCCACGGTCTTGTCGAGCCAGGATCACGCTGAGGGGTGCTACGTTGCACAGCACCGTATAACACACGTCAAAGGTACAAAGCGGAAGCAAAATTTTATTACATAAACAGGTTTGTGAACATGTTTACATCAAAATAAGTTCAGTCTACACTCGCGGGCGTAGACTATGCATCAAGTCCATGTTCACCCTTGAATGTGTCCTTGCTAGCACACACACACACACTAACTCTGCGGCGTGCCCGACTCCCACTCGACGGGGTTCCCCTCCTGGGGTTCCGTCTCCTCTTCGGGAGTCCCTTCCTCATAGAACCCTGCAAAAGCTTCAAACACAAGCAGTGAGCACGAAGGCTCAGCAAGTCTGACCCGTCTCACCTAAACATGGAAGTTCTACATGAGGGGTGATGGGTACATGAGGTAAAAATCATTTGCAAGGACTCGCCTAATTAGTAGACCTTACTTTTAAGTTTTAGCAGCAGGTCGTGGAGAACCTTACGCTAAGGCACATGAGAGAGCCGCAATCAAACAAGAAATGCATTTCTCTCATGTACTTTGCCCAAAGTTAAGAAGAACTTTAGTTAGCTCTAAACTACAGCAAATCATTAGCAATCAAGTTCATCTTTCAATCAGCAACATTTTAACATGTAACTAGCATGTTCTTTCTACGTCACGGTACAGTGAACAAGTGGTACTCACTGACCGTGAGCGACGGCGATTATAATCGATTTACACCTGCAGTGTTACCCGAACAACCCGTCACGTACGCCCGTACTCGATGTTGCCTACAACAACCATCACGGATGCCGTACGCAACTAACTTTCACCCGTTAGCCAAATGTTGAACCGGTCCAATCGTCCCGAGCAAGAGGTCTCTGCAAGTGCATCTCAGTGCCGCCAGCCGATTTACACCTCGAGCTCTCAACCTACCCTCTGAACGACCAGCTATGCCTCAACACCCAGCTACCCGAGTTACATCAGTTTCCCGGTTCCCATATAGCCGGTAGGTCTTCGGTACTGTTCGAGCTTATTCAACAGGCCCACACACGGCTCGGTCCTCAATCGACACAAGCAGAGCTACAGCACACAGGCTTCAAAGTCCTGTTGCCCTTACCCTCCGCTTGGTCTCATTTTCTTGCCATGTGTTTCATGTGCTATCACTACCCGAGTCGAGTGCCTCTAGCCTATGCTCGCGAGTAGTTCCAACTACTCGACTTGTACCGAATCCTACTCTATCTTAGCAATGCAGTGGCTAACGAGGTTTTCACTCTTAATCCCAACCCATGGCTTTCTTGGCTATGCACTTGGGTTTCCAAACAAGACTCTAATGCAAGGAACAATAGTATTCATGTATGTGCTCAAAACAATAAAAATTTGTAAAAGGTTAATGCAAACCGGAGCTTGCCTTGCTGCTCTTGGTCGTAGGCTAGCTGTTCCTCCGGAGTAACGAAGTCTAGGACTTCGGATTCCTCCTCGACCTTAGCGACTACACGATAGAAGCAATACATGTATTAATTTAAATGTAGTTGTATTAACTTTTAACTTGTGAGGTCTATAACTCTTACTAGACAAGCCTAATGACTGTGAAACTTTTACTGTGGCTTGGTTACAACCTAAACAGAGACTTGGTCAAGCTTTAGTTACAGTAAAGCTCATTTGAGCCCTCCACAATTAATTATGTACTTGACCTTAATTAAAGGCTTTTAGGGTGTTCTAAGGATTTTCATGAAACAAACTATGACTTTCTAAAAACTAGATTTTCAGAGGGTTCCAATGGAGTTTGTCTCACTTAATTTGAAGCTTCCTAGCTAAAGTTATGAGCTAAACAATTTCAGAGAAAATTCTGAAAATGTTTCTGAACATTTTCTATTTTCTCTGGAACAGTTTCACTAATCACACCATTAGGTGGATCAAATGAGCTCAAATGGATCTGAAATTTTTATAGTAGTTCAGGGATATTTTGGTTTATATCCCAGCAAAATTTCAGGACTTTCCTCCAAAGGATTCTCCAGTTAAAATTCCTAACAGTTTCAAACTTTGAGGAATTAATTCTGGAGAATTAAGGGTTTTCATGAAGTGAAACTTGATTTGCTGAAAAGTGCTCAGAGATCTGAATCCAACAAAATTTGGTTCACTCGATTTGGAGCTTTCTAGCCAAAGTTATAAGGATTTGAAGTTTTGGAAGAATTCTGAAAATCGGGGAAAAGGTTTAAACTCTCGGGGCCAGCGGGGACACGTGTCGAGCGCGGAGGTGTCCGGCACACCAGTGCTCACAGGGTATTTGCGCGCCAGCACAGTCGATCCCGGACACACCCGATCCCAATTTAAATTCTTCAGCCGCTGACACGTGGGTCAGCCGGCTTCGTCTTCCTCCCGACATTCTCTCGCGCCCGCGCCACCGACCTCGCCGGAGCAGAATCGGAGCTCGCCGGCTCGCCGCTGCCGGACCTCCCATGGGCTGAAACTTGCTGCCAGGGGGTTGTCGACATCGAGGAACACGTCAGTGGTGTCAGGTCGGGATGGGGGTGATCGGAAATAGCCCGGCGACGTGCCGCGGCCTCGGTTGAGGTTTGGCGCCGTCGACTGTGGGTTCTAACCCGCCAACACCTCGAACAAACGGTCCTACAGCATCAGTGTACCTCTAGGAAGCTCGACAAGGTGTCAAAAGGGCTCAGGGATGGCGGCAAGTCGGTCGGCACCGTGTGACCGATCGTGCCCGCCATGACCGCCCTCGATCGAGCTCGAAATTCGTCACTCCTAGACAGTTTCACGCCACGGATGCAGAAAAGAACTTGATCGCCGGCTAGTCCAGCGTCTATGTGCAAGACTTGATAACCTCTGAAAGATCATAGAGCGAGAATTTAAAGAAACCGTACCGGAAGATCAGTTTAAGGTTGCCGGAGCAAAAACTGATAATTCACCGGCGAGAGTTCACGGCGTGGATTGAGCTTCAGGTGGAAGCAGCGTGGAGTCCGTGCGCTCCTGTTGCCGCCCTTGCTCGGCCGTGGAAGTGGTTGTAGCGTGCTGTCCGCGTGAGACCGATCACCGTCCTTCAGCTAAACTGCGGCGGTCGTCGTTGATCACGGGAACAGGGGCCGAAACCCGGTGGTTCAGGCGTTGGGAGGGTGGTGCTCGAGCTCAGGATGTTGCTTGGTAACTCGGAGAGGCGAGGACACGATTGTTTGCTGTGTTTTCCCGATCGACCGAGAGCTCGGGAAGAAAAGGAATGGTGCCGCCCAGTGTCGCTCACGGGGATAAGAAGGCACCCGGTCTTCACCCTGCTGAGGCGGTGACGGTCGCGTGGGGGCACGAGCAGGCTGCCTGAGCGCCAGCGCGCGTAGAGGGGAAGCAGCTGGTGGCGCTGGTGGCTGCTCGGTGGCACAGCCGACAGCTGCTCGGTGGAATTTCCCACCGAGGCTGTGACTTTGTGTGCAAGTTTTGCCTCCTCCTCTCTATGACATGTGGGTCCCACCCAGGGTTTTAACCTCTGAAATTTACTCCTAATCACTGTTGTAAACAGTGAGCCCCATAATACCCCTGGTGATTCAAATCATTCACCCATGAGCCATTTGAATTGATTAGAATTCAAATTGGGTTTTGGTTTGAACGAATTTCAGCACAAGTTCAGTTTTGAATTCAAATAAAGTTTGAATTTGTCCCACTTAGCTCATGTCAAGATCAACTCCAAATGGAGTGAAAATTGGTGTGTGAGCTCACAAAAATGTGCTGAGTAATAATATGCCTCCCACTTTTAAATTCATGGGATAAAACAGTTTGAATTTGAATATGGTTTCAAACTGCCCTCTTTCTAGCTATACCCAAAATGACCTTAAAAAGGTTTTGAATTTGGGTGAAACTTGGCATGGACATCCTTAGCAATGTGTAGGAGTTTTCATATGTCCAGCCCACCTATATCACATGTGGGAAATACCACTTTTGCAATAAGTGAGTTTGTTCTCTAATGAGCATGTTGATGGTGGTTACTTGCTCTTCATTTGTGTTCATCATCTTTCCTCAAATGAGGTGTGTGGTGTGGTGATGAACACTTCAACTATGTGTCAAAAACTGAGGCCCTTACATTCCTCCCCCCTTAAAAAATCTCGTCCCGAGATTATAAGTTGAAAATGAGAGAGAGGACGGTGGAAAATTACTGGATACGCGACGTGAAAAAAGTCGGTGTAGTTAGTGCGAAGAAACTCTTCGCTCTCCCATGTCGCTTCGTCCACGGAGTGATTATTCCATAGAACCTTGTAGAACCACAACGTACGGTTGTGTGTGGTTCCGGCCTTTTCATCAATAATCTGCACCGGTTCCTCCCGATAGGTGAGATCCGGTTGCAGTTCTTCAATATCTTCCAGCTGAACGGTAGTTGATAGCTTAAGACACTTCCTCAGCTGCGCAATGTGAAAGACGTCGTGCAAACCGGAAAGTGGTTCTGGTAATTTCAGCCGGTATGCCACTGATCCACATCTTTCGGTAATCAGGAATGGACCGATGAATCGGGGTGCCAACTTTCCTCTCACCCCAAATCTGTTTACGCCCTTCATTGGAGACACCCGTAGGTATACGTGATCTCCAACTTCGAATTGTAATGGGCGCCTTCTCCGGTCCGCATACTGTTTCTGACGGGATTGAGCGGCTTTTAGGTTCGCTTGAATCAGTCGAGCCTTTTCTTCCGCGTTGTTGACAAGGTCAATCCCGAAGGTAACCCTTTCGCCAGACTCACACCAGTTCAATGGTGTGCGGCACTTCCTGCCGTATAGCGCCTCGTAAGGTGCCATCTTGATTCTGGCTTGGTACCCATTATTGTACGAGAACTCGGCTAACGGCAAGTGATCATCCCAATTCTTGCCGTGGTTGATAGCGCAAGCTTGTAGCATGTCTTCTAGGATCTGATTTACCGGCTCGGTTTGTCCATCCGTCTGCGGGTGGTATGCTGAGCTACGGATCAGCTTCATCCCCAAGGAAGCGTGTAGCTGCTCCCAAAAACGGGACACAAATAAAGTGCCCCGGTCCGATATGATGGTACGAGGTACGCCGTACAAGCATAGGATCCGTGAGATGTACAGTTCAGCGTACTTCTTGGCGTTGTAGTTTGTGTTGACCGGGATGAAATGGGCAACTTTGGTGAGCCGATCGATGATCACCCACACAGAATCATGTTTCTGCAAGGTGGTGGGTAAACCGACGATGAAGTCCATGCTCACATCCTCCCACTTCCAGGCAGGAATGCCCAGTGGTTGCAGCAGTCCCGGTTTCCGCATATGGTCTGCCTTCATTTTTCGACATGTATCACACTCGGACACGTACTTTGCAGTTTCCCGCTTCATCTGTGTCCACCAAAACTTGCTTCTGAGTTCTTGATACATCTTGTTGCTGCCGGGGTGAATAGAAAATTTTGATAAGTGAGCCTCATCAAAAATTTTCTTCCGTAATTCCGGGTTACGGGGTACGGCGATCCAGTCCTTGAATCATAGGATGCCGTCTCCGTCCTTCCGGAAACATTTCAGCTCCCCACTGTCTACACGTCTCCGCAAATGTGACATGCCCTTGTCATTCTTCTGGGCTGCCACTATCTCTTCACGGATGGTGGGGATCAAAGCTAGGTTGTAGAGAGCTCCATGTGGAATCACATGTAATGGTGGTTCGCTCTCTTCCAACGGTGTGATGGTCAGATTGTTGACGTGTGACTTGCGGCTCAGCGCATCAGCCACTATGTTTGCCTTGCCTGGATGATAATGGATCTCTATTTCGTAATCCTTTATCAGTTCTAACCATCTTCGTTGCTTTATGTTCAGCTCCTTCTGAGTGAATATGTACTTGAGGCTTTTGTGGTCGGTATATAAATGCATGAGGTTACCGAGTAGGTAGTGCCTCCACATTTTGAGTGTGAGTACCACGGCAGCGAGCTCCAAGTCGTGAGTTGGATAATTTTGCTCATGGTTTCTAAGCTGCCGTGATCCATACGCGACCACTCTTCGGTCTTGCATCAGCACACATCCGAGCCCAATGCCGGATGCATCGCAGTACACATCGAACGGTTTTGTTGTGTCTGGCTGCGCCAAAACCAGTGCTGATGTCAGGTGCTTGACTAAAGCCTTGAATGCTGCCTCACATGCTTGACTCCAAACATATTTGGTAGCCTTCTTCAGCAGCTCTGTCATTGGCTTGGCAATCTTCGAGAAGTTCGGAATGAACCTCCGATAATATCCCGCGAGTCTGAGGAAACTCTGTACCTCGTGAACAGTCCTCGGGGATTTCCAATTCAGCACTTGAGTGATCTTGCTCGGGTCTACAGCGATACCCTCCGCTGAGATGATATGCCCGAGAAAAGGCACTTGTGATATCTAGAATTCGCATTTGCTGAATTTCGCGTATAGCTTGTGATCCCGCAGCCGTTGCAAGACTATACGCAGATGCTTCTTGTGATCTTCCTCCGACTTGGAATATACCAGGATGTCGTTGATGAAGACCACGACAAACTTGTCCAGCTCCGGCATGAATACCGAGTTCATTAAGTACATGAAGTGAGCTGGAGCATTGGTGAGGCCGAAGGACATGACCAGGTACTCATAAAGTCCGTACCTTGTCGAGAAAGCCGTCTTTGGAATGTCCTAAGCCCTTATCTTAATCTGATGGTACCCGGATCTTAAATCCATCTTGGAAAAGATCTTTGCTTCGACCAACTGATCAAACAACATGTCGACCCGTGGCAACGGATACTTGTTCTTGATGGTTACGGCATTTAATGGACGATAGTCCACGCAAAGCCGCAATGTCTCATCCTTCTTCTTGACAAATAATGCCGAACAGCCCCATGGCGAGGAGCTCGGCCTAATAAAACCCTTCTCCAGAAGGTCCGTGAGCTGAGTCTTCAGTTCAGCCAACTCCTTGGGCGCCATCTTGTACGGCCTTCGGGATATTGGCATGGTTCCCGGTGCAAGTTCAATCTTGAACTCCACCTCTCTATCGGGTGGCATCCCCGGCAAATCGTCCGGGAATACATCAGGGAACTCTCGGGCCACTGGAATATCCTCCAATCTGATGGTTGTGGCTTGATAGACAATTGGAAGTTTTATTTCTGGACTGTCCAGAAATAATGAGTGAGACTCGTGTACTTCTGAGTTCAAGTGCACGACTCGGAGGACGGTGTCTAAAACAGCGCCGTGGCGGGTTAACCACGACATCCCTAAGATGACATCGACCTTTTGTCCCTCTAAGATTATGAGAGACGTAGGGTAGACTCTACCCTCTAAGCACAATGGCGCTTTTGGGACCATCATGCTTGCTGAAATTTTCCCACCCGGTGAACAAATTAAATATGGACTATCAGTGGGTAGTATTTGCAAGCTGTGTTTAGCAATGAAAGCTTGGCTAATGAAGCTATGCGTGGCGCCGGAATCAAATAGTACTATAGCGGGATGCTGGTGGAGTTGGAACATACCCGCAAGGATTGGCTCGCCCTCCGGCACGTCCTCAATGGCAAGCTGGTGGACGGTGCCGGGCCTAGGGTTTGCCCGCCGCGCATTAGTAGGGTTCCGGGGTTGATTCCTCCCCGGAAACTGTGGTGCCACTCCGCCGCCTTGCCTCTCCGGGCAACTGCTCGCGAAGTGTCCTGGACGACCACACTTGTAACATGTGGCCGCTGCTGGTGTAGTGCTCGGGGGACGAAAGCCCGGCATGCGCTGCTGAGGTGCATACGCACGCGGCATCGCCCGCTGCTGCTGTTGTTGTGGAGGTGGTACTGGCAGTGCCGGCCTGAATGCCGATGAAGAGTACGGCCGACTGCGGAACGGCATCGACCGCTGTGGTGGCTGCCAGCGTGGACCTGATGGTGGGCGATTCACCATCTGAAACTTCTGAGAAGGACCGCCTCCTTCTCCAATCTCGGGTTCTCCCATTGCTGGAAGGCCCAAGACCACCGGGATACCCAATACCGGAGGCACGAGGTCCTGCAAAGCATGCACCTCGTCCATAGCCTGGTTGTAATCTTCTTCCCAGCCTTGCTCCTCCTCAATAGCGTCGTCCCGCTCTTGAGTAAGTTTCTCGTTCTGCTGGGTCAGATTCTGTACCAGTTCTTGCAACGCCGTGATGTCGACACGGCTCTTCTTCTTTGCCTTCTTCAGACGATGCAACTGATTGTTTTGTTCATTCAGTCGTTTGATCGTCGGAAGGAGCACATTGCGGAGTGCGCTGTGAGCACTCTCGAAATGGTCTCCACGGCTCGTGCTCTCCTTGAGCTTCGTGGCGAGATGCTCCGTATGAACAGCTTGGCTGTCCATCACGGCGTTTCCCGCCCTCATCTGGAGGCTAAGGTTTGCCTCCGCGGAGTTGTACCTTGGGCAACTCGGGTCCGTTGCCTCCAGGTACCTCTCTTCCCACACATGCTGAGCCCGTCCCTCCACCGGAACGAGCGCGTATGGAGTACCCTCCATAGCCTGCACGTGTAGTTGGCAGAAATGTGACATGGTGTCACGGGCTGCCACTTGCCACATCGCTTTCGGTTGTCTTCCTCTCACCGTGACGGTGAACGGCACCCAACCGGGTGGCGTGGGTCCTGCAGGGACTTCGACATGGATTGTCCACGTATTTTTCCCCTCTTCGCCTTCTTCTTTGGCGAAGTATTGCGGCATCTGGTTGTACCCGAAATATTGGAGCATTTGCCACAATGCTTCCGGGTAGCCGCTACGGTGAGAACAGTGGGACACCACCCACCCGTTCTCCAATTGCTTATCTGCTGTCATCTGTAAAAATATATTTGAGAAATGTCAAATATTTATTTAAAAAGTAAACCTCTGAGTTATAACATAAGACATGTCATTGAACCCATAAAACTTGGAAACATAGTTCAAATTTTAGACAAATTTGACTGCTGATCTGCTGTTCCCATGACAGCCCTGACCAGTTTCCATTTTAACCTGATTTAGGCCATGTTAAATGCAAAACCAGTTCTGGAGCTCAACATAAAAGTTAAAGCTAACTTCAATAGCTTTCCAGAAAGTATTTTCTTGGCCTAAAATCTGTCCTGGTTCAAAAGTTATGAGATGCCAAAGTTAGCAGAATTTCTGGAAACAATTGGACAGCACCTCCCTGCTATAGGTACTGATTTGATCCAAGAATTCCAGTTAATTCTGTTCCTAATCTGACAAAACTTTCTGTTACAAAGTTGTAACCCATCTCATAATCTTTCCAGAACTACCTCACTTTCTATTTTTGGATTTTTATGCAGGAAGTTATGCTCAATTTACAGAGAGTTTACAGAGAGTCCTTACTCTGCCCTATTTTCTGGACAGTTTTAACTCTACTGCATTTTTCGATTGGTTAAGGGATGAAACACCTCTGGACCTCAACAGAAGAGTTGTAAAGCTCTTCCAAAGATTTCCATAAATGTATCATATGACCCAAACCTCGAAAGAACTCAACCTCTAACCTCTGATTAACTTCAGCCTTGATTCAGCTGAACACAGAGTGATCTGTCCTTAACAACCTATAAGTTGAAAACTTGTTAACTTTGAATATCTTGTTCAAGGGAAGAAATTACATCAAGTTTTAATACTTTGTATCAAAACCTTCAAGTTTTTAAATGAAGTTGTTCATTTAGTGGGGTGTGACGTCGATGCGTCACCAGATTATGTCGGTACTACGTCCTCACAAAGAAAGCCTATACCGGACTTAGCCGGCTTCGTTATTTCAGTGCCCCTAAACGTCACTCGCACACGGATGCTACACGTCTACCGTTTCGTGGTCAGGCTACCTGCAGAAACTCAAACAATCGTCAGACTCGGCTGCACACCGAGCCCGAAATCCATACAGTTCATACACCCGGCCGTCATCACTCGCCCCGATGTTCTCAAGCCAAACACGCCTTGAGTTACGTGTTCACGTTTCAGACCATGTGACGGGGTCTCCCAAGTTGCACCATGCACGCCAGGGACAGACGTTGCTCGAATACCCCAAACGACATGAAGATACATAGAGGATATCAAAGCGGGTCGGGTTACCTGCCACCCGTGGGGCTCCACCCTTCAGCTTGTGCGCACTGGTGGACAGCGCTTACGTGTACCCCCCAAGACATAAATGTCCCGAGATACACGATTTTCCGACATAGACAATTAGGTTACTATGCCACTTTCTATATGCTAATAACATCCTTATACGGGCTACTAACTCGTTCCTCACTGGATTTTTGAAAAAGATGACCTTTGTACTGTGTTAAACCTCAAGCGAGCTCTGATACCAGCGCTGACACGACCCCACGGTCTTGTCGAGCCAGGATCATGCTGAGGGGTGCTGCGTTGCACAACACCGTAGAACACACGTCAAAGGTATAAAGCAGAAGCGAAATTTTATTACATAAACAGGTTTATGAACATGTTTACATCAAAATAAGTTCAGTCTACACTCGCGGGCATAGACTACGCATCAAGTCCACGTTCATCCCTTGAACGTGTCCTTGCTAGCACACACACACACACACTAACTCTGCGGCGTGCCCGACTCCCACTCGACGGGGTTCCCCTCCTAGGGTTCCGTCTCCTCTTCAGGAGTCCCTTCCTCATAGAACCCTGCAAAAGCTTCAAACACAAGCAGTGAGCACGAAGGCTCAGCAAGTCTGACCCGTCTCACCTAAACATGGAACTTCTACAAGAGGGGTGATGGGTAAATGAGGTAAAAATCATTTGCAAGGACTCGCCTAATTAGTAGACCTTACTTTCAAGTTTTAGCAGCAGGTCGTGGAGAACCTTACGCTAAGGCACATGAGAGAGCCGCAATCAAACAAGTTTCTCTCATGTACTTTGCCCAAAGGTGAAAAGAACTTTAGTTAGCTCTAAACTACAGCAAATCATTAGCAATCAAGTCCATCTTTCAATCAGCAACATTTTAACATGTAACTAGCCTGTTCTTTCTACGTCACGGTACAGTGAACAAGTGGTACTCACTGACCGTGAGGGACGGCGATTATAATCGATTTACACCTGCAGGGTTACCCGAACAACCCGTCACGTACGCCCGTACTCGATGTTGCCCACAACAACCATCACGGATGCTGTACGCAACTACCTTTCACCCGTTAGCCAAATGTTGAACCGGTCCAATCGTCCTGAGCAAGAGGTCTCTGCACGCGCATCTCAGTGCCGCCAGCCGATTTACACCTCGAGCTCTCAACCTACCCTCTGAACGACCAGCTATGCCTCAACACCCAGCTACCCGAGTTACATCAGTTTCCCGGTTCCCATATAGCCGGTAGGTCTTCGGTACTGTTCGAGCTTGTTCAACAGGCCCGCACACGGCTCGGTCCTCAATCGACACAAGCAGAGCTACAGCACACAGGCCCCAAAGTCCTGTTGCCCTTACCCTCCGCTTGGTCTCATTTTCTTGCCATGTATTTCATGTGCTATCACTACCCGAGTCGAGTGCCTCTAGCCTATGCTCGCGAGTAGTTCCAACTACTCGACTTGTACCGAATCCTACTCTATCTTAGCAATGCAGTGGCTAACGAGGTTTTCACTCCTAATCCAAACCCATGGCTTTCTTGGCTATGCACTTGGATTTCCAAACAAGACTCTAATGCAAGGAACAATAGTATTCATGTATGTGCTCAAAACAATAAAAATTTGTAAAAGGTTAATGCAAACCGGAGCTTGCCTTGCTGCTCTTGGTCGTAGGGTAGCTGTTCATCCGGAGTAACAAAGTCTAGGACTTCGGGTTCCTCCTCGACCTTAGCGACTACATGATAGAAGCAATACATGTATTAATTTAAATGCAGTTGTATTAACTTTTAACTTGTGAGGTCTATAACTCTTACTAGACAAGCCTAATGACTGTGAAACTTTTACTGTGGCTTGGTTACAACCTAAACAGAGACTTGGTCAAGCTTTAGTTGCAGTAAAGCTCATTTGAGCCCTCCACAACTAATTATGTACTTGACCTTAATTAAAGGCTTTTAGGATGTTCTAAGGATTTTCATGAAACAAACTATGACTTTCTGAAAACTAGATTTTCAGAGGGTTCTAATGGAGTTGGTCTCACTTAATTTTAAGGTTCCTAGCTAAAGTTATGAGCTAAACAATTTCAGAGAAAATTCTGAAAATGTTTCTGAACATTTTCTATTTTCTCTGGAACAGTTTCACTAATCACACCATTAGGTGGATCAAATGAGCTCAAATGGATCTGAAATTTTTATGGTAGTTCAGGGATATTTTGGTGAATATCCCAGCAAAATTCCAGGATTTTCATCCAAAGGATTCTCCAGTTAAAATTCCTAACATTTTCAAATTTGAGGAATTAATTCTGGAGAATTAAGGGTTTTCATGAAGTGAAACTTGATTTTCTGAAAAGTGCTCAGAGAACTGAATCCAACGAAATTTGGTTCACTCGATTTGGAGCTTTCTAGCCAAAGTTATGAGGATTTGAAGTTTTGGAAGAATTCTGAAAATCGGGAAAAAAGTTTAAACTCTCGGGGCCCGCGGGGACACGTGTCGAGCGCGGAGGTGTCCGGCACACCGGGGCTCACAGGGTATGTGTGCGCCAGCACAGTCGATCCCGGCCACACCCGATCCCGATTTAAATTCTTCAGCCGCTGACACGTGGGCCAGCCGGCTTCGTCTTCCTCCCGCCGTTCTCTCGCGCCCGCGCCGCCGACCTCGCCGGAGAAGACTCGGAGCTCGCCGGCTCACCGCTGCCGGACCTCCCATGGGCTGAAACTTGCCGCCAGGTGGTTGTCGACGTCGAGGAACACGTCGGTGGTGTCAGGTCGGGCTGGGGGTGACCGGAAATAGCCCAGCGACGTGCCGCGGCCTCGGTTGAGGTTTGGCACCGTCGACCGTGGGTTCTAACCCGCCAACACCTCGAACAAACGGTCCTACAGCATCAGTGTACCTCTAGGAAGCTCGACAAGGTGTCAAAAGGGCTCAGGGATGGCGGCAAGTCGGTCGGCACCGTGTGCCCGATCGTGCCCGCCATGACCGCCCTCGATCGAGCTCGAAATTCGTCACTCCTAGACAGTTTCACGCCACGGATGCAGAAAAGAACTTGATCGCCGGCTAGTCCAGCGTCTATGTGCAAGACTTGATAACCTCCGAAAGATCATAGAGCGAGAATTTAAAGAAACCGTACCGGAAGCTCAGTTTAAGGTTGCCGGAGCAAAAACTGAGAATTCGCCAGCGAGAGTTCACGGCGTGGCTTGAGCTTCAGGTGGAAGCAGCATGGAGTCCGTGCGCTCCTGTTGCCGCCCTTGCTCGGCTGTGGAAGTGGTTGTAGCGTGCTGCCCGCGTGAGACCGATCGCCGTCCTTCAGCTAAACTGCGGCGATCGTCGTTGATCATGGGAACAGGGGCCGAAACCCAGTGGTTCAGGCGTTGGGAGGGTGGTGCTCGATCTCAGGATGTTGCCTGGTAACTCGGAGAGGCGAGGACACGATTGTTTGCTGTGTTTTCCCGATCGACGAAGAGCTCAGTAAGAAAAGGAATGGCGCTGTCCAGTGTCGCTCACGGGGATAAGAAGGCACCCGGTCTTCACCCCGCTGAGGCGGTGACGGTCGCGTGGGGGCGCGAGCAGGCCGCCTGAGCGCCAGCACGCGTAGAGGGGAAGCAGCTGGTGGCACCGGTGGCTGCTCGGTGGAATTTCCCACCGAGGCTGTGACTTTGTGTGCAAGTTTTGCCTCCTCCTCTCTATGACATGTGGGTCCCACCCAGGGTTTTAACCTCTGAAATTTACTCCTAATCACTGTTGTAAACAGTGAGCCCCATAATACCCCTGGTGATTCAAATCATTCACCCATGAGCCATTTGAATTGATTAGAATTCAAATTGGGTTTGGTTTGAATGAATTTCAGCACAAGTTCAGTTTTGAATTCAAATAAAGTTTGAATTTGTCCCACTTAGCTCATGTCAAGATCAACTCCAAATGGAGTGAAAATTGGTGTGTGAGCTCACAAAAATGTGCTGAGTAATAATATGCCTCCCACTTTTCAATTCATGGGATAAAAACAGTTTGAATTTGAATATGGTTTCAAACTGCCCTCTTTCTAGCTATACCCAAAATGACCTTAAAAAGGTTTTGAATTTGGGTGAAACTTGGCATGGACATCCTTAGCAATGTGTAGGAGTTTTCATATGTCCAGCCCACCTATATCACATGTGGGAAATACCACTTTTGCAATAAGTGAGTTTGTTCTCTAATGAGCATGTTGATGGTGGTTACTTGCTCTTCATTTGTGTTCATCATCTTTCCTCAAATGAGGTGTGTGGTGTGGTGATGAACACTTCAACTATGTGTCAAAAACTGACGCCCTTACACCCCGCCGCAGCGCGGCCGCCCCGCCCCGCCCTGGCGCAGCCGCCGCCGTCCCGCCCCAAGCCCCGCCCGGCCGCCCCTGCTCGCGCCGAGCCCCGGCCGCGCCTCGGCTGCCGCCGCTCGCCACGCCCCGAGCCCCTCTCTGCTGCGCCGCTCGGCCCCGCCCTGCCACGCCGCCCGATCCCGCCCCAAGCCCCGCCCCGCCGCGCCCGGCCCCTGCTCGCGCCGCCCGGAGCCCCTGACTGACACGACCCATTTAGGGTCTGTCACGACCCATTTAGTGGTAATGTATTAGTCGAGACAGGCACAGAGGACGACAAGCTCCCGCGCCTGGACGGCGGGCCCCGACGGGGCAGTTTCATCATTGACCCACTTACGACGGGGCATAACGTACGACGGCTAACCCTAAAGGCGTCGTAAGATAATGGCAGGCCCCAGCGGGGCATAACTTAGGACGGCACTCTTCAGGGGGCCGTGTGGAACGATTTTATGGTAAGTTTAAATGTTTACATTCTTCAACTCATTTAAATTGTTAATGCATATTGATTAAATGTTTGTTTTCTTAAAGCTGAGGTACCAGTTAGAGGAAACGAGCGAGAGCATGATGGAGCACGCGACACTCGTGTTCCACACCAACGCTCGGAAGCTCGTAACGCAGGCGTTGTCGTACGCCCGCATACAGGCCGTTAACGACTACCAGAAACGGCATCAGCAGCAGCACGAACGGGGTCCCTTTAGAAGGGACTCCGACACGTACTTGACAGAGGATCAATACGTAGAGGTAAGTTCTAATTGTTAAAAAAACTTAATAGTTACTTATGTTAACAGTTAATGATATACTAAATATGTGCAGGTTAGTATTTCCTGGTTAGAGGGTCAACCCTACGCATACCGAGCTCTCTGTCGGTATTGGGCTAGCGATGAATTCAAAGCTAAGTCCATGAGGGCTCGAGGATGCAGAGGGTCCGACGGGAAGCACACCTATGGCGCCGATGGTCATTTGCGTTTGGCTAAACGCATGGTAAGTGTATTATAAGTTCGTTTATGTGTTCATAACATATTTATCCTACTAACACGCATCTACAGGAGCGAGAGACCGGCCAGGAGCCTAGTGCGACCCAGCTTTGGAAGAGAGGTCACAGGGGAAGTGACCCGTCGCAGCCGGGGCAGTGCAGTCAGGTCACGACCGATCGATTGGTAAGTTTTCAGAATTATTCAATTTAATTATAACTAATATTATTATTCACACATTAACACCATTTCTATGTTTTTTAGGAAAAGTACGGGCAGGAAGTCGTCAAAATACACGGTGAAGGGTACGACTGGGAAAACACGCCAATCGACCCTCAAGTCGTGTATGCAAGCGGCGGCAGGAAGGCCCATGGCCGGCGAGTTGGTTTCTTTGATTTAGGTTTTCCACTCTTCCTTCTTTTACTTATTGTTTTTATTTCTTTTGTAGGTTTGCCATTTTCGATGGAGTTGTCGGCTCGAGGTCGGCGCGACCTGCGAGAGGCACTTCATCGATGCAGACTTTGTCGGTTGGGCCGTCGAGTGACGTCTCTCGTAGAGGGACATAGAGTTCTGTGCCATGCAAGAGAGGCTGACGTGGACCCAGGAGGAGCTAGATAGGACGAGGGCCATCCAGGAGTACCAAGCTAACTACATGGCCCAGATGCAGGCAGCGATGGAGGTAAGTAATTTCAATTATTGTAGTTTACTTTCATAACATTTCGGTAATACATATGTTCTAATATTTTCTAATGATAGGCCTTAGCTCGACAGAATGGCCAACAAATCGTGATTCCTGCGTGGCAGCCGCCACAGGTGACCCCGTCACAGGAGCCCGCAGCCCAGGTGCCTCCGGTACAGGTAATAAACTCTTTAATATTGTATTTTTCATCTAACATAAGGAGAGAGGGAGATGTAGAGTGGTACAGAAGGGAGAGAGGGAGTGCGAGAAAGAGAGAGAGTGAGAGTGAGATGGAGAGATGGAGTGTTGCAATAGAGGGAGAAAGAGAGTGCGAGAGAGGGTGTGAGTGAGACTGACATAAAGAGGGGATGAATAGTACAGAGATAGAGGAACAGAGTGAGAGAGATGATGAAAAGTATAGAGAGAGGAAGAGAGTGAGAAAAAAGAGAAAGACATTGATATCTGAATCCAAACCGTCGTAACTACTCATATGTTTTGTAGGGTTCGGCGACGGAGGCCTCTACTCCATCGCCACAGCTACCGGTTCCAAGAGAGACGCATGGAGATGATTTCTTCGGCTCTGGAGGTAGTCGAGGGGGTAGTGTGTAGCCCGTTTGTAGTTTCTGTTTTGTGTGATGCATATGAACTGTTGTATGAACTGTTTTATGACTGTTTACTCCTGTTTTATAACTGTTTGTTCTGTGAGCTGGCCATCGAGCCAGGTTAGTGCGTTTCTATTTTTTTTAAAAAAATTACAAACATAACTTACGACGACTATTACCCAGAAGCCGTCGTAAGTTAGCTTCCGCTACTTACGACGGTCAGTAAAACCGTCGTAAGTTAGCTTCTACTACTTACGACGGTCACCACGTGGCCTGGGCCGTTACTTACGACGGATGCGCGACGCCGTCGTAAGTTACTTTATTTATGACGGTAGTCGTCGTAAGTCAGCTTATTTACGACATAATAATTACCTAGGATTTATACCATCGTAAGTAACGAAATACTGTCGTAAGTTGCTAACTTACGATGGTTTATGACTTAATTACGACGGCCTTAGCCGTCGTAAGTCCGTCGTATCCCTGTAGTGATCTCCAGATTTTGATCTAGTTAAAAGCATTTTCATAGCTCAAGTTGATACCAAAGTTGTATCTTTCCAACGAGTATTCCTATGCCTTGAGATCATCTCTAGATTAAAAGTTATGATTTTCCAAAGTTGACAGAATTCCTGGATAAAATTTGCCAGCATCTCCTTTGTACGTGGCTATTTTTATCACAGTTGTATATGCAAATACAATAACAATCTGAACAACTTTGAACTACAAAAAAATGTTGCACAATTCATAACCTTTCCAACGGTGTATCATAAGATCCTTAAGGATTTTGCTACAGAAAGTTATGGCTTAAAAACAGAAAGGTCCAGAGAGGTTCTGCTGCTGTCCTGGTTCTGGACAGTTTACTTTCAACTGTACTTTCCACCAATTTAACTTGTGATTTTGCTCTGGAGGTATACAAATAATTTGTAGAAAACTTGAAAATATTTCCAGAACTGTATCATACACCCTACTTGGTTAAAGCTACTCAGAGTTATGCTCTGTCCAATTCCAGCAAGAATTCCTGCCGAAAACAGAGCACTCTGTTTTTGAAATCTTTGAAGCCTAATCATCCTCTCATTTGAATCTTAGCTCCAAATAAGAGTTCAGTAACTAATCTTTGTTTAATACTTCCATTTTTAGTTTAAAGTTAGTTCATGAGTCATTTCTTGATAGGGAAGAGGTTATTGAGTTCAGTACGGCGTCGATGCACCGTAAGAAACATGTCGGTACTACGTAGCCTCACAAAAGAAAAACCTAACCGGATTATACTGGCACAACGTATCATAGGTGGTACTAAAACATTCAGTTGCACACGTGTTCTACTCGTACTACGGTTTCATGGTTAATCCTGCATTAGTCACACACAATCGTCAGGTCCGGCTGCACACCGAACCCGGTCCCAATACAGTTTGTACACCCGTCCGTCATCACTCGCACAGGTGTTCTCAAGCCAAACACGCCATGAGCTACGTGTTCACGTTACTAACCACGTGACGGGGTCTCCCATATTTGCCCGTAGCACGCCAGGGAAAGGCGTTGCTCGAGTACCCCAAACGACATGAAGAGTCGTAGAGGATACTAAAGCGGGCTGGGTTACCTGCCACCCGTGGAGCTCCACCCTTCAGCTTGTGCGCACTGGTGGACAGCGCTTACGTGCACCCCCCAAGAAATAAATCATCCCGAGATGCACGATTTTCCAACATAACAAATAAGTTAGGTTGCCACCTTTATATTAGGCTAATAGTAATCCTTATGTGGGCCTAGTACCGTATCCTCACCGTAACCTAAATTTTTGTCGTAATACGGTCCTTATTCCGTGTGCTATTACCAATGCGGCTCTGATACCATGCTGAGAGGGACCAACGCCGCCCGTTCAGTCACAGGGACATGGCACTCGCCCGGGAATCACATTGGGTGGTGCCGTGTTGTGCGGCACCCAACAACACACATATAAGTGATAATGTATTACATAAAACAATAGCGGAAGCTTAAAGGTTTTTCTTTGTAAATAATTTACATCAAGTATCTACAGCGGAAGTCTATGACAACTCACGTCGAATAACTAAAGAGCACTCGAGATGAAGTCCAGCCCGCGGACTCCTCTCGCTAGCAACACGAAGACAACAACAGCGGCTGGGTTCTCCATGTGTTACACGACTCGGAAGTCTCCGAGTCACACCAGACAACCTTCTTCTTAGAATTGATGTTAACCTGCAAAACCACTCATATAGCAAGCATGAGCACATAGGCTTGGCAAGACTGATCCGTCTCTCCTAAACAAGAAACCCTACATGCACGACGGTTGCAATTGGGTTAGCTAATTTGCATAAAGGACTCGCCTAACGTAGATCCTTAACTTTCAGATTTTAAGCCTCATTGTACAGACCTTGAGCCAAAACGCATCGCAACTCCACAATCAAACAAGAAACGTTTTGTTGCGATGCTCCTTGCACAAGGTGAAAATAAAGTTTAATGAGCTTATCTCTAATTCAATCATGGTTGCAATACAAGTTACATCACAGCCTTATCAAGTTCAAAGAAAACCATTCAGTTGTTACTATGTCAAGACGCAGTGGGCAAGTATGCTCATATAACCGCGAGCGACGGTGATTCGAATCAGTACACGCCCGGACTACACGACACATACACCCATACTCCGAGTTGCCGGCAGCAACCTCGACTGACGTTGTACGCGGCCACCTTTCCCAAGATCTTCCACACAGGATGCGGTCTAACTGCCCCGAGTCCGTAAGCTCCCTCAAAGGTACATACCCGCAGTGGTATGTTCTTGAGCGAGTTACCTCCTGCTACCCTGACGCTGAAAGCCTAAGGCAGTTATAAAAGTTCCAATGTGGATCTCCCGAGGTACATCGGTTTCCTGGGTCCCATATAGCCAGTATGTGCCCGGTACACAACTCAAACTTGTCCAACAGGGCCAAGCACGGATGGGCCTTAACCGACATAGGCAGGGCTATGCACGCACGGTCCGCAGCCTGCTGCATCTAAACCTCCCTGCCCGGTCTCCATTTCTTATGTGTGAACTTTCCTCATCCTTTCTATTCTTGACCCGCTCCGAACAAACCAGCCCTAAACTCGCGAGTAGATTCCAGCTACTCGACTTCTACCGGACCTTTCCTACTAACATTAGCGTAGCCAAATTCACTCGAGGAGGTGCTATTCTACCCTTTCTCTCTAGTTATTTCTGGTCATGCAACTGGGGTTTTCAATATCAACTAGACTTAATACAATCAAACGATTCAAAGCTATGATCTCTAAAAATGGAAGTGCTTTATAAAACTGTTCAAATATAAATCGGGGCTTGCCTGTTTTGCAGGTGACTAAGAATACAATCAGTTAGTGTCGATCACTTGGAGCTTGATTACTCGCTTTCCTCCCTCCTTGATCTTCACTTCAAGTCCTTGTCACGTTCTCACGTATATGCTATACGATATGAATACGTATATGCATTTAATTGTAAAGCTTTTGCTAATAAGAGCTAATTACAGTTTAAAAACTGGAACTCTGTTTAAGAATTTAAAATGACACTGGTGCTAGTGGTTTTGGGTTGGGTTTAAACACTATGATCAAGTGTTGAGTGCTATCTCCACTTGTGTGTTGATCATCTCAAGAGGTTACACAGGACAGTGGTGATCCAGGGCTCCAATGGAGCTGAAAATTTTCATGTGAGTTCCTTGTCACAAGAAAGTCATCTGGATAAAAAATTAGCACTTTTCATTGAGTGGTTTATTCAGAGCAATTTTCTAAGCAATTAACCAAAGAGGAATTAATTCTGAGGTAACACCCATGTTCATGTCAAACTTAGTGAAATAAATTTCAATTATAGTTCATAGGGCCTGCATAAATTTTTCTAGGATTTTTGGAGCTAAGAATTGCTCAGAACTGAATTTCCAAGTTTTGGAAATTCCCTGAAAATGTTTCTGTATTCATTTGAACACAGCAACTTACAATCTGAATTCTCCTGATCAAATCAACTCCAAATGATCGGACAATTTTACATGAGTCTAATAACACCCTAAAGAGTATTCTAGCAAAATTTGAGGATTTTTGGATGAACCAAACTCCATCAAAAATTCTTTTTCTAAAAATCTTTAAAGAATTTTCCAGAATTAAATAATGACTTTAATACAAATTGGGTTGCATATTTGGATAGATTTTGTCAATCGAAATCTAACCCAATTTGAATCACTAAATTTGGAGTTTCCTAGCAAAAGTTATGCTCTTCTAAAGTTTGGGGAAAATCTGGGATTTGAATAAATCGTGGAAATTTTAAATATGACTGTGGGTCCATGGGACACGTGTCTAGTGCTGAACCGACGACATACAGGTCACATAGTTATTTCTCGCGCAGACACAAACGATCCGGTGTTACAGAGGATCTGGCCTCCCCCTCACAGCCACTGACACGCGGGCCCGGCGAGGCTTCTTCAACCTCCAGCCGTCCGCGCCCGCGCTGCCGGAGCTCGCCGGAGCTCCTCTGAAATCGGTCGTCCGGCCATCTCCAACGCTCAAACTCGCCGCTAGCCCCCAATTTCGTGCGCTAAACACGTTGGGAAGGTCTCCCCGGACCGGCGTCACCTCTAACTTAGCGCGCGACGGTGCGGCGGCTCGGGAAGAGTTCGGCGACATTACCCCGACGCCCTAAGCCGTCCAAGCTTCGGTTTCCAAGCTCTAAAGCACCGGTGGATGCTAGGAAAGGTCAACATAGGGGTGAAATGGCTCGGGATTGGCTCTACCCTAGCTTTCATCGTGCGCCCGATGCTTCCCATCGCGGCCACCGTCAGAAAAGCTCGGAGTAGGCCTTCTACCGTGGGTTTCGTGCTAAGTTTTGTGAAGAAGAAAGATTGCTAAGCAAGTCTAGCTCCTGTGTGTGAATTTTCGTGGACTCTAAACAAGTATTGATTACGAATTTGAAACTTTCTTACCCGCGGGTCCGTTAATACCGGCCGGAAGAAATTTGCAAAATTCACCGTCGATGATCCACCTTTTGGCTTATGCCTCGGAGGTGAGCTGTAGGGAGTTCTTGCGCGTCCAGAGGTGGCCTAGCTCGGCCGTGACAAGCCTCAGTTGAGGCTGTCCATGAGAGCACCTTCTCTCGATTCTGTGGCGGCCGCCGCGGAAGCTAATGTATCTCAGTGTAGGGAGCACGAACTCACTCGGTGATGGCGTGAGGAGGTCGTGGAGGGTATTGTGGTGCGGTTTTGCTTCTCAGCCGTGATTTGCACGTGAAGGAAACATGGTCTCCCGATCGTCCGAGGTGAGGCGGCAGAGCTCTGGACAGAGCCAGTTCTCGGTTTGATGAGGTGCACACCCCCGGTGGAAGCTGATAAGGGCGAGGGAAAACGCCAGCAGCTGCTCGGGAGCTGTCACCGGCTGCTTCGGTGTCGCCCGGTAGAGCTGCGCCCTCTGTATGAGTGAACCGACTGAAGACATCAAACAGAGACTTGGTGCTCAGATCTTTTGCCATTTCAGCTCCCTCAATGACATGTGGGCCCCACAGTTCAGTCCCTCCTTATCCCTCCAAATTGTCTCCCAAAGTTTGAATCTAATGGAATTCAATTGTGGGAATTCAAATCTGATGTGCATTTGGACAATTGGGAAAGTTTCATCCAAATTCAAATGGGCATTTGAATTCTTTGCTTAGTAAAGTCCATTTTAAAAATGAGTTGCTAAACATTTCAACAATTCATTAAACTTTGCATACGCACTAATTTGAACCTAAGGAATTCAAATATGAAACCTGATTTTTAATTTGGCTGCTGCAAATGAGATTTTTAGCACAACAGTTTTGAAATTCATTGTGTTGCTCTCATTTGAATTTTGAGTTGAACAAATTTGTTTCAAATCTGACTTTAGCTTTCTCACACATGGGAGCTTCCCATCTTGGTTTTAGACGCCTCTTGGGTTCCAAGTTTTCAAACAATTATTTGAACTTGTGTGAAGAGAGATCTCATGTGTGTTATCACATGTGGAAAAAGTTTTAACAACTCCCATTTTTCATATATATGAAACCAACTTTTGTAAACCAGATTCTCTTTGTATTCACAATTTTGGGACCTTTACAGGGACCTGGCAGGTAACTTTTCGGGAACGTCCGATGGTTCCCGAGAAAAGCGGCGTGGTGAAACTACAGCGGCCAACCTAAAGGCTGCTGCAGTAAATACCACAGGGCAACCCTTCAAGCACGTCGCCATGACCCGCCAGTCAAGAGCAGACACACGTCCACTACGTCGACGATGTGCTGCTGCTTCGACTGTCGAGTATGCCAACTACGCCACGGACGTGCAGCCTTTTCGCCTCCTAGGTACAACCACTACGCTAAAATCTCACCACCACTTCGGCTTCCAAAGTGCAGGTTCAAAAACCACCATGTGGGAAAGATGGAGGCCCCACCTACGGGCTCGTTGCCTCCCTCAAGATGGGCCCGAGGGCTGCTGTCAGTACCCTACAGACCGGGTACCCCGTCGTGGAAGGAAAAAGACAGCCCAGGCCTCGCCTCCCTGCTGAGGCGGGTGCCAACGTAGCCACGTGTTCTTGGCCCCGAGGTCAGTCCCGAGGCTTCCACGTGCGCTTGGGCTATGAGGCCCACAGGTGCCCTTGGTTCCGGCCTGAGCCTCCCCGCTGAGGCAAGGTCCGGAGCTGCCACGTGTCAGTGGGATCTGAACCTCCACCCTGCTTGGGAGGGCTCCAAAGCCGACACGTGCCTTTGGCCCCAGCCGAGCCTCCCCACTAACGTGAGGTCCGGAGCTTCCACATGTCGGTGGGCTCTGAACCTCCTCCCTGCTGAGGAGGACTCTAGAGCTAACATGTTCCCTTGGCACCGGACCGAGCCTCCCCACTGAGGTGAGGTCCGGAGCTGCCACGTGTCGGTGGGCTCCGAACCTCCTCCCTGCTGAAGAGGGCTCCGGAGCTGACACGTGCCCTTGGCTTTGGTCGGAGCCTCCACGCTGAGGTGGGGTCCGGAGCTGCCACGTGTTGGTGGGCTCCGAACCTCCTCCCTACTGAGGAGGGCTCCAGAGCTGACCTGTGCCCTTGGGTCCGGACCAAATTTCCCCGCTGAGGACTAAGGTTCGGAGCTGCCACGTGTGTCCCAGATCCGAATCGACCAAGGAGAGCTCCAGAGACGCCACGTGCCCCACAATCCTTGTGGGTTGTGGGTCGACAAAGTCAAGAAGGAAGTGCATTGTCAAGCCGTGCATTCAAGGCTCGCGCCTTCCCCAGAAGCATGGCGCACGGTGCACGCCTCCATCCTCCACCCGTTCGCCATTACGGTGACAAGACAGGGCGGCAAGGCATGACAGCGACACAGTGCCGCCCAACGGCATAGAGCTGCCCAGTAGAACGAGATGACGCGGCGACAATACAACATCTTTATCATCACCTGCCACATTGATAGGGGCGCTCAGAGCGCCAGGCTTAACTCGCCACCGACTACTCTACTCAGGGTATTGAAAACCCTAGATCATGTATAGGGTTCATATAGCTTCGGGATCACCTGTTGAACCCCAAGCTTCACTGTAACCACCCGGCCTTGGGCTATAAAAGGACCGGGGTGTACACCCAACCAAGAGTTCGCAACCCTGCAACTTGCACACTCATACACACGAGCAAAACAGCAAACACTCCCATGGATGTAGGGTATTACGCTCCGCCGACCCGAACCACGTAAATCTCGGTGTTCACCCGCTCTCTTGGGCCGGATCGCGCTAGGGACGCCAAGCCCCTCCAAACAAAGAACCTCCGTGGGCTGCTCCTGTAGCAGGTCAGGAGGAGTGTCGCTGCTCAAACTCTGACAAACACTATCTCTCATAGATTCATTTGTCAATTGTGAGAGACACGTTGGTGAGTCCAGAAGCATGAAAGCATCAAAACATAGGAAATCATGATCTAAAAACTAGTGCGGGCCATGCTTGTAAGTGTTTGGTGCACACGATGGCCATATGAGTAGAAGGAGGGATACTGGAGATAATGACGGGAGAGGATCTGGAGGTGGGATATGAGAGCGACGACGACAAATTCAATAGAGGCCATGATCAACGTGGTGCCGGCCACAAGGAGGCTACCATGGGTTGTATGTGTGTGCTCTCAGCTGTAGGGGGCACGGGGATGCTGTAATAATGGAGCTTATATAATTTCTCATTGGTTGCGAGAGGAGGGAACCCGATCATGAGTATGGAGGAGGGACATTGGCACGACGATGTTTGTTTAGTATTGGCATGTGAGATATGCATGTAAGAGTTTAGTGCACTCAGCGTCGAGGGTGACAAAGGTTGTGGTGCATGCGATAGAAGACAAGTGCGCATAGAGATCATGGTGTGCATGATGTGGTGTGATGGATGGTGGGCCCCCATAACCGGTGTCTGAACCTTGAGGTGTTTTGTGCATGTGGAGGCCTCATGTACACCAGAGGCGTCAAGTGCAAGGTGCACTTTTGCATAGAGAATGAGGGACATCGGTGACATCAACAATTACAGATCTGTAGACAGGATGTAGGTGTGATGACCTGATGAAAAGGACAGTGACGTGTTTAGCAGAGTTTGTGACCTAAGCAGTCTCAACCGCATTGAGGCTATAGAGAGCCATAAGTGTGTCTTGTGTCCTTTGTCACTGGTTATATCTAGGCACAGGAATTAGTGCGGATCCAGTAGAGGGACGTAGGCGTTGCAACAATGAGGGCAACCAGGTTAATCAAATGCCATGGTGGATTGGTCGTAAGTGATGTCGGTAACAAACGTAATCTCTGACTGTAAAGTTTGAACATAACGTCTTGTATGTATCAGTTCTATGTGGGTACCAGAATGAACATAACGTCTTGTATGTATCAGTTAGTTTTTACTGTTCTTTTTTAACTTAACATTGATAAAGTCAATCAGACAAAATAATAATCTCTGCATTGATTTCACAACTTGGTGAGTTAGTCACTGGTATACATACATGAGACCTCAAGTTCGATTCTTGTAAAGTACAGTATATCTTGTCTATATTAACGAGCTTATAACCTAGCGAAAAAGACCTAGCTCCCCTTTTAAAAATCCCCCTTCCAAAAAAACGCCGGTGGTAATAGAGCAGTAAAGAAAAGATTGTATTATTTAGGGATTTTCTTGTATTGGTTTTCATTTTTCTGACATTTTTGAGCTTCTAGACCGAACAATGTTTCTCTCATGGTTCAACAATTCTTATCTTATACAATCATTTATAGTGTGAGAATGTTTTGACTTTCTTTAACGGTTTATCTCTTACGGTTGTGTAAATCTCTAAGCGATCATGAGTTGCGAGTCTTGTTAGATGAGGTTGGGCATGGTATCACTCCATATTTGCCCATGTCATTACAATACTAAAATCAACCTATCATATTCATTTATCTAAATCTATCAATCCATCGTGCTTTATCTCATACGCCACTTTCCTATTTTATTAGGCCTCTGTAATGCTCCTTTGTTCTGCTCTTGCAGAGATATGCAATATTGTGATGGAAGGGTCATGTTTGCTCTTGATGAGATCATTGTTGCTTATGGAATTAAGGTCACTAATTCTTCTTTACTCTAAGAAATTCACAATATAAATAAAGTATATGGTGAGGTGACAATCCATTAAGGTTCTCTAATTGTTTTAGCAAACTTCATGTCCGTTCATATAAATTGTACCAACTAACCAAAAAAGACGCCTTTTTACTTAGTTCTGCATGTTCCTTATTTTATTTCCTTATCGTCATGCAAGTGGTGCTTGACGGATAAATATCTCACTATCATATATATGACACTACAACTATACAACACTCCTCATTTTCATGGTATAAATAAATAAAATAAAAAATTGAAAATAATATGTCAATAAAGATGGAGAGAGGTGAAGCACATAGTAGTTATAAATGAGTTAAAGTAAGAATATCCTAAATAGGAAAACTACTAACATCTGCCCTTTGATATGTTAGTAGAAAATAAGTTTCAGCTCCATACACTTTTGTATTCATTTAACACATATACACTTTTTTTGCACGTCTTTCATTTATTGGGTAGTGCCATGCACTTGACACATGGCTTCAAAGCACTCAACACGGCAGGTCAAATATACATTTCTCTGCATGCATTTTATGATTATAATTAATGAGTTGAGTGCTTCAAAAGAAGAGAGTACCTTAGAGAATGGAAGGGGTGAAGGACAAGATAACAAAGATCCCCAAGGTAAGTGACGAGGGATGCTCCAAAATAGGCCGAGCCCATAGAATATGATATAGATTCTGCCTTAGCATGAAAAGCCTGGTCAAAGAGAAAATTATCGTATGAATTATGAACATATAAGTAAAGAAACAATCATCTCAATATTAGATATGGCAAGTAAGAGATAGAGCTAATAAAAACTTATCAAACCTGTAACCAACTCGGGACACACTCTGAGACGCCTCATCACCTACAAAAGGAGAGAAAGGGCACCGAGGTAAGACATCTCATATCCTTGAACCCTCTGATACATCCTCTATTAGATCCATAGATACTCATACATGACCATCATTGTAAGCATCAAATTGATAAAACATCATGAGTAGGAGTAGAATATGGTATCAGAGGCAGATGTCTCGAGTTTAAATCTTGACAGACGTGATTTATTAAAATAAATTATAACCGACTCCTATTCCACGTTTGCGGATCAAGAGAGCCATTACGTGAGGGAGAGTGTTGAAATATAAGTGAATAGCCCACCCTTCCGCATCAGTTTAATATTTTGGGTGCAACTGGTTGGTGCATACTAGTTTAACATTAATTCATCACGAGAGTCTGAACCTGGGTAATCCTTTTCTGCCTGTTACTGCTAGAATCACCTTCATATAGATATCCACCAATTTTTTAAAATCTTATCTATAAGTATTAAAGGTGCAAAATACCCACAATAGTAAGTACATGTTAGTCTCCTTTCGTGTACATAGGTGGATCAATATGGGGATTTGAACAAAACCCTAGTGGCATGTGAGTACATGAAGTAGGTAGGACGTTTCTAATGTATTGACATAAATGAGATACTTGTCAGGTTAGCATGGGAAAAGAAACCCACTTTGTTACATTCTAAAATTTCAACCAATCTGGGACCATGTGAGACTCGGTTTAAGCATAGCCATTGTTTCAAGTAGTATAAATAAATCATGTTCCACCCAAATACATTAGGCGTGCTTAAGTTTTTTACTTTGATATTTCTGAGTCGATGTAGGGGTTGTATAAAACCCTCCCTAAAATTTTGTGAACATAATTTGATGTTTCCCAATGGAGCCTAGCACCAATACACATGGCTGTGACATCCTGCAGGCCCTGTGGCTCAGCAGGGAAGCACCGGAAGAGATCATAAGGATCCCATGATCGTGCTGACACGTGTCATGCACCAATACCTCCTAAATGTTCTCATGACCCGGCCAACATGCAGATAAACTCCACCAATCACACCACTGCTACACACACTATCCTTGCATGCGCACTTACTAGGACACACCCAACACATAGACACTACCTGAACAAACCAATGGCACACACAAGTCAAGATTAATCCTAACAAAGTCCCTCCTAATCTTGACTTATATTATTATAATTGTATCGCTCACACACCCACACGAGCACGAGAGTACACATAATTTTTTTTGCAACCAACACTATGTGTGACGCACAAGCTACTTGCATTATTCCTTCACGACACTTTAAAGTAATGAAGGTTCTTCATCCGTAGTTATGATTAGTGTTTCTATCATTTTTTGGATGTGAACATTCTCTAGAAAAATACCCAAAAACACCACAACTATAGCTTTTACTTTTTTAGATGGAATCTTATTATTCTTTCGAGTCCGCCATTCGGCATCTATGAGTAGGAGCTTACCTTTAGACCCCTGCCCCGAGTGTGCTGTGAACAGTGATTCTCGAAGGCCTTTAGCCTCCTAAGCGTCTCCTCAAAGACATCTTATTGACATTGCAGAATTGCTCGATCACCGCAACGGCAGTATAGAGTTCATCTAGGACAATGTCGAGGAGTTTCTTGACCAGGCCTACATCGTCATGTGTAGCGACGAAGTTAGTGTACCTTGCTGCCATGCCGCTGAATTGCCGGCGTAGTCGTCCAACGACTCTTCCTCTTTCATACGCAAGACGTCAAACTCTCCTTTCAAAGTAGAAACCTGTCTTGTCTTGATATGCAAGATGAATCTTGTCTTGAGGCTGTCCCAAACCTCTTTCGTCATCTTCTTTGTTGAAACCTACAAAAGAATTTCCTCTGACAACACTTGAAGAAGTTGTGCCCTCACCGTCTTGTCCTTACACATGTCCATCTCGCCTTCCGCCAGACATATGGCGTCCCAAAGGCCATGCGTATCAAGGATGGCCTCCCCCTTGATAGCCCATGCGGTGTAGTTCATCAAGGACAATATCGCGTATGCAAGCGAAACACCACTGCTTCCTCCGGCACCGTGCGGAACCAGCAGTGGCGAAGCTATAATGAAATTGATGGTGGTGCCATATATCTTGAAATGTTGTGTTTTAGAGGGGTTAATTTAAAATTTAAGGGGTGCACTACTGGTGATTATGAGCTAATTACTCCTGAAGTTATCTTTTAGCCTGGTGCATGTGCACCAGGGTAGCAGTACCTAGCTTCGCCACTGGGAATCAGTGCCATAGAGTCGTCTATGCTGTAACATAGGATCTTAAACTACGCCCTGAATACCACTAGGAAATTACCTTAAAGCGTCATTGAGAAATAATGCATGTAGTATGTGTATCACGTGTGGTGCTCATTGCAAAGAAAATTTCTGCGTGCTCTCGCGATTGTGTGTGTGTGAGCGATACAACTTTAATAATCTGAGTCAACATTAGGAGGTAATTTCTTAGGATTATTCTTGACTTGCGCATGTGTAAGATTGGTTTGTTTAGGCAGTGTCTAGTTTGTTAGGTGTGTCCTAGTAGGTGTGCATGCTAGGCTAAGGAAAAAAAATTCTATGCAATGGTGTTATAAATCTTTCCCTGTGCAGCACCTTTTAGATTAATGGCATGTTTCCCTCGCATAAATCTTAAAATAGTTGAGGGAAACAAATTCGTCGGTTAATATTTTCTATTTCCCACTCAACTGCTTTAAGATTTGTGCTAGGGATACATGACAGTAATATGAGAGGTGTTGCACAGGAAAGGTCTTTCAAGGTTAATATTTCCACTTCTACTACATGTTTGCCAGGTCTTGAGGACAAGTAGGAGGTAGTGGTCAATCCATTTTTGTTACCATGCAGGTGGGAGACTGACTGGATGCAGGAGGAGGCACCAATAACTTGCTCCATGCATGCAGGACTCGCCGCATCCACTGAGAGTGAGTAATTGCTGCATGCATGTGTGTATGTGTTAGTTAGTTAGCTTCGGAGTAAGAAGGGGTCCACGTGAGGTATGACAGTTGGCTTAATTTGTTGCTCTCTAGGTGTCCTTAGGGCTACATAAGCCAATGTAACTTGTTTCTTCAACAAGGAGAGAAACTAAGGGCCAAGGCGTTCGTGCGTCAATTGTTAGTGCTCCATTTTCTACCTCATGTGTGTGAGTGAGTGGCTACAACAATTGGTATCAGAGTTAGACACACAATCTTGGCACGTGGACATGACGTGGTGTGAGGCCCATGAGCCAACAATGTGTGATGGGGAGATTGTTGTGAATAGTCCCACATTGGTTGTGCGGGAGACTTGTTTCAACTTAAAAGAGGTGAGACTCTCCTCATTAGCTAGCTTTTAGGGTGCACCGATTATTTCTCCCGATTGGACCAACAGCATCCGTATTGGGCCGATAGTGAACATCAAGATCCACACTGATACCAAACAAGCCATGAGGCGGTGCGCCTTGGAGTTCATGACGGCCATGACTCGTGAGGCTGCGCAGGTAGCAGGGAGGAAACTCGCCTGACGGTGTCCCGAGACAACATCATCATTGTATTGGCTCGCCTTGGTCTCAGCAACTACGTCAGCCCCGTCGTACTGCTGCTTCACCGCTACAGTGAGTCCCAGGGAATCATGCTACGCTGTTGGCATGCTGAGCTGCCCCACAAGCGCCGGTGACCAGAGTGGCTTTGTAGGAGTAGATATTGCCGGCTACCACAACCACCGTGGAGGACTTGCTTATTGGACTTCCGGGAGAATTAATCAACACATTTTTCCTTAATTATTCTCGAATATGGGTGATTATATGTGTAGCTCAACAGAATTCTAGTTTAATACTACCCCTAGACTCCTACTCTAAATAGAGATGGACTTATAATCTATCTCTAACTCTATCCAATGCTAGAAAAACTAGATTAACTCTAACAATCACACCTTAATCTTGTTTTCTAGATCACACTCACACTAATTAGGATAGAGACACATTTCCATCCTAAACGCACTTTTGGGATGGACACAACTACACCCCCAGTATGTCATATCTTCTTCACCCTGCACATCTCAACTTGGGATGGACACATGTACCCTTTGATGATCACATTGTCACCCTGTGCACAAATTTGGATTGGGCACATTATCAACACCAGAATGGGCCCATCCTCATCCTACACTCGATCTCAAAATAGGCACATCTTCATTCCGATCACATATCGAGATGGTCACATCTTCATCTCGAGCACACCTCACTGTGAGATAAAAATAAAGCTTCTTTTAACATTAGAAGCGTCATCTCATCTTCATTTTTATTTTTGGAACACTTTTTAGCAAAGTGTCCAAGTTTTGGACAATTGAACCATCGAATCTTCGATTTGTCAAATTTCTTCTTCTTCTTTTGACCACCGTCTTGAGATTTCCACTCCTCTCTTGTCAAAAGAAGCTTCTCTCCACCCTTTTGCCTATCTTTCTCACTACTCCTACCATGTTAAAAGGAGCCTTTCTTCATGCTATTGGTTGTTGAAGACATGCACACGTTTCTCATGTGTATTAAGTCTGTGAACGAGTTCCTCCACGGTGATCACCTTCAAGTCAACTAATTGCTCAATGGTGGATGCAACAATAAGAATCAAAGGTAGAGCTCGTAGCAATTTCTTCATGATGTAGCTTTGTTCACCGTTTCCTCTAAGAGCAGGAATCTTTGTGACGATGATCATCACCCTTGTGGCAAAGTCGTCAATGGAGTCATGTTCATTCATACGCATTAAATCAAACTTGTTTTGAAGAGTTTGAATTCTTGCTTCCATCATGTATTCTTCACCCAAAAACTTCATCTTTATCAACTCCCACACTTCTCTCGTTGTCTCCTTCTCAGAAATTTGCATGAGTGTATCTTCATAAATAGTATGATAGATGGCCTCAAGAGCCATCTAATCTTGTTTTGGATCAATGTTACTGTTTAACACCTCAACAGATTCCCATATCTATTGTACTTTTAGAAAAACCTTCATCCTCATAGCCCATATTGTATAATTGGTCTTTATTAACAAGTGATATTGCAGCGCTATTGATTTATCCTCATATCACGTACAACTCTTGTGTATGTCCAGTAAATTAACAAACAACCTGTGTGTGCACTTCAGGTGGCTTTAGCAAAAAAAAAAACAGCAACCAAGTTCTGGGTCGAACCCGGCCCAAGCCATTTCAGCCAAATGGCCAACTATTGAAGGGCCTAGCCAGCGCGGCTAAACCTCCTCCAACCCTAGCAGCCGCCGCTTGGAGAGCGACCTTGGGACGCTGCCCACGCCTCAGCCACGAATGCCGCCATCGTCACGGCGGCACCGAGAGTGGCCAACTCGGTGTCCGCCTCTTTCCGGGAGCAGCTGGAGATCCCACGGGAGTTCCACGTGTTTGCAGGTCCACACACGCTTCCATACTGGCGCAACCCTAACTGGGGCACTGTCGAGCTGCGGTTGTTGGTGGGCCGCCCTTGTCTATCCTTCTGGGACCTTCTCATCGCCTCGGCCCCAATCTCTCTCCCCTGTCTAAGGTACGTTTGATTCGACCGCTGCTCAGCCCAATCCATATTGGATTCGTGATTCGCCGGGTTCGAGCTTATTCTTACTCGTGTGCATGCCTGAACCTGGATCTAAACCTCGCTGGCTTGAATCCCGCTGCTGCACGCGTAGATCACGCCCTCTGCTACACGCGCGCCTTCAGCCCCTGCCCTGATGTGTGACTCCCTTTCTATGAATTTTTATTTAATTATTCTCAAATATGGGTGGCTGTATATATATACCCAATTATAATACAATCTTAGTCTAATACTATCACTAGACTCCTACTCAAATAAATATGGACTTGTGATCAATCTTTAACTCTATATTATTTTAGAAAAAACTAAACATTACTACAGTCGCCGGAGCTGGATTTCACGCTGGGTTGGCCCTACGGGCACCGTGTGACGCAACAGAAGTGGGGTTGCACAAGGACGTGTACGAGGTGTGGCGGCCTCTAGATTTGGCGAGGCAATGCCACCAGTTGGTGATAACCAGGGAACCATTGTAGCACTAACCTCTTGCAAAGACATGGTGTCCTGTAGCGACCAGTTTTCGCCTGTCAATCGAGTCTGTAGACCCATGTGGATCAGATAAATACACGAATCATCCGTTCATGGCTTGACGTGACCTCTGAGCTTGCACTCCACACCATCTGGGAGGGCAACGATTGAGACATATGAGAGGCCTGACAATGCTGAAGCCAATGTGGCAATGTCACTCACAGAGGACATGAGGTAGAGCTCGCTGCCATCGACAGGATAAGAGACCAGGACCGGCGTCAAAGGTAAAAGGAGCTTCATTGCAGGTGAAGTAAGGTTGTACCAGGTACCCTCCTGCTGTTCATGGACGTAAAAATTGCTCGTTTAAGTTTCTTCCCCAATTCCCAGGTTGTGGCGAATGCCATACCCTCGATGTTCAAGGACGTGGTCTGGTGGAAGAACCCAGTGATCGGTGGCGGTGGGAGGATGACGGCGTCTCTTGCAAGGTTTAGCGAACTGAGCATCGCACGGGCTGCTCACTCTGTTGTTTTTAAGCTGGATGTGGAGGCAGCTGTTCTGGCGATCAAAGATGGGCGACGGCATCATGTCTTCGTAGATCGATGAGGAGGCGACAAGACAGACGGCAGAGGCGAGCTACAACGGTGGGTGAGGTGTCGGCACAAACATGGGAGAGCCGAGGCGCATGGGTGTAGAAACTCAGGAAACGTGGCGGGTGGAAGTCGCAGAAGCGATGGGGGAAGGTCAGGTCGGAGGCGACGCTTAGCCCGCGCCAGCAAACGAGGGCGGAGCCGACGAGGCGAATTATGATCTCTCCGTCCTCGACTTCAAGCACCAGATAATGAACCAACAAGCTAAAACAGATCAATAAACATCGTAAACTATACAAGTGAAATATTATTTAGGAAATCAATAGAACATGGCCCTGCAACATCAGGTGAATCCTCGATGGAGAGAGCAGAGGTGCTAAAGACATACTGTAATGAATGTCAGAATAGCATCTCCTTTTTGAATTATGATAATGCTGTTATTAATGATTGTTTAAACAGTGTTGGAATAAACATAGGGGCATATGAGCATAGCATCAATACAGCAAATAAATAATTTGAAATCAAAATAGATGCCAAAGATATGGCACTTGCGAAGGAGGAAAAATAAATTGAGATATATGAGGAACTAGATAAGTTTATACTTAGTAATATTTATGCAGACATAACAAGGTGGTGATGGACTATAACTGTGATCTAGACGATCATAATGAAGTTGAAGTCCATAAATCCGAGCCTCTTTATAAAAAGAATGGCAGATATAGGAAACATAAAAATACAAATCATTGTAAGATGAAAGAAATTTTATGTAATAGCAATGGGTTTAGGGACCCAATGAAACATATATATGTGTCGGATATCACAAAATAATATAATATCAGTTTCATAGGTATATCGGAGACGGGATCTAGGAATTTCACACCGTCTTTCCTGAAAAATTTATGTGCGGGTTGTGATTTTATTTGGCACCAGTGGGCAGGTCAGAAGAGATGTTTTGGGGATTGACCTTAATATATTCCATATAGGTGCGATAGACCAAGGTGATTACTACATAAAGTTTCACCTTTGCACTAAAGCATCTAGCTTTAAATGGGCGTTAATTATGGTTTATGGACCAACTCAACCTCAGTTTAAACATCTCTTCCTTGCAGAACTTGCCAACATGTGCTCAAAAGAAAAATTACCTTTATTAATTGGTAGACTTTAACATATTGAGATATCCAAGAGAAAAAACATGCAAATTTGAGGGTAGATGGCCATGTTTATTCAATGCGGTTATTGATGGATGGAACTTAAGGGAGATGGATATGTCTGGTATACGGTTTACTTGGGCAAATTCTCTACAAAATCCCACGTACGAGAAATTGGGTAGGATTCTTATTTCCATGGTATGGGAACAAGAACACCCTAAAGCTACTGTAATTCCGTTAACCAGGCAGATTTTCGATCATACACCTTTACTTTTAGAATTGGGTAACACACAACCAGGCAGTGTTGATGTTCAAATTTGAACTAGGTTCGATGTTACGGGATGGATTCAAAGATTTAGTTCAGTCTATTTGGGAAAAAATAATAATACATATAATCCCATGGATAATTGGCAGATTAAAATACAAAGTTTACGGCAATATTTGATAGGATGGGCGAAAAAAAACTAGTGGTATACACATAAAAGAGAAAAAAGGATTTTGAATGCTGTTGATGCACTGGATAAAAAAGCAGAATTTTTTTTACTACAACTTGAAGAGATCAGACTGAAACTAAGTTTGCAAAATAGATTGACAAAACTTCTGAGGGAAGAGGAAATGAAATGATACCAAAGAGCAAAAACTAAAGATTTACTAGAAGGTGATGTTAATACTAAATATTTTCATTTACTCGCTAATGGTAAATATAGGAAGAAGAAGATTTTTAATCTTCAAGAAAGAGACACTCAAATTAGTGGTGATGAAGAATTGAAAAAAAATACATTACTGAATATTATAAGAAACTCTTTGGTCCACCGGTGGATAATACTTTTTGTTTACAAGAGGAAAGAAGAGAAGATATACCAGAGGTGTCCAATGAAGAAAATGCCTACTTAACCAAAGAATTTACAAAAGCAGAAGTTAAGAAGGCGATTTTCCAGATGGAACAAAACAAGGCACCCGGCCCGGATGGTTTTTTGGCTGGATCCTACCAAGAATTTTGGTAAATAATCAAAGATGACCTGTTGGCGCTATTCCATGAATTCCATATCAGCACCAGATTCATATATAGACTAAATTCTGGCACAATTATATTACTTCCAAAGTGTGTGGAGGCCATTAAAATACAGCAATATAGACCAATTTGCCTTATCAATGTAAGTTTTAAGTTCTTCACTATGACAAATAGAATATTGACGGTGGCACAGAAAGTAATCAGTCCTACGCAGACGACCTTCCTACGTGGTAGGAACATTATGGAAGGGGTGATAATTCTTCATGAAACTATACATGAGGTGCATAAGAAAAAACTCAATGGAGTTATTGTGAAATTAGAATTCGGGAAAGCATATACAAGGTAGACTGGCAATTCTTAAGACAGCTTTTGAAAATGAAAGGATTTTCATCTCTTCGATGTGATTTGATTGATGCCTTGATGCCTTTATGATTTGTGGACATGTAGGTATTAAAGTCAATGATCAGATTAGTGAGGACTTTCAGACGAAAAAGGGTCTACGACAAGGCGACCCATTATCTCCTATTCTATTTAATATAGTAGCTGATATGATAGCTATTATAATTAACAGAGCTAAGGAGAATGGGCTGGTTGCTGGAGTAGTTCCCCACCTGATCGATGACGGTTTATCCATATTGCAGTATGCAAATGATAATGTAATTTTCATTGACCACAACCTAGAACAAGCCACCAATCTAAAACTGATTTTTTGTGCTTTCGAGCAACTATCCGGTTTAAATATTAATTTTCATAAAAGTAAGATTTTCTGTTTCGAAGAGGCTCGATTGGCAGAACGTGAATACTCTAAACTATTTGGGTGTCAAACAAGGAAATACCCATTCAAATATTTAGGTTTTCCGATGCATTTTAAGAAATTAAGTAATAATGACTGGAAAATAATTGAAGGTAGATTTGAAAAGAAACTTTGCAGTTAGAAAGGAAAACATTTATTAGTGGGTGGCCGGTTGGTGTTAATCAATTCTTTGCTAGCTAACTTGTCAATGTTTATGTTATCGTTTTCTGAAGACCCGAGAGGGGTTCTTGAAAAACTTGATGAATTTAGGTCCAGATTCTTTTGGCAGGCGGACAATCATAAGAAAAAATATAGATTGGCAAGATGGAACCTAGTATTCCATCCAAAAGAATAAGGTGGCCTTGGTATACAAAACGTTGACGTGCAGAATTATTATTTATGAAGTGGCTTTTCAAATTTATTAATGAGGATGTGATGTGGCAAACACTACTAAAATGTAAGTATTTTCGTAATAAGACGATTGGATAAAAACAAAGAAGACCAGGTCATTCATATTTTTGGTCTAGTTTGATAAAATTAAAGGATAATTTTATTACTTTTGGCTAATTTCAAGTGGATAATAGTCTATCCACTAGATTCTAGTAGGATAAGTGGCTAGGTAACTTTAAACTGAAAGATAGATTCACAACTTTATATAATATTGTAAGACAGAAAAATTCTACCATCACTCATGTGTTTAATTCCATTCCGCTAAATATTTCTTTCTGAAGAGGAATGGTAGATAATAATTTAGTTAGATGGAACAGACTGGTAATGTTGATTGCATATTTCAGTCTAAATCACACTGATTACGTTTTTAGGTAAAGTTTACACCAACATGGAATGTTTCCGGTTAACTCCATGTATCGAGCTATGATATCTAATGGCAATGTGAGGAGGAATAAGATGCTGTGGGCATATAAATTACCACTAAAAATTAAAATATTTTTGTGGTACTTAAGTCATGGGTAATATTAACCAAGGATAATCTAGTGAGGCGAAATTGGAAAGGAGATAAAAAATGTATTTTTTGTATGCATGAAGTTGTCACTGTGCTAGATTTTTGTGGAGGGCTGTTAATATTACATTTTCTATGAATACCCTGGTATCTATTCCTCACTTGTTTAACAGATGGGTGTCATCTTTTCTTCCCAGTTCGAGAACTTTCTTTTTAGTTGCATCTACATCAATTGTATGGGTGATATGGTTGTACAGAAATGAAATTATTTTTGATAATGCTCCAATAAAAACTTATATGCAGGTACTTTTAGGGCCACGTACTGGTGTCGTACATGGGCGCCACAACAAAGGCATAAAGAAAGAACCAAGAAACTGATTGAAGCTTGTTGCGAAATTGAAGTTTCAGCCATGAGAGTGTTTAGTCATTTTGGTTGGAGCTTTAATAATATTTGTATTGGGTGTTCCGTGAGGATTAGTTTTAATTGTAATAAAAGGTTATAACCTCTTTTGAGGGGAAGGTTGGGAAGATCCCATTATCTAAACATACATCAGGTGATGCCCTTTGCATGACTTATTTCTTGCATAAATGTTTGCTTTCAGACACATCCAGGTTATTAATATTTAGAAATTGTTTTTCCGAACAATGGAGAATTATTTAAAGAAACAAGTTGGGGAATAGATTTGGGCCCTCCGATCGAGCGCTTTGGCCGGGCCTATCCGTGCATCGTCTTATAAAAATAAAAAACAACTTAGGGCATAGAACATGTGTGCCAAAACATGATGGACCGCCACCGCGGATGCACAACTACGTAGGACGATGACGAACCCAGCTCCACATAGGGGTGAAATATGGAAGGAAATATCCCGGATCATCCAATACCGTTTTTGAGAATTATCGAACCGTTTTTTGTTTTTAACGAAATTGTATGAAAATTGGCCGAAAACCAAAAATGAAAATTTGGAAATCGGAACGAAAATGACTTGGGCAGATTTTCGACCGAATACTAGGAATTTTGTATTTATTTGGAAATTTCTGAACAATTTTCGTTTTTATTTCCGAAACAGCAATGGGCCTTGGCACAATGCTTAATGGTCAAGACGCTGAGAGCCTGAACCGAAGCATCCCTATGTCAGGCAGGTCCAAGGGTGAGGAGATGCCGCCAGCCAAGCAGTGGAGCACCGAACCCTAATTCTGTAATCTATCGCGCTCGCGCCGCTCTGAGCCCTATCGCCAGGTTACCTAGGCTCCGAGGCAACGAGGCTCCAACGTCTGACGCACTTGCTAGTGTGAAGTTATTATCATTATTTGCTTTTGTCATTTTAAATAATAGTGATAATACTTTGGCCTTTAGGGTTTTATTTTCGAAAAAAATCAAACCCTTCCGATATCGACATGTTTTCATTCTGATATATCCGTTTCCGATATTTCTGAAATTTCCAATACCATATCTGTTTCCGATTCCAACGTCGCACGGTCAGGCCATGTCCTCGTGTGGAGGGATCACGCCCTCGAGGCCTTGACATTTTTGAGCTTCTGGACCACCAATGTATCTCTCATGGTTGACATAAGGAATTATGAGTGGTAGTTCTTAACTCACATAATCATTTATCCGTGCAAGTTTTGCAAATTTGTAAGTGATATTGAGTTGCAAATCATGTCAAATAAGGCTGTGTATTGTAGTATTACCCTACATTCGTACACATCTTTGTCATACTAAAACATACCTATCATCATCATTTCTCTAAATCTAACCGTCCATCAAGCTTCATCTCTTAGGCCACTTCGTCCCATGGGCCTCTAGATCGCTCGTCTATTCTGCTACTGCAGACATATGCTACAGAGAATTTGTCCTAGGGTACAAATACATTGGAGGACGTGGAAATAAGGCTCTTGTATGCTTTTGATGAGATCATGGGTGATATAAGGCTACCTATTCTTATTTATTATTAAGAATGTTTCAATATAAATAAGAGTATCTTGTGACATTACAATCCATTAAGCTTCTCCAATTGTTGTAACAAACTTCATATCCGTTCATATAAATTGTCTCAAGCAGCCAAAAACTGAAACTTTTTTATTTGTTTCTGTGTGTTTCTTATTTTCTTATTATAGCCATGTAACTCATACTGTACACATAAATACCTAACTATCACGTATATGGCAGGCAGATGTACAAAGCCTCTCATTTCCATGGTATAAATAATTAAATTTGAGAACAATATGTTGACAGCAAGGTGAAGCACATAGTAATGAAAAATAGGTTGAAGTTAAGAGTATCTGCCTAGATATTTTAGCAGGTAATAAATTCCAACTCCATACACTGTATCCAATCAAAACAGATACACTGTTTATAATTTTATTCATATCTTGCATTTATTATACAATGTCATGCACTTGACACATGGCTGCAAATCATCTTATAGGGCACCCCAAATGTACAAGTCTTTGCATGTATTTTATTATTATAAATAATGAGCTGGGTGCTTCAATAGAAGAGCACCTTAGAGAGAATGGAAGGAGGTGAAGGACAAGGTAGCAATGCTCCTCAAGGTAAGTACACGTTAGTCTCCTTACATGTATGTAAAGAAGGGGTTTCTAACGGATTTGCATGAACTAGAAACGTGTCAGGTTAGTGTGGAAAAAGAATACCGTCTTGTCGTATTCTGAAATTTCAGTCAATCTGAGACCCTCTCGGACTCGGTTTAGACGTAGTGATAGTTTCAAACATTATAAATAAACCATATTCTGTTACAATCTATTGGGTGTGTTTAAGTTCTTTTACTTTGATTTAGCCTAGTCGATGCAGGAGTTCTGTAAAACCTCTCTGAAATTTGGGAAACATAATGCAATGTTTCCAAACAGAGTCTAGCACTAACACGTATGGCTGTGACATCACTACAGGGTCCCGTGGCTCAGCAGGTATCGAAGCACCGGACGAGATCACAAAGATCCCCATCACTGTGCTGACACGTATCATGCATCAAGCCATGCCGGTGAACTACAAGATCAACGCTGACACCAAGGAAGCCATGAGCCGGTGCCTCTCTCAGTTCATGGCGGTCGTGACCCACGAGGCTGCTCGAGTGGGAAAGGATGAAAGTCGCCGGACAATGTCCGGTGAGGACATCATCACCGCCTTGGATCGCCTCGGTCTCAGCAACTACGTCGGCCCCCTGTCGCTGCTGCTTCAGCGCTACCGTGAGTCTCAGGGAATCGTGCCACGCAGTTCGCAGGCCGAGATGTGCCCGCCAGCGCCGGCGGCTGGGCTGGCTGCGCAGGCGGGGGTACCGCTGGCCGCTGCGGAAATGCTGCAGCCGCCAGAACTGGATCTCACGCTGGGGTTGGCCCCGCCGGGGCCGCATGACGTGACAGAGCTGGGGCTGCGCCAGGACGTGTACAAGGTGTGGTCGCCTAGAGCTGGCGAGGCGATGCCACCAGCCAGCAAAGACAAGTGAACCGTTTAGTTCGCTTGAGGTGAATCCTCAAAAGGAATAAACACTCGAGGTTATTACTGTGGAACCTCACGAGAGCTAAAACCTGCTTCTTTAGATCCGTTTGGCCGAAGTTAAGCCTTTCCAAATATGTATCAATAAATATATGCTCTCTTTATGGTGACTCTTGTCTAAATAAAATTGCTTGATTATGCACAAAGATCGGGCCATGTCTTATGACCAAAATGAAAGAATTTTCAGCCAACGAGTTCCTCTTGCCATTGGTAAGGGCGACAACGTGACGTTTAGAGCTCATATCCTTGGTCACTTCCTCCTTCCGAAACCCTGCAGCCTCGGTCGACTGACTGGCCATCACCGGCCTTTCAGCGACGGTTTCTTTTAACTGACGCTGCAATTGGTTGGTCAAGTATAAATGAAGCTGTAACATATTCCGACCGCTAACCTACCACCAACACCTCGGCCAGCAGCAACAGCATGCGCATCGAACAAGTGGCAACCTTGGAAGTTGCAGCTTGTTTTCCCTTGCGCCAGTAAGTTGTAAATTTAGAGTTTGATTATTTCCTTCCATAGCTAATCTTTTTTCAATTAACCTTCTTTTTTTAAGTACTGTCTACTCAACTACTTGGTACAGAGGCTTTGTTATTATTCTTTTTTACGAGTGTGTAAGACCATCCAGGCAACTGTTTCACTGTTACAAAAAATTAATTGTTAAGACCATTGTGGTTTCAGCGGAATTTGCATTGGGTTGTTAGTTCGATTGTTTTCTTCCAAACCAACTGAATGCAAATCCACTACTAACTGAATCACCACGCCTTTATTTTGTTAGAACGCGCTGCTAATTAATCCAACGCCGGAGCTGCTCCCTTGTCCTTCTTCTTGCGCCGTTGATACTGGAGCCCACACATGACACAAGGATTAACAACTGGAAAGACGGGAGCATCACCAAGGGAATCAGTTTGATCCAGGACCTGTATATATTCCTTTGGTGTTTCAATATACACTTCCTCTGTTGGAGCAGGAACACACTCCTGATCAGCTGCAGCACGTAGGAACCCTGAGCTTGCGCCGGAATTGTGTCTACTCCCGGGATCGCACAAGAACAGAGGAAATGGAGAAAGACAGAGTGTTGGACCAACGCCCCATATAGCAGAATTACACATGGATCACTGAGTCCACGATCAGCCTATCACACCACATATTCAGCAACAACTCAAGCAGTCTCGGCTGAGGAACCGGACGCACGCGCGCACGCACTACATGCATGCACTGAGTCCGTTACATAACGTGACACTCATGTAACAGCCCTTACTCAAATAACAAAAAATGCAGAGTATGCAACGAGATTACTAACATTTCACCCCCCCCAAATCTTGTTGCATCTTTATCACTCCCATTTGTTGCCAAATTTTAACCAACTTCACCCTTCGAAGGGCCTTTGTCAAAATATCAGCTAACTGACACCGAGTGCCAACATACTCATCTTCACCTTGTTCTGTTCAACACATTAACGGATATAATAAAGTCGAGTATCAATGTGCTTTATTCTCTCATGAAATTTGGGATTCTTGCTTAACTCGATGGCTGCCTTGTTATCCACCAATAACTTGAACTTCAGGGGTTCTACCTCAAAATTTTTTCCAAGTAGCCTGCTGAGCCAGATTCCATGACAAACTGAGGTTGCAGCTGCTATATATTCAACTTCACATGAGGATAATGCCACAACTCGTTGCTTCTGTGAATTCTAAGTGACCAAGTTGTTGCCCAAATGTATGCCGTTCCTGTGGTGCTCTTTCTATCATCTACATCCCCTGCTAGGTCACTGTCACTATATCCCATAATGTTCAGAGAATTCAGTTCTCTGTACACTATCCATATTCTGAGGTGGCAGCCACGTACCTCAATATTCTTTTCACTGCTACCAGTGAAGATCAGATGAAGCTTCCATAAACTGACTTACTAGACCTACTGAGAAGGCAAGATCAGATCTGGTATTTTCACAAAACATCTCAAACAGCCAATAATTATTCTGTAAGTTTTGGCATCTACTGGTTTTCCTCCATATGTCTTGCTGAGATGTAATCTCTGCTCCATGGGTGTGTCACAAGGATTACAGTGCTTCATGCCTGCAAGTTCAATCACTTTGACTGCATATGCCTTTTGGCAGAGGAAGATCTCACCTTTTGTTTGTTTCACTTCAATGCCCAAGTAATAACTCAGCATTCAAAGATCACTCATCATTAAACTCCTTTTCATTTCTTCCTTGAACCCTTTGATTCTTTCACTGTTTGGCCCACATATTATCAAATCATCAACATAAACCCCCAATCAAAAGTAAGTCTGAACCTTTACCTTTCTTGTAAAGTGCATGTTCAGCTTCTGTTTTTCTGAAACCGAGCTTGGACGATTCCCTGTCAAGACGATCACTCCAAGCTCTTGGAGCCTGCCGAAGACCATAAAGTGCTTTTCTAAGTTTCAGGACCTTCTCTGTGTTAAATATAGAAGTGAATATTTATTCATAGAAGTGCATAACTATTCTTAGAAGAGCATCATCTATATTTGGAGCTGTGTCTCCTTGTCTGTGTTAAATATAGAAGTGAATATTTATTCATAGAAGTGCATAACTATTCTTAGAAGAGCATCATCTATATTTGGAGCTGTGTCTCCTTGTCTGGTCGTGTGCTACAAGCCACGCATGTAACCTGCCATGTATTGCTTCTTCTATAAATATGAGAGGATCTGCTCCTTTGAGGGCAGGCAGCGCCATTCATTTCAACATGGTAACAGAGCCATAATTCTTCTTTCCAATGACCACCACCAATTCTTCCTCCTCCTTCCCCGCCACCACCTCTGACGCCATGAACAGCACCATGTCATCTACCTTTGTCCCTATCCACCATGCCGTTACCATTCGCCTCAACAAAACTAACTACATTCTGTGGCGCGCGCAACTCCTCCCATATCTGAGAAGTACCAAACTGATCGGATTCATCGATGGGTCCATTGTTGAGCCCCCTAAACTCGTCCCGTCTTCCACTGCCGAAAGTGCCGAGCTTGTTCCAAATCCGGCTCACAGCAGGTGGTATGATCAGGACCAGCAACTCCTTAGTGGACTTCTCTCCTCCATGACCGAGGAGCTACTTCTTGATGTGGTGTCTGCCTCCACCGCCAAAGAAGCCTGGGACACGTTGCAGCGCATGTTCTCCTCTGCCGTGCGAGCCCGAACTGTCCAAGTTCGCATCGACCTCGCCACCACGAAGAAGAGGGATTTGTCTGCTGCTGACTACTTCCGCAAGATTAAGGGGTTCGCCAGTGAACTTGCTGCTGCTGATGCCCCTCTCCGCAATGATGAAGTTGTTGCATATCTCCTGGCCGGTCTCGGATCGGATTACGATCCGTTCGTCACATCTATTACGACCAAGACCGAAGCTCTCTCCCTCGACGACGTCTACTCCCACCTCCTGGCATTCGAGGCTCGTCAGCTCCAGAACCAGACCGAGACGCGACTTAATATTGGCGCCTCAGCCAACTTCGCTGGCCGCGGGGGACAAGCGCCGCGTGGACGCGGTCGCGGTGCACCGCCTGGCCGTGGCCGTGGACGTTGGCTTGCACCGTTCCAGGGCCGCGGTGGTCGATCTGCTCCAAGCTACGACAGGCCGAAGCGTCCGTCGTGCCAGATCTGCGGCCGTGAGGGCCACACGGCGATAAAATGTTGGCACCGCATGGACGAGTCCTATCAGGAGGAACAACCCTTTGCCGCTGCTGCTACCACTACTTCTTACAAGGTCGACCCCAACTGGTACACCGACACCGGGGCTACTGATCACATCACTAGTGATCTAGATCGCCTAGCCCTCCGCGAACAATATCATGGTGGTGAAACCGTTCAAGTTGGCAACGGGGCAGGTTTGCAAATTATGCATATTGGTTCTTGTTCAATTAATACTGCTACTAGATCCCTTGCACTAGTAAATGTTCTTCACGTTCCACATATTTCCAAACATCTTCTTTCCGTTCATAAATTAGCACGTGATAACCATGTCTTTTTTGAATTTCATCCGTATCATTTTCTCATAAAGGACATAGCAACGAGGCAAGTACTTCTGGAAGGAAGATGTGAATCCGGTCTCTATCCCATCAAACTCTCCGACATTGAGTCCTTCAAACAAGCCCTCATCCATGTCAAGACGTCTACAGATCAATGGCATGCTCGGTTTGGCCACCCCTCTACCCAAGTTGTTAGGTCTATCTTAAGTTTGAATAATCTCCCATGTTCTAAAGAGTCGAGTCACACCATATGTAATGCTTGTCAATTAGGCAAGAGCCACCAACTTCCTTACAATAATGCTATTCATCGTTCTACATCTCCTTTAGAACTTATTTTTTCAGATGTTTGGGGTCCTGCCCCTAAATCTGTTGGTGGTTATAGATATTACATAAGTTTTATTGATGACTACAGCAAATTCACTTGGGTTTACTTGATGCAAGATAGAACTGAGGTTCAGCGTATTTTCTTGCAATTCCAAGCTCATGTAGAACGCCTTCTTGATACTAAAATCAAATGTGTTCAATCCGATTGGGGTGGGGAGTACCAAAAACTTCACAATCAATTTTTTCGTTCTCTTGGCATTTCTCATCATGTATCTTGCCCCCACACCCATCAACAAAATGGCTCGGCCGAACGCAAACATCGCCACATTGTTGAAACCGGGCTTGCCCTCTTAGCTCATGCATCAATGCCTATAAAGTTTTGGGATGAAGCGTTTGCTACTGCTGCTTATCTCATCAACAGATTGCCAACCCGCGTAATTGATAATTTATGTCCTCTAGAACGTTTGTTCAAAGCCCCACCCAATTATAATATGCTTCGCATCTTCGGTTGTGCGTGTTGGCCCAATTTGAGACCGTATAATCAACACAAACTCTCATTTAGATCCAAGGCTTGTGTTTTTCTTGGGTACAGCTCACATCACAAGGGCTACAAGTGCCTTGACGTGGAATCCGGTCGCGTGTATATTTCTCGTGACGTTGTTTTTGATGAGGCTAAATTTCCCTTTGCCACTAATCCTTCATCCAACGTTGAACAACCACAAAATATTCCAACCACCCAACCAAATCGTAGCAGTTTTAGTTTGAACACTAACAATGTGCATTCGTTGCCTGCTAACCCTGTGCCTGCAGCTCTCTCTGATGCCGAAGATCACAGGCGCCTGTCGCCTGAACCTCTTACGGGCTCAGCGCCGACATTCCCTGCTGACGCAGGTGCTACGGCCTCCGTGCCCCGTGTGGACCAGGCGGCCTCGGGGTCTCCGCCCTCCACTCCCCGCGCCCGCGACCCACCTCCAGATGAGCGTGCGCCCGTGTCTTCTCACCACCCGACAGAGGTTTCGACTGAGCTGCCACTTGTCGGCTCACCTCGCGAGCCGTCTGCCTCGTGGGATCCCTCGCCTGTACGGCCCGCGCCAGCCATCCAATCTGGTGCAGCCGTGCCAGCAGCTCCCGCTCATCGTTACGGCACTCGTCTCCGCAACAATATTAAGCAACCTAAAGTCCGTACCGATGGCACGGTGACATATTCAGCAGTCCGTACCTCTGATGAAGAACCAACTTGTTATACCAATGCCAAGTCTCATCCACTTTGGAGGTCCGCAATGAATGAGGAGTTTCAAGCCCTTCTCCAGAACAACACTTGGCATCTCGTTCCGCCACGTGCCGGCCTCAATGTCATTGATTGTAAGTGGATATTCAAGTTGAAGCGTAAGGCTGATGGCTCGATTGATCGCTATAAAGCCCGCCTGGTTGCAAAGGGCTTCAAACAACAGTATGGTGTTGACTATGATGATACATTCAGCCCTGTGGTCAAACCTACTACTATTCGAGTTCTTTTATCTCTTGCTGTCTCTCGTGGTTGGTCTCTTCGGCAAATTGATATTCAGAATGCATTTCTTCATGGTCATCTCAATGAAGATGTTTATATGAAACAACCACCTGGTTTTATTGACTCAGATCATCCTACTTATCTTTGCAAGCTGGACAAGTCATTATATGGCCTTAAACAGGCCCCAAGAGCCTGGTTTTCACGTCTTAGTGGCAAGCTATTACAGTTGGGCTTCTATGCTTCTAAAGCCGATGTGTCTTTATTTATCTTTAATAAAGGGGGCATTCAGATGTATATTCTCATCTATGTGGATGACATTATCATTGTCAGTTCCTCATCATCGGCTACAAATCGTCTTCTTGCCCACCTTCAAGCTGACTTTGCGGTAAAAGATCTCGGTCCCCTGAGTTACTTTCTTGGTATAGAAGTGCATCATACTTCAACCGGCCTCATATTGACACAACATAAATATATTCAAGATATTTTGAAGCGCACCAACATGGCCTACTCAAATATTGTCTCCACCCCCATGCTCCCTACGGATAAGTTGATGTTAGCAAGTGGTGATCCTCTCTCCACCGAAGATTCTACACGCTATCGGAGTGTCGTTGGCGCTCTCCAATACCTCTCATTGACTAGACCGGATATCTCATTTTGTGTGAATCGTGTCTGTCAATTTCTTTCGGCGCCAACAACTACTCATTGGGCGGCAGTCAAACGCATCTTGCGTTATCTACATGCCACTTCATACTTGGGTCTCTGCATCACAAAAACTGAGTCCTCATTACTCAGTGCTTTTTCAGACGCGGATTGGGCTGGCAATCCGGATGATAGGCGCAGCACCGGTGGTTATACCATTTTCTTTGGAGGCAATCTCATTTCCTGGAGCTCTCGCAAACAGCCTACTGTCTCTCGCTCAAGTACGGAGGCCGAGTATAAGGCGGTTGCTAATGCTACCGCCGAAGTTATATGGATTCAAGTATTGCTGCGCGAACTCGGGATTTCTCAACATCGACCGCCAAGTTTATGGTGTGACAACATCGGGGCTACTTATCTATCGGCAAATCCGATATTTCATCGGCGCACCAAACATGTTGAAGTGGACTATCATTTTGTCCGGGAGCGCGTGGCATCTCGACAATTAGAGGTTCGGTTTATCTCCTCCAAGGATCAAATAGCCGACATCATGACCAAGCCTTTGCCGGTCACTGCCTTCTGCAATCTTAGGCGCAATCTGAACTTAGTTGCACACCGTCCAGATTGAGGGGGGGTGTTAAATATAGAAGTGAATATTTATTCATAGAAGTGCATAACTATTCTTAGAAGAGCATCATCTATATTTGGAGCTGTGTCTCCTTGTCTGTGTTAAATATAGAAGTGAATATTTATTCATAGAAGTGCATAACTATTCTTAGAAGAGCATCATCTATATTTGGAGCTGTGTCTCCTTGTCTGGTCGTGTGCTACAAGCCACGCATGTAACCTGCCATGTATTGCTTCTTCTATAAATATGAGAGGATCTGCTCCTTTGAGGGCAGGCAGCGCCATTCATTTCAACACTCTGGATATTTCTCATCTGTGAAACCAGGAGGCTGTAACACATAGATATCCTCTTGCAATTCTCCATTAAAAAATGCAGACTTAACATCCATGTGATGTATTTCCCAATTTTTGTTTGCTGCTAAGGCCAGAATCACTCTTACATTTTCCATTCGGGTTACCGGGGCAAAGACATCATCAAAGTCTACTCCCTACCTTTGTGCATAGCCTTTTGCCACCAATCTTGCCTTATATCTCACAATGTTGCTAGAGGGGTCTCTTTTTACCTTGAATATCCACTTGAGACCAATGGCTTTACTCCCTGATGGCAGCTCTGTAAGAGTCCAAGTCCTGTTCTCTTGGATGGATCTCAGTCCTTCTAGCATGGAAATTTTCCAATGCTTATCTTGAATGGCCTGCTCCACATCACTTGGTTCCTCTGCTGACAAGAGACAAAGTCCAGAATATTCAAAGTCTTCCACAGGTTCCATTGCACTTAGTACATTTGAAACTTTTCTGAATCTCTGAGGCACCCCCTCAATATTGACCTCCTGCCCAATGGAAGGAGTTACCCAGTGAATCCCTGCAGGTGGAGTCAATTGATCATCATTAAGTGGTGTGCCCGGTATTGCAGCTTCTGAACAATGATCATTTTCAGTTCTGCCCATAGAAGTTTCAGTGCTAGTGGACCACTGAACTTCAAAGTATAACACCATCTCCTTTTCACCTGAATGAACATCACTTCATTTCCAGGGTTTATTTTCATCGAACTTAATGTCTCTAAATACTATCACCTTGTGATTGGTGGGATCATAAGTCCTATAAGCCTTGGAGTTTGCCTCATAGCCCAAAACCCCCACTGCACTGATTTGTTGGATAACTTGGTGGTGCTAGGTCCTGCAATTCTAACATAGCGGTACACCCCGGATGTCTTGAAGTGCTTCATAGAAGGCCTTCTCCCTGTCCATGCTTCATAGGGAGTTTTCCCTTAGAGACTCTTTGTTGAAGATCTGTTAAAAATGTGAACTGCCTCCCCCCAAAACTTAGCAGGGACCTGCATTCCTTTAAGCATGCACCTAGCCATTTCCACAATGGTTTGATTTCTCCTTTCAACAACCCCATTCTGTTGAATTGTATAAGGTGCAGTAAAATAATACTTTACTCAAGAATCTCCAAGATATGCTGTGAACTGATTGTAATTAAATTCCCCTCCTCTGTCAGTTCTGAACCCCTTCAGTCTTCTTCTCTCCAACTCAGTTTCAGCTTGGGCCTTGATCAGCTTAAAGTAGTGAAAAGCTTCATTCTTTTCACACAAAAGTTCAAGCCACATAAATCTGCTGAAATCATCCACTATGAGCAGAAAATACCTCTTGCCACTAGGTGTAGGAGGACTTATGTGACCACAAATGTCACCATGGAAAAGATCAAGTCCCTTCTTCTGCTCTATACTCAGACTGATGAGGAAATGGTTTTCTGTGGTGCTTTCCAAGCACACAACCATCACATACTTGCTCTATTTTGTCAACCACTGGGATGCCATAAGCCATCTTCTTCTTACCCAAATCTCTCAGAGCCTTGAAATTCAGGTGAACAAACCTTGCATGCCATAACCAGGCCTCATCATCAGTCTTGGACAGTAAACATACCGGTTTCACCACAGTCAGGAGAATGTTTGCTGAACTTGCAGTCTTGATGATCAGAGTGTTGTCACTCCCAAATATGCAAAGAAAACCATTCTCCATGACTATCCTGCTACCACTTTCAACAAGTTGTCCAAGACTTATCATATTAGTCTTCAACTTGGGAATGTAAAACACTTTGGAGAGTACCTTGTGCTCCTGTTGATGGCCTCTGAAAATCACTGAACCCTGTCCACTGATCTGAACTGAAGAGCCATCTCCAAATGTTACTTCTCCTTTGAGACTCATCAAGGGATGCTAGAACCGATTTAGTTCCAGTCATATTGTTACTAGAACCAGAGTCAAGATACCACTTTGTTTTTCAGAGTTTTCAACTGACTGAGCTTTACTGTCACCTTTCAGTAACATGGGTGTAAAAGTCCCAAAAATGTAAATGCAATAAACAGAGGGATTGGATACCGTTATGTGTGGAATGCATGAAAATGGGACTTACAAAAACTTTATACACGTGATGATGCACATGGGTGTCCAACCAAATGAGCTCTCACGTTCATTTGAAATGTGTTAAGCCAAGGTTGAATTAAACACCATGTGTAAAGTTTTCATGTCAGCACTGGGTATGCCTGTGGCGGACCGGAATCCGCTCATCCAGGATCGCAGAGGGTGGTGCCGCGCGATGCGACACCCGACAGCACACGTCATAAGAACATAATATATTACATGGGAAACAACTGAAACTGTACAAACAGGTACAAACTTCAGTTACAACTATTGTTTATGTTACACAGCGGAAGTCTACACTACACAACTCACGCCCGCCTATCTAGCAAAAGTTGGTTGCCCAGCCCTAGGGGAACCCACACTAGCTGCACTCCTCAGCTCAGCGCAGCGTGTACGGCTCCCACTCAGCCGTGGTCCCCGACGGAGGGTAACCCTCGCCGGTTGACTCGTACTCCGAGTCCGTGGGTGGCTCCTCACCTGAAAAACACTTAAGCAGCAACCATGAGCACGAAGGCTCAGCAAGGCTTAACCGACTCACCTAAGCATGAAACTCTACATGAGGTATACCAAGACATAGGTTAGTAACATTTCAGCAAAACGACACGCCTACAAGTTCATCCTTAGTTCATCTTTTAGCAACAAGTTAACAGTTCATGAAATCTGAAATTTAGTAAGCAGTATTTGGTGGCACACATGTAGCAATACAATTATATCAATCAGCATCATTGAATCAACATATTTCATCCATTAGTCTACGTTACGACGCAGTGAACAAGCGGTACTCGTCACCGCGAGGGACGGCGAATCGACTCGATATACACCTGCAGGGAAAACCCAAAGAGCACGTCACGTACGCCCACCCGTGGAGCTGCACAGCACGCTCACTCGATGTCGTACGGGACAACCTTTCACCCAACAGCCCAAACGTCGAACCGGTCGCACCGAAACGAGCAGGAGGTTCCCCACACGGAGCATCTCTCTATGCCCGTTGGCAGATTTCCACCTTGCTGCCCTCAACCTACACCTATAAATCGGTGTGCTATGCCTCGACGCCCGGAGGTTTAGGCTACATCGGTTTATCGGGGCCCATATATCCGATATGCCTTCGGTACGTTCAATACTTGTTCAGCAGGGCCGCACACGGATCGGTCCTCAATCGACATGGACAGGGCTGCGCACACAAGACTTCCTCTTGCTGCGCCATAGCCCCTGCCTAGTCTCATTTTCATTATTATAGAGATCTCGCATCACTCAACCGAACCCGTATGCCCCAATGCCTATCTCGCGAGTAGATTCCAACTACTCGACTTGTACCGAAGCCCTATGACTCATTAAGCATAGCCTGTCTACTCGAGGTCCTTGACACTACCCTCACTCTTTTAGGAACCTTTGGTTATGCAAGTGGGGTTTCATTCATCCTATACCTAATGCACATACATACTTCATATGACACATGTAAACAAAGTAAGACTTATAAAAGGGTTAATGCAAACCGGGGCTTGCCTTGTTGCTGCTGGTCAGTAGTTAGTTCCTCGTCCGGAAGAAGGAAGTCCAGCACTTCCGGAGTCTCTTCTTCAACGCCTACACGTTAATGAAATACTACATGTTAATTTAGATGCAAATGTGAGTTTTAGAGTAAGACTTCTAATATTAGTTCTAATAACCAGCCTCTAACACCTGGAACTTTGTTTAAGAATTTAAAGATGAACTGGGGTTGGTGGTTTGGCTTGGACTTAATCACATGGTTCAATGCTAAGTGGTTTTCCCCCCTTTTCCACATTAATCCCTTAAGTGGTTAACAGGACAGGGGTGATCTAGAGCTCCAATGGAGCTGAGAATTTTTGTGTGAGTTCCTTGTCGCAAGAAGACTCTCTGGACCAAACATTAGCACTTTTCATGGAGTGGTTTGCTCAGAATAATTCTCTTGGCAAATCAGCAAGGACGAATTTATTCTGAGGTAATACCCCTGTTCATGCTCAACTTAATGAACTACAATTTCAATTATAGCTCATAGAGTTTGCCTGAATTTTCCTAACATTTTTGGGGTTAAGAATTGCCCAGAACTGAATTTCCAAGTTTTGGAAATTCTCTGAAAATGTTTCTGTATTCAAATGAACACAGCACCTTCCAATTTGAATTGCTCTGACCAAATCAACTCCAAATGGTCTGAAACTCTTACAGGGGTTTACTAATGTCCTAAAGAACATTCTGGCAAAATTTGGGGATTTTTGGATGAACCAAACTCCCTCTAAAATTCTTTTGCTGAGAAGCTTTAAAGAATTTTCCAGAATTAATTAATGGGTTTCATACAAATTGGGTTGTATATCTGGACATAGCTAGGCAAGATGAATCCAACCCAATTTGAATCACTAAATTTGGAGCTACCTAGCAAAAGTTATGGGGTTCTAAAGTTTGCACTAAAACTGGAAATTCCAGAAATGTTTAAATCCTGCGGGTGGGTCCACGTACACGTGTCGACCGCTGGATCCGAGCCACACGGGGCCACAGACTCCTTCCCGCGCGGCCGCACTGGATCCCGGACCACAGAGAATCCCACCCCTTTATTTCCAGCCGCTGACGCGTGGGGCCTACCCCTTCATCCTCCTCCGGCCACCCGCGCGACCCAGCCGCCGAGCTCGCCGGAGCTCTCGCCGGAGAGGGGTTCCGGCCTTCGGAGCTTGCTGATTCTCGCCTCCTGTGCCTATCCCGGCCTGGGGAACACGGTGGTGCCCTTCCTGGAGCTTGACAACGGCCGGAACAGGGCTCCCGACGGCAACAGCGGCCGGGAGCTCACCGGCGACGTCGAACTCAGCCTCCCCTGCATTTTTTTCGATGCGGTTTGCTCGGGGAGCTCCGCTGACACCTGCTGATCATGGATATGGGCACCGATCCCCGTGAAAACGGCTGCAACTATGACCTCGTCGGCGACCTAGGCCGGATATCGGCTGTTGCTCGAAAAACTTGGATAACCGCAACCCTAGCCCATGATTCTTGCTGGTTTTCGATCCTAGGTAGTCGTGGCAGGGTGTAGATCGTGTGTTTAGCTCGGTACGCCCGGTGATAAGCCAATACTCGTGAATTTTGGGATTTGGGGGAGCTCGGCCTTAAGAACACCGAAGCGTTCCCGGAAGAAATTCTCCCCCGACGGTGCATGAAATGCCGAACGGTAAGGGCAGGCAGAACCAGCACCTTGTGGCGATCGTTTCTTGTGTTGAGCGTCGGGCAGGAGGAAGCCTGTGCCGTCCGGCCGCCGGCGATCAGAGGGCGGCGACTCTGGGTGAGCTGCTTCGGATGTAGGCGAGTGGAACCGAGAGGATGGGGAGCGAATTCTCGCCGACCAGGGTGCGATCACCTGTTTTGTAGCCGGCGCCCTCATCCCCCCGAGCAGGAGGTGGCGCGGTGGCTGCGTTGGGACGGGGTCGACCCCGTGCGCTGTCGGCCGCAGGGTGTTCGACCGCGCGCCCGAGTCGGTTTGCTCCCCAGGGTGGCTGACCAGTGGGCCCTCTTCTCCCCTCTAAATCTTTCTCCCCCCTTTCTTTTGTAAATATCCCAGCTACTGAGAATTGAATGGGAGACTTAGCCCCCAAGTATTGGTTTGAATTTGAGTTTTCAAATTCGAACTTTGTTTGGTTAAATTTGCTTCATGTTTAAACTGAAGTTCAAATTCAGTTTTGAATTATTGCAACTTTAGCTCCCGACAAGATAAACTCCAATAGGGATGAAAATTGGTGGGCTAACTCAGAAAAATGTGTTGAGTTTGAATACGAAGCTAACTTTTGAATTTGGGTGATGAAAGTTGCTGCAATTTGAATTTACATTCAAATTGGCCTCTTTTTGAAATAACCCAAAAGTGCCTCAAAAAGTGTTGAATTTGCATGAGCTTTGGACTGAACCTTCCCAAGACTTTTTAAATTCTAGGGGTGAGCTCAACCTCTCATGTTCATGTGTAGAAACCCTACTTTGTGAAAGTGAAGGCTTTCCCCTCTAATCACTCCTTTGATGGAGGTTACTTGCTCTTCACAATATTTCCTAAGATTTCCACAATAAAAACTGTGGTGTTGTGAGGTGAAGAAAAAGTTTTTGCAAGTCCCTTTTCTTGGGCTTTTACATGCCCTTTTTGTAAAGTTCTCATGTAAGAGGGAGTTTAAATTCAGATTCGAACTCAAATGTTCCCCTCAAGTTGCTGCCGAAAATTTGGAGTACACATGTATCCTCATAACTTTAGATTCAAGGAAATTCATGGTGGCCAAATTCTGATTTTAGGGTGGGCTAAAAAGGAGTTAAATATGGTCATTTCCAAATGTGAGCTGAATTCAAATTTGAAAGTGAACTTCACACTGGATTTGGTTTATTCAAACTTCAGACCATGTTTAAACTCCCGAAATATCGGATTTAAGGGATTTACATGAATGAAAATCTTTTGGAAACATTTGGAGCATAAGAAGAGGAAAGGAGGTGGACCCCACATGTCAATGAGCCACTTTAACTTGCTCCTGAAGACTTCCTCTGTTCAGTGTCGAACACCACCCGAGCTCTCACAGCGCGCCACCAGATGCAAGCAGAGGCCACCTCCTCGCTGCTTCCATCGTGCTGGCGACCAGATCGTAGAATTGAGTAGCTCTCAGCGTGATCTTTCGCTCACAAAAACAGCAACCCCGGGCGTTATTTTCCCCTCGCACAGGAACTGAACCGAGAGCGCCGAATTTAAAAATTTGAATACAATAGAAGGTTAACTCTCGGTAATCAAATTCAGTTTGTGGAAATTGCTGCGAATTTTGAATTTGAATTTAGGGAGCCACTGTTGTTTAGGGGGGGACTACCGGTGGGACCCACATGTCATTGAAATAGAGAACCATCTAATTTCTCTTCTGTGCGGGCTTGCCACCAAGGGGATGCGGAGCTCCACCGAGCTGCCTGTGTGCTTGCTCACCGAGGTGGTTCCCTCCAATCTTTGGCTGCACGGTAAACCTCGAAGCTGCAAAACACAAGTGCTCTTTCCCCTGCTCGGCCACTCCAAAGCACAGCGACTCACTCACGCGTGCTCACCCGAAAGAAACGTCGCCGCCTCCTCTCTGCTCGCATCGCCGATCACCATATGAGGATTGTGGCGCCTAGCTAAGTCGACCAGGAGATGCACCGGCCTCCACTGGACATCATCCGAACGTCCACAACTCATGTTCACCCCCCTCCGGCCGGTGCCGAGCCAATTTTTTCCCTCGGTGCAGCACTAAGTCGCCCTCACTGCCCCTCGTCGTCCGGCCAGTCCAGCGCCTCTCTGGCACAACCAACACCACCCTAAGGTGCGGCATGACATGTAGCTACTCCTCCCGAACTCCCATTGCTCGTTCCCACTGCCGGCTCACCGGAATTCGATGTTTTGCACCGGTGCACGTGATGAACTGGTGCCCCTCTGATCGGGAAATTCCTCCAAACCGCGTTATCGTTCCATATTCGGTGCAAGCCACAGCAACCCACAATCCTAGCAACCTCCCATAACAAAGCACACATAAAACCGGCCATCCCACGCCCCGGGCGACGAGAATTTGCCGTCGGCGGCAAAAACGGGTCGATCCTCCGCTGACCACCCTCTTCCCGCCGTTTGCTGCAAGAATTGGGTTGCATGTTCCACAAGCTCTAAGGGTGCTGTACGGCAGCTTGGACTGTTGAAATCAGCTTGGGACATGCCGGGCCTCGTCGGCGCCACGCCTCCAACCGCCACCATCGGTGCCGATCGCTCTCCCGGTGTTTTCATACATGGAAACCTTGCCCGGCTGCTAGGGGAGTGCCCGGCTGCTAGGGGACGGTCTGAGGATCACGTAGCACAAAACCAGAGGGAAAATGGTCGAGAAATGGTGGAGAACGGGGTGCGCCATGATCGGGTTCGGTCTGCGCGGTGCCCTGGCGTGAGGTGGAAGAAGCATCTGACAAGGGGGCCCCACTGTCAGTCTGTAAAAAGAGTTTTTTGTGGCAAAGTAATTCCAGAAAATGGTGCAACTTTGCAAGCCAATAACTCTGTGTAGAAAACTGCAAAAAGGGTGAGACAAATTTTGTTGGAATCCTTATGTAGAGTAATTTGCAGAGAAATAAATTGCTGGCTATGAAAATTCCCAGTATTTTCTGTGGAATTCTTTTTAGTAAATCCTTTAGGGATTAATTCCAGAAAGGATTCTTTATGAAACATTCCCAATTTTGGGCAGAAAATCCTTTTCCTAGCTCCTGATCTCCAGTAAAAATCTTAGGAATTTTGGGGCTGATTAATAGGGCTTAATCAGTAGGTTATATCAGGGTTAAATAAATTAGCTAAAAATCACAGAGTTTATTTCCAGAAAAATATTTGAAACTTCAAACCTCCTACAAATCCCTGCATGTAGAGTCTCATGTTTAGAAGAGTCGGTTAAGTCTTCCTGAGCCATCGTGCTCACGGTTACTATATTACGTTGTTGCAGGTGAGGCTTATGAGCAAGGCTGAGAGTTTAGTTATGAGTAAAACTTCCGCTGTATATTAGGTTTTGTAAAATACTTCCGCTGTTTTATGTAAATAAAAATTTGTATGATTGTTATTAATCTTTTCTTGTGTGCTGTAGGGTGCCACATTGCACGGCACCACCCTCTGCGATCCCGGAGCGGGAGGACCACGGGGTGGCCCCGGCAATGGGGCTCTGGTCTGAAGAAACCAGTAACAGAGCTGGTTGATCAGTCTCTGTTCTGGCTAGATGAGCTTATTCCTTTTGCTCCCGACATGGTCTTCGACACTCTTTGGCCCACTATCCCCAAATGACACAGTTCCGACACTTGCCCTTTCTGCGTGGAGTGCCCTCAGATGTGAACTTGGTGTTGCCACGGTGTTCAGGCTTTGCTGCTCCCTTGTTCTTCGGCAGTGCAGAACCACCATTCTTGTTGTTGCCAGAGGATGAATCAGGTGCCAACCAATGTTTGTACTTGTCCAGCCACTCCTCCTCAGCCATGAGCAACCTCCCTGCCTTTCCGACCACAGCTGCATTATTACCAAGGCGATCTTCCGCTGCACGGAGTCTGCCAACCAATTCCTCAACCGACAACTTGTTGAGATCCAACAATGTTTCGATTGACAAGGCAATCTGCATATACCGCATGGGATCAACATGCAAGATTTTTTTAACAATTCTCACCTCTTCAATTGTCTCCCCTAGGGTCCGAAGGCTGCTTGCAATGCCGGTGATTCTTATGGCAAAGTTATTCACCGTCTCTCCTACCTTGAACTCGATGTTTTCAAATTCACGCAGCAGTAGTTGGGCAATCGCCTCACGAATGCGACCGTCGCTGATTCTCATACTCCTCAAGCATCCCACACTAGCTTCACCGTCAGCTTTGCAGCAAGCGACATGTGCAAGTCGCTGTGCACCCCCTTCAAGATGGCCGCCAAGGCGAGCCAGTCTACACGGCATTCTACCTTGTACGATTCCACGGCGTGTCATAATTCTTGAGCCTCGAGGTTGACTTGCATCACGAGCGCCCACTGGTTGTAGTTGGAGCACGACAGCATCGGATAGACAAGCTAGGGATCCACTCGTCTTTGGTACCACACTCTCTACAGAAAATAGATTTTCCAGCACTCTTTCATCTCCGGCGCCGGTGGGTGCTGTCAGCAATGCTGACCTTGGCGTGCGCGGCATCGACATCTCCTTCTTGCATTAGCTCTGATGTCACGTGTTGAAGCAGGAACACACTCCTGATCAGCTGCAGCACGTAGGAACGCTGAGCTTGTGGACGGAATTGTGTCTGCTCTCAGGGATGGCACAAGAACAGAGGAAATTCAGAAAGACAGAGAGTGTTGGACCGGCGCACCTGCCTTCTCGTGTTCAGTTCAATATATAGCAGAATTACACATAGATCACTGAGTCCACTATCATCCTATAATCCGGTCTTTGTGGAGATGCAACTACTTCTACACACACACCACGCCTTCAGCAACAACTCAAGCAGTCTCAGCTGAGGAACCGGACGCACACACACACGCACTACACGCATGCACTGAGTCTGTTAAACAACGTGACACTCATGTAACAGCCCTTATTTAAATAACAAAAAATGCAGAGTATGCAATGAGATCACTAACATTCTCCACAGTCCTGCTCTTTATATGTACATAGAGGACATCATGTTCTACTTGTAAGAACACAAACTCGGCATTGTGTTCAACTGCCTGAATTTTAACAGCATTGGCATCGCTAAGCCCATGCTGAGGTTAGGTTTCATCCCCATTGTAGCACAAACCTCTTGCAAACAGATTGTATCCTGTAGCGACCAGTTTAAGGTGTCTAGTAGGTAGACCCAAACGCGAGGCTGAAGCTCTTTCACATGGATAAAATAAATATCTGAATCATCCGCTCCATGGCTTGATAAGTCCTTTGAGCTTACACTGCACACCATAGAGAGCAACTATTGAGACATATGAGAGACCTGACAATGCTGAATCCAGTTAGGCAACGTCACTCACATGGAGGACATGATCGGTAGAGCTCGCTGCCGTCCATGGGATGAGAGACTAAGACCAGGGTCAAAGGTAGGAGGATCCCCATTGCGGCTGAGGTAAGGTTGTACCTAGGGCTGGTAAAAGGACCAAAAAATAAACTAATAATATGAAGGATCGGATTGGATTAGTATCGGGTCAAACTTATATTCATTTTTAACTAATATTTAATAAGCATGAAATAAATTATGAAAGTGTCCATGGGTTGAGACCGTTTACCACCCCTAGTTGTACCAGGTACCATCTCAGTTGATGAGGTTGGGCCCAACTTAAGGCCCATCACTGGAAATAGGTGTTATTTATAGGGACAAGTCACATAATTGTCGGCACTAGACATCCTCTATTTAGTGGTAAGCTTTATATAGGCCGCCATTAAAAATCAACACACACCTTTCAAAGCTCATTTCACCAGCCTAGCCTAGCCTAGCCTAGATTGTATTAGTTTCTCTCTATATAAATGTGTCTAGGGTTTTCTCTTATCCCACTACCCCCTCATCATCACCATTCTCACTCTCCTCTAATCCCGTCCTCTTCCTCCCTACCTCAGCACGAGAGAAGCAGATCCACGACACTTGTTTGTGTGGTACTCATCAGATCCACTTGGCAGTCAAATAAAATTACAAAAATAAGGTATGGTTCAATCACGAGACAATGAGCCATTCTATCACTATTAGTAAAATTACACGCGAGCTTGATTTGGATGGTCATATTGATGGGATGAATTTCAAGCAGTGTGAAAAAATATGATTATCGAAAAGTAATATCACTCAACTGGGATGATTATATATTTCCCCATCACACATAAAAAAATGATGGTGGCCAGGGCTCTTGGATATCCCCTTGCAGTAGGTGGATGTACATCTAAAAGATGTTTCCTGGGCCCTAGCTGATGTCCTTATTGCACCAATGCATATAACCTTGGTTTATCTTACGACATCGATGTATTTGTACCTGAAACCATTGGGGCACTCATATCATGCACTCATTGAACCAACCATCATTGATGATGGGGCACTCCAACTTGATCTCAAAATACCATGTCCCACATGATATGCCACCGATAGAGCACATTAAGGAAATCATTGGGCTCTAACTTTATGGCCATGTATACACTAGAAGGGAACAAGGGTGCATCTTGCAGGAGGAAGTAAGAGGTTTCTTTCATTATGGATTTCCTCCCTATTGGCCTTGATGCTCTCAAGGTTGAGAACGGGTGCACCACTATTGGAAATTCTGGCCAAGGGCTCTTCCTTGTCAATGGCACACGTGTGGCTTGGTAGATCTGTCTTCTCGCTTGGTGGGCATTGAGGGCAGCCTCACTGGCAAGTAATGATAGTGTGTGTGTAGCAAGGAGGCAATTGTTTGTTATGATTAAACTTTTGAGAGACTTAAAATTTTGGTAACAAGGTAGGCGGCGTTGGTGTCGACAAGGGATGGGAGAGGTCAAACACATAGTAGCAATAAATGTTAAAGTTAGGCTATCTCCAACAACAAACACCAAAAATGGAGACCGATTCGCTCATTTTGGATTCCTTGTACTATTAGATTGGCAACTTATTTTGGGACTTCTCCAACAATGAACCTATTTTGGGTCACCATCAACTGTTTCTGGTAGGGCTATCTATTCGAACAAAGGGGACAAAGAGGAGGCAGAGCAACACATTCCAGCGAATCGAAGGCAGGGGCACTGCACAGGGCAAGGAGTCCAGAGTGGCGGGGTGGGCAAGGTAGACGGAGGGTGGCGTGGGGCATGGAGGCCAGAGCAGTGGAGTGGGTGAGGCTCGGGGAGGGCGGCGCGGGGCACGCAATGGGTCGGGGTGGGTGGAGCGGGGCAAGGAGCCCGAAGCGGCGGGCGGTCGAGGCTTGGGAAGGCCAGTGCAGGCGTGGTGGCTGGAGCAGCGAGGCCGGGGTTGGGTGGCACAATGTGAGGACCCCGAGGAAGCGCGACGACGAGACCAGGGAAGTGCGGCGCGAGGCGTGGAGGCTGGAGCGATGGGGCAGGCGTGGCTTGGGGATTGCGGTGCGGGCGAGGAGTCCGAAGTGCTAGAGTTGGGCGAGTGGATGCGAGGCAGAGAAAGAAGAAGTGGTACTTGAAATGGGTTTCCTACCTATATTTGGGGCACCAGAAAGGAGAAACTCAAAATGGGCTTCATGAATAGGTATTCTGTTGGAGGCAGTTTGGACTACTCTCAAGACCCAAAATGGGTTTGGGTTCTGATTTGGAGCATCTGTTGGAGACAGCCTTAAGAGTATCCTAATCAGGTGAACCATTAAAATCTGTCCTATATATATCTTAGCAGGCAATAAATTTCACTTACATGCACTTCCCTAGTCATTTGAAACAGATATTGTTATTTATTTTCCTTCCTACATGTCTTGCATTTAGTTGTATAGTGTCATGCACTTGACATATCACAAAAATGTGTTGTGTGTCCATGATGCTTAGCACCAGATCAACACCAACACAAAGGACGCCATGAGCTGATGCGTGTGGAGTTTTCCTGGGTCTTGACCAATGAGCGCGAGGCCACACTGGTGAGCAGGGAGGAAACTCCAACACATGGATAAAGCCGGTATTTGAGTTGAACACTATCTCTCATAGTTTCATTTGTCAATTGTGAGAGACACCTCGGTGAGTACAGAAGCATGAAAGCATCAAAACATAGGAAATCATGATCTAAAAACTAGTGCTAGCCATGCTTGTAAGTGTTTGGTGCACACGGCTGCCATATGAGTAGAAGGGGGGATACTGGAGATAATGACGATATAGGATCTGGAGGTGGGATATGAGAGCGACGACGAAAAATTCAATAGAGGCCACGATCCACGTGGTGTCGGCCACAAGGAGGCTACCGTGGGTTGTGTGTGTGTGTGTGCTCTCAGCTGTAGGGGAGCACGGGGATGCTATAATAATGGAGCTTTTATACTTTGTCGTTGGTTGTGAGAGGAGGGAACCCGATGATGAGCATGGAGGAGGGACATTAGCATGACGGTGTGTGTTTAATATTGGCATGTGAGATATGCATGCAAGAGTTTAGTGCACTCAGCGGCAAGGGTGACAAAGGTTGTGGTGCATGCGATAGAGGACAGGTGCGTATAGAGATCATGGTGTGCATGATGTGGTGTGATGGGTGGTGGGCCCCCAAAATCGATGTCCGAACCTTGAGGTGTTTTGTGCATGTGGAGGCCTCATGTACACCAGAGGCGTCAAGTACAAGGTGCACTTTTGCATAGAGAATAAGGGACACCGGTGACATCAACAAGCACAGTTCTGTAGGCAGGATGTAGGTGTGATGACCTGATGACAAGGATAGTGACGTGATTAGCAGAGTTCGTGACCTAAGCAGTCTCAACCGCGTTGAGGCTATAGAGAGCCTTAAGAGTGTCCTGTGTCATTTGTCACTGGCTATACCTAGGCACAGGAATTAGTGCGGATCCAGTAGAGGGACATAGGCGTGGCGACAATGAGGGTGCCACGTTAATCAAATGCCATGGTGGCTTGGTCGTGAGTAATGTTGGTAACAAACGTAATCTCTGACTGTAAAGTTTGAACATCACGTCTTCTATGTATCAGTTCTATGTGGGTACCAGAATATTTTATTAATATTATCCACAGAACCATCAATTAGTTAGTTTTCTACTGTTCTTTTTTAACTCACCATTGATAAGGTCAATCAGATAAAATAATAGTCTCTGCATTGATTTCACAACTTGCTGAGTTAGTCACTGGTAGACATACATGAGACCTCGAGTTCGATTCTTGTAAAGTGCAGTATATCTTGTCTATATTAAGTAGCGGTGGTAATAGAGCAGTAAATAAAAGACTGTTTATTTAGGGATTTTTCTTGTAGTGGTTTTCATTTCTCTGACATTTTTGAGCTTCTAGACCAAACAATGTTTCTCTCATGGTTCAACAATTCTTATCTTATACAATCAATTATACTATGAGAAGTTTTGAGTTTCTTTAACGGTTTATCTCTTACGGTTGTGTAAAGCTCTAAGTGATCATGAGTTGCAAATCTTGTTAGATGAGGTTGGGCATGGTATCACTCCAGATTTGCCCACGTCATTACAATACTAAAATCAAACTATCATATTCATTTCTCTAAATCTAGCCATCCATCGTGCTTCATCTCGTAGGCCACTTTCCTATTTTATTAGGCCTCCATAATACTCCTTTGTTCTGCTCTTGCTGAGATATGCAACATTGTGACGGAAGGCTCTTGTTTGCTCTTGTTGAGATCATTGTTGCTTATGGAATTAAGGTCACTAATTCTTCTTTACACTGAGAAATTCACGATATAAAAAAAGTATGTGACAATCCATTAAGGTTCTCCAATTGTTTTAGCAAACTTCATGTCCATTCATATAAATTGTACCAACTAACCGAAAAAGACACCTTTTATTTATTTCTGCATGTTCCTTATTTTATTTCGTTATCGTCATGCAAGTGACACTTGAAACATAAATATCTCACAATCATATATATGACACTACAACTATACAAAATTCCTCATTTTCATGGTATAAATAAATAAAATAAAAATTTGAGAATAATATGTTGATAAAGATGGTGGGAGGTGAAGCACATAGTAATTATAAATGAGTTAAAGTAAGAATATCCTAAATAGGCAAACTATTAATATCTGCCCTAGATATCTTAGTAGGTAATAAGTTTCAGCTCCATACACTTCCGTATTCATTTAACACATATACACTTTTCTTTCTTTTTGTACGTCTTTCATTTATTGGGTAGTGCCTTACACTTGACACATGGCTTCAAAGCACTCAACACGGCATGTCAAATATACATTTCTCTGCATGCATTTTATGATTATAAATAATGAGCTGAGTACTTCAAAAGAAGAGAGCACCTTAGAGAATGGAAGGGGTTAAGGACAAGATAACAATGATCCCCAAGGTAAGTGACGAGGGATGCTCCAAAATAGGCCGAGCCCACAGAATATGATATAGATTTTGCTTTAGCATGAGAAACCTGATCACATAGAAAATTATCATATGAATTATGACTAGATAAGTAAAGAACAATCATCTCAATATTAGATATAGTAAGTAAGAGATAAAGTCTAGTAAAAACTTATCAAACATGTAACCAACTCGGGACACACTCTGAGACCCTCCACCACCTACAAAAGGAGACAAAGGGCATTGAAATAAGACATCTCATATCCTAGAACCCTCTCATACATCCTCTATTAGATCATAGATCCTCATACATGACCATCATTGTAAGCATCAAATTGATAAAACATCATGAGTATGAGTAGAATATGGTATCAGAGGAAGAGATCGCGAGTTTGAATCTTGGCAGACGCGATTTATTAAAATAAACTGCAGCCGACTCCTATTCCATGTTTGCGGCTCAAGAGAGCCATTACGTGAGGGAGAGTGTTGAAATATAAGTGAATTGCCCACCCTTCCGCATCAATTTAATATTTTGGGTGCAACTGGTTGATGCATAGTAGTTTACCATTAACTCATCACGAGTCTGAATCTGGGTAATCCTTGTGTGCCTGTTACTGCTAGAATAAACTTCATATAGATATTCCAAATTTTTTAAATCTTATCTATAAGTGTTATAGGTGAAAAATAAGATACTTGTCAGGTTAGCATGAGAAAAGAAACCCACTTTGTTACATTCTAAAATTTCAACCAATCTGGGACCATGTGAGACTCGGTTTAAGCATAGTCATTGTTTCAAGTACTATAAATAAATCATGTTCCACCCAAATACATTAGGTATGCTTAAGTTTTTTACTTTGATATTTCCTAGTTGATGTAGGAGTTCTATAAAATCCCCCTAAAAATTTGGTGAACGTAATTTGATGTTTCCAAATGGAGCCTAGCACCAATACACATGGTTGTGACATCCTGCAGGTCCCGTGGCTCAGCAGGGAAGCACCGGAAGAGATCATAAGGATCCCGTTACCGTGCTGACACGTATCATGCACCAATACCTCCTACATGTCCTGCAAGATCCGGCCAACATGAAGATCAACTCCACCACTCACATCACTGATACACACACTATCCTTGCATGCACACTTACTAGGACACACCCAACACAATTGACACCACCTGAACAAACCAATGGTATACACACAAGTCAAGATTAATCCTAACAAAATCCCTCCTAATATTGACTTAGATTGTTACAATTGTATCGCTCACACACGCACACGAGCATGAGAGTACACATAATTTTTTTTGCAACGAACACTATGTGTGACGCACAAGCTACTTGCATTGTTCCTTCACGACACTTTAAAGTAATGTCGGTTCTTCATCTGTAGTTATGATGAGTGTTTCTTTCTTTTTTTGGATGTGGACATTCTCTGGCAAAATATCCATGAACACTACAACTAAAGCTTTTACTTTTTTAGATGGAAGCTTATTATTCTTTCGAGTCCGCCATTCAGCCTCTATGAGTAAGAGCTTACCATTAGACCCCTGCCATGAGTGTGCTGCCAACAGTGCTCGTCGAAGGCCTTTAGCCTCCCAAGCGTCTCCTCAAAGACATCTTATTGACATCGCAGAATTGCTCGATCCCTGCAACGGCAGGATAGAGTTTATCTAGGACAATGTCGAGGAGTTTCTTGACCATGCCTACGTTGTCAAGTGTAGCGACGAAGTTAGCGTACCTTGCTGCCATGCCGCTGAATTTCCGGTGTAGTCGTCCAACGACTCTTCCTCCTTCATACGCAAGACGTCAAACTCGCCTTTCAAAGTAGAAACCTGTCTTGCTTGTCTTGATATGCAAGATGAATCTTATCTTGAGGCTATCCCAAACCTCTTTTGCCGTCTTCTTTGTTGAAACCTACAAAGGAATTTCCTCTGACAACACTTGAAGAAGTTGTTCCCTCACCATCTTGTCCTTACACACGTCCATCTCGCCTTCCACCAGACTCATGGTGTCCCAAAGGCCTTGCGTATCAAGAATGGCCTCCCCCTTGATTGCCCATGCGTTGTAGTTCGTCAAGGACAACATCGGGTATGCAAGCGAAATGCCACTGCTTCCTCCAGCACCGTGCGGAACCAGTACAATGGAGTCGTCTATGCTGTAGCGTAGGATCTTAAACTAGGCTCTGAATACCACTAGGAAATTACCTTAAAGTGTCATTGAGAAATAATGCAAGTAGTATGTGTGTCATGTGTGGTGTTCATTGCAAAAAAAATTTCTGTGTGCTCTCGTGATTGTGTGTGTCAGCGATACAACTTTAATAATCTAATTCAACATTAGGAGGTAATTTGTTAGGATTAATCTTTACTTGTGCATGTGTACGGTTGGTTTGTTTAGGCAGTGTCTAGTTTGCTAGGTGTGTCTTAGTAGGTGTGCATGCTAGGCTAAGGAAAAAATTCTCTGCAATAGTGTTATAAATCCCTCCGTGTGCAACACCTTTTAGATTATTTTCATGTGTCTCTTGCATAAATCTTAAAGTAGTTGAGGGAAATAAATTCATCAGTTAATATTTTCTATTTCCCACTAAACTACATTAAGATTCATGCGAGGGACACGTGACAGTAATATGAGAGGTGTTGCACAGGAAAGGTCTGTTAAGGTTAATATTTCCACTGCTACTACATGTTTGCCAGGTCTTGAGGACAAGTAGGAGGTAGTGGTCAATCCATTACTGTTACCATGCAGGCGGAGACTAGCTGAATGCAGGAGGAGGCACCAATAACTTGCTCCATGCATGCAGGATTGGCCGCATACACCGAGAGTCAAAGCAGAGTAGTTGCTGCATGCATGTGTGTATGTGTTAGTTAGCTTCAGCGTAAGAAGGGGACCACGTGAGGTATGGCAGTTGGCTGAATTTGTTGCTCCCTAGGTGTCCTCAGGGCTACATAAGCTAATGTAATTTCTATCTTCAACAAGGAGAGAAACTAAGGGCCAAGGCGTTGGTGCGTCAATCGTTAGTGCTCCATTTTCTACTTCGTGTGTGTGAGTGAGCGGCTACAACAATTGGTATCAGAGTTAGACCCGCATCTTGGCACGTGGACATGACGTGGTGTGAGGCCCGTGAGCATGTGTGTGTCCTGTTATCCAACAATGTGTGATGGGAAGATTGTTGTGAATAGTCCCACATTGGTTGTGGGGGAGACTTGTTTCAACTTAAAAGAGGTGAGAGTCACTCTTCTCATTAGCTAGCTTTTAGGGTGTACAGATTATTTCTCCCGATTGGACCAACGGCTTCTGGTATTGGGCCAATAGTGAACATCAAGATCCACACCAATACCAAACAAGACACGAGGCCGTGCATCTTGGAGTTCATGGAAGCCATGACCCGTGAGGCTGCGCAGGTAGCAGGGAGGAAAGTCGCCTGAAGGTGTCCCGAGACGACATCATTACTGCATTGGCTCGCCTTGGTCTCAGCAACTATGTCGGCCCCGCCGTACTGCTGCTTCACCGCTACCATGAGTCCCAGGGAATCGTGCTACACCGTTGGCATGCTGAGTTTGCCCCGCAAGCGCTGGTCACTAGAGTGGCTTCCTAGGAGTAGATATTGCCGGCCGCCGTGACCACTGTGGAGGACTTGCTTGTTGGACTTCCGGGAGAATTAATCAACAAATTTTTTCTTAATTATTCTCGAATATGGGTGATTATATGTATAGCTCTAATTACAACAGAATTCTAGTCTAATACTACCCCTAGACTTCTACTCTATATAGAGACGGACTTATAATCTATCTCTAACTCTATCCAATTCTTGAAAAACTAGATTAACTCTAACAATCACACATTAATCTTGTTTTCTAGATCACACTCACACTAATTAGGATAGAGACACATTTCCATCCTAAATACACTTTTGGGATGGACACATGTAACGCCCAAAAATTTGCAAACTCGATTTTCAGGCAAATGGACGTGGTGCATGTTTGAAATTTTGAAGAATTGAAACTGAATTCGAATTGGAAAAAGAATCAGAAAATAAAAAGGAAAAGAAAAAGGAAAAGGAAAGAGAAAACCGGCATATGAGCCAATTTCTTCCCCTCCCCGCGCTCGGCCCAGCAGCATGCAGCCTTCACCCCACCTCCTCCTCTCACTGCAGCAAGGGCCCCGCCTGTCAGCATTTCCTTCTTCAACCACCACCCGCTCTTCTCTCCCGCGCCAGGGCTCCGCAGCCGACTCCGGATACGCCGCCCATGATTGCAACAACCTCCACCCCGAGCCGCCCCACGTGCCGCAACTCCCCTACGCTTCGGCGCCTATAAACATTCTCGCAAACCCGCCGTCATTCACCCCGGATTTCCAATTCTTCCGCCGGTGAGCGCTGCCGTCCAATTTCCAAATTCGCCGCGGTGGTCGCTGTTCCTCTGGGATCTAACCGTCTCCTCGCCTCACAGGAGCATCCCTGACACCTCGGAGCCGACGTCGCCCCTCTCGTCGTTCGCTGGTAAGGGCCGCCAACCGCCATCAAACTCCTAGGAAACTTGAATTTTGGCTCTAACTGACCCTCGGTGCTCCATCTACGAACAACAGTGAAGCTCTACGACCGAAAAGACTTGAAGAAAGCCGGACCCGAAAGCGTCCCGACGCCGTTCGCCGACGACCATCGTGCAGCGCCGTCGCCAACTGTCTTCCGGGCCCTTCGGATCCATCAAAACGCCCTAGGTGAGCTCCCCTAATCCTCCTCCATCGATTCACGCGAAGAAAACAAATTTCTAGAGCAGGTAGATGTGTTTTCGGAAAAACCTGACGAGGTCGCCAGCAAGAGCTGCCGAGCGCCGCTGCGCGCGCCTTTTGGCTCCGGCCGGAATGACGTGGCCTCCGGATCTCCCTTCATTTTAAATTGCGCGGTCAAAATTAGAACCCGGCGTACCCCTTCGATGATCTAATTGGGATCGTCTATTTAAAATCCTACGGTCCACATTTAATCCATCGATTCCCACTGGAGAACTTTCGGACTACCCCCTAGCGCGCTAGGAAATTTTAATCTAACCCCAGATTCTTCAGAGCTACCCCCTGAGGTTCTCTGGAATTAAGAAAAATGCTAAGAAAAGCTGTTTTAGCCCCTGGATAACTAGAAAATTAGGAAAAACCTTCTGTTTTACATGTTTAGACCCCTGAACTTTAGGAAAATAAGATTTTGGACCCTGCAGTGGTGTGTATTTGTAATTCAAACCCTGTAGAACATCTGATTTAGGAAATTAATCATTTATATATGATTTAAATTCATATAGGGAAGCAAACACATGTGCAAATGCAGTTTAAACTTGCCTAGCACTTTGAAAACATTTAGAATAATGTGAGAACTGGTTTTAAGTTGCAAAATGAAATTTGGAAATGCCATTTAGTTTCTGTTATTGTTGAAAATCTATTTTTAGGCATAAAAATAAATCCGAAATGTGTATAAATTCAAGTTAAATTGTCCTAGCACTTTGAAAACTTGTAGGACAGTTTTAGATTTGGATTTAGATGGAGAATGAATTCTGAAAAGGCAATTTAGTTTCTGTTTTAATTTTGAAATTCACTTTTAGGCATAGAAATAAATCTGAATATATGAGAAAAATATATATACACTTAGGAAATGTCATATAAGGTTATTGAAAATAAAAGTTTCAATTTGAAAGTTGATTAGGAAATATTAAATCTTGTTTAGAGTTGGAATATAAATTTTTATGCAAATGTTGTAACTAATAGAGTGAAGCAATGTGTCTGAATGACTTGCATGAGTGTATATGTGGATGATTGCTTATGGAATGTTATTTTCTTTTACTATGTGTATGTTGGCATGAGTAGAACCTACCCTAGAGCCGGTTCTCACTTTCCAATATCAAGACTTTCCATTCCCGGAGCAATAGGAAGAAGGCAAGTGTCCTTGACCACTTTGCACCTAAGCTAGGATGTGTAGCTAGCATTATTTGCTTTGTCAATTCAACTATGAAACCCGTGCTAGGAAGTTTCCCTAGATTTTCATTATCTTGTTTCCTTGTAACCTGGGTTGGGAGTTATTCATTATGCTATTTATTTGTTTACTCATGCTTAGCCATGCTTGAGTGGGATAAATGGGATATGAGATCATCACCTTGATTATTTACCCTTGAATGGAATATTATGAATTATGCTAGAGATAGGAATGTAGGCAAGCTGGATGCTTTGGTTGGTGCTGCGTGCACGAGACTCGGGTTTGTGTTTAGTGCTTGCCTTGGTTCTAAGGACTGGTTCATAGAGCATGTAACCTGGCTTTACCGTGCCAACCACATGCTGAGATGGAACAGCTTGCCCAATTAATTAGGTGTCTTTCCGACGTAGTGTGGGTGTTTGGATGGTGCGGGGAATAGGTGTCAGCTGGACTACCATAGGAACCGCAAGGCTCAAGAGGGGACCACTGCAACGGGGGTTGGAGCCTCCTGGATGCTGTTAGGGGTGAAACCTCAGTGGGCTCATACTCGTCAGGAATCCCTTTGTAAAGGCCTCTTAATGATCTCCTGACTATACACCTGGGAAGTGTGAACGTGGTTTGCGGCCACAGGCATAATGGAGGTTTTTAGTCCACCCGACAACGGAGGATGAAATCACTACATGTGGGTACAGTGGTGCAAACTCTGCAGTCAAAACTGTCATGACAACCGTGCTCACGGTCAAGAGCGGCTTGGACTTATTCATGATTAGAGGATGGTGAATTGAGAAATTGAGGATGTTAAGCGGGGAGATTAACAATGGAAATAGGGTTATAGGATTTGGACCATTTCTCTTATGTAGTAATGTAGGTGCTTAATAAGCTAGGGTGATAGATATTAATTGCGTAGTGCTTTAACCCTGAGTTCAGCCTTTCCTTGTTCTAGCCTGCATGACATTAATTTCTCACACTTGCTGAGTTCCAATGGTAATCAAGCTTGCTTTTTGTTGGTTTTACTTGCTGCTCAGGCCAAAGAAATGAAGTGGAGTACAACAATGAAGACTTTGGTCCTGAAGAAGGGTTCTAGGTTCACGGAGCTCCCGAGCAACGCCTGTGACGGAGCCCACAAGATCATATGTCTGCTACTTTGTTTATTGTCTTGTTATGAACATTTTATAGTCCTTTGAGACTGTATGTAAGACTTATTTGTATTCAAACACCTGGCTTGTAATATTATGATTTTTCACTATTTGTCGTCACATGTATGAGAAAATGATCCTGGCATACATGTTTGAATCACTTGGTTGTTCTTCTGAAAAACCGGGTGTGCCAGAAGTGGTATCAGAGCCAAGGTTCCCTGTAGGAACATGAACCTAGGTAGAAACGGACGTATTTAAGGACATTATGTTCTTAAAAACTGTTTTACAAAATGTGTGGGGTAAAAGTGTTATTTAATATTGTTCCTGTATTTATCCATCTCGTTTAACTATTGTTCAAAATAGAGTATTTATTTGCTTATTATCTCACTTGATTTTTAAATGTTTTATGTTTTAGATGGTTCGCATGATCCGCACCGCTCGCAAGTCCACCGGAGGAAGAGTTCCTGTAGCTACACCTGTCTTGAGGGAGGAGAACCACCCTGTGATGTACCACTCTCACGGGTTAGGTGTAGGGAGTTTGTTGTGTCGTCTTCGAGTAAGCTCCACACCGCTGGCAACACCGGCAAGTTGATAGTACACTACAGCTCTACCAAGACCATTCATGCAGAGCGTGAAGAGTGGAGCTCAGAGATGAGGATCTACCACGACAACAGGTTGCTCAAGATCCATCACTCACCAGCTTGTAGAGCGACACATGCCGATGCTGAGAAGGATGTCACCTGGGAGGCCATCACCTGTCAGAGTTACATCAATCGTTGCCACTTCGATAGGACCGAGTACATGTACGTTCTTCAGCGCGAGAGTGGCACATCGGAGTACAAGTACCCGTCGGTCCAGGAAGGAAGTACCCACGACCACATGGACATATGCTTGGAGGATGCAGCTATGCTCAGCACTAGGCTACAGGAGTGCCAGCAGAAGCTTCAGGATGTACGTGACACCCTAAAGGAGACTGAGGCTACACTTCATGCTTGCTTGAGGGCGAGGGAAAGAGGAGATCAGAGCCAACTCTGTGTGTCAGAGAATGACTCCTGGACGCCTGATTCCCCAGACCGCAGGGCCAACAAGCGTCGTTGCACTTCTCCACCAGCCGCTTCCTCACCTAGAGCTCAGTCAGGGGTGCAGCCGCAATGAAGATGAAGACCCAGATGAGCCAGCACAATGATACGAGTCGTTTAGAGTCATTTCCCTTAATATAGCATTTCCTTGAGTAGTCGCATCAAGAACTCATTTGTTCATTTGCTTATTAATTATTGGTGTATGACGTGAGTTGTGGAAGCCATGTGCACTTGTCCACAACCTTATCTTTATGTTTGCATTTTCTTTCATATGAGACATTGTGATGATTAGTGGATTGAAAGTTTGTGTTAATTTTACTGAGTTGTCTAAATCTCTAATGTCCCAAAAGTTTAAATTTATGCAAGATACCTAGGAAGTTAATACGTAATGATTTAATTTGGTATTTGGTTAACCATGATAGATGGCCAGAAGAGGCTGTGGTGCCAACCACAACAACAACAATGAGTCCGCCAACCCTCTCATTTCTTGATGGCAAGGCACGGGTAGTCTCCGAGGAGGGGCTGACCCAATTCACCAAATGCTCAACAACCAGAATCAGCTCATCCAGAATTTGACTCAAGTGGGGGCTAACCTGCATCAAGTTCCACCCCCACAGGCTGCACCACGTCAACCAAGGTTGAGTGAGTTTCTAGAAACTCAAACCCCGAAGTTTGCCAGTGCTAGTGAACCCTTAGAGGCAGATGATTGGCTAAAAACTATTGAGAACAAGATGAAGATCATACAATGTCAAGGGCATGAGAGGGTGATGTTTGCCTCTCACCAGCTGCACGGACCCGCGGCTGACTGGTGGACCGCCTATGTAGCAGCCCACGATGACCCCGAGAACATATCTTGGGAGGAGTTCAAGCGCAGCTTCCGCGACCACTACATTCTAGCGGGAGAACTCAAGACCAGGAGGAAGGAGTTCCTCGGGTTCAAACAAGGCAACATGACAGTGAGGGAATACCTCACCAAGTTCACCCAGCTGTCCCGCTATGCACCAAGTGACATTGAAACTGATGAGCAAAAGCAAGACTGCTTTGTGGAAGGGCTCACTATGGAGATGCAATGTGCCATGTCCTCCAATGAATATGCTAGCTTCCAAAAGATGGTGGACAGGGCATTTATTGTGGAAAGGAAGATGAAGGCCCTGGAGAATGAACACAAGAGAAAGATGAGCTGTCCATATCAAGCTTCGAGCAGCAACACACGCCCACGTCTTACACCGCAGCCTGCAGGACAGATGAGACGTGCTTTGATGCCCTACCCAGCACCGAGGGGTTACAACCCAAATTTCAGGCCTTCCTCAACACAAGTACAGCCGCAGCGCCAGCTTCTGAACAGCCACGTCCTGCTTTTCCACCTCGGCCGGCAGGACAAGTGCCACAAAACGTACCCCAGAACAACAAAGGTCAGGCACCTAAATTTGGGGTGCAGTGCTTCAACTGTGGTGAAGTGGGACACTATGCCCACAAGTGTCCGAAGAAGAAGCCTATGCATCCACAGCGGCAGAACCTGGTGCGTGGAAGGGTGAACCACATGACTATGGAGGAAGCGCAAGAGGCACCGGATGTGGTGATTGATAAGTTTCCTGCAAATTCTCACATTACGACCATTTTGTTTGATTCTGGTGCTACCCATTCGTTCATTGCTCAAGAACTTGTTAAGAAGCATGATATAACAACAACACAAATGAACCATATGCTAGCTGTGGACTCTCTAGGGGGATAAATAAGAACAAGACAAGTATGCCCTAAGGTGAGTCTAGCCATTAATGGGGTAGTATTTCCTGCAAACCTCGTAGTGATAAAATCACAAGGGATAGATATTATTTTGGGAATGGACTGGCTGACCAAACATAAGGGCATTATCCATTGCACGACTAGAACGGTGGAGTTAACTCATACTAGTGGCGCCAAGGTTAAATTCATAGCCGTCCAAGAACCTAGGAAGGACATTAAACTCAATCAAGTAGACGTGAATCTTGAAGAGATAAGAGTAATAAAGGAGTATCCAGATGTCTTTCCTGAGGAGTTACAAGGTATGCCCTCAGGTCGAGAAGTGGAATTCACGATTGAATTGATGCCTGGAACAACCCAGATATACAAGACGCCCTATTGGATGGACCACAAGCAGCTACAAGAACTCAAAGAACATATCCGGGAGTTGACGGAACAAATGGTGCATTCACCCTAGTTCCCCACCTTGGGGTGCTCCAGTGATATTCGTGCCCAAGAAGGATGGAACCCGAAGGTTGTGCGTAGACCACCGCGCACTTAATGAGGTGACCATCAAAAACAAGTACCCGTTGCCTCGCATTGAAGACTTGTTCGACCCGTTGATAGGGGCATGTGTGTTTTATAAGATTGATCTCAGATCTGGATATCACCAACTGAAGATAAGGCTATCCGACATTCCCAAGACAACTTTCGTCTCTCGGTACGGGCTGTATGAATACACGGTCATACCGTTCGGGTTAACCAATGCCCCGGCATACTTCATGTACCTCATGAACAAGGTATTCATGGAATACTTGGACAAGTTTGTGGTGGTCTTCATTTATGACATTCTCATCTTCTCCAAAGACGAACAGGAACATAAGACACACTTAAGATTGGTGTTGCAAAAATTGCGAGAACACCAACTCTATGCCAAGCTAAGTAAATGTGAGTTTTGGCTGAAGAGAGTTCCCTTCTTAGGACATATAATCTCAAAGGGAGGGATATCCCTAGATCCCGCCAAGATCGTGGAAGTGCAAGAGTGGAAGATTCCTAAGAACGTCGGGGAAATCTGGAGCTTCTTAGTCTTGGTCGGATACTACCGACGAGTTATTGAGTGATTCTCCAAGATCTCAAGGCCTCTCACCAAGATGTTAGAGAAGGGAATCACATTCACATGGACACCGGAGTGTGAGGCAAGTTTCCAGGAGTTAAAGAAAAGATTGACAACAGCCCCAGTGCTAGTCATGCCAGATATGCAGAAAAATGTTTCAGTATATTGTGATGCTTTTGGGCATGGATTGGGATGTGTCCTCATGCAAGATGGACATGTCGTGGCATATACTTCCAGGCAGCTTCGGAAACATGAGAACAACTCTCCTACGCATGACCTAGAGCTAGCCACAGTGGTCCATGCGTTGAAACTTTGGAGGCACTATTTAATGGGAAAGAGGACGGAGATATATACTGATCATAAAAGTTTGAAGTACATTTTCACAGAACCGGATCTCAACCTCAGACAAAGGTGATGGTTAGAGTTGATCAACGACTTTGATGTGGGTATCAACTACCATCCAGGAAAGGCAAACATCGTGGCAGATGCCTTAAGTCAAAAGATACATGTCAACATGTTGAGATTAAATGACACATCTTCGGAATTATGTGAGGAATTTGAAAGACTCAATTTATGTCTTGTGAATAATGGTGAGGCCATCACAATGGAAGTGGACTCCACACTGGAGCAGGACATACACAATGGTCAGAAATGTAAAATCCCCAAAAGTGGTAGCAAGAAAAATTCAGCTCATGTACACTTATGAAAAATGAGGGGAATTAAAACTTTGAATTACAATAAGGGTGAGTTCAAAGTGAGGGTTTAGACTTCCCAAAACTTCCAAACATGGAGATCTAAATGCACAACTTGGATCTTCATAGTCCAAATATTCAACCTTCCAAATTTCAGCTCATTTGGAGGAGTTTTAATATTTGTTTGGGATTAAAAGGAGAAGCCCTCTAATCTGAATTTCAAATTCAGTTTCAAATTCCAATTCCCTCAATTTGAAAATTGGGTTTCACAAATGTGTTCTCCACCTTTTAATAAGCAGCCATGCCAAAAATTGGAAATTTTGGAGCTGGTTTGCCATACTTTTGAGGCAATATAAAGTGGAGAATTCAAATTCTTTTTCAAATTCAAATGATCAATCCACATCCAATTTTCACAACCGAATTCAAATTATTTGAATTCAGAAAATTCAAACTATGACTTGGGGTTGAAGTCAAGTCTTTAATGTTGAGTTGCTGGTGGGAAAATATCAGAAAAGTTGACTAAACAAAGGGGGGAGGTGGGACCCATTTGTCAGCCACCCACAGGAGCTACCGCCTTTGCTCCATTCGGTCGAACAGCAGGGGCGCGACAGCTCCCGTCTCCGACCCACGCCCGAGGTGTGCCGCGCCACCTCCTGTTTCTGCCGCCTACTTGATCATCTGCGCGTGCCACAGTCCCAGCACAACCCCCCTTGCTCTCTCGGCCGTCCACCGACATGTTTTCCCTTTTCCCTGCTCAGTTCGCGTAGCCTCGGCCGCCGCTCGGTTGATCCGCGTCGCCTGTCCATCATCGACACCACTCCGACGTTGTCACGACCGGTTGAGGTCGTAGAAAGATGCGCAAGGCCCTCTAGTTCCTCTCTGACGACAGCCCCTGTCGTTCCTTCGAGCTGGTCCCGAGAACTGAGCCTAAGTTCATCGTTCCATTTTCCAGCTTGCCGCCAAGACGCCACACCGTCGACCGGCCACCTCAGACTCGTTCACGCTCATCCAACCGGTGTTCTAGGTTCGTTGTTGACCCTTCTTGCTGTCCTCCCAGTTTGGAGCTAGGTCATAGCCTAGGTTGGCCGGAATTCGAAGTTTGTCGCCGGCGGTTCCTTGGAACCGAGTTGAAATAAATCGGGAAATTCCAGGGCCATATTGGGTTGGGGCTCGCAAGAGTCTAGGCATAGGTTCTCCAAGCCATGACGACCCTTCTCGAGCAAACGGCAAGCAAATCCATGCAGAGTCCGAAGAGTTCTCCGTGTTTTTCCTCACAGCGGGGAAGAACCATTTCGGTCGCATGGTGAGCTCATGTTTCCAGCCGTTTTCCGAGGGATCAGGGTAGTGTTCCGAGCTCCCCAGGTCACGGTGGTGCTGTAGGACCCAACCGCGGTCGGTTTCCGGGCTTGCCGGGCGAACACCACGTCGCCGGAGTCGCCCGAGGTACTGCCACCGTCGGGGAGGTATTTCCGGCCAGTTAGCGCCGCCACCGAGCTCACCAAAGTGTTCCTCGTCGGGTTTTAGGCACAGGCGGCGAGGGTTGAGCCGTTTGAGGCATGGGACAGCCGTTCCGACGAGGCACGGTCGCTTCTCCGGCGAGGAGGCCGGCCGGGCGCGAGGTTGAAGAAGGTGGGGGCCTGCCCCACCTGTCAGTGGCACCAAGAAGGCGCCGGATCGGCTTGTGGTGCCGGATCTGGTGCGGCTGCGCGGGAATAACCCCGTAGCTCCCGGTGTTGCTAAAATCTGACTGGTCCGAATTAAAACAGTGGGCCCAGTTTCAATTATTTGAAGTTTCTATTAGGGAAATAATTCCAGAAATTAGCTGATCTTTGCAAGCCCATAACTTTGTGTAGAAAACTCCAAAAAGAGTGAGACCAATTTTGTTGGAATCCTCAGGAGGAGTACTTCACAGAGAAACCAATTTTTGGCTATGAACATGCCCAGGAATTTCTGTAGAATTGGTTTTAGTAAATCATTTAGGGATTTATTACAGGAGCAATTCTTTATGAAATATTCTCAAATTCGGGCAGCAAACCCTTTTCATAGATACTGATCTCCAGTAAAAATTTGGGCTTCATTGGAGTTCATTTGCTAGGTCAAATTACCTTCCCATGTTCAGCTTTTATTTGGAAAATTCAATTTAAACAGAAAACTTTTCAGAACTCCTATCCAACTTCAAAAATTCATATCTCTCTGATGGTAGCTCCAAAAATGGTGAAACAAATTTTGTTAGAACCATGGAGACCTACTCTAATCAGATCTTCCACCATTAGCTATGTCAAAGCTCCTGAATTGGGCTCAAAATTCAGAGAAGCATTGTACTTGTAGGAATTTTAAATACTACATTGTGCAATGACATATCTCCAAATTTGGCTCAAGTCATCCTTATAGAGTCTAGTAGCCACTGTAAAAATCCCAAAGCCATCTAAGGATTATAAATAGCAGTAGCTATGAATAGTAGTTCAATTCTTATAAAGCCTTAATACTTATACATGTATTTTATTACATTTCATAATAGTGACCGAAGTTGAGGATACGCCGGAGCCCTTGGACGTCCTGCCACCGGAAGCTGACTTTCCGCTTAACTCGCAACCAGGCAAGCCCCGGTTTGCACTTAAGTACCGTTTATAAAGTTTTCATTTGTATCATTTATGTCTAGGTTGAATGTTTGCATTAGAGTTAGGGTGATGGAAACCCCACTTGCACAGCCTTTTAAATCCTATGGAGGGTTGGGTAGTTTACAAACTCGACGAGTAGAGAACGCCATGCTAATGTATAGGATCTCGGTAGAAGTCGAGTGGTTGGAAGCTACTCGCGAGATAGTACTTATCACCGGAAAGAAAAGAGGTAGATAATGGCTTGAATTATGAAAATGAGACCCAGCAGGGGGGATAGGAAGCAGTGAGCAGAGGTCTCACGTGCGTAGCCCTTTTGGTGTCGGTTGAGGACCGTCCGTGTGTGGCCCTGCTGGACAAGTATCGAACAGTACCGGATGCATACTGGCATATGGGAACCAGGAAACCGATGTAATTGGTTAACCTGGGTGTCGAGGCTTACCCAACCGTAAATAGGAGTGGGTTGAGGGTAGAAAGGTGTAAATCTTCCGGTGGGCACAGTCATGCTCCACGCGGGGACCTCCTACCCGTTACGGATGGACCGGTTCGGCATTTGGGTTGCCTTTGAAAGGTTGTTGCATACAACAGAGTAGGAAGGGGTGTGGAATCACGCTTCTGAAAGTGGGTGTATGTAACGTGTTATCCGGGTGTGTCTTGATTGCAATCACCGTCCCTCGCGGTTATTTGAGTACCCGCTTGTTCACTGCGCTGTGATGTAGTAAGAAGTGAAATAAGCCAACTAAAAATGCTGTATTGCTCTTAATGTCTTAAATACCTTGATTGCTGTAGATATAGAGCTAATTAAGTTTATATTCCACTTTGGGCATCACCACATCGGAGGAAAGCATTTATTGTTTGATTGTGGACTTCCGATGTGAGGGCTGCCTAAGGCACATGAATCTGCTGCTATAAAACTGAAAGTAAGGACCAACTTATAGGCGTGTCTTTGTCGCAAATTCCTTTTCCCATCTTACATATCCTTGCACGTAGAGTTCCATGCCTAGGGTTGACGGTTAAGACTTGCTGAGCCTTCGTGCTCACGGTTGCAATATTTGAGCTGTTTGCAGGTGAGAGTTATGAGGAAGGTTTCGAGGACGAGGCGATGCCCCCGTCGGGGTACACGGCCGAGCTGGAGCCATGCACGCCGCCGTGATCTCCGGTTCCATGCTGCTAGTGTGTAGCGTCCCCGGGCTGGACGGCTGCAATTTTGCTTAGTTAGGGTTTGAGAGCAACTATGTATATAACTTCCGCTGTTAATTAGGTTTTGTAAAAGACTTCCGCTGTTTTATATCAAATAAAAGTTTATATGTTGTTCTGTATTCTTTTCGTGCGTGCTGTTGGGTGCCGCATCGCACGGCACCACCCTATGCGATCTTGGAGTGGGTGAACCACGGGGTGGTCCCCACAGGCGTGGTATCAGAGCCGCATTGGGAATAGCACGCTCGAAAAGAGCCTATTTTTGAAAACTTAGAAGTAGTCGAGTGAGGATTAGTCTTTAAGCCCGCATAAGGTCTATGATAGTAGTAGATACTAAGGTGGAAAAGCTAACTTATGTGTTATACATTCTGTAACGACGCTCCGACGTCAGGTAAGAGGTAAGGTACGCCACCGCAGGCGGATCAATTGCGGTAACTCCCCATACGAGTAATAGTATGGAAGGTTATACCGTGGCTTGGCACGGTAGTTAATATGAGTCTCTGGACCTCTCTATGGTCCTGAGAGCATATGAAAACGCTGATCTCCAGTGTGCTTTAGGCAAAAGTGAGAATACCCCATCGTGTGGTAAGCAACACGATAGTATGCAACTCTTGAACGTTCAATGTTCAAAGGGCCATACGCAGCGCTCGCCATCGGCGTGCCTCAACGGTCATGAGGCAGTAGGTGGTATCCGTTGGGCTGATAAAATTCCCAACCGTGACGACCCGTTCGCGCTCTACTCGGGTTCCCCGTCGTGTGGTGTAAAAACACGACCATGTACCTTGACACGTGGCTTGACTCAAGGACGATCTGTATGGCAATGATACAGACCGTATGTTTTTATTATGATATGGAACTGCCTGTAATGTCAGAAACCTTTGTGTGCACAATTATTGTGTGTTTTTCTGCAGGTACATTAACCACGTTAGCGCATGGCGTGTAGAAACCGTTTGTGAGTGACGACTTTAGTTCCACCATTTGACACGTATAAGCCGGAATACCGGTTTAGGATTTTTCTTTGGTGAGGAAACGTAGTACCGACTGCAATAAAAGTTTATTTTCGAAGAAAAGAGTCAAAATGAAGTTTAGGATTCCATGCAGGGGTTATTGAACTTCCATATTGAACTAAGAGTCAATTGGGAGTATAGGTTCAGTCTCAAAAGCTTAGCAATAATCTCCCCTGTTTTCGGCAGAAATTTTGCTGAACTTGAACAGGGCATAACTTAAGATTGGTTGAACCAATGGAGGTATGGGATACCATTCTGGAAAGGTTTAGAAGTCCTCTGCAACTTTTCTGTAGAGCTCCAGAACAAAATCTCCCTCCAAAGGGGTGAAAATCTCAGATGAGTAGGTACTGTCCAGAAACAGGGCAGACCAAATGCTCTCTGGAATTTTCCGTATTTCGACCAAAACACTTAGTTTCACTGTTCGACGTCCAGTGGCTGTTGTAAAACAGCGAGTTGGAGTCGAAGGGTTTATGCATTTGACATATCATTTCGAGTGAGTACATGTTTGGGTCCAGTACAATAGCGAGGAACTACGCATGCTAACACACTTAACATCCCGTGGTGACCCCGATGGTCGAAATGAACTTTTAACCCATAAAGTTCAATACTTTGGAACTCGATCGTGTGACACGGTCCAGGGATGTATATGTTGTATAAAGTTTATACTTTATCCATATGTGTGATTGTTATGCGCACTATTTATTCCATTCTCGCATCACTATTGTATAGACTGGATGAAGTAAACAAACAAGTGCTGAAATGGAAGTCCCCCACATCAGTCCATGAAGTCAGGAGTTTCCTCGGGTTAGCAGGATATTATCGGAGATTCATACCAAATTTCTCCAAGCTTGCTAAGCCGATGACTGAACTGTTGAAGAAGGGGATCAAATATGTTTGGAGCTCAGCTTGTGAAGAAGCTTTCCAAGCATTAGTGAAGCATCTTACAACAGCCCCGGTGTTAGCTCAACCGGATACGACCAAGCCCTTTGACGTATATTGTGATGCGTCTGGCATCGGGTTTGGCTGTGTATTGATGCAAGGAGGAAGATTGGTCGCCTATGGCTCACGTCAACTTCGTAACCACGAGCAGCACTATCCGACTCATGATCTTGAGCTCGCTGCTGTGGTGTTGGCCTTGAAGATGTGGAGGCACTATTTGCTTGGGAACTTAGTGCACCTCTACACCGACCACAAAAGTCTGAAATATATATTCACTCAAAAGGAGTTGAATATGCGGCAACGGAGATGGCTAGAACTGATCAAAGACTATGAGATCGAGATTCACTACCATCCCGGTAAGGCAAACGTGGTTGCCGATGCCTTAAGCCGCAAATCCCATGTCAACAATCTGTCCATCACCCCACTTGATGAGGAGGAGCCGAGTCTGTACTTGGTTCCATATGGGGCGTTATATAATCTTGCTCTCATACCAACCATAAGAGAGGAGATTATGGAAGCTCAGAGGAAGGACATGGGAATGTCGCACATTCGGAGAAGGATGAAGAATGTCGAAATGAAATGCTTCCGAAGAGATGAACACGACCCTCTATGGTTTAAAGACCGTATAGTGGTACCCCGTGACATGAAGCTTCGGAAGAAAATCTTGGACGAGGCTCATTTGTCCAAGTATTCTATTCATCCGAGCAGCAACAAGATGTACCAGGATCTGAAAACCAGGTTTTGGTGGACACGGATGAAGAGAGAAATCACAAAATACGTATCCGAATGTGATACGTGTCGGCGTGTGAAGGCCGACCATATGCGTAAAGCCGGACAGCTGCAACCATTGAACATTCCGCCATGGAAGTGGGAGGATATCAGCATGGACTTCATAGTCGGGTTACCTCTCACGTCTCACAAGCATGACTCGATTTGGGTGATAGTCGATCGACTAACCAAGTCGGCTCATTTTATCCCCGTACATACAAAGTACGTGGCCAAGCAATATGCGGAGCTGTACATTGCAAAGATCTTGTGTTTGCACGGTGTTCCCCGCTCCATCATCTCAGAACGCGGTGCGCTGTTCGTCTCTCGGTTTTGGGAACAGCTGCACGCATCATTGGGGACCAAACTGATCCGAAGCTCCGCGTATCACCCACAGACAGATGGTCAGACTGAACGGGTGAATCAAGTGCTTGAAGACATGCTACGCGCTTGTGCCATCCACCACGGCAAGAATTGGGACGATCATTTGCCGTTGGCGGAGTTTTCTTACAACAATGGCTATCAAGCTAGCATCAAGATGGCGCCGTATGAAGCTCTCTATGGCCGGAAATGCCACACACCTCTCAACTGGTGCGAGTCCGGTGAGCGAGTCATCTACGGCATTGAACTTGTGAATGAGGCTGAAGAACGAGTGCGAGTGATACAAGCCAACCTTAAGGCTGCTCAATCTCGTCAGAAAAGCTATGCGGATAAAAGACGCCGCCCTCGCCACTTCGACATCGGGGACCATGTTTATGTCCGTGTATATCCGATGAAGGGAGTTCATCGTTTCGGAGTGAAGGGTAAACTTGCGCCGCGATTCATTGGCCCGTTCGCCGTCATTGAAAGATGCGGACCCGTGGCCTATCGCCTGGAGTTATCAGCGTCGCTCGCAGGCATTCACAACGTCTTCCACATCTCTCAGCTGAGGAAATGCCTTAAACCCTCAGCTGAAATCCGCACTGAAGACATAGAAGTTCTTCAACCGGACCTCACGTACACGGAGTATCCAATCCGGATCATCGATGAAAAGACTCGTGCCACAAGAAACCGGACCTTATGGTTCTACAAGGTCTTGTGGAGTAACCATACCGCTGATGAGGCGACATGGGAAAGCAAGGATTATCTACGAGCGTATTATCCGGACTTGCTATCATCATATACCCGGTAAGGTTTTCCCCACTTTACTTTTCCTTTGGAATCTCGGGACGAGATTCTTTTTAAGGGGGGAGGGATGTAAAATCCCCAAAAGTGGTAGCAAGAAAAATTCAGCTCATGTACACTTATGAAAAATGAGGGGAATTAAAACTTTGAATTACAATAAGGGTGAGTTCAAAGTGAGGGTTTAGACTTCCCAAAACTTCCAAACATGGAGATCTAAATGCACAACTTGGATCTTCATAGTCCAAATATTCAACCTTCCAAATTTCAGATCATTTGGAGGAGTTTTAATATTTGTTTGGGATTAAAAGGAGAAGCCCTCTAATCTGAATTTCAAATTCAGTTTCAAATTCCAATTCCCTCAATTTGAAAATTGGGTTTCACAAATGTGTTCTCCACCTTTTAATAAGCAGCCATGCCAAAAATTGGAAATTTTGGAGCTGGTTTGCCATACTTTTGAGGCAATATAAAGTGGAGAATTCAAACTCTTTTTCAAATCCAAATGATCAATCCACATCCAATTTTCACAACCGAATTCAAATTATTTGAATTCAGAAAATTCAAACTATGACTTGGGGTTGAAGTCAAGTCTCTAATGTTGAGTTGCTGGTGGGAAAATATCAGAAAAGTTGACTAAACAAAGGGGGGAGGTGGGGCCCATTTGTCAGCCACCCACAGGAGCTACCGCCTTTGCTCCATTCGGTCGAACAGCAGGGGCGCGACAGCTCCCGTCTCCGACCCACGCCCGAGGTGTGCCGCGACACCTCCTGTTTCTGCCGCCTACTTGATCATCTGCGCGTGCCACAGTCCCAGCACAACCCCCTTGCTCTCTCGGCCGTCCACCGACGTGTTTTCCCTTTTCCCTGCTCAGTTCGCGTAGCCTCGGCCGCCACTCGGTTGATCCGCGTCGCCTGTCCATCATCGACACCACTCCGACGTTGGCACGACCGGTTGAGGTCATAGAAAGGTGCGCAAGGCCCTCTAGTTCCTCTCTGACGACAGCCCCTGTCGTTCCTTCGAGCTGGTCCCGAGAACTGAGCCTAAGTTCATCGTTCCATTTTCCAGCTTGCCGCCAAGACGCCGCACCGTCGACCGGCCACCTCAGACTCGTTCACGCTCATCCAACCGGTGTTCTAGGTGCGTTGTTGACCCTTCTTGCTGTCCTCCCAGTTTGGAGCTAGGTCATAGCCTAGGTTGGCCGGAATTCGAAGTTTGTCGCCGGCGGTTCCTTGGAACCGAGTTGAAATAAATCGGGAAATTCCAGGGCCATATTGGGTTGGGGCTCGCAAGAGTCTAGGCATAGGTTCTCCAAGCCATGACGACCCTTCTCGAGCAAATGGCAAGCAAATCCATGCAGAGTCCGAAGAGTTCTCCGTGTTTTTCCTCACGGCGGGGAAGAACCATTTCGGTCGCACGGTGAGCTCATGTTTCCAGCCGTTTTCCGAGGGATCAGGGTAGTGTTCCGAGCTCCCCAGGTCACGGTGGTGCTGTAGGACCCAACCGCGGTCGGTTTTCGGGCTTGCCGGGCGAACACCACGTCGCCGGAGTCGCCCGAGTTACTGCCACCGTCGGGGAGGTATTTCCGGCCAGTTAGCGCCGCCACTGAGCTCACCAAAGTGTTCCTTGTCGGGTTTTAGGCACAGGCGGCGAGGGTTGAGCCGTTTGAGGCACGGGACAGCCGTTCCGACGAGGCATGGTCGCTTCTCCGGCGAGGAGGCCGGCCGGGCGCGAGGTTGAAGAAGGTGGGGGCCTGCCCCACCTGTCAGTGGCACCAAGAAGGCGCCGGATCGGCTTGTGGCGCCGGATCTGGTGCGGCTGCACGGGAATAACCCCGTAGCCCCCGGTGTTGCTAAAATCTGACTAGTCCGAATTAAAACAGTGGGCCCAGTTTCAATTATTTGAAGTTTCTATTAGGGAAATAATTCCAGAAATTAGCTGATCTTTGCAAGCCCATAACTTTGTGTAGAAAACTCCAAAAAGAGTGAGACCAATTTTGTTGGAATCCTCAGGAGGATTACTTCACAGAGAAACCAATTTTTGGCTATGAACATGCCCAGGAATTTCTGTAGAATTGGTTTTAGTAAATCCTTTAGGGATTTATTACAGGAGCAATTCTTTATGAAATATTCTCAAATTTGGGCAGCAAACCCTTTTCATAGATACTGATCTCCAGTAAAAATTTGGGTTTCATTGGAGTTCATTTGCTAGGTCAAATTACCTTCCCATGTTCAGCTTTTATTTGGAAAATTCAATTTAAACAGAAAACTTTTCAGAACTCCTATCCAACTTCAAAAATTCATATCTCTCTGATGGTAGCTCCAAAAATGGTGAAACAAATTTTGTTAGAACCATGGAGACCTACTCTAATCAGATCTTCCACCATTAGCTATGTCAAAGCTCCTGAATTGGGCTCAAAATTCAGAGAAGCATTGTACTTGTAGTAATTTTAAATACTACATTGTGCAATGACATATCTCCAAATTTGGCTCAATTCATCCTTATAGAGTCTAGTAGCCACTGTAAAAATCCCAAAGCCATCTAAGGATTATAAATAGCAGTAGCTATGAATAGTAGTTCGATTCTTATAAAGCCTTAATACTTATACATGTATTTTATTACATTTCATAATAGTGACCGAAGTTGAGGATACGTCGGAGCCCTTGGACGTCCTGCCACCAGAAGCTGACTTTCCGCTTAACTCGCAACCAGGCAAGCCCCGGTTTGCACTTAAGTACCGTTTATAATGTTTTCATTTGTATCATTTATGTCTAGGTTGAATGTTTGCATTAGAGTTAGGGTGATTGAAACCCCACTTGCACAGCCTTTTAAATCCTATGGAGGGTTGGGTAGTTTACAAACTCGACGAGTAGAGAACGCCATGCTAATGTATAGGATCTCGGTAGAAGTCGCGTGGTTGGAAGCTACTTGCGAGATAGTACTTATCACCGGAAAGAAAAGAGGTAGATAATGGCTTGAATTATGAAAATGAGACCCAGCAGGGGGGATAGGAAGCAGTGAGCAGAGGTCTCACGTGCGTAGCCCTGTTGGTGTCGGTTGAGGACCGTCCGTGTGCGGCCCTGCTGGACAAGTATCGAACAGTACCGGATGCATACTGGCATATGGGAACAAGGAAACCGATGTAATTGGTTAACCTGGGTGTCGAGGCTTACCCAACCGTAAATAGGAGTGGGTTGAGGGTAGCAAGGTGTAAATATGCCGGTGGGCACAGTCATGCTCCACGCGGGGACCTCCTACCCGTTACGGATGGACCGGTTCGGCATTTGGGTTGCCTTTGAAAGGTTGTTGCATACAACAGAGTAGGAAGGGGTGTGGAATCACGCTTCTGAAAGTGGGTGTATGTAACGTGTTATCCGGGTGTGTCTTGATTGCAATCACCGTCCCTCGCGGTTATTTGAGTACCCGCTTGTTCACTGTGCTGTGACGTAGTAAGAAGTGAAATAAGCCAACTAAAAATGCTTTATTGCTCTTAATGTCTTAAATACCTTGATTGCTGTAGATATAGAGCTAATTAAGTTTATATTCCACTTTGGGCATCACCACATCGGAGGAAAGTGTTTCTTGTTTGATTGTGGACTTCCGATGTGAGGGCTGCCTAAGGCACATGAATCTGCTGCTATAAAACTGAAAGTAAGGACCAACTTATAGGCGTGTCTTTGTCGCAAATTCCTTTTCCCATCTTACATATCCTTGCACGTAGAGTTCCATGCCTAGGGTTGACGGTTAAGACTTGCTGAGCCTTCGTGCTCACGGTTGCAATATTTGGGCTGTTTGCAGGTGAGAGTTATGAGGAAGGTTCCGAGGACGAGGCGATGCCCCAGTCGGGGTACACGGCCGAGCTGGAGCCATGCACGCCGCCGTGATCTCCGGTTCCATGCTGCTAGTGTGTAGCGTCCCCGGGCTGGACGGCTGCACTTTTGCTTAGTTAGGGTTTGAGAGCAACTATGTATATAACTTCCGCTGTTAATTAGGTTTTGTAAAAGACTTCCGCTGTTTTATATCAAATAAAAGTTTATATGTTGTTCTGTATTCTTTTCGTGTGTGCTGTTGGGTGCCGCATCGCACGGCACCACCCTATGCGATCTTGGAGTGGGTGAACCACGGGGTGGTCCCCACAAGAAAGATGATGAGAAAATTCAGGAGATCAAAAGACTCATCAAAGAGAATAAAGCTCCTAGGTTTAGGGAGGATGAACAAGGCACGATATGACATGGAAAAAGGATATGTGTTCCTTAGATAAAGTAGATCTGTGAATTGATTCTGAGAGAAGCTCATGATTATGACTACTCCATTCATCCTGGGAGTATGAAGATGTATCAGGGCTCAAAAGCAGGTACTGGTGGTATGGCATGAAACGAGATGTCACATAACATGTTGCCTTATGTGACAGGTGCCAGTTGGTGAAAGCGGAACATCAACGACCCGCGGGATTGTTGCAACCACTCAAAGTGCCCAAATGAAAATGGGAAGAAATAAGCATGGACTTCATAGTGGGACTGCCTAGAACCCAATCGGGATATGATTCGATATGGGTTATAGTCGATTGACTGACTAAGGTAGCTCATTTCATCCTCGTAAAAGAAAATTACAGCTGTTTCAAATTGGCAGAATTGTACATGTCCAGAATTGTGTGTTTTCGTGGGGTGCCAAAGAAGATAGTGTCAGATCGAGGAACACAGTTTACCTCAAGGTTCTGGTAGAAGTTACATGAAACCATAAAGACTCATCTGAATTTCAGTTCTACATATCATCCACAGACCGACGGGCAGACAGAAAGAACTAATCAGATCCTCGAGGACATGTTGAGAGCTTGTGCACTCAAGAACAGTGGGAGTTGGGACAAGAACTTACCATATGCCGAGCTCCCCTATAATAACAGCTACCAGGCAAGCATGAAGATGTCCCCGTTTGAGGCTTTGTATGGGAGAAGTGTAAAAGTCCCAAAAATGTATATGAATAAAGCCGAGGTTTGAATTCATATGTGTGGCAAAGGCATGACAAATGGGACTTGCTAAAACTTTTCTTCATGCAAAGTGATACATGGATGACCATCCAAACTGAGGCTCACATTTTTATTTGAAGGTGTTGAACCAATAAAGATTAAATACCTCTTTGCATGAAAGTTAAAAATCAGATTTGAAATTCAAAGTTCACCCAAAGTGTGGCCGAAAACTGTGAATGCTCATGCAGCCAGATAGTTTGAAAATTGTGGGAAAAGGTTGGATGACAAACTTGTCATTTGAGGGTGGGCTCAAAAAGAAGTTAAATAGAAGCACTTTCAAATTTCAACCAAATTCAAATTTGCTATGCAAATTCAAACTGAATTTTGGGAAATTCAAATGCTAGCCCACATTTAAACTTTACAAACTTTGGAATTTTAGAGATCAACATGAGAAGATATTTTGGGAGGAAAATGTGGGGTGGGACCCACATGTCAGTGAGCAAATTGTGACTTACAAAGGAAGCAATTGCTCTCTGTTTTAAACTCCACGAGGGGCTTCTCACCCGGGTACCACCGAGGAGGCTGCCGCGCCAACTCTTGCTCCCTCCTCCCACGTGCTGGTGACCGATTGATTGCCCCCCCTCGTGCGCTCTACGTGATCCTCCTCTCCAGACCGAGCTATTTGCTCTTTGCCTTCTCCTCCTCGCAAGAAACACGACCACAGCGCCTTCCCTCACCGCCATGCCTCGGGAGCCACCGGGAAGCCGGGAAAACTTGTGCCCACTCTCCTCATAGCTGCTAAACAGCACCCCACGGCCGTTGCTCACCTCCCCGACCCAAAAGCGAGCGAGCTCCGGTGTTTCCGAGCCCTCAAACACCCACTCCCCGGCGACCTAACTCAAATCGGTGATCGGGCGCTCGTGGACAGCTCGCTACAGCGTGTTTCATGCCCAAGCGAGCACGGCCACTGGAGCGAATGACCACCGCGCTGCTTCCACCCAAAGCTTGGAGCAAACCGTGGAGCATAGCCAGCGAATTTGAAGTTTTTGCTCCGGCGGGTTCAAACCGAGCGTCCGGTACGAGTTCTTCAAATTCCCACTCTCTAATCCTCAATAGGTCATCATATCTTGCACATAGAAGCTGGACTAGCCGGCAAACGTTCTTGCTTTAGCAACCGTCGGGTGAAAACATCTCGGAGTGACGGATTTTGAGGTCTACCGAACACTTCATCAGCGGGACCGATCAGGCGCACGGTGCCGATCTATTCGCCACTGTTTCTGAGGTAGTTCGAGGTCATGCCGAGCCTTGCAATCATCCATTGGTGCTGTAGAGCTCATTGGTTGAGTGTTTGGCGGGCTAGAAACCTCGGCCGACGGCGCCGAACTCCAACCGAGGCCGCCGCACGTCGCCGACCATCATCCGGTCACCGACAGCCCTAGTAAACACCACCGGTGTGTTCCTCGACGTCACAAATGCTCTGGCTGCAGACCTCAGCTCGGGCGGTGGCCGGAAACGGCGAGCCACCGAGCTCCGACGTCGGGCTGGCGAGGGGCAACGCGGGCGCGGGAAAAGAAACCGGAGGAAGAAGAAGTAGACGCGGGCCCCGGCTGTCAGCGGCTGGGAAATTTAAAACTGTGATCGGTTGTGGCCCGGATCCGTTGTGCTAGCACGCTGGAACCCTGTGAACCCAGTGTCGCTTCAATTCTATTGGCTGAGGTTTAAACACGTGGGCCCAGCTGATTTCCCGTAGCAAAATATTTCCAGAGAATGTTCCAACTTTGGAAAATCATATCTCTGTGTACAAACCTCCAAATTGAGTGATTCCAATTGGGTTGGATTCATTTTGCAAATATATATCCAAATATGAACTCCAATTTGTATGAAAGTCAATATTAAATTCTGGAAAAGTCTTTGAATATTTTTCGAAAAAGAATTATTGAGGGAGTTTGGTTAATCCAAAAATCCTCAAATTTTGCCAGAATATTATTTAGCATATTTTTTACCTTCTAGGAAATTTTAAGCTTATTTGAAGATCATTTGTGTTGGAATTTGCTAAATACAAACTGCTGTGTTCATAAGAGTCCAGAAACAATTTCAGAAAATGTTGCTCACTTGTAAAATCTATTCTGGGCAATTCATAGCTCCAAAAATCATAGGAAAATATAGGCAAGCTCTCTGAGACATACTTGCAATTTTGGTTCACTAAATTGGGCATGAAAATGCACAGTACTGCAGAATTAATTCCTTTGAATAGAAATGCTTAAAGAATTGTTCTGGGAGAACTACTCAAGAAAAAGGTCTTAATTTTGGACCAAATTACTTTCATGTGACCAGGAACTCACATGTAAATTATAAGCTCAATTTGAGCCTTAGAACTCCCTGTTATTGTTCTCCATACTTATGTATATGGGGAAATACATAAGAGACATTGTGGGAATTATTGAGAACACAATTTGCTTCCACATTAGCTGCAATTTGGCATGCTAAATCTCTGGTTAGTATAGAATGTGCTGTAAAAGTTTTGAAGCTATTGGAGTTCTTGTTCTTCAGTTGCATTGAAATCTTTTCAGCTCATCTCTTATGGTCATTAGGAAAGTTAGTTAGTATATAGCTAAAACACTAGGACCAAGTGAGTCATTCTTGTTTCTTTGCGCAACAGAGGCAAACCAAGCCATTCTTGGCATTTCCACACAACCTCTGTTCCTAAGAAAATCAAGTCTTAACTTCTTTCCATTGCATTCTATAAAAATTGTGCATATACATCTCATTAGGATTCACGACGAAGGGGATTCAATGGAGCGATTCATTGAAGTGGATCAAACTCCGGAGAATCAAGGGTCGATCAGAAAGGATCACTAGCTTATTATATACTGCTACCCTGCAAAACAGGCAAGCCCCAGTTTGCATTTAAGTACTTTTACAAAGTTTTCATTTGTATCACTTATGTTTAGGGTGTAATGCTTGCATTAGAGTTAGGGTGATTGAAACCCCACTTGCATAACCTTTTAAATCCTATAAAGGGTTGGGTAGCTAACAAACTCGATGAGTAGAGAATGCCATGCTAATGTTCTTAGGATCTAGGTAGAAGTCGAGTAGTTGGAATCTACTCGCGAGATAGGTATTTATTCACATGGTATGGAAAGAGGTAGATAATGGCTTAAGATTGTGAAACTGAGACCCAGCAGGGGGGATAGGATGCAGTGAGCGGAGGTCTCATGTGCGTAGCCCTGTTGGTGTCGATTGAGGACCGAGCCATGTGCGGCTCTGCTGCACAAGTATCCAACAATACCGGATGCATACTGGCGTATGGGAACCAGGAAACCGATGTAATTGGTTAACCTGGGTGCCGAGGCTTACCCAACCGTTTTATAGGAGTGGGTTGAGGGTAGCAAGGTGTAAATCTGCCGGTGGGCACAGACACGCTCCACGCGGAGACTTCCTGCCCATTACGGATGGACCGGTTCGGCATTTGGCTTGCCTTTGAAAGGTTGTTGCGTACAACAGAGTAGGAAGGTGTGAAGCACCACACTTCTGAAAGTGGGTGTATGCGACGTGTTATCTGGGTGTCTCCTGATTGCAATCACCGTCCCTCGCGGTTATTTGAGTACCCCCTTGTTCACTGTGCTTTGACGTAGTAAGAAGTGAAATAAGCCAACTGAAAATGCTGCATTGAAGTATTAATGTCTTGAAACCTTGTATGCTGTAGTTGTAGAGCTAATTAAGTTTATCTTCCACTTTGGGCATCACCACATCGGAGGAAAGCGTTTCTTGTTTGATTGTGGACTTCCGATGTGAGGGCTGCCTAAGGCTCATTAAACTGCTGCTATAAAACTGAAAGTAAGTACTAACATCTAGGTGTGTCTTTAATGCAAAGTCTTTATCCCATATTACTAATTCCTGCATGTAGAGTTCCATGACTAGGGTGTCGGTTAAGCCTTGCTGAGCGTTATGCTCACGGATGTTATCCGTGTTGTTTTGCAGGATTGACTTCATGCTTATGAGAAGGGATGTCGATGAGACTCGAAAACCTCCGAGTGATTACTCAAGAGCATCCTCGCCGCTGCGGTTTGTTCTTCGTGTTTCTAGTAAGAAACGTCCGCGGGCTGGATTGTTTCTTTGTTACTAATTTAGAAATGAGTCGTGAGAGTTATAGTCTTCCGCTGTAGCTTATTTTGAAATAAGTATTTGTAAAATACTCTTGTATGCTTCTGCAAATGATTTATGTAATGTGATGTGTTTCCTCGACTTGTGTGCTATTGGGTGCCACATATCACGGCACCACCCGACGAGGTCCTGTCCGGGGCATCGTTCGTTGCCGGTCCCCCACAGCGTGGTATCATAGCTGCGTTGGGGATAGCACACGGATTGAGCATCATATTACGATAAAAATTTAGGATACGGTGAGATAACAGTACTAGGCCCACATAAGGACTACTATATTAGCATATTATAAAGGTGGCAATCTAACCTATTTGATATGTTGGAAAATCGTGCATCTCAGAACGTTCTATGTCTTGGGGGGTGCACGTAAGCGCTGTCCACCAGTGTGCACAATTTGAAGGGTGGAGCCCCACGGGTGGCAGGTAACCCGACCCGCTTTAGTATCCTCTACGACTCTTCATGTCGTTTGGGGTATTCGAGCAACGCCCTTCCCTGGCGTGCTTCGGGCAAGTATGGGAGGCCCCGTCACGTGGTCAGTAACGTGAACACGTAGCTCAAGGTGTGTTTGGCTTGAGAACACCTGTGCGAGTGATGACGGGCGGGTGTATAAACTGTATTGGGACCGGGTTCGGTGTGCAGCCGGACCTGACGATTGTGTGTGACTAATGCAGGATTAACCACGAAAACCATAGTACGAGTAACACGTTTGCGGGTGACTATTTTAGTGCCACCTAAGGATACGTATATGAGGGTGTAATCCGGTTAGGTTTTTCTTTTGTGCGGCAACGTAGTACCGTCATATGTCTTACGGTGCATCACCACCGTACTACACTGGATAGTCCTCTTTCCTATGAAGAAATCATTGATGACTAACTTTCAAACTAAAAATGGATGTTGGAAAGCACATATTAGTTACTGAGCTCTTCATCTGAACTAAGCTTCAATGAAGAGACTTGCTAGGCTTCTTTTGATCTCAAAAACAGAGTGCTCTGTTCTGGCAGAAATTTTTGCTGGAATTTGACAGAGCATAACTTTGAGTAAATTGACCCAATGGAGGTGTATGATACAGTTATGGAAAGGTTTTTAAGTTCTCTACAACTTTTTTGGAACTCCATAGCAAAATCAGACGCCAAATTGGTTGAATGTCCAGTTGAATGCAAACTGTCCAGAAAACAGAACAGCTGCAACCTTCTCTGGATGTTTCTTTAATTTGGCCATAACATTCTGTACAAAATTTTCTAAGGGTCATATGATACACCGTTGGAAATTTTATGACATTCTCAACAATTTTGTAGTTCGTAGTTTGTTCAGAATTGTACTCCATTTTTAGGTACAACTATGATGAAAACAGCCACATACAAAGGAGATGCTGGCAAATTTTATCCAGAAATTCTGTCAACTTTGAGCAATCATTACTTTTGGTCAAAATGGTCTAGGGGCATATGAGTACTAGTTGAAAATATACTGAAGTTAACTTTAACTTTGGTATTCAACTTGAGTTATGAAAATGTTGGTAACTGGACCAAGATCTGGGTTATGTACAGATAGGTCGGTTCTGTACAGAATAGGGGATTGATTATATTGGCTTTAGGAAGATGTGTAAACATAAAATTTTGTTATGCTTTCATAAAGTTTAGCATGTTCATGTTTTACATATTTTCACATACTGCTGAGATCAAGTACCACAATTTGCACCACCTCCACAACAGCAGCATCAGATGGTGGTTTGTGTTCCATCGCTGCAGCTATATGTACCTAGCTCCCAACCATAGGTCAGCGAGGCACTGAAGAGACATCCGTGCTTCACTTGTGGTCGGATGGGCCATATACTAGGTATTGTCTGGAGGGAATTCAAGGATGTGGGTCCTAGTGTTTTCAATATTCAGACCCATACCTATATCTACAGAAAAGAGGGTAGACAAGAAGCAACATTCACTACATGGTGATTGTGGATGTTTCTAAAGGAGAAGCCGCGATAGCAGAGATGCTCTCTCTTAATTAGCTACCGGTATTAATTCTCTTTGATGCCGGTGCCACACCTAGATTTATTAGTCAGTCTTTTGTGGCTCAACATCAGCTCCAAACTACTTTTACAAAGAGGCAATACCTCATGTCTTCGCCCGGGGCAGCATTACAACAAGTGATGATGTCTTCCGAGCACCTCTTTGTTTGGGGGTTAGACTATAACCCACGACCCTCATTTTTCTCGGGGGTCTGAAGATCGATATTATTTTGGGGATGTCGTGGTTGAATTACCACAATGCGGTTCTCAACATCAGTTATTGAACCGTTAAACTCAACTCCCCTCAGCACGGTCTTCATACATTAGTTCTGGGCGCCAGTCGGCAACAAATGGCAATATTGACCACTCGGAAAAAAATGTTAATAGTAAGGATATTTCGGTGGTACGTGAATATCAGGATGTGTTTCCCAATTATTTACCAGGCATGCTGCCTGAACGGGACATAGAGTTCCAGATGGAACTTGCGCGGGGAACACCACCGAGTTCACGAAGGCCGTACAACATGGCACCCAATGAATGAGCAGATTGGAAGACACCGCTGAATAATCTTAGGAGCAAAGGTTTTATACGACTGAGTTCATCACCGTGGGGTTGTTCAGCATTGTTTGTAAAGAAGAGTAACGAAACACTACGACTTTGTGTGGTGTTCATCCGCTCAACACTGTGACAACCAAGAATAAGTACCCGTTGCCACGGATCAACATTTTGTTTGATCAGTTGGTCGAAAAGAAGATCTTGTTCCAAGATTGACTTAAGATCTGGGTACCATCAGATTAAGATAGGGGCTGAGGATATTTCCAAGACAGCTTTTCGATGAGGTATGGGCATTATAAATACCTTTTCATGTTCCTTGGACCCCCCAACGCTCCAGCTCAGTTAATGTACTTGATGAACTCGGTATTCATGCAGGAGCTGGACAAGTTTGTCGTGGTCTTCATCGACGACCTACTGGTTTATTCCAAGTCAGAGGAAGAACACGAGAAGCATCTGTGTATAGTCTTGCAAAGACTGCGGGATCACAAGCTATACGCGAAATTCAGCAAGTGCGAATTCTAGATATCGCAAGTACTTTGTCTCAGGCATATTATCTCAGCGAATGGCATTGCTGTAGACCCGAGCAAGATCGCACAAGTGCTGCTTTTGAAAGTCCCCGGGGTCTATTCACGAGGTACAGCAACTCCTCGGACTCGCGGGATATTATCGGAGGTTCATTCCAAACTTCTCAAAGATTGCCAGGCCTATGACAAAGCTGCTGAAGAAGGCTACCAAATATGTTTGGAGTCCAGCATGTAAAGCAGCGTTCAAGGCATTAGTGAAACACCTACCATTAGCACTGGTTTTAGCGCAGCCAAACACAACAAAACCGTTCGATGTGTACTGCGATGCATCCAACTTTGGGTTCGGATGTGTGCTGATGCAAGACTGAAGGGTGGTCACGTATGGATCATGGCAGCTCGGGAACCATGAGAAAAATTTTCCAACTCATGACGTAGAGCTCGCTGCCGTTGTACTTGCACTCAAGATGTGGAGGCATTACCTACTCGGTAACCTCGTACATTTATATACCGACCACAAGAGCCTCAAGAACATATTTACTCAGAAAGAGTTGAACATGAGGCAGCAAAGATGGTTGGAGTTGATAAAGGATTACGAAATAGAGATCCATTATCACCCCAGCAAAGTAAACGTGGGGTGAATGCACTGAATTGCATGTCACACGTTCATAATCTGACCATCACACCGTTGGAAGAGAGTGAGCCACCATTACATGTGGTTCCCCATAGAGCTCTCTACAATTTAGCTTTTATCCCCACCATCCGTGAAGAGAGGGTGGCAGCCCAGAAACATGACAAGGGAATGTCACATTTGCGGAGACGTATAGACAGTGGGGCAACTAAAATGTTTCCGGATGGACGGAGACGGTGTCCTGTGGTTCAAGAACAGGATAGTCGTCCCCCATAACCTGGAGTTACAGAAGCAAGAGTCGCACACCGCTGAATTGGTGTGAGTTTAGCAAAAGAGTTCTGTTTGGGGTTGATCTTGTCAATGAAGCTGAAGACCGAGTTCGGTCGATACAAGAAAAATTGAAGGCTGCACAATCCCGACAGAAGAGCTACGCTAATCAAAGGCGTAGGCCATTGAAGTTTGACGTCGGAGAGCATGTTTATCTCCGTGTGTCTCCGATGAAGGGAATTCACCGGTTCGGTGTAAAGGGGAAACTTGCTCCCCGTTTTATAGGTCCTTTTTCTATCACGGAGAAGTGCGGACCCGTAGCCTACCGGCTGGAACTACCGGCAAGTCTTGCGGGTGTTCATGATGTATTTTATGTGTCACAGCTGCGGAAGTGCCTCAAATTCACCGCTACTGTCCGCACCAAAAAAATCGACGAGTTGAAACCGGACCTTACCTACACTGAGCGACCAGTTCAGATTGTGGATGAAAAGACCCGGGTAACACGGAACCGGACGATAAGATTTTTCAAGGTGCTGTGGAGTAATCATACCGCGGAAGAGGCGATGTGGGAAAGTGAAGATTTCCTCCGCAGCAACTATCCGGAACTTTTAGCTTTGTACAGTTTGTAAATTACCTCTCCCGTCTCATTCTTCTTTTGTAATCTCGGCACAAGATTCTTTTAAGGGGGAGGAATGTAAAAGTCCCAAAAATGTATATGAATAAAACCGAGGTTTGAATTCATGTGTTGCAAAGGCATGAAAAATGGGACTTGCTAAAACTTTTCTTCATGCAAAGTGATACATGGATGACCATCCAAACTGAGGCTCGCATTTTTATTTGAAGGTGTTAAACCAATAAGGATTAAATACCTCTTTGCATGAAAGTTAAAAATCAGATTTCAAATTCAAAGTTCACCCAAAGTGTGGCCAAAAACTTTGAATCCTCATGCAGCCAGATAGTTTGGAAATTGTGGGAAAAAGTTGGATGACAAACTTGTCATTTGAGGGTGGGCTCAAAAAGGAGTTTAATAGAAGCACTTTCTAATTTAAACCAAATTCAAATTTGCTATGCAAATTCAAACTGAATTTGGGGAAATTCAAATGCTAGCCCACATTTAAACTTTACAAACTTTGGAATTTGAGAGATCAACATGAGAAGATATTTTGGAAGGAAAATGTGGGGTGGGACCCACATGTCAGTGAGCAAATTATGACTTACAAAGGAAGCAATTGCTCTCTATTTTTAACTCCATGAGGGGCTTCTCACCCGGGCGCCACCGAGGAGGCTGCCGCGTCACCTCCTGCTCCCTCCTCCCACACGCTGGTGACCGATTGATTGCCCCCCCTTGTGCGCTCGACGTGATCCTCCTCTCCAAACCGAGCTATTTGCTCTTTGCCTTCTCCTCCTCGCAAGAAACACGACCACAGTGCTTTCCCTCATCGCAGTGCCTCGGGAGCCACCGGGAAGCCGGGAAAACTTGCGCCCGCTCTCCTTAGAGCTGCTAAACAGCACCCCACGTCCGTTGCTCACCTCCACGACCCAAAAGTGAGCGAGCTACCGGTTTCTGAGCCCTCAAACACCCACTCCGCGGCGACCTAACTCAAACCGGTGATCGGGCGGTCATGGACAGCTCGCCACAGCGTATTTCACACCCAAGCGAGCACGGCAATGGGAGCACACGACCACCGTGCTGCTTCCACCCAAAGCTTGGAGCAAACCGTGGAGCGTAGCCTGCGAATTTGAAGTTTTGCTCTGGCGGGTTCAAACCAAGCGTCCGGTACGTGTTCTTCAAATTCCCACTCTCTTATCCTCCATAGGTCATTAAATCTTGCACATAGAAGCTGGACTAGCCGGCAAGCATCCTTGCTTTAGCAACTGTCGCGTGAAAACATCTCGGAGCGACGGATTTTGAGGTCTACCGAACACTTCTTCGGCGGGACCGACGGGCACACGGTGCCGATCCATTTGCCATCGTTTCCGAGCTAGTTCGAGGTCATGCCGACCTTGCGATCATCCACTGGTGCTGTAGAGCTCATTGGTTGAGTGTTTGGCGGGCTAGAAACCTCGGCCGACGGCGCCGAACTCCAACCAAGGTCGTCGCACGTCACCGACCATCTTCCACTCACCGACAGCCCTAGCAAACCCCACCGGTGTGTTCCTTGACGTCACAAACGCTCTGGCGGCAAACCTCAGCTCGGGCGGTGGCCGGAAACGGCAAGCCGGCGAGCTCCAGCGTCGGGCCGGCGAGGGGCGGCGTGGGCACGGGAAAAGAAACTGAAGGAAGAAAAAGGCGCGGGCCCCAGCTGTCAGCGGCTGGGAAATTTAAAACTGTGTTCGGTTGTGGCCCGGATCCGGTGTGCTGACGCGCTTGAACCCTGTGAACCCAGTGTGGCTTCAATTCTATTGGCTGAGGTTTAAACACGTGGGCCCAGCTTATTTCCCGTAGCAAAATATTTCTAGAGAATGTTCCAACTTTGGAAAATCATATCCCTGTGTACAAACCTCCAAATTGAGTGATTCAAATTGGGTTGGATTCATTTTGAAAATATCTATCCAAATATGAACTCCGGTTTGTATGAAAGTCAATATTAAATTATGGAAAATTCATTGAATATTTTCTAAAAAAGAATTATTGAGGGAGTTTGGTTTATCCGAAACCCTCAAAATTTGCCAGAATATTCTTTAGCATGTTGTTGACCTTATAGCAAATTTTCAGCTCATTTGAAGACCATTTGAGTAGGAATTTGCTAAATACAAACTGCTGTGTTCATAAGAGTCCAGAAACAATTTCAGAAAATGTTGCTCACTTGTAAAATCTATTCTGGGTAATTCATAGCCCCAAAAATCATAGGAAAATTTAGGCAAGCTCTCTGAGACATACTTGAAATTGTGGTTCACTAAATTTGGCATGAAAATGCACAGTACTCCAGAATTAATTCCTTTGAGTATAAATGCTTAAAGAATTGTTCTGGGAGAACTACTCAAGTAAAAGGTCTTAATTTTGGACCAAATTACTTTCATGTGACCAGGAACTGACATGTAAATTATCAGCTCAAGATGAGCATTAGAACTCCCTGTTCTTGTTCTCCATACTTATGTATATGGGGAAATACATAATAGACATTGTGGGAATTATTGAGAACACAATTTGCTTCCACATTAGCTGCAATTTGGCAAGCTAAATCTCTGGTTAGTATATTATATGCTGTAACAGTTTTAAAGCCATTGGAGTTCTTGTTCTTCAGTTGCATTCAAATCTTTTCAGCTCATCTCTTATGGTCATTAGGAAAGTTAGTTAGTATATAGCTAAAACACTAGGACCAAGTGAGTCATTCTTGTTTCTTTGCACAACAGAAGCAAACCAAGCCATTCTTGGCATTTCCACACAACCTCTGTTCCTAAGAAAATCAAGTATTAACTTCTTTCCATTGCATTCTATAAAAATTGTGCATATACATCTCATTAGGATTCACGATGAAGGGGATTCGAAGTAGCGATTCATTGAAGTGGATCAAACTCTAGAGAATCAAGTGTTGATCAGCAAGGATCACTAGCTGCTTATATACTACTACTCTGCAAAACAGGCAAGCCCCGGTTTGCATTTAAGTACTTTTACAAAGTTTTCTTTTGTATCACTTATGTTTAGGGTGTAATACTTGCATTAGAGTTAGGGTGATTGAAACCCCACTTGCATAACCTTTTAAATCCTATGAAGGGTTGGGTAGCTTACAAACTCGACGAGTAGAGAATGCCATGCTAATGTTCTTAGGATCTCGGTAGAAGTCGAGTGGTTGGAATCTACTCGCGAGATAGGTATTTATTCACATGGTATGGAAAGAGGTAGATATTGGCTTATGATTGTGAAACTGAGACCCAGCAGGGGGATAGGATGCAGTGAGCAGAGGTCTCACTTGCGTAGCCCTGTTAGTGTCAATTAAGGACTGAGCCGTGTGCGGCCCTGCTGGACAAGTATCGAACAATACCGGATGCATACTGGCATATGGGAACTAGAAAACCAATGTAATTGGTTAACCTGGGTGCCGAGGCTTACCCAACCATTTTATAGGAGTGGGTTGAGGGTAGCAAGGTGTAAATCTGCCGGTGGGCACATAAACGCTCCACGCGGGGACCTCCTGCCCGTTACGGATGGACCGGTTCGGCATTTGGGTTGCCTTTGAAAGGTTGTTGCATACAACAGAGTAGGAAGGTGTGAAGCACCACACTTCTGAAAGTAGGTGTATGTGACGTGTTATCCGGGTGTCTTCTGATTGCAATCACTGGGCAGTGACGTAGTAAGAAGTGAAATAAGCCAACTGAAAATGTTGCATTGAAGTATTAATGTCTTGAAACCTTGTATGCTGTAGTTGTAGAGCTAATTAAGTTTATCTTATACTTTGGGCATCACCACATCGGAGGAAAGCGTTTCTTGTTTGATTGTGGACTTCCGATGTGAGGGCTGTCTAAGGCTCATTAAACTGCTGCTATAAAACTGAAAGTAAGGACTAACATCTAGGCGTGTCTTTAATGCAAAGTCTTTATCCCATATTAACTAATCCCTGCATGTAGAGTTCCATGACTAGGGTGTCGGTTAAGCCTTGCTAAGCGTTATGCTCACGGATGCTATCCGAGTTGTTTTGCAGGATTGATTTCATGCTTATGAGAAGGGATGTCGATGAGACTCGGAAACCTCCGAGTGATTACTCAAGAGCATCCTCGCTGCTGCGGTTTGTTCTTCGTGTTGCTAGTAAGAAACGTCTGTGGGCTAGACTGTTTCTTTGTTGCTAATTTAGAAATGAGTCGTGAGAGTTATTGTCTTCCGCTGTAGATTATTTTGAAATAAGTATTTGTAAAATACTCTTGTATGCTTCCGTAAATGATTTATGTAATGTGATGTGTTTCCTCGACTTGTGTGCTATTGGGTGCCGCATATCACAGCACCACCCGACGAGGTCCTGTCTGGGGCGTCGTTGTAAAGGTCCCAAAATATGCATACAAAGAAACTCTTGTTTGCACAAAGTTGGTTTCACATGTATGAAAAATGGGACTTGTTAAAACTTTTTTTCCACATGTGATAATACACATGAGAGCTTTCTTCACACAAGTTCAAATAATTGTTTGAAGACTTGGAACCCAAGAGGGATCTAAAACTAAGGTGGAAAGTCCCCATATGTGTGAGGAAGCTAAAGTTTGATTTTGAGAACAAATTGTTCCAATCAAAAATGCAAATGAAAGTAACACAAGGGTTTTCAAACTGTTGTATTAAAAACCTCATTTGCGGCAGCCAAATCGATTATCAGAGTTCACATTTGGATTCCTTAGGTCCAAATTAGGGGGTAGGCAAAGTTTCATCAATTTTTGAAAAGATTTGCTATCCATTTCTCCCAAAAGGATTTAAATGTGCAAAGAATTCAAATACACATTTGAATTTGGATGAAATTTGCCCAACTCTCCAAATGCAACTCAATTTGCAACTTCAAACATTTGGATGGATCATTTGCAAACTGTGGAGATATTTGAGAGCTGTTGAGAGGGGATAAGGGGGAAAGTGGGACCCACTTGTCATATGCCCAAAAGATCTTCAGTCTCCAGCTTTCAGTATGCAGTCTTCAGTTTTCCTCCCGAAGCAGCCGAGGCTCTCCCGGGCGACACCGAGCACCGGTCACAACGCCACCTCCTGCTCGTGTCCTTCGCGCTGGCGAGCTGGTACCCCTTTCTTATCATCTCAGCCGGCGTTCCCGTGCCACAGCCCCGAGATAACCCTAGATTTGCTTCTTGTCCCAGGCACAGGCACAGAACCACCGCCGCCACCCCGATTGATCGGCAGCTGGCTCTGGTGATCACGAACCGAGGCCAGTGAGTAGAAAAACGGCACCAGGGCCTCACCCTCATCCTCCTCGACGCGCCACTGATCGGCGTTCAGCTTCTGTACCGAGAAATCCAAGCTTCTGTGGTAGCCGGCTGAAAACCGAAGGAGAGGCCTCACGTGGACAGCACTGCAGAGGGCATTTCATGCTTGAGAAAGGGCACCCTCGGATGCGCTAGGGCCCCCTGATGCTCGTCCTCGAAGCTCAAGCCATGAGATGATCTACCGGGCTCGAATTTGAGAAAAGTTCTCCGGCGGGCACAATCCGACCTTCCGGTATGGCAATCCCAAATTCGATCTCCTTTCTCGATCTTAGCTCGTCAGTTCTTGCACAGGGTACCTCTACTGGTAGGCGCTCATTATCCTTTCACAACCCTAACTGGAAAAACGCGCGTAGACCGCACAAATTCCAGATTTTCCGAGCTCCACCGTGAAAGAAATCTCGGGTGCACGGTGAAACACCATTAGCCGCCGGCCCCGAGCGATTTTGAAGTCATATCGGGCTCCCTCATGGTTCACTGGTGCTGTAGCGCCGTTTTCCCGGACGTTTGGCGGACTAGGTTAGCTGGCCGACGCCACCGGAGGTGAGCCGGGCCGCTGTGCCGTCGCAACGGAGGTTGGGGACCTTGCCGGCTCGGGGAAGCTCCAACAAGTTGATCAGCACGTGGAGTTAGGCCCTGGCGGCGAATAGGGGCTCGGGCAGGAGTCGGGAGAGCTGTCCCGGCGAACTCCAGCGACCTGGCAGCACGCGCGCGCGAGGGGCGTCGGGAGGTTAAAGAAAGGCACCGGGTCCCAGCAGTCAGTGAGGGAAAAGGTTTAAAGCCCGATCCTCTGTGGCTATTTGATCCGGTGTGACTGCGTGGCTGGGACTGTGTAGCCTCTGTGTGGTTTGTCTCAGAGGGTGACACGTGGCCTGGGCCCAGCAGCAGACATTTGAACTTTTATCTCTTTTCAGAATTCAGTTGAAAGTTTAAATAGCCACAACTTGGTGTAGGAATGTCCAAAAATTGTCAAACACATTTTGCTGGGTTCCTCTCAGAGAGTACTATCCAGGGGTACAACCCAATAATTATGAAAACCCCTGGTTTTGGCTCATTAATTCATATAAGGAAAATTTTGTAGGAATTTTTCCAGGAGCTCTGTTTATTGGAAAATCCCCAAATTTGGGCAGGAGATTCCTCCAAAAATGCCTGAACTCCAGTAAAATTTTCAGAAGCATTGGACCTCATTTGCTTGGCCAAATGTGGGGTTAATTCCTTATGACTCTGAAAAATTGGAAAATAAATAGAGTTCAATTTCAGAATTTTTCCCCAAACTTTAGTACCTCATAACTCTTGCTAGGAAGACCAAAAATTTAGTGATTCAAATTGGGTTGGATTCATATTGAATAGCTATGTCCAAATCTACAACCCAATTTGTATGAAACTCATTATTTAATTCTGGAAAATTCTTTAAAGCTTTTCAGCAAAAGAATTTGTGAGGGAGTTTGGCTCATCCAAAAATCCTCAATTTTTGCCTGAATACTATTTGGGATGTTAGTGAACCCCTGTAATAGTTTCAGCTCAATTGGAGTTGATTTGATCAGGGCAATTCAGATTTGAAGATGCTGGATTCAATTAAATACAGAAACATTTTCAGAGAATTTCCAAAACTTGGAAATTCAGTTCTGGGCATACCTTAGCTCCAAAAATGCTAGGAAAATTCATGCAAACTCTATGAGCTATAATTGAAATTGTAGTTCACTAAGTTTGGCATGAACATGGGTGTGATCTCAGAATTAATTCTTCTTTGCTTAATTGCTTAGAAAATTATTCTGAACCAACCACTTAATGAAAAGTGCTAATTTTGGTCCCGAGGGCTTTCTTGTGACAAGGAACTCACCTGAAAATTCTCAGCTCCATTGGAGCTTTGGATCACCCCTGTTCTATTTAACCTCTTAAGGTGATCAATATAGAAGAGGGGGAAACCACTTAGCACTAATCATGTGCTTAGATCCAAACCCAAACCCTAGCACCAGTGTCATTTTAAATTATTAAACGGAGTTCCAGTTTTGAAACTTGTTGTTGAAACTTGTAGCAAAATCTTTACAATTGAACATATATGCATATTTATTACATGTAGCATCTACGTGAAGGACTTGAAGGCATTGGAGTAGAGACCAAAGGAGGGAGGCAAGAGATCAAGCCAAGTGATATTCACTAAATGAGATATATACATAAGTCCCCTGCAAAACAAAGACAAGCCCCGGTTTGCATCAAATTTACAAGTTTTTATTTGTATTCACTTCATACGTCTAGCATTTTATTTATTGCATTACGTCTAGATGGTATGAAACTCCAAATGCATGACCCAGAAAACTCTGGAGTTTAATGTAGGATATGTTATCAATTAATTATAACTGCTGATCTCAACAAAAGTGGATTAAAAGAGGCATAACTCGAGTGGGCAGATTCCTACTCGTGAAACGGGGCTAAGGGGGATCAATCGGAAGAGTTGGGAATTGATCCTCATAGTTGGGAATGGAGACCGAGCAGTGGATGGAAGGGTCAATGGCGTGGTCCTGTGAACCTAGTCTATGTCTGAGTCGATTAAGGCCCGTTCTCGTGTGCGACCCGTTGGACAAGTTTGAGTTGTGTACCGGATGCATACTGGCTATATGGGACCCAGGAAACCGATGTAACATGTTAACCTAGGCGTCGAGGTATACCTAACCGTCTGATGCCGATGCTGAAAGGATAGAGAAGTCGGCTCTACGAGGGTTTGCCGTAGAGAGACTTAATCCCAGTCGGTGGGACCGGTTCGACATTTGGGTGTCGTGTGAAAGGTTGCCACGTACGACGTCAGTGACGGTTGCTGTGTGCAACATCTAGTACGGGCGTACGTGTCGTGTCAGCCGGGTGTTTTTTATTGCAATCACCGTCGCTCGCGGAATGGACCGAGCATACTTGTTCTCTGCATCGTGACGTAGTAATAAACCGGGAAACATTTAACATGCTTTGTGGGTAATCCTCATAATGGAGATGAGGAACGATCAACACTTCACTAAATTTAATTTCCACCTTGGGCTAGTAGTGTCGAGGCAAAGCATTTCTTGTTTGATTGTGGAGTCTCGACGTTAATGGCGTAAGGTTTGTATGAGTCTAGAATAGGTCACTAAAGTTACTTTCACCTAGGGCAAGTGACATCGAGATGAAGCGTTTCTTGTTTGATTGTGGAGCCTCAATGTAGGTTGCGCGAGGGCTATAAAAGTTGCTTAAAACTTGAAGTAAGGACTCTCCTTTAGCTCAAGTCCATCGTTTGTGCAAACTTCTGTAATCAGCCCTCTATTTCCATCATGTAGAGTTTCATGACTAGGGTGACGGGTCAGTCTTGCTGAGCTTCGTGCTCACAGATACTGCATAAGTTGTTTTGCAGGTAATAACTGTACGCTGATATGTACGGGTGTCCGATGAGACTCGGGGCTCTCCGAGTGGTGAATTCAGGGCAACCCTTGCCGCTGCTATTGCGAGAGTGTTGCTAGCGAGAAGGGTCCGCGGGCTGGACACCTTCTCTGTTGCTTAGCATAGGTATGAGACATGAGTTGTAATAGTCTTTCTCTGTAGAATATTTTGAGAAGTATTTGTAAAATTTACACTTTGTAAGCTTCTGCTTGGTTTTATGTAATATGATGCTTTATTATGTGTGCTGTTGGGTGCCGCATCGCACGGCACCACCCAATGCGATTCCCGGGCGAGGTGCCCCGTCCCCGTCAGTGATCGGGACGGTGGGCCCTCACAGTCGTTCGTCGGCGGTCCCCCACAAAAAGGTGCAGAACTTCTTTGTTTTGGAATCAAACGGGAGAAAGCAAAGTATTTAGGCCAGAAGTACTACAAGATGCCAAGGCGAAAGTGAGAGAAATCCGCAACAAGTTGAGGATAGCTCAGACTTGACAAAATAGCTATGCGGATAAACGACGAAGAGAGCTCATCTTTGAAGTAGGGGATTACGTCTATCTCAAAGTGTCTCCTATCAGAGGACTTTGTCGTTTCAAAGTGAAAGGAAAACTATCACCTTGATATATCGGACCCTTCCAGGTTCTAGAGAGAAAAGGAGAAGATGCATATCGGTCGGAGTTACCGACTCGCTTATCCGATGTGCATGATGTGTTTCATGTGTCACAACTCAAGAAGTGCCTGAGAACACCCAAAGAGAGGCTGCCAATGAATGAGATAGATGTCCGAGAAGACCTTTCATATACCGAGTATCCGGTAAAGATTCTTGAGACAATGGAACGCCTCACAAGGAACAAAAGAGTTCGCATGTGCAAAGTGCAGTGGAAACATCACTCGGAAGAAGAAGCCACATGGGAAAGAGAAGACGAACTCAAGGCACAGTTTCCCGATCTATTTCCTTAGGGGATACATAGATCTCGAGGACGAGATTTCTTTTAAGGGGGTAGAGTTGTAACACCCAAAAATTTGCAAACTCAATTTTTAGGCAAATGGACGTGGTGCATGTTTGAAATTTTGAAGAATTGAAACTGAATTAGAATTGGAAGAAGAATCAGAAAAGAAAAAGGAAAAGGAAAGAGAAAACTGGCATATGGCCAATTTCTTCCCCTCCCCGCGCTCGGCCCAGCAGCCCGCAGCCTTGACCCCACCTCTCCTCTCACTACCGCAAGGGCCCCGCCTGTCAGCGTTTTCTTCTCAAAACGCCACCCGCTCTTCTCTCCCGCGCCCTGGCTCCGTAGCCAACTCCGGATACGCCGCCCACAGCGCGCACGATTGCAACAACCTCCACCCCGAGCCGTCCCACCCGCCGCAACTCCCCTACGCTTCAGCCACTATAAACATTCCCGCAAACCCGCCGGTCATTCACCCCGGATTTCCGATTCTTCCGCTGGTGAGCGCCGCCATCCAATTTCCAAATTCTCTACGGTGGTCGCTGTTCCTCTGGGATGTAACCGTCTCTTCGCCTCACAGGAGCTTCCCCGACCCCTCGGAGCCGTCGCGAAGAACCTTCACCAGAAACATCCCTGTCGTCGTTCGCCAATAAGGGCTAGTTGCCAACCACCGTCAAACTCCTAGGAAACTTGAAATTTGGCTCTAACTGACCCTTGGTGCTCCATCTACGTACCACAGTGAATCTTTACGACCGAAAAGACTTGAAGAAAGCCGACCCGAATGCCTCCTGACGCCGTTCGTCGACAACTGCCGCGCAGCGCCGTCGCTGACTGTCTTCCAGGCTTCGGATCCACCAAAACGCCCTAGGTGAGGTCCCCTAATCCTCCTCCATCGATTCACGTGAAGAAAACCAATTTCTAGAGTAGGTAGATGCATTTTTAGAAAACCCCGATGAGGTCGCCGACGAGAACTTCCGAGCGCCGCCGCGCGCGCCTTTTGGCTCCGGCCGGAACGACGTGGCCTCCGGATCTCCCTTCATTTTAAATCGTGCGGTTAAAATTAGAACCCGGCGTACCCCTTCGATGATCTAATCGGGATCGTCCATTTAAAATCCTACGATCCACATTTAATCCATCGATTACCGCCGGAGAACTTTCGGACTACCCCCTGGCGCGCTAGAAAATTTTAATCTAACCCCGGATTCTTCTGAGCTACCCCATGAGGTTCTCTGGAATTAAGAAAAATGCTATGAAAAGCTGTTTTAGCCCCTAGATAACTGGAAAATTAGGAAAAACCTTATGTTTAACATGTTTAGACCCCCTAAACTTTAGGAAAATAAGATTTTGGACCCTGCAGTTGTTTGTATTTGTAATTAAAACCCTGTAGAACATCTGATTTAGGAAATTAATCATTTGAATATGATTTAAATTCAAATAGGGATATAAACACATGTGCAGATGCAGTTTAAACTTGCCTAGCACTTTGAAAACATTTAGAATAATCTGAAAACTAGTTTTAAGTTGCAAATGAAATTTGAAAATGCCATTTAGTTTCTGTTATTGCTGAAAATCTATTTTAGGCATAAAATTAAATCTGAAATGTGTATAAATTCAAGTTAAATTGTCCTAGTACTTTGAAAACTTGTAGGACAGTTTTTAATTTGGATTTATATGGAGAATGAATTCTGAAAAGGCAAATTAGTTTTTGTTTTAATTCTGAAATTTACTCTTAGGCATAAAAATAAATCTGAATATATGAGAAAAATATATATACACTTAGAAAATGTCATATAAGGTTATTTAACATAAAAGTTTCAATTTGAAAGTTCATTAGGAAATCTGAAATCCTGTTTAGAGTTGAAATATACATTTTTATGCAAATGTTGTAACTAATAAAGTGAAGCAATGTGTATGAATGACTTGCATGTGTATATGTGGATGATTGCTTATGGAATGTTTTCTTTTGCTATGTGTATGTTGGCATGAGTAGAACAACCCCCAGAGCCAGTTCTCGCTTTCCAAGATCAAGACTTTCCATTCCCGGAGCCGCAGGAAAAAGACAAGTGTCCTTGACCACTTTGCACTTAACCTAGGATGTGTAGCTAGAATTATTTGCGTTGTCAATTGAACTATGAAACCCATGCTAGAAAGTTTCCCTTGATTTCCATTATCTTGTTTCCTTGTAACCTGGATTGGGAGTTATACATTATGCTATTTATTTGTTTACTCATGCTTAGCCTTGCTTCGAGTGGGTAAATGGAATATGAGATCATCACCTTGATTATTTACCCTTGAATGGAATATTATGAATTATGCTAGAGATAGGAATCTAGACAAGCTGGATGGTTTGGTTGGTGCTGCGTGCATGAGACTCGGGTTTGTGTTTAGTGCTTGCCTTGGTTCTAAGGACTGGTTCACAGAGCATGTAACCTGGCTTTACCGTGCCAACCACATGCTGAGATGGAACAGCCTGGCCAATTAATTAGGTGTCTTTCCGACGTAGTGTGGGTGTTTGCACTATAGGAAAACCTAATATTTTCGTCGGCTACAACTATTTTCGTGGGCCCTCACGAAAATAAAAACAATTTCGTGAGCTGGCTCGTAGCACACGAAAATAGAAGCTATTTTCGTGGGTTAGAGCACAAGCACACAAAACTAAACTTAATTTCGTGGGTTATTATGCAGGCACATGACAATAAATGATACTTTCATGGGTTTCTGTACGGCACACAAAAATAAAGGTCTATTTTCGTGAGCCAGATCGGGGCGCACGAAAATACGAGCCAGTAATGCCGTGGGTTTTCGGGAGGCACACGAAACAAGGTTATTGTCGTCGGCTTGTCAGGAGGCACACGAAACTAGCCTCAATTTCGTCGGCCAGCGAAGGGCGCACGAAAATACTTGTGCCTCGGTTTCATCTATGTCGTACAGGCACACGAATCAAGGTCATAATGTCGTGGGCTTCTGGAGGGCTCACGAAAACAAGCCCTACTATTGTCGTGGGTTTTAGTGGTGCACAAGAAACTAGGGTGTCCTAATTTCGTGGGCTTTTGGCGGGCTCACGAAAACAGATCAATTTTCGTCGGCTTTTCCAGAGGCACACGAAACTACACTCATTTTCGTCGGCCATGTCTGCGGCGCACGAAAATAAGGCACACAAATCAAGGTTTTAATTTCGTGGGCTTTTGCATGGCTCACGAAAATAGTGCTTATACAGGAACGTGCGCATGTCGGTTTCATTGTCTATCTCCGCCCGTGCCCATCTGCCGCCGCCGCCCGCGCCATCTGCCGCTAGCCGAGCCTAGCTGCCGCCGGCCGCGGCTAGCTGCCGCCGCAGGCCCGCGACCAGCTGCCACCGCCGCCCGCGCCTAGCTGCCGCCGCACGCGCCTCTGCTGCCGGCCGCAGCTCTAGCCCGCGTCAAGCTGCGGTCGTCACCACTTCGAAGGGCTGCGCTCATCTGCCGTCGCATCTCCCGGGTCCGGACGAACGAGCTGCTGGGCTCCGATCCGCATTTTTGGCTGGCCGCTCCGAACAACACCAAGGTAGTCTATAATTTGTTAGTGTAATTTTCTCGGTGCAGCCCGCGCTCTGCCCGGCGATGCTCCGTCTCGACATCAATGCCATCTCAAGTCTGTTTTATAGAGGCTGATCTTGTACTTCAGAAATAGATCAATTGATTCTAGTGAGCGACGTAGGTCTAATCTTAGTCAGAGACGTGGGTGTAGTTTTGAGAAATCTAATTTGGCATGCACGCATATGATATCAAGTCCGTTCCTAAATTTAAACTCGAAGAGCTCTTAGTGCACGAAAATTAGTTAGAAGAACGTGCAACAAAATTTAAAAAGAATGTCTATTAGTTTGAAGTATTTTAATTGTTTGTTGCATAAATATAAAGTTAGCATGTATACATCTTTTACTTAGCAATGAAGTATTTTAATTGTTTGTTGCATAAATATAAAGTTAGCATGTATACATCTTTTACTTAGCAATGAATTATGTTTTGATCGGTCCACTCTAAGCAAACCGATGCTAAGGTACCATATCCATTTAATGCTTATAATAAGAATGTAAAGTGTTGCATGGTTAATGTGTGTTTTAGAGAAAATTTATTATAGCGATACGTAAATAAACAGGGTTCGGGCCGGCTTAGTTTGGCGCAGCCCATTTATGGCCCGACAGTTGGGCCGTGTAAAAGTTAAATTTCTCTATTATCGTGCTTTAACAAAGTATAGCATCGTCGAGAAACCTGGGAACCATTGTGGCCGCGGTTTCGATCCTCAAGCCAATAGCAGCGAACCTTGGCTCGTACGTCATCACTGGTGGGACCCGATAGAGCATAACTTAGGACGGCTGGTCCAGTTCACTGTCTCTCTCTCAGTCTTTCCTCCTATTTCTCGTTCTTACCTCTCTCAAAATTCACTCCAAAAAATAAGATCCACGTAACCTATACAATATGCGTCACCCGTTTCAGACCGGCCCCTCTCACATGCGTTACGCATGTGAGATGTGTAGGTTCGGAATTGTCCCTTTTGTACAGCCTGGGAGTGACCGAGTGGGTGTGCTTATGACGAGACGCGGGGTCTGGATTTGGATGAAATTTCGATGGCGTAACCCTAATGTTCTCCGCTGCACCATTATGAGGCGTGCAGTTGGAGAACAGCGGGGTTATGCTGCCAAAATTTTGTCTAGATCCGGACTCCACGTCACGTTATAAGCACGCTCCTCTCGATCACTCTTGGGTGGGTTTAGTACCTATCCCTTCCAATAGATATATTTATTCTTGCTATAATCTTAGTTGCAACATATATATTTATGAGTTCTATTTTCTTATATTGTATAGTTTAGAACATGGGTGATGATAGACGATGGATGTATGATGGTTGGCGGAAGAATGCCGCGCCTTCGGATGAATGGGCCATCAATACTAAGGCATTTATCACTCGGGCTTTCTCTTTATTGAACAACCGTTTTTGTGAAATGCCCATGCAACAAGTGTCGTAACCTTTTATGCAAGAAGTTTGACATGGAACGAGATCTCTGTCGATTTGGTTTTATGCCTGGTTATGAAACGTGGTATGAGCATGGCGAGTTATACCAGAGCAATGTTAAAGTTGATGACATAGATGGTGATAACGTGGATAGAATGAAAGATATGGTTGAAGCACTAGATCGTGATCGTGGTGTAGATACATCTAAAGAAATTCTTGGACCTGAAGTTGAAGAGTTCTATAGAATTATTTTAGCATCACATGAACAGTTGCATGAGCACACTAAAGTGTCTCTCCTTTCGACTGTTACTCGTCTCATGTCTATAAAATCAAAATACAATTTATCGAATAAGTGTTACGATGATCTTATAGATTTGATATCAGACATTCTTCCGATGAATCATAAGTTGCCGAGAGACATGTATCAGTCAAAGAAATTATTGGCAGGCCTTGGTATGAAGTACGAAAAGATTGATTGCTGTCGTAACAACTGTATGCTTTTCTGGAAGGAGACTGCAAATCTGACACAATGTTTGATTTGTAAAGAATCTCGATACATTGAGGCCACAAATGAGGACGGAGAATTAGTGAAGACAAAAGTGAGAGTGAAACAACTTCGTTACATGCCTCTTGCACCTAGGCTGAAACGGTTGTTTTTATCTAAATCAACTGCGAGACACATGCGGTGGCATAAGGAAGGTGTGCGTGAAGTAAAGGGAGTAATGACACACCCATCTGATGCCCAGGCATGGAAGGCGTTGGACTCTTTTGATGAGTATTTTGCAAAAGATGCTATAAATGTTCGTATTGGTTTAGCCACCGATGGTTTCACACCATTCAACACATCTTCTGCCTCGTACTCATGTTGGCCGGTTTTTGCTACCATACAACCTTCCACCAGCTATGTGTATGAAATATGAATACATGTTCTTTTCTCTAATCATTCCCGGTCGTAAACATCCAGGAAAACGTTTAGGGGTTTTTCTTAAACCATTGATTGAGGAGTTAAAAGAATTGTGGATCGGAGTAGAAGCGTATGACAGCTACAAAAAACAGAAATTCAATTTGCGAGCAGCATACTTGTGGTCAATTCATGATTTTCCTGCATACGGGGTTTTTTCAGGATGGAGTACACATGGCAAACTTTGTTGTCCAATATGTGGGTCAGACTCTGATTGTTTCAGACTTACTCATGGCGATAAAGTGTGTTTTTTTGATTGCCACCGACGATTTCTACCAGAAAGTCATCCATTTCGAAGGCAAGTTAATACATTTCGAAAGGATACTATTATAACAAAGGGCCCACCGAAACGTTTGACTAGTGTTGAGGTTGCTGAATGGCTCAGTCAACTTGTCCCTACAGATGATGGGTTTGTTGGATTTGGTCACGAGCACAACTAGACCCATATATGTGGCTTATGAGATCTTCCTTATGCTAAATCATTGTTACTGCTACACAATATTGATGTGATGCACCAAGAACGTAATGTAGCAGAAAGCATTATTAGCACATGTTTCAATTTAAAGAAGACAAAAGATAATTTGAAAGCTCGAAAAGATTTAGCAGAGATTTGTAATCGTCCGACTCTAGAAGTCAGAGAGGATGGTAGTGGGAAACAGAGATTGTCACGTGCTCCATTTTGTCTTAAAGCTAGTGAAAGGAAAGAAGTTCTAAAGTGGTTGCAACAATTAAAGTTTCCGGATGGTTACTGTGCTGGGTTGAGGCGCACGACAAATCTTGATAATTGGGTATTAAATAATCCTAAAAGTCACGATTATCATATAATAATGGAAAGACTTCTTCCGGTAATGTTTCGAGGATATGTGCATCAGGATGTGTGGAGAGTACTTGCGGAACTAAGTTTTTTTTATAGACAATTATGTGCAAAAGAAATTACAGTTCAGATGATGGAAAAATTAGAGAAAGAAATACCTTCACTCATTTGCAAAATGGAAAAGGTATTCCCGCCAGGATTTATGAATGTAATGCAACATCTACTTGTGCATTTGCCTTATGAAGCTAAAGTATGTGGTCCCGTGCAATATCGATGGATGTACCACATTGAAAGGACATTAAAGAAACTTAGAGCAATGGTTTTGAACAAAGCAAGAGTAGAAGGGTGTATTGTAGAAGCATTTGCTCTGAAAGAGGTAGCATATTTTTCAAATATCTTCTTTGCAGAAGAACATAATGTGTATGCTCCGACAATACGGTACCACATAGATGAAGAAACTCCTGCAGGAAATGTAAGTATTTTTTCGTGGAAGGGAAAAACGGTTGGTGGCAGCAGTAGACATGTGGTTTTAGAAGAAGAATGGAATTCATGTATGTTATATATGTACACAAACATCGAAGAGATGACTTAATATTTTGTGTAAGTTGTTTTTCTCATATTTTATATGAGATGTTCTCATATTTTATATGAGATGTTCTAATGTAATAATATTTTGCACTATGTAGCGAGTTCGACAAACAATTTTGGAAGTATGCGCGGCAACCAACAAGCAAACAATTAGATAAAATGCGTCGTTATGGCCTTCATAGGGGTCCTAACTTCGTTAATTGGTTTGGAAAGCATGTAACGTTCTTTTCTTACATGTTACGTTTATCACTCCTAAATTAATCTGATTAGTAGAACTAATATTTTATTTAATTCATAGTGCATGGTCGATGCTAATATTCATGAGGATCTACTACAACTTTCTCAAGGAACCATAACAGCAAAGAGTTTCGGTCGTTACAACGTAAATGGGTTCCGATTTCGTTCGGCCAAATTTGAAGCAAAACATCCCCTTGCAGCCACGACAAATAGTGGAGTTGTAACTAGAGCAAGTGATGCACAGGGGAATGAAAGTAACTATTATGGGATTATTAAAAACATCGTGGAGTTTAAATTTGGTGGTTCCAAAGATCTTAGAGTTACTTTTTTCTATTGTGACTGGTTTGATAATAACAGGGGAACACGACAGGATGAATTTGGTATGGTAGAGGTACAACATGAAAATAGACTTCTTGGATGCGATAATTATGTTCTTGCTCATCAAGTTGAATTGGTTTACTACCTACCATATCCTTGTCCAAAGTTGAGTGCTTGGTGGGTCGTATATAAAGTTAATCCAAGAGAACGGTTATATGCACCTGGTGATGCTGGTTATCAAGAAGAAGAAGATGAAGTGTACCAAGAGGATGATATTCCTTCATCTTTTAATATAGACGATGGTTTAGGTCTTGATACATTAGTTGGTGATGTTGAAGACAATGAATGCGAAAACGTCATAGTGGTTAAAAGAAAAAGACGTAACACTAAAAAAAGTAAAGGTGGGACAGAAGAAGAAAGTTGGTCGACATGTTACCGAAGGAATATCGGATCATGATGAATTCTAATCATGTAATTAGTTTATATTATATATGAATTTATTTTAATTACTACTGTTTGTATCATTAAGTATTTAATTCTTACCAAATTTTTTCAACAGGATGCCATGTGGTATTAAGAATATAGCTAAGGGGCTTTTTGGCTCCTCAAGTAAGAGTGTTAGTCGGTCTGCTACCTCTTCACATAGTCAAAACTCCGTTTTTCAAGGAAGTGTCTCAAATAATAGTAGACGTGAGGCATTTAGAAGATGCATGGAACAAGCTAATGAACATGTTTATGTCTTTATAATTTTATTATATTTTTCATATATATGTATATATATATCATATTGTGAAAGATAATTCTTCAAATTTCAGCTGGAGCAACAGATACAGGACGAGGGTCAGGAGGATTATCGAGAAGATCAGGAGAGAGGACTTTCTGCGGGGCAGGAACAACAAGGGGTAAGAGCCTATATTGATGAGGAAGCCGAGGGCGAGGAGGATGAGGGGGATGACACCGACACGGGAGAGTTGCCGCAATCATTCAGGTATCGGTCTTCAAACACTCTCCCGCTGGCTGTGCCTCCACAACAGAGAGTACGGATCACTCCTGTTGGTGACTGGTAAGTAAATATAAATCTCAGTTTTGAATTGTATATACAATGTTTTCGATAAATATTAAATGGTGTTTAATTGGCTTGTAGGCAATGGGATGACCTGGATTGGGATGGACGACAACATCGTAGGCAGCCTAATGCGGTGTTGGGTGCTATATGTCGTCATCATTATCCAGGTCTTGTGAATATTAAAGGTGAAGAGAAACCTGCAATAAATTGGGAGCACTATAGGATTGCTCCACATGCTGTGCATGAGAATGTGGCAGGGGCTGTCTGGCATGATTTTTGGGTATGTATTCACTACGCTGCATTATAATTATATTTATTTTATTTTTAATACAAATTTTATATTTTTTAAAGGAACGATATCGTTTGCCCGATGATCATGACGCCGCTCTCGAGTCTAGAGCACACAAAGTATTTCACAAAGCTGCACGTAAAGTTGTGAATGATATGATGTCCAATGCAAGAATCTCTGCTGTTTGCTTGTACTACAAGGAGAAACTTGGACAGATGATGAACAAGAAAAAGGGAGCTTCAAAAATTTACCTAGAGGACGATCAATACCGTCAGGTAATGATTCCTTGGATGGTTAAATGTGCTGATGCTTATTATTTATTATGTACTTATTGGGCATCGAGTGAGTATCGAGAGAAATCCAACTCGAAGAGAATCAACCGTGAGTCCGGTGGAGAAGTTCTTCATCGTTACGGTGGTGATGGTCATATACGTCTATCAAAACGGATGGTGAGTTTAGTATATTTACAATTTAGTCTTATTATATTAGCTTTTGCATAACTATATTTATAACATGTCTACATAGGCTGCTGAAAGTGGTGAGGAGCCCTCTTTCATTGATGCTTATATAAGAGGGCATAGAGGCACAGATGACAGTCAATTGTGCACTCCAACGGCCACTCAAAATTTGGTATGCTATATAACTAAAAGTAATTAATAAAGAATATAATTGTTGTATTGTAGGTTTTTAATTGGTTTGTGTAGGAGAAATATGGTGAAGAGATGGTTCGACGTCATGGAGATGATTACAATTGGAGAAAGGAAGACGTCGACGTAATAGCTTTGTATGAATCCGGTGGAGGAAAGCGTCACGGGAGGTGAACTTACTCCTCTTATATTCATATATCCACATATGTCAAGCGTCATCTTATAATTATGACGTATCACTATTTCAGGTATTCGATGTTCAATGGTGTGATGAACACCGATGTGGTTCTCTCGCAGTCACGGTCAATACAGAGCGGTCAGAGTTCTTCTCGGCGTACTCATACAGTTAATGAGTCAAGGTTAAAACAAATGAAAGAAGAGCAAGCTGCATTAAGAGACCACTTGAGGTTACAAAAAGATCGAATGAAACGACAGGACGAGTTCATAAAAGCACAAAATGACTACTTCTCGAATCTGGCGACGTGGCAGCAAGCGATGCAGGTACATTAATATAAGAGTTCAATTATTTATGTTAACCAAGAGATGAAATTATAGTAGAATAAAACTAAACATTTAAAAATGATTTTAGGGGTAACTTTCTCAGCTTGGACTTCCTGCCGCTATGCCACCGCTACCGCAGCCTCCGCAGCTACCTATGTCTTCACCGCTACCGGTGGCTCCACAGCCTCTTCCCGTTGGAACACAGGTATATGTTATCGTTATGTTCTCTTTCAGTTTTATAAACTGTTAGTATACTTGTAACATGCATCATTGTTTATCTAGGGATCATCATCAAGGGCACAAAACTTTCAGAGTCCTCTTGTTACGAATTTGCAAGCAACTTCTTCAGCTGGACAGGGTGGAGGGGACGACTTTATCGATCAATTCTTTGCTCCCGGTGGTAACAATTAGGTAAGATGATCATAATTTATAAAAGAATCCTCCAAAGTTTCAAGTTTTTATTTACATCATATATTACGTATCTTATTTCCAAATGGAGCTCATTTGCATTATATTTGGCTTCAAACAGGAAAACGACGGGCGAATGATTAGCTTGTTGGAGCAATTTGTTAGCTTGTGGGGAAAGATCGATGTGGCTATGTGCTTAACTTGACAATGATCATCTATGTATTTGTATGGATATTTGAATGTTATCGTTTGTACTATATAATGAATGTTTGTATATTTGAATGTGTGATAGAAATTATATTGTTGACACAATGTTAATTTGAGTTTATTGCATTTGTTGTGAAGAGTAATGTGTTTATGATATATCTATTTACGAATGTATGAATTTGTTGTATTTGTTGTGTTTGGAACCAAAAATTATCATTTATTTTGGACTGTTATTTTATGTATTTTCGTGAGCTAGAAGGTTACCCACGAAAATAGTGCCATATTATTTTCGTGGGCCGGAAGGTGGCCCACAAAAATAGTGCCACATTATTTTCGTGGGCTAAAATTTGGCCCATGAAAATAATATGACACTATTTTCGTGGGCCAAAGTCAGGCCCACGAAAATAAGGTGAATGTTATTTTCGTGAGCCACATTGTGGCCCACGAAAATAACCTACTCTATTTTCGTGTGCCTTATTCTGGCCCACGAAAATAAGTGGACGTTATTTTCGTGTGCTTCAGTTTGGCCCATGAAAATATGTATTTTCGTGGGCCGTTGTTGGCCGATGAAATTAACTTTATTTTCGTGAGCCACCGACGAAATTAACGTTTTTTTTCGACTAATTATTTTCGTGAGCCTCCGGCCGACGAAAATAATGCCGAAACCAACGAAATTATGTATTTTCGTGGGTTTTTGCCATATTTTCGTGAGTTTTTGGCCCACGAAAATATGTCGATTTCTTGTAGTGTTGGATGGTGTGGGGAATAGGTGTCAGCTGGACTACCATAGGAACCGCAAGGCTCAAGAGGGGACCACTGCAGCAGGGGTTGGAGCCTCCTGGATGCTGTTAGGGGTGAAACCTCAGTGGGCTCATACTCATCGGGAATCCCTTTGTAAAGGCCTCGTAGTGATCTCCTGGCTACACACCTGGGAAGTGTGAACATAGTTCGCGGCCACAGGCATAATGGAGGTTTTTAGTCCACCCGACAACGGGGGATGAAATCACTACATGTGAGTACAGTGGTGGAAACTCTGCAGAGTCAAAGCTGTCATGACAGCCGTGCTCACGGTCAAGAGTGGCTTGGACTTATTCATGATTGGAGGATGGTGAATTGAGAAATTGAGGATGTTAAGCGGGGATCTTAACTATGGAAATGGGGTTATGGGATTGGGACCACTTCTCTTATGTAGTAATGTAGGTGCTTAATAAGCTAGGGTGATAGGTATTAATTGCGGAGTGCTTTAACCCTGAGTTCAGCCTTTCCTTGTTCTATCTTGCATGACATTAATTTCACACACTTGATGAGTACCAATGGTACTCAAGATTGCTTTTCATTGGTTTTACTTGCTGCTCAGGCCAAAGAAATGAATTGGAGTACAACAATGAAGACTTTGGTCCTGAAGAAGGGTTCTAGGTTCATGGAGTCCCCTGGGCAACGCCTGTGACGGAGCCCACAAGATCATGTTTCCCCTACTTTGTTTATTGTCATGTTATGAACATTTTATAGTCCTTTGAGACTGTATGTAAGACTTATTTGTATTCGAACACCTGGCTTGTAATATTATGATGTTTCACTATTTGTCGTCACATGTATGAGAAAGGGATCATGGCATACATGTGTGAATCACTTGGTTGTTCTTCGGAAAAACCAGGTGTGACAACACAACTACAACCCCAATATGTCATATCTTCTTCATCCTGCACATCTCAACTTGGGATGGACGCATGTACCCCTTGATGATCATATTTTCACCCTGCACACAAATTTGGGTTGGGAACATCATCAACACCAGAATGAGATCATCTTCATCCTACACTCGATCTCGTAATGGGTGCATCTTCATTCTGATCACACACTCGAGATGGTCACATCTTCATCTCGAGCACACCTCACTGTGAAATAAAAATAAAGCTTCTTTCAACATAAAAAGTGTCATATCATCTTCCTTTTTATTCTTGGAACACTTTTTGGCAAAGTGTCCGAGTTTTTTACAATTATCCATCGAATCTTCGATTTGTTAAATTTCTTCTTCTTCTTTTGACCACCATCTTGAGCTTTCCACTCCTCCCTTGTCAAAAGAAGCTTCTCTCCACCCTTTACCTATCTTGCTCTCTACTCCTACCTTGTTAAAAGGAGTATTTTTTTCATGCTATTGGTTGTTGAAGACATGCACACGTTTCTCATGTGTATTAAGTCTGTGAAGGAGTTCCTCCACGGTGATCACCTTCAAGTCAACTAATTGCTCAATGGTGGATGCAAGGTTAAGAAATCCGAAGGTAGACCTCGTAGCAATTTCTTCACGATGTAGCTTTCTTCAACTTTTCCTCCAAGACCAGGAATCTTTGTGACGATGATCATCACCCTTGCGGCAAAGGCATCGATGAAGTCATGTTCATTCATAAGCAATAAATCAAACTTGTTCTGAAGAGTATGAATTCTTGCTTCCATCATGTGTTCTTCATCCAAAAACTTGATCTTTATCAACTCCCACACTTCTCTCGTTGTCTCCTTCTCATGAATTTGCAAGAGTGTGTCTTCATTAATAGTATGATAGATGGGCGCAAGAGCCATCTAATCTTGTTTTGGATCAATGTTACTGTTTAACACCTCAACAGCTTCCCATACCTGTTGTACTTTTAGAAAAACCTTCATCCTCATAGCCCATATTATATAATTGGTCTTTATTAACACGGGATATTGCAGCGCCATTGATTTATCCTCATATCACGTACAACTCTTGTGTGCGTCCAGTAAATCAACAAACAACCTGTATGTGCACTTCAGGTGGCCTTAGCAAAAAAACCAGCAACCAAGTTACTGGGTCGAACCCAGCCCAAGTCGTTTCAGCCAAGTGACCAACTAATGAAGGGCCTAGCCAGCGCGGTGACACCTCCTCCAACCCTATGTAACATCCCAAAAATTTGGAAAGTCAAATTCAAATCAAATGGACGTAAAGCATGTTTAGAAGAAATTGAAATTCAATCCGGAATTCGAATTTGAATGAAAAACAGAAAAGAAAAGGGAAAGAAAAAGGAAAACTGGTCACTGGGCCGAAACCCACCCGAGGCAGCCCAACCGGCCCGCGCTCCCTCCTCCTCTTCCTCCCACTGATGAGCCGGGCCTGCCTGTCATCACCCTCTTTTGTTCTCCCCTCCAACCGCCGCTGCTCTTTTCCTACACCGAGCACCCCGCCCCCTCCCCCTGCCTCTGATTTCCTCACATGCAACCGCACGAAGCCGCCCCACCCACGCTCATTCCGTACGCACGCAACCACTCCGGGCTCCAGGCCGATTTAAACACCCACGAACCACCTCTGTTCTCCACCCCAATCGCGTCTTTGGTTCGCCGGTAAGTGCATCCGCCGCCCCGATGAAATTCTCCCTGTACTGCGCCGTTTCTTTCCTCCTAACCGGCCTCGTGTCTCCGCTGTAGCTTGCACGGCCCGTAGACCTTCACTTCGGGATGAGTCTTCGACGAGAAAGCTGCCGCCGCCGAGTACCGGTAAGGTCTAGCCGCCGGTCGCCGCTGAAGCCCCCAATTTTCCCCATTTTGATCTGTTGTTACCGTCGGCACGCCATCTACAGAGCACCGGGAGCCTTGACAACCAGAAATCCGGGAGGGAACGAGAACCAAGCGTGCTGCCAACAGTCACCGCCGAGTTCCACCGTCCGACGCCGTCGCCGAGCAAGTTCCGATCCATTCGGGTTCAAGAAAACTGACAAGGTGAGAACCCCTACCCCCCCCCCCCCCCCCCGCAGTCGATCTGTGCAAGAAATACTAGTTTCCGCGTGTATTGAGGCCATTCCGAAGCTTTGCCGGTGAGCTCACCGTCCCCGCCGTCGGGCGCCACCGTGCGCATGGGCTAGCTCCGGCCAGGGCGACGTGGCTCTCTGTGGCCCGTCCATTTTAAATCGCACGGTCGAAATTAAAAGCCAGCGTACCCCTTCGATGATCTAATCTGGACCGCACTCTTTAAATCCTACAGTCCACATTCAATCAGTCGATTCCCGTAGAAAATTTTATACGTTACCCCCTAGGGCTCTCGGGAAACACGAGCTAGCCCCTGAATCTTTTATTCTACCCCCTAGGCTTTCCAGGAATCATGCAGAAGCGGGTAGATTTCTGTTTTAAGCCCTAAAACCCTCTGTATTTAGGAAATTTAACAAGAAAAGTTTGAAACCAGCCCCTGTATTCACATTTAAGTGAGGATTAGCTCTGAATTTGGGAATTAGGCACTCATATTAGGAATTAAGAAAACAGTTTAGTGCTCTAGTTCATCACAAAATGGGCTGCAGGTCTAAAACAAAATGGAAAGAGTAGGATTTAAATTCAGGATTTTATATGAAATTAATTACAGCAGCAAATTTGCACAAAAATGAACCCCCAAAATAATTTCTAGCTTTAGAAGATCTCTGAATACTCTGTTTTGGTATTCTGAGCAATATATATATTCTGTAAATATGTTTATATTGCTGTTTTGATTCTGAAATTCACTTTCAGGCATAGAGATAAAATTGAATATATGAGAAAAATATATATACACTTAGGATATGTCTTATAAAGCCATTGAACATAAAATTTCAAGTTGGAAGTTGATTGGAAATCTGAAATCCTGTGTAGAGTTGGAATATACATTTTTATGCAAATTGTGTAGCTAAGAAGTGTAGTATTTAATATAGAAATCAGTTTAAATTGAAGATTCATATTAGGTGTGCATTCAAAATCTGAATAACAAATTTAGAAACAATGTATATGCTCAAGAAGTATAGTTATGCATAGAAACAACTCATGTAGTTGAAGTTTGGCAAAAAGGAAAGTTTAAATGTAATATATATGCACACCTACACCCCAAAAATTTGGTAGGAACATCACATGAAGTTAAAATTGACAATTTCACCATGAGACACCCAAGAGTATCATATATATGTGTAGACCTTGATAATTTTAAGCCAAATAAATAAAATGAAGCAATGTGTATGTATGTATGACTTGCATGAGTGTATCTGTGGATGGTTGCTTATGGAATGCTATTTTCTTTTGCTATGTGTATGTGGCATGAGTGGAACCAGCCCCAGAGCCGGTTCTCACTTTCCAAGACCAAGACTTTCCATTCTCGGAGCAGCAGGAAGAAGGCAAGCATCCTTGACCACTTTAATCCTAAGCTAGGATGTGTAGCTAGAATTATTTGCATTGTCAATTGAATTATGAAAACCATGCTAGGAAGTTTTCCCTAGATTTTCATTATCTTGCTTCCTTGTAGCCTGGGTTGGGAGTTATTTTATTATGTTACTTGTTTATACTACTCATGCTTAGCCATGCTTAGAATGGGATAAATGGGATATGAGATCATCATCTTGATTATTTACCCTTGAATGGAATATTATGAATTGTGGTAGAAGTAGGAATCTAGGTAAGCTGGATGCTTTGGTTGGTGCTATGTGCACGAGATTTGGGTCTGTGTTTAGTGCTTGCCTAGGTTCTAAGGACTGGTTCATGGAGCATGTAACCTGGCTTTACCGTGCCAACCACATGCTGAGATGGAGAAGCTTGGCCAATTAATTAGGTGTATTTCCGACGTAGTGTAGGTGTTTGGATGGTGCTGGGAATAGGTGTCAGTTGGACTACTATAGGAACAGCAAGGCTCAAGAGGGGGTCACTGCAGCGGTGGTTGGAGCCTCCTGGATGGTGTTAGGGGTGAAACCTCAGTGGGCTCATACTCGTTGGAAATCCCTTTGTAAATGCCTCGTAGTGATCTCCTGACTACACACCTGGGAAGTGTGAACGTGGTTCGTGGCCACATGCAAAATCAAGGTTTTTAGTCCACCCGGCAACGGGGGATGAAATCACTACATGTGGGTACAGATGTGGAAACTCTGCAGAGTCAAAACTGTCATGACAGCCATGCTCACAGACAAGAGCGGTTGGGACTTATTCATGATTAGATGATGAGGAATGGAGGAGTTGAGGATGTTAAGTGGGGAGCTTAACAATGGGATTGGGTTTATGGGATTGGGACCACTTTACTTACATAGTAATGTAGGTGCTTAATAAGCTAAGGAGATAGGTATTAATTGTGTAGTGCTTTAACCACGTGTTCAATCTTTCCTTGTTCTAGCCTGCATGACATAAATTTCCCACACTTGCTGAGTACCAATGGTACTCAAGCTTGCTTTTCATTGGTTTTACTTGCTGCTCAGGCCAAAGAAATGAAGTGGTGTACAACAATGAAGACTTTGGTTCCAAAGAAGGGTTCTAGGTTCACGGAGTCCGCCGGGCAATGCCTGTGACGGAGCCCACAAGACCCTATTTCCGCTGCTTTGTTTACTTACATGTTATGAACATTTTATCATCCTTTGAGACGCTATGTAAGACTTATTTGTATTCGAACACCTGGCTTGTAATACTATGATGTTTCACTATTTGTCGTCACATGTATGAGAAAATGATCCTGGCATACATGTGGAAATCACTTGGTTGTTCTTCGGAAAAACCGGGTGTGACACCCTAGCAGCTGCCGCCTGAAGAGTGACCTTGGGACGCTGCCCACGCCTCAGCCATGAATGCCGCCGTCGTCATGGCCGCACCGAGAGCGGCCAACTCAGTGTCTGCCTCTTTCTTGGAGCAGCTGGTGCTCCCACAGGAGTTCCACGCGTTCGCAGGTCCACACACGCTCCCATGGGCGCAACCCTAACTAGGGCACTGTTGAGCTGCGGTTGATGATGGTCCGCCCATGTCTGGCCTTCTGGGACCATCTCATCGCCTCAGCCCCAATCTCTCTCCCCTGCCTCAGGTACTCTTGATTCGACCGTTGCTCAGCCCGATCCATACTGGATTCGCGATTCGCCCGGTTTGAGCTTATTCTTACTTGTGTGCACGCCTGAACTTGGATCTAAACCTCGCTGGCTTGAATCCCGCTGCTGGACGCGTATATCACACCTTCTACTACATGCGCGTATATCACACCCTCTACTACATGACACGTCCCTTTCTATGAATTTTTCTTTAACTATTTTCAAATATGGGTGGCTGTATGCATATCCCCAATTCTAATACAATCTTAGTCTAATACTATCACTAGACTCCTACTCAAATAAAGATGGACTTGTGATCTAGCTTTAACTGTATATTATTTTAGAAAAAACTAAACATTATTACGGTCACAACAGTCAGATTTCGCGATGGGGTTGGCCCTGCAGGCACCGTGTGACGCAACAGAAGTGGGGTTGCACAAGGACGTGTACGATGTGTGGCGGTCTCTAGATTTGGCGAGGCGATGCCACCAGTCGGTGATAACCAGGGAACCATTGTAGCACTAACCTCTTGCAAAGAGATGGTGTCCTGTAGCGACCAGTTTTCGCATGTCGATCGAGTCTGTAGACCCAGACATGAAACTGGAGCTGTTTTACGTGGATCAGATAAATACGTGAATAATCTGTTCATGGCTTGACGTGACCTTTAATCTTGCACTCCACACCATCTGGGAGGGAAACGATTGAGACGTATGAGAGGCCTGACAATGCTGAAGCCAATGTGGTGACGTCACTCACAGAGGACATGAGGTAGATCTCACTGCCGTCGATGGGATGAGAGATCAGGACTGGCGTCAAAGGTAAAAGGAGCTTCATTGTAGGTGAAGTAAGGTTGTACCAGGTACCCTCCTGCTGTTCATGGATGTAAAAAATCGCTCGTTTAAGCTTCCGCACCAATTCCCAGGTTGTTCCAAATGCCATACCCTCGATGTTCAAGAACGTGGTCTGGTGGAAGAACCCGGTGATCAGCGGCGGCGGGAGGATGACAGTGTCTGTCGCAAGGTTTAGCGAACTGAGCACCGCGCAGGCTGCTCACTCTGTTGTTTTTAAGCTGGATGTGGAGGCGGCCGTTCTGGCGGTCAAATATGGATGATGACATCATGTCTTCGTGGATTGATGAGGAGGTGGCGTGACGGACGGCAGAGGCAAGCTACTACGGTGGGTGAGGCGTAGGCACTTACATGGGAGAACCGAGGCGCACGGGTGTAGAAACTCAGAAACACGGCGGGTGGAAGTCGCAGAAGCGGTGGAGGAAGGTTGGCTCGGAGGCGACGTGGAGCCAGTGCCTGCAGACGAGGGCGGAATGGACGAGGCGGATCATGATCTCTCTGTCCTCGACTTCAAGCACCAGATAATGAACCAACAAGCTAAAACAGATCAATAAATATCGTAAACTATACAAGTGAAATATTGTTTGGTAAATCAATAGAATATGGCCCTGCAGCATCAGGTGAATCCTCGATGGAGAGAGAAGAGATGCTAAAGACAAACTGTAATTAAGGTCAGAATAGCATCTCCTTTTTGAATTATGGTAATGCTGTTATTACTGATTGTATAAACAGTGTTGGAATAATCATAGGGGCAGATGAGCATAGCATCAATACAGCGATAAATAAGTTGAAATCATCAGGGTCTCATAGGCTACTGGATAGCATAAAAATAGATGCCAAAGATATGGCACTTGCAAAGGAGGAAAAATAAATTGAGATAGATGAGGAACTAGGTAAGTTTATACTTAGTAATATTTATGCAGACATAACAAGGTGCTGATGGACTGTAACTGTGATCTAGATGATTATACTGAAGTTTAAGTCCATAAATCCGAGCCTCTATATAAAAAGAATGGCAGGTATAGGAAACATAAAAATAACAAACCATTGTAAGATGAAAGGAATTTTATGGAATAGCAATGGGTTTAGGGACTCGAACAAACATAGATATGTTTCGGATATCACAAAAGAATATAATCTTAGTTTCATAGGTATATCGGAGACGGGATCTAGGAATTTCACACCGTCTTTCCTGGAAAATTTATGTGCGGGTCGTGATTTTATTTGGCATAGTAAAGAACCAGTGGGTAGGTCTGGAGGGATGTTACTGAGTATTGACCTTAATCCATATAGGTGCGATAGATGAAGGTGATTACTACATAAAGTTTCACCTTTGCACTAAAGCATCTAGCTTTAAATTGGAATTAATTATGGTTTATGGACCAGCTCAACCTCAGTTTAAACATCTCTTCCTTGCAGAACTTGCCAATATGTGTTCAAAAGAAAAATTACCTTTGTTAATTGGCGGGGACTTTAACATATTGAGACATCCAAGAGAAAAAAAACAAAGGCAATTTTGAGGGTAGATGGCCGTTTTTATTCAATGCGGTTATTGACGGACTGAACTTAAGGGAGTTGCATATGTCTGGTAGACGGCTTACTTGTGCAAATTCTCTACAAAATCCCAGTACGAGAAATTAGATAGGATTCTTATTTCCTTAGAATGGGAACAAGAACACCCTAAAGCTACTGTAATTCTGTTAATCAGGTAGATTTTTGATCATACACCTTTACTTTTAGAATCAGGTAACTTACAACCTGGCAGTGTCACATCGATGTTCAAAGTTGAACTAGGTTAGTTGTTATGGGATGGATTTAAAGATTTAGTTCAGTATATTTGGGAAAAAATAGTAATACATATAATCCCATGGATCATTGGCATATTAAAATACAAAGTTTACGGAAATATTTGAGAGGATGGGCGAAAAATACTAGTGGTATATACATAAAAGAGAAAAAAAGATTTTGGATCCTGTTGATGCACTGGATAAAAAAGCAGATTTTTTACTACAAGCTGAAGAGATCATACTGAAACAATGTCTGCAAAATAGATTGGCAAAACTTCTGAGAGAAGAGGAAATGAAATGGTACCAAAGAGCAAAAACTAAAGATTTACTATAAGGTGATGCTAATACAAAATATTTTCATTTAGTCGCTAATGGTAAATATAGGAAGAGGAAGATTTTCAATCTTCAAAAAAGAGGCACACAAATTAGTGGTGATGAAGAATTGGAAAAATACATTACTGAGTATTATAAGAAACTCTTTTGTCCATCGGTGGATAGTACTTTTTGTTTACAAGATGAAAGAAAAGAAGATATACCACAGGTGTCCGATGAAGAAAATGCCTACTTAACCGAAGAATTTACAAAAGCAAAAGTTAAGAAGGCGATTTTCAAATGGAACAAAACAAGGCGCCCGGACCGGACGGTTTTCTAGCTGAATTCTACCAAGAATATTGAGAAATAATCAAAGATGACCTGTTGGCGCTATTCCATGAATTCCACATCGGGACCAGATGCGTATATAGACTAAATTTTGGCACAATTATATTACTTCCAAAGTGTGTGGAGGCAATTAAAATACAGCAATATAGACCAATTTGCCTTCTCAATGTAAGTTTTAAGATCTTCACTAAAGTTATGACGAATAGAATACTGACGGTGGCACAGAAAGTAATCAGTCGTACGCAGACGACCTTCCTACCTGTAGGAACATTATGAAATGGGTGGTAATTCTTCATGAAACTATACATGAGAGGCATAAGAAAAAACTCAATGGAGTATATTGTGAAATTAGACTTTGAGAAAGCATATGACAAGGTATACTGGCGATTTGTAAGACAGGTGTTGAAAATGAAAGGATTTTCATCTCTTTGGTGCAATTGGATTGATCCCTTTATGATTGGTGGACATGTAGGTATTAAAGTCAATGATCAGATTAGTGAGGACTTTCAGACAAAAAAGGGTCTACGACAAGGCGACCCATTATCTTCTGTTCTATTTAATATAGTAGCTGATATGCTAGCTATTATAATTAACAAAGCTAAGGAGAATGGGCTGGTTGCTCGAGTAGTTGCCCACCTGATCAATGATGGTTTATCTATATTGCAGTATGCAAATGATACTGTATTTTTCATTGACCACAATCTAGAACAAGCCACCAATCTAAAACTGATTCTTTGTGCTTTCGAGCAACTACTCCAGTCTAAAGATTAATTTTCATAAGTGAGATTTTCTGTTTCGAAGAGGCTCGATTGGCAGAACGTGAATACTCTAAACTATTTGGGTGTCAAACAAGGACATACCCATTCAAATATCTAGGTATTCTGATGCATTTTAAGAAATTAAGTAATAATGACTGGAAAATAGAGAAGATAGATCTGAAAAGAAAGTTTGCAGTTGGAAAGGAAAACATTTATTAGTGGATGGCCGGATGGTGTTGATCAATTCTGTGCTAACTAACTTATCAATGTTTATGTTATCATTTTTGAAGTCCCGAGAGGGGTCCTTTAAAAACTTGATTATTTTAGTTCCAGATTCTTCTGGCAGGCGGACAGTCATAAGAAAAAATATAGATTGGCAAGACGGAGCCTGGTATGCCATCCAAAAGAACAAGGTGGCCTTGGTATACAAAACATTGATGTGCAGAATTATTGTTTATTGAGTAAGTGGTTTTTCAAATTGATTAATGAGGATGGGATGTGGTAAACACTACTAAAACGTAAGAACTTTCGTAATAAGACGATTGGACAAATATAAAAAAGACCAGGTAATTCAATGTTTTGGTCTAGTTTGATGAAATTAAAGGATAATTTTATTAGTTTTGGCCAATTTCAAGTGAATAATGGTCTATCCACTAGATTCTGGGAGGATAAGTGGCTAGGTAACTTTACACTGAAAGATAGATTCACAACTTTGTATAATATTGTAAGACAGAAACATTCTACCTTCACTCAGGTGTTTAATTCCATTCCGCTAAACATTTCTTTCTGAAGAGGATTGTTAGATAATAATTTAGTTAGATGGAATAGACTAGTAATGATGATTTCAAATTTAAGTCTAAATCACACTGATGACGTTTTGAGGTAAAGTTTACACCAACATGGAATGTTTTCTGTTAACTCCATATATAGAGCTGTGATATCTAATAGCAATGTGAGGAGAAATAAGATGTTGTGGGCATCTAAATTACCACTAAAAATTAAAATATTTTTGTGGTACTTAAATCAAGGGTAATATTAACCAAGGACAATCTAGTGAGATGAAATTGGAAAGGAGATAAAAAATGTGTCTTTTGTATGCATGAAGAGAATATTCAACATCTCTTTTTGGATTGTCACTATGCTAGATTTTTCTAGAGAGCTGTTAATATTACATTTTCTATTAATACCCCGGTATCTATTCCTCACTTGTTTAACAGATGGGTGTATCTTTTCTTCCCGGTTCGAGAACTTTCTTCTTAGTTGCATCTACATCAATTGTATGGGCGATATGGTTATGCAGAAATGACATTGTTTTTGATAATGCTCCAATAAAAACTTATATGCAAGTACTTTTCAGGTCCACGTACTGGTGTCGTACATGGGCGCCACTACAAAGGCATGAAGAAAGAACCAAGAAACTGATCGAAGCTTGATGCGAATTTGAAGTTTCATCCATAAGAGTGTTTAGTCGTTTTGGTTGGAGCTTTAGTACAGACTATCGCTTTAATACTAATTGTATTGGGTGTTCACACCTTTATACATATTCACTCTTGTAATTCCGTGAGGACTAGTTTTAATTGTAATAAAAGGCCATAACCTCTTTGAGGCGAAGGTCGGGAAGATCCCATTATCTAAAAAACATTAGGTGATATCCCTTGCATGACTTATTTCTTGCATAAATGATTGCTTCTGACGTGTACAGGTTATTAATATTTAGAAATTGTTTTTCTGAACAATGGAGAATTATTTAAAGAACAAGTTCGGGAATAGAGCATTTGGGCCCTCCGATCGAGCGATCTGGCCGGGCCTATCCCCGCATCGTCTTATAAAAGTAAAAACAACTTCGGGCATAGAACATGCGTGCCAAAACATGATGGAGCCGCCGCTGTGGATGCACAACCACGTACGACGATGACGGATCCAGCTCCACATTCGGCACGTGCTTCTGCCGCTGGCGCAAGTCCTGCACGCCATCGATCCCGCACGTTTTTCAATCCGGGCAGAGACTATGACGGGTGCGCCCTGCCCGGCGCAGACACCGACGACGGCCGCTGCGCATGATCGGTGCTCGTCGGCTCCACCAGGTTAACTGTGCCGGTTCCACATCGCACGGTCAGGACGCGTCCTCGTGTGGAGGGATCAAGCCCAAGAGGCCTTGACATTTTTGAGCTTCTGGACCACCAGTGGAGCATGGTTGACATAAGGAATTATGAGCGGTAGTTATTATCTCACATAATCATTTATCCGTGCAAGTTTTGCAAATCTGTAAGTGATATTGAGTTGCAAATCATGTCAAATAAGGATGTGTATTGTAGTATTACCCTGGTACACATCTTTGTCATACTAAAACATACCTATCATCATCATTTCTCTAAATCTAACCGTCCATCAAGCTTCATCTCTTAGGCCACTTCGTCCCATGGGCCTCCAGATCGCTCGTCAGTTCTGCCACTGCAGACATATGCTACAGAAATTTGTCCTAGGGTACAAATACATTGGAGGACGAGGAAATAAGGCTCTTGTATGCTTTTGATGAGATCATGGGTGCTTATTGATATAAGGCTACCTATTCTTATTTATTATAAGAATGTCTCAATATAAATAAGAGTATCTTGTGACATTACAATCCATTAAGCTTCTCCAATTGTTGTACAAACTTCTTATCCGTTCATATAAATTGTCTCGAGCAGCCAAAAAACTGATACTTTTTTTATTTGTTTCTGTGTGTTTATTATTTTCTTATTATGGCCATGTAACTCATACTATACACATAAATACCTAACTATCACGTATATGGCATGGCAGATGTACAACGCCTCTCATTTCAATGGCATAAATAATTTACTTTGAGAACAATATGTTCACTACAGAAAAAATATCAAATTAACAACGGCCAAAATTATTAACAACGGTACCGTCGTTAATTAAAATATTCACGACGGTGTATTTTGGCCGTCATGAATAATGCCCTTATTCACGACGGTTGACCTAGACCGTCGTGAATAATGCCCTTATTCACGACGGGGCCGACCACCGTCGTAAATACAACCTTATTTACGACGGCGCTGGACCAGCCGTCGTAAATAAGGGTTATATACCTCCCGTGCTGGGGGTCGGCGTGGGCATTCGCCAGCGCCGACACCGACCCTTTGCGCCGCCCCCCAAGCACGTCACCGCCCCAGCCCTCTTGCGCGCCGCCACTGCCGCCCCCGCGCGCTGCCGCTGACCCGTCTTTCCCCGGCCCGCGCGCCGCCGCGCCGGCCTCCCCCAGCACGCGCCAAGCCACCCCCGCGCGCCCGGCCCCCCGTGTTGCTGCCATCTTCATCCGCGCCGCCCCCAGATTCCTCACGCCACGCCACCTCCAAAAATGAGTAATTTAATTTAATTAATTTAGTCATTTAGTTTAATTAGTTGTTTAGTTTGTATTTAGTTTAATTTTAACATTTTAGTTTAGTTTGTAATTAGGTTAGTTCAATTAGTTGTAATTAATTAGTTTAGTTTCGTTTGTTGAGGTGGCTTCCTATTTGGGCACCTGAACACTATTCGGACGATGGAGATGAAGTTCGGGCTGCTCCAAGTGAGTGAGCAGCAGAAGATGCAGTTTGCAGCCCAGCAGCTTCAGGGGTCCGTGAGTGCTTGTTGGGCCAACTTTTGTGCCTCGCAACCCACCGAGCGAGTACTGACATGGGTGGAGTTTCGGACGGCCTTCAGGGCCTATCACATACTGCTGGGTTTGATGAAAAGGAAGACGCAGAGTTCCTTCACCTGCAGAAAGGCAGCATAAATGCGCTGGAGTATTCCAGGGCGTTCAACAATCTCGCGCTCTACGCTTCAAATTACGCCGATACCAACGAGAAGCGGCGGGATCACTTTTACCAGGGGCTGAATTGGCTCTTGAAGGACATGCTGGTGATGTTCAATCACGGCAGCCTCAATGACATTATTGATGCTGCGATTGTACAAGAGGACTCCAGAAAGGAGTTAGCGGCGGCGGAGAAGAAGCGAAGCGTGCTGCAAGGCAGCGGAAAGGGAGGTGGTCCTCCCCAAAAATACCGGATGGTGTATCGCTTACCATCAGGTCAACGCTGGCAGCCACCACAGTGGCTGATGCAATTCCGCAGTCGGCTGTATTCTCCACCGGCGTTCCGGCCGGCACTACCAGCACCACCTCTGCAGCAACAATAGCAGCAGTGGGTGATGCCGCGTGCGTATGCACCTCAGCATCCCATGTCGGGCTTTCGTCCTCCAAGCACGGGCCAGCCGTCAACCGCCTGCTACAAATGCGGTCGCCAATGGCACTTCGCCAACAATGCCCCGAGAGGCAAGGCGGCGGAGTGGCACCACAGTTTCCAGGGAGGAATGAGCCCCGAACCCCATTAATGCACGGCGGGCAATTTCTAAGCCCGGCACCGTCCACCAACTCGCCATAGAGGACGTGCTGGAGGGAGAGCCAATCCTTGCGGGTATGTTCCAACTCCACCAGCATCCCGCCATAGTGTTATTTGATTCAGGCGCCACACATAGTTTCATTAGCCAAGCTTTTATTGCTAAATACAGCTTGCAAATAATACCCACATAGAGTCCTTACGTGATTTGTTCACCGGGCGGGAAAATTTCAGCATGTGAGACCTATGTGTGCTGAATACATTGGCTTTGACGATAAAAGTTTTGAATACTACCAAAACACCTTTTTAACAAGGTCCGACTCTAGGTCTGAGCTCCTGCAAGGTCCGACGATAGGTCCGACGTAAGGTCCGACTTGCTTTGTCTAGGTTTGACTTATTTTGGCTAGGTCCGACTTGTTTTTGCTAGCTGCGGTGCTAGGTCCGACTAGCTTTGGTAAGTTCCGTGCTAGATCCGACTAAGCTTTAGTAAGCTCCGGCGCTAGGTCCGACTAGATTTGGTAAGCTCCGGTTCAAGGTCAGGTTAGCTTTGGTAAGGTTCGGAGCTTGATTGCAATGGTTCTACTTTTAACTTGCAACGTTTCGAACTTGCTTTACTCTTATGGAAAGTTTGCTTAGTATTATTTTACTAAGTTTTTGGTGTATTTTGGTGGTTATGGCTGATATCATTTTGCTATGGTTTACAACATGCTTATGTGAGGTGCTCACGTAAGATGTTGTAGTTTCGGAACTAACGAGAGTCAAGTCGAGGACTTGTGCTCGGAAGTATTGGTTGTTTATTCATGTGCAGGTGTTACTTGAGTTCAAGACATGGCTGGTGATGGGATCCATTGAACTAGTCTTAGGGAGAAGATGAGGTTCAACAACCAAGTTCGGGAGGAATTGTGGTTGAGTTGATCGGGAGGTTGTGCAGTATGTTTGAATCAAGAACAATGCATATGAAGGTATCTTGGACGTCGTTGGAAGATGTTTGCACGTGTGCAAGGAGTGCATGGACGTGGCTGCATGGTTTCAAGGCGTGATGAAGAGATGTGGACATAAAGAATTGGTCGGAAAGGTCCAACCGACTAGGTTATGGACTCAGGCTGCGGCTGAGTCGTGTTTGACTCAAATATGGAAAGTTTTGAGTTGTTTATGATAGGATTTCGTGTGGGTCACGAATTTGAGTTGTTTTAGGAATGTTTGGGACGTTTCTAAGATGTTTGGAAGTCTTAAGATTGCTTCTATCTGCGAGTAGAAGAGTCTTGAGCAGTATTGGAAAGTTACAGTTTGAATCCAAGTAGGAGGAGTCCTAGTTTGAATTGGGTTGGCCTTAGGGGTGGTTATATAAGCAAGGGAGGCCAAGACTCGTGGGTGCACGACTTTGGGGCTGTTCCTCTTGTGTTTTGATAAATGAAATTCGTATTCTAAAGGAACTTTTGTGCCTTGTTCGTCCGACTTGTTTCAGACAAGTTTTTCTCGTCGAGTTTCTGTTCAGCACTACCTTGCTTCGGTGGTTTTATCATAACTCGAGTTTTAAAGAACCAAATGATGTGATTATTTTTGGGTTGTCTTCAAACTTGATTATATATCATTTGTGAAAATTTCACGGTCATTGAATTTGTGGTTTCTGATCTACACGAGTTTCTTTGCAGTATTCCAGAACTGCTTTTCTCGCGTAGGACAGATTGACCTTTGTTCGATCTTTCGATCGTAACTTGAGTTTCTCTCAACGGATATTCATTATTCTTGTTGTGACGTTTTTGCGACTTCATTCTCTACGATCTATACTAGTTTTGTCACAGTTGAACACGTTTAGATTAGTTGCACACACGGTTTCTTTAACAGATCGGTTTTCTGCAGAGGGGTGTTTTGTTGCTTCCGCTGAAAAGTTTTTATCTACCATTCACCCACCTGTGGTAGTTATACACGTGTACTTCGATCCTACAATTGGTATCAGAGCCAGGTTGCTCTAATCATTGTAATTTGCACGTGTTTTGACTAATCATCATGGAGAAATACTCCGTCAAACCTTGTGTGTTTAGTGGTATTGATTTTCAGGTTTGGAAGGCACGCATGGAAGCTTTCATCCAGGCGCAAGGCTTTGCAATATGGGAAAAGGTGTACAAGCCTTACGATGTGCCTTCAAACGATCAAGTCACAGCTACAAACATGAGAGATGTCGACGACAACAACAAGGCTCGGAACTTGATCATACAAGGACTAACTCAGAGTGACTTCGACCTGTTGCACACCTCCGATCGGCGTACGATGTGTGGGGAGCACTTTGTGACTATCACGAAGGATCCAACACGATCAAGGAGGTAAGACAGGATATTTTCAAGAAAGAATACATGCGCTTTGAGATGCAACCCAGTGAGTCCATTGATGACCTCTTTGCTCGCTTTAATAAAATTCTCAGCAACTTGCGTAGCGTCAATGTTAATTTTTCAGATGCTGAAAATGTAGGCAATTACTAAGTGCATTAGACATGTCAATTTGGGAGATGAAAGTAACATCCATACGTGAATCCACTGTCATGAGTACTCTTACATTAGATGTGCTTTATTCTAAGCTAAAAACTCATGAAATTGACATTATATCACGCAAGAACCCAAATAAGACTATTGCATTTGTCTCACAACGTGATATGCCTAGCTCTGGCCAATCATCTAGCAATACACTTGCTTTGCTGTCTTCACTAACCCTGAAACAGATTGAGGAGTTTCCAGAGGAGGAGCTAGTACTTCTTTCTACTAGGTTCTCAAAAGTATTGCAAAATGTGAGAACTAGAAGGAGAGGAAGCTCCGGACCTCAACGATGCTTTGAATGTGGTAAGACAGGACACTTTCGTACAGATTGCCCTAACCTTTCCGTCTAACCGTGATGAAAAGCAGAATAAAGTCAAGTCCTCTTTTGGCAACACCAACAATAAAAAGAAGGGTTTTACAGGACGCAAACTGATAAACAGTTTCATCACCGCACTTCAAGAACTTGGCTCGAGTGATGTAGACATTGGAAGTGATGAAGATGAAGATGATCTGGCAAACTTTGCTTCATGGCGGGCAAATCAAAATCAAGTATGGAGGATGCAGAACACAACAGTGACAACGAAGAGGTATGTCCTACTTGCGAAGAAATGTGTGATGCTATTTCTCGTGCCACTATTATTGTTAAGAAAAAGGACAAAAAGCTTAGGGACAATGCTGTTAAAATTGAGTCACTAGAATCTGAAATTAATCGTTTAAAATCCTTGATTCCTAGTGATGATTCTTGTTCCTCATGTGATTTAATGTATGAACAATTGTCCTCTCTAAGAAGTGCACACATCTCCACACTTGATAAACTGAACTTGAAATCAAAAAGATCAAAAAGCTTGCTGCACATAATGATAAAAACTTGAAAGATGCTTGTTGTTCTACAATTGATTTGCATTGTTCTACTTGCGATGATCTTGATAAGAAACTACAAGATGCTATGAAAGAAATTTCTATATTGAACAATGCTTTACATTCTCATGAAATTAAATATTGTTCCAATTACAAATTAAAAGGAAAAACTTCATTTGAAAATTGCTTTGATCTATCAAATAAACTTGATAACATGCATAGGACATTAGATCGGTTTTGTAATGGGAATAAGAATCTAAACTTGCTGCTGAATTCTTTCAAGTCTTGCAATGATCAAACTGGTTTAGGTTTTGATTCACATGCTCATGCTAAGGAACATCCACCTAAAATTGTATCATTAGGAAGTGGTTTGATTCAAATAATTCCTAAACAAAAAGAAGTGGTTTTTAAATCTGCAGGAGTGTTGTCACATTCGCGTTCAAATAAGCATACTGCATGCTCATCTAGACATGAACACAAAGTTAAATTTCATTGTACCTATTGTGGTAGAGATGGTCATGTCATAGATTTTTATTATAGACTAGCTAAACAACAGAAAAAGGAAAGAATGCAAGCTAGATCTTATAACTCTCATGCAAAATTTGCTGCACATACTAAACCGAATGTCAGGAACATGCAACCTGCTGTTTTGAGTCAGAAATATTCAAAGTTTACCTCCGGAGCTTCAGTTTTTGCCTCCGGAGCTTCAGTTTTTGCCTCCGGACCTTCTGTTTTTGCTTCCGGAGCTACTGATTTTCGTGCTACACAAGTAACACCTCATAGGTCAGTAGTTAAGAACAAAAATCTCAAACTTTGACTCATAAGCCTGCTGTTTTATCTCAGCCTTCGCATGTTATTCCTGCTGGACATCGTGTGACTCAATACTGGATTCCTAAATGCCTTTTAACTAACCCCAGTATTGAGTCATCGATGTATTATGCTTCTATGTAGGTTACACGCTTGAGGAAGGAGAACATTTGGATTGTGGATTCAGGTTGCTCACGCCACATGACCGGTAACGAAGAATGGTTCTCTTCTCTCTCTTTTGTGTCACGTATAGAGAATGTTACTTTTGCCGATAATTCTTCAACTCCTATAATTGCTAAGGGTTCGGTTAGTGTAAATGATCACTACACTTTGAAGGATGTGGCACTTGTCAAAAAAATGAAATACAACTTGCTTTCTGTTTCACAATTGCTAGATGAAAATCTGGAAATTATTTTCAATAAAAACTGCTGCAAAGTTGTAGGTTCAAATAGTGAGATTATTTTTAACATGTCTCGGTTTGGAAGAGTTTTTAAATCTGATTTTGATATGTCTTCCTCTAAGCATAGATGTCTAGTTGCAAATGATTCCAAAGATTTATATTTTTGGCATCGTAGACTTGGTCACGTAGGCTTTGATCATCTCACGCGTGTTAGTGCTCTTGATCGCATACGTGGGCTGCCTAAGCTTAAAGGGGACAAAGAAATTGTGTGCTCTTTTTGTAGACATGCTAAGATGGTTGCAGGTTCACATGATCCTCTCACAATGACCATGACAACTGAACCTGGTCAACTTTTACACCTTGACACCGTAGGACCTTCACATGTTCAATCCTTCGGAGGTAAATGGTATGTTCTTGTGATTGTTGATGACTATTCTAGATACTCTTGAGTTTACTTTATGGCATCTAAGAATGAAGTTTTTAGTCACTTTAAAACTTTATTTCTTAAATTATCAATTGATCACCCAGGATCTTTAAGAGCAATTAGAAGTGATAATGGAACCGAATTTAAAAATCAATCGTTTCATCACTTTTGTGCTGAAAATGCAATAGATCATCAATTTTCTTCACTATATGTACCTCAACAAAACGGTGTTGTAGAGAGAAAGAACAGAACCTTAGTTGAGATGGCTAGGACTATGCTTGATGAATATCAAACTCCTTGGAAATTTTGGGCTGATGCAATTGCAACCGCTTGTTATGTCTCAAATCGTGTTTTCTTGCGTGCTAAGCTAGGTAAAACACCATATGAGCTCAGGTTTGGACATAGGCCTAGTGTCACACACTTTAGGGTCTTTGGTTGCAAATGCTTTGTTATAGAAACATGGTAATCTTGATAAATTTGAAGCTAGATCTGTTGATGGCATGTTTCTTGGTTATCCATCTCATACTAGAGGCTACCGTGTGCTTTTACTTGATACTAACAAAATTGTGGAGACTTGTGAGGTTTCTTTTGATGAAGCTAGCCCAGGTACTAGTTCAAATATTGCAGGTACGGATCCATATCCGCAGGGGGAGAGTATTTTCGTTGAAGAAGAGGAAGAAGTGGTGCTGCTGTCCGAAAATTCAGCAGCTAATGACATTATTCCAGCTCCTGATCTTGATTCACAGCCAACACCGACGACCACCATTGCTGATACAGATCCTTCTCACGTCACAAGTTCATCTATTTGTGATGAACATGAAGAAGAAGAAGCTTGTGAAGTGTCCACTCCCCTCCGAATTCTCAAAAGTCATCCTCCACAACAAATTATTGGAAGCTTGCATGAACGAGTTACAAAATCCAGGTTTTTCGACCCCAATTCTCATGCTCATTCTGCTTTTGTTGCTTATTTTGAACCCAAAGATATATCACACGCACTCACTAATGAATCTTAGATTATTGCCATGCAAGAAGAGTTAGAAAATTTTGAAAGAAATAATGTTTGGAAACTTGTACCTCCACCTCAAGGTCACACTTTAATTGGAACTAAATGGGTGTTTAAAAATAAACAAAGTGAGGATGGGGTTGTGGTTAGGAATAAGGCTAGGTTGGTTGCTCAAGGTTTCACACAAGTTGAAGGTCTAGATTTTGATGAAACTTTTGCTTCTGTTGCTAGATTAGAAGCCATAAGAATTTTGTTAGCTTTTGCTGCATCTAAAGGTTTTAAGCTACATCAAATGGATGTTAAAAGTGCTTTTATTAATGGCTACATAGATGAGAAGGTTTATGTCAAACAACCACCTGGTTCTGGAAAACCAAATTTTCCTAATCATGTTTACAAACTGTCCAAAGCCTTGTACGGTATCAAACAAGCCCCTAGAGCATGGTATGATAGGTTAGAAACATTCTTACTTGAAAAGGGATTTACCATGGGCAAGGTTGATAAAACTATTTTTGTGCTTAAGCATGGCAATGACTCATTATTCGTTCAAGTGTATGTAGATGATATTATCTTTGGTTGTGCTTCTCATGATCTTATGTCCAAGTTTTCAGCTATGATGAGTTCAGAATTTGAGATGAGTATGATGGGAGAACTCACGTACTTTTTGGGGCTGCAAGTCAAGCAAACCAAGGAGGGTACCTTTGTGCATCAAACAAAGTATACAAAAGATCTCCTAAGGCGCTTCAACATGGACAAAAGCAAGCCTCTTCGGACACCAATGGGAACAGCAACAACACTTGAATTTGATGAAGATTGTGATCCCGTTGATCAAAAAGAATATAGAAGCATGATCGGATCACTTTTGTATCTCACGGCATCAAGACCGGACATACAATTCAGCGTATTTCTTTGTGCACGGTTTCAAGCCTCCCCACGTGCTTCACATCGTCAAGCCGTCAAGAGGATTCTCAGGTACTTATATGGAACTCAAGAATTTGGCATTTTTCTTCCTTCTTCCTCAACCGTTACTTTGAAAGCTTTTTCCGATGCTGATTTTGGGGGTTGTAGGATTGATAGGAAAAGTACTTCTGGTGCTTGTCATTTTCTTGGTAATTCACTTGTTGCCTGGTCCTCTAGAAAACAAAGTTCAGTTGCACAATCCACAGCTGAATCTGAATATGTAGCTGCTGCTAGTGCTTGCTCACAAATTCTTTGGATTGTTCAAACACTTAAGGACTATGGGGTTGATCTAGATAGTGTTCCACTGTTTTGTGATAACACTAGTGCCATTTGCATTGCTAAAAACCCCGTGCAACATTCGAGAACTAAGCACATTGACATTAGGTATCACTTTCTCCGTGATAATGTCGAAAAATGGAACATTGTGCTTCACCATGTAGATACTGAACAACAATTGGCTGACATTTTTACAAAACCTTTGGATTTCACTCGTTTTTGTTACATTGGTAGTGAAAGAGGGGTTATGCATCCTCATGGCTTAAATTGAGGGAGAATTTTGAAACTTGGGAAGTCTATGTGTGAATCTGAAATTAAAATAATATGAGCATAGTATTTCATGCATATATAACTTTGTGATTCCTTTTTCATTCTGAAAGTTCTTACTACATTACTCGTGTTATACATTTTGTAGTTTTTACCATGTCTAGTAATTGGAATAATTACTTCCAGTAAATCTGGTCATGGTCGAACTTTCTTGCTGTTTTGGACTTGTTGCATGCTCACAAGTGCTTTTAATCATAAAGAATTAATCAAGGAATCAACTCACATGTTGAGTTTTTATGTTCAAATAAAAAAACGAGAAAAGATCAAGAGAATATGCATGCATCGCACTTCTTCTTTTGAGATGGCTTATCATTGCACTTAGATATGAACTTGAAAAGAGTTGTGTATGACTAAAACCATGTCCTTAAGCTTCTAACTGTCAAATGACATAGGCTTGGCTTGGTTGATTAGAATAAGGCTGATGCTGCATATAATCTCTTGCAAATGTCATAAGATCAAAATTTGTTCTTTAAACGATAAATAAAATGCAGCAACAAGTGTCATGCTTTCAGGTCTTGAAATAGTTAAGTTTGTGAGATCATGACTCGCTTAAATTGAAAATTACACTTGATATCTAGCATGGCTTACACTACTTTATGTATCTCATTGATGTGATAGTGTAAGTTACTTGATATTATGATTTGGTTGAGCTTTGTTTTATATGTATATGTTATAATGTGCTCATAACAAATTAAAATTTCTCTTTTGTACCTTGCCGAATACATTGTCAAAGGGGGAGAAATTGATCACACATTGCACACATTCACAAGTGTTTTGGCACGATTCTTCTGAGGGGAAGAATTTTTGGTATTTTTGTTTTTCTTCTCATTTTATTTCTGATTTACAAAGGGGGAGAAATTGTTTTCAAAACTTTTCATGTGAATAAGCCAATGTTCGGATTTTAAGTGGTGTTGCCAATGCATTCATCAAGGGGGAGATTGTGAGACCTATGTGTGCTGAATACATTGGCTTTGACGATAAAAGTTTTGAATACTACCAAAACACCTTTTTAACAAGGTCCGACTCTAGGTCCGAGCTCCTGCAAGGTCCGACGATAGGTCCGACTTGCTTTGTCTAGGTCTGACTTATTTTGGCTAGGTCCGACTTGTTTTTGCTAGTTCCGGTGCTAGGTACGACTAGCTTTGGTAAGTTCCGTGCTAGGTCCGACTAAGCTTTAGTAAGCTTTAGCGCTAGGTCTGACTAGCTTTGGTAAGCTCCAGTTCAAGGTCCGGTTAGCTTTGGTAAGGTTCGGAGCTTGATTGCAATGGTTCTGCTTTTAACTTGCAATTTTTCAAACTTGCTTTACTCTTATGGAACGTTTGCTTAGTATTATTTTACTAAGTTTTTGGTGTGTTTTGGTGGTTATGGCTGATATCATTTTGCTATGGTTTACAACATGCTTATGTGAGGTGCTCACGTAAGATGTTGTAGTTTCAGAACTAACGAGAGTCAAGTTGAGGACTTGTGCTCAGAAGTATTGGTTGTTTATTCATGTGCAGGTATTGCTTGAGTTCAATACATGGCTGGTGACGGGATCCATTGAACTAGTCTTAGGGAGAAGATGAGGTTCAACAACCAATTTTGGGAGGAATTGTGGTTGAGTTGATCGGGAGGTTGCGCAGTATGTTTGAATCAAGAACAATGCATATGAAGGTATCTTGGACATTGTTGGAAGATGTTTTCACGTGCGCAAGGAGTGCATGGACGTGGCTGCATGGTTCTAAGGCGTGATGAAGAGATGTGAACGTAAAGAATTGGTCGGAAAGGTCCAACCGACTAGGTTATGGACTCAGGCTGCGGCTGAGTCGTGTTTGACTCAAATATGGAAAGTTTTGAGTTGGTTATGATAGGATTTCGTGTGGGTCACGAATTTGAGTTGTTTTAGGAATGTTTGGGACGTTACTAAGGTGTTTGGAAGTCTTAAGATTGCTTCTATCTGCGTGTAAAAGAGTCTTAAGCAGTATTGGAAAGTTACAGTTTGAATCCAAGTAGGAGTAGGAGTCCTAGTTTGAATTGGGTTGGCCTTAGGGCTGGTTATATAAGCAAGGGAGGCCAAGGCTCGTGGGTGCACGACTTTGGGGCTTTTCCTCTTGTGTTTTGATAAATAAAATTCGTATTCTAAAGGAACTTTTGTGCCTTGTTCATCCGACTTGTTTCAGACAAGTTTTCTCGTCGAGTTTCTGTTCAGCACTACCTTGCTTCGGTGGTTTTATCATAAATCGAGTTTTACAGATCAAATTGATGTGATTCTTTTTGGGTTGTCTTAACAACTTGATTATTTATCATCTGTGAAAATTTCACGGTCATTTAATTTGTGGTTTCGGATCTACACGAGTTTCTTTGCAGTATACCAGAACTGTTTTTCTCGCGTAGGACAGATTGACCTTTGTTCGATCTTTCGATTGTAACTTGAGTTTCTCTCAACGGATTTTCATGATTCTTGTTGTGACGTCTTCGTGACTTGATTCTCTACAATCTACACTAGTTTTGTCACAGTTGAACGTGTTTAGATTAGTCGCGCACACGGTTTCTTTAACATATCAGTTTTCTACTGAGGGGTGTTTTGTTGCTTCCGCTGAAAAGTTTTTATATACCATTCACCCTCCCCCTCTGGTAGCTTTACACTTATACTTCGATCCTACACAGCAAGCATGATGGTTTCGATAGCGCCATGATACTTGGAGTGTAGAGTATGCCCTACGTCTCTCAGCTTTAGAGGGACAGAAGGTCGATGTCATCTTAGGGATGTCGTGGTTAACCCATCACAGCGCTGTTTTAGACACCGTCTTCCGAGTCGTGCATTTGCACTCAGAAATGCACGAGTCTCACTCATTATTTCTGGATAGTCCAGAAATAATACTTCTAAGTGTATACCAATCCACCACCATTAAATTGGAAGACATTCCAGTAGTCCGCGAGTTCCCAGACGTGTTCCCGGATGATTTACCGGGGATGCCGCCTGACCGAGAGGTGGAGTTCAAGATTGAACTTGCATCGGGAACTATGCCAATATCCCGAAGGCCGTACAAGATGGCGCCAAAGGAGTTGGCAGAATTGAAAACTCAGTTGACGGACCTGCTAGAGAAGGGTTTTATTAGGTCGAGCTCCTCGCCATGTGGTTGTTCGGCATTATTTGTGAAGAAGAAGGATGAAACGTTACGTCTTTCCGTGGACTATCGTCCACTAAACGCCATAACTATCAAGAACAAGTACCCGTTTCCACAGATCGACATGTTGTTTGATCAGTTGGTCGAAGCAAAGATCTTTTCCAAGATGGATTTAAGATCAGGGTACCATCAGATTAAGATACGGGCTAAGGATATCCTGAAGACGACTTTCTCGACGAGGTACAGACTTTATGAGTACCTGGTCATGTCATTTGGCCTCACCAACGCTCCAGCTAATTTCATGTACTTGATGAACTCGGTATTCATGTCAAAGCTGGAGAAGTTTGTCGTGGTCTTCATCGACGACATATTGGTATATTCCAAGTCGGAGGAAGAACACGCGAAGCATCTGCGTATAGTCTATCAAAGGCTGCGGGATCACAAGCTATACGCGAAATTCAGCAAGTGCGAATTCTGGATACCGCAAGTGCCTTTTCTTGGGCATATTATATCAGCGGAGGGCATCGCTGTTGTAAGTGCATCTAGGTATCCCCGTGGGTTTTGGATGATTGATGACGACAAATTAAGAGACTAATGAGATGAGATGATCATAAGCACAGGACATTTCCAAGGCGGACACCTAAACTCTCAAAAAGGAAAAAGATGAAGAACAGCGTCGAAGACTCAAAGAGTAGAAATTAGGGTCTCACTTGAGTCTTTAGTAGGCTAGCCGTGTAAAAGTGAGAGTGTGTGTGTGTGTGTCAAGTGCATTGAGATCATAGGAGAGAGCTCAGAGCGTTAGAAGTGTCAAATCCTTAGTGGAGAGAGGTAGAGAGGTAAAGTTGGGCAGGCCGAACTTGTCCGGGCCAGAGGCCGGACTAGTCTGGAAGTCCCCCCGGCTTAGTCCATTTTGGGGCGGACTAAGAGTTCCTGACTGAGTTTGGACTTGTCCGTTTTGGGACAGACTAGTTCGTTTCTCTATTGAAAAGAGTGTTTTGGGACTAAATCCTGGTAGACCAGACTTGTCCGCCTTAGTGGCTGTACTAGTCCGGGCTAGCCAGACTTGTACGGTTTCACCCAGACAAAGAGTCCTTGAGTGAGCTCGAGCTAGTCCGTTCTGAGGCGGACTAGTCCGTATGGTTGTGAGATGAGAGCTCCCACGGTTAAGTCTTGGTCGACCGGACTTATCCGCCTCAGTGGCCGGACTAGTCCGGGTCCTACTTGTCCTTTCTCACCCGGACAAAGAGTTCCTGTGTGAGATCGGACTAGTCCGGACTTTTTGTAGGTGGCAACGGTTGGCTTTGGGACTTCTATAAAAGAAGATGCCCCGACTTCATTTACAACCCTATGGAACCCTAGCGCCGCCACAACCTTCCTAGAGCCTCTCCAAGCCTTCTCCATTGCCTACTCACCCTCTTGAATCAAATCTTGAGTGAATTTGGGTGTGTGAGAAGAGGAGAAGGAATAACTTTGCGTTTAGGCTCTTGGAGTGATCTCGTGCACTTGGTGTGATCTGTGGCTTGTGAGATCTGTGAAGTTTGTGGAAGTGATCAAGTGGGAGCCTCGGATTGTGAGAAGCCCCAAAACATTGTAAGTTCACCCCTGTGATAGTAAAGAACCGGGTTGGCCTTAGTGGCGACTTGGTGAGGAAAGGGTTGATAGACCCGGTCTTTTGTGGGCTCTTCAACGGGGACGTAGAATCCTGAGTGGAATCGATCCTCGGGAAAAATTTCTTTGCGTCTCTCTTGCATTTACATTTCGTTGAACGTCAAGATTGCTTAGGGTTTTCTTTGATTAATTCGCTATTAGAGTATACATCATTACAGTCTTGCAATCTATTTCAATATTCTATCACACTTGTCGTATAGGATTGCTAGTTGGTCTATCCACACTTAGTTAAACTAAAATCTGAAGAAAACACATAAAAATCAAGTTTTAGTCCTTCCTAGCAGTTTGACCAGACTAGTCCGCCCCTAAGCCAGACTAGTCCAGCTCCTTTTAGGCTTTTCAACAAGCTGACCGGACTAGTCCGCCCCTGAGCCAGACTAGTCCAGCCCTTGTGGTCTAATCTTGTTTAATTAAGTCATTTCAGGTATTTTAGCCTATTGACCCCCCTCTAGGCAATTTCAATTGGTATTAGAGTAGGTCTCTCCATCAAGAGTCTAACCACTCGGAGAGAAGATGGCCAGAGTTGAGGGATACAACATTCTGCCGACGTCGCAAGGCGAAAACGTATGACAAGAAAAAGGACGTTGATGTGCTGAAATATCACTCAAGTGACGATGAAGAAGTTTGCCAGCTCAAGGCACGACTTTGTGAGAAGCTAGGTCACTCAAGCAAAGAGAAGAAGAAGCCGAAGGATCAAGAAAGGAGTAATCAACCGGACTACTCCCAATATCCTTTCAACTATGAACGATTAACTTCTAACAATCATTACTTATCTATTCCTCTTGGCAAACCTCCTCAATTCGATGGAAATGATTACTCAATGTGGAAGCATAATATGAAGATGCATCTAATATCATTAAACCCTAGATTGTGGCAAACAGTCTTAACAGGTGTCCATCTTCCAAGAAATGAAGAAGACGTCACCCCGGAGCAAGCCATCCTACTTCATCGCAATGCTCAAGCAATAGGGGTCATCACCCCATCCTTGACTCAAGAAGAGTTCAACCGAGTCGATGGATTGGAGGTGGCCAAACACATATCGGACACACTCAAGACGGCGCATGAAGGAAACCGAGTCATTAGGGAGGCCAAGATCGAGATGATTGAAGGAGAGCTTGGGAGGTTCACCATCATGGATGGTGAGTCCCCTCAAGACGTGTACAACCGTCTCAAGGTGCTCTTCAACAAGATCCGATCTTATGGATGCACCTGGTGGACGGATCATGAGGTGGTGAAGAGGATGCTTTGGGCATTCATGCCTCGAAACATTGCTCTTTGCTCCTTGATCTGTGAGAGCCCGGGATATGCTCAAATGATCTCGGAGGAAGTGCTTGGAAGAATCATCAACAATGAGATTATGGAGAAGGAAGCCATGTTCTACAGCGACCTCCAAAGACTTGCCTCCTCAAAGAAGAAAGATGTTGCTTTCAAAGCAACATCCTCATCACAAGACTTCGAAGCAAGTGATGATGAGGGCCTCGACACCGCTGAAGAAGAGGCACTCTTCATCAACAAGTTCAAGAGGATGATGAGAATAAGGAAGGGGGGCAACCATTATGAGAACAAGAACAAGAAAAGGTCCAAGCCCAAGACGAAAATAGCATGCTACAATTGTGGTGAATATGGACACTTCATTGTGGATTGTCCATATGAAGAGAGTAAGAAGAAGAAAGATGGCAAGTCTCAAGATAAGAAATTCTTCAAGAAGAAGAAGCCATCAGGACACGCTCACCTTGGTAAGGAATGGGACTCAAACAAAGACTCATCCTCCGAGGATGAAGAGAAAGTGGCAACACTTGCCATTGGAAGGAGCAAGCTCTTCCCAAACATTGAAGACTTCAAGTCTACATGTCTCATGCTAAGGAGGGAATAAGAAAGGTTAAATCTAAACCATCCTCCTCTACTTCTTCATTTGATAGCTTTGATAGTAGTAGTGAAAATTAATCCATGCTTAAGGATCTAAGTAGGAGCACCTTGAAAAAGATGAGATTGTTGTCGGAAGAAATCTTTAAGAAGGATGAATGTAACACCCGAAAACCTGTTAAAGAGGTGAATTTAAAATTTTTGGACGTAATGCATGTGGAGAAGAAATTCAAACTCAAACTGGAATTCAAATTTGAATCAAAATAGAAAAGAAAATAGAAAAAGGAAAAGAAAAACGGACAATGGGCCAAAACCCACCTCAGCCAGCCCAGCAGCCCGCGGCTGTTTCCTCTCTCTCTCTGACGCATGGGGCCCGCATGTCATCTTCTTCTCTCCCCTCCCCCGCGCGCCCCCAACTGCCCCGATCTTCCCGTGCCGATCGCTGCTGCTTCACCTGATTTCCACGCCCGATCTTCGGCAAAGCGCTGCTGCACATCTAAACCGACCCCCGCCACCCCTCCTCGTGCATTTAAACGCAAGAAAACTCGCAGGTTTCCCTTTACCCGCTCCATCTTTCTCTCCGGTGAGAACCGAGGCATCCTCAGCCATTTTCTTCCGATCCTCATCCGGTTTCTCTGATCTAACGGGCTTGTCATGTTCCACCGCCACCGGGGAGCCCTGCAGGTGAAGGAAACGACATGTCTTGCGCCCTAGCTACGGCTTCGACGAGCACCGAGAAGCTTCACCACCCACCGTCGTCGCAGAGCCGAATTCCGACCTCTCCAAGCCCGAGAAACCCCTAGGTGAGCTTCCCCTACCCCTCTGCAGTCGATCCGTGTGAAAAACTGCAAGTTTTAGCATGTAGCGGCAAGGAAACGAAGCTGCATCGGCGATATCACCGCCCCCGCCGCCGCGCGCCATCGCGCGCGTGGGCTGGCTCTGGCCAGGGCGACGTGGCCCCCTGAGGCCCGTCCATTTTAAATCGTGCGGTCCCGAATAGATCTACCCCGTACCGCTTCGCGATCCAATCTCAGCCATCCGTTTTAAATCCAACGGCCCACGTCAGCCTCGCATATTAAACCCCGAGAAACTTACGCGCTACCCCCTGGGGTTATGAGGAAAACGGATCTAGCCCCAGAAAACTTCTGATCTAGCCCCTGGACTCTCGAGAATTTATGCAAACCCGTTCAAACATCAGTTTTAGCCCCTGGACTTAATAAAAATTAGGAAAACCTCTCTGTTTTGTGTAATTAGGCCCCTGGAAATTTAGGAAATAGTAAATTAGACACTGCAGTAGGGTGGATTTGCACTTCAGACCCTATAGGATATTAAATTCAGAAATTTGAACATATGAGTAGAATTTAAATTCAAATAGTGATGCAAACACATGTGCAAATACAAATTTCAATTTTCCTAGCACTTGGAAAACCTTTAGAATGAGTTGAGAACTGATTTTAGGCTGAAATAAAATCTGACTAAGTGCTGTTTACTTTTACTATTGCTGGAAATTCATTTTTAGGCTAGAAAATAATTCTGAAAATGGGTAAAATAAATTTAATTTGATCCCCATCAGAGAGGAAGTCCAAAGATATTTTATTGAACATTTTGATCAGAACATATTCTGTTTAGGTGATATGTATTGCTATTTTAATATTAAAGTTAACTTTTAGGCATATAAAATAAATCTGAAAATATAGGAAAATAGGCATACATAATTAGAAAAAGGTTAAATGAGGTCTCCAAATCCAAAAACTTCAAATTAAGATTTTGTAGAAGATCGGAAAACATATTTGGAGTAGGAAATTATTTTTCATGCAAATTTTGTGGCTAAGAAGTGTATTATCTAATATAGAGAATTTGTTCAAATTGGAAATTCATATATAGTGTGCACTTAGAAATCTGAATATTAAAGTTAGAAATAATATATAGGTTTAAAAGTGTATGTAGGCCTAAAATCAACATATCTAGGGTAACCCCAACACTTAAAAATGTGAATGACTTTCATATGTATGTATTTGTGGTTTGCATGAGTGGAAGTGTGGACTATGGCTTATGGAATGTTGTTTCCTTTTTGCTATCTGTGTATTGCCATGAGTAGAACCTGCCCCAGAGCAGGTTCTCACCTTCCAAGATTAAGACTTCCCATTCCCAGAGCAGCAGGAAGAAGGCAAGTGTCCTTGACCACTTTGATTCTATACTAGGATGTGTAGTTAGAATTTAATTAATTGCATTGTCAATTTGGAATATGGTACCCAAGCTAGGAAGTTTCCCTAGATTTTCATTATCTTACTTCCTTGTAGCCTAGGTTGGGATTTATTTTATTATGTCATTAATTCATATTACTTATGCTTAGCCATGCTTAGAATGGGATAAGTGGGATATGAGATCATCAACTTGTTTACCTTACTCTTGAATGAGATATTATGAGTTATGTAGAGGTAGGGATCGAGACAAGTTGGATGATTTGGTTGGTGCTGTGTGCATGAGACTCGGGTTTGTGTTTAGTGCTTGCCTAGATCCTAAGGACCGGTTCATGGAGCATGTAACCTGGCTTTACCGTGCCAACCACATGCTGAGATGGGGCAGCTTGGCCAATTAATTAGGTGTATCTCCGGCGTAGTATGGGTGTTAGGATGGTGCGGGGAATAGGTGTCAGCTGGACTACCATATGAACCGCAAGGCTCAAGAGGGGGCCACTGCAGCGGGGTTGGAGCCTCTTGTATGCTCTTAGGGGTGAAACCTCAGTGGGCCCACGCTCGTCGGAAATCCCTTTGTAAAGGCCTCGTAGTGATCTCCTGGCTACAAACCTCAGAAGTGTGAACGTGGTTCGCGGCCACTGGCACATTGGAGGTTCTTTCAGTCCACCCGTCAACGGGGGATGAAATCACTACATGTGGGTACAGTGGTGCAAACTCCGTAGAGTCAAAATTGTCATGACAGCTGTGCTCACGGTCAAGAGCGGCTTGGACTTATTCATGATTAGAGGATGATGAATTGGGAAGTTGAGGATGTTAAGCGGGAAGCTTGACATTGGAGATGAGATTATGGTTACTTGATATTGATGATGGGTTGAGGGATTGGGACCATTTCACCTGTGTAGTAATGTAGGTGCTTAATAAGCTAAGGTGATAGGTATTAATTACGTAGTGCTTTAACCATGAGTTCAACCTCTCCTTGCTCTAACCATGCATGACATAACTTTCCCACACTTGCTGAGTACCAACGGTACTCAAGCTTGCTTTTCTGTTAGTTTAAATTGCTGCTCAGGTCAAGGGGATGACGTGGTGTTCAATGACCAAGACTTCGGACCCGAAGAAGGATTCTAGGTTCACGGAGTCCCCCGGGTAACGCCTGTGACGGAGCCCACAAGATTTATATTCTGCTGCTGTTTTATTTACATGTTACGAACATATTATCGTCCATCGAGACATTATGCTATGTAAGACTTATTTATATCTGAACACTTGGCTTGTAATATAATGATGCTTCACTATTTGTCATCACATGTATGAGAGAATGATCCTGGTATAAATGTGATATTCACTCGGTCATTCTTCAGAGAAACCGGGTGTGACAGAAGTGGTATCAGAGCCAAGGTTGCCCGTAGGAACGTGGACCTAGGTAGAAATGGACGTATTTATGGACTCTATTTTCTTAAAAACTATTTTACAAAAGGTGTGGGTTGAAAGTGTTATTTAATGGGATCACTTTATTTGTTCATCTTGCCTCAACTTTTATTCAAAATACAATCTTTATTTAATTATTATCTAACTTGATTTTAAATGCATTATGTTTTAGATGGTTCGCATGGTCCGCACCGCCCGCAAGTCCACCGGAGGGAGAGTTCCTGTAGCTGCCCTTGCCTTGAGAGAGGAGAACCGTCCGGTGACGTACCACTCCTACGGGTTGGCAGTAGGAGGCTTGTTGCGCCGTCTTCGGCGTATGCTCCACGCCGCCGGCAATGTTCGCAAGCTGATCATACACTACAGCTCCACCAGGACCATCCGTGAGAAGCGGGAAGAATGGAGCTCAGAGATGAGGATTATCCATGAAAACCAGCTGCTCAAGATCAACCGCTCTCCAGCTTGTCGGGCGACTCAGGCCGATGCTGAGAAGGATGTCACCTGGGAGGTCATCACCTGCCAGAGTTACATCAACCGTCGCCACCTGGACAGGACTGAGTACATGTATTTCCTCCAGCGTGAGAGTGGCACCGCGGAGTACAAGTACCCGCCAGTGCAGCAGGGGACTTCCCACGAGCACATGGACCTGTGCCTGGAGGATGTAGCTATGCTCAGCACTCGACTGCAGGAGTGCCAGCAGGAGCTTCAGGATGTTCGTGACACCCTGAAGGAGACTGACGCGTTGCTTCGTGCCAGCTTGAGGGCGAGAGAAATAGGAGATGGGAATGAACTGTGTGTCACCGTGAATGACACGTGGACTCCTGACTCCCCAGACCGCCGGGCGAGCAAGCGTCGCCGCACTCCTACCCTAGCAGCTTCCCCACCTAAAGCGGAATAAGAGGGCAGCCGCAATGATGAGGAAGACCCCGACGAGCCAGCTCAGTGATACGAGTTGTTAGAATCATTTCCCTTATTTTCGCATGTTATCGAGTAGTCGAGTCAAAAACCCATCTATTTGCTTGTTAGTGTTTGGTGTGTGACGTGAGTTGTGGAAGCCATGGGCACTTGTCCACAACCTTGTTTTTAAGTTTGCTTTGCTTTGGTGTGTGAACCCCTACGAATCAATAGTACATTTATTTTCGCGTGAGACATGACGCCCAAAGATCTATGTGAAATCTTCTGAAACTGTCTAAATATTAAGGCATCAAAAGTTTAAGTTTAAACAAGCAATTTGGGAAGTTAATGCGTAATGATTAAAGTTAACATTTGGTTGATCATGATAGATGGCTGGAAGAGGAAGAGGTCGTGGTGCCAACCCCAACAACAACAACGATGAGGCCACCAATCCTCACTTTCCTGAAGGGCAAGACAGGGGTGGTCGCCGTGAAGGAGCTGATCCTATCTACCAAATGATCGAAAATCAGAATCAGCTCATCCAGCGTCTAACTCAAGTGGTGGCCAACTTACACCAAGCTCCACCCCCACAAGCTGCACCACGTCAACCAAGGTTGAGTGAGTTTCTGAGAACTCAACCCCCAAAGTTTGCAAGTGCTGCTGAACCTCTGGAGGCAGATGATTGGCTAAAGACCATTGAGAGCAAGATGGGGATCATACAATGCCAAGGGTATGAGAGGGTGCTGTTTGCCTCTCACCAATTGCATGGACCCGCTGCTGATTGGTGGACCGCTTACGTGGCAGCCCATCACGACCCCGAGAACATCACTTGGGAAGAGTTTAAGCGCAGTTTCCGCAACCACTACATACCAAGGGGTGAACTCAAGAACAAGAGAAAGGAGTTCTTGGGACTGCAGCAAGGCAACATGACTGTGAGGGAGTACCTCACCAAGTTCACCCAACTATCCCGTTATGCACCACGGGACATCGAAACTGATGAGCAGAAACAGGATTGTTTTGTGGAAGGACTTACCATGGAAATGCAATGTGCAATGTCCTCCAACGAATATGAAAGTTTCCAAAAGATGGTAGACAGAGCATTTGTCGTGGAGAGGAAGCTGAAGGCCTTGGAGAATGAAAACAAGAGGAAGATGGGATGGTCACACCAAGCATCAAGCAGCAACACACGTCCACGTCTGATGCAGCAACCTGCAGGGCAGACGAGCCGTGCTGTGGTACCCTACCCGACACCGAGAGGGTACAACCCGAACTTCAGGCCTCCATTAGCAACAGTACAGCCGCAGCGTCAGTTTATGCAGCAGCCACGCCCCACTTATCAACCTCGACCAGCAGGACAAGGGCCACAGAACCAACCCCAAGATAATAAAGGCCAGACACCTAAAGTTGGGGTGCAATGCTTCAACTGTGGTGAAGTGGGGCACTACGCTCATAAGTGCCCAAAGAAGAAGCCTATGCAGCCACAGTGGCAGAATGTGATGCGAGTACGGGTGAACCATGTGACCATGGAGGAAGCGCAAGAGGCACCTGACGTGGCAATTGGTAAGTTTCCTACAAATTTACACATCGCAACCCTATTGTTCGATTCTGGTGCTACCCACTCGTTCATTGCTCAAGGGTTTGTTAAGAAGCATTATCTAGCAACAACACAAATGAACCATATGTTAGCAGTGAACTCTCTAGGGGGAGAAATAAGAACAAGACAAGTGTGTCCCAAGGTGAGTCTAGACATTAATGGGGTAGTATTTACTGCAAACCTCATAGTGATAGACTCACAAAGGATAGATATTATTTTGGGTATGGGTTGGTTGACCAAACATAAAGGTATCATCCATTGTTCGACAAGAACGGTGGAACTAACTCACGCTAGTGGCACAAAAGTGAAGTTCATAGCCGTGCAAGAACCTAGGAGGGACATTAAACTCAATCAAGTTGAGGTGGAAGTGGAAGAGATAAGGATTATCAGGGAATATCCAGACGTTTTTCTGGAGGAGTTGCCAGGTATGCCTCCAGATCGTGAAGTGGAATTCGCGATTGAACTAGTATCTCGAACAGCCCCAATATACAAGAGGCCTTATCGGATGGACTCCAAACAGCTGGAAGAGCTCAAAGAACATATAAGAGAATTGACAGAGAAGGGGTATATTCGTCCTAGTTCCTCACCATGGGGAGCTCGAGTGATATTTGTGCCCAAGAAGAACGAAACCTAAAGGTTACGCGTAGACTACCGTGCGTTGAATGAAGTAACCATCAAGAACAAGTACCCATTACCTCGCATTGAAGACATATTTGATCAGTTGAGGGGAGCTTGTGTATTCTCAAAAATTGATCTCAGTTCGAGATATCACCAATTGAAGATAAGGCAAACTGACATTCCAAAAGACAACTTTCGTATCTCGGTACGGGCTATATGAATACACCGTCATGCCGTTCGGGCTAACTAATGCCCTGGCGTATTTCATGTATCTGATGAACAAGGTGTTCATGGAATATCTAGACAAATTTGTAGTGGTTTTCATTGATGACATTCTCGTCTTCTCCAAAGATGAAGAAGAACATGAGGGACATTTAAGACTGGTGTTGCAAAAGTTGAGAGAACACCAACTATATGCCAAGTTGAGCAAGTGTGAGTTTTGGCTGAAGAGAGTTCCTTTCTTAGGACACATAATCTCGGAGGGAGGAATCTCGGTTGATCCCGCCAAGATCGAGGATGTGCAGAAGTGGAAGACCCCTGAAAATGTCGGGGAAATTCGAAGCTTCTTAGGATTGGCAAGGTATTATCGACGGTTCATTGAGGGTTTCTCCAAGATCTTGAGACCTTTCACCAAATTGTTAGAGAAGGGAATCACATTCACGTGGACATCGGAGTGTGAGACAAGTTTCCAAGAGCTGAAGAAAAGATTGACAACAGCGCCAGTGCTAGTTATGCTAGACATGCAGAAGAATTTTTTGGTATATTGTGACGCTTCGGGACACGGGTTGGGATGTGTTCTCATGCAAGAGGGGCATGTCATTGCCTATGCGTCCCGGCAGCTCCGAAAACACGAGAAGAACTATCCTACACATGGCCTAGAACTAGCCGCAGTGGTCCACGCATTGAAGATTTGGCGGCATTACTTGATGGGAAAGAGGACAGAGATATATACAGATCATAAGAGCTTAAAGTACATTTTCACACAGCTAGACCTCAACCTAAGACAAAGAAGGTGGTTGGAGCTAATCAACGACTTTGATGTGGGTATCAACTATCATCCCGGGAAAGCAAACGTCATGGTGGATGCTTTAAGTCGGAAGGTGCAGGTCAACATGTTGAGCTTAAATGACACGCCTACGGGATTGAAGGAGGAGATTGCAAAACTCAATCTATGACTGGTGAATAGTGGTGAGGCCATCGCCATGGAAGTGGACTCCACATTAGAGCAAGACATACGCAACGGTCAGATGAATGACGAGAAGATACAAGAAATCAGATAACTCATCAAGGAGAATAAAGCTCCTGGGTTTAGAGAGGATGCGCAAGGTACGGTGTGGCATGGGAAAAGAATCTGTGTGGCTGAGGTAAAGGAGATCCGTGAACTGATTTTGAGGGAGGCCCATGATTCCGACTATTCCATTCATACTGGGAGTACGAAGATGTATCATGACCTCAAGAGCAGATATTGGTGGTATGGCATGAAGCAAGATATCGCGGAACATGTCGCCCTATGTGACACATGTCAGTTGGTGAAAGCAGAACATCAATGACCCGCGGGACTGTTGCAACCCCTCAAAGTGCCCGAATGGAAATGGGAAGAAATAGGTATGGATTTCATAGTGGGACTGCCTAGAACCCAATCTGGATATGATTCGATATGGGTCATCATCGACAGGCTGACTAAGGTAGCTCATTTCATCCCCTTGAAAGAAAGCTACAACGGATCAAAATTGGCAGAGTTGTACATGTCAAGAATCGTGTGTTTTCATGTAGTGGCGAAGAAAATAGTGTCAGATCGAGGGACACAGTTCACCTCATGGTTCTGGCAGAAGTTACATGAAACCATGGGAACCCATCTGAATTTTAGTTCCGCCTATCACCCACAGACTGACGGGCAGACCGAAAGGACCAATCAAATCCTGGAGGATATACTGAGAGCTTGTGCACTCAAGAACAATAGGAGTTGGGACAAGAACTTACCGTATGCGGAGTTCTCCTACAACAACAGTTATCAGGCTAGTATGAAGATGTCACCATTTGAGGCGTTGTATGGGAGGAAGTGCAGAACTCCACTATTTTGGAACCAAACTGGAGAAAGTAAAGTGTTTGGGCCCAAGGTACTACAACAAGCCGAGGCGAAAGTGAGTGAAATCTGGAACAACTTGAGGATAGCCCAGACCCGACAAAAGAGCTATGCCGATGTACGGAGAAGAGAGCTCATTTTCAACGTGGGAGACTATGTCTATCTAAAGGTGTCCCCTATCCGAGGGCTTTGTCGGTTCAAGGTGAAAGGGAAATTATCACCTCGATACATCAGACCCTTCCAAATTCTGGAGAGGAAAGGCGAAGTGGCATATCAGTTAGAACTACCGGCTCGCCTATCAGATGTGCACGATGTATTCCAGGTGTCACAACTCAAGAAATGTTTAAGAACACCCGAAGAGATGTTACACATGAATGAGGTGGACGTACGAGAGGATCTTTCATATGTCGAGCAACCGGTCAAGATCCCGGAGACAATGGAACGCCTCACAAGGAATAAAATAATCCGAATGTGCAAAGTGCAGTGGAAGCATCACTCGGAAGCAGAAGCCACATGGGAGCGAGAAGACGAGCTCAAGGCACAGTTTCCGGATCTGTTTTCCTAGAGTCACCAATCTCGAGGATGAGATTTGTTTTAAGGGGGGTAGAGTTGTAACACCCCAAAACCTGTTAAAGAGGTGAATTTAAAATTTTTGGACGTAATGCATGTGGAGAAGAAATTCAAACTCAAACTGGAATTCAAATTTGAATCGAAACAGAAAAGAAAAAGAAAAACGGCCAATGGGCCGAAACCCACCTCAGCTGGCCCAGCAGCCCGCGCCTGTTTCCCCCCTCCCTCTCTCTCTGATGCGCGGGGCCCGCATGTCATCTTCTTCCCTCCCCCTCCCCCGCGCACCCCCAACTGCCCCGATCTTCCCGCGCCGATCGCTGCTGCTTCACCCGATTTCCACGCCCGATCTTCGGCAAAGCGCTGCTGCACATCTAAACCGACCACCGCCGCCCCTCCTCGTGCATTTAAACGCAAGAAAACTCGCAGGTTTCCCCTTACCCGCTCCATCTTTCTCTCCGGTGAGAACCGAGGCATCCTCGGCCGTTTTCTTTCGATCCTCGTCCGGTTTCTCTGATCTAACGGGATTGTCATGTTCCACCGCCACCGGGGAGCCCTGCAGGTGAAGGAAACGACATGTCTTGCGCCCTAGCTACGGCTTGTATGAGCACCGAGAAGCTTCACCACCCACCGTCGTCGCAGAGCCGAATTCCGACCTCTCCAAGCCCGAGAAACCCCTAGGTGAGCTTCCCCTACCCCTCTGCAGTCGATCCGTGTGAAAAACTGCAAGTTTTAGCGTGTAGCGGCAAGGAACCGAAGCTCCCGCGGCGAGATCATGGCTTCGGCCAGGGCGAAGTGGCCCCCTGAGGCCCGTCCATTTTAAATCATGCGGTCCTGAATAGATCTAACCCGTACCGCTTCGCGATCTAATCTCAGCCCTCCGTTTTAAATCCAACGGCCCACATCAGCCCCGCATATTAAACCCCGGGAAACTTACACGCTACCCCCGGGGTTCTGAGGAAAACAAATCTAGCCCCGGAAAACTTCTGATCTAGCCCCTAGACCCTCAGGAATTTATGCAAACCCGTTTAAAGATCAGTTTTAGCATCTGGACTTAATAAAAATTAGGAAAACCTCTCTGTTGTGTGTAATTAGGCCCCTGGAAATTTAGGAAATAGTAAATTAGACCCTGCAGTAGGGTGGATTTGCACTTCAGACCCTATAGGATATTAAATTCAGAAATTTGAACATATGAGTAGAATTTAAATTTAAATGGTGATGCAAACACATGTGCAAATACAAATTTAAATTTTCCTAGCACTTGGAAAACCTTTAGAATGAGTTGAGAACTGATTTTAGGCTGAAATGAAATCTGACTAAGTGCTGTTTACTTTTACTATTGCTGAAAATTCATTTTTAGGCTAGAAAATAATTCTGAAAATGGGTAAAATAAATTTAATTTGATCCCCATCAGAGAGGAAGTCCAAAGATATTTTATTGAACATTTTAGATCAGAACGTATTCTGTTTAGGTGATATGTCTTGCTATTTTAATATTAAAGTTCACTTTTAGGCATAGAAAATAAATCTGAAAATATAGAAAAATAGGCATGCATAATTAGAAAAGGTTAAATGAGGTCTCCAAATCCAAAAACTTCAAATTAAGATTTTGTAGAAGATCTGAAAACCTATTTGGAGTAGGAAATTATCTTTCATGCAAATTTTGTGGCTAAGAAGTGTATTACCTAATATAGAGAATTTGTTCAAATTGGAATTTCATATATAATGTGCACTTAGAAATCTGAATATTAATGTTAGAAATAATATATAGGTTTAAAAGTGCGTGTAGGCCTAAAATCAACATATCTAGGGTAACCCCAACACTTAAAAATGTGAATGACTTTCATATGTATGTATGTGTGGTTTGCATGAGTGGAAGTGTGGACTATGGCTTATGGAATGTTGTTTCCTTTTTGCTATGTGTGTATTGGCATGAGTAGAACCAGCCCCAGAGCAGGTTCTCACCTTTCAAGATCAAGACTTCCCATTCCCAGAGCAGCAGGAAGAAGGCAAGTGTCCTTGACCACTTTGATCCTATACTAGGATGTGTAGTTAGTATTTAATTAATTGCATTGTCAATTTGAAATATGGTACCCAAGCTAGGAAGTTTCCCTAGATTTTCATTATCTTACTTCCTTGTAGCCTGGGTTGGGATTTATTTTATTATGTCATTCATTCATATTACTTATGCTTAGCCATGCTTAGAATGGGATAAGTGGGATATGAGATCATCAACTTGTTTACCTTACTCTTGAATGAGATATTATGAGTTATGTAGAGGTAGGGATCGAGGCAAGTTGGATGATTTGGTTGGTGCTGTGTGCACGAGACTCGGGTTTGTGTTTAGTGCTTGCCTGGATCCTAAGGACTGGTTCATGGAGCATGTAACCTGGCTTTACCGTGCCAACCACATGCTGAGATGTGGCAGCTTGGCCAATTACTTAGGTGTATCTCCGGCGTAGTATGGGTGTTTGGATGGTGCGGGGAATATGTGTCAGCTGGACTACCATATGAACTGCAAGGCTCAAGAGGGGGCCACTGCAGCGGGGTTGGAGCCTCTTGTATGCTGTTAGGGGTGAAACCTCTGTGGGCCCACGCTCATCGGAAATCCCTTTGTAAAGGCCTCGTAGTGATCTCCTCGCTACACACCTCGAAAGTGTGAACATGGTTCGCGGCCACTGACACAATGGAGGTTCTTTCAGTCCACCCGTCAACGGGGGATGAAATCACTACATGTGGGCACAGTGGTGCAAACTCTGCAGAGTCAAAACTGTCATGACAGCCGTGCTCACGGTCAAGAGCGGCTTGGACTTATTCATGATTAGAGGATGATGAATTGGGAAGTTGAGGATGTTAAGTGGGAAGCTTAACATTGGAGATGAGATTATGGTTACTTGATATTGATGATGGGTTGAGGGATTGGGACCATTTCACCTGTGTAGTAATGTAGGTGCTTAATAAGCTAAGGTGATAGGTATTAATTGCGTAGTGCTTTAACCAACGGTACTGAAGCTTGCTTTTCTGTTGGTTTAAATTGCTGCTCAGGTCAAGGGGATGACGTGGTGTTCAATGACCAAGACTTCGGACACGAAGAAGGATTCTAGGTTCACGGAGTCCCCCGGGCAACGCCTGTGACAGAGCCCACAAGATTTATATTCCGCTGCTGTTTTATTTACATGTTATGAACATATTATCTCCATCGAGACATTATGCTATGTAAGACTTATTTATATCCGAACACTTGGCTTGTAATATAATGATGCTTCACTATTTGTCATCACATGTATGAGAGAATGATCCTGGCATACATGTGATATTCACTCGGTCGTTCTTCAGAGAAACCAGGTGTGACAATGAACTCATCAACTGTCAAGAAGACATGCTCATCCTTGAAAAGGAGAGATGTCATGAGCTTGAAGAGCTCCTTGTGGTTGAAAGGGAAAGAAGCAAGGCACTTGAGCGTGAACTTGCTTTGAGCAAGGAAACTTGCTAAAATCTTGAAGACACAACTGTTGTGCTCAAGGATGAAATTGTTAACTTGACAAAAGTCAACAAGATCCTTGGAACACAAGTTGAGTCTCTCAAGATCAATGCACCTTCTTCCTCTATGATTTCACCCTCCTCAAAGAAATCTCCCGAAGCAACTCAAACTTGCAAGTGCTCAAACTTAATCCTAAAACTCAAAGATGAACTCTAGTTGGCACAAAACAAGCAGTCACCGAAATGTGGTATCTTTGACAAGGAAAAAGTGGCATATGCACAAAGTGCATATACCAATGTAAGACCTCCACATGTCAAAGATGGCCTTGACTATTCTCGGGAGTGGAGGCAGCATGCTAAAACTCCCAAGAAGGGAAAATACTTGATTGTATTTGTCAAGGAAGGTTCATCCAACAAGAAAATGTAAAGAACATTGCAAACTCATCTAACATGCCTAAAAATAAACCTCATCCTTTGTTCCATGATTCTGATGCCTCATATATTTTATTGAGAAACAAATTTGGAAAGATCTATGCTAGGTATGTTGGGCCACTCCGTAGGAGTCCAAAACCTTGTGTTTGGGTGCCCAAGTGCCTCTTGACTAACATGAAAGGACCCAAATCCGCTTGGGTACCAAAAGGTAAGGCATAACTCTATTTTGTGGGCATACTCCTCCGGTGGATCAAAATGGGTGCTCGACACTGGATGCACAAACCATATGACTGGAGAGAGAAGGATGTTTGTTGAATATGAGGAAAACGAAGATCCAAGTGAAGGAATATACTTTGGGGACAATAGCCAAGGGAAAATCCTTGGCACCGGTAAAATTGCTATCTCTCCCCATCATACTCTTTCAAATGTTTTGCATGTTGACTCCCTTGATTATAACCTTCTATCCATATCCCAATTATGTGATAAAGGTTATAAGTGTATTTTCACTAACGAGGGTGTGACTGTCTTGAGAAAAAGCAATGACTCAATCGCCTTTAAGTGCGTGCTAAAGGGAAAGCTTTACCTTGTGGATTTCGGATAAAGCTCAACTTGACACGTGCTTAATGGCGAAGACCAACATGGAATGGCTTTGGCATAGAAGGATATTCCATGTTGGGATTTGGAACTTGCAAAAACTTCTCAAAGGAGAACACATTCGAGGCTTGAAGAATGTTGTTTTTGATAAGGTCAGGTCATGTAGTGCTTGTCAAGCCAGAAAGCAAGTTGGAGCTCAACATCCATCTAAAAATGTCATGACGACTACAAGACCTTTAGAGCTACTTCACATGGACCTCTTCGGTCCAATCGCCTACATAAGCATCGGCGGTAACAAATATAGTCTTGTTGTTGTAGATGATTATTCTTGCTTTACTTGGGTGTTCTTTTTGCATGACAAAGGAGAAACTCAAGGTGTGCTCAAGAAATTCTTGAGAAGGGCCCAAAACGAGTTCTCCTTAAGAATCAAGAACATAAGGAGCGATAACGGCACCTAGTTCAAGAACACTCAAGTGGAAGAATACTTGGATGAAGAAGGCATCAAGCATGAGTTTTCAGCCCCCTACTCCCCTCAACAGAACGGGGTGGCTGAGAGGAAGAATAGAACTCTCATTGAGATGGCATGAACCATGCTTGATGAGTAAAAGACGTCAGATAAGTTTTGGGAGGAAGCGGTTAACACCCTTGCCATGCCATAAACCGGTTGTACCTTCATCAACTTTAGAAGAAGACGTTCTACGAACTTCTAACCGGTAACAAACCCAACATCTCTTATTTTCGTGTCTTTGGGAGCAAGTGTTATATTCTCAACAAGAAGTCTAGGACTTCAAGGTTTGCTTCAAAGTCCGATGAAGGTTTCTTGCTAGGTTATGACTCAAACACCTATGCCTATTGTGTTTTCAACAAAACTTCCAGAATTGTTGAAATAGCAAAAGACGTAGTGTTTGATGAGACTAATGGCTCCCAAGTTGAGCAAGTTGATCAAAGTGTGCGAGATAAAGAAGAGGCTCCACAAGAAGCACTTAAAAGGATGGCGCTTCAAGGCATTTTCCTAAAGAACATCCTCAAGACTCAAATGATCATCCAACAAACAAAAATATGTCTCCCTTCCATGATCAAGCTCAAGATGAGCAAGGTCAACCTCAACAAGGTCAAAATAATCAAAGTCAAGATGGAGGATTGGATCAAGGGGGAGACGAAGAAAAGAGTGACAATGAAAATGAAGATCAAAGAGTTCAACCACCTCATCCAAGAGTGCACCAAAGTGTTCAACGGGATCATCCTATTGACAACATACTAGGAGATATCTCCAAAGGGATGACCACTCGCTATCGAATGGCTAATTTTTGTGAACATTACTCTTTTCTTTCCTCTTTGGAGCCCCACAAGGTAGAAGAAGCACTACAAGATCCGGATTGGGTGGTGGCCATGCAAGAGGAACTCAACAATTTTGAAAGAAATCAAGTATGGGAACTTGTGAAGCGACCCAATGCGAATGTTGGGGGAACCAAGTGGGTATTCCGCAACAAGCAAGACGAGTATGGGGTTGTAACAAGAAACAAGGGGAGGCTTGTTGCAAAGGTATATGCACAAGTAGAAGGTTTGGATTATGATGAAACTTTTGCTCTCGAAGCTAGGCTTGAATCAATTCGTATCTTGCTTGCTTTTGCTACTCACCATGATTTCAAGCTATACCAAATGGATGTGAAAAGCGCTTTCCTCAATGGTCCGATCAAGGAGGAAGTGTAAATGGAGCAACCACCCGGATTTGAAGACGATAAGTATACTAACCATGTATTTAAACTTCGGAAAGCCCTCTATGGCCTCAAACAAGCTCCTAGAGCTTGGTATGAGTGTCTTAGAGATTTTCTTATTAAAAATGGTTTTAGAATTAGGAAGGTCGACTATACACTCTTCACTAAGCAATTTAATGATGATTTATTCGTGTGCCAAATATGGAACATTCATAAGTCAAACCAAATATACTCAAGACATACTTAAGAGGTTCGACATGGACAAAGCCAAACCCATCAAGACTCCCATGGGAACCAATGAACATCTTGACCTTAATGAAGATGGTCCAAGTGTGGACCAAAAGGTATTCGTTCCATGATAGGCTCTTTGCTTTACCTTTGTGCAACTAGGCCCAACATAATGCTTAGTGTGTGTATGTGTGCACGGTTTCAAGCCGCTTGTAAGGAGTGTCACTTGACTGCCGTTAAGCGGATTCTTGGATATTTGGTTCACACTCCTAACCTAGTACTTTGGTATCCTAAGAGATCCAAGTTCAATCTCATTGGATACTCCGATGCCGATTATGCCGGTTGTAAGGTAGATAGGAAGAGCATGTTAGGGACTTGTCAATTTCTTGGTAGGTCCTTGGTTTCGTGGTCTTGAAAGAAATAAGACTCCATTGCCTTATCCACAGCCGAAGCGGAGTACGTCGCAGCCGGAAGTTGTTGTGCACAACTCCTATGGATGCGACAAACTCTTAGGGACTATGGTTACACTTTGAGCCATATTCCACTCCTATGTGACAATGAGAGTGCCATCAAGATTGCTCACAATCCCGTGGAGCATTCTAGAACCAAACATATTGATATCCGTCACCATTTCCTGTGAGATCACTCTATCAAGGGAGATATCATTATCTCTCATGTTAGGAGTGAGAAGCAATTGGATGAAATCTTCACAAAACCCCTTGATGAGAAACGCTTTTGTGACCTAAGTAGTAAACTGAATATCCTAGATTCTCAAAACATTGCTTGAAGTGTGCACATCTGTTTGTTGCTTGTTTATAAACTTCAAAGATCGCATGTTTTCAACATACTACCCTAATATCTTTTACTCTATGAAAACTATGTTCAAAAGGACTATTTGTCAAATATGGTCATTGTTTGCTTGATGTATGCTTACTGACTATGTTTGCTAAAGATATTTGCAAAAACTTGTCCAAAAGGATCATATTCTTGAGCTAAAATTCAAATTATATGAATTTCAGCATGTAGCCGGACTAGTCCGCCCATGGGCCCGACAAGTCCGGGATATCTAGGTCGGACTTCTCAGTGGACAAGTCCAAACCGGACTAGTCTGTCTAGGAGGTCGGACAAGTCTGGCCCCAGAGAAGTCCAGCTCTAGTCCGCCAACCGGACTTGTCCGGACACCAAGCCGGACTAGTCCGGCCCCTGGGGACTTAACCTCCCAGGGGCGGCCAGACCTCTCTCTTCACAGACTAGTCCGCTCACACTCTCTCTCAAGCTGGAAGTGCCCACAAATTGGCAATTTTTGCTTTCCTCCACCAAAAATCTCGTCCAATCCACGGATTGGAGACCTAAGGAGTACGGAAACCCTTCCCCGTGCTTCATTGCTCAAGTTTAGACTCCAAATTCATCACATTTGAAGATTTCAAGAGGTATTCTTAACCTAACCAAAAATCCTTCCTTTTCTTCATTCTTAGGTCTTTTGCTAGAAACCTCGTCACAAATGTTGTTCCTAGTGTCAATGCGATCGTAGCCTAGGAGTATTGCAACTTAATTCAAAGCTTTTGCGAAAAATTATTAGGGTTAGGGTTCCTCCTGTAGAACCTGGACTAGTCTGGTTTTGGGCGGACAAGTCCGCTCTCGGGCGGACTAGTCCGGCCCTTTAACGGACAAGTCCGGTTTACACAGGATAAACTCCAACTTTAGCCATTTTTAGTGAATTGTTTTGCAATATTCCACTTCCTTGACCTCTCATCTCTTGTTTCTCAGGAAATATGTCAAACTCCGACCAAAGCTCTCCCCTTCCAAGTCCCACGATCGAGGAGGCTCGACAAGCCCTTCATCGGCGCATTGCCAAAGAGAGGGCAGCAAAGGATGCCCAAGCGGCTAAAGAAGTCGTCTGTCGAGAGGCAAGAACAAAGAAGAAGCATGATCTCGACGAGGAGGCACAAATTGCCCAAGCCGTTGAAGAATCCTTGAAGGATCAACGGAGAAAGAAAAGGGTCGAACATGAAGCCCAAAGCTCCCAAGCTGCTAGTGCCTCAGAGCCCAAAAGGAAGAGACTGGTCACCTTGGGAGATAAAGAGCGTGAAAAGGCAAAGGAATCCGAGGGTAGGGTTCCTCGTGATCCGAAGAAGGGCAAGGCTCCACTTCCTGAGGAGCCCAAGAATAAAAAGGCAACTGCCAAAGAACCGATAAACAAGGCAGGAGGGATAGTAATCAGGGAGAAAGGGTAACCGAAGCCTATTGGCCCCTTGAAGATGGCTGCCCCTGCTAGAGATTCCAACCGGCAGCCCAACAATCCGACATTTGTATTCAAAGGAAAGGGGGCTGAAAAGGCGAGAAGGCTGAGGATGGATAAAGTCTATGACTATGAGAAGCACACAGCTGACCCTAGGTTTTGGTGTGACTTTCACTGCGATTACTACCGCTTAGTGTACCTAAAGATGAAGACCCCAGTAGCTCAAGCTCAATGGATAGATTGGGACTACATGGCCAAAAGGGAGCACAAAGCCTTTGATGTAGTGATTGAAGCCGCAGAGCACCAAGGAATCAAGGAGATCATGAGCTTCAAATATGACTGGAACATTGAGGTAATTGTGCAGTTCTACACCACTGTGTACTTCTTCACCTATGGTGACCAAAAAATCACCTGGATGACTCATGGAGAGCAGTACTCAGTCACCTATGAGAGGTTTGCACAGATACTTGGCCTTGAGGAGCACTAGGATAATGAGATTATCATTTCCAATCTCAAGGAAGTGGACAGGGATCAGCTTGATTACATGTACCCTAGTCATGTTCCCTATGAGGCTGGGCTTGCTAGGAACATCAAGCCATTCTATAGCATCCTCAACCGGATTCTAAGGAGGACCTTTGCCCCTAAGGATGGAGATGCAGGGGTAATTCAAGGAAACTTAAGGCATCTCCTCCTCTTGATAGATGGTGAAGAGAAGTTCGACCTTGTTGAGCACATTAATGATGACATCTTCAACATCTCTCACACTCCCAACCGCTCATGTGGTTATGCACCGTACATCATGTGCTTAAATGAAATGGTGTCGGGGATTGTCTTTGTTAACGATGTCACTCATCGACCTCTCCATCCTCAACTACCCCCCATTGTGCTAGAACCCGCAAGAAGGAAAAATGCTCAACCTCCTTCCAGCTCAGCGGCCCCTCCTAGCTCAGCGGCACCCCCATCATCTCCTCCTCCGCAGTCCATGAGCGGATTCTTCAAGTGCTTCAATGCACTCTTCGCCTCTTGTCGGCGTGTGGAGGTCCAGACTCGACGCATGGAGAGGCATCAGGAGAAGTACCTCAAGGCTGTGTGTGACAAGCTTGAGGTACCCATGTCTTCTCCCGAGGAGAGTGATGGGGAACTCACTCCATATCCAGAGTTCACCGCTGATGAGCTCGCCTAGTTCACGGAAGATGGAAGCTCCTCCAAGGCCGTGCCTCCATCCACCGCCGCCGACGACGAGGAAGAGGATACGGAGGCCACGGAGAGCGATGAGAATGGAGATGAAGAAGATGACGAGTAGACTTAGGCATATCTTCTTCCCTCTTTTCCTTTTTTGGTGACTTGATGCCAAAGGGGGAGAGATGGGAAAAGGATATCCTTTCTTTTTATCATTTTCTAGTCTTGTAATAGATCTTTTGGACATCTATGTTTTGGACATGACTATCTTGTAATAGATCCTTGGACATGGCTATTTATGTTTTATGCATGACTATCTTTTGTATAACACTACATGTTGGATTTTATGGTTTATATTTGATCATTGTTGCTCCTTGCTATGCTTATTGTCTTATCACATTTTGGAGCACAACACGTAGGCACCCCACCATAACATGTGAATGTATGTCAATTCCCCTCTTACTCTTGCATACATTCAGGGGGAGTTTTGCATACGTACACTTGTCATGAAAATCAATGTTTTTTACCTCCTATGTTGTAACTTAATGTGTTGTCATCAATCACCAAAAAGGGGGAGATTGTAAGTGCATCTAGGAATCCCCGTGGGTTTTGGATGATTGATGACGATTAAGAGACTAATGAGCTGAGATGATCATAAGCACATGACATTTCCAATTCGGGCACCTAAACTCTCAAAAAGGAAAAATATGAAGAACGGCGTCGAAGACTTGAAGAGTAGAAATTAGGGTTTCACTTGAGTCTTTAGTAGGCTAGCCGTGTAAAAGTGAGAGTGTGTGTGTGTCAAGTGCATTGAGATCATAGAAGAGAGCTCAAAGCGCTAGAAGTGTCAAATCCTTAGTGGAGAGAGGTAGAGAGGTAAAGTTGGGCAGGCCGGACTTGTCCGGGCAAGAGGCCGGACTAGTCCGGAAGTCCTCCGACTTAGTCCGTTTTGGGGCGGACTAGGAGTTCCTGACTGAGTTCGGACTTGTCTGTTTTGGGACAGACTAGTCTGTTTCTCTGTTAAAAAGAGTGTTTTGGGACTAAGTCCTGGTAGACCAGACTTGTTCGACTTAGTGGCCGAACTAGTCCGGGCTAGCCAGACTTGTCCGGTTTCACCCAGACAAAGAGTCCCTGAGTGAGTTCAGGCTAGTCCGTTCTGAGGCGGACTAGTCCGTATGGTTGTGAGATGAGAGCTCCCACGGCTAAGTCTTGCTGGACCGAACTTGTCCGCCTTAGTGGCCAGACTAGTCCAGGTCCTACAGACTTGTCCGTTCTCACCCGGACAAAGAGTTCCCGTATGAGATCGGACTAGTCCAGTGTAAGGCGGACTAGTACGGACTTTTGGTAGGTGGCAACGATTGGATTCGGGGACTTCTATAAAAGGATATGCCCTGACTTCATTTACAACCCGCTGGAACCCTAGCGCCGCCACAGCCTTCCTAGAGCCTCTCCAAGCCTTCTCCATTGCCTACTCACCCCCTTGAATCAAATCTTGAGTGAATTTGTGTGTGTGAGAAGAGGAGAAGGAAGAACTTCGTGTTTAGGCTCTTGGAGTGATCTCGTGCACTTGGTGTGATCTGTGGCTTGTGAGATCTGTGAAGTTTGTGGAAGTGATCAAGTGGGAGCCTCGGATTGTGAGCAGCCCCAAAATTTTGTAAGTTCACCCCTGTGATAGTAAAGAACCGGGTTGGCCTTAATGGTGACTTGGTGAGGAAAAGGTTGTTAGACCTGGTCCTTTGTGGACTCCTCAACCGGGACGTAGATTCTTGAGTGGAATCGAACCTCGGGAAAAATTTCTTTGCGTCTCTCTTGCATTTACATTTCGTTCAATGTCAAGATTTCTTAGGGTTTACTTTGATTAATTCGCTATTAGAGTATACATCATTACAATCTTGCAATCTATTTCAATATTCTATCACACTTGTCGTGTAGGATTGCTAGTTGGTCTATCCACACTTATTTAAACTAAAATCTGAATAAAATCCATAAAAATCAAGTTTTAGTCCTTCCTAACAGTTTGACTAGACTAGTCCGTTCCTATGCCAGACTAGTCTAGCCCCTTTTAGGCTTTTCAACAAGCTGACCGGACTAGTCCGCCCCTGAGCCAGACTAGTCCGGCCCTTATGGTCTAATATTGTTTAATTAAGTCATTTCAGGTTTTTTAGCCTAGTCACCCCCTCTAGGCAATTTCAGCTGTAGACCCGAGTAAGATCACACAAGTGCTGAATTGGAAGTCCCCGAGAACTGTTCACGAGGTACGGAGTTTCCTCGGACTCGCGGGGTATTATCGGAGGATCATTCCGAACTTCTCAAAGATTGCCAAGCCTATGACAGAGCTGCTGAAGAAGGCTACCAAATATGTTTGGAGTCCAGCATGTGAAGCAGCGTTCAAGGCATTATTGAAGAACCTAACATCAGCACTGATTTTAGCGCAGCCAGACACAACAAAACCGTTCCATGTGTACTACGATGCATCCGGCATTGGGCTCGGATGTGTGCTGATGCAAGACCGAAGGGTGGTCGCGTATGGATCACGACACCTCAGGAATCATGAGTAAAACTATCCAACTCATGATTTAGAACTCGCTGCCGTGGTACTCACACTCAAGATGTGGAGGCACTACCTACTCGATAACCTCGTACATTTATATACCGACCACAAGAGCCTCAAGTACATATTCACTCAGAAGGAGCTGAACATGAGGCAACGAAGATGGTAGAAGTTGATAAAGGATTACGAAATAGAGATCCATTATCACCCCGACAAAGTGAACGTAGTGGCGGATGCACTGAGTCGCAAGTCACATGTCCACAATCTAACCATCACACCGTTGGAAGAGAGCGAGCCACCATTACATGTGATTCCACATGGAGTTCTCTACAACCTAGATCTTGTCCCCACCTTCTGTGAAGAGATAGCAGCAGCTCAGAAACATGACAAGGGCATGTCGCATTTGCGGAGACGTGTAGACAGTGGGGAGCTGAAGTGTTTCCGGAAAGACTGAGATGGCGTCCTACGGTTCAAGGACCGGATCGTCGTACCCCGTAACCCGGAGTTACGGAAGAAAATCTTTGATGAGGCTCACTTGTCAAAGTTTTCTATTCACTCCGGCAGTAATAAGATGTATCAAGAACTCAGAAGCTAGTTTTGGTGGAATGGATGAAGTGGGAGATCGCAAAGTACGTGTCCGAGTGTGATACATGCCGAAGGGTGAAGGCAGATCACATGAAGAAACCAGGACTGCTGCAACCACTGGGCATTCCTACCTGGAAGTTGGAGGATGTGATCATGGACTTCTTCGTCAGTTTACTCACCACATTTCAGAAGCATGATTTAGTGTGGATGATCGTCGACCGGCTCAGAAAGGTTGCCCAATTCATCCCGGTCAACACCAACTACAACGCCAAGAAGTATGCTTAATTATACATCTCACGGATCTTCTGCTTATAGGGCGTACCCCGCACTATCATTCTCGGATCAGGGCACTTTATTTGTGTCTCGTTTTTTGGAGCAGTTGCATGCTTCTTTGGGGACGAAGCTGATCCGTAGTTTAGCATACCACCCGCAGACGGATGGTTAAACCGAGCGGGTAAATCAGATTTTAGAAGATATGGTACGAGCTTGTGCTATCAACCACGGTAAGAATTGGGATGATCCTTTACCGTTAGCCGAGTTCTCGTACAACAATAGATACTAGGACAGCATCAAAATGGCACCTTACGAGGCACTATACGGGAGAAAATGCCGCACACCACTGAATTGGTGTGAGTCTGGCGAAAGGGTCACCTTCAAGATTAAAATCATCAACAATGAGGAAGAAAAGGTTCGGCTGATTCAAGCAAACTTAAAAGCCACCCAATCCTGACAAAAACAGTATGCGGACCGGAGAAGACATCCCTTACAATTCAAAGTCGGGGATTACGTGTATCTACGTTTGTCTCTAATGAAGGGCGTGAACAGATTCGGGATGAGAGGAAAGTTGGCACCCTGATTCATCGGTCCATTCCAGATTACAGAAAGATGTGGATCAGTTGCATACCGACTGCAATTACCAGCAATACTCTTCTGTGTGCACGACGTATTTCACATTTCTCAGTTGAGGAAGTGCCTCAAGATTTCAACCACTGTTCAGCTGGGAGATATTGAAGAACTAAAAAAAGCATCTCACTTATCGAGAGGATCCGGTTCAGATTATTGATGAAGAGGCCCAAACCACACACAACCGTACAAGGTTCTATGGATTAATCACTCCGTAGATGAAGCGACATGGGAGAGCAATGGCTTTCTTCGCGCTAACTACCCTGACTTTTTAACGTCACACATATGGTAATTTTTGACTGTCCTCCCTCTCATTTTCACCTTATAATCTCGGTATGAGATTCTTTTAAGGGGGGGGATGTAGGCCCAAGTTTTTCATTTGCTCAAGTGTTCATCGCACCACACACACCTCATTTGAGGAAAGCTTATGAACACATTTGAAGAGCAAGTAAACACCATCAACATAGTAATTAGAGGATAAACTCACAAAATGCAAAAGTGGTATTTCCCACATGCATCATATAGGAGCTGAGCCTATGAAAAACTTCTAAACTTTGCTAGGAATGCTCATGCCAAATTTCACCCAAATCCAAAACCTTTGGAGGTATTTTTTGGTATAATTAGAAAGAGGCTAGTTTGAACTTAAATTCAAATTCAAACTCCGTTCATCCCATGAATTCAAAAGTGGGATTCATATTCACACTCAGCACATTTTTGTGAGCTCACACACCGATTTTCACTCCATTTGGAGTTAATCTTGATATAAGCTATTTTTGCTAAATTCAAATCAAATTTCAATTTCAGTTCACATGTGCTGCAAATTCAATCAAACCAATTCCACAATTTGATCACTTTACAAACATAATTCCAATTTGGGTAATTGATCAAACGACCAATGGTACTAAGGTCCCTACTGTTTTGAGCAGTGGTAAAATTGAATTTTAGAGGTTAAAACAAGGGGTGGGGCCCTCCTGTCAGCCACACATTTGCTTTTAACCGACTTCACTCGGGTGCTCGGTTTCTCGGGCTGCAGCTGAGCGCACCACCGAGCTGAGGACCGGCACCGCCTCCTGCTCGACAATTTTTGCAACCGAGCGACGTCGCCAGCCTCTTATCCTCACGCCCGACCGCTCCTTGGATCTTTTCACCGCTCACAACCCGATTGCTTCATTCCCGAACGAAAGAACATCGCCGCTCACCCGAAATCTCTGTGTCACCGTCGACCGGCCGAAGCAATGGCTTGCACGCTGAACTGAGGTCACACACGAGGTCGCCGAGCTTCACTCGGCATGTTCCAGCCCTCGGCCGCGTGTGATCGGCTTCCATCGAGCTTCACAGAACCGTTTCTTCTTCCTCGGTTCAACCCGAGTTGCCGCCACGGGAACACCTCACCCAGCCACCACAGCCCGTCATTCCCCAAGCTGTGAACAGCAAATAGGTTCTTCTAAGTCTCCTATTCCATTACCGCAAGCTCCGGCGGCATGATATGAGCTGTCGTCGCCGGAATTTCATGGTTTTGCACCAGTGTACAAAAGAGGCCGCCGGACCACTTCGCAAAATTCGTGCTACACACCGCACCACTCATCACCTAACTTAGAGAACTACTTCTAGATGTCCGTGCGAGTCCATAAGATTAGAAACTTCGGAGAACCATCGGGTATAGGCACTGTTCTCTGAGTTTTGCTAGTGTTTCCGATTTGCGACCTAGGTCGCACTGTGACATACTAGTTGGGGCCGTTTCCGAGCTCTTGTGAGTTCATGACGACCTTCCCTAGGGTGCACTGATGCTCTACGAGCGTTTGCTCGATCATTTGGGGTGCTAGGGAGCCCTGACACGGCCGAAGTTCACATGAAGCCGCCGCTCGTTGCCAGCCATGTTCCGGTTGTTTTCATGTCGAGCTAAGGTCAGCACCATGTTCCCCCGCATGGAGTTAGACAGAGGCGGCAAAAATCTTGAAGTTTGGCGCACGGCAGAGCCCCTCCAGCAAGCACTCCGGCGAGGGGGGCGGCGGCCGAGCGCGGGATGGAGGGAGGTTGAAGACGACCCCGGCCCCACGCATCAGCGAGTAGATATTTAAATCGGGGATTAGTTGCGGCTCCGGTTCGTTTGTGGCTGCGTGCTTAAAACTCAGTGGCCCCGTGTGGCAGCCGCTGAAGAGCCGACATGTACCCCAGGCCCACGAGCAGAGATTTAAACATTCCTGAATTTTAGTTTTTAGTTCAAACTTCAAACCCACATAACTTTGGCTAGAAAACTCCAAATCGAGCGAATTAAATTTTGTTGGATTCAGATCTCTGAGTACTTTTCAACAAATCAAGTTTCACTTTATGAAAATCCTTATTTCCCAGAATTAATTCTTCAAATTTTAAACTGTTTAGAATTTTAACTGGAGAATCCTTTAGTGGAAAATTCTGAAATTTGGACACGATGTTCATTATAATATCCCTGAGCTACCATAAAAATTTAAGATCCATTTGATATCATTTGATTCACCTAGTGGGAACACGTTCACGGGCTGAATGTGAACTCTTTTGCATAGTCTACGCCCGTGAGTGTAGACTCGACTTATTTTGCTATTTTCATTTGACCGCTTATGTAATGTCCCTTATTCAATGATGAAGAAAACATATTTCTTTATATTACATTGGCATCAATGATGGGGATATATATGTGAAACAAGAATTGGTATGTTGTTGGTGTTGTCAATCTATCAACTTTTTGAGAGACTGTCCCCAGACTCTCGATGGAATAATGTCTGCTTTGTTTGTCATGACATGTTCTGGAATTACATGCTGTGCTTTTTTCTAGTCATGGACCCAATAACAAGTTTTGAATTACCTGCAACATGGTATTTTATATGTCAACACATGACACAATCCAAAAAACATAGAAACATATGTAAAATAGGGATCAATAAAGTGAGAAGTCCTTTCATAAATCGGGTAGCTAAACAATACCATTCGGAATGTCTTATTATTCTCAAAATATCACTCTTAATGTAGGTAATATCACTCCATGAATACATGCTAAATAATCTCTTCAAATTTGTGAAATCATTTAATTACTAAACAACAAACCATTCATATGCTTATTTCCTAGTGAAACAAAAAACTCATTTACATAAGATTTTGAACAGCTTCTTGCACTTGCAACCGTCGTTGCAGGTGTTGTCAGTGTAGAATCGGATGAACTCCTCATGCTGATCCATTTTTTCTTCATTGACCTTGTCCACGTCCTGCTCCAAGGTGTAATGCTATAAATCTCAAAACACCGAAGAACAGCGTGCCTATGCCCAGCACTGGAGCTCAAAATCATCAAACTTAATCCTACCATTGCAGTTTATGGTGCTAGGGTTAGGGTGGAATGGAATTTTCGGAAGACTGATGGTGGAAATGAAGCGAGTACTAGCACCTAGTGAGATGAGTAGGCATAAGTGGTTTTCCTTCATCAATGGATAATATGGTCCATTAAAGTTTTAAAGCCCATTACAATGCACAAACCCATTCAGTCCTATTTTGCCGGTAACGGATGGACATAGTTCACAACTCCATCCTTAGTGTAAAAAATTTGAGGGGTATAGCTGCAGGAGAGAAGAAGGGAGGGGTACTCAGCATTAGAGTTAGGTATGGCAATTTTCATATCTTGACATATTGGATGGATCACCTCTGCCCGTGTTTGAATAGTAGACCAATATGTGGTGCATAACCTTCCCTATTCCCCCTTTCAATGATTTGAAGTTTCTCTCTAATTTGCCTTCTTTATTCAAGGTTACAACCATATGTAAACCTCTAGTGGATTATTAGATGACACTATATTTAATACAGTTAGATCTTCCTACAATGACATATTATAATACTATGATGGGCTACCTGATACAAACTTCAATTGAACCTGATATGAAATTGTAACACCCAAAATTTGGCAAATCAGAATTTGAAAAGAATGGACGTGATGCATGTGTGGAAACTTGAATTTTTGAAATGGATTCGATGTTTGAAAGAAGAAACAGAAAACAGAAAAGGGAAAAGAAAAGAAAAGGCCTTGGTGGGCCGAAACCTCGGTGCAGCCCAGCAGCCGGCACAGCTTTGTTTTCCCTTCTCCTCCCACTGACGAGCCGGCCCCACCTGTCAGGCGCCTTCGTCCCCAACCACTCACGCCCTTCCTGTGCCTGATCGCCGCGCCGCCCGGCAACCGAATTCGCCGCCCACGCCCCACGCGTCCGAACTTCTCGCACGTTGTCCCGCAACCTCCCCGCCCTCCTCTCCTCTGGTTTTAAAACCTCGCGACCCCCTCCAATTTTGCCTCGCCTGCAACTGCGCCCCGAAGGTGACTAACGCCACCGCTGTTGAAATTCCCCGCACCCAGTGCCGGTTCCATCGGGCTAACACATTGTCGTGCACTGCTGGAGCTTCAACAATCCCTCAGCGCCCACGTTGCGAAGATTTGTCGCCGAGAAACCAGAAGCTGCTGAGTTCCGGTAAGGTCTAACCGCCGGTAGCCATTGAAGCCCCCAAATTTCATGGTTTTGATCCAAACTAACCTTCGGCACTTCATCCCCGGACCACAGTGCAGCTCGACGACTGGTAAACCGAGAAGAAAAAGGACTAGGACGCTTTGCCGATGAAGCTCACCGATGACCGCCACTGATCCCCATCGCTGACCGGTTTACGAGCTCTTCAGGTCCAAGAAATTAGCCTAGGCGAGCTCCCCTACTTCTCCTCTGCCGAATTATGACGAGAAATCCGAGTCTTAGCGTGTGTAGACGAAGATCCGAGACATCGTCGGCGAGATCGTCGCCTCCGCCATCGGGCGCCGCCGTGCGCTGTGTTTTTCCCGGCCGGAGTGACGTGGCGCAATGTGGCACGCCCATTTTAATCGGACGGCCGAGAACAGAACCCTGCGTACCCTTCGGTGATCTAATCGAGATCGTTCATTTAAAATCCTATGGCCCAAATTCAATCCATAGATTCCCACCGGGAAATTTTCGTACTACCCCCTGGTGCTAGGAAATTATAATCTAACCCCAGATTCTTCTGAGCTACCCCCTGTAGATTTCTAAAATTCGGAAAAAAGCTAGAAATAGCTGATTTAGCCCCTAAGTCGGTAGAAATTAGGGAAAACTTTCTTGATTTGATAGTTAGACCCCTATATTTTTTTGAAAATACAATTGTGGACCCTGCAGCAGTGTATAATTTAAATTTGAACCCTGTAGAACATCTGATTTAGGAATTTAATCATTTGTATATGGTTTAAATTCAAAAAGGGGTGCAAACACATGTGCAAATGCAATTTAAAATTCACTAGCACTTTGAAAACATTTAGAGTAATCTTAAAACTGGTTTTAAGTTGGAAATGAAATCTGAAAATGCCAATTAATTTCTGTTATTACTGAAAATTCATTTTTTAGGCATAAAACAAATCTGGATACATGGAATAAAATGATAAACCCCTAAGAAACGTTCATATAAGGTTAACATAAAGTTTAAGTTTGAAAGATTATTAAAGTGTGTGAAATTGTGTTTAGGGGTGGATTATATGATTTTATGCAAGTTCTATGGCTAAAAAGTGTGGAATTTAATAAAGAAATTAGTTTGAATTGACAATTCATTTTAGGAATACATAAAAAAATCCGAATAACAAATTTGGAAGCAATATATATATTTAAAAAGTGTTTGCATGCATAGAAACAACTCACCTAGTGTGAAATTGGGCTAAAAGCAAAGTTTAGATGTAATATATATGCATATATACACCCTAGGAATTAGTATTAACATTTTATTTAGTTAAAAGTGAGAACTTCACCATGAGCCATCCAATATAAATACATATATGTAGACTTTAGTGCTTTTAGGCTAAACACATAAATTGAAGCTATGTTCTATGCATATTTGACTTGTATGAGTGTGTATGTGTACGAATTCTTATGAAATGTTATTTGTTTTGCTATGTGTATGTTTGCACGAGTAGAACCAGCCCCAGAGCCGGTTCTCAATTTCCAAGATCAAGACTTTAGGCAAGTGTCCTTGACCACTTTGATCCTAACCTAGGATGCTTAGTTAGAATTAATTGCATCGAGTTATGAATTATGAAACCCATGCTAGGATGTTGCTCTAGTTTTTCATGCCTTATTCCTTGTAGCCTGGGTTGGGAATTTTTCATTATGTTATTTGTTTATATTATTCAAGCTTAGCCATGCTTAGAGTGGGATAATTGGGGTATGAGATTCACAACCTTGATTATTAATATTTGAATGGAATATGATGAATTATGATAGAGATAGGAATCTAGGCAAGCTGGATGTTTTGGTTGGTGCTGCGTGCACGAGACTCGGGTTCGTGTTTAGTGCTTGCCAGGGTTCTAAGGACCGGGTCATGGAGCATGTAACCTGGCTTTACCGTGCCAACCACATGCTGAGATGGGACAACTTGGCCAATTAATTAGTTGTATTTCTGACGTAGTGTGGGTGTTTGGATGGTGCGGGGAATAGGTGTCAGCTGGACTACCATAGGAACCGTAAGTCTCAAGAGGGGCCCACTGCAGCGGGGGTTGGAGCCTCCTGGATGTTGTTAGGGGTGAAACCTCAGTGGGCTCATACTCGTCGGGAATCTCTTTGTAAAGGCCTCGTACTGATCTCTTGGCTACACACCTTGGAAGTGTGAACGTGGTTCGTGACCACAGGAATAATGGAGGTTCTTAGTCCACCCGACAACAGGGGATGAAATCACTACATGTGGGTAAAGTGGTGCAAACTCTGCAGAGTCTAAACTGTCATGACAGCCGTGCTCACAGTCAATAGCGGCTTGGACTTATTCATGATTAGAAAGATTATGAAGAGAGAGGTTGAGGATGTTAAGCGGGGAAGCTTAACAATGGCAATGAAGTGTTGGGTTTGACTTTTTCACTTATGTAGTAATGTAGGTGCTTAATAAGCTAAGATGATAGGATTTAATTCCGTAGTGCTTTAACAATGAGTTCATTCTTTCCTTGTTCTAGCCTGCATGAAATTAATTTCCCACACTTGCTGAGGACCAATGGTACTCAAGCTTGCTTTTAGTTAGTTTACTTGCTGCTCGGGCCAAGGAAATGGAGTGAAATACAACAATGAAGATTTTGGTCCTGAAGATGGGTTCTAGGTTCATGGAGTCCCCCAGGAACGCCTGTGATGGATCCCACAAGATCATATTTCCGCTGCTTTATTTGTTGTCATGTTATGAACATTTTATAGTCCTTTGAGACTCTATGTAAGACTTTTATGTATTCGAACACCTAGCTTGTACTTTAATGATGTTTCACTATTTGTCGTCACATGTATGAGAAAATGATCCTGGCATACATGTGAGTATCACGTGATTGATCTTCGTAAAAACTTGGTGTGACAGAGTGGATCAGAGCCAAGGTTGCCCGTAGGAACGTGAACCTAGGTAGAAACGGACGTATTTAAGGACATTATGTTCTTAAAAACTATTTTACAAAATGTGTGGGGTAAAAGTGTTATTCAATATTGTTCCTCTATTTATTCATCTCATCTTGACTATTGTTCAAAATAGAGTATCTATTTGCTTATTATCTCACTTGATTTTTAAATGTTTTATGTTTTAGATGGTCCGCATGATCCGCACCGCTCGCAAGTCCATCGGAGGAAGTGTTCCTGTAGCTGCACCTGCCTTGAGGGAAGAGAACCACTCTGTGACGTACCACTCTCACGGGGTAGGTGTAGGGAGTTTTCTCTGTCGCCTTCGACGTATACTCCACACCGCTAGCAATACCGGCAAGCTGATAGTACACTACAACTCTACCAAGGCCATTCGCACAGAGCGCGAAGAGTGGAGCTCGGAGATGAGGATCTACCACGATAACAGGATGCTCAAGATTCACCACTCACCAGCTTGTTGGGCGACATAGGCCGATGCTGAGAAGGATGTCACCTAGGAGGCCATAACCTGTCAGAGTTACATAAACCGTGGCCACCTGGATAGGACCGAGTAGATGTACATTCTTCAGCGCAAGAGTGGCACAGCGTAGTACAAGTACCCGCCAGTCCAGGAAGGAAATACCCACGACCACATGGATATGTGCTTGGAGGATGCAGCTATGCTCAGCACTAGGCTACAGGAGTGCCAGCGGCAGCTTCAGGATGTACGTGACACCCTGAAGGAGGCCGATGCTACACTTCGTGCCTGCTTGAGGGCGAGGGAAAGAGGAGATCAAAATGAGCTTTATGTGTTAGAGAATGTCTCCTGGACGCCTGATCCCCCAGACCGCGGTGCGAACAAGCGTCGTCGCACTTCACCACCAGCCACTTCCCCACCTAGAGCTGAGTCTGGGGGCAACCACAATGAAGATGAAGATCCCAAGGAGCCGGCGCAGTGATGCGAGTCGTTTAGAGTCATTTCCCTTAATTTAGCATTTCCTTGAGTAGTCGCGTCGTGAACTCATTTGTTAATCTGCTTATTAATGATTGGTGTGTGACGTGAGTTTTGGAAGCCATGGGCACTTGTCCACAACCTCATCTGTAAAAGCCCAAGAAAAGGGACTTGCAAAAATTCTTATGCACCTCACAACACAACAGTTTTGTTGTGGGTAGATTGTGAAATATTGTGAAGAGCAAGTGGCCTCCATCAAAAGAATGATTAGAGGGGAAAGCCTTCATTTTCACAATGTAGGGTTTCTACACATGAGCATGAGAGGTTGAGCTCACCCCTAGAATTTAAAAAGTCTTGGGAAGGTTCAGTCCAAAGCTCATGCGAATTCAACAATTTTTGAGGCACTTTTGGGTTATTTCAAAAAGAGGCCAATTTGAATGTAAATTCAAATTGCAGCAACTTTCATCACCCAAATTCAAAAGTTAGCTCCATATCTATACTCAGCACATTTTTCTGAGTAAAACCACCAATTTTCATCTCCATTGGAGCTCATCTTGTCAGGAGCTAAATTTGCAAGAATTCAAAACTGAATTTGAATTTCAGTTTAAACATGCAGCAAATTTAGCCAAACACAGTTCAAATTTGAGAATTCAAATTTAAACTAAGACTTGGTGACTAAGTCTCACATTAAATTGTGAGTAGCTGAGAATATTTGGCATAACAGAATTGGAAAAAAAATTGGAAAAAAGAATTAGGGGGAGAGGAGGTCCCACCTGTCAATTGACTTAACAGAGAAGTATCCCTCTGATCTTTTCCTCTCTCGGCCGAGACAGCACACAGGAACGCCGGCGCCGGACCCCCTCACGCTGCCACCTCCTGGTCTCCTGCCCGAGCTGGCGAGCTGCTCCCGGATCGATCAACCCCTAGGCGGTCGGTCGCCCACAGCACGAAACCACCGAGGCTCGGGTCCTTTACGCGTGAACAGAGAGCGCTACGCTCGCCGCCGTTTCCATTCGATTGAGAACCCGGAAATTCACCGCGAGCAGCGCCTCCCCTAGCCCAAAAACTACACCAACTACTCGCCCTCTACCTCCTCCGGCCGAAGGCAATCGAGTTTAGCTGCCCAGAACCTAGCCCAGGGACTATCGGCGGTGACCGAGAAGAACAGCCGGCACGGGCTCACCGTGGGCAGCTCGAACCCGAGGCTTTCCGGGCCGAGCTAGGCCACTCAGAGACGCGCCGGATAGTCACGCTGCTACTAGCCAAGCCGCAGCCCCGACGGTGGACCATCGAGCGTCAATTCGACGTTTTTCTCCCGGCACATCCACTCAGACCTCCGGGTAAGAATCCATCGAATTCATCCTTAATCTTCGTTCTTAGGCCACCAAATCATGCACACAGGACCTAGACTGGCTAGCGGTCAATTTCTCTTCGCAACCCTAGCTAGAAAACTAACACAGTGCGGGTTATTGCATGTCGTTCCACGCTCAAATGCGCGGCAGGAGTCGGGCGCACGGTGAGAACCCCTCTGGAGGTGTTGCCATGCGCTGGCCTTTACTTGCCGAGTTTCCCTAGCACCCACTGGTGCTCTAGAACGGATGGGCTGAGTCGTTGGCAGGCTAGGACCACCGGGCGACGATGCCGATCGTTCCCCGAGGCCGTCGCACGCTGCCGACACCGTTCCGATCCTCTAGCGCCTAAACCGAGCCAACAAACATGTTTCCCGACCCCATAAACCCCCAGGCGGCGAGCCTCCGGCCGGGAGACGGCCGGAGACACTCAGCCGGTGAGGCGCCGCCTCGCTCCGGCGAGGTTAGCGCGCGCGCGGGAAGGAGGGCTCGGGGGAAGAAGAAGGGTGGGGCAGGCCCACCAGTCAGTGAGGGCGAGTTTAAAACGGGATCGAATATGGCCAGGATTCCGTGTGGCTGTGCACAGGAAAACCCAGTAACCCTGTGTGTTCTCGCTTCTCACTGGCTGCGATTTAAAGAGTGGGCCCAGGTTATTTTCCAATAGTAAAACAATTCCAGTTTCCACTCAAGCTTTAGAAATCCATAACTTTTGCTAGGAAGCTCCAAATTTAGTGATTCAAATTGGGTTGGATTCATCTTGCCTAGCTCTGTCCAGATATACAACCCAATTTGTATGAAACCCAATAATTAATTCTGGAAAATTCTTTAAAGCTTTTCAGCAAAAGAATTTTAGAGGGAGTTTGGTTCATCCAAAAATCCCCAAATTTTGCCAGAATGTTCTTTAGGACATTAGTAAACCCCTGTAAAATTTCAGACCATTTGGAGTTGATTTGGTCAGAGCAATTCAAATTGGAAGGTGCTGTGTTCATTTGAATGCAGAAACATTTTCAGAGAATTTCCAAAACTTGGAAATTCAATTCTGGGCAAACCTTGACTCCAAAAATGCTACGAAAATTCATGCAAACTCTATGAGCTATAATAGAAATTGTAGTTCATTAAGTTGAGCATGAACAGGGGTATTACCTCAGAATTAATTCTTCCTTGCTGATTTGCCAAGAGAATTATTCTGAGCAAACCACTCCATGAAAAGTGCTAATGTTTGGTCCAGAGAGTTTTCTTGTGACAAGGAACTCACACAAAAATTCTCAGCTCTATTGGAGCTCTAGATTACCCCTGTCCTGTTTACCCACTTAAGGGATTAAGATGGGAAAAGGGGGAAAACCACTTAGCATTTAACCATGTGACTAAGTCCAAGCCAAACCACCAACACCAGTTCATATTTAAATTCTTAAACAAAGTTCCAGGTGTTAGAGGCTGGTTATTAGAACCAATAGTAGAAGTTTTACTCTAAAACTCACATTTGCATCTAAATTAACGTATAGTATTTCATTAACGTGTAGCCGTTGAAGAAGAGACTCCGGAAGTGCTGGACTTCCTTCTTCCGGACGAGGAACTAACTACTGACCAGCAGCAACAAGGCAAGCCCCGGTTTGCATTAACCTTGTTATAAGTTTTCTTTTGTTTACATGAGTCGTGTGAAGTATGATTGTGCATTAGGTGTAGGATGAATGGAACCCCACTTGCATAACCAAAGGTTCCTAAAAGAGTGAGGGTAGTGTCAAGAACCTCGAGTAGACAGGCTATGCTTAATGAGTCATAGGACTTCGGTACAAGTCGAGTAGTTGGAATCTACTCGCGAGATAGGCTGGGGACACACGGGTTCGGTTGAGTGATGTGAGATCACTTTAGTAATGAAAATGAGACTAGGCAGGGGCTAGGGCGCAGCAAGAGAGAGTCTTGTGTGCGCAGCCCTGCCCGTGTCGATTGAGGACCGATCCGTGTGCGGCCCTGCTGAACAAGTATTGAACGTACCGAAGGCATATCGGATATATGGGCCCCGATAAACCGATATAGCCTAAACCTCCGGGCGTCGAGGCATAGCACACCGATTTATAGGTGTAGGTTGAGGGCAGCAAGGTGGAAATCTGCCAACGGGCATAGAGAGATGCTCCGTGTGGGGAACCTCCTGCTCGTTTCGGTGTGACCGGTTCGACGTTTGGGCTGTTGGGTGAAAGGTTGTCCCGTACGACATCGAGTGAGCGTGCTGTGCAGCTCCACGGGTGGGCGTACGTGACGTGCTCTTTGGGTTTTCCCTGCAGGTGTATATCGAGTCGATTCGCCGTCCCTCGCGGTGACGAGTACTGCTTGTTCACTGCGTCGTAACGTAGACTAATGGATGAAATATGTTGATTCAATGATGCTGATTGATATAATTGTATTGCTACATGTGTGCCACCAAATACTGCTTACTAAATTTCAGATTTCATGAACTGTTAACTTGTTGCTAAAAGATGAACTAAGGATGAACTTGTAGGCGTGTCGTTTTGCTGAAATGTTACTATCCTATGTCCATTGTACACCTCATGTAGAGTTTCATGCTTAGGTGAGTCGGTTAAGCCTTGCTGAGCCTTTGTGCTCACGGTTGCTGCTTAAGTGTTTTTCAGGTGAGGAGCCACCCACGGACTCGGAGTACGAGTCCACCGGCGAGGGTTACCCTCCGTCGGGGACCACGGCTGAGTGGGAGCCGTACACGCCGCGCTGAGCTGAGGAGTGCAGCTAGTGTGGGTTGCCCTAGGGCTGGGCAACCGACTTTTGCTAAATAGGCGGGCGTGAGTTGTATAGTGTAGTCTTCCGCTGTGTAATAGAACAATAGTTGTAACTGAAGTTTGTACCTGTTGGTACAGTTTCAGCTGTTTTTCCCATGTAATATATTGCGTTCTTATGACGTGTGCTGTCGGGTGTCGCATCGCGCGGCACCACCCTCTGCGATCCTGGATGAGCGGATTCCGGTCCGCCACAGCCTGGTATCAGAGCTGCAGTGGGGATAGCACAGTACTAAAGGACTGCATTATGGGAAAAACTTAGGTATACGGTGAGGATTCGGTAGTTGCCCAAGTAAGGACTATATTAGCCTAGTTACTTAAAGTGGCAAAGACTAACTTATGTGTTATAATTCTGAATTTCAATTATGTAACGACGCACCTACGCTCTGGTAAGTATGGTAAGGAACGCCACCGAAAGCGGTTCAATTTCGGTTAGCTCTCCCTGACGAGGAACGTGGTTCGGGGATTGATCTCACAGCTTGGTGTGAGACGTCAATATGAACCTCTTGAACTCTTCATGTTCCTGAGTTCATATGAAACGCTGATCCCTAGCGTGCATTAGGCAAGTAAGTGGAGACCCCATCGCGTGGTCAGTAACGCGAGAGTGTGTTCGTCTGGAAATAGCCCAGGAGGACATACGCAGCGCTTGCCATCGGCGTGCCCTGCCGGGCAGTAGGTGGTATCTGTTGGGTTGATAACATTCCCAACCGTGACGACCCGTTCATGACATACTCGGGTTCCCCGTCGTGTGGTGTTGAAACACGATCACGTGCCTTGAGACGTGACTTAGCTCAAGGACGGCCGTATGGAAATGATACGGGCGTTTGTATTTACTTTCAAATATGGAACTGCCTGAAATGAATAACCATTGAGTGCACCATTATTGGGTGGTTTTCTGCAGGTACTAACCACGTAGGTATCCGTGTAGAAAACGTGTGCGAGAGACCGTTTAGTGCCACACTTGAGACGTATATACCGGTATGATCCGGTTAGGATTTTCTTTTGTGAGGAACGTAGTACCGAGATATTGTAGGCATATGCATGAGTATAATGATAACGAAAAATTAAAAAAAAATCTATAGGTTCAAGAGTTAGGACCCTGGTTGGGTATAAGAATGAGATAGGGATGAGTGTAGTTCCAAAAAGACTGAAAAACAGAGAGCTCGGTTTTGGGACAGCAAGTTTGCTGATCTTCAACAGCGCATAACTCACAGGTCTTTTAGCCCAGGGAGGTGTGCTATATAGTTCTGGAAAGGTATTCAAGTCCTCTACAACTTTGTTGTAGACTTCCAGAGCTGAAACTCACCTGAAAATGGCTTAAAGCCCAGAGAAATGTAAACTGTCCAGAACTAGGGCAGAGTAAAACATCCTCTGAACTGATCTGTTTTTCAAATATAACTCCCAGTAGAAAAATCTAAAATTGTCATATAATCCATCCTTAGAAAGAGTAGAAGATGTTTGACATCTTTGCAATTCAAAGTTTCTGAAGTTTCAGCACAGAATTTAGTGGAAATCAGGATTGGAAACAGCCACTTCCAAGGGAGGTGCTGTTAAAATTCTTCCAGAAATTCTGCTAACTTTGAATTAGCATAACTTTTTAATCAAAGCTGATATGGGGGAAAATGAGTACTCGTTGGAAAGATACTAAAGTTAACTTTAACTTTGGTATTCAACTTGAGTCATGAAAATGCCCATAACCGGATCAAAAATTGGAATAGGTAGAAACTGGTCATTCTGACGGAAGAATGACAGTTGAACTCATTGGAGAGGATGTTGTACCCTAAGGACGATAATAATGTCTCGTAGAGACCAAACCCAGTTATGGTGAGCTTCCAAAGAAGGGGTTCATCAAGTTGGATTAAACTAACTTGTGTTTGGTCTGGTAATGGTGTAGCTTGTGCAAAGTTATTACATTATCTGCTTACGAGATATTTCGCATGTTTTGTTGTCATAATGTTTTTCCGCCCAGTTCTATTGGACTGCATGCAAAATGTTGCGGGACTGATGGTTAATGTCGTATGGTTGCAGATGGTTCGTACTAGGACCACGCACGAGGTTGGTGGCTCTAGCCAAGGTGGAGGCGATGACTCCCAGCCACCGGCCTACGACAGCACCCCGCAGCAGCAGCCACCACCGCCGCCTCCGCTTACTCTAGCGGATGTGATAGCGGCATTGGTGGGAGGTCGTGAGGAGCAGACCGACCTGCTCCGCACGATCGTGCAGAATACATCCCAGGCGGGAGGACGTCAAGAGCGAGGGCCTCGTGAGCCCCGCGAAGTGTCGTACTCGGATTTCATGAGTACGCACCCTCCAGTGTTCACCGAAGCTGAAGAACCACTGGAGGCGGACAACTGGCTGCGGACTATCGAGTCCAAGTTCGGGCTGCTCCAGTGTACGGAGCGGCAGAAGACGCTGTTCGCAGCACAGCAGCTCCACGGTGCCGCTGGTGCGTGGTGGGCGAATTATGTCGCCTCACGTCCGGCTGGCCATGCCGTGGAATGGCAAGAGTTCCGGGAGGCGTTCCGCGCCTATCACATTCCTCCCGGAATAATGAAGAGAAAGTTCCAAGAATTTTTGGAACTGAAGCAGGGCGGGAGGAGTGCCCACGACTACTCCCGTGCCTTCAACCATCTGGCGCAGTATGCGTCAGACTACATCTCCACGGAGGAGAAGAAGAGGGAGCACTTCTATCGGGGGTTACACCCCGAAATGAAGACCCACCTCGTACAATGGAACCGCGGCACATTCAACGACCTAGTCAATGCCGCCATCATGCAAGAGGACGCTCAGCGGGAGTTAGCAGCTGAGCAGAGGAAGCGCAGCGCTCCACCTAGCAGCGGTGGGAGTGGCGCTCCCCAGAAGTACCGTATGGTGTATCGGACACCATCCGGGCAGCAGTGGCAACCACCGGCGCGACCGCAACGGTTCGGGGGACGTCCCTTTCAGGCACCTCCGTTCCGTCCGCCGGTGCCACCACCAAGACAGCAGCAGCAGCAGACGGTACCCCGGGCGTTTCCGCCGCCACAACGCGCCCCAGGTTTCCGTCCACCGATTAGCGGGGGACAGCCCCGTTTCACCTGCTTCACGTGTGGCCAGGCGGGCCACTTTGCGAAGGACTGTCCCCAGGGGCAGCAGAGCAGCGGGCAAGCCCAGTTTCAGGGCGGTGCTCGAGGCCGACCCCCGGCGAAGAAGGTTGGTCAGCGGACTGGAGGCGTCCGCAACCTCGACAATGAGGACGCCCCAGAGGGAGCCAACGTGCTGGCGGGTACGTTTACTCTCAACTATCAAGACATCGTCATATTATTTGATTCTGGTGCAACCCACAGCTTTATAAGTGCATCCTATGTGGCTAAACATCAATTGCAAGTCTTCCCAACCGACTGCACTTATATGATATGCTCACCGGGAGGGAAGATTTCAGCTAATATGATGGTTCCAAAGGCACCTCTGTGCTTAGGTGGGAAGCTATATCCCACCACCTTGATAATCCTTATGGGACAAAAGATTGATGCAATCTTAGGGATGTCATGGCTGCAATACCATGGCGCTGTCCTAGAGACTCGGACACGGACGGTTCACTTAAATTCTCCATTTCACCGTCCGCATTCCATGATGTTAGACACGCCAGTCCGGGAAGTTTTAGCAATTAATAATGCTGAAGTTCTCAAGTTAGAAGACATCCCCGTAGTCCGGGAGTATCCTAATGTGTTCCCGGATGATCTTCCGGGCATGCCACCTGAGCGGGATGTCGAGTTCAAGATTGAACTTGCACCCGGGACTACGCCCATATCACGGAGACCATACAAGATGGCTCCAAATGAGCTGGCGGAACTGAAAGAACAGCTCAATGATCTGTTGAGCAAGGGTTTCATTAGGCCGAGTTCCTCGCCTTGGGGATGCTCGGCGCTATTCGTGAAGAAGAAGGATGAGACCCTGAGGCTGTGTGTGGATTACCGGCCGCTCAACGCCGTCACCATCAAGAATAAGTACCCACTGCCCCGTATTGACATCTTGTTTGATCAACTTGTGGGGGCAAGTGTATTCTCAAAGATGGACCTTCGCTCTGGATATCACCAGATCAAGATCCGGGCGGAGGATATCCCGAAGACGGCGTTCTCGACGAGATACGGCTTATACGAATATCTCGTCATGTCCTTTGGTCTCACAAATGCTCCATCCCATTTCATGTATCTCATGAACTCGGTGTTCATGCCGGAGCTGGACAAGTTCGTGGTAGTGTTCATCGACGACATCTTGGTTTACTCCAAGACCGAAGCTGAACATGCCGAACACTTGCGGATCGTTCTTCAACGATTGCGAGACCACAAACTCTATGCCAAGTTCAGCAAATGCGAATTTTGGATCAGCCAAGTGCCGTTCTTGGGACATATTATCTCAGCTGAAGGCATCGCGGTTGACCCAAGCAAAATAGAGCAAGTGTTGAAATGGAAAGCTCCCACTTCAGTCCATGAAGTCAGAAGCTTCCTCGGGTTAGCGGGGTACTATCGGAGATTCATTCCAAGTTTCTCCAAGCTCGCTAAGCCGATGACAGAGTTGCTGAAGAAAGGGACAAAATATGTTTGGAACACGGCGTGTGAAGGAGCGTTCCGAACACTGGTGAAGCATCTCACAACAGCCCCGGTATTAGCTCAGCCGGATACAACAAAGCCCTTCGACGTGTATTGTGACGCGTCCGGTATTGGGCTCGGCTGCGTGTTGATGCAGGAAGGACGTGTGGTCGCTTATGGCTCACGCCAACTTCGGAACCATGAGCAGCACTACCCGACTCACGATCTTGAACTTGCTGCCGTGGTGTTGGCGCTGAAAATGTGGAGGCACTATCTCCTGGGGAACTTGGTGCATCTCTACACCGACCACAAGAGCTTGAAATACATTTTCACCCAGAAGGCGCTGAACATGAGGCAGAGGAGGTGGTTAGAACTGATCAAAGATTATGAGATTGAGATCCATTACCACCCCGGCAAGGCGAATGTGGTTGCCGACGCGCTGAGTCGGAAATCGCATGTCCATCACCTCACCATTACACCGGTGGAGGAGGAAGAGCCAAGTTTATACTTGGTTCCTTATGGATCGCTGTACAACCTTGCCCTCATCCCTACTATTAGGGAGGACATCATTGCAGCTCAGAAAACAGATAAAGGCATGGCACATCTCCGGAGACGGATAGACAATGGAGAAATTAAACGTTTCCGGAAAGATGGTGAGGGGACGTTGTGGTTCAATGACCGCATAGTCGTACCCCGAGATATGAAGTTGAGGAAAAAGATCCTCGATGAAGCTCACTTGTCCAAATACTCCATTCATCCGGGCAGCAACAAAATGTACCAAGATTTGAAAAAGAAATTTTGGTGGACACGGATGAAGCGGGAGGTAGCTAAGTACGTATCCGAGTGTGATACGTGTAGACGAGTGAAAGCTTATCACATGAAGAAATCAGGGCTGTTGCAACCCCTGAAGATCCCGGCATGGAAATGGGAAGATGTGAGCATGGATTTCATTGTGGGATTACCCCTAACAGCCAACAAGCATGATTCCATATGGGTAATCGTTGATCGGTTAACCAAGACGGCTCACTTCATTCCGGTGAATACACGTTACAATGCCGGAAAATATGCGGAGCTATACATAGCGATGATTCTATGCCTATACGGGGTACCCAAGACCATTGTCTCAGATCGAGGTGCATTATTTGTATCTCGCTTTTGGGAGCAGCTACACGCTGCATTGGGTACTAAGTTGATCAGGAGCTCCGCCTATCACCCTCAGACCGATGGTCAGACAGAAAGGGTGAATCAAGTCCTGGAAGACATGTTGAGAGCATGTGCCATCCACCATGGTAGGAACTGGGATGATCACCTACCATTGGCGGAATTCTCGTACAACAACGGTTATCAGGCGAGTATCAAGATGGCACCTTACGAAGCTCTCTACGGTCGTAAATGCCGCACCCCATTAAATTGGTGCGAGTCCGGTGAAAGGGTCACATTCGGGGTTGATGTGGTGAACGACGCCGAGGAGCGCGTTCGGACAATTCAAGCCAATTTGAAGGCCGCTCAATCCCGACAGAAGAGCTACGCTGATAAGAGGCGTAGACCGTTGCACTTTGACGTTAGGGAACACGTATACCTCCGCGTGTCTCCAATGAAGGGCGTGCACCGATTCGGTGTGAAGGGGAAGCTCGCTCCCCGTTTTATTGGACCCTACGCTATCACCGAGAAGTGTGGACCAGCGGCGTATCGATTGGAACTACCGGCATCTCTGGCTGGTGTCCATGATATTTTCCATGTTTCGCAACTGCGAAAATGCTTGAAGCATACAGCTGCTGTTCCTACCGAAGACATCAGCGAGCTGAAACCGGATTTAACATATGATGAATATCCGGTGGGAATTCTTGATGAGAAAGCCAGAACCACACGCAGCAGAACGTTGTGGTTCTACAAAATACTCTGGAGCAACCACACCGCCGAGGAAGCGACGTGGGAGAGCGAGGAGTTCCTTCGCTCAAATTACCCGGAGTTCATGGCTTCTCAACGCGGGTAAGTCCCTATTACATCGCTATCTCTTCTTTTATAATCTCGGGACGAGATTCTTTTAAGGGGGGAGGGATGTAAAAGCCCAAGAAAAGGGACTTGCAAAAATTCTTATGCACCTCACAACACAACAGTTTTGTTGTGGGTAGATTGTGAAATATTGTGAAGAGCAAGTGGCCTCCATCAAAAGAATGATTAGAGGGGAAAGCCTTCATTTTCACAATGTAGGGTTTCTACACATGAGCATGAGAGGTTGAGCTCACCCCTAGAATTTAAAAAGTCTTGGGAAGGTTCAGTCCAAAGCTCATGCAAATTCAACAATTTTTGAGGCACTTTTGGGTTATTTCAAAAAGAGGCCAATTTGAATGTAAATTCAAATTGCAGCAACTTTCATCACCCAAATTCAAAAGTTAGCTCCATATCTATACTCAGCACATTTTTCTGAGTAAAACCACCAATTTTCATCTCCATTGGAGATCATCTTGTCAGGAGCTAAATTTGCAAGAATTCAAAACTGAATTTGAATTTCAGTTTAAACATGCAGCAAATTTAGCCAAACACAGTTCAAATTTGAGAATTCAAATTTAAACTAAGACTTGGTGACTAAGTCTCACATTAAATTGTGAGTAGCTGAGAATATTTGGCATAACAGAATTGGAAAAAAAATTGGAAAAAAGAATTAGGGGGAGAGGAGGTCCCACCTGTCAGTAGACTTAACAGAGAAGTATCCCTCTGATCTTTTCCTCTCTCGGCCGAGACAGCACACAGGAACGCCGGCGCCGGACCCCCTCACGCTGCCACCTCCTGGTCTCCTGCCCGAGCTGGCGAGCTGCTCCCGGATCGATCAACCCCTAGGCGGTCGGTCGCCCACAGCACGAAACCACCGAGGCTCGGGTCCTTTACGCGTGAACAGAGAGCGCTACGCTCGCCGCCGTTTCCATTCGATCGAGAACCCAGAAATTCACCGCGAGCAGCGCCTCCCCTAGCCCAAAAACCACACCAACTACTCGCCCTCTACCTCCTCCGGCCGAAGGCAATCGAGTTTAGCTGCCCAGAACCTAGCCCGGGGACTATCGGCGGTGACCGAGAAGAACAGCCGGCACGGGCTCACCGTGGGCAGCTCGAACCCGAGGCTTTCCGGGCCGAGCTAGGCCACTCAGAGACGCGCCGGATAGTCACGCTGCTACTAGCCAAGCCGCAGCCCCGACGGTGGACCATCGAGCGTCAATTCGACGTTTTTCTCCCGGCACATCCACTCAGACCTCCGGGTAAGAATCCATCGAATTCATCCTTAATCTTCGTTCTTAGGCCACCAAATCGTGCACACAGGACCTAGACTGGCTAGCGGTCAATTTCTCTTCGCAACCCTAGCTAGAAAACTAACACAGTGCGGGTTATTGCATGTCGTTCCACGCTCAAATGCGCGGCAGGAGTCGGGCGCACGGTGAGAACCCCTCTGGAGGTGTTGCCATGCGCTGGCCTTTACTTGCCGAGTTTCCCTAGCACCCACTGGTGCTCTAGAACGGATGGGCTGAGTCGTTGGCAGGCTAGGACCACCGGGCGACGATGCCGATCGTTCCCCGAGGCCGTCGCACGCTGCCGACACCGTTCCGATCCTCTAGCGCCTAAACCGAGCCAACAAACATGTTTCCCGACCCCATAAACCCCCAGGCGGCGAGCCTCCGGCCGGGAGACGGCCGGAGACACTCAGCCGGTGAGGCGCCGCCTCGCTCCGGCGAGGTTAGCGCGCGCGCGGGAAGGAGGGCTCGGGGGAAGAAGAAGGGTGGGGCAGGCCCATCAGTCAGTGAGGGCGAGTTTAAAACGGGATCGAATATGGCCAGGATTCCATGTGGCTGTGCACAGGAAAACCCAGTAACCCTGTGTGTTCTCGCTTCTCACTGGCTGCGATTTAAAGAGTGGGCCCAGGTTATTTTCCAATAGTAAAACAATTCCAGTTTCCACTCAAACTTTAGAAATCCATAACTTTTGCTAGGAAGCTCCAAATTTAGTGATTCAAATTGGGTTGGATTCATCTTGCCTGGCTCTGTCCAGATATACAACCCAATTTGTATGAAACCCAGTAATTAATTCTGGAAAATTCTTTAAAGCTTTTCAGCAAAAGAATTTTAGAGGGAGTTTGGTTCATCCAAAAATCCCCAAATTTTGCCAGAATGTTCTTTAGGACATTAGTAAACCCCTGTAAAAGTTTCAGACCATTTGGAGTTGATTTGGTCAGAGCAATTCAAATTGGAAGGTGCTGTGTTCATTTGAATGCAGAAACATTTTCAGAGAATTTCCAAAACTTGGAAATTCAATTCTGGGCAAACCTTGACTCCAAAAATGCTAGGAAAATTCATGCAAACTCTATGAGCTATAATAGAAATTGTAGTTCATTAAGTTGAGCATGAACAGGGGTATTACCTCAGAATTAATTCTTCCTTGCTGATTTGCCAAGAGAATTATTCTGAGCAAACCACTCCATGAAAAGTGCTAATGTTTGGTCCAGAGAGTTTTCTTGTGACAAGGAACTCACACAAAAATTCTCAGCTCTATTGGAGCTCTAGATTACCCCTGTCCTGTTTACCCACTTAAGGGATTAAGATGGGAAAAGGGGGAAACCACTTAGCATTTAACCATGTGACTAAGTCCAAGCCAAACCACCAACACCAGTTCATATTTAAATTCTTAAACAAAGTTCCAGGTGTTAGAGGCTGGTTATTAGAACCAATAGTAGAAGTTTTACTCTAAAACTCACATTTTCATCTAAATTAACGTATAGTATTTCATTAACGTGTAGCCGTTGAAGAAGAGACTCCGGAAGTGCTGGACTTCCTTCTTCCGGACGAGGAACTAACTACTGACCAGCAGCAACAAGGCAAGCCCCGGTTTGCATTAACCTTGTTATAAGTTTTCTTTTGTTTACATGAGTCGTGTGAAGTATGATTGTGCATTAGGTGTAGGATGAATGGAACCCCACTTGCATAACCAAAGGTTCCTAAAAGAGTGAGGGTAGTGTCAAGAACCTCGAGTAGACAGGCTATGCTTAATGAGTCATAGGACTTCGGTACAAGTCGAGTAGTTGGAATCTACTCGCGAGATAGGCTGGGGACACACGGGTTCGGTTGAGTGATGTGAGATCACTTTAGTAATGAAAATGAGACTAGGCAGGGGCTAGGGCGCAGCAAGAGAGAGTCTTGTGTGCGCAGCCCTGCCCGTGTCGATTGAGGACCGATCCGTGTGCGGCCCTGCTGAACAAGTATTGAACATACCGAAGGCATATCGGATATATGGGCCCCGATAAACCGATGTAGCCTAAACCTCCGGGCGTCGAGGCATAGCACACCGATTTATAGGTGTAGGTTGAGGGCAGTAAGGTGGAAATCTGCCAACGGGCATAGAGAGATGCTCCGTGTGGGGAACCTCCTGCTCGTTTCGGTGCGACCGGTTCGACGTTTGGGCTGTTGGGTGAAAGGTTGTCCCGTACGACATCGAGTGAGCGTGCTGTGCAGCTCCACGGGTGGGCGTACGTGACGTGCTCTTTGGGTTTTCCCTGCAGGTGTATATCGAGTCGATTCGCCGTCCCTCGCGGTGACGAGTACTGCTTGTTCACTGCGTCGTAACGTAGACTAATGGATGAAATATGTTGATTCAATGATGCTGATTGATATAATTGTATTGCTACATGTGTGCCACCAAATACTGCTTACTAAATTTCAGATTTCATGAACTGTTAACTTGTTGCTAAAAGATGAACTAAGGATGAACTTGTAGGCGTGTCGTCTTGCTGAAATGTTACTATCCTATGTCCATTGTACACCTCATGTAGAGTTTCATGCTTAGGTGAGTCGGTTAAGCCTTGCTGAGCCTTTGTGCTCACGGTTGCTGCTTAAGTGTTTTTCAGGTGAGGAGCCACCCACGGACTCGGAGTACGAGTCCACCGGCGAGGGTTACCCTCCGTCGGGGACCACGGCTGAGTGGGAGCCGTACACGCCGCGCTGAGCTGAGGAGTGCAGCTAGTGTGGATTGCCCTAGGGCTGGGCAACCGACTTTTGCTAAATAGGCGGGCGTGAGTTGTATAGTGTTGTCTTCCGCTGTGTAATAGAACAATAGTTGTAACTGAAGTTTGTACCTGTTGGTACAGTTTCAGCTGTTTTTCCCATGTAATATATTGCGTTCTTATGACGTGTGCTGTCGGGTGTCGCATCGCGCGGCACCACCCTCTGCGATCCTGGATGAGCGGATTCCGGTCCGCCACATCATCTTTGTGTTTGCATTTGCTTTCGTATGAGACATTGTGATGATTAGTGGATTGGAAGTTTGTGTAAATTTTTCTGAGTTGTCTAAATCTCTAATGTCCCAAAAATTTAATTCATGCAAGTTATTAGGAAGTTAATATGTAATGATTAAATTGGTATTTGGTTAATCATGATAGATGGCCAGAAGAGGAAGAGGTTGTGGTGCCAACCACAACAACAACAATGAGGCCGCCAACCCTCCAATTCCTGGATGGCAAGGCAGGGGTGGTCGCCGAGGAGGGGCTGACCCAATCCACCAAATTCTCAACAACCAGAATCAGGTCATCCAGAATTTGACTCAAGTAGTGGCTAACCTGCATCAAGCTCCACCCCACAGGCTGCATTATGTCAACCAAGGTTGAGTGAGTTTCTAGGAACTCAGCCCCCAAAATTTGCCAGTGCTGCTGAACCCTTGGAGGCAGACGATTGGCTAAAAACCATTGAGAACAAGATGAAGGTCATACAATGTCAGGGGCATGAGAGGGTGTTGTTTGCCTCTCATTAGCTGCATGGACCCACAGCTGACTGGTGGACCGCCTACGTGGCAGCCCATGGTGACCCTGAGAACATTTCTTGGGAGGAGTTCAAGCGCAGCTTCCACAACCAGTACATTCCAGCGGGAGAACTCAAGAACAAGAGGAAGGAGTTCCTCGGGCTCAAACAAGGCAACATGACAGTGAGGGAATACCTCACCAAATTCACCCAGCTGTCCCGCTATGCACCAAGGGACATTGAAACTGATGAGCAAAAGCAAGACTGCTTTGTGGAAGGGCTCATTATGGAGATGCAATGTGCCATGTCCTCCAATGAATATGCTAGCTTCCAGAAGATGGTGGACAGGGCATTTATTGTGGAAAGGAAGATGAAGGCCCTGGAGAATGAATATAAGAGAAGGTTGAGCTGGCCATGTCAAGCTTCGAGCAGCAACACACGCCCACGTCTTGTACCGCAGCCTACAGGACAGATGAGTCGTGCTTTGGTGCCCTACCCTGCACCGAGGGGTTACAACCCAAATTTCAGGCCTTCCTCAGTACATGTACAGCCGCAGCACCAGCTTCTGCAGCGCTTTTCCGCCTCGGCCGGCAGGACAAGTGCCACAAAACCCACCCCAGGACAACAAAGGTCAGGCACCTAAAGTTGGGGTGCAGTGTTTCAACTGTGGTGAAGTGGGACACTATGCCCACAAGTGTTTGAAGAAGAAGCCTATGCAACCACAGCAGCAGAACCTGGTGCGTGGAAGGGTGAACTACATGACTATGGAGGAAGCACAAGAGGCACCAGATGCTGTGATTGGTAAGTTTCCTGCAAACTCCCACATTGCGACAATTCTGTTTGATTCTGGTGCTACCCATTCATACATTACTCAAGAATTTGTTGGAAAGCATGAACTAGCAACAACACAAATGAACCACATGCTAGCTGTAAATTCTCCAAGGGGAGAAATAAGAACAAGACAAGTATGCCCTAAGGTGAGTCTAGACATTAATGGGGTAGTATTTCCTGCAAACCTCATAGTGATAAACTAACAAGGGATATATATTATTTTGGTCATGGACTGACTGACCAAACATAAGGGCATTGTCCATTGTTCAACTAGAACGGTGGAGTTAACTCATAGTAGTGGAACCAACGTTAAATTCATAGCCATCCAAGAACCTATGAGGGAAATTAAACTCAATCAAGTGGACGTGAAACTTGAAGAGATAAGAGTAGTAAAGGAGTATCCAGATGTCTTTCCTGAGGAATTACTAGGTATGCCCCCAGATCGAGAAGTGGAATTCACGATCGAATTGATGTCTGGAACAGCCCAGATATATAAGAGGCCCTACCGGATAGAATTCAAGCAGCTAGAAGAGCTCAAAGAACATATCCGAGAGTTGACAGAAAAATGGTACATCCATCCTAGTTCCTCACCTTGGGGAGCTCCAGTGATATTTGTGCCCAAGAAGGATGGAACCCAAAGGTTGTGCGTAGACTACCCCGCACTTAATGAGGTGACCATAAAAAACAAGTACCCGTTTCCTCGCATTGAAGACTTGTTCGACCAGTTGAGAGGGGCATTTGTGTTTTCCAAGATTGATCTCAGATCTGGATATCACCAACTGAAGATAAGGCCATTCGACATTCTCAAGATAGCTTTCGTCTCTTGGTATGGACTGTATGAATACACGGTCATGCCGTTCTGGTTAACCAATGCCCTGGCATACTTCATGTACCTCATGAACAAGGTATTCATTGAATACTTGGACAAATTTTTGTGGTGGTTTTCATTGATGACATTCTCATCTTCTCTAAAGACGAAGAGGAACATGAGAAGCACTTAAGATTTGTGTTGCAAAAATTACAAGAACACCAAATCTGTGCCAAGCTAAGTAAATGTGAGTTTTGGCTGAAGAGAGTTCCCTTCTTAGGACATATAATCTCAGAGGGAGGGGTATACATGGATCCCGCCAAGATCGTGGATGTGCAAAAGTAGAAGACTCCTGAGAACGTCGGGGAAATTCGGAGCTTCTTATGCTTGGTCGGATACTACCGACGATTTATTGAGGGGTTCTCCAAGATCTCAAGGCCTCTCACCAAGATGTTAGAGAAGGGAATCACATTCACATGGACATCTGAGTGTGAGGCAAGTTTCCAGGAATTAAAGAAAAGATTGACAACAGCCCCAGTGCTAGTCATGCCAGATATGTAGAAATTTTTTTCAGTATATTGTGATGCTTCTGGACACGGATTTGGATGTGTCATCATGCAAGATGGACATGTCATGGCATATGCTTCCAGGCAGCTTCGGAAACATGAGAAGAACTATCCCACGCATGACCTAGAGCTAGTGGCAGTAGTCCATGCGTTGAAACTTTAGAGGCACTATTTAATGGGAAAGGGGACAGAGATATATACTGATCATAAAAGTTTGGAGTACATTTTCACACAACCAGATCTCAACCTCAGACAACGGTGATGGGTTACAGTTGATCAATGACTTTGATGTGGGTATCAACTATCATCCGGGAAAGGCAAACGTCGTGGCGGATGCCTTAAGCCGAAAGATACATGTCAACATGTTGAGATTAAATGACACACCTTCGGAATTATGTGAGGAATTTGCAAGACTCAATTTATGTCTCATGAATAATGGTGAGGCTGTCGCAATGGAAGTGGACTCGACACTGGAGCAGGACAAACGCAACGGTCAGAAAGATGATGAGAAAATCCAGGATATCAAAAGACTCATCAAAGAAAATAAAGCTCCTGGGTTTAAGGAGAATGAACAAGGCACAATATGGCATGGAAAAAGGATATGTGTGCCTGAGATAAAGGAGATCCATGAATTGATCCAGAGAGAAGCTCATGATTCTGACTACTCCATTCATCCTGGGAGTACGAAAATGTATCAGGATCTCAAAAGCAGGTACTGGTGGTATGGCATGAAACGAGATGTCGCAGAACACGTTGCCTTATGTGACACATGCCAGTTGGTGAAAGATGAACATCAACGACCCGTGGGATTGTTACAACCACTCAAAGTACCTGAATGGAAATGGGAGGAAATAAGCAGGGGCTTCATAGTGGGACTACCTAGAACCCAATCTGGATATGATTCGATATGGGACATAGTCGATCGACTGACTAAAGTAGCTAAATTCATCCCTGTGAAGGAACATTACAGCGGTTCCAAATTGGCAGAATTGTACATGTCCAGAATTGTGTGTTTTCATGGAGTGCCAAAGAAGATAGTATCAGATCAAGGAACATATTTTACTTCAAGGTTCTGGCAGAAGTTACATGAAACCGTGGGGACTCATCTGAATTTCAGTTCTGCATATCATCCAAAGACCGACGGGCAGACAGAAAGAACTAACTAGATTCTAGAGGATATGTTAAGAGCTTGTGCACTCAAAAACGGCAAGAGCTGGGACAAGAACTTACCATATGCCGAGTTCTCTTATAATAACAGCTACCAGGCCAGCATGAAGATGTCCCCGTTTGAGGTGTTGTATGGGAGAAAGTGCGGAACTCTGTTATTTTGGAATCAAACTGGAGAAAGCTAAGTATTTGGGCCAGAAGTACTACAAGATGCTGAGGCGAAAGTAAGAGAAATCCGCAACAACTTGAGGACAGCTCAGACAAGACAAAAGAGCTATGTGGATATACGGAGAAGAGAGCTCACCTTCGAAGTAGGGGACTATGTCTATCTCAAAGTGTCTCCTATCAGAGGACTTCGTCGTTTCGAAGTTAAAGGAAAACTATCACCTCGATATATCGGACCCTTCCAGGTTCTAGAGAGAAAAAGGAGAAGTTGCATATCGGTTGGAGTTACCGGCTCGCCTATCCGATTTGCATGATGTGTTTCATGTGTCACAACTCACACAGTGCCTGAGAACACCCGAAGAGAGGCTTCCAATGAATGAGTTAGATGTCTAAGAAGACCTTTCATATACCTAGTACCCGGTAAAGATTTTTGAGATGATGGAACGCATCACAAGGAACAAAAGAGTCCGCATGTGCAAAGTGCAGTGGAAGCATCACTCGGAAGAAGCCAGATGGGAGAGAGAAGACGAGCTCAAAGCACAGTTCCCAAATCTATTCCCCTAGGAGTCACCAAATCTCGAGGACGAGATTTCTTTTAAGGGTGGTAGAGTTGTAACACCCAAAATTTGGCAAATTAGCATTTGAAAAAAATGGATGTGATGTGTGAAATCCCAAAGTTCTAGCAAGTGGAGCTGCAAGACACACCGAGAAAATGAAAGGGAATTCAAATTATTTAATACAACGGTGTGAGCTTCAAGTGCTAAAGTAAACGTGTAACAATGTCCAAACACGAAGACCTAAATTTACCATTTGATTCTTCACACATCCACGGGTAGCCCGGCAAATTTTCAGCTCATTTGGAAAATATTTCCTATTTGTTGGAATTTAAATGGGAGACGATTCAAATTTGAATTCAAACTTCAGTTTCAAATTCCGACTTCACTGAAATTCAAATTTGAGAGTACCATTGTGTTCCTCATATTCCTTTTGGCTTATCCTTCAAGTTTGATAAAAATTGGAGTTTGTTTGCTAGCTCAAATGGAAATGGAAGAAAAAGAAGGGGGAAAGGGGGCCCACTGGTCAGTAGACTTACACCCAAAGTCTACTCGATTTTCACTCGGCAGCAGCGTGCCATCTCTCGAGCGCCGGCGCCCAACCGCCTCTGCTAGATGCCACCTCCTGCTTGGGGGGAGGTTGAGAACACGAGTGAAGCAACGTGATCAGTGCACGCTCAGCCCACGTGAACTCCCGCACTCTCTCCCGTCTCCCTTGCGCACCGAAGCAACGCACCACCGGCCGATCTCTCTGCTCACCGGCGCCCGGGCAACACAAACGCTTTCGTGGACGACGATCTACAAGAAAAAGGTCCGCTCCAAGGTGCTGAACACAACCATGCTGACCTCACCTCCTCTCTTGCACGGTCGGTAGAGAATTTTGCCGTTTATTGCTTCGGTAGTCATTGAACCGAGCCTCACCAAAACCCAAAATTCGTAGTGATCACTTTCCCAATGCTCGTGCTGAGCTATAGACATGATCTAGACCCTCCCTCACTCATCTAGGATCAAGAACCGTCGAGTTTCATCAAGTTTTGGCACTGTTCTTCGAGAATTTTGCACCGGTACCGGTTTTGGCCCTAGGTCACCGATGAGCTCGTATTTGCAGCCTCTTTTGAGATGATATGAGCTCGTGCCGGTGACAAGGGATCCACCACGGTGCTCTAGGAAGAAAAACCGAAGGGTTTGAGCCCTCCTAGCATGAGTGCGACGCTACCGAAGTCAAACCGCTGCTGCCGCCCGTCGCTGAAGGGTTTCTGGTGACTGGGGTCCTCGGCCGACCACGGGGATGGGTTGCCCGTGGTCCAAAAGGGGGAGGCGGTGAGCTTGGGGGCAGGGGAAGGCCGGGAAGGCACTTTCCGAGGGGTTCGCCGGAGAGCGCCACCAGCCAGCCCCTGTTGGCGCGAGGTGGAAGAGGAATCTGTCATGTCGGGCCCGCAGCAGGTGTTTAAACATTTCCAGATTTTCTCTAATTTGGTTTAAACTTTGAAGAGCCATAACTTCGGGTAGGAGTGTCCAAAAATTGTCAAACCGATTTTGTTGGATTCCTCTCAGAGATTACTATCTAGGGGTGCATCCCAATTGGTATGAAAATCCGTAGATTTGGCTTATTAATTCAATTAAATGAAAAACTTGTAGGAATTTTTAAAGGAGTTCTGTGTATTGGAAAATTCCCAAATTTGGGCAGGACATTCCTCCAAAAATTGTTGACTCCAGTAAAAATTTCAGAGGCATTGGATTCAATTTGCTTGGCCAAATGTTGTAAAATATATATCTCTGAAAAATAGGAAAAATAACAGAAACCTTTTCAGAGAATTTCTCCAAATTGGGATTCATCTATTCGAGTACTATCCAGCAAATCAAGTTTCAGCTTATGAAACTTATTCTTTGTCCAGAATTAATTCCCTCAAGTTTAAACTGTTGGGAATTTTATCTGGAAAATTATTTTATGGAAAATTATGAAAATTTACTAGGATGTTCATTTGAAAATCCTTGACTCACAGGAAAAATTTCAGATCCATTCAAGTTCATTTTTGTCCCCCTAATGGTGTGATTAAGTGAACTGCCCTGAGAAAATGGAAAATGTACAGGAACATTTTTCAGATTTTCTCAAATCTTGTTTAGGGCATAACTTCAGCTAGGATTCTTCAAATGACATGAAACCAATTCCATTAGAACAATCTCAAACTCTAGTTTCCATAAAGTAATGGTTTGAGCCATGAAAATCCCTGGAAATCCTTATAGGCTCTACTAATGAACAAATAGGTTTTTATTTGTACAGAGCTCAAATGAACTTTGTTCAGATGAATCTTTATCAAGTCTCTGGTTAGGATCTTACCAAGCCACCATAAAAATTTCAGAGCCAAAATGGGAGGACTAGCTAGAGTTATGGTATTTACATATTCAGTTCCAAACATTGCATTTAAATTGACATATTGTAACTTTGCTTACGTGTAGTCGCTGAAGGCGAGGAGACCCCGGAAGTGTTAGACTTCCTACTTCAGGACGAGACCCTAACCACTGACCAGCAGCAATAAGGCAAGCCCCGGTTTGCATTTACCAAAATTCATAAAGTTTTGCTTTATATACATATTTAGCTTGAGGTATTTATGTGCATTAGGTGTAGGATGTATGAAACCCCAAATGCATAGCCAGATAATTCCAACAAGAGTGAGGGTAGTATTTAAGTCCTCGTGTAGCTCATGCTGTGCCTAATGATTATAGACTTTGATACAAGTCGAGTAGATGGAATCTACTCGCGAGAATAGGCTCGGGACACACGGGATCGGTTCGAGTGATGTGAGATCACTTTAGTAAGAAAATGAGACTAAGCAGGGGCTAGGGCGCAGCAAGAGGAAGTCTTGTGGGTGCAGCCCTGTCCGTGTTGATTGAGGACCGATCCGTGTGCGGCCCACACTGATCAAGTTTGAACATACCGAAGGCATATCGGATATATGGGCCCCGATAAACTGATGTAACCTATACCTCCGGGTGTCGAGGCATAATGCACCGATTTATAGGTGTAGCTTGAGGGCAGCAAAGTGGAAATCCGCTAACAGGCATAGAGAGATGCTCTGTGTAGTGGACCTCCTGTCCGTTTGGGTGCGACCGGTTCGACGTTTGGGCTGTTTGGTGAAAGGTTGTCCCGTACGACATCGAGTGAGTGTGCTCTGCAGATGCACGGGTGGGCGTACGTGACGTGCTCTTCGGGTATCCCTGCAGGTGTATATCAAGTTGATTCGCCGTCCCTCACGGTGATGAGTACCACTTGGTCACTGAGTCGTGATGTAGGTTAAAATATGCAATGATGTGATTCAATATTGCTGTTATGATTAACTTGTATTGCTACTTGTCTGCCACCAAATATCGCTTACTAAATTTCAGATTCATGAACTATTAACTGGTCGTTAAAAGATGAATTAAGGATGAACTTGTGTGGCGGACCAGAATCCGCACGCCAGGATCTCAGAGGGTGGTGCCGTACGATGCGACACCCAACAACACACATCATAAGAAAACATTGCATTACATAGAAAACCAACTGAATATGTACAAAATAGTACAAGACTTCAGTTACAAACTAAGTATTGAGATAACAACAGCGGAAGCTAAGTTTATACAACTCACACCCATCTATCTAGCAAAAGTTGGTTGCCCAACCCTATGGACAACCCACACTAGCTGCACTCCTCAGCTCAGCGCGGCGTGTACGGCTCCCACTCAGCCGTGGTCCCCGACGGAGGGTAGCCCTCACCGGTGGACTCGTAACCCGAGTCCGTGGGGTAGTCATCACCTGAAAAACACTTATAGCAGCAACCGTGAGCACGATGGCTCAACAAGACTTAACCGACTCACCTACGCATGAAACTCTACATGCAGTTCACGACGAACATGGGATGGTAAATTGCAGCAACCTGACACGCCTACAAGTTCATCCTTAGTTCATCTTTTAGTCACAAGTTAACAGTTCATGAATCTGAAATTTAGTAAGCGATAATTGGTGGCACACATGTAGCAATACAATTTATACATATCAGCAGATTTGAAGCACAACATTCCATAATTTATCTACGTCACGACACAGTGAACAAGCGGTACTCATCACCACGAGGGATGGTGAATCGACTCGATATACACCTGCAGGGATACCCGAATAGCACGTCACATACACCCACCCGTGGATCTGCACAGCACGCTCACTCAATGTCATACGGGACAACCTTTCACCAAACAGCCCAAACGTCAAACCGGTCGCACACAAACGGACAGGAGGTTCCCTACACAGAGCATCTCTCTATGCCCGTTAGCGGATTTCCACCTTGCTGCCCTCAACCTACACATATAAATCGGTGCATTATGCCTCGACGCCCGGAGGTATAGGTTACATCGGTTTATCGGGGCCCATATATCCGATATGCCTTTGGTACGTTCAATACTTGTTCAGTAGGGCCGCACACGGATCGGTCCTCAATCAACATGGACAGGGCTGCACCCACAAGACTTCCTCTTGCTGCGCCCTAGCCCCTGCCTAGTCTCATTTTGTTACTAAAGTGATCTCACATCACTCGACTCAATCCCGTGTGTCCCATAGCCTATACTCGCGAGTAGATTCCAACTACTCGACTTGTACCAAATTTCTATGAACATTAAGCGCAGCCTGACTACTCATGGACTTAGACACTACCCTCACTCTTGTAGGAACAATCTGGTTATGCACTTGGGTTTCATCCATCCTACACCTAATGCACAAACATACCTCATGCTAAGTGTACATAAAGTAAAACTTTGTAAAACTTGTTAATGCAAACCGGGGCTTGCCTTGTTGCTGCTGATCAGTGGTTAGTGCTTCATCCAGAAGGATAAAGTCCAGCACTTGCGGGGTTTCTTCGCCTTCAGCGACTACACATAAGCAATATACTATATGTCAATTTAAATGCAATGTTTGGAACTGAATATGTAAATACCATAACTCTAGCTAGCCCCCCCCCTTTGGCTCTGAAATTTTTATGACGGCTTGGTAGGGTCCTAACCAAGAGACTTGACCAAGTTTCATTTGAAACAAAGTTCATTTGAGCTCTGTACAAATAAAAACCTATTTGGTTATTAGTAGAGCCTCTAAGGATTTTCAGGGATTTTCATGGATCAAACCATTACATTCTGGAAAGTAGAGTTTGAGATTGTTCTAATGGAATTGGTTTCATGTCATTTGAAGAATCCTAGCTAAAGTTATGCTCTAAACAAGATTTGAGAAAATCTGATAAATGTTTCTGTATATTTTTCCATTTTCTCAGGCAGTTCACTTAATCGCATCATTAGGGGGACTAAATGAACTTAGATGAATCTGAAATTTTTACTGTGACTCAAGGATTTTCAAATGAACATCCCAGCCAATTTTCAGAATTTTACACCAAGGATTTTTCCAGATAAAATTCCCAACAGTTTAGACTTTAGGGAATTAATTCTGGAAAACTAATAAGTTTCATGAGCTGAAATTTGTTTTGCTCGAAAATAATCAAAAATCGGAATTCAGCAAAATTTAGTTCACTAAATTTGGAGCTTCCTAGCAAAAGTTATAGCTAGTTGAAGTTTGAACCGAAACTGGAAAATCCCAGAAATGTTTAAACTCTGCGTGCGGGCCCCACAGCACAGTGCTTTCTTCCACCTCGCACCAACAGCCGAGATGCGGCGGTGCTCTCCGGCGATCCCCTTGGAAACCGCCTTTCCGACCATCCCCTGCCCTGAAACTTGCCGCATCCCACTTTTGGACCACGGGCAACTCATCTCCGTGGTCGGCCGGGGACCCCGGTCATCGGAAACCCTTCGGCGACAGGCAGCAGCGGCGGATGGAGTTCGGCAGCGTCGCACTCGTGCTAGGAGGGCTCAAATCCTTCGGTCTTTCTTCCTAGAGCACCGTGGTGGCATCCTAAACACAGGCATGAGCTCAAATCAGCTCAAAAGAGGCTGCAACTACGAGCTCATCCGCAACCTAGGGTGAAAATTGGTGCTGGTGCAAAAATCTCAAAGAACAGTGCCAAAACTCGATGGCTCTTGATCCTAGAGAAGCGTGGGGGAGTCTAGATCATGTCTATAGCTTGGCCCAAGTGATGATGGCTTGATTACTATGAATTTCCGAATTTCGTGTGGCTCGGTTATAAGCATACCGACACACTAATCAACCAAATTCTCTACTGATCGTGCGAGAGAGAGGGTGAGGTCGGCATGGTTGTTGATCATCACCTTGGAGCGGACCTTTTTCGTGTAGCTTGTCGGGCACGAAAGCGTTTGTATCGCCCTGGCGCCGGAGAGCAGAGGGATCGGCCGGTGGTGGGGTTCTTCGGTTGTGCGAGGGAGAAGGGTGGAGAAGTGAGTCAACCGTTCACGTGGGCCGGCGTGCTGATCACGTGCTGTACTCGGCGTCCTCATCCTACGAGCAGGAGGTGGTGTGAGGCAACATCGGTTCGCCACCGAGCATCGGGGAGGTGGCGGCTGCTGCTCGAGTGCAACCCAGTAGACTTTGGTTGCAAGTCTACTGACCAGTGGGCCCCCTTCCCCTCTTCTTCTTCTTTCTAATTTCACTTGAATTAACAAACAAACTCCAAATTTGATCAAAGTTGGAGGACAAGCCAAAAAGAATATGAGGAACACAATGGTGCTCTCAAATTTAAATTTCCGTGAAGTCGGAATGTGAAACTGAAGTTTGAATTCAAATTTGAATTATCTCCTGTTTAAATTCCAACAAATGGGAAATCTTTTCCAAATGATCTGAAAATATTCTGGCTACCCGTGGATGTGTGAAGAACCATATGATAAGCTTAGGTCTTTGTGTTTGGACATTGTGACACGTTTTCTATAGCACATGGAGCTCACACCTTCCAATTCAAAAGTATAAATTCTCTCTCACTTCCTCGGTGTAAATTCCAGCTCCACTTGCTAGACTTTTGGGATTTCACATCCCTCCCCTCTTAAAAGAATCTCGTCCCGAGATTACAAAAGAAGAGACACAGAGGTGAGAAGAATTACCCGTGATGAGCTGTCATGAAATCCGGGTAGTTGGAGCGAAGGAATTCCTCGCCCTGCCACGTTGCTTCCTCAGCGGTGTGGTTGTTCCACAATACCTTGTAGAACCACAGCGTCCGATTACGCGTGGTCCGGGCCTTCTCATCAATAATCGCCACTTGATATTCAGCATATGTCAAATCTGGTTACAACTCACCAATGTCTTCGGTGGGAACAGCAGTCGTATACTTCAGACACTTCCTTAGTTGTGAAACATGGAAAACGTCGTGAACACAAGCGAGAGATGTCGGTAGCTCCAGTCTATACGTCATTGGTCCACACTTCTCGGTGATAGCATAGCGTCCAATAAATCGGGGAGCGAGTTTCCCCTTCACGCTAAATCGGTGCACGCCTTTCATCGGAGATACACGGAGGTACACGTGTTCCCCGACATCGAAGTGTAGCGTCCTATGCCTCTTATCAGCGTAACTTTTCTGCCGGGATTGAGCGGCCTTCAAGTTGGCTTGAATCTTACGAACGCGCTCTTCGGCGCCGTTCACCACATCAACCCCGAATGTGACCCTTTCACCGGACTCGCACCAGTTCAATGGGGTGCGACACTTGCGAACATAGAGAGTCTCATATGGTGGCATCTTGATACTCGCCTGATAGCCGTTGTTGTACGAGAATTCCGCCAACGGTAGATGATCATCCCAGTTTCTACCGTGGTGGATGGCACACGCTCTCAACATGTCTTCTAATACTTGGTTCACCCTCTCAGTTTGCCCATCTATCTGAGGGTGATAGGCGGAGCATCTAATCAGCTTAGTACCCAAAACAGCGTGTAACTGCTCCCAGAAACAAGATACAGATAGTGCCCCTCGATCTGAGATTATGGTCTTGGGTACACCATGCAAGCATAGGATTCTTGCAATGTATAACTCCACATACTTGCTGTCATTGTAACGTGTATGCACGGGAATGAAGTGAGCCAACTTGGTTAATTGGTCAACGATTACCCAAATGGAATCATGCTTATTGGAAGTCAGGGGTAATCCCACAATGAAATCCATGCTCACATCTTCCCACTTCCATGCTCGAATTTTCAGGGGTTGCAACAGCCCTGATTTTCTCATGTGACCCGCTTTCACTCGTCTATACGTATCACACTCGGATACGTATTGAGCCACTTCCCGCTTCATCCGTGTCCACCAAAATTTTCTTTTTAAATCTTGGTACATTTTGTTACTGCCCGGATGAATGGAGAATTTATAAAAGTGAGCTTCATCGAGTATCTTTTTCCTCATCTCCATATTCCGGGGTACGACTATGCGGTTATTTAACCACAGCGTCCCCTCATCATCTTTCCGGAAAACTTTGATATCCCCGCTGTCTATCTGTCTCCGGAGATGTGCCATGCCCTTGTCAAGTTTCTAAGATGCAATGATATCCTCCCTAATGGTAGGGATGAGGGCAAGGATGTAGAGTGATCCATAAGGAACCGAGTATAAACTCGGCTCCTCATCCACCGGTGTAATGGTGAGGTTATGGACATGGGATTTCCGACTCAGCGCGTCGGCAACCACATTTGCCTTGCCGGGGTGGTAGTGAATCTCAATCTCATAATCTTTGATTAGTTCTAACCACCTCCTTTGCCTCATATTCAGCTCCTTCTAGGTGCAGAATACTTCAAGCTCTTGTGGTCGGTGTAGAGATGCACCAAACTCCCCAGGAGATAGTGCCTCCACATTTTCAGCGCCAAAACCACAGCAGCGAGCTCAAGATCATGAGTCAGATAGTGCTACTCATGGTTCCGAAGTTGGTGTGAGCCATATGCGACCACACGTCCTTCCTGCATCAATACGCAGCCGAGCCCGATGCCGGACGCATCACAATACACGTCGAAGGGCTTGGTCGTATCCGGTTGAGCTAAGACCGGGGCTGCTGTGAGATGCCTCACCAATGTTTGGAACGCTCCTTCACATGCTGAGTTCCAAACATATTTTGTTCCTTTCTTCAATAATTCTGTCAATGGCTTAGCAAGCTTGGAGAAACTTGGAATGAATCTCTGGTAATATCCCGCTAAACGGAGGAAGCTTCTGACTTCATGGACAGAAGTGGGGGCTTTCCATTTCAGCACTTGTTCAATTTTGCTTCGGTCAACTGCAATGCCTTCCGCTGAGATGATATGTCCCAAAAATGGCACTTGGCTGATCCAAAACTCACATTTGCTGAATTTGGCATAGAGTTTATGGTCCCTCAATCGTTGAAGAACGATTCTCAAGTATTCGGCGTGTTCTGCTTCTGTCTTGTAGTAAACCAAAATATCATCAATGAACACCACCACGAACTTGTCCAGCTCCGGCACGAACACCGAATTCATGAGATACATGAAATGTGCCGGTGCATTAGTGAGACCAAAATACATGACGAGATATTCGTATAAGCCATATCTCGTCGAGAAGGCCATCTTCGGGATATCCTCCGCCCGGATTTTTATTTGATGATACCCGGGGCGAAGGTCCATCTTGGAGAGCACACTTGCGCCCACAAGCTGATCAAACAGGATGTTAATGCGGGGCAGTGGGTATTTGTTCTTGATGGTGATGGTGTTGAGCGGCCGGTAATCCACACACAGCCTCAAGGTTTCATCCTTCTTCTTTACGAACAGCGCCGAGCATCCCCAAGGCGAGGAACTCGGTCTAATGAAACCTTTGCTCAACAGATCATTGAGCTATTCTTTCAATTCAGCCAGCTCGTTCGGAGCCATTTTGTATGGTCTCCGTGATATGGGAGTAGTCACCGGTGCAAGTTCAATCTTGAACTCCACATCCCGTTCAGGTGGCATGCCCGAGAGATCACCCGGGAACACGTCGGGATACTTTTGGACTACAGGGTTGTCCCCTAGCTTGGAAGCCTCAGTAGTATAGGCGGCTGAAACATCCGGGACTAGATTGTCTAGTAGGAAGGACTGCAGACGGTGTAGTGGGGAGTTGAGGTGAACCATCCGAGATAAGGTTTCTAGGACAGCGCCATGGTAACTTAGCCATGACATCCCTAAGATTGCATCAATCTTCTGCCCCTCAAGAATAATCATAGTAGTGGGATATATCTTCCCACCTAAGCACAGTAGTGCTTTCAGAATCATCATAGTTGCTGAAATCTTTCCTCCTGGTGAGCAGATCATATAAGAGCACTCGGTTGGAAAGGCTTCCAGTTGATGCTTAACCACATATGATGCACTTATAAAGTTGTGGGTGGCACCAGAATCAAATAATATGGTGATTACTTGATCGTTGAGAGTGAACGTACCCACCAGCACGTTTTCTCCCTCCGGGGCGTCCTCATTGTCGAGGTTACAAACACCCCCGGTTCACTGACCAACTTTTTTGACCGGAGGTCGGCCTCGTGCATCGCCCTGATATTGGGCTTTCCTGCTGCTCTGCTGCCTCTGAGGACAGTCCTTCGAGAAGTGGACCGCCTGGCCACACGTGTAGCAAGTGTAGCGAGGTGGTCCTCCGTTGATCGGCGGACAGAAACCTGGGGCGCGTTGTGGCGGTGGAAACGCCCGGAGTACCATCTGCTGTTGCGGTCGTGGTGGTGGCATCGGCGGTCGGAACGGAGGTGGCTGAAAAGAACGACCCCCGAAATTGCTGAGGTCGCGCCGGTGGATGCCACTGCTGACCAGATGGTGTCCGATACACCATGCGGTATTTTTGAGAAGCTCCACCCTCACTGCTGGGTGGAGCGCTGCGCTTTTGCTGCTCAGCCGCCAATTCCCACTGAGCATCTTCTTGCATGATCGCGGCGTTGACAAGATCATTGAACGTGCCGCGATTGCATTATACGAGATGCGTCTTAATATCAGGATTTAACCCCCGATAGAAATGCTCTCGCTTCTTCTCCTCGGTGGAGACATAATCCGACGCATACTGCGCCAGATGGTTGAAGGCACGGGAGTAGTCGTGGGCACTCCTCCTGCCCTGCTTCAGCTCCAAGAACTCTTAGAACTCCCTCTTCATTATCCCAGGAGGGATATGGTAGGCGCGGAACGCCTCCCGGAATTCTTCCCACTTCACGGCGTGGCCAGCCGGCTGTGAGGCGACATAGTTCGCCCACCATGCACCAGCGGCACCGTGAAGATGCTGCACCGCGAAGAGAGTCTTCTGCGACTCCGTGCATTGGAGCATCCCGAACTTAGGCTCGATCGTCCACAGCCAGTTGTCGGCTTCCAGGGGTTCTGCTGCTTCGGTGAACACTGGAGGGTGCGTACTCATGAAGTCCAAGTACGTCACGGTGTGGGACTCACGAGGCCCCCTCTCTTGACGCCCCCCCCCCCCCCCCCCCCGCCTGGGACATGTTCTGCACGACTGTGCGGAGCAGATCGGTCTGCTCCTCACGATTACCCACCAGTGCCGCAATCACATCCGCTAGTGTAAGCGGAGGCGGCGGTGGTGGTTGTTGCTGCGGGGCACTGTCGTAGGCAGGTGGCTGGGAGTCATCACCCCCTGCTGGCTAGAGCCACCAACCTCATGCGTGGCTCGTGTACGAACCATCTGCAACCATACGACAATAAAAATCTGTCCCGCAACATACTTCATGCAGTCCGATAAAATAGGCGTAAAACATAATGACAGTAAAACATGCGATACATCTCGTATATAGATAAAGTAATAACTTTGCACAAGCTACACCATTACCAGACCAAATACAAGCTAGTTAAATCCAATTTGACGGACTCCCTCTTTGGATGTTCATCTCAACTATGTTTGGTCACTACGAGACGTTAATATCGCTTTGTCATCACGTATACTACCCTTTTATCTTCAATACGACACAAACATGGCCTCTAGCAAAAGAAACTTGAGTAAGAAACCTACTCACATATTTCACTAGTTAAAAATAACAACTCATGAGTATGTTCTACCCCATTGGAATTACTCAAACCCCCTAGGGTACAACAATCTCTCAAATGAGTTCAACTGTCCATCCCTCTGCCAGAATGACCAGTTTCTACATATTCCAGATTTTGACCTGGTACATGGCATTTTCCTAACCCAAGTTGAATACCAAAGTTAAAGTTAACTTCAGTAGATATCCAACTAGTATTTATTTGCCCTCAGATCATCTCTGGTTAAAAAGTTATGATAATTCAAAGTCAACAGAATTTCTGGAAGAATTTCAACAGCACCTCCTTTGGAAGTTGCTGTTTTCAACTCTAATTTCCACTGAATTCCCTGCTGCAAGTGCAGAAACTTTGAATTACAAAGATGTAACATATCTCCTACTCTTTCCAAAAATGTGTCATACGAAAATTTTAGATTTTTCTACTGGAAGTTATGCTTGAAAAACAGAACAGTCCAGAGAGTGTTTTGACTCTGTCCTAGTTCTGGACAGTTTACAATCATCTGGAATTTCAACCAATTTAAGATGTGATTCAGATCTGGAAGTCTACAACAAAGTTGTATAGTACTTAAACCTATTTCCAGAACTATATCCCACACCTCCATTGGCTAAATAATCTGTGATTTATGCTCTGTTAAAGTTCAGCACAGTTGCTGCCAAAACAGAGCACTCTGTTTTTCACTCCCTTTGAGCTAAACTAATCAACTGTTGAATTTTTTTCTACCCAACCAGGGTCCTAAATATTGAAACATGGTTATTTTCTTTCTTTGATACCATTATCTTTAATGCAAATGCCTATTATATGTCGGTACTACGTTCCTCACAAAAAGAAAATCCTAACCGGATTATACAGGCATATATGTCTCAATTGTGGCACTAAATGGTCCGTCGCACACGTATATTACACGGGATACATACGTGGTTAGTACCTGCAGAAGAACACTCAATAGCGATGCACTCAAGGTTTGTTTTCATTTCAGGCAGGTCCATATTTGAAAGTAAATACATACGCCCATATCATTGTCATACGGCCGTCCTCGAGTTAAGCCACATCTCAAGGTACGTGATCGTGTTTTTACACCACACGACAGGGAACCCGAGTAGAGCGCGAACGGGTCGTCACGGTTGGAAATTTTATCAACCCAACAGATACCACCTACTGCCCTGCAGAGCACCCCAATGGCAAGCGCTACGTATGTCCTCCTGGGCTATTTCCAGAAGAACACACTATCGCGTTACTGACCACACGATGGGGTCTCCACTTGCTTGCCTAATGCACGCTAGGAACCAGCGTTTCATATGAACTCAGGAACATGAAGAGTCCAAGAGTTTCATATTGATGTCTCACACCAAGCTGTGAGACCTATCCCTGAACCACATTCCTCGTCAGGGGAGCTAACTGAAATTGAACCGCTTTCGGTGGCGTTCCTTACCATTTTTACCTGAGCGTAGGCGCGTTGTTACATAAACAAAATTCAGAATTATAACAAATATGTTAGTCATGCCACTTTAAGTACTATGCTAATATAGTCCTTACTTGGGCATACTAGCAAATCCTCACCGTAAACCTAAGTTTTCCCGTAATACAGTGCTTAATTAGTGTGATATCCCTTAAGCAGCTCTGATACCAGCCTGTGGCGGACCGGAATCCGCACGCCAGGATCTCAGAGGGTGGTGCCGCACGATGCGACACCCGACAGCACACATCATAAGGAAACATTGCATTACATAGAAAACCATCTGAACATGTACAATACAACTCACACCCATCTATATAGCAAAAGTCGGTTGCCCAGCCCTATGGACAACCCACACTAGCTGCACTCCTCAGCTCAGCGCGGCGTGTACGGCTCCCACTCAGTCGTGGTCCCCGACGGAGGATAGCACTCGCCGGTGGACTCGTAACCCGAGTCCGTCCGTGGGGTAGTCATCACCTGAAAAACACTTATAGCAGCAACCGTGAGCACGATGGTTCAACAAGACTTAACCGACTCACCTACGCATGAAACTCTACATGCAGTTCACGATGAACATGGGCTGGTAAATTGCAGAAACCGGACATGCCTACAAGTTCATCCTTAGTTCATCTTTTAGCCACAAGTTAATAGTTCATGAATCTGAAATTTAGTAAGCGATATTTTGTGGCACACATGTAGCAATACAATTTATACATATCAGCAGATTCGAAGCACAACATTCCATAATTTATCTATGTCATGATGTAGTGAACAATCTGGACATAGACACTACCCTCACTCTTATAGGAACAATCTGGTTATGCACTTGGGTTTCATCCATCCTACACCTAATGCACAAACATACCTCATGCTAAGTGTACATAAAGTAAAACTTTGTAAAACTTGTTAATGCAAACCGGGGCTTGCCTTGTTGTTGCTGGTCAGTGGTTAGTGCTTCATCCAGAAGGAGAAAGTCCAGCACTTCCGGGGTTTCCTTACCTTCAGAGACTACACGTAAGCAATATACTATATGTCAATTTAAATGCAATGTTTGGACCTGAATATGTGAATACAATAACTCTAGCTAAACCTCTCCTTTGGCTCTAAAATTTTTATGGTGGCTTGGTAGGGTCCTAACCAGAGACTTGACCAAGTTTCATTTGAAACAAAGTTCATTTGAGCTCTGTACAAATAAAAACCTATTTGTTCATTAGTAGAGCCTATAAGGATTTCCAGAGATTTTCATGGCTCAAACCATTACTTTATGGAAACTAGAGTTTGAGATTGTTCTAATGGAATTGGTTTCATGTCATTTGAAGAATCCTAGCTGAAGTTATGCCCTAAACAAGATTTGAGAAAATCTGAAAAATGTTCCCGTACATTTTTCCATTTTCTCAGGGCAGTTCACTTAATCACATCATTAGGGGGACTAAATGAACTTGGATGGATCAGAAATTTTTACTGTGACTCTAGTATTTTCATGTGAACATCCCAGCCAATTTCAGAATTTTCCACCAAGGAATTTTCCAGAAAAAATTCCCAACAGTTTACAATTTAGGGAATAAATTCTGGAAAACTAATAAGTTTCACGAGCTCAAATTTGTTTTGCTGGAAAGTACTCAAAAACCCGAACCCAGCAAAATTTAGTTCACTAAATTTGGAGCTTCCTAGCAAAAGTTATAGCTAGTTGAAGTTTGAACCGAAACTGGAAAATCTCAGAAATGTTTAAACTCTGCGTGCGGGCCCCACAGCACAGTGCTTTCTTCCTCCTCGCGCCAACAGCCGAGCTGCGGCGGTGCTCTCTGACGAGCCCCTCGGAAACCGCCTTTTCGACCTTCCCCAGCCCTGAAACTTGCCGCCTCCCCCTTTTGGACCACGGGCAACTCATCCCATGGTCGGCCGGGGACCTCGGTCACCGGAAACCCTTCGGCGACAGGCAGCAGCGGCGGTTGGAGTTCGGCAGCGTCGCACTCATGCTAGGAGGGCTCAAATCTTTCGGTCTTTCTTCTTAGAGCACCGTGGTGGCATCCTAAGCACAGGCATGAGCTCAAATCAGCTCAAAATAGGCTGCAACTACGAGCTCATCGGCGACCTAAGGTGAAAATCGGTGCCGGTGCAAAAATCTCGAACAACAGCGCCAAAACTTGATGAAACTCGATGGTTCTTGATCCTACAGAAGCATGGGGGAGTATAGATCATGTCTATAGCTCGGCCCAAGTGATGATGGCTTGATTACTACGAATTTCTGAATTTTGTGTGACTCGGTTCTAAGCATACCGACGGACTAATCAACCAAATTCTCAACCGATTGTGCGAGAGAGAGGGTGAGATCGGCATGGTTGTGATCAGCACCTTGGAGCGGACCTTTTCGTGTAGCTCGTCGGGCACGAAAGCGTTTGTATCGTCCGGGCGCCGGTAAGCAGGGGGATCGGCCGGTGGTGGGGTTCTTCGGTTGTGCGAGGGAGAAGGGTGGAGAAGTGAGCGAATGGTTCATGTGGGCTGGCGTGCTGATCACGTGCTGTACTCGGCGTCCTCATCCCACGAGCAGGAGGTGGTGTGAGGCAACATCGGTTTGCCACCGAGCGTCGGGGAGGTTGCGGCTGCTGCTCGAGTGCAACCTGGTAGACTTCGGTTGCAAGTCTACTGACCAGTGGGCCCCTTCCCCTCTTATTTTTATTTCCAATTTCATTTGAATTAGCAAACAAACTCCAAATTTGATAAAACTTGGAGGACAAGCCAAAAGGAATATGAGGAACACAATGGTGCTCTCAAATTTGAATTTCCGTGAAGTCAGGATTTGAAACTGAAGTTTGAATTCAAATTCGAATTGTCTCCCATTTAAATTCCAACAAATGGGAAATCTTTTCTAAATGAGCTGAAAATTTGCCGGCTACCCGTGGATGTGTGAAGAACCATATGATAAGCTTAGGTCTTCGTGTTTGGAAATTGTGACACGTTTACTATAGCACCTGGAGCTACACCTTCCAATTCAAAAGTTTAAATTCTCTCTCATTTCCTTGGTGTAAATTCCAGCTCCACTTGCTAGACTTTTGGGATTTCACAACTTGTAGGTGTGTCCTTTGCTGCAATATGTCATCCTATGTTGGTTATGAACTGCATGTAGAGTTTCATGTTTAGGTGAGTCGGTTAAGACTTGCTGAGCCATAATGCTCATGGTTGCTGCTATGAGTGTTTGCAGGTGAGGATTACCCCACGGACTCGGGGTATGAGTCCACCGGCGAGGTCTACCCTTCGTCGGGGACCACGGCTGAGTGGGAGCCGTACATGCCTCGCTGAGCTGAGGAGTGAAGCTAGTGTGGGTTGTCCATAGGGCTGGACAACCGACTTTTGCTAGTTAGATGGGCGTGAGTTGTAAAAATTTAGCTTCCGCATTTATAAACTCTGTACTTAGTTGTAAACTGAAGGTTTGTACTACTTTGTACATATTCAGTTGTTTTCTATGTAATACAATATGTTTGCCTTATGATGTGTGCTGTCGGGTGTCGCATCGAGTGGCACCACCCTCTGAGATCCTGGACGTACGGATTCCGGTCCGTCACATGCTGGTATCAGAGCCAGGTTTGGAGATAGCACACTAATTAAGGACTGTATTACGGGAAAACTTAGGATTATGGTGAGGATTCGCTAGTATGCCCAAGTAAGGATTTTATAAGTATAGTTATTTAAAGTGGCATGACTAACATATGTGTTATAATTCTGAATTTTGATTATGTAATGACGCACCTACGCCCAGGTAAAAATGGTAAGGAACGCCACCGAGAGCGGTTCAATTTTGGTTAGCTCCTCTGACGAGGAATGTGGTTCAGGGATAGGTCTCACAGCTTGGTGTGAGACGTTAATATGGAACTCTTGGACTCTTCATGTTCCTGAGTTCATATGAAACGCTGGTCCCTGGCGTGCATTAGGCAAGAAAGTGGAAACCCCAACGTGTGGTCGGTAACACGATAGTGTGTTCTTCTGGAAATAGCCTAGATGGACATACGCAGCGCTTGCCATCGGCGTGCCCTGCAGGGCAGTAGGTGGTATCTATTGGGTTGATAAATTTCCCAACTGTGACGACCCGTTCGCGCTCTACTCGGGTTCCCTGTCGTGTGGTGTGAAAACACGATCACGTATCTTGAGACGTGGCTTAACTCAAGGACGGCCTTATGGCAATGATATGGGCGTATGTATTTACTTTCAAATATAGACCTGCCTGAAATGACAACAACCTTTGAGTGCATCACTATTGAGTGTTCTTCTGCAGGTACTAACCACGTACGTATTCCGTGTAGTACTCGTGTGCGAGAGACCGTTTAGTGTCACAATTGCGACGTATATGCCGGTATAATCCGGTTAGGGTTTTTCTTTTTGTGAGGAACGTAGTACCGACAAGTGGTTAGTTTAGCTCAAAGGGATTGAAAAACAGAGTGCTCTGTTTTTGGAGGTGTGGGATATAGTACTGGAAAGAGGTTTAAGTGCTCTACAACTTTGTTGTAGACATCCAGAACAGGATCACATCTTAATCTGGTTGAAATTCCAGATGATTGGAAACTGTCCAGAACCAGGACAGATTCAAAAACTCTCTGGACTGTTCTGTTTTTCAAGCATAACTTCCTATAGAAAAATCTAAAACTATCATATGATACATTGTTGGAAAGGGTAGGAGATGTGTTACATCCTTGTAATTCAGGGTTTCTGCAATTGCAGCAAGGAATTCAGTGGAATTTAGAGTTGAAAACAGCAACTCCCAAAGGAGGTGCTGTTGAAATTCTTCCAGAAATTCTGTTTACTTTGAATTATCATAACTTTTTAACCAGATCTGATCTGAGAGCAAATAAATACTAGTTGGAAAGTTACTGAAGTTAACTTTAACTTTGCTATTCAAATTGAGTTACTAAAATGCCATTTACCATGTCAAAATCTCGGATATGTAGAAACTGGTAATTCTGGGCAGAGGGATGGACAGTTGAACTTATTTGAGAGATTGTTGTACCCTAAGGGGGTTTGTTTACTTCCAATGGGGTAGCACATACTCATGAGTGGTTATCTTCAACTAGTTAAAGATTTGAGTATATTTCCAACTCAAGTTTCTTTTGCTAGAGACCATGTTTGTGTCGTATTGAAGATAAAAGGGTAGTATACGTGATGACAAAGCGATATTAACGTCTCGTAGTGACCAAATCTAGTTGAGATGAACTTCCAAAGAGGAAGTCCATCAAGTTGGATTTAACTAGTTTGTATTTAGTCTAGTAATGGTGTAGCTTGTGCAAAGTTATTATATTATGTATTTATGAGATGTATCGTATGTTTATTGTCATTATGTCTTTACGCCTATTTTATTGGACTGCATGAAGTATTTTGCGAGACTGATTTTATTGTTGTATGGTTGCAGATGGTTCGTACTCGGGCCACGCATGAGGTCGGTGGCTCTAGTCAGCAAGGGGCGATGACTCCCAGCCACCTGTCTACGACAGCACCCCGCAGCAACAACCACCACCGCCACCTCTGCTTACACTAGCGGATGTGATCGCAGCGCTAGTGGGCAATCGTGAGGAGCAGACCGATCTGCTCCGCACGATCGTGCAGAATACGTCCCAGGCGGGGGGGGGGGGGGGTCAAGAGAGGGGGCCTCATGAGCCCCACACTACGAAGTACTCGGATTTCATGAGTACGCATCCTCAGGTGTTCACCAAGGCGGCAGAACCACTGGAGGCCGACAACTGGCTGCGGACGATTGAGTTCAAGTTTGGGCTGCTCCAATGCATGGAGCGGCAGAAGACTCTCTTCGCGGCACAGCAGCTTCACGGTGCCACCGGTGCGTGGTGGGCGAACTATATTGCATCACTCCCTGCTGGCCATGCCATGGAATGGGAAGAATTCCGGGAGGCATTCCGCGCCTATCATATCCCTCCCGGGATAATGAAGAGGAAGTTCCAAAAATTCTTGGAGCTGAAGCAGAGCGGGAGGAGTGTTCACGACTACTCCCGTGCGTTCAATCATCTGGTGCAGTATGCATCGGATTACGTCTCCACCGAGGAGAGGAAGCAAGAGCAGTTCTATCGAGGGTTAAATCTCGAGATGAAGACGCATCTCGTACAATGCAATCGCGACACGTTCAATGACCTCGTCAACTCCCGATCATGCAGGAAGATGCCCAGCGGGAATTGGCGGCTGAGCAGCGAAAGCGCAGCGCTCCACCCAGCAGCGGGGGTGGAGCTCCTAAAAAATACCGCATGGTGTATCGGACACTATCCGGTAAGAAGTGGCATCCACCGGCGCAACCTCAGCAGTTCGAGGGTCGTTCTTTCCAGCCACCCCCGTTCTGACCGCCGATGCCACCACCGCGTCCGCAACAGCAGCAGAAGATGGTACCCCGGGCGTTTCCACCACCACAACGCGCCCCGGGCTTCCGTCCGCCGATCAGCGGAGGACCGCCTCGCTACACGTGTGGCCACGCGGGTCATTTTTCGAAGGACTTTCCCCAGGGGCAGCAGAGCAGCGAGCATGCCCAATATCAGGGTGGTGCTCGAGGCCGACCTCCGGTCAAGAAGGGAGGTCAGTGAACCGGGTGCATTCGCAACCTCGACAATGAGGACGCCCCGGAGGGAGAAAATGTGCTGGCGGGTATGTTCACTCTCAACGATCAAGCCATCATCATTTTATTTGATTCTGGTGCAACCCACAACTTCATAAGTGTATCATATGTGGTTAAGCATCAACTGGAAGTTTTTCCAACCGAGTGCTCTTATATGATCTGCTCACCGGGAGGGAAGATTTCAGAAAATATGATGATTCCGAAAGCACCACTGTGCTTAGGTGGGAAGATATACCCCACTACTATGATTATTCTTGAGGGGCAGAAGATTGATGCAATCTTAGGGATGTCATGGCTAAGTTACCATGGCGCTGTCCTAGAAACATTATCACGGACCGTTCACCTCAACTCCCCACTACACCGTCCGCAGTCCCTCATACTAGACAATCCAGTCCCGGAAGTTTCAGCCGCCTATAATACTGAAGCTTCCAAGTTAGAGGACATCCCTGTAGTCCGAGAGTATCCCGACGTGTTTCCGGATGATCTTCCGGGCATGCCACCTGAACGAGATGTGGAGTTCAAGATAGAACTTGCACCCGGGACTACTCCCATATCACGGAGACCATACAAAATGGCTCCGAACGAGCTGGTTGAGTTGAAAGAACAGCTCAATGATTTGTTGAGCAAGGGTTTCATTAGACTGAGTTCCTTGCCTTGGGGATGCTCGGCGCTGTTTGTCAAGAAGGAGGATGAAACCTTGAGGTTGTGTGTGGATTACGGGCCGCTCAATGCTGTCACCATCAAGAATAAATACCCACTGCCTCGTATTGACATCCTGTTTGATCAGCTTGTGGGTGCAAGTGTGTTCTCCAAGATGGACCTTCGCTCCAGGTATCATCAAATAAAAATCCGGGTGGAGGATATCCCGAAGACGGCCTTCTCGACGAGATATGGCCTATATGAATATCTCGTCATATCTTTTGGTCTCACTAACGCTCCGGCACATTTCATGTATCTCATGAACTCGGTGTTCATGCCGGAGCTGGACAAGTTCGTGGTGGTGTTCATTGATGATATCTTGGTCTACTCCGAGACAGAAGCAGAACACACCGAACACTTGAGAATCGTCCTTCAACGACTGCGGGACCATCAGCTTTATGCTAAGTTCAGCAAATGTGAGTTTTGGATCAGCCAAGTGCCATTTTTGGGACATATTATCTCAGCGGAAAGCATTGTGGTTGACCCAAGCAAAATTGAGCAATTGCTGAAATGGAAAGCCCCCACTTCTGTCCATGAAGTCAGAAGCTTCCTCGGTTTAGCAAGATATTACCGAAGATTCATTCCAAACTTCTCCAAGCTTGCTAAGACGATGACAGAATTATTGAAGAAAGGAACAAAATATGTTTGGAACTCAGCATTTGAAGGAGCGTTCCAAGCATTGGTGAAGCATCTCACAACAGCCTCGGTCTCAGCTCAACCGGATACGACCAAGCCCTTCGACGTGTATTGTGATGCGTCCGGTATCGGGCTTGGCTGCGTGTTGATGTAAGAAGGACGTGTGGTCGTGTATGGCTCATGCCAACTCCGAAACCATGAGCAGCACTATCCAACAAATGATCTTGAGCTCGCTGCTGTGGTTTTGGCATTGAAAATGTGGAGGCACTATCTCCTGGGAATTTGGTGCATCTCTACACCGACCACAAGAGCTTAAAGTATATATTCACCCAGAAGGAGCTGAATATGAGGCAAAGGTGGTGGTTAGAACTAATCAAAGACTATGAGATTGAGATTCATTACCACCCCGGCAAGACAAATGTGGTGGCCGACGCGTTGAGTCGGAAGTCACATGTCCATAACCTCACCATTACACTAGTGGAAGAGGAAGAGCCAAGTTTATACTTGGTTCCTTATGGATCACTCTACAACCTTTCTCTCATTCCTACCATTAGGGAGGATATCATTGCAGCTCAGAAAGTTGACAATGGCATGGCACATCTTCGGAGACGGATAGACAGCAGGGATATCAATTGTTTCTGGAAAGATAATGTGGGGACGCTGTGGTTCAAGGACCGCATAGTCGTACCCCGGAATATGGAGCTGAGGAGGAAGATCCTTGATGAGGCTCACTTGTCTAAATTCTCCATTCATCTGGGCAGTAACAAAATGTACCAATATTTGAAACGAAAATTTTGGTGGACACAGATGAAATGGGAAGTGGCTAAATACGTATACGAGTGCGATACGTGTAGATGAGTGAAAGCGGATCATATGAGGAAATTAAGGCTGCTGCAACCCCAGAAAATTCCAGCATGGAAGTGGGAAGATGTGAGCATGGATTTCATTGTGGGATTACCTCTGACTTCCAACAAGCATGATTCCATTTGGGTAATCGTTGACCGGTTAACCAAGTCGGCTCACTTCATTCCCGTGCATACACATTTGCATGCCAGAAGATATGTGGAGTTGTACATTGCAAGAATTTTATGCTTGCATGGAGTACCCAAGACGATAATCTCAGATCGAGGGGCACTGTTCGTGGCTCGTTTCTGGGGGAAGTTGCACGCTGCTTTGGGTACTAAGCTGATTAGAAGCTCCGCCTATCACCCTCAGACAGATGGACAAACTGAGAGGGTGAACCAAGTATTAGAAGACATGTTGAGAGCGTGTGCCATCCACCAAGGTAGAAACTGGGATAATCATCTACCGTTGGCGGAATTGTCATACAACAATGGCTATAAGGCGAGTATCAAGATGGCACCATAAGAGGCTCTCTACAGTCGCAAATGCCGCACCACATTGAACTGGTGCTAGTTTGGTGAAAGGGTCACATTCGGGGTTGATGTGGTGAACGACGCCGAAGAGCGCGTTCAGATTATTCAAGCCAACTTGAAGGCCGCTCAATCCCGGCAGAAAAGTTACGCTGATAAGAGGCGTAGGCCACTACACTTCAATGTCGGGGAACACGGGTACCTCCATGTATCTCCGATGAAAGACATGCATCGATTCGGCGTGAAGGGGAAGCTCGCTCCCCGATTTATTGGACCCTATGCTATCACCGAGAACTGTGGACCAGTGGCTTATAGACTGGAGTTACTGGCATCTCTCGCTGGTGTTCACGACATTTTCCATGTTTCACAACTATGGAAATGTCTAAAGTATATGGCTTCTGTTCCCACCGAAGACATTGGTGAGTTGCAACCGGATTTGATGTATGCTGAATATCCAGTGGCGATTATTGATGAAAAGGCTCAGACCACGCATAACCGAACGCTGTGGTTCTAAAAGATATTATGGAGCAACCACACCGCTGAGGAAGCGACGTGGGAGAGCGAGGAATTCCTTCGCTCCAACTACCCGGAGTTCATGGTAGCTCATCACGGGTAATTTTCTCTCACATATTTGTATCTTCTTTTGTAATCTCGGGACGAGATTCTTTTAAGGGAGGAGGAATGTGAAATCCCAAAGTTCTATCAAGTGGAGCTGCAAGACACACCGAGAAAATGAGAGGGAATTCAAAATTTTGAATACAACGGTGTGAGCTTCAAGTGCTAAAGTAAACGTGTAACAATGTCCAAACACGAAGACCTAAATTTACCATTTGGTTCTTCAGACATCCACAGGTAGCTCGGAAAATTTTCAGCTCATTTGGAAAAGATTTCCTATTTGTTGGAATTTAAACGGGTGACAATTCAAATTTGAATTCAAACTTCAGTTTCAAATTCTGACTTCACTGAAATTCAAATTTGAGAGCACCATTGTGTTCCTCATATTCCTTTTGGCTTATCCTCCAAGTTTGATAAAAATTGAAGTTTGTTTGCTAGCTCAAATGGAAATGAAAGGAAAAGAAGGGGGAAAGGGGGCCTACTGGTCAGTAGACTTACACCTGAAGTCTACTCGATTTTCACTCGGCAGCAGCGTGCCAGCTCCCAAGCGCCGGCGCCCGACCGCCTCTGCTAGGTGCCACCTCCTGCTTGGGGGGAGGCTGAGAACGCGCGTGAAGCAACGTGATCAGTGCACGCTCGGCCCACGTGAACTCCCTCACTCTCTCCGGTCTCCCTTGCGCACCAAAGCAACGCACCACCGGCCGATTTCTCTGCTCACCGGCGGCCGGGCAACACAAACGTTTTCGTGGCCGACAATCTACACAAAAAAGGTCCGCTCCAAGGTGCTGAACACAACCATGCCGAGCTCACCTCCTCTCTTGCACAGTCGGTAGAGAATTTTGCCATTTATTGCTTCGGTAGTCATTGAACCGAGCCTCACCAAAACCCGAAATTTGTAGTGATCACTTCCCCAAAGCTTGTGCTGAGCAATAGACATGATATAGACCCTCCCACTCTCCTCTAGGATCAAGAACCTTCGAGTTTCATCGAGTTTTGGCGCTGTTCTTCAAGAATTTTGCACCGGTATCGGTTTTGGCCCTAGGTTGCCGATGAGCTCGTATTTGCAGCCTTCTTTGAGCTGATATGAGCTCGTGCCGGTGACAAGGGATCCACCACGGTGCTATAGGAAGAAAAACCGAAGGATTTGATCCCTCCTAGCATGAGTACGACGCTGCCGAAGTCCAACCGCCGCTGCCGCCCGTCGCCGAAGGGTTTCCGGTGACCGGGGTCCTCGGCCGACCACGGGGATGGGTTGCCCGTGGTCCAAAAGGGGGAGGCGGCGAGCTTGGGGGCAGGGGAAGGCTGGGAAGGCACTTTCCGAGGGGCTCGCCGGAGAGCGCTGCCACCCAGCCCCTGTTGGCGCGAGGTGGAAGAGGAATCTGTCATGTGGGGCCCGCAGCAGGTGTTTAAACATTTCCAGATTTTCCCTAATTTGGTTTAAACTTTGAAGAGCTATAACTTTGGGTAGGAGTGTCCAAAAATTGTCAAACCAATTTTGTTGTATTCCTCTCAGAGATTACTATGTAGGGGTGCATCCCAATTGGTATGAAAATCCCTAGATTCGGCTCATTAATTCAATTAAATAAAATCTTGTAGGAATGTTTAAGGGGTTCTCTGTATTGGAAAATTCCCAAATTTGGGCAGGACATTCTTCCAAAAATCCTTTAACTCCAGTAAAAATTTCAGAGGCATTGGATTCCATTTGCTTGGCCAAATGTTGTTTCAATCCTCTATATCTCTGAAAAATAGGAAAAATAACAGAAACCTTTTCAGAGAATTTCTCCAAACTTGTAAAATCCATATCTCTGGCTAGGAAGCTCCAAATTGAGTCAACCATTTTTTTATTCATCTCTTTGAGTACTATCCAGAAAAACTAGTTTCAGCTCATGAAACTTATTCTTTGTCCAGAATTAATTCCCTCAAGTTTAAACTGTTGGGAATTTTATATGGAAAATTCTTTTATGAAAAATTCTGAAATCTGACTAGGATGTTCATATGAAAAATCCTTGAGTCACAGGAAAAAATTCAGATCCATTCAAGTTCATTTAGTCCCCCTAATGGTGTGATCAAGTGAACTGCCCTGAGAAAATGGAAGAATGTACAGAAACATTTTTCAGATTTTTCTCAAATCTTGTTTAGGGCATAATTCCTCTAGAATTCTTCAAAAGACATGAAACCAATTCCATTAGAACCATATCAAACTCTAGTTTCCAGAAAGTAATGGGTAGAGCCGTGAAAATCCCTGGAAATCCTTAGAAGCTCTAGTAATGTTCAAATAGACTCTTATTTGTACAGAGCTCAAATGAACTTTGTTCAGATGAAACTTGATCAAGTCTCTGGTTAGGATCCTACCAAGCCACCATAAAAATTTCATAGCCAAAGGGGAGGGCTAGCTAGAGTTATGGTATTTACATATTCAGTTCTAAACATTGCATTTAAACTGACATATCGTTACTTTGCTTATGTGTAGTCGCTGAAGGCGAGGAGACCCCGGAAGTGTTGGACTTCCTACTTCTAGACGAGACCCTAACCACTGACCAGCAGCAACAAGGCAAGCCCCGGTTTGCATTTATCAAAGTTCATAAAGTTTTGCTTTATATACATATTTATCTTGAGGTATTTATGTGCATTAGGTGTAGGATGTATGAAACCCCAAATGCATAGCCAGATAATTCCAACAAGAGTGAGGGTAGTATTTAAGTCCTCACATAGCTCATGTTGTGCCTAATGATTATAGACTTCGGTACAAGTCGAGTAGCTGGAATCTACTCGCGAGTATAGGCTTGGGACACACGGGATTGGTTCGAGTGATGTGAGATCACTTTAGTAAGAAAATGAGACTAGGCAGGGGCTAGGGCGCAGCAAGAGGAAGTCTTGTGTGCACAGCCCTGTCCGTGTCGATTGAGGACCGATCCGTGTGCGGCCCACGCTGATCAAGTTTGAACGTGCCGAAGGCATATCGGATATATGGGCCCGATAAACTGATGTAACCTATACCTGTGGGGACCACCCCGTGGTTCACCCACTCCAAGATCGTATAGGGTGGTGCCGTGCAATGCGGCACCCAACAGCACACACGAAAAGATTAGAGAACAACATACAAACTTTTATTTGATATAAAGTAGCGGAAGTCTTTTACAAAATATAATAATACAGCGGAAGTAATGTACATTAGTAGCCTCTCATCCTAACTATGCAAAAGTGCAGCCGTCCAGCCCGGGGACGCTACACGCTAGCAGCATGGAACCGGAAAAATCACGGCGGCGTGCAGGGCTCCATCTCGGCCGTGTACCCTGACGGGGGCATCGCCTCATCCTCGGAACCCTCCTCATAGCTCTCACCTGCATACAGCTCAAATATTGCAACCGTGAGCATGATGGCTCAGCAAGGCTTAACCCGTCTAGCCTAGGCATGGAACTCTACATGCAGGGATGTGTATGATAGGAAAAAGGAATTTGCGACAACGACACGCCTATAAGTTGATCCTTACTTTCAATTTTTATAGCAGCAGATTCATGTGCCTTAGGCAGCCCTCACATCGGAAGTCCACAATCAAACAAGAAACGCTTTCCTCCGATGTGGTGATGCCTAAAGCGGAAAGTAAACTTAATTAGCTCTACATCTACCGCAGTTATGGTTTCCAAAACATTAATATATCATCACAGCATATTATCATTCAACTGGCTTACTTCACTTCTTACTACGTCACAAAACAGTGAACAAGCGGTACTCAAATAACCGCGAGGGACGGTGATTGCAATCAGGAGACACCCGGACAACACGTTGCATACACCCACTTTCAGAAGCATGATTCCACACCCCTTCCTACTCTGTTGTATGCAACCACCTTTCAAAGGCAATCCAAATGCCAAACCAGTCCATCCGTAATGGGTAGGAGGTCCCCGCGTGGAGCGTGACTGTGCCCACCGGCAGATTTACACCTTGCTACCCTCAACCCACTCCTGTTTACGGTTGGGTAAGCCTCGGCACCCAGGTTAACCATTTACATCGGTTTCCTGCTTATGTCAGTATGCCATCCGATACTGTTCGATACTTGTTCAGCAAGCCCGCACACGACTCGGTCCTCAATCGACACCAACAGGGCTACGCACGTGAGACCTCCGCTCACTGCTTCCTACCCCCCCTGCTGGGTCTCATTTTCACCAGTCTTAAGCCATTTTCTATTCTGACCACATTGTGTGACAAACCTTACCTCGCGAGTAGATTCCAACTACTCGACTTCTACCGAGGTCCTAAGCATATTAGCAGGGTTTTGTCTACTCGTAGGCTCTGTAAGATACCCAACCCTTCATAGGATTTAAAAGGTTATGCAAGTGGGGTTTCCATCACCTTAACTCTAATGCAAACATTCACCCTAGACATAAGTGATACAAATAAAGTGCTTTATAAAAGGTACTTAAGTGCAAACCGGGGCTTGCCTGGTTGCGAGTTAAATGAGAAGTCAGCTTCTGGTGGGAGGACGTCCAAGGGCTCCGGTGCGTCCTCAACTTCGGTCACTATTATGAAATGTAGTAAAATACATGTGTAAGTATTAAAGACTTATAAGAAGTAGACTTCTATTCATAGCTACTGCTATTTAGGATCCTTAATTGGCTTTGGGTCTTTTACAGTGGATACTAGACCCTCTAAAAATGATCTGAGCAAAATTTGGAGGAATATCATTGCACAATGTAGTCTTTAAAATTCCTACAAGTATAATGCTTCCCTGAATTTTGAGCCCAAATCAGGAGCTTTAACATAGTTAATAGTGGAAGATCTGATTAGGGTAAGTTTCCATGGTTCTAACAAAATTTGTTTCACCATTTTTGGAGCTACCATCAGAGAGATATGAATTTTTGAAGTTGGGCCAGAGTTCTGAAAAAGCTTCTGTTTAAATTTGAATTTCTAATTAAAGGCTGAACTTGGGAAGGTAATTTGACCTAGCAAATGAACTCCAATGAAGCTAAAATTTTTACTGGAGATCAGTAATATCATGAGGAACTTCCTGGCCAAATTTGAATAAATTCCATAACAGAGATATTCTGGACTAAATTCCCAAATATTTAATTTTGAGGAATCTTGGAGAAATATCCAGAGATCTTCAGATCAATTTATTTGCATTTCTGCAAAGTACTGACTGAGAGAAATCCAACAAAATTTGTTTCACAAATTTTGGACATCCCTACAGGAAGTTATGGAGGTATGAAGGCTGAACCATTTTTCTGGAAATCAATTCTATGATTTTTAGCTAATTTATTTAATCCTGGGATAACCTACCTATTAAGCCCTCTAAATAAGCTCCAAGAATCCTAAAATTTTTACTGGAGTTCAGGCACTATGGAAAGGACTAGCTGCCCAAATTTGGGAATATTTCATAAAGAATTGCCCCTGTAATAAATCCTTAAATTATTTATTAAAAACAATTCTACAGAAATTTCTGGGCATTTTCATAGCATGCAATTTGTTTCTCTGTGAAGTACTCCTCCTAAGGATTCAAACAAAATTGGTTTCACCCTTTTTGAAGTTGTCTACACAAAGTTATAAAATTTTCAAACTGTGATAGCTCTCTGTTTAAAACCTACACCGAGACTTAACAGGGGGGCCCACTCGGCAGGTTCTTCTTCAACCTCCCGCCAGAGAAATGCGTGCACACCAGTACAGATCATGGCGTGGCTCTTTCTTCCTCATTTCTCCACCAAATTAGCTCCGGTTTCGCCCTACATGCTCATTGGAATATGGCGCAGCTGCCGGGCAAGGTTTCCACGCATGAAAACGGCCGGAAACAGGTCGGCACATGTGGGGCGGCTCGGGAGCTCGGCATCAACACGTTCTGGCGTGTCCGAAGCTTCTCCCTGCGAGCTACCTTGCCCTAAAGCATCACCAATGATCGGGGAACATGGAACGCAGGCTAAACCTTGCAGCAAATGGCCGGAACATGGGGTTCACCGGAGGACCGACCCGTTTTTGACGCCGCCGGTGATTTCTCGTCGCCCGGGGCATGGGATGGCTGGTTTAACTCGTGCTTTGGCGTGAGAGGGCGCTAGGGTCACTAGTTACTATGGCTTGAATTGTAGAACCGATGATCAACCAGGTTGGATGAATTTCCAGTTTTGGTGGGGGTCGGTTCTTCACGTGTACCGGCGCCAAAACTCAAATTCCGGTGAGACAGCGACGGGGAAGGGCAAGGTGTAATACCCGAGTTTTTCACAAAATGAGTAAACCCCCTCCCCCTTCACCACCCCAGCCCGGCCGTCGGCTCCTCCTCCTCCAAAACCGCCGCCCCTCTTCCTCTCTCTCTTTCTTTTCCCTTCTATTATCACATGTGAGAAGAAAACCGCCACCACGTGGCCAATTCCGCGCGTCTCTTCGCCGACGGACACCCTAGCAACCGCCGCCTCGCTGCCCCTACAAATACCCCCCCCCCCCCCCCGGCGCCGGCCATTTCTACCCCGAGAACCGCCCTCACTCCTTTCGAATTGAAAAACCACCCCAAAGTCGAATTCTTCGAAAACACTCGGAAATCTTTGGTTCTAGTGATCCCTACACACTCCATCGACCTCCAGAGCAAATTCCCGATCAAATTCCCTAAAAAAAACGCCTGGAGATCAATTCCGACGAAGATCGCCGGAATTTCGAACTGTCGCCGTCGATCGTGCTTCTCCGGCCGTCTCTGATCCCCGAGGACCCCCTAGGTGAGTTCCCCATCCTCCCCTCTTTCTTCTGGTACCGAGAGATCAAAGATCGGTAGAGAATTCGAGAAAAACAGAAAACTCCGGCCACCGCCGCTGCTCGCCGGCGACTGCGCGGCCACCGGACGCGAGAGAGAAGAGTCGGGGGCGACGTGGCCGCCTCTGGTACGCCGGATCTGAGCCAACGGCTCAGATTAGAACCAGCGTACCGGTTCGGTTATTTTAAATCTGGGCCGTTGATCTCAGATCCAACGGCCCACATTCAAAACAGTTATATACGTTGAGAATTTCACGGTTAGGCCCCTGGAGATTTAAATAACTAGGAAATAGCCCCTGTGATTTACAGAATCAACCCTAGACTTATAGAAAATTGGAAATTCACTGTGAATTAGCCAAATAGCCACTGTGTATTTTAGAATTTGGTGATATAGTTCTGTAAATTCAATTTGAACCCTAGGAAGTTTGAAAATATTACAAATTGGCCCAAATTAGTTTAAAAGTTTGTTTTAATTCTGTAGTTAGTCAAATTAGGACTAAATAAATTCTGAAAAATGTGAGAAAATTATTAAAAGCCCTGAATAAATGTTCTGGTCAGAATATTAAATCTGAGGTTAAAAGTAATTAGTTTCAAAGACTGAAATTAACAATATAAAGATAAATTAATTCTGAAAATGTAAACAAAAATAATATAAATATCAGAAAAATTGTAAAAATTTATCAAACAGCACAATATTATTATGTTTTTATGTTTTATGCATTTGAAGTTTCTGTAGTCCAGAATAATTATTCAAATGGCTGAAAATGCATTTTTTTGGTATTAAATAAATACTGAAATATGGATAAAAATAGTGTATATTAAAGAAAAATTTTGGAAACTGTTCTAAATACTTAAATAGGTTCTGAAATGCAGAAATTAGAAATATGAGTTCTGAAAATCATTATAATAATAATTTAAATGATTTTTAGGATTTAATTAAATACAACAATTAACATATATATCTATAAAACTCTAAAATTTATTCAAATCATCCCACAAACTGAAAATGAGTGTTTAGCTGTGGCAATAGTAAAGTAGAAAGATATAAGTACCCAATTGAAATTTATTTTCATTCTAACCCACATGAAATGATACAAAAACAATAGGTGCATGTGTGTATACAAAAATATATGATTGTAATACATTGATAGGATTCTTATGGCATGTTTGGCATTGTTTTGTGTGCATATGAATGGCTAGAACCAAATCAAGAACTACCCCCAAATCTTGAAGAGCAAGAATTTGAAGTGAATCACCCTTCCTTCAAAGGAAAGTGTTCCTTGATCACTTTGTTCCTATTCTAGGATGAATAGTTAGATTATTTGCATGATGTTTTCAATATGAAACCCATTGTAGGATGTTTCCCTAGTTTATTTCCTTTATCATTCCTTGCAAAACCATGGAGGGAATTAGATAGGACTTGATGGTTATCATTTTATGTGCTTAGCCATGCTTAGAACTTTAGAAATGAATGAAACATAGTTGATACTAGTCTTGTGGATTATATGAAAGACACAAGTGTGTGTCATGTGTTATGAATCTAGACAGGCTGTTTGTTTGGTTGGTGCTTCGTGCACGAGACTCGGGAATGAGTTAGTGCCTGTCTTAGATTCTAAGGACCGATTCATGGAACAGTTAACCCGGCTATACAGTCCACCACAAGACTGAGATGGGGCAGCTTGGCCAATTAATTAGGAGTTTGCCGGTATAGTATGAGTGTTTGGATGGTGCGGGGAATGGGAGTCCATTTTTTACTGCCCTGGGAACTGCAAGGCTCAAGAGGGGGCTTCTGTAGGGGAGGGTTACTCCCAGGAACTACAGCGATGAAACCTCAGTGGGCTTGTACTTGCCGGTAGACCCTTTGTAAAGGTCATGTAGTGATCTCTTGATCGCACACCAAAGGAAGTGTGTAATGTGGCTTGCAACCACGGATATCAGGGAGGTTTCTTAGTCCACCTGGCAACAGGGGATGAAATCACTACTTGTGGGTAAAGTGGTACAATCTCTGCAGAGAACCAAACTGTCATGACAGCCGTGCTCACGGTCAAGAGCGGCTTGGACTTGTCCATGATTAGAGAAACATGGATGTGAGTCAAAAGAAGTTGTTAGGTGGTGTAACCTAACATTAAATGACTTAATTATGATGATGGTAGGATTATCACTTAGTAAGATAGGTTGCTAATTAAAGCTAAGGCTTAGGATTAATGCATAGTGCTTAACCATGTTAGCCTTCCCTTGCTATTGGCCTTCATAACATTCTTTCCTACACTTGCTGAGTACCTTCGGTACTCAAACTTGCTTTTGTTGCATATCATATGTTGGCTCAGGTGCAAATGAAGATGTAGACTTTGATGAGGAGGACTTCGATCCCGAGGAGTTGTTCTAGGTTGGCGTAACCCCCGGGCAACGCCTGTGGAACTGGAGCACCCACGATGTAGTCTTCCGCTGTTGTGTTTAGTGTAATGGTACTATTAGTTGATATTTTATGTACTATGATGTAATATTATGATGTACGTTGAACTTGGCTTGTAATACAATGATATTACACTCTTGTCGGCACATGTATGAATCAACTGATCCTGGCATACATGTGAGTATACGCTCGGTGTTCATTATGAAAAACCGGGTGTGACACAAGGGGACTGCGGTAGCATGATCTACACACCTTGGTGCACCTTAGGGAGGTTCTGGACGTGCAGGAGAGGCGTTGGAGCGGCTGGAACTCGAGGAGCAGTGAGGGCGACGTGCTCTGTTTCCTCCCGGTGAAAAACAGGTTGGGCACTGCGAGGGGAGCTCGGGGACGAGCTGAGAAGTGGTGGAGGACGTCCAGTGGAGGTTGGCGCAGCTCCTAGGCAGTTCAGCTGGGCGCCACAGTGGCCGGAGGGTGGCCAGCGCTGAGGCAACAGAGCGGCGCCATTTCTGTGCGCGCGCGTGAGCAACGAGGCGAGGAAGAACTCCTCGATTGATTGTGTGAGCCGGGAAAATGCACTTGAGTTGTGCAGCCTTGACGTGACCAGGATATGGACTGTCTTCGGGAGCAAGTTACAAGCACCTCGGTGGAGCTCACTCTCTCCCTCGGTGTCACTCCCACGCAAAAGCAAACTGAGGTTTGTCTATGTTCACTGACATACAGGGCCCACAGGCAGTCTCCCCACACCACAGTGGCTCAAAAATTAAAATTCATATGTTGCTGCAAATTTCCAAAATTTGAATTTGAATCTAGCGGATTAACCCTCTCTTGTGCTCAAATTTTAAATCCTGCGCTCTCGGTTCAGTTCCTGTGCAAGGAAGAATTAGCGCTTGGGGTTGAGGTTTTGTGAGCAAAAGATCACGTCGGGAGCTAATCAATCCCATGAGCTGGTCGCCCGTGCGATGAACACAGCGAGGAGGTGGCCTCCGCTTGCAGCTCGGTCGGTGAGTGAGAGGATCACGCCGTGAGGTGTTGAAGCCACGAGCAGGTCGCCAGCTCGATGCAAGAAGCTGGAGGTGGCTGCCCTCGGTGGCGCTCTGAGGAGGCTCGGGTGGTGTTCGACACCGAACAGAGAAAGACTTCGGGAGCAACTTAAAGCATCCCAATGACATGTGGGGTCTTCCCCCTTACTCCTCTTCTTATCCTCCAAATGTCTCCAAAAGATCTTCATTCCAGTAAATCCCCTCAATCTGATATTTCGGGGGTTTAAACGTGGGCTGAAGTTTGAATAAACCGAATTCACTGTGAAGTTCACTTTCAACTTTGAATTCAGCTCACATCTGGAAATGGTCATATTTGACTCCTTTTTATCCCACCCTGAAATCAGGATGTGGCCACCATGAATTTCCTTGAATTCAATGATGTGAGGATACCTGTATGCTCCAAATTTTTGGCAGCAACTTGAGGGAAACAATTGAGTCCAAAATCTGAATTTGAACTCCTCCTTACATGTGAGAACTTTACACATGGTGTTTAATCCAACCTTGGCTTAACACCTTCAAATGAATGTAAGAGCTCGTTTGGTTGGACACCCATGTGCATCATCACGTATACAAAAATTTTGTAAGTCCCATTTTCATGCATTCCAACACAAATGGGAATCAACATTCACTTTATTGACTTTGCATTTTTGGAACTTTTACAATACCTCCGGGCGTCGAGGCATAACACACCGATTTATAGGTGTAGGTTGAGGGCAGCAAGGTGGAAATCCGCTAATGGGCATAGAGAGATGCTCCGTGTAGGGAACCTCCTGTCCGTTTGGGTGCGACCGGTTCAACGTTTGGGCTGTTCGGTGAAAGGTTATCCTGTACGACATTGAGTGAGCGTGCTGTGCAGCTCCACGGGTGGGCGTACGTGACGTGCTCTTTGCATATCCCTGCAACTGTATATCGAGTCGATTCGCCGTCCCTCGCGGTGAACCACTTGGTCACTGAGTCGTGACGTAGGTTAAAATATGCAATGATGTGATTCAATATTGCTGTTATGATTAATTTGTATTGCTACTTGTGTGCCACCAAATATCGCTTACTAAATTTCAGATTCATGAACTGTTAACTGGTGTCTAAAAGATGAATTAAGGATAAACTTGTAGGTGTGTCCTTTGCTGCAATATGCCATCCCATGTTGGTTATGAACTGCATGTAGAGTTTCATGTTTAGGTGAGTCGGTTAAGTCTTGCTGAGCCATCGTGCTCACTGTTGCTGCTATGAGTGTTTGCAGGTGAAGATTACCCCACGGACTCGGGGTATGAGTCCACCGGTGAAGGCTAACCTCCGTCGGGGACCCCGGCTGAGTGGGAGCCTGTGAGACCTATGTGTGCTGAATACATTGTCTTTGACGATAAAAGTTTTAAATACTACCAAAACACCTTTTTAACAAGGTCCGACTCTAGGTACGAGCTCCTGCAAGGTCCGATGATAGGTCCGACTTGTTTTGGGTAGCTCCGGCAAGGTCCGACGTAAGGTCCGACTTGCTTTGTCTAGGTCTGACTTATTTTGGCTAGGTCCGACTTGTTTTTGCTAGCTCCGGTGCTAGGTCCGACTAGCTTTGATAAGTTCCGTGCTAGGTCCGACTAAGCTTTAGTAAGCTCCGGCGCTAGGTCCGACAAGCTTTGGTAAGCTCCGGTTCAAGGTCCGGTTAACTTTGGTAAGGTTCGGAGCTTGATTGCAATGGTTCTGCTTTTAACTTGCAATGTTTCGAACTTGTTTTACTCTTATGGAAAGTTTGCTTAGTATTATTTTACTAAGTTTTTGGTGTGTTTTGGTGGTTATGGCTGATATCATTTTGCTATGGTTTACAACATGCTTATGTGAGGTGCTCACGTAAGATGTTGTAGTTTCGGAACTAACGAGAGTCAAGTCGAGGACTTGTGCTCGGAAGTATTGGTTGTTTATTCATGTGCAGGTGTTGCTTGAGTTCAAGACATGGCTGGTGACGGGATCCATTGAACTAGTCTTAGGGAGAAGATGAGGTCCAACAACCAAGTTCGGGAGGAATTGTGGTTGAGTTGATCTGGAGGTTGTGCAGTATGTTGTAAAGTACAATGCATATGAAGGTATCTTGGACACCGTTGGAAGATGTTTGCACGTGTGCAAGGAGTGCATGGACGTGGCTGCATGGTTCCAAGGCGTGATGAAGAGATGTGGACGTAAAGAATTGGTCGGAAAGGTCCAACCGACTAGGTTATGGACTCAGGCTGCGGCTGAGTCGTGTTTGACTCAAATATGGAAAGTTTTGAGTTGGTTATGATAGGATTTTGTGTGGGTCACGAATTTGAGTTATTTTAGGAATGTTTGGGACGTTACTAAGGTGTTTGGAATTCTTAAGATTACTTCTATCTGCGTGTAGAAGAGTCTTGAGCAGTATTGGAAAGTTACAGTTTGAATCCAAGTAGGAGTAGGAGTCCTAGTTTGAATTGGGTTGGCCTTAGGGCTGGTTATATAAGCAAGGGAGGCCAAGGCTCATGTGTGCACGACTTTGGGGCTGTTCCTCATTGTTTTGATAAATAAAATTCGTATTCTAAATGAACTTTTGTGCCTTGTTCGTCCGACTTGTTTCAGACAAGTTTTTCTCGTCGAGTTTCTGTTCAGCACTACCTTGCTTCGGTGGTTTTATCATAACTAGAGTTTTACAGAGGCAATTGATGTTATTCTTTTTGGATTGTCTTCACAACTTGATTATCTATCATCTGTGAAAATTTCACGGTCATTGAATTTGTGGTTTCTGATCTACATGAGTTTCTTTGCAGTATTCCAGAACTGTTTTTCTCGCGTAGGACAGATTGACCTTTGTTCGATCTTTCAATCGTAACTTGAGTTTCTCTCAACGGATTTTCATGATTCTTGTTGTTAGGTCTTCGTGACTTGATTCTCTACAATCTATACTAGTTTTGTCACAGTTGAACACGTTTAGATTAATCACACATACGGTTTCTTTAACAGATCAGTTTTCTGCTGAGGGGTGTTTTGTTGCTTCCGCTGAAAAGTTTTTATCTACCATTCACCCACCTCTGGTAGCTTTACACGTGTACTTCGATCCTACAATTGGTATCAGAGCCAGGTTGCTCTAATCTTTGTGATTTGCACGTGTTTTGACTAATCATCATGGAGAAATACTCCGCCAAACCTTGTGTGTTTAGTGGTATTGATTTTCAGGTTTGGAAGGCACGCATGGAAGCTTTCATCCAGGCGCAAGACTTCGCAATATGAGAAAAGGTGTACAAGCCTTACGATGTGCCTTCAAACGATCAAGTCACGGCTACAAACATGAGAGATGTCGACAACAACAACAAGGCTCGGAACTTGATCATACAAGGACTAACTCAGAGCGACTTCGACCGTGTTGCACACCTCCGATCGGTGTACGATGTGTGGAGAGCACTTTGTGACTACCATGAAGGATCCAACACGATCAAGGAGGTAAGACAGGATATGTTCAAGAAAGAATACATGCGCTTTGAGATGCAACCCGGTGAGTCCATTGATGACCTCTTTGCTAGCTTTAATAAAATTCTCAGCAACTTGCGTAGCGTCAATATTATTTTTTCAGATGCTGAAAATGCTAGGCAATTACTAAGTGCATTAGACATGTCAATTTGGGAGATTAAAGTAACATCCATACGTGAATCCACTGTCATGAGTACTCTTACATTAGATGTGCTTTATTCTAAGCTAAAAACTCATGAAATTGACATTATATCACGTAAGAACCCAAATAAGACTATTGCATTTGTCTCACAACATGTATGCCTAGCTCCAGCCAATCATCTAGCAATACGCTTGCTTTGCTGTCTTCACTAATCCTGAAACAGATTGAGGAGTTTCCAGAGGAGGAGCTACTACTTCTTTCTACTAGGTTCTCAAAAGCATTGCAAAATGTGAGAACTAGAAGGAGAGGAAGCTCCGTACCTCAACGATGCTTTGAATGTGGTAAGGCAGGACACTTTCGTACAGATTGCCCTAACCTTTCAGGTCCTTCTAACCGTGATGAAAAGCAGAATAAAGTCAAGTCCTCTTTTGGCAACACCAACAAGAAAAAGAAGGGTTTTACAGGACGCAAACTGATAAACAGTTTCATCATCGCACTTCAAGAACTTGGCTCGAGTGATGTAGACATTGGAAGTGATGAAGATGAAGATGATATGACAAACTTGTGCTTCATGGCGGGCAAATCAAAATCAAGTATGGAGGATGCAGAACACAATAGTGACAACGAAGAGGTGTGTCCTACATGCAAAGAAATGTGTGATGCTATTTCTCGTGCCACTATTATTGTTAAGAAAAAGGACAAAAAGCTTAGGGGCAATGCTGTTAAAATTGAGTCACTAGAATCTGAAATTAACCGTTTAAAATCCTTGATTCCTAGTGATGATTCTTGTTCCTCATGTGATTTAATATATGAACAATTGTCCTCTCTAAGAAGTGCACACACCTCCACACTTGATAAACTTGAACTTGAAATCGAAAAGAACAAAAAGCTTGCTGCACTTAATGATAAAAACTTGAAAGATGCTTGTTGTTCTACAATTGATTTGCATTGTTCTACTTGCGATGATCTTGATAAGAAACTACAAGATGCTATGAAAGAAATTTCTATATTGAACAATGCTTTACGTTCTCATGAAGTTAAATATTGTTCCAATTGCAAATTAAAAGGAAAAACTTCATGTGAAAATTACCTTGATCTATCAAATAAACTTGATAACATGCATAGGACATTAGATCGATTTCGTAATGGGAATAAGAACCTAAACTTGCTGCTGAATTCTTCCAAGTCTTGCAATGATAAAACTGGTTTAGGTTTTGATTCACATGCTCATGATAAGGAACATCCACCTAAAATTGTAAAATCATTAGGAAGTGGTTTGATTCAAACAGTTCCTAAACAAAAAGAAGTGGTTTTTAAATCTGCAGGAGTGTTGTCACATTCGGGTTCAAATAAGCATACTGCATGCTCATCTAGACATGAACACAAAGTTAAATTTCATTGTACCTATTGTGGTAGAGATGGTCATGTCATAGATTTTTGTTATAGACTAGCTAAACAACATAAAAAGGAAAGAATGCAAGCTAGATCTTATAACTCTCACGCAAAATTTGCTGCACATACTAAAACGAATGTCAGGAACATGCAACCTGCTGTTATGAGTCAGAAATATTCAATGTTTACCTCCGGAGCTTCAGGTTTTGCCTCCGGAGCTACTGATTTTCGTGCTACACAAGTAACATCTCATAGGTCAGTAGTTAAGAACAAAAAATCTCAAACTTTGACTCATAAACCTGCTGTTTTATCTCAGCTTTCGCATGTTATTCCTGCTGGACGTCGTGTGACTCAATACTGGATTCCTAAATGCCTTTTAACTAACCCCAGTATTGAGTCATCGACGTATTATGCTTCTATGTAGGTTACACGCTTGAGGAAGGAGAACATTTGGATTGTGGATTCAGGTTGCTCACGCCACATGACCGGTAACAAAGAATGGTTCTCCTCTCTCTCTCTCTTTTGTGTCACGTGTAGAGAATGTTACTTTTGCCGATAATTCTTCAACTCCTATAATTGCTAAGGGTCCGGTTAGAGTAAATGATCACTACACTTTGAAGGATGTGGCACTTTTCAAAAATTATAAATACAACTTGCTTTCTGTTTCACAATTGCTAGATGAAAATCTGGAAATATTTTCAATAAAAACTGCTGCAAAGTTGTAGGTTCAAATAGTGAGCTTATTTTTAACATGTGTCGGTTTGGAAGAGTTTTTAAACCTGATTTTGATATGTCTTCCTCTAAGCATATATGTCTAGTTGCAAATGATTCCAAAGATTTATATTTTTGGCATCGTAAAATTGGTCACGTAGGCTTTGATCATCTCACGCGTGTTAGTGCTCTGGATCGCATACATGGGCTGCCTAAGCTTAAAGGGGACAAAGAAATTGTGTGCTCTTCTTGTAGACATGCTAAGATGGTTGCAGGTTCACATGCTCCTCTCACAATGACCATGACAACTGAATCGGGTCAACTTTTACACCTTGACACCGTAGGACCTTCACGTGTTCAATCCTTCGGAGGTAAATGGTATGTTCTTGTGATTGTTGATGACTATTCTAGATACTCTTGGGTTTACTTTATGGCATCTAAGAATGAAGCTTTTAGTCACTTTAGAACTTTATTCCTTAGATTATCAATTGATCACCCAGGATCTTTAAGAGCAATTAGAAGTGACAATGGAACCGAATTTAAAAATCAATCGTTTGATCACTTTTGTGCTTAAAATGCAATAGATTATCAATTTTCTTCACCATATGTACCTCAACAAAATGGTGTTGTAGAGAGAAAGAACAGAACCTTAGTTGAGATGGCTAGGACTATGCTTGATGAATATCAAACTCCTAGAAAGTTTTGGGCTGATGCAATTGCAACCGCTTGTTATGTCTCAAATCGTGTTTTCTTGCGTGCTAAGCTAGGTAAAACACCATATGAGCTCAGGTTTGGACATAGGCCTAGTGTCACACACTTTAGGGTCTTGGGTTGCAAATGTTTTGTTAAGAAACATGGTAATCTTGATAAATTTGAAGCTATATCTGCTGATGGCATGTTTCTTGGTTATCCATCTCATACTAGAGGCTACCGTGTGCTTTTACTTGATACTAACAAAATTGTGGAGACTTGTGAGGTTTCTTTTGATGAAGCTAGCCCAGGTACTAGTTCAAATATTGCAGGTCCGGATCCATATCCGCAGGGGGAGAGTATTTTCGTTGAAGAAGAGGAAGAAGTGGTGCTGCTGCCCAAAAATTCAGCAGCTAATGACATTGTTCCAGCTCCTGATCTTGATTCACAGCCAGCACTGACGACCACCATTGCTGGTCCAGATCCTCCTCACGTCACAAGCTCATCTATTTGTGATGAACATGAAGAAGAAGAAGAAGCTTGTGAAGTGTCCACTCCCCCCCGGATTCTCAAAAGTCATCCTCCACAATAAATTATTGGAAGCTTGCATGAATGAGTTATAAGATCCAGGTTTTTCGACCCTAATTCTCATGCTCATTCTGCTTTTCTTGCTTCTTTTGAACCCAAAGATATATCACACGCACTCACTAATGAATCTTGGATTATTGCCGTGCAAGAAGAGTTAGAAAATTTTGAAAGAAATAATATTTGGAAACTTGTACCTCCACCTCAAGGTCACACTTTAATTGGAACTAAATGGGTGTTTAAAAATAAACAAAGTGAGGATGGGGTTGTGGTTAGGAATAAGGCTAGGTTGGTTGCTCAAGGTTTCACACAAGTTGAAGGTCTAGATTTTTATGAAACTTTTGCTCCTGTTGCTAGATTAGAAGCCATAAGAATTTTGTTAGCTTTTGCTACATCTAAAGGTTTTAAGCTATATCAAATGGATGTTAAAAGTGCTTTTCTTAATGGCTACATAGATGAGGAGGTTTATGTCAAACAAGCACCTGGTTTTGAAAATCCAAATTTTCATAATCATGTTTACAAACTGTCCAAAGCCTTGTACGATCTCAAACAAGGCCTAGAGCATGGTATGATAGGTTAAAAACATTCTTACTTGAAAAGGGGTTTACCATGGGCAAGGTTGATAAAACTCTTTTTGTGCTTAAGCATGGCATTGACTCATTATTCGTTCAAGTGTATGTGGATAATATTATCTTTGGTTGTGCTTCTCATGATCTTGTGTCCAAGTTTTCAGCTATGATGAGTTCAGAATTTGAGATGAGTATGATGGGAGAACTCACGTACTTTTTGGGGCTGCAAATCAAGCAAACCAAGGAGGGTACCTCTATGCATCAAACAAAGTATACAAAAGATCTCCTAAGGCGCTTCAACATGGACAAAAGCAAGCCTCTTCGGACACCAATGGGAACAATAACAACACTTGAACTTGATGAAGATTGTGATCCCGTTGATCAAAAAGAATATAGAAGCATGATCGGATCACTTTTGCATCTCATGACATACAATTCATCGTATGTCTTTGTGCACGGTTTCAAGCCTCCCGACGTGCTTCACATCATCAAGCCGTCAAAAGGATTCTCAGGTACTTACATGGAACTCAAGAATTTGGCATTTTTCTTCCTTCTTCCTCAACCGTTACTTTGAAAGCTTTTTCCAATGCTGATTTTGGGGGTTGTAGGATTGATAGGAAAAGTACTTCTGATGCTTGTCATTTTCTTGGTAATTCACTTGTTGCCTGGTCCTCTAGGAAACAAAGTTCAGTTGGACAATCCACAGCCGAATCTGAATATGTAGCTGATCTAGATAGTGTTGATCTAGATAGTGTTCCACTGTTTTGTGATAACACTAGTGCCATTTGCATTGCTAAAAACCCCGTGCAACATTCGAGAACTAAGAACATTGACATTAGGTATCACTTTCTCCGTGATAATGTCGAAAAAGGGAACATTATGCTTCACCATGTAGATACCGAACAACAATTGGCTGACATTTTTACAAAACCTTTGGATTTCACTCGTTTTTGTTACATTCGTAGTGAAATAGGGGTTATGCATCCTCGTGTCTTAAATTGAGGGAGAATTTTGAAACTTGGGAAGTCTATGTGTGAATCTGAAATTAAAATAATATGAGCATAGTATTTTATGCATATATGACTTTGTGATTCCTTTTTCATGCTGAAAGTCCCTACTACATTACTCCTGTTATACATTTTGTAGTTTTTACCATGTCTAGTAATTGGAATAATTACTTACACTAAATCTGGTCATGGTTGAACTTTCTTGCTGTTTTGAACTTGTTGCATGCTCACAAGTGCTTTTAATCATAAAGAATTAATCAAGTAATCAACTCACATGTTGAGTTTTTATGTTCAAATAAAAAAATGAGAAAAGATCAAGAGAATATGCATGCATCGCACTTCTTCTTTTAAGATGGCTTATCATTGCACTTAGATATGAACTTGAAAGGACTTGTGTATGGCTAAAACCATGTCCTTAAGCTTCTGACTGTCAAATGACATAGGCTTGGCTTGGTTGGTTAGAATAAGGCTGATGCTACATATAATCTCTTGCAAATGTCATAAGATCAAAATTTGTGCTTTAAATGATAAATAAAATGCAGCAACAAGTGTCATGCTTTCAGGTCTTGAAATAGTTAAGTTTGTGAGATCATGACTTGCTTAAATTGAAAATTACATTTGATCTCTAGCATGGCTTACACTACTTTATGTATCTCATTGATGTGATAGTGTAAGTTACTTGATAGTATGATTTGGATGAGCTTTGTTTTATATGTATATGTTATAATGTGCTCATAACAAATTAAAATTTCTCTTTTGTACCTTGCTGAATACATTGTCAAAGGGGGAGAAATTGATCACACATTCCACACATTCACAAGTGTTTTGGCACGATTCTTCTCAGGGGGAGAATTTTTGGTATTTTTGTTTTTCTTCTCATTTTATTTCTGATTTACAAAGGGGGAGAAATTGTTTTCAAAACTTTTCATGTGAATAAGCCAATGTTCGGATTTCAAGTGGTGTTGCCAATGCATTCACCAAGGGGGAGATTGTGAGACCTATGTGTGCTGAATACATTGGATTTGACGATAAAAGTTTTGAATACTACCAAAACACCTTTTTAACAAGGTCCGACTCTAGGTCCGAGCTCCTGCATGGTCCGACGATAGGTCCGACTTTTTTTGGGTAGCTCCGGCAAGGTCCGACGTAAGGTCCGACTTGCTTTGTCTAGGTCTGAATTATTTTGGCTAGGTCTGACTTGTTTTTTCTAGCTCCGGTGCTAGGTCCGAATAGCTTTGGTAAGTTCCGTGCTAGGTCCGACTAAGCTTTAGTAAGCTCCAGCGCTAGGTCCGACTAGCTTCGGTAAGCTCCGGTTCAAGGTCCTGTTAGCTTTGGTAAGGTTCGAAGCTTGATTGCAATGGTTCTGCTTTTAACTTGCAATGTTTTGAATTTGCTTTACTCTTATAGAAAGTTTGCTTAGTATTATTTTACTAAGTTTTTGGTGTGTTTTGATGGTTATGGCTGATATCATTTTGCTATGGTTTACAACATGCTTATGTGAGGTGCTCACATAAGATGTTGTAGTTTTGGAACTAACGAGAGTCAAGTCGAGGACTTGTGCTCGGAAGTATTGGTTGTTTATTCATGTGCAGGTGTTGCTTGAGTTCAAGACATGGCTGGTGACGGGATCCATTGAACTAGTCTTAGGGAGAAGATGAGGTTCAACAACCAAGTTCGGGAGGAATTGTGGTTGAGTTGATCGGGAGGTTGCGCAATATGTTTGAATCAAGAACAATGCATATGAAGGTATCTTGGATGTCGTTAGAAGATATTTGCACGTGTGCAAGGAGTGCATGGATGTGGCTACATGTTTCTGTGGCGTGATGAAGAGATGTGGACGTAAAGAATTGGTCAGAAAGGTCCAACCGACTAGGTTATGGACTCAGGCTGCGGCTGAGTCGTGTTTGACTCAAATATGGAAAGTTTTAAGTTGGTTATGATAGGATTTCGTGAGGGTCACGAATTTGAGTTGTTTTAGGAATGTTTGGGACGTTACTAAGGTGTTTGGAAGTCTTAAGATTGCTTCTATCTGCGTGTAGAAGAGTCTTGAGCAGTATTGGAAAGTTATAGTTTGAATCCATGTAGGAGTAGGAGTCCTAGTTTGAATTGGGTTGGCCTTAGGGCTGGTTATATAAGCAAGGGAGGCCAAGGATCGTGTGTGCATGACTTTGGGGCTGTTCCTCTTGTTTTTTGACAAATAAAATTCGTATTCTAAAGGAACTTTTGTGCCTTGTTCGTCCGACTTGTTTCAGACAAGTTTTTCTCGTTGAGTTTCTGTTCAGCACTACCTTGCTTCGTTGGTTTTATCATAACTCGAGTTTTACAGATCCAATTGATGTGATTCTTTTTGGGTTGTCTTCACAACTTGATTATCTATCATCTGTGAAAATTTCACGGTCACTTAGTTTGTGGTTTCTGATCTACACGAGTTTCTTTAACAGATCAGTTTTCTGCTGAGGGTTGTTTTGTTGCTTCCGCTGAAAAGTTTTTATCTACCATTCACCCCCCCTCCTCTGGTAGCTTTACACGTGTACTTCGATCCTACAGAGCCGTACACACCGCGCTGAGCTGAGGAGTGAAGCTAGTGTGGGTTGTCCATAGGGCTGGACAACCGACTTTTGCTAGTTAGATGGGCGTGAGTTGTAAAAATTTAGCCCCGCATTTATAAACTCTGTACTTAGTTGTAAACTGAAGGTTTGTACTACTTTGTACATATTCAGTTGTTTTCTATGTAATACAATATATTTGCCTTATGATGTGTGCTGTTGGGTGTCGCATCAAGCGGCACCACCCTCTGAGATCCTAGACGTATGGATTCTGGTCCATCACATGATGCATGTGCACAAATTTGAATTTTTGAAATGGATTCGAAGTTTGAAAGAAGAAACAGAAAAGGGAAAAGAAAAGAAAAAGCCTCGGTGGGCCGAATCCATGGTGCAGCCCAGCAGCCGGCCCAGCTTTGTTTCCCCTTCTCCTCCCACTGACGAGCTGGCCCCGCCTATCAGGCGCCTTCGTCCCCATCCACTCGCGCCCTTCCCGTGCCCGATCGCCGCGACGCCCAGCAACCAAATTCCGCGCCCATGCCCCACGCGTCTGATCTTCTCGCGCGCCATCCCGCAACCTCCCCCGACCTCCTCTCCTTTGGTTTCAAAACCTCGCGACGCCCTCCGATTTCGCCTCGCCTGCAACCTCGCCCCGAAGGTGAGTAACACTGCCGCCGTTGAAATTCACCACACCCAGTGCCGGTTCCATCGGGCTAACACGTCGTCGTACACCACATGAGCTTCAACGATCCCTCAACACCCATGTTGCGAAGAGTTGTCGCCGAGAAACTAGAAGCCGCTGAGTTCCGGTATGGTCTAACCGTTGGTCACCGTTGAAGCCCCAAAATTTCGTGGTTTTGATACAAACTAACCTTCAAACTTCATCCCTGGACCACAGTGCACCTCGACGACCGGTAAACCGAGAAGAAAAAGGACTCAGACGCTTTGCCGACGAAGCTCGCCGACGACTGCCCCTGATCCTCGTCACCGACTGTTTCTGAGCTCTTCAGGTTCAAGAAATTAGCCTAGGCGAGCTCCCCTACTTACCCTCTGCCAAATTATGCCGAAAAATCCGAGTCTTAGCATGTGTAGATGAAGATCCAAGACATCGCCGGCGAGATCATCACCTCCGCCGCCGGGCGCCGCTGTGCTCTATATTTTCCCCGGCCGAAGCAACGTGGTGCAATGTGTCCATTTTAAATCGGACGGCCGAGAACAGAACCCTGCGTACCCCTTTGGTGATCTAATCAGGATCGTTCATTTAAAATCCTACGGCCCAAATTCAATCCACGGATTCCCGCTGGGAAACTTTTGTACTACCCCCTGGTGCGCTAGAAAATTTTAATCTAACCCCGGATTCTTCTGAGCTACCCCTGTAGACTTCCAAAATTCAGAAAAATGCTAGAAACAGCTGATCATTTAGCCCCTGACTTGATAGAAATTAGGGAAACTTTCTGTATTTGATAGTTAGACCCCTGAATTTTTTGAAAAATACAATTGTTGACCCTGCACCAGTGTAGAATTTAAGTTTGTACCCTGTAGAACATCTGATTTAGGAATTTAATCATTTGAATATGGTTTAAATTCAAATAGGGGCGCAAACACATGTGCAAATGCAGTTTAAATTTCCCTAGCACTTTGAAAACATTTAGAGTAATCTGAAAACTGGTTTTAAGTTGCAAATGAAATCTGAAAATGCCATTTAACTTCTGTTATTACTGAAAATTCATTTTTTAGGCATAAAACAAATCTGGATACATGGATTAAAATGATAAACCCTTAAGAAACGTTCATATAAGGTTTGGAACATAAAGTTTAAGTTTGAAAGATGATTAAAGTGTGTGAAATTCTATTTAGGGCTGGATTATATGCTTTTATGCAAGTTTTATGGCTAAAAGTATGGAATTTAATATAGAAATTAGTTTGAATTGACAATGCATTTTAGGAATACATAAAAAAATCTGAATAACAAATTTGGAAGCAATATATATATTTAAAAAGTGTGTGCATGCATAGTAACAACTCACCTAGTGTTAAATTGGGCTAAAAGCAAAGTTTAGATGTAATATATATGCATATATACACCTTTTAAATTAGTATTAACATTTTATTTAGTTAAAAGTGAGAACTTCACCATGAGACATCCAGGATAAATATATATATGTAGACTTTAGTGCTTTTAGGACAAACACATAAATTTAAGCTAAGTCCTATGCATATTTGACTTGTATGAGTGTGTATGTGTATGGATTCTTATGAAGTGTTATTTATTTTGCTATGTGTATGTTTACACGAGTAGAACCAGCTCCAGAGCCGGTTCTTGATTTCAAAGATCAAGAATTTCCATTCCCGGAGCAGCAGGAACAAGGCAAGTGTCCTTGACCACTTTGATCCTAAGCTAGAATGCTTAGTTAGAATTAATCGCATTGAGTTATGAATTATGAAACCCATGCTAGGATGTTGCTCTAGTTTGTCATGCCTTATTCCTTGTAGCCTGGGTTGGGAGTTTCTCATTATGTTATTTGTTTATATTATTCATGCTTAGCCATGCTTCGAGTGGGATAATTGGATATGAGATTCACAACCTTGATTATTTATCTTTGAATGGAATATGATGAATTATGATAGAGATAGGAATCTAGGCAAGCTGGATGTTTTGGTTGGTGTTGCGTGCACGAGACTCGGGTTTGTGTTTAGTGCTTGCCTTGGTTCTAAGGACCGGTTCATGGAGCATGTAACCTGGCTTTATCGTGCTAACCACATGCTGAGATGGGGCAGCTTGGTCAATTAATTAGGTGTATTTTTGACGTAGTGTGGGTGTTTGGATGGTGTGGGGAATAGGTGTCAGCTGGACTACCATAGGAACAGCAAGGCTCAAGAGGGGGCCACTGCAGCGGGGGTTGGAGCCTCCTGGATGCAGTTAGGAGTGAAACCTCAGTGGGCTCATTGTAAAAGTTCCAAAACTTGTAAATGGAAAAATTGAGTTGTGAATAAAGTTGAGTTCAAATTCAAGAAATGGGACTTACAAAAACTTTTCTAAACATGTGAATGTTGTCATGTGCAAGAGGATTTTAAATTCAGTTTTTGAACTAAATTGTTCACTTCAATGAAAAGGTGGCCATTTCAAAAAAGGGAGTTCAAACTGTTGGTTCGAAATTTGTATTTGCAGTGGCCAACTTAAAAATCAGATTTCATATTTGAATTCCTTAGGTCCAAATTAGTGGGTATGCAAAGTTTCATGAATTTTGGAGATGTTTGCCTACCCATTTTCCAAAAGGACTTAAATTTGCAAGGAATTCAAATACACATTTGAATTTGGATGAAACTGGCCCAATTATCCAAATAAAATTCAGATTTAAACTTTCCATAAATGATTTCCAGCATTTGCCAAATTTTGGAAATCTTTTGAGGGATAAGGATGGACTGACTTGTGGGACCCACATGTCATTGAGGCAGTAAAACTTGCAATTGAAGTTTCAGTGCAGTCTCTGTTTTTCTTCTCTCACTCGAGCAGAGCCGCAGCTTCATCGTGTGATACCGAGGGAGCCGAGAACCGTCTCCTCTCTGCTGTTTACTCGCACTGGAGAGCTGTGTCTGTGGTTCATCACCTCTTGCCATGCTCCTTTTTGCCCACAGAACCGAGAACCCTCTGTTTCCTTCTCCCTCGTGGAAGAACTGAACAGAGACACGCCGCCACTGCTTTGATCGATCCTGAGCCGACGTTTCACTCATTAGCAAGCCTCGGCAAAGTAGCAAAACGGCACCAGGCCATCATCTCCTTCCTCCTCGACGCTTCACCGAGGGTGCTAGGCTTTTCCTCACGCGGGAACACTTTCTTCCGCGGCGGCCGAACCACCACTTCTCTCGTGGACAGCCTCACCCAGGGTTTCTCACGGCCGAACAAGAGTGATTTTGGATGCGCCAAGACTCCACGCTGCTCACCTCCAAAGCGTGGCTCGAGTGGAGGATCACCGCCGACGAATTTCTGATTCTTTGTCCGGCCGGCACAAAATAACCCGCGGGTAAGGAACTTCAAAATTCCCAATTGATTCTTGTTTAGAGGCCACCAAATTGCACTCACATGAGCTAGACTTGCTTAGCAACCATTTCTCTTTAGAACCCTAGCATGAAATCACATGTAGCCGGCGTATTTTGAGGTTTTCCTACGGCGGCAGTGGCAGGAAGCCTCGAGCGCACGATGAAAGCTACTTTGGAGCCCTTCCCGAGCCTTTGTGTGACCATGTCGAGATTCTCTAGCATCCACTGATGCTGTAGGGCCGTTTGAACGGGCATTTGGCGGGCTAGCACGTCGGGGCGACGTCGCCAATGTGGAGCCAAGCCCCGGTGCCGTTGCGGGCTATATTGGAGCCGTCGCCGGCACGGGGAACCCCCACCAACATGTTCAGCGCGATGGGTTAGGCCCTGGCGGCGAGCAGTAGCTCGGGAGAAGGCCGGGAAGCTGAAATACGGCGAGCTCCGGCGAGCTCGGCGGCGCGGGCGCGCGGGGGCGGGAGGTAGACGAAGGAGGGGTCGGCCCACACGTCAATGTCTGAGTAAAAAAGGGAAGGATCTTCTGTGGCCTCAGATAACACTGTGGCTATGCGGGAAAGATCCTGTGGCTCCGTGTCTTTGTTCCAGCGAGTGACACGTGGTCTCTGGACCCACCGTCAGCATTTGAACTTTTCTCTCAATTTATTTCAAATTCAGATTTCCTCCAAACTTTGGAAGAGCATAACTTTTGCTTGGAAGCTACAAATTTAGTGATTAAAATTGGGTTGGATTTAGATTGAAAAACTCTATCCAAATATGCAACTCAATTTGTATGAAAGTCATCATTTAGCTCTGGAAAATTCTTTGAAACTTTTCAGAAAAAGAATTTTAGAGGGAGTTTGGTTCATCCACAAATCCACAAATTTTGTTAGAATAATCTTTAGGATGACAATGAACTCCTGTAAAAGTTTCAGATCATTTGGAGTTGATTTGAATAGGAGAATTCAGATTTCAAGTTGCTGTGTTCAAATGAATACAGAAACTTTTTCAGAAAATTCTCAAAAACTTGAAAATTTAGTTCTGGTCAATTATTGGCTCCAAAAATCCTAGGAAAATTCATGCATGCTCTATGAACTATAATTGAAATTTTAGTTCACTCAGTTTGACATGAACATGTGAGTTACTTCAGAGTTAATCCCTTTTTGCTTAATTGCTTAAAGAATTGTTCTGAATAAACCACTCAGTGATAAGTGCTGAATTTCGGTCCAGATGACTTTCTTGTGACTAGGAACTCACATGAAAATTTCCAGCTCCATTGGAGCTCTGGATCACCACTGTTCTGTTCAACCTCTTTAGGTGATCAAAACACAAGGGATGAAAAGCACTTAGCACTTGATCACTTTACTTAACCCAAACCCAACCACTAGCACCAGTGTCATTTTAAATTCTTAAACAGATTTCTGGTTTTAACTTGTCATTTGACTTGATAGCAAAAGCTTTACAATTAAATACATATGCATGTTCATATCGTGTAATCGTTAACGTGAGGGCTTGTGAAGGAAGGGAAGTGGGATCCAAGGACAAGGTGATCGAATAATCAAGCCTCAAGTTATCGACGGCACTAACTGAATATACATTCTTAGTCACCTGCAAAACAAAGGCAAGCACCAGTTTGCATTTAAGTTGTTTTATAAAGTTTTTACTTTGTTCACTACTATGGGTTAAAGTTCGTATGGTGCATTAGGTCAGGAATGATTTATACTGCAAATGCATGACCAAATAAACCCTCGAGTCAAGGGTAGAAGACGCATCCCCGCTGTAGAATAATGCCGTGCTAAATAGTCCATGACATCCGGTAGAAGTCGAGTAGTAGGAATCTACTCACGAGCTATAGTTCGGGATCACACGGGTATGGTTGAATAAGCAAACTAAAGTTTATATTTCCAAAGATGAGACCCGGCAGAGGAGTTAGGCACCGACAAGATGAGGTCTTGTTCGAGTAGCTCTGCCTGTGTCGTTTAAGGACCGTTCTCGTGTGTGGCCCCGCTGAGCAAGTATTGAGTTGTGTACCGGATTCTTACTGGTATATGGGACGCAGGAAGCCGATGTACCAAGTTAACTGGATTGTAGAGGCATACCACATCGTCTTGTTAGACCTATGAGCCCGAGACAGAGCAATCTGTTCTACAGTCAGGTGTCCTGCGAAAGGTTGCCACATACGACGTAATGAAGGACGCCAGATTTGGGTCTTCAGAGGCGGGCATATGTGTCGAGTAAGCTGGGCAGTGTTTGGTTCGAATCACCGTCCCTCGTGGATATGAGTACCGCTTGCTCACTGTGTTGTGACATAGTAATCAAGTTGTGTGATAACAGTTTGCAAGTTTTATATGCTGCTATGATAATTGGAATTGCATGAAAACCATGTATGAAGTAGCGATAGAGCAAAATGAAGTTATTTTTCTACCTTGGGACAAGAAACATTGGAATGAAGTGTTTCTTGTTTGATTGTGTAAAGGTCCTAAAATATGAATACAAAGAAACTCTTGCTTCTACAAAGTTGGTTTCATATGTATGAAAAATGGGACTTGTTAAAACTTTTCCCACATGTGATAACACACACGAGAGTTTTCTTCACACAAGTTCAAATATTTGTTTGAAGACTTGGAACCCAAGAGGGATCTCAAACCAAGTTGGGAGGTTCCCATAAGTATTAGAAAGCCAAAGACAGATTTTGAGAACAAATTGTTCCACTCAAAAATTCAAATGAGAGTAACACGATGGTTTTCAAACTGTTGTATTAAAAATCTCATTTGCAGCAGCCAAATCAAAGATCAGAGTTCATATTTAAATTCCTTAGGTCCTAATTAGGGGGTAGGCAAAGTCTCATGAATTTTTGAAGATATTTGCTATCCATTTTCCAAATGGACTTAAATTTGCAATGAATTCAAATATACATTTGAATTTGGATGAAACTTGTCCAAATATCCACACACACATTTCAGATTTGAATTTCCACCATTTGATACCCAGCATTTGCCAAAGTGAGGAGATATTTGTGAGGAAATTTTTGGGGGGATAAGTTGGAAGGTGGGGCCTACTTGTCATATGCCCAAATATCTTCACCTAGGCAACCCAGTCTCTGTTTTGCTACTGGAGTCAGCCGAGGCCGGTGTTTCCCACTCAAACGCCGAAGGCTCTCCCGGGCGACACCGAGTGGCCTGATCCACCTCCCAATGTTCCACCTCCTGCTTCAATTCACGCCGGCCTGTTCCTTATACCCGAGCGCACCGAAGCAAGTTACCTTCTCCACTCGCTCGCGCCTCTGGGGCGGTCTCCTCGCAAAGAACAGAAAACCGCAGCTCACTGCCGCACGCTGCGTTTTCCCGATCGCCAGCCCCAACCGAGCCTCGGGTGCTCGCGCCAGCACCATAGAAAAGCAGCGTACGTGCATGCTCTACCATGCTAGCCCCACAACGCTGAAGCTTCTAGCCCGTGGCGCGCGCAAATTAGCAACTGGTGCCAAGGAACAGAGCCCACCGGCGGGAAACCGAAGTCGGTCTCCGTGGACAGCACGCCATGGCCGTCTTCACCACCCCTCCTCTACATGGAAAAGGTGCGCCATACTCCCTAGATCGTGTACCTGCAACCCGCATAGCAAACGGTCAACTGAGTGGGGAGAATTTCTAAAGTTCCCGAAACATGGTGCATACGGGTAGGGGTCGGTCTACCCCAAAATTCTAGCGGCACAGTGCACCCAAGCTCGGGCGAGCTTGCACACAGCTTCTACACCTCTTAGCGGTCAACCTCGAAGAAGAACCGAGAGAAAACATCTAGGATCGACCGAGTTATCGCTATTTTTTGCGCCGCCATGAAGAAATCCTCTCGGGTCACCGTGGAGCTCTATGTTGCCGGCCTTTTCACGAGGTCTGGCGCCCATTTTCAACATCCTCAAGCTGCCACGGTACTCTCCGAGCAATTCCCGACCGTTTTGATACGGTGTAGACAGTTTCCGACCTCACTGGAACCCTAGCGGCCACTGCCGCCGCCGCGCATCACTTTCCGGCGATCTACGGCCGCCGGCGACACCCTAAATGAGTTCAGCGCCACGAATTAAGGGGGGCGGCGAGTTTGAGGTCGGGAAACGGCCGGGAAGGCTGTTCCGGCGATGCTCGCCAGAGGGCGCCGCCGCGGTCGCTGTTTGGCGCGAGGAAGAAGAAGATCTGCCGGGTGGGACCCACTAGCAGGCGTTTAAACATTTTAGAAATTTCAGTTTCCAGTTTAAACTTTGGAGAGCCCTAACTTTGTGTAGGATTGTCCAAAAATTGTGAAACAAAATTTGTTGGGTTCCTCTCAGAGATTACTATCAAGGGGTACAGCCCAATATTTATGAAAATCCAGGGTTTTGGCTCATTAATTCATATAAGGAAAATCTTGTAGGAATTTTTCCAGGAGTTCTATGTATTGGAAAATTCCGAAATTTGGGCAGGAAATTATTCCAAAAATAATTGAACTCCAGTAAAATTTTCAGAAGCATTGGACATCATTTGCTTGGCCAAATGTGGTGTTAATTCCTTATGTCTCTGAAAATTGGAAAATAGAACAGAGTTCAATTTCAGAATTTTTTCCCCAAACTTTAGAACCTCATAACTTTTGCTAGGAAGCTCCAAATTTAGTGATTCAAATTGAGTTGTATTCAGGTTGGAAAACTCTATCCAAATATGCAGCCCAATTTGTATGAAACTCATTAATTAGTTCTGGAAAATTCTTTAAATCTTTTCAGAAAAATAATTTTAGAAGGAGTTTGGTTAGTCCAAAAATCCTCAAATTTTGCCAGAATATTTTTTAGGATTTTAGTAAACTCCTGTAAACGTTTCAGCTCATTTGACGTTGATTTGATTAGGGGAATTCAGATTTGAAGTTACTGTGTTCAAATGAGTACAGAAACAATTTAAGAAAATTTCCAAAACATGGAAATTCATTTCTAGGAACTTCTTAGCTCCAAAAATTCTAGGAACATTCATGCATGCTACCTTAGGTATGTTTGAAAGTTTAGTTCACTTGAATTTGCATGAAGGTGCAAGTTCATTCATAATTAATTTCCTTTTTCCTAAATGCTTAGGGAATTGTTCTGAGTGATCTACTCATTGAAAATTTCTAAATTTTGGTCCAGATTAATTTCTTGTGACAAGGAACTCACCAGAAAATTTTCAGCTCCATTGGAGCTCTGGATCACCACTGTGCTGTTCAACCTATTTAGATGAATATCACACAAGGGGTGAACAACACATCTCACTTGATCATAGTGCTTAATCCTAAACCCAGACCACTAGCACCAGTGTCATTTTAAATTCTTAAACAGAGTTCCAGTTTTTAAACTTGTCATTAGAATTTGTTAGCAAAATCTTTTCAATTAAAACCATATGCATATTCATTACATGTAGCATCTACGTGGTGGACTTGAAGTCATCGGAGTGGAGATCAAGGAAGGAGGACAGCACTTGATCAAGCCAAGTGATCTTCACTAACTGAATCTTCATATATATAAGTCCCCTGCAAAACAAAGGCAAGCCCAGGTTTGCATCAAAACTTACAAGTTTTTATTTGTATTCACTTTATATCGTCTAGCATTTTGTTTATTGCATTAAGTCTAGGTGGTATGACACTCCAAATGCATGACCCAGAAAACCCTGGAGTACAATGTAGAGTAGGTTATCAATTGATTATAACTGCTGATCTTAAGTCAACAAAAGTGGATTAAAATAAGCAAAACTCGAGTGGGCAGTTTCCTACTCGTGAACTGGGAATTAAGGGGGATCAATGGGAAGAGTTGGGAATTGATCCTCATAGTTGGGAATGGAGACCGGACAGTGGATGGAAGGATCAAAGATGTGGTCCTGTGAACCTAGTCTATGTCTGAGTCGATTAAGGCTCGTTCTCGTGTGCGGCCCGTTGGACAAGTTGGAGTTGTGTACCGGATGCATACTGGCTTTATGGGACCCAGGAAACCGATGTAACATGTTAACCTGGGTGTCGAGGCATACCTCACCGTCTGATGCCGATGCTGAAAGGATAGAGAAGTCGGCTCTACGAGGGTTTGCCGTAGAGAGACTTAATTCCAGTCGGTGGGAGCGGTTCGACATTTGGGTGTCGTGTTAAAGGTTGCCACGTACGACATCAGTGATGGTTGCTGTGTGCAACGTCGAGTACGGGCGTACGTGTCGTGTCAGCCGGGTGTTTTTGATTGCAATCACCGTCGCTCGCGGAATGGACCGAGCATACTTGTTCTCTGCGTCGTGATGTAGTAATAAATTGGGAAAAGTTAATAATGCTTTGGGAGTAATCCTCATAATGGAGATGAGGAATGATCAACACTTACAGTAAATTTATTTTCCACCTTGGGCTAGTAGCGTCGAGGCAAAGCGTTTCTTGTTTGATTGTGGAGTCTCGACGTTGATGGCGCAAGGTCTGTATGAGTCTAGGTTAGCTCACTAAAGTTACTTTCACCTCGGGCAAGTGACATCGAGATGAAGTGTTTCTTGTTTGACGGTGGAGTCTCGATGTGAATTGCATGAGGACTATAAAAGTTGCTTAAAACTTGAAGTAAGGATTCTCCTTTAGCTCAAGTTCATCCTTTGTGCAAACTGCTATATTCAGCCCTCTATTTTCAGCATGTAGAGTTTCATGACTAGGGTGACAGTTAAGTCTTGCTGAGCTTCGTGCTCACAGATACTGCATGAGTTGTTTTGTAGGTAATAACTGTACGCTGATATGTACGGGTGTCGGATGAGACTCGGAGCTCTCCGAGTGGTGAACTCATGACAACCCCTGCCGCTGCTATTGTGATAGTGTTGCTAGCGAGAAGGATCCGTGGGCTGGACACCTTCTCTGTTGCTTAGCATAGGTATGAGACGTGAGTTGTAATAGTCTTCCGCTGTAGATTATTTTGAGAAGTATTTATAAAATTTACATTTTGTGTGCTGTTGGGTGCCGCACCGCACGGCACCACCCAATGCGATTCCCGGGCCAGCGGCACGGCCCCGTGATCGGGACCGGGCCCTCACAGCGTGGTATCAGAGCCGTATTGGTAATAGCGCACGGAATAAGGATCGTATTACAAAAAAAACTTAGGATACGGCGAGGAAACGGTATTAGGCCCACATAAGGACTATAGTAGTATAGTTACTTAAAGTGGCAGGACTAACATACTTGTTATAATTCTGAATTTTGATTATATAACGATGCACCTACGCTCATGTAAGCATGGTAAGGAACGCCATTGAAAGCGGTTCAATTTCGGTTAGCTCCCCTGACGAGGAAAGTGGTTCAGGGATAGGTCTCACAGCTTGGTGTGAGACGTTAATATGAAACTCTTGGACTCTTCATGTTTCTGAGTTCATATGAAACGCTGATCCCTAGCGTGCATTAGGCAAGTAAGTGGAGACCCCATCGTGTAGTTAGTAACGCGATAGTGTGGTCTTCTAGAAATAGCCCAGGAGGACATATGAAGCGCTTGCCATCGGCGTGCCCTGCAGGGCAGTAGGTGGTATCCGTTGGGTTGATAACATTCCCAACCGTGACGACCTGTTCGCGCTCTACGCGGGTTCCCCGTCGTGTGGTGTTAAAACACGATCACGTACCTTGAGACGTGGCTTAACTCAAGGACGGCCGTATGGCAATGATACGGGCGTTTGTATTTACTTTAAAATATGGAACTGCCTGAAGTGAAAACAACCTTTGGGTGCACCACTATTGAGTGATCTTCTGCAGGTACTAACCACGTACGTATCCCGTGTAGTACACGTGTGCGAGAGACCGTTTAGTGCCACAATTGCAACGTATATGCCGGTATAAACCGGTTAGGATTTTCTTTTGGTGAGGCTACGTAGTACCGACTTTGTTCTTACGGTGCTTCGACACCATACTACACTTAATAACCTCTTCCCTATGAAGAAATGTTTTATGAGCTAACTTTCAACTAAAAATAGAAGTTTGGAACAAATATTAGTTACTGAACTCTTATTTTGATCTAAGATTCAAATGAGAGAAGGTTTAGGTTGTAAAGATTTCAAAAACAGAGTGCTCTGTTTCTGGCAGGAATTCTTGCTGGACTTTAACAGAGCATAACTCTGAGTAGATTGAACCAATTGGGGTGTATGATACAGTTATGGAAAGATTTTCAAGTGCTCTACAACTTTCTTGTAGACCTCCCAAGCAAAATCACATCTTAAATCGGTGAAAAGTCCAGTTGAAGGCAAACTGTCCAGAACCAGGGCAGCAGAAAAACCTCTCTGGACCTTTCTGTTTTTAAGCCATAGCTTTCTGTAGAAAAAATCCCTAAGGAGCCTGTCATACACCGATGGAAAGGTTATGAGATATGAAACATTGTTGTAGTTCAAAGTTGGTTCAGATTCTTATTGTATTTGCATATACAACTGTGATAAAGTCAGCCACATACAAAGGAGATGCTGGCAAATTTTATCCATAAATTCTGTCAAATTTGAGCAATCATAACTTTTGAGTCAAAAGTGATATGGAGGCATTTGAATACTCGTTGGAAAGATATTGAAGTTAATTTTACCTTGGTATGCAACTTGAGTTGTGAAAATGCTTCTAAACGGATCAAAATCTGGGTTAGGACAGAAGAGTCTGTTCTGCACAGCAAAGAGAACGGTTGAAGAAGCAACTAAGGGAAACCATGATCAAATGTGTTATACAACCAAGCTCATGACCTTGGGGTTGCTCTGTGCTGTGTAGTAGGAAGAAGGACGAAACACTATGGCTTAGTGTTAATTTCATCCGCTTAACATTGTGACAATCAAGGACAAATACCCGTTACCACAGATCGACATATTGTTTGATCAGTTGGTCAAAGCAAGGATCTTTTCCAAGATGGACTTATGGTCAGGGTACCATCAGATTGAGATAAGGGCTGAGGCTATTCTAAAGATAGTTTTTCGATGGGGTATGGAGTTTATGAGTACCTGTCATATTCCTTGGCCTCCCCAATGCTCCAGCTCAGTTCATGTACTAGATGAACTCGGTATTCATGCCGGAGCTGGATAAGTTTGTCGTGTTCTTCATCGATGACCTACTGGTTATTCCAAGTCGGATGAAGAACACGAGAAGTACCTTCGTATAGTCTTGCAACGGCTGCAGGATCACAAGCTATACGTGAGATTCAGCAAGTGCGAAATTCTAGATATCACAGTACTTTGTCTCGGGCATATCATCTCAGCGAAGGGCATCGCTGTGAGCCCGAGTAATATCGCACAAGTGCTGCATTGGAAGTCCCCGCGGTCTATTAACGAGGTATGGAAAATTCCTCGGACTCGCGGGATATTATCGGAGGTTCATTTGGAACTTCTCGAAGATTGCCAAGCCTATGACATAGCTGCTGAAGAAGGCTACCAAATAAGTTTGGAGTCCAGCATGTAAAGCAGCGTTCAAGGCATTAGTGAAGCACCTAACATCAGCACCAGTTTTGGCGCAGCCAAACACAACAAGACCGTTCGCTGTGTACTGCGATGCATCCGGCTTGGGATAGGATGTGTGCTTATGTAAGACCGAAGTGTGGTCGTGTATGGATCACGGCAACTCAGGAATCATGAGCAACACTATCCGACTCATGACTTAGGACTCACTGCCGTGGTACTTGGACTCAAAATGGGGAGGCACTACCTACTCGGTAACCTCGTGCATTCATATATCGATCACAACAGCCTCAAGTACATATTCACTCAGAAGGAGGGGAACATGAGGCAGCAAAGATAGTTGGAGTCGATAAAGGATTACGAAATAGAGATCTATTATCATCCCCGGCAAGGTTAACGTGGGCGAATGCGCTGAGTCGCAAGTCACATGTTCATAATCCAACCATCACCCCGTTGGAAGAGAGTGAGCCACCATTACGTATGGTTCACCCTAGAGCTCTCTACAATTTAGCTTTTATCCCCATCATCCGTGAAAAAGGGTGGCAGCCCAGAAACATGATAAGGGCATGTCACATTTGCGGAGAGGTATAGACAGTGGGGAACTGAAATATTTCCGGAAAGACGGAGATGGCGTCCTGTGATTAAGGACAGAATCGTCGTACCCCGTAAACCGGAGTTGAGGAAGAAAAATTTTGACGAGGCTCACTTGTCAAGTTTCTTTTCATCTCGATTCATCGGTCCATTCCAGGTTATGGAAAAATATAGATCAGTTGCACACCGGCTGGAATTACCAGCGATATTCACCGGTGTGTACGACATCTTCCACATTTCTCAGCTGAGGAAGGGCCTCAAGTGTTTAACCACCATTCAGCTGGAAAATACCGGGGAACTGAAACCAGATCTCACACCTCAGGAGGGACTGGTTCAGATCATCGACATAATGGACCGAACCACACGCGACCATACGTTGTGGTTCTATAAAGATTTAGGGAGTGGTTACTCCAAGGTTGAAGCGACATGGAAAGCGAAGGATTTTCTTCGCACCAATTATCCTAACTTTTACGCCGCACAACCTATAATTTTTCACCATCCTCCTTCTCATTTTTACCTTGTAATCTCAGGACGAGATTCTTTTAAGGGGGGGAGGATTGTAAAGGTCCCAAAATATGAATACAAATGTAGGATCGAACGTGTAAAGCTACCAGAGGGGGGTGAATGGTAAATAAAAACTTTTCAGCGGAAGCAACAAAACACCCCTCAGTAGAAAACCGATCTGTTAAAGAAACCGTGTGTGCGACTAATCTAAATGTGTTCAACTGTGACAGAACTAGTATAGATTGTAGAGAATCAAGTCACGAAGGCGTCACAACAAGAATCATAAAAATCCGTTGAGAGAAACTCAAGTTACGATCGAAAGATCGAACAAAGGTCAATCTGTTCTACGTGAGAAAAACAGTTCTGGAATACGGCAAAGAAACTCGTGTAGATTAGAAACCAAACATTCAATGACCGTGAAATTTTCACAGATTATACATAATCAAGTTGTGAAGACAACTCAAAAAGAATCACATCAATTGGATCTGTAAAACTCGAGTTATGATAAAACCACCGAAGCAAGGTAGTGCTGAACAGAAACTCGACGAAAAAAACTTGTCTGAAACAAGTCGGACGAACAAGGCACAAAAGTTCCTTTAGAATACGTATTTTATTTATCAAAAAACATAGGAACAGCCCCAAAGTCGTGTATCACGAGCTCTGGCCTCCCTTACTTATATAACCAGCCCGAAGGCCAACTCAACTCAAACTAGAACTCCTACTCCTACTTGGATTCAAACTGTAACTTTCCAATATTGCTTAGGACTCTTCTATACGCAGATAGAAGCAATCTTAAGACTTCCAAACACCTTAGGAACGTCCCAAACATTCCTAAAATAATTCAACTTCATGTACCACACGAAATCCTATCATAACCAACTCAAAACTTTCCATATTTGAGTCAAACACGACTCAGCCGCAGCCTGAGTCCATAACCTAGTCGGTTGGACCTTTCCGACCAATTCTTCACGTCCACATCTCTTCATCATTCCTTGGAACCAAGCAGCCACGTCCATGCACTCCTTGCACACGTGCAAACATCTTCCAATGACGTCCAAGATACCTTCATATGCATTGTTCTTGATTCAAACATACTGCGCAACCTCCCGATCAACTCAACCACAATTCCTCCCGAACTTGGTTGTTGAACCTCATCTTCTCCCTAAGACTAGTTCAATGGATCCCGTCACCAGCCATGTCTTGAACTCAAGCAACACCTGCACATGAATAAACAACCAATACTTCCGAGCACAAGTTCTCGACTTGACTCTCGTTAGTTCCGAAACTACAACATCTTACGTGAGCACCTCACATAAGCATGTTGTAAACCATAGCAAAATGATATCAGCCATAACCACCAAAACACTCCAAAAACTTAGTAAAATAATACTAAGCAAACTTTCCATAAGATTAAAGCAAGTTCGAAACATTGCAAGTTAAAAGCAGAACCATTGCAATCAAGCTCCGAACCTTACCAAAGCTAACCGGACCTTGAACCGGAGCTTACCAAAGCTAGTCGGACCTAGTGCCGGAGCTTACTAAAGCTTAGTCGGACCTAGCACGGAACTTACCAAAGCTAGTCGGACCTAGCACCGGAGCTAGCAAAAACAAGTCGGACCTAGCCAAAATAAGTCAGACCTAGACAAAGCAAGTCGGACCTTACGTCGGACCTTGCCGGAGTTACCTAAAACAAGTCGGACCTATCGTCGGACCTTGCAGGAGCTCGGACCTAGAGTCGGACCTTGTTAAAAAGGTGTTTTGGTAGTATTCAAAACTTTTATCGTCAAAGCCAATGTATTCAGCACACATAGGTCTCACAATCTCCCCCTTGATGAATGCATTGGCAACACCACTTAAAATCCGAATATTGGCTTATTCACATGAAAAGTTTTGAAAACAATTTCTTCCCCTTTGTAAATCAGAAATAAAATGAGAAGAAAAACAAAAATACCAAAAATTCTCCCCCTGAGAAGAATCGTGCGAAAACACTTGTGAATGTGTGCAATGTGTGATCAATTTCTCCCCCTTTGACAATGTATTCAGCAAGGTACAAAAGAGAAAATTTAATTTGTTATGAGCACATTATAACTTATACATATAAAACAAAGCTCATCCAAATCATACTATCAAGTAACTTACACTATCACATCAATGAGATACATAAAGTAGTGTAAGCCATGCTAGAGATCAAGTGTAATTTTCAATTTAAGCAAGTCATGGTCTCACAAACTTAACTATTTCAAGACCTGAAAGAATGACACTTGTTGCTGCATTTTATTTATTATTTAAAGCACAAATTTTGATCTTATGACATTTGCAAGAGATTATATGAAGCATCAGCCTTATTCTAACAAACCAAGCCAAGCCTATGTCATTTGACTTTCAGAAGCTTAAGGACATGGTTTTAGTCATACACAACTCTTTTCAAGTTCATATTTAAGTGCAATGATAAGCCATCTCAAAAGAAGAAGTGTGATGCATGCATATTCTCTTGATATTTTCTCATTTTTTATTTGAACATAAAAACTCAACATGTGATTTGATTACTTGATTAATTCTTTATGATTAAAAGCACTTGTGAGCATGCAACAAGTTCAAAACAGCAAGAAAGTTCAACCATGACCAGATTTAGTGTAAGTAATTATTCCAACTACTAGACATGGTAAAAACTACAAAATGTATAACACGAGTAATGTAGTAAGAACTTTCAGCATGAAAAAAGAATCACAAAGTCATATATGCATGAAATACTATGCTCATATTATTTTAATTTCAGATTCACACATAGAATTCCCAAGTTTCAAAATTGTCCCTCAATTTAAGCCATGAGGATGCATAACCCATATTTCACTACGAATGTAACAAAAACGAGTGAAATCCAAAGGTTTTGTAAAAATGTCAGCCAATCGTGTTTCGGTATCTACATGGTGAAGCACAATGTTCCCTTTTTCGACATTATCACGGAGAAAGTGATACCTAATGTCAATGTGCATAGTTCTCGAATGTTGCATGGGGTTTTTAGCAATGCAGATGGCACTAGTGTTATCACAAAACAGTGGAACACTATCTAGATCAACCCCAAGTCCTTAAGTGTTTGAACAATCCAAAGAATTTGTGAGCAAGCACTAGCAGCAGCTACATATTCAGATTCGGCTGTGGATTGTGCAACTGAACTTTGTTTTCTAGAGGACCAGACAACAAGTGAATTACCAAGAAAATGACAAGCACCAGAAGTACTTTTCCTATCAATCCTACAACCCCCAAAATCAGCATCGGAAAAAGCTTTCAGTGTAACGGTTGAGGAAGAAGGAAGAAAAATGCACAATTCTTGAGTTCCATGTAAGTACCTGAGAATCCTTTTGACGGCTTGACGATGTGAACCACGTGGGGAGGCTTGAAACCGTGCACAAAGACATACGATGAATTGTATGTCCGGTCTTGATGCCATGAGATACAAAAGTGATCCGATCATGCTTCTATATTCTTTTTGATCAACGGGATCACAATCTTCATCAAGTTCAAGTGTTGTTGCTTTTCCCATTGGTGTCCGAAGAGGCTTGCTTTTGTCCATGTTGAAGTGCCTTAGGAGATCTTTTTGTATACTTTGTTTGATGCACAAAGGTACCCTCCTTGGTTTGCTTGATTTGCAGCCCCAAAAAGTACGTGAGTTCTCCCATCATACTCATCTCAAATTCTGAACTCACCATAGCTGAAAACTTGGACACAAGATCATGAGAAGCACAACCAAAGATAATATCATCCACATACACTTGAACGAATAATGAGTCATTGCCATGCTTAAGCACAAAAAGTGTTTTATCAACCTTGCCCATGGTAAACCCCTTTTCAAGTAAGAATGTTTTTAACCTATGATACCATGCTCTAGGGGCTTGTTTGAGACCGTACAAGGCTTTGGACAGTTTGTGAACATGATTAGAAAAATTTGGATTTTGAAAACCAGGTGGTTGTTTGACATAAACCTCCTCATCTATGTAGCCATTAAGAAAAGCACTTTTAACATCCATTTGATATAGCTTAAAACCTTTAGATGCAGCAAAAGCTAACAAAATTCTTATGGCTTCTAATCTAGCAACAGGAGCAAAAGTTTCATCAAAATCTAGACCTTCAACTTGTGTGAAACCTTGAGCAACCAACCTAGCCTTATTCCTAACCACAACCCCATCCTCACTTTGTTTATTTCTAAACACCCATTTAGTTCCAATTAAAGTGTGACCTTGAGGTGGAGGTACAAGTTTCCGAACATTATTTCTTTAAAAGTTTTCTAACTCTTCTTGCATGGCAATAATCCAAGATTCATTAGTGAGTGTGTGTGATATATCTTTGGGTTCAAAAGAAGCAACAAAAGCAGAATGAGCATGAGAATTGGGGTTGAAAAACCTAGATCTTGTAACTCGTTCATGCAAGCTTCCAATAATTTGTTGTGGAGGATGACTTTTGAGAATCCGGAGGGGAGTGGACACTTCACAAGCTTCTTCTTCTTCATGTTCATTACAAATAGATGAGCTTGTGACGTGAGGAGGATCTGGACCAACAATGGTGGTCGTCGGTGCTGGCTGTGAATCAAGATCAGGAGCTGGAACAATGTCATTAGCTACTGAATTTTCGGGCAGCAGCACCACTTCTTCCTCTTCTTCAACGAAAATACTCTCCCCCTGCGGATATGGATCCGGACCTGCAATATTTGAACTAGTACCTGGGCTAGCTTCATCAAAAGAAACCTCACAAGTCTCCACAATTTTGTTAGTATCAAGTAAAAGCACACGGTAGCCTCTAGTATGAGATGGATAACCAAGAAACATGCCATCAACAGATCTAGCTTCAAATTTATCAAGATTACCATGTTTCTTAACAAAGAATTTGCAACCAAAGACCCTAAAGTGTGTGACACTAGGCCTATGTCCAAACCTGAGCTCATATGGTGTTTTACCTAGCTTAGCACGCAAGAAAACATGATTTGAGACATAACAAGCGGTTCAATTGCATCAGCCCAAAATTTCCTAGGAGTTTGATATTCATCAAGCATAGTACTAGCCATCTCAACTAATGTTCTGTTCTTTCTCTCTACAACACCGTTTTGTTGAGGTACATATGGTGAAGAAAATTGATGATCTATTGCATTTTCAGCACAAAAGTGATCAAACAATTGATTTTTAAATTCGGTTCCATTATCACTTCTAATTACTCTTAAAAATCCTGGGTGATCAATTGATAATCTAAGAAATAAAGTTCTAAAGTGACTAAAAGATTAATTCTTAGATGCCATAAAGTAAACCCAAGAGTATCTAGAATAGTCATTAACAATCACAAGAACATACCATTTACCTCCGAAGGATTGAACACGTGAAGGTCCTACGGTGTCAAGGTGTAAACGTTGACCCGTTTCAATTGTCATGGTCATTGTGAGAGGAGCATGTGAACCTGCAACCATCTTAGCATGTCTACATGAAGAGCACACAATTTCTTTGTCCCCTTTAAGCTTAGGCAGCCCAAGTATGCGATCAAGAGCACTAACACGCGTGAGATGATCAAAGCCTACGTGACCAAGTCTACGAAGCCATAAATATAAATCTTTGGAATCATTTGCAACTAGATATCTATGCTTAGAGGAAGACATATCAAAATCAGGTTTAAAAACTCTTCCAAACCGACACATGTTAAAAATAAGCTCACTATTTGAACCTACAACTTTGCAGCAGTTTTTATTGAAAATATTTCCAGATTTTCATCTAGTAATTGTGAAACAGAAAGCAAGTTGTATTTCAAATTTTTAAAAAGTGCCACATCCTTCAAAGTGTAGTGAACATTTACTCTAACCGAACCCTTAGCGTAGGAGTTGAAGAATTATCGGCAAAAGTAACATTCTCTACACGTGACACAAAAGAGAGGGAGGAGAACCATTCTTTGTTACCGGTCATGTGGCATGAGCAATCTGAATCCACAATCTAAATGTTCTCCTTCCTCAAGCGTGTAACCTACATAGAAGCACAATACGTCGATGACTCAATACTGGGGTTAGTTAAAAGGCATTTAGGAATCCAGTATTGAGTCATACGATGTCCAGCAGGAATAACATGCGAAAGCTGAGATAAAACAGCAAGTTTATGAGTCAAAGTTTGAGATTTTTTGTTCTTAACTACTGACCTATGAGGTGTTACTTGTGTAGCACGAAAATCAGTAGCCCCGGAGGCAAAAACGGAAGGTCCGGAGGCAAAAATTGAAGCTTCGGAGGCAAAAACTGAAGCTCTGGAGGTAAACTTTGAATATTTCTGACTCATAATAGCAGGTTGCATGTTCCTGACATTCGGTTTAGTATGTGCAGAAAATTTTGCATGAGAGTTATAAGATCTAGCTTGCATTCTTTCCTTTTTATGTTGTTTAGCTAGTCTATAACAAAAATCTATGACATGACCATCTCTACCACAATAGGTACAATAAAATTTAACTTTGTGTTCATGTCTAGATGAGCATGCAGTATGCTTATTTGAACCCGAATGTGACAACACTCCTACAGATTTAAAAAACACTTCTTTTTGTTTAGGAACTGTTTGAATCAGACTACTTCCTAATGATTTTACAATTTCAGGTTGATGTTCCTTAGCATGAGCATGTGAATCAAAACCTAAACCAGTTTTATAATTGTAAGACTTGGAAGAATTCAGCAGCAAGTTTAGGTTCTTATTCCCATTACAAAACCGATCTAATGTCCTATGCATGTTATCAAGTTTATTTGATAGATCAAGGCAATTTTCACATGAAGTTTTTCCTTTTAATTTGCAATTGGAACAATATTTAACTTCATGAGAACGTAAAGCATTGTTCAATATAGAAATTTCTTTCATAGCATCTTGTAGTTTCTTATCAAGATCATCGCAAGTAGAACAATGCAAATCAATTGTAGAACAACAAACATCTTTCAAGTTTTTATCATTAAGTGCAGCAAGCTTTTTATTCTTTTCGATTTCAAGTTCAAGTTTATCAAGTGTGGAGGTGTGTGCACTTCTTAGAGAGGACAATTGTTCATATATTAAATCACATGAGGAACAAGAATCATCACTAGGAATCAAGGATTTTAAACGACTAATTTCAGATTCTAGTGACTCAATTTTAACGGCATTGTCCCTAAGCTTTTTGTCCTTTTTCTTAACAATAATAGTGGCAAGAGAAATAGCATCACACATTTCTTCGCAAGTAGGACATACCTCTTCGTTGTCACTGTTGTGTTCTGCATCCTCCATACTTGATTTTTATTTTCCCACCATGAAGCACAAGTTTGCCAGATCATCTTCATCTTCATCACTTCCAATGTGTACATCACTCGAGCCAAGTTCTTGAAGTGCAGTGATGAAACTGTTTATCAGTTTGCGTCCTGTAAAACCCTTCTTTTTCTTGTTGGTGTTGTCAAAAGAGGACTTGACTTTATTCTGCTTTTCATCACGGTTAGAAGGACCTGAAAGGTTAGGGCAATCTGTACGAAAGTGTCCTGTATTACCACATTCAAAGCATCATTGAGGTCCGGAGCTTCCTCTCCTTCTAGTTCTCACATTTTGCAATGCTTTTGAGAACCTAGTAGAAAGAAGTACTAGCTCCTCCTCTGGAAACTCCTCAATTTGTTCCAGGGTTAGTGAAGACAGTGAAGCAAGTGTATTGCTAGATGATTGGCCGGAGCTAGGCATATCACGTTGTGAGACAAATGCAATAGTCTTATTTGGGTTCTTACATGATATAATGTCAATTTCATGAGTTTTTAGCTTAGAATAAAGCACATCTAATGTAAGAGTACCTATGACAGTGGATTCACGTATGGATGTTACTTTTATCTCCCAAACTGATATGTCTAATGCACTTAGTAATTGCCTAGCATTTTCAGCATCTGAAAAAATAATATTGACGCTACGCAAGTTGCTGAGAATTTTATTAAAGCTAGCAAAGAGGTCATCAATGGACTCACCGGGTTGCATCTCAAAGCGCATGTATTCTTTCTTGAACATATCCTGTCTTACCTCCTTGATCGTGTTGGATCCTTCATGGTAGTCACAAAGTGCTCTCCACACATCGTACACCGATCGGAGGTGTGCAACACGGTCGAAGTCGCTCTGAGTTAGTCCTTGTATGATCAAGTTCCGAGCCTTGTTGTTGTTGTCGACATCTCTCATGTTTGTAGCCGTGACTTGATCGTTTGAAGGCACATCGTAAGGCTTGTACACCTTTTCTCATATTGCGAAGTCTTGCGCCTGGATGAAAGCTTCCATGCGTGCCTTCCAAATCTGAAAATCAATACCACTAAACACACAAGGTTTGGCGGAGTATTTCTCCATGATGATTAGTCAAAACACGTGCAAATCACAAAAATTAGAGCAACCTGGCTCTGATACCAATTGTAGGATCGAAGTACAAGTGTAAAGCTACCAGAGGGGGGGTGAATGGTAAATAAAAACTTTTCAGCGGAAGCAACAAAACACCCCTTAGCATAAAACCGATCTGTTAAAGAAACCGGGTGTACGACTAATCTAAATGTGTTCAACTGTGACAAAACTAGTATAGATTGTAGAGAATCAAGTCACGAAGATGTCACAACAAGAATCATGAAAATCCGTTGAGAGAAACTCAAGTTACGATCGAAAGATCGAACAAAGGTCAATCTGTCCTACGCGAGAAAAACAGTTTTGGAATACTGCAAAGAAACTCGTGTAGATCAGAAACCACATATTCAATGAACGTGAAATTTCTACAGATGATATATAATCAAGTTGTGAAGACAACCCAAAAAGAATCGCATCAATTGGATCTGTAAAACTCGAGTTATGATAAAACCACCGAAGCAAGGTAGTGCTGAACAGAAACTCGACGAGAAAAACTTGTCTGAAACAAGTCGGACGAACAAGGCACAAAAGTTCCTTTAGAATACGAATTTTATTTATCAAAACACAGAGGAACAGCCCCAAAGTCGTGTACCACGAGCTCTGGCCTCCCTTGCTTATATAACCAGACTGAAGGCCAACTCAACTCAAACTAGTACTCCTACTCCTACTTGGATTCAAACTGTAACTTTCCAATACTGCTTAGGACTTTTCTATACGCAGATAGAAGCAATCTTAAGGCTTCCAAACACCTTAGGAACGTCCCAAACATTACTAAAACAACTCAACTTCATGTACCACACGAAATCCTATGATAACCAACTCAAAACATTCCATATTTGAGTCAAACACGACTCAGCCGCAGCCTGAGTCCATAACCTAGTCGGTTGGACCTTTACGACCAATTTCTTACGTCCAACCATGCAGCTACGTCCATGCACTCCTTGCACACGTGCAAACATCATCCAACGACGTCCAAGATACCTTCATATGCATTGTTCTTGATTCAAACATATTGTGCAATCTCCAGATCAACTCAACCACAATTCCTCCCGAACTTGGTTGTTGAACCTCATCTTCTCCCTAAGACTAGTTCAATGGATCCTGTCATCAGCCATGTCTTGAACTCAAGCAACACCTGCACATGAATAAACAACCAATACTTCCGAGCACAAGTCCTCGACTTGACTCTCGTTAGTTCCGAAACTACAACATCTTACATGAGCACCTCACATAAGCATGTTGTAAACCATAGCAAAATGATGTCAGCCATAACCACCAAAACACACCAGAAACTTAGTAAAATAATACTAAACAAACTTTCCATAAGAGTAAAGCAAGTTCGAAATATTGCAAGTTAAAAGCAGAACCATTGCAATCAAGCTCCGAACCTTACCAAAGTTAACCGGACCTTGAACCGGAACTTACCAAAGCTAGTCGGACCTAGCGCCGGAGCTTACTAAAACTTAGTCGGACCTAGCACCGGAGCTAGCAAAAACAAGTCGGACCTAGCCAAAATAAGTCATACCTATACAAAGCATGTTGGGCCTTACGTCGGACCTTACCGGAGCTACCCAAAACAAGTCGGACCTATCGTCGGACCTTGCAGGAGCTCGGACCTAGAGTCGGACCTTGTTAAAAAGGTGTTTTGGTAGTATTGAAAACTTTTATCGTCAAAGCCAATGTATTCAGCACACATAGGTCTCACAACAAAGAAACTCTTGCTTGTACAAAGTTGGTTTCATATGTATGAAAAATGGGACTTGTTAAAACTTTTCCCACGTGTGATAACACACATGAGAGTTTTCTTCACACAAGTTCAAATATTTGTTGAAGACTTGGAACCCAAGAGGGATCTAAAACCAAATTGGGAGGTTCCCATAAGTATGATAAAGCCAAAGTCAGATTTTGAGAACAAATTGTTCCACTCAAAAATTCAAATGAGAGTAGCACGATGGTTTTCACACTGTTGTATTAAAAATCTCATTTGCAGCAGCCTTAGGTTCAAATTAGGGGGTAGGCAAAGTCTCATGAATATTTGAAGATATTTGCTATCCATTTTCCAAATGGACTTAAATTTGCAATGAATTCAAATATACATTTGAATTTGGATGAAACTTGTCCAAATATCCACACACATTTCAGATTTGAATTTCCGCCATTTGATACCCAGCATTTGCCAAAGTGAGGAGATATTTGTGATGAAATTTTTGGGGGATAAGTTGGAAGGTGGGGCCCACTTGTCATATGCCCAAATATCTTCACCTAGGCAACCCAGTCTCTGTTTTGCTACTGGAGTCAGCCGAGGCTGGTGTTTCCCACTCAAACGCCGAAGGCTCTCCCAGGCGACACCGAGCGGCTTGATCCACATCCCAATGTTCCACCTCCTGCTTCAATTCGCACCGGCCTGATCCTTATACCCGAGCGCACCGAAGCAAGTTACCTTCTCCACTCGCTCGCGCCTCTCAGGCGGTCTCCTCGCGAAGAACAGAAAACCGCAGCTCACTGCCGCACGCTACGTTTTCCTGATCGCCAGCACCAACCGAGCCTCGGGTGCTCGCGCCGGCAGCACAGAAAAGCAGCGCCCGTGCATGCTCTACCATGCTAGCCCCACAACGCTGAAGCTTCTAGCCCGTGGCGCACAAATTAGCAACTGGTGCCAAGGAACAGAGCCCACCGGCGGGAAAACGAAGTCGGTCTCCGTGGACAGCATGCCACGGCCGTCTTCACCACCCCTTCTCTACATGGAAAAGGTGCGCCATACTCCCTAGATCGTGTACCTGCAACCCGCATAGCAAACGGTCAAATGAGTGTGGAGAATTTCCAAAGTTCCTGAAACATGGTGCATACGGGTAGGGGTCGGTCTACCCCAAAATTCTAGCGGCACAGTCCACCCAAGCTCGGGCGAGCTTGCACACAGCTTCTACACCTCTTAGCGGTCAATCTCGAAGAAGAACCGAGCGAAAACATCTAGGATTGACCGAGTTATAGCCATTTTTTGTGCCGCCATGAAGAAATCGTCTCGGGTCACCGTGGAGCTCTATGTTGCCGGTATTTTCACGAGGTCTGGCGCCCATTTTCAACATCCTCAAGCTGCCACGGTACTCTCCGAGCAATTCCCGACCATTTTGATGCGGTGTAGACGGTTTCCGACCTCACCGGAACCCTAGCGGCCACTGCGGCCGCCGCGCACCACTTTCTGGCGATCTACGGCCGCCGGCGACACCCTAAATGAGTTCAGCGCCACGACTTAAGGGGGGCGGCGAGTTTGAGGTCCGGAAACGGCCGGGAAGGCTGTTACGGTGACGCTCGCAGGAGGGCGCCGCCGCGGTTGCTGTTTGGCGCGAGGAAGAAGAAGATCTGCCAGGTGGGACCCACTAGCAGGCGTTTAAACATTTTAGAAATTTCAGTTTCCAGTTTAAACTTTGGAGAGCCCTAACTTTGTGTAGGATTGTCCAAAAATTGTGAAACAAAATTTTTTGGGTTCCTCTCAGAGAGTACTATCCAGGGTACAGCCCAATATTTATGAAAATCCCTGGTTTTGGCTCATTAATTCATATAAATAAAATCTGGTAGGAATTTTTCCTGGAGTTCTGTGTATTGGAAAATTCCCAAATTTGGGCAGGAGATTCTTCCAAAAATACTTGAACTCCAGTAAATTTTTTAAAAGCATTGGACCGCATTTGCTTGGCCAAATGTGGTGTTAATTCCTTATGTCTCTGAAAATTGGAAAATAGAACAGAGTTCAATTTCAGAATTTTTCCCCAAACTTTAGAACCTCATAACTTTTGCTAGGAAGCTCCAAATTTAGTGATTCAAATTGGTTTGGATTCAGGTTGGAAAACTCTATACATATATGCAGCCCAATTGGTATGAAACTCATTAATTAGATCTCGAAAATTCTTTAACATTTTTCAGAAAACGAATTTTAGAAGGAGTTTGGTTAGTCCAAAAATACTCAAATTTTACCAGAATATTCTTTAGGATGTTAGTAAACGTCTGTAAAAGTTTCAGCTCATTTTAAGTTGATTTGATTAGGAGCATTCAGATTTGAAGTAACTGTGTTCAAATGAGTACAGAAACAATTTCAGAAAATTTCTAAAACATGGAAATTCATTTCTAGGAAATTCTTAGCTCCAAAAATCCTATGAAAATTCATGCATGCTCCCTGAGCTATGTTTGAAAGTTTAGTTTACTTAGATTTGCATGAAGGTGCATGTTTATTCAGAATTAATTTCCTTTTTCCTAAATGCTTAGGGAATTGTTCTGAGTGATCTACTCATTGAAAATTTCTAAATTTTGGTCCAGACTAATTTATTGTGACAAGGAACTCACCTGAAAATTTTTAGCTCCATTGGATCTCTGGATCACCACTGTGCTGTTCATCCTATTTAGATGAATATCACACAAGGGGTGAACAACACATCTCACTTGATCATAGTGCTTAACACCAAAACCAAACCACTAGCACCAGTGTAATTTAAAATTATTAAACAGAGTTCCAGTTTTTATACTTGTCATTAGAATTTGTTAGCAAAATCTTTTCAATTAAAACCATATGCATATTCATTAGGTGTAGCATCTACGTGAAGGACTTGAAGTCATCGGACTGGAGATCAAGGAAGGAGGACAGCACTTGATCAAGCCAAGTGATCTTCACTAACTGAATCTTCATATATATAAGTCCCCTGCAAAACAAAGGCAAGCTCCGGTCTGCATGAAAACTTACAAGTTTTTATTTGTATTCACTTTATATTGTCTAGCATCTTGTTTATTGCATTAAGTCTAGGTGGTATTACACTCCAAATGCATGACCCAGAAAACCCTGGAGTACATTGTAGAGTAGGTTATCAATTGATTATAACTGCAGATCTTAAGTCAACAAAAGTGGATTAAAAGAAGTAAAACTCGAGTGGGCAGTTTCCTACTCGTGAACCGGGAATTAAGGGGGATCAATCGGAAGAGTTGGGAATTGATCCTCATAGATGGGAATAGAGACCGGGCAGTGGATGGAAGGATCAAGGACATGGTCCTGTGAACCTAGTCTATGTCTGAGTCGATTAAGGCCCGTTCTCGTGTTCGGACCATTGGACAAGTTGGAGTTGTGTACCGGATGCATACTGGCTATATGGGACCCAGGAAACCGATGTAACATGTTAACCTGGGTGTCGAGGCATACCTCACCGTCTGATACCGATGCTGAAAGGATAGAGAAGTCGACTCTACGAGGGTTTGCCGTAGAGAGACTTAATCTCAGTCTGTGGGACCGGTTTGACATTTGGGTGTCGTGTGAAAGGTTGCCACGTACGACGTCAGTGATGGTTGATGTGTGCAACGTCGAGTACGGGCGTACGTGTCGTGTCAGCCAGGTGTTTTTTATTGCAATCACCATCACTCGCGGAACGGACCGAGCATTCTTGTTGTCTGCATCGTGACGTAGTAATAAACTGGGAAAAGTTAATAATGCTTCGAGAGTAATCCTCATAATGGAGATGAGGAATGATCAACACTTACACTAAATTTATTTTCCGCCTTGGGCTAGTAGCGTCGAGGCAAATCGTTTCTTGTTTGATTGTGGAGTCTCGACGTTGATGGAGCAAGGACTGTATGAATCTAGGTTAGCTCACTAAAGTTACTTTCACCTCGGGCAAGTGACATCGAGATGAAGTGTTTCTTGTTTGATTATGGAGTCTCGATGTGAATTGCGTGAGGACTATAAAAGTTGCTTAAAACATGAATTAAGGATTCTCCTTTAGCTCAAGTTCATCCTTTGTGCAAACTGCTATATTCAGCCCTTTATTTTCAGCATGTAGAGTTTCATGACTAGAGTGACGGTTAAGTCTTGCTGAGCTTCGTGCTCACAGATACTGCATGAGTTGTTTTGCAGGTAATAACTGTACGCTGATATGTACGGGTGTCGAAAGAGACTCGGAGCTTCCGAGTGGTGAACTCATGACAACCCCTGCCGCTGCTATTGTGATTGTGTTGCTAGTGAGAAGGGTCTGCGGGCTGGACACCTTCTCTGTTGCTTAGCATAGGTATGAGACGTGAGTTGTAATAGTCTTCCGCTGTAGATTTTCTTGAGAAGTATTTGTAAAATTTACACTTTGTAAGCTTCCGCTTGATTTATGTAATATGATGCTTTATTGTGTGTGCTGTTCGGTGCCGCATCGCACGGCACCACCCAATGCGATCCCCGGGCGAGCGGCACGGCCCCGTGATCGGGACCGGGCCCTCACAGATTGTGGATTTCCAATGTTGCTCGGCGCAAGGTCACTACTGTGATGGCTAAAATCTGAAAGTTAAGGATGAACGTGTAGGTGAGTTTTTATGCAACTTTCTTGTTTATTGTCTTAAGTTACTTTCATGTAGAGTTGCATGCCTTAGGAGAGATGGTTAAGTCTTGCTGAGCCTATGTGCTCACGCTTTCTATATGAGTGGTTTTGCAGGTTAAAATCGACGCTTATGAAAAAGGTTGTCCGGTGAAACTCGGAGACTTCCGAGTCATGTAACACATGGAGAACCCAGCCGCTGCAATGTCTTCGTGTTGCTAGCGAGAGGAGTCTGCAGGCTAGACCTCTTCTCGAGTGCTCATTTGTTATTCGACGTGAGCTGATTATAGTCTTTCGATGTAGCTATTTGATGTAAATTATTTACAAAGAACATCTGTAAGCTTCCGCTTTTGATTTATGTAATACATGTTTCCTTAAATGTGTGTTGTTGGGTGCCGCATAACACGGCACCACCCAATTGTGGCGGACCGGGATCCGCTCATCCAGGACCGCAGAGGGTGGTGCCGCACGATGCGACACCCGACAGCACACGTCATAAGAACACAATATATTACATGGGAAAAACAAACTGAACTGTACAAAAAGGTACAACTTCAGTTACAAACTAGTATTTATTTTACACAGCGGAAGTCTACTCTGTACAACTCACGCCCGCCTATCTAGCAAAAGTCGGTTGTCCAGCCCTAGGGCAACCAACACTGGCTGCACTCCTCAGCTCAGCGTGGCGTGTACGGCTCCCACTCAGCCGTGGTCCCCGATGGAGGGTAACCCTCGCCGGTGGACTCGTACTCCGAGTCCGTGGGTGGCTCCTCACCTGAAAAAACACTTAAGCAGCAACCGTGAGCATGAAGGCTCAGCAAGGCTTAACCGACTCATCTAAACATGAAACTCTACATGAGGTGTACAATGACATAGGATAGTAATATTGCAGCAAATGGACACGCCTACAAGTTCATCCTTAGTTCATCTTTTAGCAACAAGTTAACAGTTCCAGAAGCTGAAATTTAGTATGCAATATTTGGTGGCAAACATGTAGCAATACAATATTATATCATATCAGCAATATTGAATCATCATATTCATACATTAGCCTACGTCACGACTCAGTGACCAAGTGGTACTCTTCACCGCGAGGGACGGCAAATCGACTCAATATACACCTGCAGGGAAACCCAAAGAGCACGTCACGTACGCCCACCCGTGGAGCTGCACAGCATGCTCACTCGATGTCGTACGGGACAACCTTTCACCCAACAGCCCAAACGTCGAACCGGTCGCACCGAAACGAGCAGGAGGTTCCCTACACCGAGCATCTCTCTATGCCTGTTAGCAGATTCCCACCATGCTGCCCTCAGCCTACACCTATAAATCGGTGCGTTATGCCTCGGCGCCCGGAGGTTTAGGGTACATCGGTTAATCGGGGCCCATATATCCGATATGCCTTTGGTACGTTCAAACTTGATCAGCGTGGGCCGCACACGGATCGGTCCTCAATCGACACGGACAGGGCTGCGCACACAAGACTTCCTCTTGCTGCGCCCTAGCCCCTGCCAAGTCTCATTTTCATTACTAAGGTGATCTCACATCACTCGAACCAATCCCGTATGCCCTAAGCCTATCTCGCGAGTAGATTCCAACTACTCGACTTGTACCGAAGTCCTATGAATCATTATGCATAGCCTGTCTACTCGAGGTCTTAGACACTACCCTCACTCTTATGGAAAAGTTCTGGTCATGCAAGTGGGGTATTCATCCATCCTACACCTAATGCACATACACACTTCACTCTACGTATGTAAACAAAGTAAAACTTTATAAAAGGCTTAATGCAAATCAGGGCTTGCCTTGTTGCTGCTGGTCAGGGGTTAGTTCTTCGTTCGGAAGAAAAAAGTCCAGCACTTCCGGAGTCTCCTCACCTTCAGCGACTACACGTTAATAAAATACTACATGTTAATGAATATGCACATGAGTTTAGGGTAATACTTCTGCTATTAGTTCTAATAACCAGTTTCTAACAACTGGAACTCTGTTTAAGAATTTAAAGATGAACTGGGTGTTGGTGGTTTGGGCTTGGACCTAAGCACATGGTTAAGTGCTAAGTGGTTTTCCCCCTTTTCCATATTAATCCCTCAAGTGGTTCCACAGGATAGGGGTGATCCAGAGCTACAATGGAGCTGAGAATTTTTGTGTGAGTTACATGTCACAAGACAACTCTCTGGATCAAAATTTAGCACTTGTCATTGAGGGGTTTGTTCAGAATAATTCTTTTAGCAAATAAGCAAAGCAGAATTGATTCTGAGGTAACACCCCTGTTCATGCCCCACTTAGTGAACTACAATTTCAATTATAGCTCATAGAGTTTGTATGAATTTTCCTAGCATTTTTGGAGCTAATATTTGCCCAGAACTGAATTTCCAAGTTTTGGAAATTTCTGAAAATGTTTCTGTATTCAAATGAACACAGCACCTTCAAATTTGAATTGCTCTTAGCAAATCAACTCCAAATGGTCTGAAACTTTTACAGGGGTTCACTAACATCCTAAAGAACATTCTGGCAAACTTTGGGTATTTTTGGATGAACCCAACTCCCTCTAAAATTATTTTGCTGAAAAGTTTTAAAGAATTTTCCAGAATTACATAATAGGTTTCATACTAATTGGGTTTCATATTTGGATTGTACTCTGTTAGAGGAATCCAACAAAATTTGTTTAATAATTTTTAGACCCTCCTACCCCAAGTTGTGGCCCTCCAAAGTTTAAACTACAAACTGGAAATTCCAAATTGTTTAAATGTCTGCCAGTGGGTTCCACCCGGCAGGTCTTCCCCTTCCTCGCGCCAAACAGGGGCCCGCGGCGGCGCCCTCCGGTGAGCGTCACCGGAACCGTTTTCCCGGCCGTCTCCCGAACCCAAACTCGCCGCCCCGCCCTAACTCATGACGCTGAACTCAGCTCGGGGGTCACCGGCGGCCGTAGCTCACCGGAACAGGGTGCCCGGCGGTGACAGTGGCGGTTAGGGTTCCGCCGTGGTCAGGAATGCGTTACAACGCATCAAAATGATCGGAAAAGGGTCGGAGAGCACCGCGGAAGCTCGAGGGTGATGAAAATGGCCGCGAAACCCCATGAAAAGGTCGGCAACCTAGAGCTCCACGGTGACCCGAGCTATTATTCTATGGCGGCCCGAAAAACAACCAGAACCCGGCCATTTCTGGATCATATTCCTTGATTCTTGGTCGAGGAGGGCCGCTAGGAAGTGAGGAAGGTGTGTGCAGGCTCACCCGAGCTGGGTTGGACGGTGCAGCTAGAATTTCGGGGTAGACTGACCCCTACCCGGTTGCACTAGTTCTCGGGATTCTTAGGAATTTTCTGCGCTCGGTCTATCAATGGCTAGGAGGGTTGCAGCTACACGATCTGGAGATTAAGGCGCACCTTTTTCATGTAGAAGTCAGGCGGTGAAACTGGCCGTGGCGTGCTGTCCACGGGGGCTGTCCTCGGTTTCCCGCCGGGGTGCTCTGTTCCTCGGCGCCAGTTGCCGAATTTCACGCGCCACAGACTAGGAGCTTCGGGGTTGTGGGGCTGACGTGGTAGAGTATGCACGGGCGCTGCTTTTCGGTGCTTCTGGCACGAGCAACCGAGGCTCGGTTGGTGCCGGCGATCGGGAAAAGAGAGCGCGGCGGTGAGGTCCGGTTCTGTTCTTGGGTGGGAGAAACAGCGAGCGCGCGATCAACTGAGGAGGGCGATGTGCTGCGGTTGGCTCCCGGGGTAAAGATCAGGCCGAGGCAGCGGAGCTGGCAAGCTGGTCGCCAGCGCGCGAGGAGGGGGCGAGGTGGCTCCTCGGTTGGCTCGGTGTCGAGCGCTGCCGAGGCCCGGTAAACCGAGTTCGCCCGGTGTTGACTTAGGCCCGAAGTCTAGCTGACTGGTGCGCCCTCTTCTCCCCCCTAATCTTCTCTGTTGTGCAAATATCCCACCTACTCAGACTTGAAAAGGGAACTTAGCCACCAATTCAGAGGAAGAATTTGAATTCATCAACTTCAACCTGGTTTGGCCACATTCCCTTCATATTTGAATTTGAAAATTCAAACTCAGTTTGAATTGTTACGAATTCGGCTCCCGACAAGATGAAGTCCAATGGGACTGAAAATTGGTGGGGTTACTCAGGAAAATATTCTGAGTTTGAATATGAAGCTAACTTTTGAATTTGAGGGATGAAAGTTGCTGCAATTTGAATTTACATTCAAATTGGCCTCTTTTTCCAATACCTCCAAAAGTGCCTCAAAAAGTGTTGGATTTGCATGAAATTTGGCCTGAACCTTCCCAAGACTCTTTAAGTTCTAGGGGTGAGCTCAACCTCTCATGTTCATGTGTTCAAATCCCACTTTGTGAAAATGAAGGCTTTCCCCTCTAATCACTCTTTTGATGGCGGTTACTTGCTCTTCACAATATTTCCCTAGATATCCACAATAAAAACTGTGGTGTTGTGAGGTGAAGAAAAGTTTTTGCAAGTCCCTTTTCTTGGTCTTTTACATCCCTCCCCCCTTAAAAGAATCTCGTCCCGAGATTATAAAAGAAGAGACAGCGATGTAATAGGGACTTACCCGTGTTGAGATGCCATGAACTCCGGGTAATTTGAGCGAAGGAATTCCTCGCTCTCCCACGTCGCTTCTTCGGAGGCGTGGTTGCTCCAGAGTATCTTGTAGAGCCACACCGTTCTGCTACGCGTGGTTCTGGCTTTTTCATCAAGAATTTCCACCGGATACTCATCATATGTTAAATCCTGTTTCAGCTCGCCGATGACTTCGGTAGGGACAGCAGCTGTATGCTTTAAAATTTTCGCAGTTGCGAAACATGGAAAACATCATGGACACCAGCAAGGGATGCCGGTAGCTCCAGTCTATACGCTGCTGGTCCACACTTCTCGGTGATAGCATCGGGTCTAATAAAACGGGGAGCGAGCTTCCCCTTCACACCGAACCGGTGCATGCCTTTCATTGGAGACACGCGGAGGTACACGTGTTCACCAACGTCAAAGTGCAACGGTCTACGCCACTTATCAGCGTAGCTCTTCTGTCGGGATTGAGCAGCCTTCAAGTTAGCTTGAATCGCCCGAACGCGCTCTTCGGCGTCGTTCACCACATCAACCCCGAATGTGACCCTTTCGCCGGACTCGCACCAATTTAATGGGGTGCGGCATTTGCGCCCATAGAGAGCTTCGTAGAGTGCCATCTTGATACTCGCCTGATAGCCGTTGCTGTACGAGAATTCCGCCAATGGTAGGTGATCATCCCAGTTCCTACCATGGTGGATGGCACATGCTCTCAACATGTCTTCGAGAACTTGATTCACCCTCTCTGTCTGGCCATCTGTCTGAGGGTGGTAGGCAGAGCTTCTAATTAGTTTAGTACCCAATGCAGCATGCAACTGCTCCCAAAAGCGAGACACAAACAATGCACCTCGGTCGGAGACTATGGTCTTGGGTACACCATGCAGGCATAGAATCCTGGCAATATATAGCTCCGCATATCTGTTGGCATGGAAATGTGTATGTACAGGGATGAAGTGAGCTGACTTGGTCAGTCGGTCAACGATCACCCAAATGGAATCATGTTTGTTGGATGTTAAGGGTAATCCCACAATAAAATCCATGCTCACATCCTCCCATTTCCATGCTGAAATTTTCAGGGGTTGCAACAGCCCTGATTTTCTCAAATGATCAGCTTTCACTCGTCTACACGTATCACACTCGGATACGTACTGCGCTACCTCCCGCTTCATCCGTGTCCACCAAAGTTTCTTTTTCAAATATTGGTACATTTTGTTGCTTCCCGGATGAATGGAGTACTTAGACAAGTGAGCTTCATCGAGGATCTTTTTCCTCAATCCCATATCCCGGGGTACGACGATGCGGTCATTGAACCATAGCGTCCCCTCATCATCTTTCCGGAAACACTTGATCTCCCCGTTGTCTATCCGTCTCCGGAGATGTGCCATGCCTTTATCAGTCTTCTGAGCTGCAATGATGTCCTCCCTAATAGTAGGGATGAGGGCAAGGTTGTAAAGCGGTCCATAAGGAACCAAGTATAAACTCGGCTCTTCCTACTCCACCGGTGTAATGGTGAGGTGCTGGACATGTGATTTCCGACTCAGCGCGTCGGCAACCACATTTGCCTTGCCGGGGTGGTAATGAATCTCAATTTCAGAATCTTTGATCAGTTCTAACCACCTCCTTTGCCTCATGTTCAGCTCCTTCTGGGTGAAAATATATTTCAAGCTCTTGTGGTTGGTGTAGAGATGCACCAGATTCCCCAGGAGATAGTGCCTCCACATTTTTAGTGCCAAAACCACTGCAGCAAGCTCCAGATCATGAGTCGGATAATGCTGCTCATGGTTCCGAAGTTGGCGTGAGCCATAAGCGACCACACGTCCTTCCTGCATCAACACGCAGCCAAGCCCAATACCGGACGCGTCACAGTACACGTCGAAGGGCTTTGTTGTATCCGACCGAGCTAAGACCGCGGCTGTGGTGATGCTTCACCAATGCTTGGAACGCTCCTTCACACGCCGTGTTCCAAACATATTTCGTTCCCTTCTTCAGCAATTCTGTCATCGGTTTAGCGAGCTTGGAGAAGCTTGGAATGAATCTCCGATAGTATCCCGCTAACCCGAGGAAGCTTCTGACTTCATGAACTGAAGTGGGAGCTTTCCATTTCAGCACTTGCTCTATTTTGCTTGGGTCAACCGCAATGCCTTCTGCGGAGATGATATGTCCCAAGAATGGCACTTGGCTGATCCAAAACTCGCATTTATTGAACTTGGCGTAGAGCTTGTGGTCTCGCAATCGTTGAAGGACGATCCGTAAGTGTTCGGCATGTTTGGCTTCTGTCTTGGAGTAAACCAAGATATCGTCGATGAACACTACCACGAACTTGTCCAGCTCTGGTATGAACACTGAGTTCATGAGATACATGAAATAGGCTGGAGCGTTTGTGAGACTAAAAGACATGACGAGATATTCATATAATCCGTATCTCGTCGAAAATGCCGTCTTCGGGATATCCTCCGCCCGGATCTTTATCTGGTGATATCCAGAGCGAAGGTCCATCTTGGAGAACACACTTGCACCCACAAGTTGATCAAATAATATGTCGATGCAGGGCAGTGGGTACTTATTCTTGATGGTGACGGCGTTGAGCGGCCGGTAATCCACACACAGCCTCAAGGTTTCATCCTTCTTCTTTACGAACAGCGCCGAGCATCCCCAAGGCGAGGAACTCGGCCTAATGAAACCTTTACTCAACAGATCATTGAGCTGCTCTTTCAATTCAGCCAGCTCATTCGGAGCCATCTTGTATGGTCTGCGTGATATGGGCGTAGTCCCGGGTGCGAGCTCCATCTTGAACTCGACATCCCGCCCAGGTGTCATGCCCGGAAGATCATCCGGAAACACGTCGGGGTACTCCCGGACTACGGGGATGTCCTCCAACTTGAGAGCTTCAGTATTGTTGATCGCTGAAACCTCCCGGACAGGATTATCTAATAAGAGGGACTACAGACGGTGTAATGGGGAGTTGAGGTGAACCGTCCGTGATAGGGTTTCTAGGACAGCGCCATGGTAGCTTAGCCATGACATTCCCAAGATTGCATCAATCTTCTGCCCCTCAAGGATAATCATAGTGGTCGGATATATCTTCCCACCTAAGCACAGTGGTGCTTTTGGAACCATCATAGTTGCTGAAATCTTTCCTCCCGGTGAGCAGATCATATAAGAACACTCGGTTGGAAAGGCTTCCAGCTGATGCTTAACCACATATGATGCACTTATGAAGTTGTGGGTTGCACCAGAATCGAACAATATTATGATGGCTTGATGGTTGAGAGTGAACGTACCTGCCAGCACGTTGTCTCCCTCCGGGGCGTCCTCATTGTCAAGGTGACGAACGCCCCCAGTCCGCTGACCAACCTTCTTCACCGGAGGTCGGCCTCGAGCACCGCCCTGGAACTGGGCTTGCCCGCTGCTCTGCTGCGCCTGAGGACAGTCCTTCGCGAAGTGGCCCGCCTGACCACACGTGAAGCAGGTGAAACGGGGCGGTCCCCCGCTGATCGGTGGACGGAATCCCGGGGCGCGTTGTGGCGGTGGAAACGCCCGGGGTACCGTCTGCTGCTGCTGCTGCTGCTGCTGCTGTCTTGGTGGTGGCATCGGCGGACAGAACGGAGGTGACCGAAAAGGACGTCCCCCGAACCGTTGAGGTTGCGCCGGTGGGTGCCACTGCTGCCCGGATAGTGTCCGATACACCATACGGTGCTTCTGAGGAGCGCCACCACCACTGCTGGGCGGAGCGCTGCGCTTCCTCTGCTCAGCTGCCAACTCCCGCTGAGCGTCTTCTTGCATAATCACGGCATTGACCAGGTCATTGAAAGTGCCGCGATTCCACTGAACGAGATGTGTCTTCATTTCGGGGTGTAACCCCCGATAGAAGTGCTCCCGTTTCTTCTCCTCAGTGGATATATAGTCTGATGCGTACTGTGCCAGATGGTTGAAGGCACGGGAGTAGTCATGGGCACTTCTCCCGCCCTGCTTCAGCTCTAAGAATTCTTGGAACTTCCTCTTCATGATCCCGGGAGGGATATGATAGGCGTGGAACGCCTCCCGGAACTCTTCCCATTCCACGGCATGGCCAGCCGGACGTGAGGCGACATAATTCGCCCACCACGCACCAGCGGCACCATGAAGTTGCTGCGCTGCGAACAGGGTCTTCTGCCGCTCCGTACATTGGAGTAGCCCGAACTTGGACTCGATGGTCCGCAGCCAGTTGTCAGCCTCCAGTGGTTCTTCCGCTTCGGTGAACACTAAAGGGTGCGTACTCATGAAATCCGAGTATGACACTTCACGGGGCTCATGAGGCCCTCTGTCTTGACGTCCCCCCGCCTGGGACGTATTCTGCACGATCGTGCGGAGCAGGTCGGTCTGCTCCTCATGACCTCCCACCAGTGCCGCTATCACATCCGCTAGAGTAAGCGGAGGCGGCGGTGGTGGCTGCTGCTGCGGGGTGCTGTCGTAGGCCGGTGGCCGGGAGTCATCACCTCCCTGTTGGCTAGTGCCACCAACCTCGTGCGTGGTCCTAGTACAAACCATCTGCAACCATACAACAATAAACATCAGTCCCACAACATATTGCACGCAGTCCAATAAAAATAGGCGTAAAACATAATGACAATAGAACATGCGATACATCTCGTATGTAGATAATGTAATAACTTTGCATAAGATACACCATTACCAGACCAAATACAAGCTAGTTTAATCCAACTCGATGAACCTCCTCTTTGGAAGCTCACCACAACTAGGTTTGGTCACTACAAGATGTTACTATTGCTTTGTCATCACGTATACCCCCCTTTTATCTTCAATACGACACAAACATGGTCTCTAGTAAAAGAACTTGAGTGAGACCTATACTCAAATCTTTCACTAGTTGAAGATAACCTCTCATGAGTATGTTCTACCTCATTGGAGTACTCAAACCCCCTCTAGGGTACAACAATCTCTCACATAAGTTCAACTGTCATTTTTCTGCCAGAATGACCAGTTTCTACACATTCCAGATTTTGACCTGGTTCTGGGCATTTTCATGACTCAAGTTGAATACCAAAGTTAAATTTAACTTCAGTATCTTTCCAACGAGTACTTATATGCCCTCAGATAAGCTCTGGTTACAGAGTTATGGTAATTCAAAGTCAGCAGAATTTCTGGAAGAATCTTAACAGCCCTCCCTTGGGAAGTTGCTGTTTTCAACTCTGGTTTCCACTGAAATCTGTGCTGAAATTTCAGAAACTTTGAATTGCAAAGATGTAACACATCTTATACCCTTTCTAAAGATGTATCATATGACCATTTTGGATTTTCTACTGGGAGTTATGTTTGAAAACAGAACAGTCCAGAGAGTGTTTAACCCTGTCCTGGTTCTGGACAGTTTACATTCCTCTGGGATTTAAGCCATCTTAAAGTGAGTTTCAGCCCTGGAAGTCTACAACAAAATTGTAGAGTACTTAAATACCTTTCAAGAACTATATACCACACCTCCCTGGGCTAAAATACCTGTGAGTTGTGCTCTGTTGAAGTTCAGCAAACTTGCTGCCCAAAACAGAGCACTCTGTTTTTCAATCTTTTGAACCTACACTCATCACTATCCAATTTTTCTACCCAAACAGGGTCCTAGATGTTGAACCTAGTGATTTTAATTCCTTGTTATCATTATTTTTCATGCATATGCCTATGATATCTCGGTACTACGTTCCTCACAAAAGAAAATCCTAACCGGATTATACTGGCACATACGTCTCAAGTGTGGCACTAAACGGTCTCTCGCACACGTTTGCTACACGGATACATACGTGGTTAGTACCTGCAGAAGACCACACAATGTTGATAAACTCAAGGGTTGTTCATTACAGGCAGGACCATATTTAAAATAAGTACAAACGCCCGTATCATTGCCATACGACCGTCCTTGAGCTAAGTCACGTCTCAAGGTACGTGATCGTGTTTCAACACCACACGACAGGGAACCCGAGTATGTCATGAATGGGTCGTCACGGTTGGGAATGTTATCAACCCAACAGATACCACCTACTGCCCTGCAGGGCACTCCGATGGCAAGCGCTGCGTATGTCCCCCTGGGCTACTTCCAGACGAACACACTCTCGCGTTACTGACCACGCGATGGGGTCTCCACTTACTTGCCTAATGCACGCTAGGGATCAGCGTCTCATATGAACTCAGGAACATGAGGAGTCCAAGAGTTTCATATTGACGTCTCACACCAAGCTGTGAGACCTATCCCTGAACCACGTTCCTCGTCAGGGGGAGCTAACCGAAATTGAACCGCTTTCGGTGGCGTTCCTTACCAATCTTACCAGAGCGTAGGTGCGTCGTTACTTAATTAAAATTCAGAATTATAACACATAGGTTAGTCTTTGCCACTTTAATTAACTATGCTAATATAGTCCTTACTTGGGCAACTACCGAATCCTCACCGTAAACCTAAGTTTTCCCATAATACAGTCCTTAAGTAATGTGCTATCACCAATGCAGCTCTGATACCAGGCTGTGGCGGACCGGGATCCGCTCATCTAGGACCGCAGAGGGTGGTGCCGCACGATGCGACACCCGACAGCACACGTCATAAGAACACAATATATTACATGGGAAAAACAAACTGAACTGTACAAAAAGGTACAATTTCAGTTACAAACTAGTATTTATTTTACACAGCGGAAGTCTACTCTGTATAACTCACGCCCGCCTATCTAGCAAAAATCGGTTGCCCAGCCCTAGGGCAACCAACACTGGCTGTACTCCTCAGCTCAGCGCGGCGTGTACGGCTCCCACTCAGCCGTGGTCCCCGACAGAGGGTAACCCTCGCCGGTGAACTCGTACTCCGAGTCCGTGGGTGGCTCCTCACCTAAAAAACACTTAAGCAGCAACCGTGAGCACGAAGGCTCAGCAAGGCTTAACCGACTCACCTAAACATGAAACTCTACCTAAGGTGTACAATGACATAGGATAGTAATATTGCAGCAAATGGACACGCCTACAAGTTCATCCTTAGTTCACCTTTTAGCAACAAGTTAACAGTTCCGGAAGCTGAAATTTAGTAAGCAATATTTGGTGGCAAACATGTAGCAATACAATATTATATCATATCAGCAATTGAATCATCATATTTCATACATTAGCCTACGTCACGACTCAGTGACCAAGTGGTACTCTTCACCGTGAGGGACGGCGAATCGACTCGATATACACCTGCAGGGAAACCCAAAGAGCACGTCACGTACGCCCACCCGTGGAGCTGCACAGCACGCTCACTCGATGTCGTACGGGACAACCTTTCACCCAACAGCCCAAACATCGAACCGGTCGCACCGAAACGAGCAGGAGGTTCCCTACACGGAGCATCTCTCTATGCCCGTTAGCAGATTTCCACCTTGCTGCCCTCAGCCTACACCTATAAATCGGTGCGTTATGCCTCGGCGCCCGGAGGTTTAGGGTACATCAGTTTATCGGGGCCCATATATCCGATATGCCTTCGGTACGTTCAAACTTGATCAGCGTGGGCCGCACACGGATCGGTCCTCAATCGACACGGACAGGGCTGCGCACACAAGACTTCCTCTTGCTGCGCCCTAGCCCCTGCCAAGTCTCATTTTCATTACTAAGGTGATCTCACATCACTCGAACCAATCCCGTGTGCCCCAAGCCTATCTCTCGAGTAGATTCCAACTACTCGACTTGTACCGAAGTCCTATGAATCATTACGCATAGCCTGTCTACTCGAGGTCTTAGACACTACCCTCACTCTTACGGAAAAGTTCTGGTCATGCAAGTGGGGTATTCATCCATCCTACACCTAATGCACATACACACTTCACTCTACGTATGTAAACAAAGTAAAACTTTATAAAAGGCTTAATGCAAACCGGGGCTTGCCTTGTTGCTGCTGGTCAGGGGTTAGTTCTTCGTCCAGAAGAAGGAAGTCCAGCACTTCCGGAGTCTCCTCGCCTTCAGCGACTACACGTTAATAAAATACTACATGTTAATGAATATGCACATGAGTTTAGGGTAATACTTCTTCTATTAGTTCTAATAACCAGTTTCTAACAACTGGAACTCTGTTTAAGAGTTTAAAGATGAACTGGGTGTTGGTGGTTTGGGCTTGGACCTAAGCACATGGTTAAGTGCTAAGTGGTTTTCCCCCTTTTCCATATTAATCCCTCAAGTGGTTCCACAGGAAAGGGGTGATCCAGAGCTCCAATGGAGCTGAGAATTTTTGTGTGAGTTCCTTGTCACAAGACAACTCTCTGGATCAAAATTTAGCACTTGTCATTGAGGGGTTTGTTCAGAATAATTCTTTTAGCAAATAAGCAAAGCAGAATTAATTCTGAGGTAACACCCCTGTTCATGCCCCACTTAGTGAACTAAAATTTCAATTATAGCTCATAGAGTTTGCATGAATTTTCCTAGCATTTTGGAGCTAATATTTACCCAGAACTGAATTTCCAAGTTTTGGAAATTCTCTGAAAATGTTTCTGTATTCAAATGAACACAGCACCTTCAAATTTGAATTGCTCTGATCAAATCAACTCCAAATGGTCTGAAACTTTTACAGGGGTTCCCTAACATCCTAAAGAACATTCTGGCAAACTTTGGGGATTTTTGGATGAACCCAACGCCCTCTAAAATTCTTTTGCTGAAAAGTTTTAAAGAATTCTCCAAAATTACATAATAGGTTTCATACTAATTGGGTTTCATATTTGGATTGTACTCTGTTAGAGGAATCCAACAAAATTTGTTTCATAATTTTTGGACTCTCCTACCCCAAGTTGTGGCCCTCCAAAGTTTAAACTACAAACTGGAAATTCCGAATTGTTTAAATGTCTGCCAGTGGGTCCCACCCCGCAGGTCTTCCCCTTCCTCGCGCCAAACAGGGGCCCGCGGCGGCGCCCTCCGGCGAGCGTCGCTGGAACCATTTTCCCGGCCATCTCCTGAACCCAAACTCGCCGCCCCGCCCTAACTCATGACGCTGAATTCAGCTCGGGGGTCACCGGCGGCCGTAGCTCACCGGAACAGGGCGCCCGGCGGTGACAGCGGCGGTTAGGGTTCCGGCGTGGTCGGGAATGCATTACAACGCATCAAAACAATCAGAAAAGGGTCGGAGAGCACCGCGGAAGCTCGAGGGTGATGAAAATGGCCGCAAAACCCCATGAAAAGGTCGGCAACCTAGAGCTCCACGGTGACCCGAGCTATTATTCTATGGCGGCCCGAAAAACAACCAGAACCCGACCATTTCTGGACCATATTCCTTGATTCTTGGTTGGACGGTGCATCTAGAATTTTGGGGTAGACCGACCCCTACCCGGTTGCACTAGTTCTCGGGATTCTTAGGAATTCTCTGCGCTCGGTCTATCAATGGCTAGGAGGGTTCCAGCTACACAATCTGGAGACTAAGGCGCACCTTTTTCGTGTAGAAGTCAGGCGGTGAAACTGGCCGTGGCGTGCTGTCCACGGGGGCCGTCCTCGGTTTCCCGCCGGGGTGCTCTGTTCCTCGGCGCCAGTTGCCAAATTTCACGCGCCACATGCTAGGAGCTTCGGGGTTGTGGGGCTGACGTGGTAGAGTATGCACAGGCGCTGCTTTTATGGTGCTGCTGGCACGAGCAACCGAGGCTCGGTTGGTGCCGGCGATCAGGAAAAGAGAGCGCGGCGGTGAGCTCCGGTTCTGTTCGGGGGTGGGAGAAACAGCGAGCGCGCGATCAACTGAGGAGGGCGACGTGCTGCGGTTGGCTCCCGGGGTAAAGATCAGGCCGAGGCTGCGGAGTCGGCAAGCTGGTCGCCAGCACGCGAGGAGGGGGCGAGGTGGCTGCTCGGTTGGCTCGGTGTCGAGCGCTGCCGAGGCCCGGTAAACCGAGTTCGCCCGGTGTTGACTTAGGCCCGAAGTCTAGCTGACTGGTGGGCCCTCTCCCCCCCCCCCCCCCTAATCTTCTCTGTTGTGCAAATATCCCACCTACTCAGACTTGAAAAGGGAACTTAGCCACCAATTCAGAGGAAGAATTTGAATTCATCAACTTCAAACTGGTTTGGCCACATTCCCTTCATATTTGAATTTGAAAATTCAAACTCAGTTTGAATTGTTACAAATTCGGCTCCCGACAAGATGAAGTCCAATGGGACTGAAAATTGGTGGGGTTACTCAGGAAAATATGATGAGTTTGAATATGAAGCTAACTTTTGAATTTGAGGGATGAAAGTTGCTGCAATTTGAATTCACATTCAAATTGGCCTCTTTTTCCAATACCTCCAAAAGTGCCTCAAAAAGTGTTGGATTTGCATGAAATTTAGCCTGAACCTTCCAAAGACTCTTTAAGTTCTAGGGGTGAGCTCAACCTCTCATGTTCATGTGTACAAATCCCACTTTGTGAAAATGAAGGCTTTCCCCTCTAATCACTCTTTTGATGGCGGTTACTTGCTCTTCACAATATTTCCCTAGATATCCACAATAAAAACTGTGGTGTTGTGAGGTGAAGAAAAGTTTTTGCAAGTCCCTTTTCTTGGGCTTGTACAGCAATATGATTCCTGGGCGAGCGGCATGGCCCCGTGAACAGGTGTAGGGCCCTCTCAGCATGGAATCAGAGTCGCATTTGTAATAGCGCACAGAATAAGGATCGTATTACAACAAAAACTTAGGATACGGTGAGGAAACGTTATTAGGCCTACATAGGGACTACTATATTAGCCTAATATGAAGGTGGCAACCTAACTTCTGTGCTATATCGAAAAATCATGCATCTCGGGACGTTCTATGTATTGGGGGCTGCATGTAAGCGCTGTTCACCAGTGCGCACAAGCTGAAGCGTGGGGCCTCACGGGTGGCAGGTAACCCGGCCAGCTTTGGTATTGTGGGGACCACCCCGTGGTTCTCCCACTCCGGGATCGCAGAGGGTGGTGCCGTGCGATGCGGCACCCAACAACACAAAAGCAAAGATTAAGAACGATATACAAACTTTTATTTGACATAAAAACACAGCGGAAGTCTTTTATAAACTTATTTATACATCAGAAGTATTATACATAACTAGTCTCTCATCCTAACTAAGCAAAAGTGTAGCCGTCCAGCTCGGGGATGCTACACACTAGCAACACTCACACCACGATCACGGCGGCGTGCAGGGCTCCAGCTCGGCCGTGTACCCCGACGGGGGTATCGTCTCGTCCCCGGACCCTTCCTCATAACTCTCACCTGCACACAGCTCAAATATTGCAACCATGAGCATGATGGCTCAGCAAGGCTTAACCGACAACCCTAATCATGGAACTCTACATGCAGGGATTTGTAATATAGGAACAAGACATTGCAATAAAGACACGCCTACATGTAGACCCTTACTTTCAGTTTTATAGCAGCATATTAGTGTGCCTTAGGCAGCCCTCACATCGGAAGTCTACAATCAAATAAGAAACGGTTTCCTCCGACGTGGTTATGCCCAAAGTGGAAGATAAACTTAATGAGCTCTACGTCTACAGCATACATGGTTTCAAGATAGTAATAGTTCAATACAGCACATTCATCTGGCTTCTTTCACTTCTTACTACGTCATAGAACAGTGAACAAGCGGTACTCAAATAACCGCGAGGGACGGTGATTGCAATCAGGAGACACCTGGACAACACGTCACATACAGCCATTTTTCAGAAGTGTGGTGCTTCACACCTTCCTACTCTGTTGTATGCAACAACCTTTCAAAGGAAACCAAAATGCCGAACTGCAGGAGGTCCCCACGTGGATTTTGACTGTGCCCACTGGCAGATTTACACCTTGCTACCCTCAACCCACTCCTATAAAATGGTTGGGTAAGCCTCGGCACCCAGGTTAACCAATTGCTTATGTCAGTATGCCATCCGGTACTGTTCAAAACTTGTCCATCAGGCCTGCACACGACTTGGTCCTCAATCGACACCAACAGTGCTACGCACATGAGACCTCCGCTCACTGCATCCTATCCCCCTCCCCGCCAGGTCTTAGTTTCACATTCTTAAGCCATTCTCTACTCTTTTCCATCACGTGTGATAAAATCTGACCTACGAGTAGATTCCAACTACTCGACTTTGTAACACTCACCCCTCCCCGCCTAAAGAAGCCCGGAAGCAGTTGCTTCCTTCTCCAAAACCGCCGCAAACCCCTCTCTCTCTCTACTCCCGAATTCTTATTATCACATGTGAGAAAAGCAACCGGCCATGTGCCAATTCGCGGCGTCCCTTCAGCAACCGGCGCCTCCCCAACCGGCGCCCCTCCGTCCTCTATGAAACCAACCCATAGCCGGCCATTTTCACCCACGAAAACCGCACACTATCCCCTCCCGAAGAGAAAACCACCAATTCTCAATTCCCCGAGAAACACACGTCAATCCTTGGACCTAACACCCTCTGAGCACTCCCTCGGCCATCAGAAGGAAATCCCGACCAAATTCCTCGAAGAAACACGCCTGGAGACTGATCCCGACGAAGATCGCCGGAATCTACCCACTGCCGCCGTCGATCACGCATCTCCGGCCAAATCCGGTCTCCAAAACCCTCCTAGGTGAGTTCCCCACCCTCTCCTCTCTCTCCTGGTGCAAATAGATCAAGAATTGGTGGAGAAATCGGGAAAACCGAATGTTTCCGGCCACCGCCGCCGCTCGCAGGCGATCGCGCGGCCGCCGGACTCGGGGGAGAAGGGGTTAGGGCGACGTGGCGCAATCGGGAGCGTCCATCTCGCGTGAACGGTTAAGATTAGAAGGAGCGTACCGGTTCGGTTATTTTAAATCTGGGCCGTTGATCGCAGATCCGACGGCCCACATTCAATTTAGTTATAACCGTTGGAAATTTAACAGAGGGACCCCTGGGGATTTAAACAAATAGGAAATAGCCCCTGATTCTTGCAGAATTAACCCTAGACTTATTAGAAATTTGTAAAATCAGTTTAAAATAACTAAATAGCCCCTGTGTAATTTGTAAATTCATCAAATAGTTCTGTATTTTCAAATTGAACCCCAGAAAGTTTGAAATTATTACAAATCAAACCAAATCAGTTTAAAAGTTTGTTTTAATTATGTAATTAATCAAATTAGGACTAAATAGTTTCTGAAAAATGTTAGAAAATTATTAAAAGTCCTGATTAAATGTTCTGATCAGAATATTAAATTTTAAACTAAAAATAATTAATCTCAAAGGCTGAAATTAATCATATAATGACTAATTAATTCTGAAAATTGAAACAAAAATAATATAAATATCAGAAAAATTGTAGAAATTTATTAAACAACACAATATTATTCTGTTTTTATGTTTTTAATGCATTTGAAGTTTCTGTAGTCCAGAATAATTATTTAAATGGCTGAAATGCATTTTTTAGTATTAAATAAATATTGAAATATGGATAAAAATAGTGTATATTAAAGAAAAATTTTGGAAACTATTCTAAATACTTAAATAGGTTCTGAAATGCAGAAATTAGAAATATGAGTTCTGAAAATCATTATAATAATAATTTAAATGATTTTCTAGGATTTAATTAATCACAACAATTAACATATATATATCTATAAAACTCTAAAATTTATTCAAATCATCCCACAAACTGAAAATGAGTGTTTAGCTGTGGAAATAGTAAAGTAGAAGGAATATAAGTAACTAATTGAAATTTATTTTCATTATAACCCACATGAAATGATACAAAAACAATAGGTGCATGTGTGTATACAAATATATATGATTGTAAATACATTGATAGGATCCTTATGGCATGTTTGGCATTGTTTTGTGTGCATATGAATGGCTAGAACCAAGTCAAGAACTACACCCAAATCTTCAAGAGCAAGAATTTGAAGTGAATCACCCTTCCTTCAAAAGCAAGTGTTCCTTGACCACTTTGTTCCTATTCTAGGATGAATAGTTAGATTATTTGCATGATGTCATTAATATGAAACCTAATTTAGGTTGTTTTCCTAGTTATATTCCTTATTCATTCCTTGTTGAGCCATGGAGGGACTTAGTTGATAATTGTTGGTTATTATTTCATGTGCTTAGCCATGCTTAGTACTTAGAAAATGAATGAAACATTATGTGGATAGTCTTATGGAACTATATGAAGGACACAAGGGTGTGTCATGGTGTAGGAATCTAGGCAGGCTGGTTGTTTGGTTGGTGCTTTGTGCACGAGACTCGGGAATGAGTTAGTGCCTATCTTAGATTCTAAGGACCGGTTCATGGAACAGTTAACCTAGCTTTACAGTGCCACCACAAGACTGAGATGGGGCAGCTTGGCCAATTAATTAGGAGTTTGCCGGTATAGTATGAGTGTTTGGATGGTGCGGGGAATGGGAGTCCATTTTTGACTGTCCTGGGAACTGCAAGGCTCAAGAGGGGGCTTCTGTAGGGGAGGGTTACTCCCAGGAACTACAGCGGTGAAACCTCAGTGGGCTTGTACTTGCCGGTAGACCCTTTGTAAAGCCATGTAGTGATCTCCTGATCGCACACCAAAGGAAGTGTGTAATGTGGCTTGCAACCACGGATATCAGGGAGGTTTATTAGTCCACCTGGCAACAGGGGATGAAATCACTACTTGTGGGTAAAGTGGTACAATCTCTGCAGAGAACCAAACTGTCATGACAGCCGTGCTCTGTGAGGGACACAGGACCTCGTCGGGTGGTGCCGTGTTATGCGGCACCCAACAGCACACGGGTCGATGAACATACATCATATTACATAAATGGTTTGCGGAAACGTACAAGATTGTTTTACAAATAAATATATATCAGAGTAAACTACAGCGGAAGACTATCACTCTCACGATTCATATCTAAACTAGCAACAAAGAAACGGTCCAGCCCGCGGACGTTTCTTACTAGCAACACGAAGATCAATCTGCAGCGGCGAGGATGCTCTTTGAGTAAGCACTCGGAGGTTCCCGAGTCTCATCGGCATCCCTTCTCATAATCAGCGAGTCAATTACCTGCAAAACAACTCGGATAGCATCCGTGAGCATAACGCTCAGCAAGACTTAACCGTCACCCTAAACATGAAACTCTAAGTGAGGTTATGAACCTAACATAGGATGGCGTAAGCATAAGTAAACTCGCCTAAAAGTGAATCCTTACTTTCAGTATTAATTACAGCATTTTAAGTAACCCTGGGCACGCTACATCGGGAGTCCACAATCAAACAAGAAACGCTTTCCCCCGATGTAAATTGCTCATGGCATAAAAGAATCGAGTTTGCACTAGCCTATTCATCGAGATCCAATACAACACTAGTATAATACTTCACATCAATATGATTAGTTCCTTTCTCATGCAAGTTCTTACTACGTCACGACTGTGAGAACAAGTATGCTCGGTCCATTCCGCGAGCGACGGTGATTCGAATCAATAACACCCGGACTACACGACACGTACGCCCGTACTCGACGTTGCCTACAACAACCATCACTGACGTCGTACGTGGCAGCCTTTCCCCCGTTTCACCCCCGCTGAATCGATCAAGTCGCCCCGTACAGTAGCTACTCTCATGGTGCACCTTCCGACGTGAGATGTCATGAGAATATTCCCCACATACTGCACACCGGCCGTCCGCCTGAGGCGACCCGAAAAGTCCCAACGACAGCTTCCCGAGGTACATCGGTTTACTGGGTCCCATATAGCCAGCATGAGTCCGGTACACAACTCAAACTTGTTCAACAGGGCCGCATACGGATCGGTCCTTGACCGACACGGACAGGTCTACAGCACCCAGGCCCCTATGTCCTGCTGCTCCTACAACCTTCCGGTCTCAACTTTTAACTTGCTAATTCAATTACGAACCAATCCCGTATGCCCCTGTTGTTCCTAAATCTGCGAGTAGCATCTCACCACTCGACTTCTACCGAACCGTACTTAAGCATGGCAGTTCTACACGGTGAAGGACACCTACCCAATACTCCATGGGTCATTTGGCTACGCAAGAGGAGTATCAAACACTAGACCTAATGCACAGTTCATATCATGACCGAAAGTGAATACAAAAGAAAAACTTAACAGCTGTTAAATGCAAACCGGAGCTTGCCTGTTTTGCAGGGTAGTCGCATATAAGCAGTTAGTATCCTTGTAGATCCACCCTTGACTCTCCGGAGCTTGATCCACTTTGATGAATCACTCCTTTGAGTCCCCTTCGTTGTGGTCCCTATTGAAATGCATATGCATATGTTTCATGGAATGTAATGGAAAGAAGTTATAGAATTACTTTCTTAAGAACAGAGGTTGTGTGGAAAAGCCAAGCATGGCTTGGTTTGCCTCTGTTGTGCAAGGAACAGAATTAAACTAATTTGACCTTAAGGCCCTTAGCTATACACTAACCCTCTTCTCTAATGAACATAATAGATAAGCTGAAAGGATTTGAGTGCAACTGGAGAACAAGAACTCCAATGGCCTCAAAACTTTTACAGCAGGTTCTATGATACCTAAGGATTTAGCTTGCCAAATTGCAGCTAATGTGGAGTCATATTGTGTCCCCCATAATTCTCACAATATCTCTTATGTATTTTTCCCTTATACATAAGTATGGAGAATAAGAACAGGGAGTTCCAGGACTTATCTTGGGCTGATAATTTACATGTGAGTTTTTGATCACATGAGAGTCATCTGGTCCAAAATTCAGCCCTTTTACTTGGGTAGTTCTCCCAGAACAATTCTTTAAGCATTTATACTCAATAGAATTAATTCTGTAGTAATGTGCATTTTCATGCCCAACTAAGTGAACTACAATTCCAAGTATGTCCCATAGAGCTTGCCTAAATTTTCCTATGATTTTTGGAGCTATGGATTGCTCAGAACAGATTTTTGAAGTGGGAAACATTTTCTGAAAATGTTTCTGGACTCTTATGACACAGCAGATTGTTTTTAGCAAATTCCTACTCAAATGATCTTCAAATGAGCTGAAAATTTGCTATAAGGTCAAAAATATGCTAAAGAATAATCTGGCAAAATTTGGGTATTTTTGGATAAACCAAACTCCCTCTATAATTCTTTTTCAGAAAACCTTCCAAGAATTTTCCAGAATTAAATAATTTGTTTCATACAAATTGGGTTGTACCTCTGCATAGTACACTCTTAAAGGAATCCAACAAAATTTATCTCACTATTTTTGGAGCTTCCTACACCAAGTTATGCATTTTACAAGTTTGCACAACTCTCTGTTTGATTTTAAACAGCACAGTCACGCGTGGGGCCCACGGGTCAGATGCTTCTTCAACCTCCCGCCAGAGCCCCGCGGTGCACACCAGCAGAAACTTGGCATGGCTCGTTCTCCCTCATTTCTCCACCAAATGAGCTCCGGTTTCGCCCTACACGCTCCTGGGAACGTGGCGCAGCTGCCGGGCAAGGTTTTCCCGCATGAAAATGGCTGCAGGTGGGTCGGCACCGGTGGGGCGGCTCGGGAGCTCGACATGGACGCGTTCCCACGTGTCCAAGGCATCTCCCGGCGAGCTATGATGTCCTACAGCATCCCTATGGTTCTAGGAACACGGAACGGGGATCAGATCATGCAGAAAGTGGCTGCAACCTAGTCCTCACCGTGGACCATGGCAGTTTTGGCCGCCGGCGACGATTTCTCGTCGCCCGGGGCACAGGAGGGTCGGTTTCCTTTGGTTTTCGGCGTGGGAGGGCGCTAGGGCATCTAGTTGCTGTGGTTTGAATTGTGGGAGGTGTGATCAATCGGTTTGGGAGAATTTCCCGAATTACACACATGCTGTTCTACACGTGCACCGGTGCCAAAACTGGAATTCCGGCGAGCCGGCGTCGGGGGAGGGCAAGAGGACGACGGGATGATGATAAGTACCTCCTGGCGCACCTCTGTGACTTCTTGAGCCTGCCGGAGAGGCGCTGGACTGGCCGGGAGACAGGGGCAATGGAGCAGCGCCGGTGAAGGAAAGACAGCGCCCTGCTGATCGTGAGGAGAGGAGCAACTGCTGTTGGCTTGGTCCGAGGAGGGGGAGATAACGTTGCTGAAGCGGTGAGAACCCACCCTGGGGCGCCAACGCGTGGAGACCGGCAGCAGGAGCTGTCACCGGCAAGCTGCTCGGTGGCGCTCGCAAGCTGCTCGGGAAAAGTTCCCACCGAGAGCAAAACTTAGTGATTAAGTTTCCTCTTTTAGCTCAATGACATGTGGGTCCCACTCCACATGTACCTCCCAAATATCTGTTCAATCTGATCTTTTCAATCCCCAGAATGCTAAAATTTAAAAAGGTGGGTTAGAATTTGAATTCTTCAAATTCAGTTTGAATTTGCAAGACTAAACCTGAATTTGATTTAAGTTTGCAATTTCCTCTCTTTAGCTCTCCTTTGAGCCCACCCTACAATTGAAAAGTTGGTGATAACCCTTTCCCTAAAAACTCAACTATATGGCTGCATGTTAATTCAAAGTTTTTGGGTCACCATATGTGTGAACTTTGAATTTCAAATCTGAATTTTAAACTTACATGCAAAGAGGTATTTAACTCCTTATTGGTTCAACATTTTTAAATAAAAAGGTGAACCTCATGTTGGATGTTCATCCATGTATTACTTTGCATGAAGAAAAGTTTTAGCAAGTCCCATTTTTCCTGTCATTGCCACACATATGAACTCAAACCATAGTTTTTTTTTTTTTTATTCATACACATTTTTGGGACTTTTACATTCCTCCCCCCTTAAAAGAATCTCGTCCCGAGATTACAAAACAGGAACGAGACGGGAGAGGTAATTACAAACTGTACAAAGCTAAAAATTCCGGATAGTTGGTGCGGAGGTAATCTTCACTTTCCCACGTCGCCTCTTCCGTGGTGTGATTACTCCACAGCACCTTGAAAAATTTGATCGTCCGGTTCCGGTTTACCCGGGTCTTTTCATCCAAAATCTGGACCGGTCGCTCGGTGTAGGTCAAGTCCGGTTTCAATTCGTCGATGTCCTCAGTGCGAACAGCAGCGGTGAATTTGAGGCACTTCCGCAGCTGTGATACATGAAATACATCATGAATACCCGCTAGACTTGCTGGTAACTCCAGCCGGTAGGCTACGGGTCCGCACTTCTCCGTGATAGCAAAAGGACCAATAAAACGGGGAGCGAGCTTCCCCTTTACACCGAACCGGTGAATTCCCTTCATCGGGGATACACGAAGATAAACGTGTTCTCCGACGTCAAAATGTAATGGCCTACGCCTTTGATCGGCGTAGCTCTTCTGTCGGGATTGGGCAGCCTTTAAGTTCTCTTGTATCAACCGAACTCGGTCTTCGGCTTCGTTGACAAGGTCAATCCCAAACAGAACTCTTTCGCCGGACTCACACCAATTCAGTGGTGTGCGACACTTCCGGCCATAGAGAGCTTCATACGGTGCCATTTTAATACTCGCTTGATAACCGTTGTTGTATGAAAACTCCGCCAGCGATAGGTGATCGTCCCAATTCCTACCGTGGTGGATGGCACACGCTCTCAACATATCCTCAAGTACTTGATTCACTCTCTCAGTTTGTCCATCGGTTTGAGGGTGATATGCGGAGCTCCTAATCAGCTTAGTGCCCAACGAGGCATGCAGCTGCTCCCAAAACCGAGCAACGAACAACGCACCTCGATCTGAAACGATGGTCTTTGGGACACCATGTGAGCAAATAATTCTGGAGATGAATAACTCCGCATATTGCCTTGCTCGATAATGAGTGTTCACCGGTATGAAATGAGCTGATTTCGTCAACCGGTCGACGATCACCCATATCGAGTCATGCTTCTTGGATGTGAGCGGTAATCCGACGATGAAGTCCATACTCACATCCTCCCATTTCCATGCCGGTATCTTCAAAGGTTGTAGCGGTCCGGCTTTCCGCATATGATCAGCCTTGACCCGTCTACACGTATCGCATTCGGATACGTATTTAGCAACCTCCCTCTTCATCCTCGTCCACCAAAATTTCTGTTTCAAATCTTGGTACATCTTGTTACTTCCGGGATGAATGGAAAACTTAGACAGGTGGGCTTCATCCAAGATCTTCTTCCGGAGTTTCATATTACGCGGTACCACTATACGGTCGTTAAACCATATCGTACCGTTCTCATCCTTCCGGAAACATTTCACCTCTCCGTTGTCCAGTCTTCTCCGTATGTGAGACATACCTCTGTCTCTTCTTTGAGCCTCAACAATCTCTTCACGGATTGTTGGAATGAGTGCGAGATTATAAAGTGCGCCATACGGAATGACACGGAGGCTTGGTTCTTCATCTTCCAACTCAGCAACCGCTAAGTTGTGAACGTGGGCTTTCCGACTAAGCGCGTCGGCAACCACGTTGGCTTTTCCCGGGTGATAGTGGATCTCAATTTCATAATCTTTTATGAGCTCCAACCATCTCCGTTGTCTCATATTCAGCTCCTTCTGCGTGAAGATGTACTTCAGGCTTTTATGGTCGGTGTAGAGGTGAACAAGATTACCCAGTAGGTAATGCCTCCACATCTTCAATGCCAACACCACTGCAGCAAGCTCAAGATCGTGAGTTGGATAATGCTGCTCGTGGTTTCGCAATTGACGAGACCCATAGGCGACTACACGCCCTTCTTGCATCAGAACACAGCCGAGACCGATGCCGGATGCATCGCAGTATACATCAAATGGCTTCGTTGTGTCCGGCTGAGCAAGAACTGGAGCCGTTGTGAGATGTTTCACCAAAGTTTTGAATGCGGCTTCACATGCTGCATTCCACATGTATTTAGTGCCCTTCTTCAGCAGCTCCGTCATTGGTTTAGCAATTTTTGAGAAGCTCGGAATGAACCTCCGATAATACCCTGCTAAACCTAGGAAACTTCGGACCTCGTGGACTGACTTGGGAGATTCCCACTTCAGCACTTGTTCAATTTTGCTGGGGTCCACGGCAATGCCCTCTGCTGAAATGATATGGCCTAGGAAAGGCACTCGATAAATCCAAAATTCGCACTTGCTGAACTTGGCATACAATTGGTGCTCCCGCAACCGTTGTAGCACAATACGCAGATGTTCAGCGTGCTCTTCTTTAGATTTGGAGTAAACCAAAATGTCGTCGATGAATACCACGACGAACTTGTCTAACTCCGGCATGAACACAGAATTCATCAAATACATGAAGTGTGCCGGAGCGTTGGTTAATCCAAATGACATGACGAGATACTCGTAGAGTCCGTATCTCGTCGAGAAAGCTGTCTTCGGTATGTCCTCCGGCCGGATCTTGATTTGATGATAGCCCGACCGAAGATCCATCTTCGAAAATACCTTTGCACCCACAAGTTGATCAAACAGGATGTCAATGCGGGGCAAAGGATACTTGTTCTTTATTGTGACAGCATTGAGAGGACGGTAATCAACACATAGCCGTAGTGTTTCGTCCTTCTTCTTAACGAACAGCGCTGAGCAACCCCAAGGTGAAGAACTTGGTCGTATGAAACCCTTGCTCATAAGTTCATTCAGTTGCTCTTTCAACTCTGCTAGCTCGTTAGGTGCCATCTTGTAAGGCCTTCGTGAAATAGGCGTCGTTCCTGGCGCCAGTTCAATTTTGAACTCGACGTCCCGTTCGGGCGGCATGCCCGGTAAGTCATCGGGAAATACGTCGGGATAATCACGTACCACCGGAATATCTTCAAGCTTCAGCGCTTCCGTGTGGTAGGCCTCTACCATATCTGGATCCTCGCTGTCTAAAAACAGCGTGTGCTGTCCGTGAATCGGCGAGTCAATCTGGACAGTCCGGTTACCGATATTGAGAACGGCACCGTGACGATTTAACCAAGACATCCCCAATATAATGTCTATCTTCTGCCTATCCAACATAATCAGCGATGTTGGGTATATTTTTCCGCCCAAACACAAAGCTGCTCGGGACACAATCTGATTGGCAGAGATATTTCCTCCCGGTGAACGTATGAGAAAACTCGTTGTGGGAGTATTGGTGGATAATTGGTGCTGATCCACGCATGTTTTGCTGATAAAATTGTGGGTTGCACCTGAATCAAAAAGTACCAATACGGGCACGTCCTTGAGAGTAAACATGCCCGCTAACACCGGTGCTCCCTCCGGGACATCCTCAATCGCAAGATGTTGCACACTCCCGGATTGCAATGCTGTTATGTTGACTGGAGCAGGTGGCGGCATACCACCTGATGATGATGGCTGTCTGGTGTTTACCAACTTCTCCCGGCATTCCTGCCTAAAATGCCCAAAACGGTGGCAATAAGAACACGGAGGTTTCCCCGGTTCTTCGTTGACTTGTGGTTGAGAAGTTGAGGCACTTGGCTGCAGCAATGACGCAACAGGTATCATTTGTTGCTGCGGAAATGGCGCTGCTTCAAGATAAGATTCTTGAGCAGGAAATCTGTACGGAGTTGATCTCCCTGGTGCTTGCCATATCTCCTCGGATGGTGTGTGATACACCACACGGTATTTACGAGGAACGATTGGTGTGTCTTCTTGCACATCCTCCCGGTCCCTCTTCTCTGCTTGACACTCAAGTGTCGCTTGTTCTTGCAGCAGAGCAGCACTGATCAACTCGGTGTAACTGCCTTGATTGAACAAAGCTAACTTCTCTTTTAGTATGGCACTCAAGCCATAGAAAAAGTAGTCACACATTGCAGCTTCGCTCGTTGCATAAGCAGGAGCGTATTGTGCTAGAAGATTGAATCGCCTGACATAATCGAGGACACTCATGTCCCCCTGCTTCAAGTTTCTGAATTCCTGCTGCTGGGCCTTGATAAAACCCATAGGAATGTGACGAGCCCGGAATGCTTCACGAAATTCCGTCCATTCCACTTGATGACCTCCCGGAACGGTGGCAAGATAAGCAAACCACCAATTTCCGGCGGCTCCATGGAGCTGTTGAGCTGCAAATGATGTCTTCTGATACTCGTCACACTCAAACACTCCAAACTTGGACTCCATAACTCGAAGCCACTGATCAGCTTCCACTGGTTCATGGGCTTCCGTGAAGATCGGCGGTTGTGTCGCCAAGAAATCCAAGTAGGCGTTCCGAGGTGGAACGTCCTGTTGTGTACGCTGGAGTAAGCCCTGTTGTACCAAGGCTTGGAGTAGTCTTGTGTTCTCTTGACTTGACTCGACCATCTGAGCCATGACATCCGCCCATACCGTTGATGGCGGTGCCCGTGGTGGAGTCGAGTCATCATCTTCTTGACGAGAACTATCAACCCTACTCGGAGAATGAGTACGCACCATACTGCACAAAGATAATTTTTTTTTGAGGGGAGTCAAAACATGATCTCAGCAGTATGTGAAAGTATGTAAAACATGAACATGCTAAAACTTTATGACAGCATAACAAAATTTCATGTTTACACATCCTTCTAAAGCCAACATATCTAGTCCCTCATCCGGTACAAAACAGACCTTTCAGTACTTAACCCAGAATTTGATCCGGTTACTAGCATTTTCATAACTCAAGTTGAATACCAAAGTTGAAGTTAACTTTAGTATATTTTCAACGAGTACTCACATGCCCCTAGATCATTTCTGGAACAAAAGTTAGGATTGTTCAAAGTTGACAGAATTTCTGGCTAAAATTTGCCAGCACCTCCTTTGTATGTGGCTGTTTTCATCACAGTTTTACATACAACTGGGGTACAATTCTGAACAAACTATGAACTACAAAATCGTTGCAAATTTCCTAACCTTTCCAACTGTGTATCATATGACCCTTAGAAATTTTTCTACAGACTGTGACGGCTAATTTACAGCAACATCCAGAGAAGTCTGCAGCTGCTCTGTTTCCTGAACAGTTTGCATTCATCTGGACGTTCAACCAAGTTGGTGTCGGATTTGGCTCTGGAGTTCTACAGAAAAGTTGTAGAGCACTTAATAAAATTTCCAAAACTGTATCAAACACATCCATTGGGTCAAACTAATCAGAGTTATGCTCTGTTAAAGTTCGGCAAAACTTCTGCCAGAACAGAGCACTCTGTTTTTGAGATCAAAAGAAGCCTAGTAATTCTCTTCTCTGAAACTTAGTTCAAATGAAGAGTTCAGTAACTAATATGTGCTTTATCACATCCATTTTTAGTTTGAAAGTTAGTCATGAATGATTTCTTCATAGGTAAGAATACTATCTAGTGTAGTACGGTGACGATGCACCGTAAGACATATGACGGTACTACGTTGCCTCACCAAAGAAAAACCTAACCGGATTACACCGGCATATACGTATACTTAGGTGGCACTAAAACGGTCACTCGCAAACGTGTTCTACACGCACTAAGGTTTTCGTGGTTAGTTCCTGCATAAAACACACTCAATCATCAGGTTCGGCTACACACCGAACCCGGTATCCATAACAGTTGGTACACCCGGCCGTCATCACTCGCCCAGGTGTTCTCAAGCCAAGCACGCCTTGAGCTACGTGTTCACGTTACTGACCACGTGACGGGGTCTCCCAAATTGCACCACGCACGCCTGGGACAGACGTTGCTCGAATACCCCAAACGACATGAAGAGTCGTAGAGGATACTAAAGCGGGTCGGGTTACCTGCCACCCGTGGGGCTCCACCCTTCAGCTTGTGCGCACTGGTGGACAGCGCATACGTGCACCCCCCAAGACATAAACCGTCCCGAGATGCACGATTTTCCGACATAACAAATAAGTTAGCTTGCCACCTTCATTATATGCTAATAGTAGTCCTTATGTGGGCCTAGTACCGTTATCTCACCGTATCCTAAGTTTTTGACATAATATGATGCTCAATCCGTGCTCTGTTCCCAACGCAGCTCTGATACCATGTGTGAGGGACACAGGACCTCGTCGGGTGGTGCCGTGTTATGCGGCACCCAACAGCACACGGGTCGATGAACATACATCATATTACATAAATGGTTTGCGGAAACGTACAAGATTGTTTTACAAATAAATATATATCAGAGTAAACTACAGCGGAAGACTATCACTCTCACGATTCATATCTAAACTAGCAACAAAGAAACGGTCCAGCCCGCGGACGTTTCTTACTAGCAACACGAAGATCAATCTGCAGCGGCGAGGATGCTCTTTGAGTAAGCACTCGGAGGTTCCCGAGTCTCATCGGCATCCCTTCTCATAATCAGCGAGTCAATTACCTGCAAAACAACTCGGATAGCATCCGTGAGCATAACGCTCAGCAAGACTTAACCGTCACCCTAAACATGAAACTCTAAGTGAGGTTATGAACCTAACATAGGATGGCGTAAGCATAAGTAAACTCGCCTAAAAGTGAATCCTTACTTTCAGTATTAATTACAGCATTTTAAGTAACCCTGGGCACGCTACATCGGGAGTCCACAATCAAACAAGAAACGCTTTCCCCCGATGTAAATTGCTCATGGCATAAAAGAATCGAGTTTGCACTAGCCTATTCATCGAGATCCAATACAACACTAGTATAATACTTCACATCAATATGATTAGTTCCTTTCTCATGCAAGTTCTTACTACGTCACGACTGTGAGAACAAGTATGCTCGGTCCATTCCGCGAGCGACGGTGATTCGAATCAATAACACCCGGACTACACGACACGTACGCCCGTACTCGACGTTGCCTACAACAACCATCACTGACGTCGTACGTGGCAGCCTTTCCCCCGTTTCACCCCCGCTGAATCGATCAAGTCGCCCCGTACAGTAGCTACTCTCATGGTGCACCTTCCGACGTGAGATGTCATGAGAATATTCCCCACATACTTCACACCGGCCGTCCGCCTGAGGCGACCCGAAAAGTCCCAACGACAGCTTCCCGAGGTACATCGGTTTACTGGGTCCCATATAGCCAGCATGAGTCCGGTACACAACTCAAACTTGTTCAACAGGGCCGCATACGGATCGGTCCTTGACCGACACGGACAGGTCTACAGCACCCAGGCCCCTATGTCCTGCTGCTCCTACAACCTTCCGGTCTCAACTTTTAACTTGCTAATTCAATTACGAACCAATCCCGTATGCCCCTGTTGTTCCTAAATCTGCGAGTAGCATCTCACCACTCGACTTCTACCGAACCGTACTTAAGCATGGCAGTTCTACACGGTGAAGGACACCTACCCAATACTCCATGGGTCATTTGGCTACGCAAGAGGAGTATCAAACACTAGACCTAATGCACAGTTCATATCATGACCGAAAGTGAATACAAAAGAAAAACTTAACAGCTGTTAAATGCAAACCGGAGCTTGCCTGTTTTGCAGGGTAGTCGCATATAAGCAGTTAGTATCCTTGTAGATCCACCCTTGACTCTCCGGAGCTTGATCCACTTTGATGAATCACTCCTTTGAGTCCCCTTCGTTGTGGTCCCTATTGAAATGCATATGCATATGTTTCATGGAATGTAATGGAAAGAAGTTATAGAATTACTTTCTTAAGAACAGAGGTTGTGTGGAAAAGCCAAGCATGGCTTGGTTTGCCTCTGTTGTGCAAGGAACAGAATTAAACTAATTTGACCTTAAGGCCCTTAGCTATACACTAACCCTCTTCTCTAATGAACATAATAGATAAGCTGAAAGGATTTGAGTGCAACTGGAGAACAAGAACTCCAATGGCCTCAAAACTTTTACAGCAGGTTCTATGATACCTAAGGATTTAGCTTGCCAAATTGCAGCTAATGTGGAGTCATATTGTGTCCCCCATAATTCTCACAATATCTCTTATGTATTTTTCCCTTATACATAAGTATGGAGAATAAGAACAGGGAGTTCCAGGACTTATCTTGGGCTGATAATTTACATGTGAGTTTTTGATCACATGAGAGTCATCTGGTCCAAAATTCAGCCCTTTTACTTGGGTAGTTCTCCCAGAACAATTCTTTAAGCATTTATACTCAATAGAATTAATTCTGTAGTAATGTGCATTTTCATGCCCAACTAAGTGAACTACAATTCCAAGTATGTCCCATAGAGCTTGCCTAAATTTTCCTATGATTTTTGGAGCTATGGATTGCTCAGAACAGATTTTTGAAGTGGGAAACATTTTCTGAAAATGTTTCTGGACTCTTATGACACAGCAGATTGTTTTTAGCAAATTCCTACTCAAATGATCTTCAAATGAGCTGAAAATTTGCTATAAGGTCAACAATATGCTAAAGAATAATCTGGCAAAATTTGGGTATTTTTGGATAAACCAAACTCCCTCTATAATTCTTTTTCAGAAAACCTTCCAAGAATTTTCCAGAATTAAATAATTTGTTTCATACAAATTGGGTTGTACCTCTGCATAGTACACTCTTAAAGGAATCCAACAAAATTTATCTCACTATTTTTGGAGCTTCCTACACCAAGTTATGCATTTTACAAGTTTGCACAACTCTCTGTTTGATTTTAAACAGCACAGTCACGCGTGGGGCCCACGGGTCAGATGCTTCTTCAACCTCCCGCCAGAGCCCCGCGGTGCACACCAGCAGAAACTTGGCATGGCTCGTTCTCCCTCATTTCTCCACCAAATGAGCTCCGGTTTCGCCCTACACGCTCCTGGGAACGTGGCGCAGCTGCCGGGCAAGGTTTTCCCGCATGAAAATGGCTGCAGGTGGGTCGGCACCGGTGGGGCGGCTCGGGAGCTCGACATGGACGCGTTCCCACGTGTCCAAGGCATCTCCCGGCGAGCTATGATGTCCTACAGCATCCCTATGGTTCTAGGAACACGGAACGGGGATCAGATCATGCAGAAAGTGGCTGCAACCTAGTCCTCACCGTGGACCATGGCAGTTTTGGCCGCCGGCGACGATTTCTCGTCGCCCGGGGCACAGGAGGGTCGGTTTCCTTTGGTTTTCGGCGTGGGAGGGCGCTAGGGCATCTAGTTGCTGTGGTTTGAATTGTGGGAGGTGTGATCAATCGGTTTGGGAGAATTTCCCGAATTACACACATGCTGTTCTACACGTGCACCGGTGCCAAAACTGGAATTCCGGCGAGCCGGCGTCGGGGGAGGGCAAGAGGACGACGGGATGATGATAAGTACCTCCTGGCGCACCTCTGTGACTTCTTGAGCCTGCCGGAGAGGCGCTGGACTGGCCGGGAGACAGGGGCAATGGAGCAGCGCCGGTGAAGGAAAGACAGCGCCCTGCTGATCGTGAGGAGAGGAGCAACTGCTGTTGGCTTGGTCCGAGGAGGGGGAGATAACGTTGCTGAAGCGGTGAGAACCCACCCTGGGGCGCCAACGCGTGGAGACCGGCAGCAGGAGCTGTCACCGGCAAGCTGCTCGGTGGCGCTCGCAAGCTGCTCGGGAAAAGTTCCCACCGAGAGCAAAACTTAGTGATTAAGTTTCCTCTTTTAGCTCAATGACATGTGGGTCCCACTCCACATGTACCTCCCAAATATCTGTTCAATCTGATCTTTTCAATCCCCAGAATGCTAAAATTTAAAAAGGTGGGTTAGAATTTGAATTCTTCAAATTCAGTTTGAATTTGCAAGACTAAACCTGAATTTGATTTAAGTTTGCAATTTCCTCTCTTTAGCTCTCCTTTGAGCCCACCCTACAATTGAAAAGTTGGTGATAACCCTTTCCCTAAAAACTCAACTATATGGCTGCATGTTAATTCAAAGTTTTTGGGTCACCATATGTGTGAACTTTGAATTTCAAATCTGAATTTTAAACTTACATGCAAAGAGGTATTTAACTCCTTATTGGTTCAACATTTTTAAATAAAAAGGTGAACCTCATGTTGGATGTTCATCCATGTATTACTTTGCATGAAGAAAAGTTTTAGCAAGTCCCATTTTTCCTGTCATTGCCACACATATGAACTCAAACCATAGTTTTTTTTTTTTTTTATTCATACACATTTTTGGGACTTTTACATGCTCACGGTCAAGAGCGGCTTGGACTCGTCCATGATTAGAGAAACATGGAAGTGAGTTGAAAAGAGGTTGTTGGGTGGTGTAACCTAACATTAATGACTTAACTATAATGATGGTGGGATTATCACTTAGTAAGATAGGTTGCTAATCAAAGCTAAGGCTTAGGATTAATGCATAGTGCTTAACCATGTTAGCCTTCCTTGCTGTTGGCCTTCATAACATTCTTTCCTACACTTGTTGAGTACCTATGGTACTCAAACTTGCTTTCGTTGGTTATCATATGCTACTTAGGTGTAAATGAAGACGTAGACTTTGATGAGGAGGACTTCGATCCCGAGGAGTTATTCTAGGTTGGCGGAACCCCCGGGCAACGCCTGTGGAACTGGAGCATCCACGCCGTAGTCTTCGGCTGTCGTGTTATAGTGTATTGATACTATTATTTGATATTTTATGTAATATGATGTAATATTATGATGTACGTTTAACTTGGCTTATAATACAATGATATTTCACTCTTGTCGGCACATGTATGAGTCAATTGATCCTGGCATACATGTGAGTATACGCTCGATGTTCCTTATGGAATATCAGGTGTGCCAAAGTGGTATCAGAGCCAAGGTTGCCCGTAGGACGCAAACCTAGTTAGAAATGGACGAGATAGACATCAATATTTTATTAAAAACTATTTTTACTAAATATTTTGTTAAAAGGAGGATTATTTAAATTATATATATGTTGTCTAACCTCTTCTATACTCAAAATTATGTTATTGTTTATTTTCTAACACATTTTAAATTTTTCTTGAAACAGATGGCACGCACACGTCTCACAGCCCGTAAGTCCACCGGAGGACGAGTTCCTCGACACCAGCTGGCTGAGCGTACTACTGAGGAGGTGGACAACCCCACTAGCTACCAGACCCACGGGGAGTGCACTAGAGGCATGGTGGATCGCCTCCGACACCTCCTTCGCTGTGCTGGTTATACCGGCAAGCTAGAGGTGCAGTACGACACCACTCGAGTCTCTCGCGTAGAGCGAGACGAGTGGAAGTCGCAGGCGAGGATCTACTATGAGAACAAGCTGCTCAAGATTCACAACTCACCAGCATGGAGGTCCACCATGGCAGAGGCTGAGAAGGACGCCACTTGGGAGGCAATCACTTGCCAGAGCTACACCAGCCGTGGCCGCCTTGAGGGGACACAATACATGTACACCCCCCGGCGACAAAGTGGAAGCGCGGTATTCAGCTATGAGCCTCTCCATGAAGGTTGTGATGTGGTGCAGATGGACATGAGTCTTCAGGTAGGGGTGGACGTCAGTACGAGGCTGCAGAACTACCAACAGGAACTCCAAGATGTCCGGGACCTTCTGAAGAAGACGGAGGCCATTATGCGTGGACTGATGAGGATGAGGGATGGAGAAGTAAGTGATCTCTATGCTTCGGATGGAGACACTTGGACTCCGGACTCTCCAGACCGTAGGGCAGCCAAACGCCCTCATATTCCTCCAGCACCTGAGGCCTCCAGAGCTGAGTCAGAGGCTAGCAACCCTGATGGTGATGGCGGGAACCCACAGGAGGATGCACAGAACCCAGGGGACAACTAGGATAGGTGTCCTTGTTCATGGAGTAACTCGTGTAGCACGTATGTATGGTAGTGTGTTGACTAATGTGTAATGGTTGATTAGTGAACTTGTTTAGAGTAATGATTATGTAATGTATGTTAGTGTATGAACGTGAGTTATGAAAGCCGTAGGCTTATGTTCACAACCTCGTTAGTATATGTAAATATCTATTAAGGAATATAAGTCCTTAGTTTGTTTCAATCATGATCATTTAATAAACGAAGTAGAAACTTTAGTAACTCTTGTATAGAATGGATGAAGTAGGTATACAACGTAATACACCTAAGAGAACATCTATACATTAATTTTAAACATAGTCTTTTACAATAGATGGCAGGAAGAAGGAGACGCAATGAAGGGAACAACAACAATGAGGCTGCAGAGTTCCCTTTGCCTGGATGGCAGCCACGAGTTGTACGCAGAGCAGATGGAGAAGTTATACAACAAATGATGAACATGCAAAACCAACTCCTTCAGAATTTAACACAAGTGGTGGCCAACATGCAACCACAAATTCAGAATGCACCGCGTCAACCCAAACTGAATTAGTTTCTAAGCACTCAACCACCAAGGTTCGACAACGCTATAGAGCCATTGGAAGCTGATGATTGGCTCAAGAATGTTGAGAACAAGTTGCAGATCATACAGTGCCCAGGACGTGAGAGAGTGCTCTTTGCTTCTCACCAACTATATGGATCTGCAGCAGACTGGTGGACAGCATACAAAGAAGCCCATGAGGATCCAGAAAGTATCTCATGGAATGAGTTCAAACTTGCCTTCCACAATCACTATGTTACAGCAGGAGAGATCAAGAACAAGCGGAAGGAATTCCTCAACCTGAAGCAAGGTAGCTTGTCCGTGCGAGAATACCTTACCAAGTTCACCCAATTATCTCGCTATGCTCCGGGAGACATAGACACGGACGAAAAGAAACAAGATTGTTTCATTGAGGGATTGAACTCAGAAATACAGTATGCTATGTCTTCAAGTGACTATGAAAGTTTCCAAAAGCTCATCAACAAGGCTTTCATAGTGGAGAGGAAAAGACAGAAGTTAGTTGAGGAGGGAAAGAGGAAAATGAATTGGCAAGGGCAGGCTTCTAGCGGCAACAGTCGGCCCCGTTTCTCATCACCGCCGAAGGGAGCAATGAATCAACCTATAGCTCCCAATCAGTTTCAGAGGAACTACAACCCTGCTGCTAGGAACCCAACTTTCCAACCACAACAGCAGAGACAACAAGTGCAGCAACAACGTCCTGCCTTTCAACCTCGTCCTGCAGGGCCAAACCCTCAAAATGCACAATCAGGCAACAAAGCACCAATGAACAAGGTCACGGGGCAATGCTTCAACTGTGGGGAAACGGGACATTATGCCAACCGATGTCCCAACAAGAAGCCACCTCAGGCACAGAATCTTGTGCGTGGCAAGGTGAATCATGTGACCATGGAGGAAGCACAGGAAGCACCAGATGTGGTGATTGGTATGTTCTCCGCAAACACTTATCCTGCTACAATTCTGTTTGACTCTGGTGCAACACACTCATCCATAGCCAATGAATTCATAACCAAGCACAACCTACAAATTACATCTATGAATCGAGTGTTATTAGTGAATTCTCCTGGAGGAGAAATAAAGACAAAACAAATATGTCCCAAGGTAAAGCTAGGAGTTAATGGAGTAGAATTCCTTGCAAATCTCATTGTGATAGAATCACAAGGGATAGATATCATCTTGGGGATGGACTGGTTAACCAAGTATAATGGAGTTATACATTGCTCAACGAGAACAGTGGAACTAACCCATACGGATGGAACAAAAGTTGAGTTCACATCTATTCAAGTACCCTCTGGAAATGTTCAACTCAACAAGACTGAAGTAGTTATTGAGGACATAAAGGTGGTCAACGAATTTCCAGATGTATTTCCAGAGGAGTTACCAGGTATGCCACCGGATCGAGAGGTAGAATTCATAATAGAATTAGTGCCTGGTACTGCTCCTATATATAAAAGGCCATACCGGATGGATACCCAACAACTAGCAGAACTCAAGGATCATATCCGAGAGTTATCGGAGAAAGGGTATATCCATCCCAGTTCCTCACCATGGGGAGCTCCGGTCATATTTGTACCAAAGAAGGATGGAACCAAGAGGCTATGTGTAGATTACCGTGCCCTCAATGAAGTGACAATAAAAAACAAGTACCCTTTACCTCGTATTGAGGACTTGTTTGATCAGTTACGAGGTGCATGTGTATTCTCCAAGATTGACCTCCGTTCCGGATATCATCAACTAAAGATAAGGGAATCGGATATTCCGAAGAGGGCATTTGTTTCTAGGTATGGACTGTATGAATATACAGTTATGCCTTTTGGACTATTAAATGCTCCAGCATATTTCATGTATCTTATGAATAAGGTATTCATGAAATACTTGGACAAGTTTGTGGTAGTGTTCATTGATGATATCCTCATATACTCAAAGAATGAGAAAGAACATGAAGAACACCTGAGAATAGTACTACAAAAGCTAAGGGAAAACCAACTTTATGCCAAATTCAGTAAGTGTGAATTTTGGCTTAAGAAAGTTGCTTTTCTGGGACATATCATCTCCGAAGGAGGAATCGCAGTAGACCCAGAAAAGATATCTGGTGTGCAAAAGTGGAAGACACCAGAGAATGTTGGGGAAATCCGAAGCTTCTTAGGATTGGCAGGCTATTACAGAAGGTTTATTGAAGGGTTTTCAAAAATAGCCAAGCCACTCACAAAGATGTTGGAAAAAGGAACTGCTTTTATATGGTCTCAAGAGTGTGAATCAAGCTTCCAAGAATTAAAGAAGAAGTTAACAACTGCCCCAGTCTTGGTTATGCACGATATGGAGAAATCATTCTCTGTATATTGTGATGCTTCAGGGCAAGGGTTAGGATGTGTGCTTATGCAAGAAGGACATGTTATTGCCTATGCTTCCCGACAACTTCGGAAGCATGAGAAGAACTATCCTACCCATGACCTAGAGTTGGCAGCAGTTGTACATGCATTGAAACTGTGGAGACATTACCTAATGGGTAAAAGAACCGAGATCTATACCGACCATAAGAGCTTGAAGTATATCTTCACCCAGCCAGATCTCAACCTTCGACAAAGGAGATGGTTAGAGTTCATTAACGATTTTGATGTGGGAATCAATTACCATCCTAGAAAAGCTAATGTGGTTGCAGATGCTTTGAGCAGAAAGACACATGTCAACATGTTGACCATAAGAGATCTGCAACCCCAACTATGTGAAGAGTTCGCAAAGCTCAACTTATGCTTGGTGAATCATACAGAAACTATAGCAATGGAGGTTGATTCAACCCTGGAACAAGATATACGAAAAGGTCAAAAAGACGATGAAAAGATCAAAGAAATTAAGCAGTTGATCAAAGAAAACAAGGCCCCGGGATTTAGAGAAGATGCGAACGGTATCATATGGCATGGTAAAAGAATATGTGTACCAGACATCAAGGAAATAAAAAAATTAATATTAAAAGAAGCTCATGATTCTGACTATTCTATCCATCCTGGAAGTACAAAGATGTATCATGATCTTAAAACAAGGTATTGGTGGTATGGAATGAAAAGAGATGTTGCAGAACATGTGGTATTGTGCGACACATGTCAACTAGTCAAAGCAGAACATCAAAGGCCTGCAGGGCTATTACAACCACTAAAGATACCTGAATGGAAGTGGGAAGAAATAGGGATGGACTTTATAGTAGGTTTGCCCAGAACACAAACAGGGTATGATTCTATATGGGTGATAGTGGATAGACTGACAAAAGTTGCTCACTTTATTCCAGTGAAAGAAAATTATAATGGTTCCAAACTAGCAGAACTATATATGTCAAGAATAGTTTGCCTACATGGTGTACCTAAAAAGATAGTATCAGATAGAGGTACACAGTTCACTTCAAGGTTTTGGCAGAAATTACATGGGTCCATGGGAACGCAATTAAATTTCAGTTCTGCATATCATCCACAAACTGACGGGCAAACAGAAAGGACCAATCAAATTCTTGAAGATATGCTCAGAGCTTGTGCACTCAAGAATAGTAGGAGTTGGGATAAGAACTTGCCATATGCAGAATTCTCCTACAATAATAGCTACCAAGCCAGTATGAAGATGTCCCCATTCGAGGCCTTATATGGAAGAAGATGTAGAACTCCATTATTTTGGGATCAGATAGGTGAGAATAAGGTGTTTGGACCTGAAGTATTAAAAGATGCAGAAAAGAAAGTAAGAGAAATTCGTAATAATCTAAAGATAGCTCAAACAAGACAAAAGAGCTATGCAGACACAAGGCGAAGAGAACTAGTCTTCGAAGTGGGAGACTATGTGTATCTCAAAGTGTCACCTATGCGTGGACTAAGGAGATTTAAAGTAAGAGGGAAGCTAGCACCTCGGTATATCGGACCATTCAAGATACTGGAACGTAAAGGAGAGGTAGCATATCAGTTGGAGTTACCATCTCGGTTGTCGGATGTACACGATGTGTTCCACGTATCACAACTCAAGAAGTGTTTGAGAACACCAGAAGAACAACTGCCAATGGATGAGTTAGATATACAGGAAGATCTTTCATATACCGAGTACCCCGTCAAAATTCTTGACACAATGGAAAAGGTTACAAGAAACAAATTAATTCGCATGCATAAGGTCCAATGGAAACATCATTCCGAGGCAGAACCTACATGGGAAAGGGAAGATGAGTTAAAGTCACAATTTCCTAATCTATTCCCTTGAAAACCCTAATCTCGAGGACGAGATTTCTCTTAAGGGGGGTAGAATTGTAACACTCACCCCTCCCCGCCTAAAGAAGCCCGGAAGCAGTTGCTTCCTTCTCCAAAACCGCCGCAAACCCCTCTCTCTCTCTACTCCCGAATTCTTATTATCACATGAGAGAAAAGCAACCGGCCATGTGCCAATTCGCGGCGTCCCTTCAGCAACCGGCGCCTCCCCAACCGCCGCCCCTCCGTCCTCTATAAAACCAACCCATAGCCGGCCATTTTCACCCACGAAAACCGCACACTATCCCCTCCCGAAGAGAAAACCACCAATTCTCAATTCCCCGAGAAACACACGTTAATCCTTGGACCTAACACCCTCTGAGCACTCCCTCGGCCATCAGAAGGAAATCCCGACCAAATTCCTCGAAGAAACACGCCTGGAGACTGATCCCGATGAAGATCGCTGGAATCTACCCACTGTCGCCGTCGATCACGCATCTCCGGCCAAATCCGGTCTCCAAAACCCTCCTAGGTGAGTTCCCCACCCTCTCCTCTCTCTCCTGGTGCAAATAGATCAAGAATTGGTGGAGAAATCGGGAAAACCGAATGTTTCCGGCCACCGCCGCCGCTCGCCGGCGATCGCGCGGCCGCCGGACTCGGGGGAGAAGGGGTTAGGGCGACGTGGCGCAATCGGGAGCGTCCATCTCGCGTGAACGGTTAAGATTAGAAGGAGCGTACCGGTTTGGTTATTTTAAATCTGGGCCGTTGATCTCAGATGCGACGGCCCACATTCAATTTAGTTATAACCGTTGGAGATTTAACAGAGGGACCCCTGGGGATTTAAACAAATAGTAAATAGCCCTGATTCTTGCAGAATTAACCCTATGCTTATTAGAAATTTGTAAAATCAGTTTAAAATAACTAAATAGCCCCTGTGTAATTTGTAAATTCATCAAATAGTTCTGTATTTTCAAATTGAACCCCAGAAAGTTTGAAATTATTACAAATCAAACAAAATCAGTTTAAAAGTTTATTTTAATTATGTAATTAATCAAATTAGGACTAAATAGTTTCTGAAAAATGTTAGAAAATTATTAAAAGTCCTGATTAAATGTTCTGATCAGAATATTAAATTTGAAACTAAAAATAATTAATCTCAAAGGCTGAAATTAATCATATAATGACTAATTAATTCTGAAAATTGAAACAAAAATAATATAAATATCAGAAAAATTGTAGAAATTTATTAAACAACACAATATTATTCTGTTTTTATGTTTTTAATGCATTTGAAGTTTCTGTAGTCCAGAATAATTATTTAAATGGCTGAAATGCATTTTTAGTATTAAATAAATATTGAAATATGGATAAAAATAGTGTATATTAAAGAAAAATTTTGGAAACTATTCTAAATACCTAAATAGGTTCTGAAATGCAGAAATTAGAAATATGAGTTCTGAAAATCATTATAATAATAATTTAAATGATTTTCTAGGATTTAATTAATCACAACAATTAACATATATATCTATAAAACTCTAAAATTTATTCAAATCATCCCACAAACTGAAAATGAGTGTTTAGCTGTGGCAATAGTAAAGTAGAAGGAATATAAGTAACCAATTGAAATTTATTTTCATTATAACCCACATGAAATGATACAAAAACAATAGGTGCATGTGTGTATACAAATATATATGATTGTAAATACACTGATAGGATCCTTATGGCATGTTTGGCATTGTTTTGTGTGCATATGAATGGCTAGAACCAAGTCAAGAACTACAACCAAATCTTCAAGAGCAAGAATTTGAAGTGAATCACCCTTCCTTCAAAGGCAAGTGTTCCTTGACCACTTTGTTCCTATTCTAGGATGAATAGTTAGATTATTTGCATGATGTCATTAATATGAAACCTAATTTAGGTTGTTTTCCTAGTTATATTCCTTATTCATTCCTTGTTGAGCCATGGAGGGACTTAGTTGATAATTGTTGGTTATTATTTCATGTGCTTAGCCATGCTTAGTACTTAGAAAATGAATGAAACATTATGTGGATAGTCTTGTGGAACTATATGAAGGACACAAGGGTGTGTCATGGTGTAGGAATCTAGGCAGGCTGGTTGTTTGGTTGGTGCTTTGTGCACGAGACTCGGGAATGAGTTAGTGCCTGTCTTAGATTCTAAGGACCGGTTCATGGAACAGTTAACCCGGCTTTACAGTGCCACCACAAGACTGAGATGGGGCAGCTTGGCCAATTAATTAGGAGTTTGCCGGTATAGTATGAGTGTTTGGATGGTGCGGGGAATGGGAGTCCATTTTTGACTGCCCTGGGAACTGCAAGGCTCAAGAGGGGGCTTCTGTAGGGGAGGGTTACTCCCAGGAACTACAGCGGTGAAACCTCAGTGGGCTTGTACTTGCCGGTAGACCCTTTGTAAAGGCCATGTAGTGATCTCCTGATCGCACACCAAAGGAAGTGTGTAATGTGGCTTGCAACCACGGATATCAGGGAGGTTTCTTAGTCCACCTGGCAATAGGGGATGAAATCACTACTTGTGGGTAAAGTGGTACAATCTCTGCAGAGAACCAAACTGTCATGACAGCCGTGCTCACGGTCAAGAGCGGCTTAGACTTGTCCATGATTAGAGAAACATGGAAGTGAGTTGAAAAGAGGTTGTTGGGTGGTGTAACCTAACATTAATGACTTAACTATAATGATGGTGGGATTATCACTTAGTAAGATAGGTTGCTAATCAAAGCTAAGGCTTAGGATTAATGCATAGTGCTTAACCATGTTAGCCTTCCTTGCTGTTGGCCTTCATAACATTCTTTCCTACACTTGCTGAGTACCTATGGTACTCAAACTTGCTTTCGTTGGTTATCATATGCTACTCAGGTGTAAATGAAGACGTAGACTTTGATGAGGAGGACTTCGATCCCGAGGAGTTATTCTAGGTTGGCGGAACCCCCGGGCAACGCCTGTGGAACTGGAGCATCCACACCGTAGTCTTCCGCTGTCGTGTTATTGTGTATTGATACTATTATTTGATATTTTATATAATATGATGTAATATTATGATGTACGTTTAACTTGGCTTATAATACAATGATATTTCACTCTTGTCGGCACATGTATGAGTCAATTGATCCTGGCATACATGTGAGTATACGCTCGATGTTCCTTATGGAATATCGGGTGTGACAGACTTCTACCGAGATCCTAAGAACATTAGCATGGCATTCTCTACTTATTGAGTTTGTAAACTATCCAACCCCTCATAGGATTTAAAGTCATGCAAGTGGGGTTTCAATCACCCTAACTCTAATGCAACAATTTCAACCTAGACATAAGTGATACAAATGAAAACTTTGCAAATGGTAATTAAATGCAAACCGGGGCTTGCCTGGTTGCGAGTCAAAGGGGAAGTTAGCGTCTGGTGGGAGGATGTCCAACAGCTCCTGGGTGTCCTCAACTTCGGTCACTATATGAAATGTAGCAAAATATGTGTATAAGTGTTAATGAAGTTAAAGAATTAAACTTCTATTCATAGCTACTGCTATTTACATTCCTTAATTGGCCTTGGGATTTTTCCAGTGGATACTAGCCTCTCTAAGTATGATCTTAGCAGGATTTGGAGAAATTTCATTGAACCTTGTGGTCTCCAAAATTCCCACAAGTACAAGACTTCTCTAAATTTTGAGCCCAAATCTGAAGTTTTGACATGTCTAACAGTGGAATATCTAATTAGAGAAGGTCTCTATGGTTCTAAAACAATTTATTTCACCATTTTTGGAGCTACCTACAGGAAGAAATGAATTTTTGAAGTTGGACAGAATTGCTGAAAAGTTTCTGTTTAGAATTTGAATTTCCAAATGAAGGCTGAACTTGGGAAGACAATTTAGCCTAGCAAATGAAATCTAATGAAGCTCAAATTTCTACAGGAGATCACTAATATGATGAGGAATCTTCTGGCCAAATTTGAGGAAATTCCATAACAGGTATCTTCTAACTTTTAATTCCCAAAAATTTAACTTTGAAGAATTTCGGAGAAAACTCCAGAGATTTTCAGATACAATTCTTTGCATTTCTGAAAGTACTGACTGAGAGGAATTCAAAAAATTTTGTTTCACGAATTTTAGACATCCCTACAGAAAGTTATGGAGGTTTGAAGTTTGAACCATTTTTCTGGAAATCAATTATATGATTTTTAGCTAATTTATTTAACCCTGAGATAACCTACTGATTAAGCCTCCTAATGTAGCTCCAAAAATCCTAATATTTTTACTGGAGCTCAGGAACGAGGAAAAGGAGTTGCTGCCCAAATTTTGGAATTTTTCATAGAGAATCCTTTCTCAAATTAATCCCCAAAAGATTTATTAAAATTAATTCCTCAGAAAATACTGGGCATTTTCATAGCAAGCACTTTGTTCCTCTGTGAAGTAATCTTTATGAGGATTCTAACAAAATTGGTTACACCCTTTTTGAGACTTCTACCTCTCGACAGTGAACTCGCGTGCACACAGAGCCGGATCATGGCGTGCGTCGTTCTCCCTCGTCTCCCAACCAAATCGGCTCCGGTTTCGCCATACGCGACCGTTGGAACATAGCGCAGCTGCGGGGCAAGGTCTCACCCCTTGAAAATGGCCGGAAACAGGTCGGCATTGTCGGCGGCGCGGCATCGACGCGTTCTGGCATGTCCAAAGCCGATTTCAACAGCCCAAGCTGCCATACAGCATCCCTAGAGCGCGTGGAACATGGAACGCATGCAAATCCTTGCATCAATCAGCGGGAAAAGGTGGTTCACCGGAGGACCGACCCGTTTTTGCCGCCGGCGGCAAATTATCGTCGCCCAGGGCGTGGGATGGACGGTTTGCTTCGGTCTTCGGTGTGGGAGGGCGCTAGGGTCCAAGGTTGCTATGATTTGAACCAAAGGAAGAACGATACCTGTTTGAATGAATTTCCCGATTTGCTCACGCTCGGTTCTTCACGTTCGCCGGCGCCAAAACGTAAATTCTGGCAAGCCGGCAGTGGTGACGAGCATGGAGAGGTCAGGAGCATGATATACACACCATGGCGCACCTTAGGGGGGTGTTGGTCGTGCGGGAGAGGCGCTGGACCGGCTAGAAGACGAGGGGCAGTGAGGGCGACGTCGGCTCTATTTTGCCGGAGGAGAAAGTGGTTGGCACCGATCGGAGAAGGTGGGGCACGAGCTGAGGAGTGGTGGAACACATCGAGGAGAGGACGGCACAGCTCCTAGAGGGATCAACCGGAGCTAGGGAGGACCGGCGGCTGATCAGCGACTATCACAGAAGCGGCGTGTGTGTTTCTCTCGGTGAGCGCTCGAGCAAGGAGGCTGAGGGAACTTCGGTTGGAGGCAGAGAAGAGAAGTTGACTTGTGCTGCTGCTTTAGCGATTGATCACCTCCCACGCACGTAGTTGCCTTCGGGAGCAAGTTGATGCAAGCTGCTCGGTGGAAGCAGGCAAAGCTCGGTGGCGCGCTGAGTGAAAACAAAGTCGGTAAAGGAAATTGTGTGGCTGACATCTGGGGCCCCTCCCACCTAATTTTCCATTGATATTTTCCCTTTGGTCTCCAAATTAAAAACCTTGCTTCACCTCAGAGTCATGGATTTGAACTGTTGAATTCAACTGATTTGAATTCTAGTGTGGAATTTGAACTGATTTTGGTTATTTGAATTTGAATTGTAATTTGAATATTCCCTTTTGCATTGTTCCAAAAACATAGCAAACCAACTCAAATAATATTGAATTTTGGCATGGCTTATAATTCAAATGTGGAGAACACAGTGGTGGAACCAAATTTGAAAATTGAAGAAGTTGGAATTTGAAACTGAAATTTAAATTCACATTCGAGGGCTTCCTCTTTTAATCCCAAACAAATAGTTGAAACCCTTCAAATGAGCTGAAATTTGAGAGGCCTAATATTTGGATTATGAAGACCCAAGTTATGAATTTAGATCTCCATGTTTGGAAGTTTTCGGGAAGTTTGAATCATCACTTTGAACTGCACCGTTACAATTCAAAGTCTTAATTCCCCTAATTTTTTCCTAAGTGTAAATGTGCTGAATTTCTTGCTACCACATTTAGGGATTTTACATCCCTCCCCCCTTAAAAAGAATCTCATCCCGAGATTCCAAAAGAAAAGCAAAGTGGGGAAAACTTTACCGGGTATACGACGATAGCGAGTCCGGATAATTTGCTTGTAGATAGTCCTCGCTTTCTCATGTCGCCTCATCAGCGGTATGGTTACTCCATAAGACCTTGTAAAACCATAAGGTCTGGTTTCTTGTGGCGCGAGTCTTTTCATCGATAATCCGGATCGGATACTCCGAGTACGTGAGGTCCGGTTGAAGAACTTCTATGTCTTCAGTGCGGATTTCAGCCGAGGGTTTGAAGCATCTCCTCAGCTGAGAGATGTGGAAGACGTTGTGAATTCCCGCAAGCGACACCGGTAACTCCAAGCGATAGGCCACGGGTCTGCATTTTTCAATAATGGCGAACGGACTGATGAATCGCGGTGCAAGTTTGCCCTTCACTCTGAAATGATGAACTCCCTTCATCGGAGATACGTGGACATAAACCTGGTCCCCGATGTCGAAGTGAAGAGGACGGCGTCTTTTATCCGCATAGCTCTTCTGACGAAATTGAGCAACCTTGAGGTTGGCTTCCTATTTGGGCACCTATTAGCATAGTGTTCAACTTCTCCACAATTGTAGCATTTCCCAGTGACCTTGGTTAGCAGTGCTTTATTGTTTTGCTATGAATTTGGAAGACTTGATCCTGCAGGACGAGGTTGAAAGGCAGGACGTTGTTGCTGCACCTGTTGCCGCTGTGGCTGAGGCTGGTATGTTGGATTTCTGGCGGCAGGATTGTAGTTCCTTTGCATTTGATTAGGAACCATTGGACAATTCATTGTTCCAGACGGCGTGTAAAATCGCCAAAAGTGGTAGCAAGAAATGCAGCACGTTTACACGTAGAAAAAATGAGGGGAATTAAAACATTGAATTATAACAGTGTTAGGTTAAAGTAAGGATTCAAACTTCCCAAAAACTTCCAAACATGGAGATCTTAATCCATAACTTGGATCTTCATATGTCAAATATTCAACCTTCCAAATTTCAGCTCATTTGGAGGGGTTTTACTATTTGTTTGGGATTAAAACAGGAAGCCCTCGAATCTGAATTTTAATTTCAGTTTCAAATCCCAACTTTCTCAATTTGCAAATTTGGTTCCACAAATGTGTTCTCCACATTTGAATTAGCAGCCATGCCAAAATTCAGAATTATTTGAGTTTGTTTGCTATGTTTTTGGAACAATGCAAAGGGAAGATTCAAATTCCAATTCAAATTCAAATAACCAAACTCCGATCAAATTCCATCCTAGAATTCAAACGAATTCAGTTGAATTCAACATTTCAAACCATGACATTGGGAAGAAGCAAAGGAGTTAATTTGGAGACAAAATGAAAAATAACAATGGAGAATTAGGTAGGAGGGGGCCCACTAGTCAGCCATCCACAGAAACAAACTCTTTGTTTTTCCCTCAGTTGATCACCAGCGAGCGTCAGCTCCCGGCAGAACCCCCGCTCGATGCCTCCACCGAGCTGCTTGCGATTTTCTGCTGACAACAGAACTTGTGTGTGGTTGATCACTTGCTAATGCAGCAGCACAACCCAACATTGTCTCTCTGCCTCCACCGAAGCCTCTCCCTCAGCCTCTCGAGCGCTCATGAGAAAAACACCGTGCCACCTCTGTGCTCATCGTTCAGCAGCCTCCACCCCTCCCTAGCACCGGTTGATTCCCCTAGGAGCTGCGCCGGTGACTCCTCGACAATTTTCACCACTTCTCAGCTCGTCCTCAACCTTCTTCCGCCGTGCCCGAGCCGTTCCTCGCCGGAAGAAAACAGAGCAAAGCCGCCCTTCTCGGTTCCACGTCGCCCGGCCACTCCCGTGCCCCTCTGGCTCAAGCAAAGCGACCCTAAGGTTCGCCATGGGATGTAGCTGCCTCTCCCGGGGTCCTTTTGCTCTTTACTACCGCCGGCTAGCCGGAATTTATGAATTACCGCCGGTACACGTGAAGAACCGATCAAAGTCAAATCGGGAAATTCTCTCCACACGCTTGATCATCGGTTCTCTGGTCCTAACCACAGCTACTAGGGTTCCTAGCACCCTCCCATGCCGAAGCACGAAGCAAACCGTCCTTCCTCCACCCTGGGAGACGAGAATTCGCCGCCGCTGGCCAAAACGGCTCGGCTCACCGTCGAGCTCCCACTTGCGGACATTTTCGGCTCGGGTTAGGGTTAGCGTCATGTTCTACGACCTCTAGGGATGGTGTACGTCACTATAGATTTCCGGGAGAAGCTCAGGACGTGCCGCACCTCGCCGGCGCCGAGCTACCGAGCCGCCCCGCCGATGCTGACCCAACTCCGGCAGTTTTCATGCGATGAAACCTTGCCCGGCTGCTAGATCTTGATGTGAGGATGGTGTAGCATGAAACCGCATTGAATTTGGTCGACAAATGGGGGAGAACAAGCCGCGCCATGATCGTCTCTGTGCGCGCGCGAGTTTTCTGTCCAGAGGTTGAAGACGACCGACTTGTTGACCCCACTGTCAGCCAGTAAAACACTTCTCTGTGAAAAACAATTCCAGCAACTGTTCAAACTTGGAAAATCCATAACTTTGTGTAGAAAACTCCAAAAAGGGTGAGACCAATTTTGTTGGAATCCTCATAAGGAGTAAGGAGTTATTCACAGAGGAACAAAGTGCTTGCCATGAAAATGCCCAGTATTTTCTTTGGAGTTCATTTTATTAAATCTTTTAGGGATTAATTCCAGGAAGGATTCTCTATGAAAAATTCCCAAACTTGGGCAGCAAATCCTGTTCCTAGTTCCTGAGCTCCAGTAAAAATTTGAGCTTCATTGGAGTCATTTGCTAGGATAAATTGTCTTCCAAAGTTCAGCCTTTATTTGGAAATTCAAATTTTAAACAGAAACTTTTCAGCAATCCTGTCCAACTTCGAAAATTCATTTCTCCCTGTAGGTAGCTCCAAAAATGGTGAAACAAATTTTTCCATAACCAGAGAGACCTGCTCTAATTAGATCTTCCACTTTTAGCCATGTCAATGAAATTTTGGAGACCACAAGGTTCAATGAAATTTCTTCAAATTTTGCTCAGATCATCCTTAGAGAGTCTAGTATCCACTGGAAAAATCCCAAAGCCAATTAAGGAACTTAAATAGAAGTAGCTATGAGTAGAAGGATAATTCTTATACTTCACTAGTACTTATACATATATTTTGCTACATTTCATATATTGACTGAAGTTGAGAACACACCGGAGCCGTTGGACGTCCTCCCACCCGACGCTAACTTTCCTTTTGACTCGCAACTAGGCAAGCCTCGGTTTGCATTTAATTACCTTTTGCAAAGTTTTCATTTGTATCACTTATGTCTAGGTTGAAATGGTTGCATTAGAGTTAGGGTGATTGAAACCCCACTTGCATGATTTCAAATCCTATGAAGGGTTTGGTAGTTTACAAACTTGATGAGTAGAGAATGTCATGCTAATGTTCTTAGGATCTCGGTAGAAGTCGAGTAGTTGGAATCTACTCGCGAGTTGAGATTTTTATCACACGGGATGGAGAAGAGTAGAGAATGGCTTAAGAAGGTGAAACTGAGACCCAGCAGGGGGGATAGGATGCAGTGAGCAGAGGTCTCACGTGTGTAGCCCTGTTGGTACCGATTGAGGACCAAGTCATGTGCAGACCTGCTGGACAAGTATCAAACAGTACCAGATGGCATACTGACATAAGCGGGAAACCGATATAATTGATTAACCCGGGTGCCGAGGCTTACCCAACCGTTTTATAGGAGTGGCTTGAGGGTAGCAAGGTGTAAATATGTCGGTGGGCACAATCACGCTCCATGCGGGGACCTCCTGCTTGTTACGGATGGACCGGTTCGGCATTTGGGTTTCGTTTGAAAGGTGGTTGCATACAATAGAGTAGGAAGGTGTGAAGCACCACACTTCTGAAAGTGGGTGTATGTGACGTGTCGTCCGGGTGTCTCCTGATTGCAATGATCGTCCCTCACGGTTATTTGAGTACCGCTTGTTCACTGTTCTGTGACGTAGTAAGAAGTGAAAGAAGCCAGTTGAATGATATTATGCTGTGTTGAACTATTAATGTCTTGAAACCATATCTGCTGTAGATGTAGAGCTAATTAAGTTTATCCTCCACTTTGGGCATAACCAAATCAGAGGAAAGCGTTTCTTGTTTGATTGTGGACTTTCGATGTGAGGGCTGACTAAGGCACATTAAACTGCTGCTATAAAACTGAAAGTAAGGATTAACAAGTAGGCGTGTCTTTATTGCAATGTATTTATCCTACATTACCAATACCTGCATGTAGAGTTTCATGATTAGGGTGTTGGTTAAGCCTTGCTTAGCCATCGTCTCACGGTTGCAATATTTGAGCTATGTGCAGGTGAGAGTTATGAGGAAGGGTCCGAGGACGAGGCGATGCTCCCATCGGGGTACAAGGCCGAGCTGGAGCCCTGCACGCTGCCGTGATTATGGTGTGAGTGTTGCTAGTGTGTAGCGTCCCCGGACTGGACGGCTGCACTTTTGCTTAGTTAGGATGAGAGACTAGTTATGTATAATACTTCCGTTGTATAAATAAGTTTGTAAAAGACTTCCGCTGTGTCTTATGTCAAATAAAAGTTTGTATGTTGTTCTTAATCTTTTCTTGTGTGCTGTTGGGTGCCGCATCGCACGGCACCACCCTCTGCGATCCCGGAGTGGGTGAACCACGGGGTGGTCCCCACAGTCGTGGTATCAGATCTGCATTGGGAATAGCACGCTCGAAAAGAGCCTATTTTGAAAACTTAGAAGTAGTCGAGTGAGGATTAGTCATTATGCCCATATAAGGTCTATTATAGTAGTAGTTACTAAGGTGGAAATGCTAGCATACTGTAATGATGCTCCAACGTCAGGTAAGAGGTATGGTACGCCACCGCAGGCGGATCAATTGCGGTAAGCTTGCCATACGAGCAATGGTATGGAATGGTTTAATGTGGCTTGGCACAGTAGTTAATATGAGTCTATGAACCTTCTCATGGTTTTGGGAGCATATGAAAATGATGATCTCCAGCGTGCTTTAGGCAAAAGTGAGAATACCTCATCCTGTGGTAAGCAACACGATAGTATGCAACTCTTGAACGTTCAATGTTCAAAGGGCCATACGCAGCGCTCGCCATCGGCGTGCCTCAAAGGTCATGAGGCAGTAAGTGGTATCCGTTGGTTTGATAAAGTTCCAAACCATGACGACCCGTTCATGCTCTACTAGGGTTCCCCGTCGTGTGGTGTGAAAACACGACCATGTACCTTGAGACGTGGCTTGACTCAAGGACGATCCGTATGGCAATGATATGGACCGTATGTTTTTATTATGATATGGACCTGCCTGAAATGTCAAAACCCTTGTGTGCACCATTATTGTGTGATTTTCTTCAGGTACATTAACCACGTTTAGCGCATGACGTGTAGAACTCGTTTGTGAGTGACGATCTTAGTTCCACCATTTGACACGTTTATGCCGGAATATCGGCTTAGAATTTTTCTTTGGTGAGGAAACGTAGTACTGAGATGAGTAATAGTTGCATAAAATAGATATTTTCAAAGAAAAGAGTCAAAATGAAGTTTATGATTCCATTTAGGGGTTACTGAACTCCCGTGTTGAACTAACATTCAATTGGGAGTATAGATTCATGTCCAAAGACATAGGAACAACCTCCCCTGTTTTCAGCGGAATTTTTGCTGAATTTAAACAGGGTATAACTTATGATTGGTTGAACCAATGGAGGTGTGTGATAATATTCTGGAAAGTTTTTGAAGTCTTCTACAACGTTTCTGTAGAACTCCAGAACAAAATCTCCCTCCAAATGGATGAAAATCTCATATGAGTATGCACTGTCCAGAAACCGGGCAGACCAAAAATGCTCTCGGGAGTTTTCTGTATTTCGACCACAACTTCTTGTAGAAAAATTTCTAAGGGTCAAGTAAGATACCGTTGGAAAGTATAGGAAATGTGCTACAATTTTTTAGTTCAGTGTTTTCATATATTAGGGGCAGAAATAGTTGGAATTTTGTGAACAATATGCCACTTGCAAAGGAGGTGCTGTAAAAATTCCTGAGAAAAATATGTCCACTTGTAAAGATCAGAACTCCTAAACTAGAAAGGATATGGAGGCAAATAAATACAATCTGGGTTCCTTTTTGAGTGTACTACAACTTTGTTGTTGAACTCCAGTCCAGGTTTTGCCTCAAAAGTAGTCAAAACAGTTGAATTATCCAGACTGGTCAGTTGAACCAGAAGCTGGACAAAGAAAACCATGTTGAAGTTTTTCAACCAAAACACTTAGTTTCACATTTAGATATCCAGTGGCTGTAGTAAAACAGTGAGTTGGAGTCAAAAAATTTTATGCATTCAACATATCACTTCGAGCGAGGACATGTTTGGGTCCAGTACAATAGCGAGGATTTACGCATGCTAACACACTTAACATCCCGTGGTAAACCACGATGGTCGAAATGAACTTTTAATCCATAAATTTCATTACTTTGGAACTCGATCGTCATACATGGTCCAGTGATGTATATTCTATATAAAGTTTATACTTTATCCATGTGTGTGAATGTTATGCGTATTATTTGTTCCATTCTCGCACTACTATTGTATAAACTGGATGAGGCAAACAAACATGTGCTGATCGTTTGAATGGTATGAATGCAGAATGGTGCGTACACGTTCCACGCAAGAGGAGGGAGGTCCTAGTCAGGTTTTGGGTGATGAGTCTCCACCTCCGGAGCAAACCACGATGAAGCAGCAACCACCTTCTCCACCGTCAGAACTTCCAAGATATCTTGCGGAGGTTCTCACCATAATACTCGGCTCGCGCGACGAGCAAACCGAGTTGCTGCGGATGCTGGTGCAACAAAATGCGTCCCGCCCAGGAGGACGCCAAGACAATGGGCAACGCCAGCCCCAACAGAGTTCATATTCGGACTTTCTGGTGACCCATCCACCGGTCTTTACGGAGGCCGAAGAGCCTTTGGAGGCGGACAGCTTCATCCGCACTCTTGAGGCAAAGTTCGGTTTACTTCGGTGCACCGAACACCAGAAGGCGCTGTATGCAGCGCAACAGCTTCAAGGGGAAGCCGGTACATGGTGGGCGAACTACATTGCCTCATTACCTGCTGGCCATGCCGTCACATGGATGGAGTTCCGGGAGGCGTTCCGCGCCTATCATACACCTTCTGGGGTTATGGAGAGGAAGCTCCAGGAGTTTCTTGTAACACCCCAAAATTTTGATTCAAAACCCTAAATCATGTTAAGAGGGGGATTTAAAAATTTTTGGACGTGTTGCATGTTTTGCAAAAATTCAAATTCAAACTGGAATTCAAATTAAACTCAAATCAGAAAAGAAATAGAAAAAGAAAAAGAGAAAACAGAAAAAAACCGGCCAGTGGGCCGAAACCCACCAGCCGGCCCAGCCAGCGCCCGCGCCAGCCCGCAGCCGCGCGCGCTGCTGCCTCACACTGACAGGCGGGGCCCACCCAATTGTCATCTACCTCGCGCCAGCGCCGGACTCCCTCGCGCCCGAATCAAAACCGATCGGGATTTCGGCGTATCCCCGCTGAATTCTGTTCGTAGGCAACGCGGACATGATCTAAACCACCCCGCCGCCTTCCCCAGTCTATAAAAACCCCGGCCTCGTTCTGTTTTTCCCACGCGATCGCCGATTTTTCCTCCGGTGAGAACCGAGACTTCTCCGGCGAATTCTGGCTGATCTAAGCTCGGAAATTCTGATCTAACTCGCTGGTCTTGATCCACCGCCTCCGGGGAACCTTGCAGGTGCAGAAACTCGGTGACTTGTGGTGTAAACCCAGCGCCGACGAGCTTCGCCGTGGTTTCGCCTTGGACCTCGTCGCCGATCACTTTCCAGGACCTCCGAGCTCAAGAAACCCCCGAGGTGAGATCCCCGACCTCCCCTCTACCGATCTATACCATAAAACCACAGTTCTAGGAAGAATTCCCGAAGATCCGAAAGTTTCCGGCGAGATCGCCGCTTCCCGCCGCCGTGCGCCGCCGGCAGCGCCGCCCGCGCTCGATCAGAGCGACGTGGCCGCTTGTGCGCCGTTTATTTTAAATCGCACGATAGGGTTTAAATCCCCGCGTACCGGTTCGATGTTATAATCTCGGCCGTCGGTTTAAAATCGGACGGTCCACGTCAGCCCCGCGTTATAAAGACTGGAAATCTTACGTGCTACCCCCTGGGGTTCTCGGGAAATAAGAGCTAGCCCCGGAAACTTCTGATCAGCCCCTGGAACTCCAGAAAATCATGTAAATTCATTTAAAAATCAGTTTTGGCCCCTGGACTTAATGAAAATTAGGAAAAACACCTCTGATAAGTGTAGCTAGACCCCTGGAAATTCTGAAAATAATATTATAGACCCTGTAATGGGGTGAGTTTACCTTTTTAGCCCTGTTTAGTAATTAACTTAGGAAATTGAATATGTGGCTAGTGTTTAAAAATTAAAAAGTGGGACAAACATATTGTCAAAATTTAATTAAAGACTTTCTCAGTGTTTAGGAAACTTTGGAGTGAAATAAAAACATATTTTGGGCTGAATTGAATCTGTTTAATTTATTATTCACATTTAGGGACACATTTTTAAGTAAAGAATAGTTATAGGAAATAGGGAAAATAATTGTGAAATAGATTACATCAGAGGCAAAGGTCAAAATATGTTATTAAATTATTTAGGACCAGAACCTATTCTGTTTAGATGATGTGTCTTACTATTTTTATAATAAAGTACACATTTATGCATAGGAAAATAAATCTGAAAATATAGTAACTAGTAAATGATAAATGGAGTTTCTAAAATCCAAAGAATTCAGTTTAGGGTTGGTAGAAATTCTGAAGACACATATGGAGAAGAAAAATACCCTTCATGCACACTTGGTAGCTAAAAGGTGTGTCAATTGAATATAAGGACTTTATTTAAATTGGAAACTCATATATTATATACAAACATAAATATGAATACAAAAGTAGAAATCATATGCACATGTTTAAAAGTGCATGAAAGTCAAAATCAACACACATAGAGTAACAACAACACATAGAAATGAGAATGACTTTCATAAATATGAATGTGTAGTTTGTATGAAATGGAAGAGTGAACCATGTCTTATGGATTGTTGTTTTTCTTTTGCTATGTGTGATGGTATGATGTAGAACCTGCTCAAGAGCAAGTTATTCCTTTCCAAGATCAGGACTACCTATTTCAAGAGCAGCAGGAAGGAGGCAAGTGTCCTTGACCACTTTGATCCTATACTAGGATGTGTAGATAGAATTATTTGCATTGTCAATTGAAATATGGAACCCATGCTAGGAAGTTTCCCTAGAATTGCACTACCTTGTTCCCTTGTAGCTTGGGTTGGGATTCATTTTATCATGTCATTTATTATTATGCATATGCTTAGCCATGCTTAGAATGGGATAATTGGGATATGAGATCATCAATTTATTTTACCATACTCTTGAATGAGATATTGGGAGTTATGTAGAGGTAGGGATCAAGGCAAGTTGGATGTTTTGGTTGTGTGCTGGGTGCACGAGACTCGGATTTGTGTTTAGTACTTGCCTGGATCCTAAGGACCGGTTCATGGAGCATGTAACCTGGCTTTACAGTGCCAACCACATGCTGAGATGGGGCAGCTTGGCCAATTAATTAGGTGTATCCTCGGCGTAGTATGGGTGTGTTGGATGGTGCGGGGAGTAGGTGTCAGCTGGACTACCATATGAACCGCAAGGCTCAAGAGGGGGCCACTGCAGCGGGGTTGGAGCCTCTTGTATGCTGTTAGGGGTGAAACCTCAGTGGGCCCATGCTCGTCGGGAATCCCTTTGTAAAGGCTTCATAGTGATCTCCTGGCTACACACCTGGGAAGTGTGAACGTGGTTTGTAGCCACTGGCATAATGGAGGTTCTTTTAGTCCACCCGACAACGGGGGATGAAATCACTACATGTGGGTACAGTGGTGCAAACTCTGCAGAGTCAAAACTGTCATGACAGCCGTGCTCACGGTCAAGAGCGGCTTGGACTAATTCATGATTAGAGGATTGATGGTTTTGGAAGTTGTGGATGTTAAGTGGGGAGCTTAACATTGTAAATGATGTTATGGTTATTGGTTATGATGATGGGTTGGGAGATTGGGACCATTTCACCTGTGTAGTAATGTAGGTGCTTAATAAGCTAAGGTGATAGGTATTAATTGCGTAGTGCTTTAACCATGAGTTCAACCTCTCCTTGTTCTAGCCATGCATGATATAATTTTCCAACACTTGCTGAGTACCATTGGTACTCAACCTTGCATATTTTGTTGGTTTATATTGCTGCTCAGGTCAAGATAATGAGGTGGTGTATAATGACCACGACTTTGGACCCGAAGAAGGTTTCTAGGTTCATGGAGACCCCGGGCAACGCCTATGATGGAGCCCTCAAGAATAATATTCCGCTGCTAGTTTATTTACTTGTGATGAACGTATTATTGTCCATTGAGACATTTGCAATGTAAGACTTATTTATATTCGACACCTGGCTTGTAATAAATGATGCTTCACTATTTGTCATCACATGTATGAGAAAATGATCTTGGCATACATGTGATATTCACTTGGTTGTTTCTTCGGAAAAACCGGGTGTGACAGAAGTGGTATCAGAGCCAAGGTTGCCCGTAGGAACGTGGACCTAGGTAGAAATAGACGTATTTAAGGGCCCTATTTTCTTAAAACTATTTTTCAAAGGTGTGGATTAAAAAGTGTTATTTAAATGAGTCATTTTCTTCATCTTACCCCAACTTTCATTCAAAATAGGATTTTTGGTTTAAGAGTTTATCTAACCTAAGTTTAAATTCTCTTTGTTTTAGATGGTTCGCATGATTCGTACCGCTCGCAAGTCCACAGGAGGGAGAGTTCCCGTAGTTGCCCTTGCCGAGAGAGAGGAGAGTCGTCCGGTGACGCACCTTTCCTACGGATTGGCAGTAGGAGGCTTATTGCGCCGACTTCGGCGTATGCTCGAAGCCGCCGGCAATACGGGCAAGCTAATCATCCACTATAACTCCACCAGGACCATCCGTGAAAAGAGGGAAGAATGGAGTTCGGAGATGAGGATTATACACGAAAATCAGCTGCTTAAGATCCACCACTCTCCAGCTTGTCGAGCAACACAGGTCGATGCGGAGAAAGATGTCACCTGGGAGGCCATCACCTGCCAGAGTCACATCTATCGTCGCCACTTGGACAAAACTGAGTACATGTATGTCCTCCAACGTGAGAGTGGTACCACGGAGTACAAGTACCCGCCAGTGCAGCAAGGGACTTCCCATGAGCACATGGACTTGTGCTTAGAGGATGCTGCTATGCTCAGCACTCGACTGCAGGAGTGTCAACAAGAGCTTCAGGACGTCCGGGACACCCTGAAGGAAATGGAGGCGTTGCTGCGAGCCTGCTTAAAGGCGAGAGAAAGAGGAGATGGGAATGAAATGTGTGTCACCGTGAATGATACATGGACTCCAGACTCCCCGGATCACCGAGCGATCAGGCGTCGTCGCACTTCTCCACCAGCAGCCTCCCCACCGAAAGCAGAGTCAGAAGGAAGCCGAAATGATGAGGAAGATCCCGAGGAGCCAGCTCAAGAAAAGGAGTAGTGTAGAGTCCTTCCCTTAGTTAGCAAGATGTCGAATAGTCGAGTCGTTAAGTTAAGTTAATGGTGCGTTAATGCTTGGTGTGTGACGTGAGTTGTGGAAGCCATGAGCAATTGTCCACAGCCTCGTCTTTAGATTGTTTTGCTTTGGTGTGTGAACCCACATGAAATAATATTACATTCATTTTTGTGTGAGAAATGAACCCTCAGAAAAGTATAACAAAGCCTCAACACTTCAAAAGTACAAACAAATGAAAGTAGTAAGATGATACTAAATGCTTTCAAATTAACGTTGGTTGATTCCGCCAGATGGCCGGAAGAGGAAAAGGACGTGCTGCCAACCCCGCCAACAACAACGATGAGGCATGCAACCCTCATCTTTCTGGAGGCCAGGACAGGGGTGGTCGCCGTGAAGAAGTTGATCCTCTCCACCAAATGCTGGAGAATCAAAATCAGCTCATCCAGAACTTGACTCAAGTGGTGGCCAACTTGCATCAAGTTCCACCTCCACAAGCTGCACCACGCCAACCAAGGTTGAGTGAGTTTCTAGGAACTCAACCTCCAAAGTTTGCAAGTGCTGCTGAACCTCTGGAGGCAGATGATTGGCTGAAGACCATTGAAAGTAAGATGAGGATCATACAGTGCCAAGGGTATGAGAGGATGCTGTTTGCCTCTCATCAATTGCATGGACCTGCTGCTGATTGGTGGACCGCCTACGTGGCCGCCCATCATGACCCTGAGAACATCACTTGGGAAGAGTTCAAGTGTAGCTTCCGCAACCATTACATCCCAAGAGGTGAACTCAAAAACAAGAGGAAGGAGTTTTTGGGACTGCAGCAGGGAAACATGACGGTGAGGGAATACCTCACTAAATTTACTCAACTATCCCGTTATGCCCCACGGGACATAGAGACTGACGAGCAGAAACAGGATTGTTTCATGGAGGGACTTACCGCAGAAATGCTGTGTGCAATGTCCTCAAATGAGTATGAAAGCTTCCAAAAGATGGTGGACAGAGCATTTGTGGTGGAAAGGAAACTAAAGGCCTTGGAAAATGAGAATAAGAGGAAGGCCGGTTGGTCACATCAAGCCTCGGGAAGCAACACTCGCCCCCGTATGATGCAGCAACCTACGGGGCCGACGAGCCGTGCTGCGGTACCCTACTCAGCACCAAGAGGGTACAACCCGAACTACAGGCCTCCGGCAGCACCAGCACAGCCACCACGTCAGTTTGTACAGCAGCCTCGCCCTGCATATCCACCTCGACCAGCAGTGCAAGGACCCCCGAACCAACCCCAAGATAACAAAGGCCAAGCACCTAAGGTTGGGGTGCAATGTTTTAGCTGTGGTGAAGTGGGGCACTATGCCCATAAGTGCCCAAAGAAGAAGCCCGCGCAGCCACAACAGCAGAATGTAATGAGAGGACGGGTGAACCACGTCACTATGGAGGAAGCACAAGATGCACCCGACGTGGTAGTTGGTAAGTTTCCTGCCAATTTACACCTTGCAACCCTGCTGTTTGATTCTGGTGCCACCCACTCATTTATTGCTCAAGGGTTTGTTAAGAAGTATGACCTAGCAACAACACAAATGAACCATATGCTAGCCGTAAACTCTCCAGGTGGAGAAATAAGGACAAGACAAGTGTGTCCCAAGGTGAATCTAGACATCAATGGGGTAGTGTTTACTGCTAACCTCATAGTGATAGATTCCCAAGGGATCGATATTATTTTGGGCATGGATTGGTTGACCAAACATAAGGGAATCATTCATTGTTCGACCAGAACTGTGGAACTAACTCACCCTAGTGGCACAAGAGTAAAGTTCATAACAATACACGAGCCTAGGAGGGACATTAAATTAAATCAAGTTGAGGTGAAAGTGGAGGAGATCAGGATTATCCGGGAATATACAGATGTTTTTCCGGAAGAATTGCCAGGTATGCCTCCCGATTGTGAAGTGGAATTTGCAATTGAGCTAGTGCCTGGAACAGCCCCGATATACAAGAGACCTTATCGGATGGACTCCAAGCAGCTAGAAGAACTCAAGGATCATTTGAGAGAATTGACGGGGAAGGGGTATATTCGCCCTAGTTCCTCACCATGGGGAGCTCCGGTGATATTTGTGCCCAAGAAAGACGGAACCCAAAGGTTATGCGTGGATTACCGTGCTTTAAATGAGGTAACCATCAAGAACAAGTACCCATTACCCCGCATTGAAGACTTGTTTGATCAGTTGAGGGGAGCTTGTGTGTTCTCGAAAATTGATCTCAGGTCGGGATACCACCAACTCAAGATAAGGCAAACTGATATTCCCAAGACAGCTTTCGTATCTCGGTACGGACTGTATGAATACACCGTCATGCCTTTCGGGCTAACTAACGCCCCGTCATACTTCATGTATCTCATGAACAAGGTATTCATGGAATATCTGGACAAATTTGTGGTGGTTTTCATAGATGACATTCTCGTCTTCTCCAAAGATGAAGAAGAACATGAGAAACATCTAAGGTTGGTGTTGCAGAGGCTAAGAGAACACCAACTATATGCCAAGTTGAGCAAGTGTGAGTTTTGGCTGAAGAGAGTTCCCTTCTTAGTACATATAATCTCAGAGGGAGGAATCTCCGTGGATCCTGCCAAAATCGAGGATATACAGAAGTGGAAGACCCCTGAAAATGTTGGGGAAGTTCGAAGCTTCTTGGGATTGGCTGGATACTATCGACGGTTTATTGAGGGATTCTCCAAGATCTCGAGACCTCTCACCAAACTGTTGGAGAAGGGAATCACATTCACATGGACGCCACAGTGCGAGACGAGTTTTCAGGAGCTAAAGAAAAGATTGACAACAGCCCCAGTGTTGGTTATGCCAGATATGCAGAAGAATTTCACGGTGTACTGCGATGCCTCTGGAAACGGGTTGGGATGTGTTCTTATGCAAGAAGGGCATGTCGTGGCATATGCATCCTGGCAGTTTCGGAAGCACGAGAAGAACTATCCTACACATGACCTAGAACTAGCCGCAGTGGTACACGCGTTGAAAATTTGGCGGCACTATTTGATGGGGAAGAGGACCGAGATATATACGGATCATAAGAGTTTGAAGTACATTTTCACACAACCAGATCTCAACCTCAGACAAAGGAGATGGTTAGAGCTAATCAATGACTTTGATGTGGGCATCAACTATCATCCTGGGAAGGCAAACGTCGTGGCCGATGCTTTAAGTCGGAAAGTGCAAGTCAATGAGTTGAGTTTAAAAGACATGCCTGCAGAATTGAAGGATGAGGTTATAAGGCTCAATCTATGCCTGGTAAATAGTGGTGAAGCCATCGCCATGGAAGTGGACTCCACACTAGAGCGAGACATACGCGAGGGTCAAAAGAATGATGAGAAGATACAAGAGATCAGACAACTCATCAAGGAAAATAAAGCTCCGGGTTTCAGAGAGGATGAACAAGGTACGGTGTGGCACGGGAAAAGGATCTGTGTGCCTGAAGTAAAGGAGATCCGTGAATCGATTTTGAAGGAGGCTCACGATTCCGACTATTCCATCCATCCTGGGAGTACGAAGATGTACCAGGACCTCAAGAGCAGGTATTGGTGGTATGGTATGAAGCGAGATGTCGCGGAACATGTTGCCCTATGTGACACATGTCAGTTGGTGAAAGCAAAACATCAACGACCCGCGGGATTATTGCAACCACTCAAAGTGCCTGAATGGAAATGGGAAGAAATCAGCATGGATTTCATCGTGGGATTGCCTAGGACCCAATCAGGATATGATTCGATATGGGTCATCATTGATAGGCTAACAAAGGTAGCTCACTTCATCCCCGTGAAGGAAAGCTACAGCGGATCCAAATTGGCAGAGTTGTACGTGTCAAGGATCGTGTGTTACCATGGAGTGCCAAAGAAGATTGTGTCGGATCGGGGAACACAGTTCACCTCAAGGTTCTGGCAGAAGTTGCATGAAACCATGGGAACCCATCTGAATTTCAGCTCTGCCTATCATCCCCCAACCGACGGGCAGACAGAGAGAACCAATCAGATCCTTGAAGATATGCTGAGGGCATGTGCACTCAAAAACAATCGGAGTTGGGACAAGAACTTACCATATGCGGAGTTTTCCTATAACAATAGCTATCAAGCTAGTATGAAGATGTCACCGTTTGAAGCTTTGTACGGGACGAAGTGCAGAACTCCCCTATTTTGGAACCAAACAGGGGAAAGTAAAGTGTTTGGTCCAGAAGTACTACAAGAAGCCGAGGCGAAGGTGAGGGAAATTCGCAATAACTTGAGGATAGCACAGACACGCCAAAAGAGCTATGCCGATGTACGAAGAAGAGAGCTCGTTTTCAACATGGGAGACTATGTCTATCTCAAGGTGTCCCCTATCAGAGGACTTCGTCGGTTCAAGGTGAAAGGGAAGTTGTCACCTCGATACATCGGACCCTTTCAAGTTTTGGAGAGGAAAGGTGAAGTGGCGTATCAACTAGAATTACCGGCTCGTCTATCGGATGTGCACGATGTATTCTATGTGTCACAACTCAAGAAATGCCTGAGGACGCCTGAGGAGGTGTTACCCATGAATGAAGTGAACGTAGCTGAGGATTTGTCTTATGCCGAGCAACCATACAAGATTTTGGAGACAATGGAACGCCTCACCAGAAATAAAAGAATCCGGATGTGCAAGTTGCAGTGGAAGCATCACTCAGAAGAGGAAGCCACCTGGGAGCGGGAAGATGAGCTCAAGGCACAATTTCCGGAATTGTTTTCTTAGAACCACCAATCTCGAGGACGAGATTTCTTTTAAGGGGGGGTAGAGCTGTAACACCCCAAAATTTTGATTCAAAACCCTAAATCATGTTAAGAGGGGGATTTAAACATTTTTGGACGTGTTGCATGTTTTGCAAAAATTCAAATTCAAACTAGAATTCAAATTAAACTCAAATCAGAAAAGAAATAGAAAAAGAAAAAGAGAAAACAGAAAAAACCGGCCAGTGGGCCAAAACCCACCAGCCGGCCCAGCCAGCGCCCGCGCCAGCCCGCAGCCGCGCGCGCTGCTGCCTCACACTGACAGGCGGGGCCCACCCGATCGTCGTCTACCTCGCGCCAGCGCCGGACTCCCTCGCGCCCGAATCAAAACCGATCGGGATTTCGGCGTATCCCCGCTGAATTCTGTTCGTAGGCGACACGGACATGATCTAAACCACCCCGCCGCCTTCCCCCGTCTATAAAAACCCCGGTCTCGTTCTGTTTTTTCCCGCGCGATCGCCGATTTTTCCTCTGGTGAGAACCGAGACTTCTCCGGCGAATTCTGGCTGATCTAAGCTCGGAAATTCCGATCTAACTCGCTGGTCTTGATCCACCGCCTCCGGGGAACCTTGCAGGTGCAGAAAACTCGGTGACTTGCGGTGTAAACCCAGCGCCGACGAGCTTCGCCGTGGTTTCGCCTCGGACCTCATCGCCGATCACTTTCCAGGACCTCCGAGCTCAAGAAAACCCCCGAGGTGAGATCCCCGACCTCCCCTCTACCGATCTATACCATAAAATCACAGTTCTAGGAAGAATTCCCGAAGATCCGAAAGTTTCCGGCGAGATCGCCGCTTCCCGCCGCCGTGCGCCGCCGGCAGCGCCGCCCGCGCTCGATCAGAGCGACGTGGCCGCTTGTGCGTCGTTTATTTTAAATCGCACGATAGGGTTTAAATCCCCGCGTACCGGTTCGATGTTATAATCTCGGCTGTCGGTTTAAAATCGGGCGGTCCACGTCAGCTCCGCGTTATAAAGACTGGAAATCTTACGTGCTACCCCCTGGGGTTCTCGGGAAATAAGATCTAGCCCCGGAAACTTCTGATCTAGCCCCTGGAACTCCAGAAAATCATGTAAATTCATTTAAAAATCAGTTTTGGCCCCTGGACTTAATGAAAATTAGGAAAAACACCTCTGATAAGTGTAGCTAGACCCCTGGAAATTCTGAAAATAATATTATAGACCCTGTAATGGGGTGAGTTTACCTTTTTAGCCCTGTTTAGTAATTAACTTAGGAAATTGAATATGTGGCTAGTGTTTAAAAATTAAAAAGTGGGACAAACATATTGTCAAAATTTAATTAAAGACTTTCTCAGTGTTTAGGAAACTTTGGAGTGAAATAAAAACATATTTGGGCTGAATTGAACCTGTTTAATTTATTATTCACATTTAGGGACACATTTTTAAGTAAAGAATAGTTATAGGAAATAGGGAAAATAATTGTGAAATAGATTACATCAGAGGCAAAGGTCAAAATATGTTATTAAATTATTTAGGACCAGAACCTATTCTGTTTAGATGATGTGTCTTACTATTTTCATAATAAAGTACACATTTATGCATAGGAAAATAAATCTGAAAATATAGCAACTAGTAAATGATAAATGGAGTTTCTAAAATCCAAAGAATTCAGTATAGGGTTGGTAGAAATTCAGAAGACACATATGGAGAAGAAAAATACCCTTCATGCACACTTGGTAGCTAAAAGGTGTATCAATTGAATATAAGGAATTTATTTAAATTGGAAACTCATATATTATATACAAACATAAATATGAATACAAAAGTAGAAATCATATGCACATGTTTAAAAGTGCATGTAAGTCAAAATCAACACACATAGAGTAACCACAACACATAGAAATGAGAATGACTTTCATAAATATGAATGTGTGGTTTGTATGAAATGGAAGAGTGAACCATGTCTTATGGATTGTTGTTTTTCTTTTGCTATGTGTGATGGTATGATGTAGAACCTGCTCAAGAGCAAGTTATTCCTTTCCAAGATCAGGACTACCTATTTCAAGAGCAGCAGGAAGGAGGCAAGTGTCCTTGACCACTTTGATCCTATACTAGGATGTGTAGATAGAATTATTTGCATTGTCAATTGAAATATGGAACCCATGCTAGGAAGTTTCCCTAGAATTGCACTACCTTGTTCCCTTGTAGCTTGGGTTGGGATTCATTTTATCATGTCATTTATTATTATGCATATGCTTAGCCATGCTTAGAATGGGATAATTGGGATATGAGATCATCAGTTTATTTTACCATACTCTTGAATGAGATACTGGGAGTTATGTAGAGGTAGGGATCAAGGCAAGTTGGATGTTTTGGTTGTGTGCTGGGTGCACGAGACTCGGGTTTGTGTTTAGTACTTGCCTGGATCCTAAGGACCGGTTCATGGAGCATGTAACCTGGCTTTACAGTGCCAACCACATGCTGAGATGGGGCAGCTTGGCCAATTAATTAGGTGTATCCCCGGCGTAGTATGGGTGTGTTGGATGGTGCAGAGAGTAGGTGTCAGCTGAACTACCATATGAACCGCAAGGCTCAAGAGGGGGCCACTGCAGCGGGGTTGGAGCCTCTTGTATGCTGTTAGGGGTGAAACCTCAGTGGGCCCACGCTCGTCGGGAATCCCTTTGTAAAGGCTTCGTAGTGATCTCCTGGCTACACACCTGGGAAGTGTGAACGTGGTTTGTAGCCACTGGCATAATGGAGGTTCTTTTAGTCCACCCGACAACGGGGGATGAAATCACTACATGTGGGTACAGTGGTGCAAACTCTGCAGAGTCAAAACTGTCATGACAGCCGTGCTCACGGTCAAGAGCGGCTTGGACTAATTCATGATTAGAGGATTGATGGTTTTGGAAGTTGTGGATGTTAAGCGGGGAGCTTAACATTGGAAATGATGTTATGGTTATTGGTTATGATGATGGGTTGGGAGATTGGGACCATTTCACCTGTGTAGTAATGTAGGTGCTTAATAAGTATGGTGATAGGTATTAATTGCGTAGTGCTTTAACCATGAGTTCAACCTCTCCTTGTTCTAGCCATGCATGATATAATTTTCTCACACTTGCTGAGTACCATTGGTACTCAACCTTGCATATTTTGTTGGTTTATATTGCAGCTCAGGTCAAGATAATGAGGTGGTGTATAATGACCATGACTTTGGACCCGAAGAAGGTTTCTAGGTTAATGGAGACCCCGGGCAACGCCTGTGATGGAGCCCTCAAGAATAATATTCCGCTGATAGTTTATTTACTTGTGATGAACGTATTATTGTCCATTGAGACATTTGCGATGTAAGACTTATTTATATTCGACACCTGGCTTGTAATAAATGATGCTTCACTATTTGTCATCACATGTATGAGAAAATGATCCTGGCATACATGTGATATTCACTTGGTTGTTTCTTCGGAAAAACCGGGTGTGACATTTCTAGAGCTGAAACAAGGCGAGAGGAGTGCTCATGAGTACTCCAGATCAGTCAACCGGCTGGCACAATATGCGCCAGAATTTCTGGGAACGGAGGAGCAGAAGCGAAAAACGTTCTTACGGGGCCTGAATTCCAAAATAAAGGTCCATCTCGCCCAATGTAACCGCTGCACATTCAACGACCTTGTTAATGCCCCGATTTTACAAGAAAATGCTCAGCGCGAGCGCGGTTCTGATAAGAGGAAACAAAACGCGCTGGCAAGCAGCAGTGGTGGGGCGCCACAAAAATACTGCGTGGTGTATCGCTCACCATCCGGTCAGAGATGGCAGCCACCGGTGTGACCGTCTCAGTTTCGCGGTCGACAATTTAATGCGCCAAGTTTCCGACCATCGTATCCACCACAGCAACAGCAGCAGCAAAGGATGGTCCCACGTGCGCCTCAGTTTCAACCACGTGCACCAGGATTCCGTCCTAAATTTGGAGGGACCCCGACACCTTACTTGTGCTTCACGTGTGGCCGTGTCGGGCATATTGCCAAGGACTGCCCCGAGCAGCGACTGGGCAGAGGTGCAGCACCGTATCAGGGTGCGAATCAGCCCCGCAATCAGCCCAAGAAAACACCACAAAAACCCAGCAACATCCACCACTTAGCTATCGAAGACGTGCCGGAAGGCGAACCCGTCCTCGCGGGTATGTTTTCTTATTTAGATCATCCCATAGTCATACTTTTTGACTCCGGTGCCACCCATAATTTCATAAGTCAATCTTATGTTATCAAATATTAATTGCCTATCATTCCCACAAATAGTTCATATCTGATATGCTCTCCGGGTCGGAAAATAACAGCTGATAGGATGGTCTATAGAGCACCATTACAATTGGGTGGGAATTTATACCCGATTTCTCTAATAATGTTAGAGAGTCAAAAACTCGATGTAATTTTAGGAATGTCATGGCTACATCGCCATGGTGCTGTTCTTGACATCATTCCACGTGTGGTTCGTTTAAACTCTCCACTTCATGAACCACATGTTCTTATTCTTGACCGTTCGGATCAAGAAGCTCCAGCCACATATAACACGGAAGCCACAAAACTTTAGGATATTCGAGTGGTCCGTGAATATCCGGACGTATTTCTGGATGATCTCCCGGGCATGCCACACGAAAGGGATGTCGAGTTCAAGATCGAACTTGTACCTGGGACGACACCGATATCAAGGATACCGTACAAGATGGCTCCGAATGAGCTAGCTGAATTGAAGGAGCAGCTCAATGATCTGATGAAAAGGGGTTTCATTCGACCGAGTTCCTCGCCATGGGGATGCTTGGCGCTGTTTGTGAAAAAGAAGGATGAAACCTTGAGGTCGTGTGTGGATTACCGACCTCTCAACATCGTCACCATCAAGAACAAATATCCACTGCCCCGCATCGATATTCTCTTCGATCAACTTGTGGGTGTGACTGTATTTTCAAACATGGATCTTCGCTCCGGATATCACCAAATTAAGTTCGAGCGGAGGACATTCTGAAGACGGCATTCTCGATGAGATATGGGTTGTATGAATATCTCATCATGTCTTTTGGTCTCACCAACGCCCCGGCACATTTCATGTATCTCATGAACTTAGTGTTCATGCCGGAGTTGGACAAGTTTGTGGTGGTGTTCATAGATGACATCTTGGTTTATTCTAAGTCTGAAGAAGAACACGCCGAACACTTACATATCGCGCTTCAGCGATTGCGGGACCATAAGCTTTATGCCAAGTTCAGCAAGTGCGAGTTTTGGATCATCCAAGTGTCATTTCTTGGTCATATTATTTCTGCGGAAGGCATTGCAGTTGATCCAAGAAAAATCAAACAAGTGGTGAAATGGAAATCCCCTACATCTGTCCATGAAGTCAGGAGTTTCCTCGGTTTAGCAGGATATTATCGGAGATTCATCCCAAGCTTCTCCAAGCTTGATAAACCGATGACTGAATTGTTGAAGAAGGGGATCAAATATGTTTGGAGCTCAGCTTGTGAAGGAGTGTTCCAAGCATTGGTGAAGCATCTTACAACAGCCTCGGTGTTAGCTCAACCGGATACGACCAAGCCCTTCGACGTATATTGTGATGCGTCCGGTATCGGGCTTGGCTGTGTATTGATGCAAGGAGGAAGAGTGGTCGCCTATGGGTCACGTCAACTTCGTAATCACGAGCAGCACTATCCGACTCATGATCTTGAGCTCGCTGCTGTGGTGTTGGCACTGAAAATGTGGAGGCACTATTTACTTGGGAACTTAGTACACCTCTACATCGACAACAAGAGTCTAAAATATATATTCACTCAAAAGGAGTTGAATATGCAGAACGGAGATGGATAGAGATGATCAAAGACTATGAGATCGAGATTCACTACCATCCCGGTAAGTCAAACGTGGTTGCCGACGCCTTAAGCCGTAAATCTCACATCGACCATCTGTCCATCACCCCACTTGAAGAGGAGGAGCCGAGTTTATATTTGGTTCCATATGGGGCATTATATAATCTTGCTCTCGTCCCTACCATATGAGAGGAGATTATAGAATCTCAGAAGGAAGACATGGGAATGTCGCCCATTCAGAGAAGAATGAAGAATGGCGAAATGAAATGCTTCCGAAGGGATGAACACGGTGCTCTATGGTTTAAAGACTGTATAGTGGTACCCCGTGACATGAAGCTTCGGAAGAAAATCTTGGACGAAGCCCATTTGTCCAAGTATTCTATTCATCCTGGCAGCAACAAGATGTACCAGGATCTAAAAACCAGGTTTTGGTGGATGCGGATGAAAAGAGAAATCGCAAAGTACGTATCCGTATGCGATACGTGTCAGCGTGTGAAAGCTGACCATATGCGTAAAGCCGGACAGCTGCAACCATTGAACATTCCGGCGTGGAAGTGGGAGGATATCATCATGGACTTCATAGTCGTGTTACCTTTCACCTCCCACAACCATGATTCTATTAGGGTGATAGTCGATCGACTAACCAAGTCGGCTCATTTTATTCCCGTACATACGGGTTACGTGGCCAAGAAATATGCAGAGCTGTATATTGCAAGGATCTTGTGCCTGCCCGGTGTTCCCCGCACGATTATTTCAGATCGCGGTGCGCTGCTCGTCGCTCGGTTTTGGGAACAGCTGCATGCGTCATTGGGGACCAAACTGATCCGAAGCTCTGTGTATCACCCGCAGAAGGATGGTCAAACTGAACGGGTGAATCAAGTGCTTGAAGACATGCTACGTGCTTGTGCCATCCACCACGGTAAAAACTGGGATGATCATTTACCGTTTGCGGAGTTTTCATATAACAATGACTATCAAGCGAGCATAAATATGGCGCCGTATGAAGCTCTCTACGGCCGGAAATGTCACACAGCACTCAACTGGTGTGAGTCCTGTGAGCGAGTTATATACGGTATTGAACTTGTGAATGAGGGTGAAGAACGAGTGCGAGTAATACAAGCCAATCTTAAGGCTGCTCAATCTCGTCAGAAGAGCTATGCGGATAAAAGACACCGTCCTATCCACTTCGACATCGAGGACCATGTTTATGCCCGTGTGTCTCCGATGAAGGGAGTTCATCGTTTCGGAGTGAAGGGCAAACTTGCGCCTCGATTCATCAGTCCATTCGCCATCATTGAAAAATGCGGACCCGTGGCCTATCACCTGGAGTTACCGTCGTCACTCGCGGGAATTCACAACGTCTTCCACATCTCTTAGCTGAGGAAGTGCCTCAAATCCTCGGCTGAAATCCGCACTGAAGACATAGAAGTTCTTCAACCGGATGAGAGGGCCCCGCCATCCCGATCACGTCACGGGGACGGGGCACCTTGCCCGGGAATCGCATTGGGTGGTGCCGTGTTATGCGGCACCCAACAGCACACATATAAGGAACAATGTATTACATAAATCAAAGCGGAAGCTTACAAATGTTCTTTATAAATAATTTACATAAAATAACTACAGCGGAAGTCTATAAACAGCTCACGTCGAATAACTACGAAGCACCCGAGAAGAGGTCCAGCCCGCGGACTCCTCTCGCTAGCAACACGAAGACATGGCAGCGGCTAGGTTCTCCAAGTGTGACATGACTCGGAAGTTTCCGAGTCTCACCGGACAGCCTTCTTTATAGCGTCGAAGTTTTACCTTCAAAACCACTTATATAGCAAGAGTGAGCACAAAGGCTCAGCAAGACTTAACCGTCTCTCCTAAGACATGCAACTCTACATGAAAGTAACCTAAGACTTGAGCCTGTCATTTGCGAAAAGACTCGCCTACGAGTTCATCCTTAACTTTCATATTTTAGCCATAATAGTAGTGACCTTGCGCCCAGCAACATTGGAACTCTACAATCAAACAAGAAACGCTTCATTCCAATGTTACTTGTCCCAAGGTGGAAAAATAACTTTAGTTTGCTCTATTTCTACTTCAAACATGGTTTTCATGCAACTTAACATAATCATAGCAGCAATTATACTTTTCGCAAACTGTTTCCACACAAGTTGATTACTACGTCACAACATGGGAGCAAGCGGTACTCAATAACCACGAGGGACGGTGATTCGAATCAAACACTACCCGGATAACTCGTCACATACGCCCGCCTCTGAAGACCCAACTCTGGCGTCCTTCATTACGTCGTATGTGGCAACCTTTCTCAGTACACTAAACTGTAGAACCGGTCGCGCCGTCTCGGGCTCATAGGTCTAACGAGACGATGTGGTATGCCTCTACAATCCAGTGAACCTGGTACATCAGTTTCCTGGTTCCCATATATCAATAAGCATCCGGTACACAACTCAATACTTGCTCCTGCACGCGGCACACACATCGGTCCTTAACCGACACAGGCAGAGCTACTCGACCAAGACCTCGTCTTGTCGCTGCCTAACCCCTCTGCCCGGTCTCATCTTTAGAAATGTAAACTATAGTTTGCTTCCTTTCCCAACCACACTTATGATATTCTGAACTATAGCTCGCGGGTAGATTCCAACTACTCGTTTTCTACCGGATGTCCTAGCCTATTTAGCACGACCTTATTCTACAATGATAAAACCATTCTACCCTTGATCCCAGGGTTCTTTTTGGTCATGCAAGTGGAGTATAAAACATCCTTGACCTAATGCACATACAAACTTTGACCCATAGTAGTGAACAAAGTAAAAACTTTAGAAAACAACTTAAATGCAAACCGGGGCTTGCCTTGGTTTTGCAGGTGACTAAAGTCAGATAAGATGAAGTCAGTTTCTGATGATGACTTGAATATTAATCACTGGCCTTCTTGCTCCTTGATTCAAGCTTCAACTTTCCTTCACTTTTCCACGTTTAATCACTACACGTTATGAATATGCATACATGTTTAATTGTAAAACTTTTTGCTAACAAATTCTAAAGCTAAGTTTAAAACTGGAACTCTGTTTAAGAATTTAAGTGACACTGATGCTAGTGGTTTGGGTGTGTGTTTAAGTACTATCATCAAGTGATGAGTGGGGTTTCATCACTTGGGTGGTGATCACCTAATTGGTTGAACAGAACACTACTGATCCAGGGATCCAATGGAGCTGGAAATTTTCTTGTGAGTTCCTTGTCACAAGAAAGTCCTCTGGACCAAAATTCAGAATATTTCACTAAGTAGATCACCCAGAACAATTCCATAAACATTTAGGCAACAAGGAATTAATTCTAAATAAATTTGCACTTTCATGCAAATTCAAGTGAACTACAATTTCAAACATAGCTCAAAGAGTATGACTGAATTTTCCTAGGATTTTTGGAGCTAAGGAATGCCCAGAACTGAATTTCCATGTTTTCGAAATTCTCTGAAAATGTTTCTGTATTCATTTGAATACAGAAACTTCAAATCAGATTGACCCTAACTAAATCAACGCCAAATGAGCTGAAACTTTTACAGGGGTTTCCTAATAGCCTAAAGAATATTCTGGAAAAATTTGGGGAATTTTGTATGAACCAAAGTCCCTCTAAAATTCTTTTGCTGAAAAGTTTTAAAGAATTCTCCAGAATTTTCTATTGCTTTTCATGCAAATTGAATTGCATATTTGGATAGAGTTTTTCATCCTGAATCCAACCCAATTTGAATCACTAAATTTGGAGCTTCCTATCAAAAATTATGAGGTTCTAAAGTTTGAACTAAATCTGGAATTCAAATTAAATCGAGAAACAATCAAACTCTAACTGTGGGTCCCTCCTACACGTGTCAGCTGCTGGAATCACGCCACACGGGGCCACAGGACCTTTCCCGCGCCACCACACTGGATCCCGGGGCCGCAGCGGGTCCACGATTTAAAATATCGTCACTGACATGCGGGGCCGGCCGGTCGTCTTCAACCTTGGGCCGTTTCCTTTTTCCCGCGCCGCCCCCTCGCCGGAGACTCGTCGGAGCTCGCCGGAGTCGGCTTCCCGGCCATCTCCCGGCTTGGTACTTGCCGTCTGGGGGTTTTCAGCCACGAGGAATTCAATGGTGCGGTGCTTTCGGGCTGCCGGCGACCGGACACCGGTCGGCAACATGCGCACACCTCGGTGAGACTTCAGCGCCATGGCACGAGCACCCTAGCCCGCCAAAAGTTCGGCGGACTCGCTCTAAAGAAGCAGTGGAGGTCAGGCTAACTCAGCACAGCCTCAAACTGGCTCAGAAACGACGGCAAGTGGGGGTTCACCGTGCGCCCGAGGGTCCCCGCCATGGCCGCCGATGGAAGAACTCGAAATTAGCTGCCCCTACTCACTGCTAAGCTAGGGTTGCGAAGGAAAAAGGTTCCCTATCCTCTATAGCTCCTGTGTGCGCAAAATGGACAACTCTAACCGAGAATTAGGCATCAATTTTTGAAACTCTTACCCGCGGGTAGGCTTCCCTCGTCCGAGGGGAAAACTTGAAATTCCTGAGCTATGTTGCACGGCTCGAGCTGAAACTCGGGGGAGAGCAGCGTGAAGTCCCGGCGCGTCTCGGCGGGTGCTTGCTCGGCCGTGAAAAGCCTCGGTATGAGCTGCCCACGGTGACCCGAGTTGCCTTTTCGCCGGTGAGCTTCAGTATCTCGCGTTGATCATTGAATTGGGCGCCCCACGAGCCAGGAATGTTGGAGCCGAGCTGCGGAGGATCTTGTACACTCGCTAGTCAATACACTAACGTGGTTGTGAACATAAGCCTATGGCTTTCACAACTCACGTTCATCCACTAACATACATTACATCATCATTCGAAACAAGTTCACTAATCAAACATTACACACTAGTCAATACATTACCATCCATACGTACTACACGAGTTACTACATGAACAAGGACACCTATCCTAGTTGTCCCCTGGGTTCTATGCATCCTCCTGTGGGTTCCCACCATCACCATCAGGGTTGCTAGCCTCTGACTCAGCTGTGGAGGCCTCAGGTGCTGGAGGAATATGAGGGCGTTTGGCTGCCCTACGGTCTGGAGAGTCCGGAGTCCAAGTGTCTCCATCCGAAGCATAGAGATCACTCACCTCTCCATCCCTCATCCTCATCAGTCCACGCATAATGGCCTCCGTCTTCTTCAGAAGGTCCCGGACGTCTTGGAGTTCCTGTTGACAGTTCTGCAGTCTCGTGCTGACGTCCACCCCTACCTGAAGACTCATGTCCATCTTCACCACATCACAACCTTCACGGAGAGGCTCATAGTTGAACACCGCGCTTCCACTTTGTCGCCGGGGGGTGTACATGTATTGGGTCCCCTCAAGGCGGCCACGGTTGGTGTAGTTCTGACAAGTGATTGCCTCCCAAGTGGCGTCCTTCTCAGCCTCTGCCATAGTAGACCTCCATGCTGGTGAGTTGTGGATCTTGAGTAGCTTGTTCTCGTAGTAGATCCTTGCCTGTGACTTCCACTCCTCTCGCTCTGCGCGAGAGACTCGAGTGGTGTCGTACTGCACCTCTAGTTTGCCGGTGTAACCAGCACAGCGAAGGAGGTGTCTAAGGCGGTCCACCATGCCTCTAGTGGACTCCCCGTGGGTCTGGTAGGTGGCGGGGTTGTCCACCTCCTCAGTAGTACGCTCCGCCAGCTGGTGTCGGGGAACTCATCCTCCGGTGGACTTACGGGCTGTGAGACGTGTGCGTGCCATCTGTTTCACGAAAAATTTAAAATATGTTAGAAAATAAATAATAACATAATTTTGAGTATAGAAGAGGTTAGACAACATATATATAATTTAAATAATCCTCCTATTAACAAAATGTTTAGTAAAATAGTTTTAAATAACATAGTGATGTCTATCTCGTCCATTTCTATCTAGGTTTGCGTCCTACGGGCAACCTTGGCTCTGACACCACTTTGTCACACCCGGTATTCCATAAGAAATACCCGAGCGTATACTCACATGTATGCCAGGATCAGTTGAATCATACATGTGCCGACAAGAGTGTAATATCATTATATTACAAGCCAAGTTTAACGTACATCATAATATTACATAATTGTTCATAAAATATCAACTATTAGTACCAATACATTACACACAACAGCGGAAGACTACTTCATGGTTGCTCCATCTCCACAGGTGTTGCCCGGGGTTTCGCCAACCTAGAATAACTCCTCGGGATCGAAGTACTCCTCGTCAAAGTCTACGTCTTCATTTGCACCTGAGCCAACATATGATATCCAACAAAAGCAAGTTTGAGTACCCAACGTACTCAGCAAGTGTAGGAAAGAATGTTATGAAGGCCAATAGCAAGGGAAGGCTAACATGGTTAAGCACTATGCATTAATCCTAAGCCTTAGCTTTGATTAGCAACCTATCTTACTAAGTGTTAATCCCACCATCATCATAATTAAGTCATTAATGTTAGGTTACACCACCCAATAACCTCTTTTGACTCACATCCATGTTTCTCTAATCATGGACAAGTCCAAGCCGCTATTGACCGTGAGCACGGCTGTCATGACAGTTTATTTCTCTGCAGAGATTGTACCACTTTACCCACAAGTAGTGATTTCATCCCCTGTTGCCAGGTGGACTAAGAAACCTCCCTGATATCCGTGGTTGCAAGCCACATTACACACTTCCTTTGGTGTGCGATCAGGAGATCACTACATGGCCTTTACAAAGGGTCTACCGGCAAGTACAAGCCCACTGAGGTTTCACCGCTGTAGTTCCTGGGAGTAACCCTCCCCTAAAGAAGCCCCCTCTTGAGCCTTGCAGTTCCCATGGCAGTCAAAAATGGACTCCCATTCCCCGCACCATCCAAACACTCATACTATACCGGCAAACTCCTAATTAATTGGCCAAGCTGCCCCATCTCAGTCTTGTGGTGGCACTGTAAAGCCGGGTTAACTGTTCCATGAACCGGTCCTTAGAATCTAAGACAGGCACTAACTCATTCCCGAGTCTCGTGAACGAAGCACCAACCAAACAACCAGCCTGCCTAGATTCATAACCACATGACACACACTTGTGTCCTACATATAATCCCACAAGACAAGTAACATAAATGTTCCATTCATTCTCTAAGTTCTAGGTATGCATAGCTAAGCACATAAAATGATAACCATCAAGTCTTATCTAAATCCCTCCATGGTTTTGCAAGGAAAGATAAAGCAATGAAACTATGGAAACATCCTACACTGGGTTTCATATTAAAGACATCATGCAAATAATCTAACTATTCATCCTAGAATAGGAACAAAGTGATCAAGGAACACTTGCCTTTGAAGGAAGGGTGATTCACTTCAAATTCTTGCTCTTGAAGATTTGGGTGTAGTTCTTGACTTGGTTCTAGCCATTCATATGCACACAAAACAATGCCAAACATGCCATAAGGATCCTATCAATGTATTTACAATCATATATATTTGTATACACACATGCACCCATTGTTTTTGTATCATTTCATGTGGGTTATAATGAAAATAAATTTCAATTGGTTACTTATATTCCTTCTACTTTATTATTGCCACAGCTAAACATTCATTTTCAGTTTGTGGGATGATTTGAATAAATTTTAGGGTTTTATAAATATATATGTTAATTGTTGCAATTAATTAAATCCTAGAAAATCATTTAAATTATTATTATAATGATTTTCAGAACTCATATTTCTAATTTTCTGCATTTCAGAACCTATTTTAGTATTTAGAACAGTTTCCAAAATTTTTCTTTAATATATACTATTTTTATCTATTTTTCAGTATTAATTTAATAATTAAAAATGCATTTTCAGTCAGTTAAGTAATTGTTTCTGGATTACAGGAACTTAAAATACCGAAAAGTATCAAACAGAATAATTTTATACCAATAAATAAATTTCCAAAATTTCCTAACACCTATATTGCTTTTATTTTGATTTTTCAGAATTAATTTAACACCAAATAAATATTTTCAATTTCTGAAAGTTATTATTTTTAACTTCAGAATTTGTTTTCTGTTCAAAATGTTATAACAGTGCTTTTAATAAATTTTCTACATTTTTCAGAGATTATTTGGCCTAATCTGATTATTTTCAGAATTAAAAGCAGACTTTTAAACTGATTTGGACTGATTTGTAATACTTTCAGTTTTTTTCTAGGGTTCAAAATGCATTTACAGAATGTTTTTGCAAATTTTCAAACTACACAGGGGCTATTTAGTTAGTTTGCAGTAAATTCTTTAAATTCTATAAAGCCTAAGGTTAATTGTGCAAAGTACAGGGCCTATTTCTGGTTTATTTAAATCTCCAGGGGTCTACTCAGAAAATTCCCAACGGTTGTCACTATTTTAAATATAGACCGTTGGATCTAATCTGGACGGTTCAGATTAAATGAACCGAAGGGGTAAAATGGAGGCCAAGATTTGGCCACGTCGCCCCCGACCTCTTCTCCTTTGCGGCCGGCGGCTGCGCGCGCCGGCGAGCGGCGGCGGCCTCGCCGGAAGTTTCGGTTTTCACCGTTTCTCCATCATTTCTTAACCTAATTGCATCAGAAGAGAGAGGGAAGGCTGGGGAACTCACTTGGGTCGATCTTTGGACTCAGAAGCAGCCGGAGAGGCGGTGTCGACGGCAATAGCAAGAAACTCCGGCGATCTTCGCCGGTGATGTCCTCTACGTGTTTTTCCTTGGAAATTCTCGTTGGAAGCTTGTCCTTGAGGTCTTGTGACGACGTAGGAGGGATTAGAATCGAGGATCGGGTGATGATTTTGGAGAATTGGGAATAGAAGTGGTTTTCCGGATCCGGGAGAGATGAGCGGTTTTTGGTGGGGAAAATGGCCGGGGTCGGGCTGTACTTATAGGTGGGGAGGAGGCGGCGGTTGCTGCGGCGCCGGTTGGCGGAGAGGACGCGAGAACTGGGCGTGGTCGAACTGTTTTTGCCACATGTGATAATAGAGGGAGAGAGAGAGGAGGGCTGCGGTTGCTCGGGGAAGGAAACTATCGGCTGGGCCCTGGGGCAGCGGGGGAGGAAGAGGGGTGAGTGTTTGGTCACGTTCTTGCACAATTCGAGTGTCACAAACTCTACCCCCCTTAAGAAAAATCTCGTCCTCAAGATTTTGTAATTATAGAGGAAATAGATTGGGAAATTGTGACTTGAGTTCATCTTCTCTTTCCCAAGTGGCTTCTGTTTCGGAATGATGTTTCCATTGGACCTTATGCATGCGAATTATTTTGTTTCTTGTGACTTTTTCCATTGTGTCAAGGATTTTGACGGGGTACTCGGTATATGAAAGATCTTCCTGTATGTCCAACTCATCCATTGGCAAATGTTCTTCTGGTGTTCTCAAACACTTCTTGAGTTGTGATACGTGGAACACATCGTGTACATCCGACAATCGAGAGGGTAACTCCAACTGATATGCTACCTCTCCCTTGCGTTCCAGTATCTTGAATGGTCCGATATACCGAGGTGCTAGCTTCCCTCTTACTTTAAATCTCTTTAGTCCACGCATGGGTGACACTTTGAGATACACATAGTCTCCCACTTCGAAGACTAGTTCTCTTCGCCTTGTGTCTGCATAACTCTTTTGTCTTGTTTGAGCTATCTTTAGATTGTTACGGATTTCTCTTACTTTCTTTTCCGATCTTTTAGTACTTCAGGTCCAAACACCTTATTCTCTCCTATTTGATCCCAAAATAGTGGAGTTCTACATCTTCTTCCATATAAAGCCTCAAATGGGGACATTTTCATACTTGCTTGATAGCTATTATTGTAGGAAAATTCTGCATACGGCAAATTCTTATCCCAACTCCTACTATTCTTGAGTGCACACGCTCGGAGCATATCTTCAAGAATCTGGTTGGTCCTTTCGGTCTGCCCATCAGTTTGTGGATGGTATGCAGAACTAAAATTTAATCGAGTTCCCATTGACTCATGTAATTTCTGCCAAAACCTTGAAGTGAACTGTGTACCTCTATCTGATACTATCTTTTTGGGTACACCATGTAGGCAGACTATTCTTGACATATATAGTTCTGCTAGTTTGGAACCATTATAATTTTCTTTCACTGGAATAAAGTGAGCAACTTTTGTAAGTCTATCCACTATCACCCATATAGAATCATACCCTGTTTGTGTTCTGGGCAAACCCACTATAAAGTCCATCCCTATTTCTTCCCACTTCCATTCAGGTATCTTTAGTGGTTGTAATAGCCCTGCAGGCCGTTGATGTTCTGCTTTGACTAGTTGACATGTGTCGCACAAAGCCACATGTTCTGCAACATCTCTTTCCATTCCATACCACCAATACCTTGTTTTAAGATCATGATACATCTTTGTACTTCCAGGATGGATAGAATAGTCAGAATCATGAGCTTCTTTTAATATTAATTTCTTTATTTCTTTGATGTCTGGTACACATATTCTTTTACCATGCCATATGATACCATTCTCATCTTCTCTAAATCCTGGAGCTTTATTTTCTTTGATTAACTGCTTAATCTCTTTGATCTTTTCGTCGTCCTTTTGACCTTTTCGTATATCATATTCCAGGGTTGAATCAAACTCCATTGCTACAGCTTCTGTATGATTCACCAAGCATAAGTTGAGCTTTGCGAACTCTTCACATAGTTGGGGTTGTAGATCTCTTATGGTCAACATGTTAACATGTGTCTTTCTGCTCAAGGCATCTGCAACCACATTAGCTTTTCCAGGATGATAGTTGATTCCCACATCAAAATCGTTAATGAACTCCAACCATCTCCTTTGCCGAAGGTTTAGATCTGGCTGAGTGAAGATATACTTCAAGCTCTTATGATCGGTATAGATCTCTGTTCTTTTACCCATTAGGTAATGTCTCCATAATTTCAATGCATGCACAACTGCTGCCAACTCCAGATCATGGGTAGGATAGTTCTTCTCATGTTTCCGAAGTTGTCGGGAAGCATAGGCAATAACATGTCCTTCTTGCATGAGCACACATCCTAACCCTTGCCCTGAAGCATCACAATATACAGAGAATGATTTCTCCATATCGGGCATAACCAAAACTGGTGCAGTTGTTAACTTCTTCTTTAATTCTTGGAAGCTTGATTCACACTCTTGAGACCATATAAAAGCAGCTCCTTTTTCCAACATCTTTGTGAGTGGCTTGGCTATTTTTGAAAATCCTTCAATAAACCTGCGGTAATAGCCTGCCAATCCCAAGAAGCTTCGGATTTCACCAACATTCTCTGGTGTCTTCCACTTTTGTACACCAGATATCTTTTCTGGGTCTACTGCGATTCCTCCTTCAGAGATGATATGTCCCAGAAAAGCAACTTTCTTAAGCCAAAATTCACACTTACTGAATTTGGCATAAAGTTGGTTTTCCCTTAGCTTTTGTAAGACTATTCTCAGGTGCTCTTCATGTTCTTTCTCATTCTTTGAGTATATGAGGATATCATCGATGAATACTACCACAAACTTGTCCAAGTATTTCATGAATACCTTATTCATAAGATACATGAAATATGCCAGAGCATTTGTTAGTCCAAAAGGCATAACTGTATATTCATACAGTCCATACCTAGAAACAAATGCCGTCTTCGGAATATCCGATTCCCTTATCTTTAGTTGATGATATCCGGAACGGAGGTCAATCTTGGAGAATACATATGCACCTCGTAACTGATCAAGCAAGTCCTCAATACGAGGTAAAGGGTACTTGTTTTTGATTGTCACTTCATTGAGGGCACGGTAATCTACACATAGCCTCTTGGTTCCATCCTTCTTTGGTACAAATATGACCGGGGCTCCCCATGGTGAGGAACTAGGACGGATATACCCTTTCTCCGATAACTCTCGGATATGATCCTTGAGTTCTGCTAGTTGTTGGGTATCCATCCGGTATGGCCTTTTATATATAGGAGCAGTACCAGGCACTAATTCTATTATGAATTCTACTTCTCGATTCGGTGGCATACCTGGTAACTCCTCAGGAAATACATCTGGAAATTCGTTGACCACCTTTATGTCCTCAATAACTACTTCAGTTTTGTTGAGTTGAACATTCCAGAGGGTACTTGAATAGATGTGAACTCAACCTTAGTTCCATCCGTATGGGTTAGTTCCACTGTCCTTGTTGAGCAATGTATAACTCCTTTGTACTTGGTTAACCAGTCCATCCCCAAGATGATATCTATTCCTTGTGATTCTATCACAATAAGATTTGCAAGGAATTCTACTCCAATAACTCCTAGCTTTACCTTGGGACATATTTGTTTTGTCTTTATTTCTCCTCCAGGAGAATTCACTAATAGCACTCGATTCATAGATGTAATTTGTAATTTGTGCTTGGTTATGAATTCCTTGGCTATGAATGAGTGTGTTGCACCAGAGTCAAACAGAATTGTAGCAGGATAAGTGTTCGCGGAGAACATACCAATCACCACATCTGGTGCCTCCTGTGCTTCCTCCATCGTCACATGATTCACCTTGCCACGCACAAGATTCTGTGCCTGAGGTGGCTTCTTGTTGGGACATCGGTTGGCATAATGTCCCGTTTCCCCACAGTTGAAGCATTGCCCCGTGACCTTGTTCATTGGTGCTTTGTTGCCTGATTGTGCATTTTGAGGATTTGGCCCTGCAGGACGAGGTTGAAAGGCAGGACGTTGTTGTTGCACTTGTTGTCTCTGCTGTTGTGGTTGGAAAGTTGGGTTCCTAGCAGCAGGGTTGTAGTTTCTCTGAAACTGATTGGGAGCTATAGGTCGATTCATTGCTCCCGTCGGCGGTGATGAGAAACGAGGCCGACTGTTGCTGCTAGAAGCTTGTCCTTGCCAATTCATTTTCCTCTTTCGCTCTTCAACTAAATTCTGTCTTTTCCTTTCCACTATGAAAGCCTTGTTGATAAGCTTTTGGAAACTTTCATAGTCACTTGAGGACATGGCATACTGTATCTCTGAGTTCAATCCCTCAATGAAACAGTCTTGTTTCTTTTCATCTGTATCTATGTCTCCCGGAGCATATCGAGATAACTGTGTAAACTTAGTGAGGTACTCTCGCACGGACATGCTACCTTGCTTCAGATTGAGGAACTCCTTCCGTTTGTTCTTGATTTCTCCGGCTGTAACATAGTGATTATGGAAGGCAATTTTAAACTCATTCCATGAGATACCCTCTGGATCCTCATGGGCTTCTTTGTATGCTGTCCACCAGTCTGCTGCAGATCCATATAGTTGGTGAGAAGCAAAGAGCACTCTCTCACGTCCTGGGCATTGTATAATCTGCAACTTGTTCTCAATATTTTTGAGCCAATCATCAGCTTCCAATGGCTCTATAGCGTTGTCGAACTTTGGTGGTTGAGTACTTAGAAACTCATTCAGTTTTGGTTGACGTGGTGCATTCTGAATTTGGGGTTGCATGTTGGCCACCACTTGTGTCAGGTTCTGAAGGAGTTGATTTTGCATGTTCATCATCTGTTGTATAACTTCTCCATCTGCCCTACGTGCAACTCGTGGCTGCCATCCAGGCAAAGGGAACTCTGCAGCCTCATTGTTGTTGTTCCCTTCATTGCGTCTCCTTCTTCCTGCCATCTATTGTAAAAGACTATGTTTAAAATTAATATATAGATGTTCTCTTAGATGTATTACGTTGTATACTTACTTCATCCATTCTATACAAGAGCTACTAAAGTTTCTACTTCGTTTATTAAATAGTCATGATTGAAACAAACTAAGCACTTATATTCCTTAATAGATATTTACATACACTAACGTGGTTGTGAACATAAGCCTATGGCTTTCACAACTCACGTTCATCCACTAACATACATTACATCATCATTCTAAACAAGTTCACTAATCAAACATTACACACTAGTCAATACATTACCATACATACGTACTACACGAGTTACTACATGAACAAGGACACCTATCCTAGTTGTCCCCTGGGTTCTGTGCATCCTCCTGTGGGTTCCCACCATCACCATCAGGGTTGCTAGCCTCTGACTCAGCTGTGGAGGCCTCAGGTGCTGGAGGAATATGAGGGCGTTTGGCTGCCCTACGGTCTGGAGAGTCCGGAGTCCAAGTGTCTCCATCCGAAGCGTAGAGATCACTCACCTCTCCATCCCTCATCCTCATCAGTCCACGCATAATGGCCTCCGTCTTCTTCAGAAGGTCCCGGACGTCTTGGAGTTCCTGTTGACAGTTCTGCAGTCTCGTGCTGACGTCCACCCCTACCTGAAGACTCATGTCCATCTTCACCACATCACAACCTTCACGGAGAGGCTCATAGTTGAACACCGCGCTTCCACTTTGTCGCCGGGCGGTGTACATGTATTGGGTCCTCTCAAGGCGGCCACGGTTAGTGTAGTTCTGACAAGTGATTGCCTCCCAAGTGGCGTCCTTCTCAGCCTCTGCCATAGTAGACCTCCATGCTGGTGAGTTGTGGATCTTGAGTAGCTTGTTCTCGTAGTAGATCCTTGCCTGCGACTTCCACTCGTCTCGCTCTGCGCGAGAGACTCGAGTGGTGTCGTACTGCACCTCTAGTTTGCCGGTGTAACCAGCACAACGAAGGAGGTGTCTAAGGCGGTCCACCATGCCTCTAGTGGACTCCCCGTGGGTCTGGTAGGTGGCGGGGTTGTCCACCTCCTCAGTAGTACGCTCCACCAGCTGGTGTCGGGGAACTCGTCCTCCGGTGGACTTACGGGCTGTGAGACGTGTGCGTGCCATCTGTTTCACGAAAAATTTAAAATATGTTAGAAAATAAATAATAACATAATTTTGAGTATAGAAGAGGTTAGACAACATATATATAATTTAAATAATCCTCCTATTAACAAAATGTTTAGTAAAATAGTTTTTAATAACATAGTGATGTCTATCTCGTCCATTTCTATCTAGGTTTGCGTCCTACGGGCAACCTTGGCTCTGATACCACTTTGTCACACCCGGTATTCCATAAGAAATACCCGAGCGTATACTCACATGTATGCCAGGATCAGTTGAATCATACATGTGCCGACAAGAGTGTAATATCATTATATTACAAGCCAAGTTTAACGTACATCATAATATTACATAATTGTTCATAAAATATCAACTATTAGTACCAATACATTACACACAACAGCGGAAGACTACTTCATGGTTGCTCCATCTCCACAGGCGTTGCCCGGGGTTTCGCCAACCTAGAATAACTCCTCGGGATCGAAGTACTCCTCGTCAAAGTCTACGTCTTCATTTGCACCTGAGCCAACATATGATATCCAACAAAAGCAAGTTTGAGTACCCAAGGTACTCAGCAAGTGTAGGAAAGAATGTTATGAAGGCCAATAGCAAGGGAAGGCTAACATGGTTAAGCACTATGCATTAATCCTAAGCCTTAGCTTTGATTAGCAACCTATCTTACTAAGTGTTAATCCCACCATCATCATAATTAAGTCATTAATGTTAGGTTACACCACCCAACAACCTCTTTTGACTCACATCCATGTTTCTCTAATCATGGACAAGTCCAAGCCGCTCTTGACCGTGAGCACGGCTGTCATGACAGTTTATTTCTCTGCAGAGATTGTACCACTTTACCCACAATTAGTGATTTCATCCCCTATTGCCAGGTGGACTAAGAAACGTCCCTGATATCCGTGGTTGCAAGCCACATTACACACTTCCTTTGGTGTGCGATCAGGAGATCACTACATGGCCTTTACAAAGGGTCTACCGGCAAGTACAAGCCCACTGAGGTTTCACCGCTGTAGTTCCTGGGAGTAACCCTCCCCTACAGAAGCCCCCTCTTGAGCCTTGCAGTTCCCAGGGCAGTCAAAAATGGACTCCCATTCCCCGCACCATCCAAACACTCATACTATACCGGCAAATTCCTAATTAATTGGCCAAGCTGCCCCATCTCAGTCTTGTGGTGGCACTGTAAAGCCGGGTTAACTGTTCCATGAACCGGTCCTTAGACTAAGACAGGCACTAACTCATTCCCGAGTCTCGTGCACGAAGCACCAACCAAACAACCAGCCTGCCTAGATTGATAACCACATGACACACACTTGTGTCCTACATATAATCCCACAAGACAAGTAACATAAATGTTCCATTCATTCTCTAAGTTCTAGGTATGCATAGCTAAGCACATAAAATGATAACCATCAAGTCTTATCTAAATCCCTCCATCGTTTTGCAAGGAAAGATAAAGTAATGAAACTATGGAAACATCCTACACTGGGTTTCATATTAAAGACATCATGCAAATAATCTAACTATTCATCCTAGAATAGGAACAAAGTGATCAAGGAACACTTGCCTTTGAAGGAAGGGTGATTCACTTCAAATTCTTGCTCTTGAAGATTTGGGTGTAGTTCTTGACTTGGTTCTAACCATTCATATGCACACAAAACAATGCCAAACATGCCATAAGGATCCTATCAATGTATTTACAATCATATATATTTGTATACACACATGCACCCATTGTTTTTGTATCATTTCATGTGGGTTATAATGAAAATAAATTTCAATTGGTTAATTATATTCCTTCTACTTTATTATTGCCACAGCTAAACATTCATTTTCAGTTTGTGGGATGATTTGAATAAATTTTAGGGTTTTATAAATATATATGCTAATTGTTGTAATTAATTAAATCCTAGAAAATCATTTAAATTATTATTATAATGATTTTCAGAACTCATATTTCTAATTTTCTGCATTTCAGAACCTATTTTAGTATTTAGAACAGTTTCCAAAATTTTTCTTTAATATATACTATTTTTATCTATTTTTCAGTATTAATTTAATAATTAAAAATGCATTTTCAGTCAGTTAAGTAATTGTTTCTGGATTACAGGAACTTAAAATACCAAAAAGTATCAAACAGAATAATTTTATACCAATAAATAAATTTCCAAAATTTCCTAACACCTATATTGCTTTTATTTTGATTTTTCAGAATTAATTTAACACCAAATAAATATTTTCAGTTTCTGAAAGTTATTATTTTTAACTTCAGAATTTGTTTTCTGTTCAAAATGTTATAACAGTGCTTTTAATAAATTTTCTACATTTTTCAGAGATTATTTGGCCTAATCTGATTATTTTCAGAATTAAAAGCAGACTTTTAAACTGATTTGGACTGATTTGTAATACTTTCAGTTTTTTTCTAGGGTTCAAAATGCATTTACAGAATGTTTTTGCAAATTTTCAAACTACACAGGGGCTATTTAGTTAGTTTGCAGTAAATTCTTTAAATTCTATAAAGCCTAAGGTTAATTGTGCAAAGTACAGGGCCTATTTCTGGTTTATTTAAATCTCCAGGGGTCTACTCAGAAAATTCCCAACGGTTGTCACTATTTTAAATATAGACCGTTGGATCTAATCTGGACGGTTCAGATTAAATGAACCGAAGGGGTACGCCCCCTTCTAATCCTAGCCGTACAAAATAAAATGGAGGGCCAAGATTTGGCCACGTCGCCCCCGACCTCTTCTCCTTCGCGGCCGGCGGCTGCGCGCGCCGGCGAGCGGCGGCGGCCTCGCCGGAAGTTTCGGTTTTCACCGTTTCTCCATCATTTCTTAACCTAATTGCATCAGAAGAGAGAGGGAAGGCTGGGGAACTCACTTGGGTCGATCTTTGGACTCAGAAGCAGCCGGAGAGGCGGTGTCGACGGCAACAGCAAGAAACTCCGGCGATCTTCGCCGGTGATGTCCTCTACGTGTTTTTCCTTGGAAATTCTCGTCGGAAGCTTGTCCTTGAGGTCTTGTGACGACGTAGGAGGGATTAGAATCGAGGATCGGGTGATGATTTTGGAGAATTGGGAATAGGAGTGGTTTTTCGGATCCGGGAGAGATGAGCGGTTTTTGGTGGGGAAAATGGCCGGGGTCGGGCTGTACTTATAGGTGGGGAGGAGGCGGCGGTTGCTGCGGCGCCGGTTGGCGGAGAGGACGCGAGAACTGGGCGTGGCCGAACTGTTTTCGCCACATGTGATAATAGAGGGAGAGAGAGAGAGGAGGGCTGCGGTTGCTCGGGGAAGGAAACTGTCGGCTAGGCCCTGGGGCAGCGGGGGAGGAAGAGGGGTGAGTGTTTGGTCACGTTCTTGCACAATTCGGGTGTCACACGCCTTTAACAACTCCGGATGATTGCACTGCAAATACTCCTCGCTTTCCCATGTAGCTTCCTCGGACGTGTGATTTTCCCATAGCACCTTGAAAAAACGCAGCGTCTGGTTTCTGGTCTCGCGAGTCTTTTCATCAATTATCCGGGTTGGACGTTCAACATAAGTGAGGTCCGGCTTCAAATCTGCTATGTATCCTGTGAGAATTCCCGTTGGAACTTTCAAACACTTCCGCAACTGAGATATGTGGAAGACATTATGAACTCCGGCTAAGGCTGCCGGCAGCTCCAAACGGTATGCCACGGGTCCACACCTTTCAATGATGATGAAGGGACCGATAAAACGTGGAGCCAATTTTCCCTTCACTCCAAATCGGTGAATGCCCTTCGTAGGAGATACGCGGAGGTATACGTGGTCCCCAACTTGGAAGTTCAGAGGACGACGTCTCTTATCCGCAAAGCTCTTTTGCCTGGACTGAGCGGCTTTAAGATTTGCTTGAATAAGTCTTACCCGCTCTTCTGCTTCATTTACGAGATCAATCCCGTAAATCACTCTCTCGCCAGATTCACACCAGTTCAACGGTGTGCGGCACTTCCAGCCGTAGAGAGCTTCATAAGGTGCCATTTTTATGCTCGTTTGATAACCGCTGTTATACGAGAATTCCGACAATGGTAAGTGATCAACCCAGCTCTTACCGTGGTGGATGGCACACGCCCTTAGCATATCTTCAAGGATTTAATTCACCCTCTCAGTTTGCCCATCGGTTTGAGGGTGATACGCGGAGCTTCGAATCAGTTTAGTTCCCAAGGATGCGTGTAGTTGTTCCCAGAAACGGGATACGAACAGCGATCCTCTGTCGGAGACAATGGTACGGGGAACTCCATGCAAGCATAAGATTCGTGCTATGTATAACTCCGCATACTGCTTGGCGCTGTAGTTGGTGTGCACCGGAATGAAACGTGCCGATTTGGTTAATCGGTCAATGATTACCCAAATCGAATCATGGTGGTGGGATGTCATCGGCAACCCAACGATGAAATCCATACTCAAGTCTTCCCACTTCCATGCCGGTATTTGTAGCGGTTGCAGCAGGCCCGACTTCTTCACATGGTCGGCCTTAACTCTTCGACACGTACCACATTCTGAAACGTATTTTGCAACTTCACGTTTCATACGTGTCCACCAAAACTTCTTCCGGAGGTCTTGGTACATTTTATTGCTGCCAGGATGAATACAAAATTTGGATAAGTGAGCCTCATCCAAAATTTTCTTCCGCAGTCTCATATCACGCGGTACGACTATCCGGTCCTTGAACCATAGGGTGTCTTCATCATCTAACCAGAAACATTTCATCTCTCCGTTCTTCAACCTCCTTTTGATATGAGTCATGCCCTTGTCTTTCCTTTGAGCTTCCATAATCTCCTCTCTTATTGTGGGTATGAGAGCTAGATTATGTAGAGCTCCATATGGAACAAAGTAGAGACTTGGTTCTTCCTCTTCCATCGGCGCAATGGTTAGGTTATGAACATGAGACTTCCGGCTGAGTGCATCGGCAACCACATTTGCCTTGCCCGGGTGATAATGAATCTCAATCTCATAGTCTTTGATCAGCTCCAACCATCGCCGTTGTCGCATATTCAACCCTTTCTGAGTGAATATGTACTTCAAGCTTTTGTGGTCGGTGTAGAGATGAACCAGATTTCCCAATAGGTAATGTCTCCACATCTTCAAAGCTAGTACCACGGCAGCAAGCTCGAGATCATGAGTTGGATAATGTTGTTCATGATTCCATAATTGCCGTGATCCATATGTGACCACACGTCCCCCTTGCATGAGTACACAACCAAGTCCGATGCCGGACGCATCGCAATAAACATCAAATGGCTTGGTTGTATCCGGTTGAGCTAAAACCGGGGCTGTTGTGAGGTGTTTCACCAACGCTTGAAAAGCTTCCTCACATGGCTTGCTCCAATCGTATTTGATGCCCTTTTTCAGTAGCTCAGTCATAGGTTTAGAGATTTTTGAGAAGCTCGGGATGAACCTCCGGTAATATCCCGCCAAACCCAAGAAGCTACGGACTTCATGGACTGATGTTGGAGATTTCCATTTCAGCACTTGTTCAATTTTGCTTGGATCAACAGCAATGCCTTCTGCTGAAATAATGTGCCCAAGAAATGGCACTTGGTTGATCCAGAATTCACATTTACTAAACTTTCCATAGAGCTTGTGATATCTCAGTCATTGGAGCACAATATGCAAATGTTTAGCGTGTTCCTCTTCAGATTTGGAATAGACCAAGATTTCGTCGATGAATACCACGACGAACTGATCCAGCCCCGGCATGAACACCGAGTTCATAAGATACATAAAGTGAGCCAGAGCATTGGTCAACCCAAATGACATGACAAGATACTCATAGAGTCCATATCTTGTCGAGAATGCTGTTTTCGGGATATCTTCCGCTCGGATCTTGATTTGATGATATCCCGACCTTAAGTCCATCTTAGAGAAGACTTTAGCACCAACTAGTTGATAAAAAAGAATATCGATTCGTGGTAGTGGATACTTGTTCTTTATTGTCACAGCATTTAAAGGACGATAATCAACGCATAGCCTCAGCGTCTCATCCTTCTTCTTTATAAATAACGCCGAGCAACCCCATGGTGATGAACTTGGACGAATAAACCCCTTGTCCATCAGATCTTTGAGTTGCTCCTTCAGCTCGGCTAATTCATTCGGAGCCATTTTGTATGGTCTCCAAGAGATCGGTGTGGTTCCCGGTATCAACTCTATTTTGAATTCCACCTCGCCTCAGGTGGTAAGCCTGGAATATCTTCGGGAAACACATCCAGATATTCACGGACTACCGGAATGTCTTCTAGCTTGCAGGCCTTGGCATTACATACTTCCGGGTCTTTGGAAACCGCTTCGTCAAGATACAATGTTTGACGCCCGTGAAGTGGAGAGTCCAAGTGAACACTCCTGTTCTCGATGTCCAGAACAGCCTTATGGAAGGTCAACCATGATATTCCCAATATGGCATTGATTCCTTGGTCTTCGAGAATGATGAGGGTGGTAGGATAAATTTTTCCACCCAAGCAAAGTGGTGCTCGAGAGACGACTTCATTAGTGAATATGTCTCCACCTAGCGAATGAATAAGGTATTAACCTTTGGTGATAGTGGTGGATATCTGGTCCCGGATCACCGTTGCCCTGCTAATGAAGTTATGTGCTGCACCAGAGTCGAATAAAATGACAACCGGCTTGTCATTTAAGGTGAACCTGCCGGCAAGAACAGGTCCTCCCTTTGGCAGATCATCGACTGACACATAATTAACTGTCCCCACTTTGGACATAGCTTTTCTTGGCTGTCCAAGATCGCTCTGTGGAACTGGACCCGCAGACACATTGTTGCTGCTCGGTTCAGTTCTTCATTGACATTGAGCTCATTGTCAACGTGAAGTGGGACAACACTTGGTTCAGCTGAGAAATCACCTTGATCATCTTCAACCTCTTGAGGGAAAAAGTATTCTGGTGCACCTTGTTGATACTGAGGTGCATAAGAAATAAGTTGCTGCTCCGGTGGAGGTGAATAAGACCTCTGTGGAGTATACGAGTCGTCATACTCCAGGAATGACTGCACTCTTTGTGGAACCTCTCGACCGGAAGGTGAATGAATTACCCACCGATACTTCTGAGGTAGATGATTGCCTTCATCCTGTGATGAGTCCCTCTCCCTCTTTTCTTTAAGGTAGAGGTTGGAATACTATTCCTGAGTGATAGCACAGCTCACAAACTCATCAAAATTCTCTTGGCTAACTTGAGCCAATTCACATCGCAGCCTAGCGGTCAGCCCTCGGTAAAAGTGATAACCCTTCATGGCTAGTGACTTCACATAGTCAGGGACATATTGAGCTAAGCGATTGAATTCCTTCGCATACTCAATAACGCTCATGTCGCCTTGCTTTAGGTTCCAGAATTAATCATGGCTTGTTTGCATTATGCCCGCAGGGATGAAACGAGCACGAAATGCAGCCTGGAACTCCGCCCATGTGACACGATGCCCTGCTGGTTGGACAGCAAGGTACTCTGCCCACCATGCTCCAGCAAAGCCGTGAAGCTGCTGAGCGGCAAATAGAGTCTTCGAGAATTCATCACATTGGATCAATCCGAACTTGGACTCAATGACACGTAACCAGTGATTTGCTTCACAATGGTCAGCCGCCTCAGAGAATACCGGCGGTTGTGTCGCCAGGAAATCCAGATACGTGCTCGGGGTTGGCCTGTGATGCTGAGCTTCTCTATTTATCCCTTGCTGAACTAGCATTTGGAGAGTTTCATTCATATTGGCCATGATTTCCGCCAATCCGGTTGGCGATGGCTCTTGTGATGAAGTCGAGTCATTCCCACCTCGACTTGAACCTCCAATCTCCATTTGAGAGTGTGCGCGTACCATACTACACGAAACAAAATTTTGAGTTAATCAAAATTCTATCTCAGTAGTAAGTAAAGATAAGTAAAACATGAACATGTCATGAACTTTATTAAAGCATAACCACATTCATGTTTAAACAAATCTTAAGTACGCTAAACTATTCAGCGGGACTACCCTGACCAGTTCACACAAACTCCAAATTTTACTCAAGTTATCAACAGATTGTTGACTTGAGTTCAATACCAAAGTTTTAGTAAACTTCAGTAGCTTTCCAACAAGTACTGATAGGCTCTTTAAAGATTTTCCTATAGGAAGTTATGGCTTAAAAACAGAAAGGTCCAGAGAGGTTTTTGCTACTGTCCTGGTTCTGAACAGTTTGCCTTCAACTGGACTTTTCACCCACCTAACGTGTGATTTTGCTCTGGAGGTCTACAAAGACGTTGTAGAGCACTTGAAACTATTTCCAGAACTGTATCATACACCTTAATTGGGCCAAACTACTCAGAGTTATCCTCTGTTAAAGTCCAGCAAGAATTTCTGCCAGAAACAGAGCACTCTGTTCTTGAAATCTTTGAAACCTAGACCTTCTCTCATTCGAATCTTAGCTCAAAATAAGAGTTCAATAACTAATACTTGTTTCAAACTTCCATTTTTAGTTGCAAGTTAGTCCATGAATCATTTCTTCATAGGGAAGAGGATTATATGTTTAGTACGGTGACGATGCACCGTAAGAATCATGTCGGTACTACGTTACCTCACCAAAGAAAATCCTAAACCGGATTATACCGGCATATCCGTTTTATCAGTAGCACTAAAACGGTATCTCGCACACGTGTACTACACGAGATACATACGTGGTTAGTACCTGCAGAAAAACACTCAATAGTGGTGCACTCAAAGGTTTGTTTCATTTCAGGCAGTTCCATATTTGAAAGTAAATACAAACGCCCGTATCATTGTCATACGGCCATCCTTGAGTTAAGTCACGTCTCAAGGTACGTGATCGTGTTTCAACACCACACGATGGGGAACCCGAGTATGTCATGAACGGGTCGTCACGGTTGGGAATGTTATCAACCCAACGGATACCACCTACTGCCCTGCAGGGCACGTCGATGACAAGCGCTGCGTATGTCCTCCTGGGCTATTTCCAGACGAACACACTATCGCATTACTGACCACATGATGGGGTCTCCACTTACTTGCCTAATGCACGCTAGGGATAAGCGTTCCATATAAACTCAGGAACATGAAGAGTCCAAGAGTTTCATATTAACGTCTCACATCAAGCTATGAGACCTATCCCTGAACCACATTCCTCATCAGGGGAGCTAACCGAAATTGAACCGCTTCCGGTGGCGTTCCTTACCATTCTTACCAGAAAGTAGGTGCGTCGTTACATAATCAAAATTCAGAATTATAACAAGTATGTTAGTCATGCCACTTTAAGTAACTATAATACTATAGTCCTTATGTGGACGTAATACCGTTTCCTCACTGTATCCTAAGTTTTTGTCGTAATACGATCCTTATTCCGTGCGCCATCACCAATGCGGCTCTGATACCACGCTTAGAGGGCCCCGCCGTCAAGATCACGTCACGGGGACGGGGCACCTTGCCCGGGAATCGTATTGGGTGGTGACGTGTTATGCGGCACCCAACAGCACACATATAAGGAACAATGTATTACATAAATCAAAGCGGAAGCTTACAAATGTTCTTTATAAATAATTTACATAAAATAACTACAGGGGAAGTCTATAAACAGCTCACGTCGAATAACTACGAAGCACCAGAGAAGAGGTCCAGCCCGCGGACTCCTCTCACTAGCAACACGAAGACATGACAGCGGCTAGGTTCTCCAAGTGTGACATGACTTGGAAGTTTCCGAGTCTCACCGGACAACCTTCTTTATAGCGTCGAAGTTTTACCTGCAAAACCACTTATATAGCAAGAGTGAGCACAAAGGCTCAGCAAGACTGTGAGACCTATGTGTGCTGAATACATTGGCAATTAGGATAAAAGTTAGCATTAACATTCAAAGTTTTGAATATTGCCAAAACATTCTTCTGTGGCAAGGTCCGACAAGTTCTTTGTTAGGTCCGCCAAGTGTTGGCAAGGTCCGACGCAAGGTCCGGAGAGCTCCTGCAAGGTCCGAAGAGCTTCTGTGAGGTCCGGAGCTTGTTTTTAGGGAGCTCCCGTGAAGTTCAACTCGTAGAACTGCAGCGTCTTGTTTTTGCTTTTAACTCGCAATGTTTCAAACTTGCTTTATGGGAAGGTTTGCTTAGTATTAATTTGCTAAGTTTTTGGTGTCTTTTGGTGGTTATGGCTGTTATCATTTGATATGGTTTGCAACATGCTTATGTGACGTGCTCATGTAAGGTGTTGTGGTTTTCGAACTAACGTGAGTCAAGTCGAGGACTTGTGCTCGGAAGAATTGGTTATTTATTCATGTGCAGGTGTTGCTTGAGTTCAAGACATGGCTGGTGACGGGATCCTTGGACTAGTCTCAGGGAGGAGATGAGGTTCCAACAACCAAGTTTGGGAGGAGCTGTGGTTGAGTTGATCGGGAGGTCGCGCAACATGTTTGGATCAAGGGCAGTGCATATGAAGGTTGCGTGTACGTCGTTGGAAGGTGTTTGCACGTGTGCAAGGAGTGCATGGACGTGGCAACATTGTTCCAAGGCGTGATGAAGAGAAGTGGACGTAAAGAATTGGTCAGAAAGGTCCAACCGGCCGGATTGCGTACTCAGGCTGAGGCTGAGTCGGATATGGCTCAAATATAGAAGATTTGAGTTGGTTATGATAGGATTTCGTGCTAGGCACGAAGTTGAGTTGTTTTAGGAATGTTTAGGACGTTCCTAAGGTGTTTGGAAGTCTCACGATTGCTTCTATCTGCGAATAGGAGAGTCCTGAGCAGTTATGGTAAGTTAGGATACGAGTCCAATTAGGAGTAGGAGTCCTAGATTGGATTGTTTAGCCTGAGGGCTGGCTATAAAAGCAAGGGAGGCCAGAGCTCTCGTGTGTAGAGAACTTTGGGCTGTTCCTCTTGTGTTTCTATTGAATAAAGTTCATAGTTTCGAGGAGCTTTTGTGCCTTGTTCGTCCGACTTGTTTTTCGTCAAGTCTTTCTCGTCGAGTTTCTGGACAGACCGATGTTGCTTCGGTGTTTTGTTCATAACTCGAGTTTTACAGATCCAATTGACGTGATTCTTTGTGGGTTGTCTTCACAACTCAATTATCTATCATCTGTGAAATTTTCACGAGCTTCGAATCTGTAGTTTTTGAGATACACGAGTTTCTTTGCAGCGTTGCAGATCTGTTTTATATCGGGTAGAACAGATTGATCTTCGTTTAATGTTTTGATCGTATCTCAAGTTTATTTCGTGTTTTCAAGTTATTCTTGTTGCATTAGATCCGTGACTTGATTCTCTACCTCTCTACTTGATTTGTCACGGTTGAACATGTTTGAAAACACTTGCACACACGGTTTCTTTAACCGATTGATTTTTTGCTGAGATGTTTTTGTTGTTTCCGCTGTGAAAAGTTTTAATCTACCATTCACCCCCCCTCTAGTAGCTTTTCACGTGCTCTTCGATCCTACAAAGACTTAACCGTCTATCCTAAGACATGCAACTCTACATGAAAGTAACCTAAGACTTGAGCCTGTCATTTGCGAAAAGACTCGCCTACGAGTTCATCCTTAACTTTCAGATTTTACCCATAATAGTAGTGACCTTGCACCCAGCAACATTGGAACTCTACAATCAAACAAGAAACGCTTCATTCCAATGTTACTTGTCCCAAGGTGGAAAAGTAACTTTAGTTTGCTCTACTTCTACTTCAAACATGGTTTTCATGCAACTTAACATAATCATAGCAGCAATTATACTTTTCACAAACTGTTTCCACACAAGTTGATTCCTACGTCACAACATGGGAGCAAGCGGTACTCAATAACCACAAGGGACGGTGATTCGAATCAAACACTACCCGGATAACTCGACACATACGCCCGCCTCTGAAGACCCAACTCTGGCGTCCTTCATTATGTCGTATGTGACAACCTTTCTCAGGACACTAAACTGTAGAATCGGTCGCGCCGTCTCGGGCTCATAGGTCTAACGAGATGATGTGGTATGCCTCTACAATCCAGTGAACCTGGTACATCGGTTTCCTGGTTCCCATATATCAATAAGCATCCGGTACACAACTCAATACTTGCTCCTGGATGCGGCACACTGTAATACCCGAGTCTTTCACAAAACAAGCCACCCCCCTCCCTCTCTGCAACGGAGGCCCGGCCATCAGTCCCCTTCTCTCCAAAACCGCCGCCCCTCTCTCTCTCTCCATCTCTTTACCGTTCTATTATCGCATGTGGAGAAAACCGCCGGCACATGGCCGATTTCGCGCGCCTCTTCACCAACCGACGCCCCAGCAACCGCCGCCTCACTCCCCTCTATAAAACCGGACCAGCGTCGACCATTTTCCCCACCGGAGTCGCTCTCAATTTCCCCGATCGGAAAAAACCACCCCAAACTCGAATTCTTCGAAAACACTTGGAGATCCTCGGTTCTAGCAGTCTCTACATCCTCCCACGGCCTCAAGGACAAATTCCGGACACAATTCTATGAAGAAACAAGCCTAGGAAGCAATTCCGACGAGGTTCGCCGGAATCTCTCACTGCTCGCCGTCGACCGCCTTCACCGGCCAATTCTGGTGCCCGAAAACAACCTAGGTGAGTTCCCCACCCTCTCCTCTCTCTCCTGGTGCCAGTAGATCAAGAATTGGTGGAGAAATCGGGAAAAACGAAAGTTTCCGGCCACTGCCGCCGCTCGCCGGCGATCGCGCGGCCGCCGGACGCGAGGGAGAAGAGGTTAGGGCGACGTGGCGCAATCGGGAGCGTCCATTTCGCGGCAACGGTTAAGATTAGAAGGAGCGTACCGATTCGGTTATTTAAATCTGGGCCGTTGATCTCAGATCCAACGGCCCACATTCAAAATAGTTATAAACGTTAGGAATTTCATAGAGGGGCCCCTGGAGATTTAAATAACTAGGAAATAGCTCCAGTTCTTTGCAGAATAAACCCTAGGCTTATTAGAAATTAGAAAATTCAGTTTAAAATAACCAAATAGCCCCTGTGTGATTTGCAAATTAATCAAATAGTTCTGTATTTTCAATTTGAACCCCAGAAAGTTTGAAATTATTACAAATTAACCCAAATCAATTTAAAAGTTTGTTTTTAATTCTGTAATTAATCAGAATAGGCTAAATGAACTCAGAAAAATGTGGGAAATTTATTAAAAGCACTGTTGAAACATTCTGAACAGAAAACAAATTCTGAAGTTAAAAATAATAACTTTCAGAAACTGAAAATATTTATTTGGTGTTAAATTAATTCTGAAAAATCAAAATAAAAACAATATAAGTATTAGAAAATTGTAGAAATTCATTAAATAGCATAAGACTATTCTGTTTTTATATTTTTATGTATTTGAAGTTTCTGTAGTCCATAATAATTATTTAAATGGCAGAAAATACATTTTTAAGTATTAAATAAATGCTGAAATATAGATAAAAATATTATATAATGAATGAAAATTTTGGAAACTGTTCCAAGTACATAAATAGGTTCTGAAAAGTAGAAAATAGTAATATGAGTTCTGAAAGTCATTATAGTAATAACTTAAATGATTTTTTGGATTTAATTAATTATAAAATTAACCTATGTACAAATAAAATTCTAAAATTATTTCAAATCACCTCACAAATTGAAAATGAGTGTTTGGATATAGCAAAATTAAAATAGAAGGATATAGGTACCCAATTGAAACCTACTTTCATTCCAACCCACATGAAATGACATGAAATCAATAAGTGTAGGTGTATAATCAAATATATATGATTGAAATGCATTGTCAATATTCTTATGTAATGTTTGGCATTATTTTGTGTGCATATGTATGGATAGAACCAACCCAAGAACTGTTTCATAACCTTCAAGAGCAAGAGTTTGAAGTGAATCACTCTTCATTTAAAGGCAAGTGTTCCTTGACCACTTTGTTCCTATTCTAGGATGAATAGTTAGATTATTTGCATGATGTCATTAACATGAAACCTAATTTAGGTCGTTTCCATAGTTATATTCCCTTATCATTCCTTGTTAAGCCATGGAGGGACTTAGTTGATAATTGTTAGTTACCATTTTATGTGCTTAGCCATGCTTAGTACTTAGAGAATGAATGAAACATAAATGTGGTTAGTCTTGTGGAATTATATGAAAGACACAAGTGTGTCATGGTGTTAGGAATCTAGACAGGCTGGTTGTTTTAGTTGGTGCTTCATGCACGAGACTCGGGATTAAGTTGGTGCCTGTCTTAGATTCTAAGGACCGGTTCATGGAACAGTTAACCAAGGCCTTACAGTGCCACCACAAGACTGAGATGGGGTAGCTTGGCCAATTAATTAGGAGTTTGCCGGTATAGTATGAGTGTTTGGACGGTGCGGGGAATGGGAGTCCATTTTTGACTGCCCTGGGAACTGCAAGGCTCAAGAGGGGGCTTCTGTAGGGGAGGGTTACTCCCAGGAACTACAGCGGTGAAACCTCAGTGGGCTTGTACTTGCCGGTAAATCCTTTGTAAAGGCCATGTAGTGATCTCCTGATCGCACACCAAAGGAAGTGTGTAATGTGGCTTGCAACCACGGATATCAGGGAGGTTCTTAGTCCACCTGGCAACAGGGAATGAAATCACTACTTGTGGGTAAAGTGGTACAATCTCTGCAGAGAACCAAACTGTCATGACAGCCGTGCTCACGATCAAGAGCGGCTTGGACTTGTCCATGATTAGAGAAACATGGATGTGAGTTGAAAAGAGGTTGATGGGTGGTGTAACCTAACATTAATGACTTAATTATGATGATGGTGGGATTATCACTTAGTAAGATAGGTTGCTAATCAAAGCTAAGGCTTAGGATTAATGCATAGTGCTTAACCATGTTAGCCTTCCTTGATATTAGCCTTCATAACATTCTTTCCTACACTTGCTGAGTACCTTTGGTACTCAAACTTGCTTTTGTTGGATGTCGTATGCTGCTCAGGTCCAAATGAAGAAAATGACTTCGATGAGGAGGATTTCGATTCCGAAGAGTTATTCTAGGTTGGCGTGACCCCCGGGCAACGCCTGTAGATTGGAGGACCACTATTTAGACTTCCGCTGGTTGTAAATATTAGTGTGATAACACTTTTATTATTCTATTATGGCATATGATGTAATATAATGTTACCATTGACTTTGGCATGTAATATAATGATATTTCACTCTTGTCGGCACATGTATGACTTAACTGATCCTAACATACATGTGAGTATACGCTCGGGTATTTCTTATGGAATACAGGGTGTGACAAAGTGGTATCAGAGCCAAGGTTGCCCGTAGGACGCAAACCTAGTTAGAAATGGACGGGATAGACATCACTATTTTATTAAAAACTATTTTACTAAATATTTTGTAGAAGGAGGATTATTTAAATTATATATATGTTGTCTAACCTCATCTATACTCAAAAATTATATTATTGTTTATTTTCTAACACATTTTTAAATTTTTCTTGAAATAGATGGCACGCACACGTCTTACGGCCCGTAAGTCCACCGGAGGGCGAGTTCTCCGATACCAGCTGGCTGAACGCACTGTCGAGGAGGTGGACAACCCCGCCACCTACCAGACCCACGGGGAGTCCACTAGAGGCATGGTGGATCGCCTCAGACACCTCCTCCGCTGTGCTGGTTACACCGGCAAGCTAGAGGTGCAGTACGACACCACTCGAGTTTCTCGCGCAGAGCGCGATGAGTGGAAGTCGCAGGCGAGGACCTACTATGAGAACAAGCTGCTCAAGATCCACAATTCGCCAGCATGGAGGTCTACCATGGCAGAGGCTGAGAAGGACGCCACTTGGGAGGCAATCACTTGCCAGAGCTACACCAATCGTGGCCGCCTTGAGGGGACCCAATACATGTACACCCCTCGGCGACAAAGTGGAAGTGCGGTGTTCAACTACGAGCCAATCCATGAAGGTTGCGACATAGTGCAGATGGATATGAGCCTCCAGGTAGGAGTGGACGTCAGCACCAGGCTACAGAATTGCCAACAGGAGCTTCAAGACGTACGTGATCTTTTGAAGAAGACGGAGGCCATAATGCATGGACTGATAAGGATGAGGGATGGAGAAGTGAGTGATCTCTATGCTTCAGATGGAGACACTTGGACTCTGGACTCTCCAGACCGTAGGGCAGCCAAACGCCCTCATGCTTCTCCAACACCTGAGGCCTCCACAGCTGAGTCAGAGGCTAGCACTCCTGATGGTGATGGCGGGAACCCACAGGAGGATGCATAGAACCCAGGGGACAACTAGGATAGGTGTCCTTGCTCATGTAGTAGCTCGTGTAGTACGTATGTATGATATTGTATTGACTAGTGTGTAATGGTTGATTAGTGTACTTGTTAGGTCAATAATGTAATGTGTTGTTAGTGTATGAACGTGAGTTGTGAAAGCCGTAGGCTTATGTTCACAACCTCGTTAGTGTATGTACATATCTATTAAGGAATATAAATGCTTAGTTTGCTTCAACCATGATCATTTAATAAATGAAGTAGAAACTTTTTGTAACTCTTAGGCGGAACTGATGAAGTAAATACACAACGTAATACACTTAAGAGAACATCTATACATTAAGTTTAAACATAGTCTTTTACAATAGATGGCAGGAAGAAGGAGACGCAACGAAGGGAACAACAACAACAATGAGGCTGCAGAGTTTCCTTTACCTGGATGGCAGCCACGAGTTGCACGCAGAGCTGATGGAGAAGTCATACAACAGATGATGAACATGCAAAACCAACTCATTCAAAACTTGACACAAGTGGTGGCCAACATGCAACAACCTCAACCACAATTTCAGAATGCACCACGTCAACCAAAGTTAAATGAGTTCCTAAGCACCGAACCACCAAGGTTCGACAATGCTATAGAGCCATTGGAAGCTGATGATTGGCTCAAGAATATTGAGAACAAGTTGCAGATCATACAATGCCCAGGACGTGAGAGAGTACTCTTTGCTTCTCACCAACTATACGGATCTGCAGCGGACTGGTGGACGGCATACAAGGAAGCTCATGAGGATCCAGAAAATATCTCATGGAATGAGTTCAAACTCGCCTTCCGCAATCACTATGTTACAGCAGGAGAAATCAAGAACAAGCGGAAGGAGTTCCTCAACCTGAAGCAAGGTAGCATGTCCGTGCGAGAGTACCTTACCAAGTTCACACAGTTATCTCGCTATGCTCTGGGAGACATAGACACGGATGAAAAGAAACAAGACTGTTTCATTGAGGGCTTGAACTCAGAAATAAAGTATGCCATGTCTTCAAGTGACTATGAAAGTTTCCAAAAGCTCATCAACAAGGCTTTCATAGTGGAAAGAAAAAGACAGAAGTTAGTTGAGGAGCGAAAGAGGAAAATGAATTGGCAAGGACAGTCTTCTAGCAGCAACCGTTGGCCCCGTTTCTCATCACCGCCGATGGGAGCAATGAATCGACCTATAGCTCCTAATCAGTTTCAGAGGAGCTACAACCCTGCTGCTAGGAATCCAACCTTTCAACCACAACAGCAGCGACAACAAGTACAGCAATAACGTCCTGCCTTTCAATCTCGTCCTGCAGGGTCAAATCCTCCAAATGCACCACCAGGCAACAAAGCACCAATGAACAAGGTCACATGACAATGCTTCAAATGTGGAGAAACGGGACACTATGCCAACCGGTGCCTCAACAAGAAGCCACCTCAACCACAGAATCTTGTGCGTGGCAAGGTGAATCATGTGACCATGGAGGAAGCACAAGAGGCACCAGATGTGGTGATTGGTATGTTCTCTGCCAATACTTATCCTGCTACAATTCTGTTTGACTCTGGTGCAACACACTCATTCATAGCCAAGGAATTCATAACCAAGCACAACTTACCAATTACATCTATGAATCGAGTGTTATTAGTGAATTCTCCTGGAGGAGAAATAAAGACAAAACAAGTAAGTCCCAAGATAAAGCTAGGAGTTAATGGAGTAGAATTCCTTGCAAACCTCATTGTGATGGAATCACAAGGGATAGATATCATCTTGGGAATGGACTGGTTAACCAAATATAAAAGAGTTATATATTGTTCAACGAGAACGGTGGAACTAACACATACGGATGGAACAAAGGTTGAGTTCACATCTATTCAAGTACCCTCTGGAAATGTTCAACTCAACAAGACAGAAGTAGTTATTGAAGATATAAAGGTTGTCAACAAATTTCTAGATGTGTTCCCCGGGGAGTTACCAGGTATGCCACCGGATCGAGAAGTAGAATTCATTATAGAATTAGTACCTGGTACTGCTCCCATATATAAAAGGCCATATAGGATGGATACCCAACAGCTAGCAGAACTTAAGGATCATATCCGAGAGTTATCAGAGAAATGGTACATCCGTCCTAGTTCCTCACCATGGGGAGCTCCGGTCATATTTGTACCGAAGAAGGATGGAACCAAGAGGTTATGTGTAGATTACCGTGCCCTCAATGAAGTGACAATAAAAAACAAGTACCCTTTACCTCGTATTGAGGACTTGTTTGATCAATTAAGAGGTGCATGTGTATTCTCTAAGATTGACCTCCGTTCTGGATATCATCAACTAAAGATAAGAGAATCGGATATACCGAAGACAACATTTGTTTCTAGGTATGGAATGTATGAATATACAGTTATGCCTTTTGGACTAACAAATGCTCCGGCATATTTCATGTACCTTATGAATAAGGTGTTCATGAAATACTTGGACAAGTTTGTGGTAGTGTTCATTGATGATATCCTCATATACTCAAAGAATGAGAAAGAACATAAAGAGCACCTCAGAATAGTATTGCAAAAGCTAAGAGAAAACCAACATTATGCCAAATTCAGTAAGTGTGAATTTTGGCTTAAGAAAGTTGCTTTTCTGGGACATATTATCTCCGAAGGGGGAATATCAGTAGACCCAGAAAAGATATCCGGTGTTCAAAAGTGGAAGACACCAGAGAATGTCGGAGATATCCGAAGCTTCTTAGGATTGGCAAGCTATTACCGAAGGTTCATCGAAGGATTTTCCAAAATAGCCAAGCTACTCACAAAGATGTTGGAAAAAGGAGCTGCTTTTATATGGTCTCAAGAGTGCGAATCAAGCTTTCAAGAACTAAAGAAGAAGTTAACAACTGCCCCAGTCTTGGTTATGCCCGATATGGAGAAATCATTCTCTGTATATTGTGATGCTTCAGGACAAGGGTTAGGATGTGTGCTTATGCAAGAAGGGCATGTTATTGCCTATGCTTCCCGACAACTTCGGAAGCATGAGAAGAACTATCCTACCCATGACCTAGAGTTGGCAGCAGTTGTACATACATTAAAGTTATGGAGACATTACCTAATGGGTAAAAGAACTAAGATCTATACCGATCATAAGAGTTTGAAGTATATCTTCACTCAGCCAGATCTCAACCTTTGGCAAAGGAGATGGTTGGAGTTCATTAACGATTTTGATGTGGGAATCAATTACCATCCTGGAAAGGCTAATGTGGTTGCAGATGCCTTGAGCAGAAAGACACATGTTAACATGTTAACAATAAGAGATCTCCAGACCCAACTTTGTGAAGAGCTCGCAAAGCTCAACTTATGCTTGGTGAATCATACAGAAGCCATAGCAATGGAAGTTGATTCAACTCTAGAACAAGATATACGAAAAGGTCAAAAGGACGATGAAAAGATCAAAGAAATCAAGGAGTTGATCAAAGAAAACAAGGCCCCGGGATTTAGAGAAGATGAGCAGGGTATTGTGTGGCATGGTAAAAGAATATGTGTGCCAGATATAAAGGAAATAAAGAAGTTAATTTTGAAAGAAGCTCATGATTCAGATTATTCTATCCATCCTGGAAGTACTAAGATGTATCATGATCTCAAGACACGTTATTGGTGGTATGGAATGAAAAGAGATGTTGCAGAGCATGTGGCATTGTGCGACACATGCCAGCTAGTCAAAGCAGAACACCAAAGGCCTGCAGGGCTATTACCACTACTAAAGATACCTGAATGGAAGTGGGAAGAAATTGGGATGGATTTCATAGTAGGTTTGCCCAGGACACAAACAGGGTATGACTCAATATGGTTAATAGTGGATAGATTGACCAAAGTTGCTCACTTCATTCCAGTGAAGGAAAATTATAACGGTTCCAAACTAGCAGAACTGTATATGTCCAGAATAGTCTGCCTACATGGTGTACCCAAAAAGATAGTATCAGATAGAGGTACACAGTTCACTTCAAGATTTTGGCAGAAATTACATGAGTCTATGGGAACTCGATTAAATTTCAGTTCTGCATATCATCCACAAACTGACGGGCAAACAGAAAGGACCAATCAAATTCTTGAAGATATGCTCAGAGCTTGTGCTCTTAAAAATAGTAGGAGTTGGGATAAGAATTTGCCATATGCAGAATTCTCGTATAATAATAGCTACCAAGAAAGTATGAAGATGTCCCCATTTGAGGCTCTATATGGAAGAAGATGTAGAACTCCACTATTTTGGGATCAAATAGGTGAGAATAAGGTGTTTGGACCTGAAGTATTAAAAGATGCAGAAAAGAAAGTAAGAGAAATTCGCAATAATCTAAAGATAGCTCAAACAAGACAAAAGAGTTATGCAGACACATGGCGAAGAGAACTAGTATTCGAAGTGGGAGACTGTGTATCTCAAAGTGTCACCCATGCGTGGACTAAAGCGATTTAAAGTAAGAGGGAAACTAGCACCTCGGTATATCGGACCATTCAAGATATTGGAACGCAAAGGAGAAGTAGCATATCAGTTAGAGTTACCCTCTCGATTGTCGGACATACACGATGTGTTCCACGTATCACAACTCAAGAAGTGTTTGAGAACACCAGAAGAGCAACTACCAATGGATGAATTGGATGTACAAGAAGATCTTTCATATACCGAGTATCCTGTCAGAATTCTTGACACAATGGAAAAGGTTACCAGAAACAAAATAATTCGTATGTGCAAGGTTCAATGGAAACATCATTCCGAGGCAGAAGCTACATGGGAAAGAGAAGATGAACTCAAATCACAATTCCCTAATCTATTCCCTTTGTAAACCCCAATCTCGAGGACGAGATTTTTCTTAAGGGGGGTAGAGTTGTAATACCCGAGTCTTTCACAAAACAAGCCAACCCCCTCCCTCTCTGCCACCGAGGCCCGGCCATCAGTCCCCTTCTCTCCAAAACCGCCGCCCCTCTCTCTCTCTCCCTCTCTTTACCGTTCTATTATCGCATGTGGAGAAAACCGGCGGCACATGGCCGATTTCGCTCGCCTCTTCACCAGCCGACGCCCCAGCAACCGCCACCTCACTCCCCTCTATAAAACCGGACCAGCGCCGACCATTTTCCCCACCGAAGTCGCTCTCAATTTCCCGGTCGGAAAAACCACCCCAAACTCGAGTTCTTCGAAAACACTTGGAGATCCTCGGTTCTAGCAGTCCCTACACCCTCCCACGGCCTCAAGGACAAATTCCCGATGCAATTCTGTGAAGAAACAAGCCTAGGAAGCAATTCCGACGAGGTTCGCCGGAATCTCTCACTGCTCGCCGTCGACCGCTTTCACCGGCCAATTCTGGTGCCCGAAAACAACTAGGTGAGTTCCCCACCCTCTCCTCTCTCTCCTGGTGCCAGTAGATCAAGAATTGGTGGAGAAATCGGGAAAACCAAAAGTTTCCGGCCACCGCCACCGCTCGCCGGCGATCGCGCGACCGCCGGACGCGAGGGAGAAGAGGTTAGGGTGACGTGGCGCAATCGGGAGCGTCCATTTCGCGGGAACGGTTAAGATTAGAAGGAGCGTACCGATTCGGTTATTTAAATCTGGGCCGTTGATCTCAGATCCAACGGCCCACATTCAAAATAGTTATAAACGTTAGGAATTTCACAGAGGGGCCCCTAGAGATTTGAATAACTAGGAAATAGCCCCTATTCTTTGCAGAATAAACCCTAGGCTTATTAGAAATTAGAAAATTCAGTTTAAAATAACCAAATAGCCCCTGTGTGATTTGCAAATTAATCAAATAGTTCTGTATTTTCAATTTGAACCCCAGAAAGTTTGAAATTATTACAAATTAACCCAAATCAATTTAAAAGTTTGTTTTTAATTCTGTAATTAATCAAAATAGGCTAAATGAACTCTGAAAAATGTGGGAAATTTATTAAAAGCACTGTTGAAACATTCTGAACAGAAAACAAATTCTGAAGTTAAAAATAATAACTTTCAGAAACTGAAAATATTTATTTGGTGTTAAATTAATTCTAAAAATCAAAATAAAAATAATATAAGTATTAGAAAATTGTAGAAATTCATTAAATAGCATAATAATATTCTGTTTTTATATTTTTATGTATTTGAAGTTTCTGTAGTCCATAATAATTATTTAAATGGCAGAAAATACATTTTTAAGTATTAAATAAATGCTGAAATATAGATAAAAATATTGTATAATGAAGGAAAATTTTGAAAACTGTTCCAAGTACATAAATAGGTTCTGAAAAGTAGAAAATAGTAATATGAGTTCTGAAAGTCATTATAGTAATAACTTAAATGATTTTTAGGATTTAATTAATTATAAAATTAACATATGTACAAATAAAATTCTAAAATTATTTCAAATCACCTCACAAATTGAAAATGAGTGTTTGGATATAGCAAAATTAAAATAGAAGGATATAGGTACCCAATTGAAACCTACTTTCATTCCAACCCACATGAAATGACATGAAATCAATAAGTGTAGGTGTATAATCAAATATATATGATTGAAATGCATTGTCAATATTCTTATGTAATGTTTGGCATTATTTTGTGTGCATATGTATGGATAGAACCAACCCAATAACTGTTTCATAACCTTCAAGAGCAAGAGTTTGAAGTGAATCACTCTTCATTTAAAGGCAAGTGTTCCTTGACCACTTTGTTCCCATTCTAGGATGAATAGTTAGATTATTTGCATGATGTCATTAACATGAAACCTAATTTAGATCGTTTCCATAGTTATATTCCCTTATCATTCCTTGTTAAGCCATGGAGGGACTTAGTTGATAATTGTTGGTTATCATTTTATGTGCTTAGCCATGCTTAGTACTTAGAGAATGAATGAAACATAAATGTGGTTAGTCTTGTGGAATTATATGAAAGACACAAGTGTGTCATGGTGTTAGGAATCTAGACAGGCTGGTTGTTTTGGTTGGTGCTTCATGCACGAGACTCGGGATTGAGTTGGTGTCTGTCTTAGATTCTAAGGACCGGTTCATGGAACAGTTAACCTGGCCTTACAGTGCCACCACAAGACTGAGATGGGGTAGCTTGGCCAATTAATTAGGAGTTTGCCGCTATAGTATGAGTGTTTGGACGGTGCGGGGAATGGGAGTCCATTTTTGACTGCCCTGGGAACTGCAAGGCTCAAGAGGGGGCTTCTGTAGGGGAGGGTTACTCCCAGGAACTACAGCGATGAAACCTCAGTGGGCTTGTACTTGCCGGTAAATCCTTTGTAAAGGCCATGTAGTGATCTCCTGATCGCACACCAAAGGAAGTGTGTAATGTGGCTTGCAACCATGGATATCAGGGAGGTTCTTAGTCCACCTGGCAACAGGGGATGAAATCACTACTTGTGGGTAAAGTGGTACAATCTCTGCAGAGAACCAAACTGTCATGACAGCCGTGCTCACGGTCAAGAGCGGCTTGGACTTGTCCATGATTATAGAAACATGGATGTGAGTTGAAAAGAGGTTGATGGGTGGTGTAACCTAACATTAATGACTTAATTATGATGATGGTGGGATTATCACTTAGTAAGATAGGTTGCTAATCAAAGCTAAGGCTTAGGATTAATGCATAGTGCTTAACCATGTTAGCCTTCCTTGATATTAGCCTTCATAACATTCTTTCCTACACTTGCTGAGTACCTTTGGTACTCAAACTTGCTTTTGTTGGATGTCGTATGATGCTCTGGTCCAAATGAAGAAAATGACTTCGATGAGGAGGATTTTGATCCCGAAGAGTTATTCTAGGTTGGCGTGACCCCCAGGCAACGCCTGTGGATTGGAGGACCACTATTTAGACTTTCGCTGGTTGTAAATATTAGTGTGATAACACTTTTATTATTCTATTATGACATATGATGTAATATAATGTTACCGTTGACTTTGGCATGTAATGTAATAATATTTCACTCTTGTTGGCACATGTATGACTTTACTGATCCTGGCATACATGTGAGTATACGCTCGGGTATTTCTTATGGAATACCGGGTGTGACACACACACATCGGTCCTTAACCGACACAGGCAGAGCTACTCAACCAAGACCTCGTCTTGTCGCTGCCTAACCCCTCTGCCCGGTCTCATCTTTAGAAATGTAAACTATAGTTTGCTTCCTTTCCCAACCACACTTATGCTATTCTGAACTATAGCTCGCGAGTAGATTCCAACTACTCGTCTTCTACCGGATGTCCTAGCCTATTTAGCACGGCCTTATTCTACAATGATGAAACCATTCTACCCTTGATCCCAGGGTTCTTTTTGGTCATGCAAGTGGAGTATAAAACATCCTTGACCTAATGCACATACAAACTTTGACCCATAGTAGTGAACAAAGTAAAAACTTTAGAAAACAACTTAAATGCAAACCGGGGCTTGCCTTGGTTTTGCAGGTGACTAAAGTCAGATAAGATGAAGTCAGTTGCTGATGATGACTTGAATATTAATCACTGGCCTTCTTGCTCCTTGATTCAAGCTTCACCTTTCCTTCACTTTTCCACGTTTAATCACTACACGTTATGAATATGCATACATGTTTAATTGTAAAACTTTTTGCTAACAAATGCTAAAGCTAAGTTTAAAACTGGAACTCTGTTTAAGAATTTAAAATGACACTGGTGCTAGTGGTTTGGGTGTGTGTTTAAGTACTATCATCAAGTAATGAGTGGGGTTTCATCACTTGGGCGGTGATCACCTAATTGGTTGAATAGAACACTACTGATACAGGGCTCCAATGGAGCTGGAAATTTTATTGTGAGTTCCATGTCACAAGAAAGTCCTCTGGACCAAAATTCAGAATATTTCACTAAGTAGATCACCCAGAACAATTCCATAAGCATTTAGGCAACAAGGAATTAATTCTAAATAAATTTGCACTTTCATGCAAATTCAAGTGAACTAAAATTTCAAACATAGCTCAGAGAGTATGACTGAATTTTCCTAGGATTTTTGGAGCTAAGGAATGCCCAGAACTGAATTTCCAAGTTTTGGAAATTCTCTGAAAATGTTTCTGTATTCATTTGAATACAGAAACTTGAAATCAGAATTACCCTAACTAAATCAACGACAAATGAGCTGAAACTTTTACAGGGGTTTCCTAATAGCCTAAAGAATATTCTGGCAAAATTTGGGGAATTTTGTATGAATCAAAATCCCTCTAAAATTCTTTTGCTGAAAAGTTTTAAAGAATTCTCCAGAATTTTCTATTGGTTTTCATGAAAATTGGATTGCATATTTTGATAGAGTATGTCATCCTGAATCCATCCCAATTTGAATCACTAAATTTGGAGCTTTCTAGCAAAATTTATGAGGTTCTAAAGTTTGAACTAAATCTGGAATTCAAATTAAATCGAGAAACATTCAAACTCTGACTGTGGGTCCCTCCTACACGTGTCAGCTGCTGGAATCACGCCACACGGGGCCACAGGACCTTTCCCACGCCACCACACTGGATCCCAGGGCCGCAGCGGATCCACGATTTAAAATATCGTCACTGACATGCGGGGCCGGCCGGTCGTCTTCAACCTTGGGCCGTTTCCTTTTTCCCGCGCCGCACCCTCGCCGGAGACTCGTCGGAGCTCGCCGGAGTCGGCTTCCCGGCCATCTCCCGGCTCGGTACTTGCCGCCTGGGGGTTTTCAGCCACGAGGAATTCAATGGTGCGGTGCTTTGGGGCTGCCGGCGACCGGACACCGGTCGGCAACGTGCGCACACCTCGGTGAGACTTCGGCACCGTGGCACGAGCACCCTAGCCCGCCAAAAGTTCGGCGGACTCGCTCTAAAGCAGCAGTGGAGGTCAGGCTAACTTGGCACGGCCTCAAACTGGCTCGGAAACGGTGGCAAGTGGGGGTTCACCGTGCGCCCGAGGGTCCCGGCTATGGCCGCCGATGGAAGAACTCAAAATTAGCTGCCCCTACTCACTGCTAAGCTAGGGTTGCGAAGGAAAAAGGTTCCCTATCCTCTCTAGCTCCTGTGTGCGCAAAATGGACAACTCTAACCGAGAATTAGGCGTCGATTTTTGAAACTCTTACCCGCGGGTAGGCTTCCCTCGTCCGAGGGGAAAACTTGAAATTCCCGAGCTATGTTGCACGGCTCGAGCTAAAACTCGGGGGAGAGCAGCGTGAAGTCCCGGCGCGTCTCGGCGGATGCTTGCTCGGCCGTGAAAAGCCTCGGTATGAGCTGCCCACGGTGACCCGAGTTGCCTTTTCGCCGGTGAGCTTCAGTATCTCGCGTTGATCGTTGAATTGGGCGCCCCACGAGCCAGGAATGTCAGAGCCGAGCTGTGGAGGATCTTGTACACTTGCTAGCGCTTCCTTTTTGTGTGGACGGCTCGAGCAACCGGGTGTGCGAGCAGGTGGACAACTGAAGGAAGCAGAGGCGTCGCCGGCGGCTGCTTTTTGGGTGCAGGAGCAGAAGAAAGCCGCGAGCACGAGTGAAGAACTTCGTGTTTGCCTCGGTGGGAAGGATAGGCGCCGGGTGAACCGCCTCTGGCGCCCGCGCGTGGGGGGGGGGAAGCTCGAGCAGGAGGTGGCAGTAACGCCCGCGGTGGCGTTCTGTGATCGACTCGATCGAGCTCGGGTCTGAACAGGGCCAAAAGGTTTGCTTCGGTTGAAAGTCTCCTCCACTTCAGTCCATGACATGTGGGTCCCACAGCTCCTCTCTGCTCCCAAAAGATCTCCAAATTTTGACACAATGCAAATTCAGCTGTGAGAGATCCAAATTCAAAAGCCATTTTGCCATTTGTCAATTTGTGCCACACTTTCAAGTTTAAAATCAAATTTGGATGAAATTTACAAGTCCCTTGGATATTTATATCAAAGCCCCCCCCAAATTTGCTAAAAACTTGGCTCCCTCATAATTTGGACCTGAGGAACTCAAATATGTCCTCTGATCTTTGAGTTGGCCATTGCATATTCAACTTCTCCAACAACAGTTTGAAATTCCTCTCTTGAAAAGGCCCTTCCTCTTTTTGACGTGACCCTCCTAATTCAAACTGATTTCACAGTTTTATTGCACATGCCCACACTTTCATGAGTAACACAAAAGTTTTTGTAAGTCCCATTTCTTGTATATAAACTCAACTTTATTCATAGCTCAAGTTTTCTATTTACATGTTTTTGGACTTTTACATTCCTCCCCCATTAAAAAGAATCTCGTCCCAAGATTCATGATTAAGGACAATGTGGAGAGGACAGCTACTCAACATACGCCTCTAACAACTCCGGATGATTGCGCTGCAAATACTCCTCGCTTTCCCATGTAGCTTCCTCGGACGTGTGATTTTCCCATAGCACCTTGAAAAATCGCAGCGTCCGGTTTCTGGTCTCGCGAGTCTTTTCATCAATTATCCGGGTTGGACGTTCAACATAAGTGAGGTCCGGCTTCAAATCTGCTATGTCTCCCGTGAGAATTCCCGTTGGAACTTTCAAACACTTCCACAACTGAGATATGTGGAAGACATTATGAACTCCGGCTAAGGCTGCCGGCAGCTCCAAACGGTATGCCACGGGTCCACACCTTTCAATGATGATGAAGGGACCGATAAAACGTGGAGCCAATTTTCCCTTCACTCCAAATCGGTGAATGCCCTTCATAGGAGATACGCGGAGGTATACGTGGTCCCCAACTTGGAAGTTCAGAGGACGTCTCTTATCCGCAAAGCTCTTTTGCCTGGACTGAGCGGCTTTAAGATTTGCTTAAATAAGTCTTACCCGCTCTTCTGCTTCATTTACGAGATCAATTCCGTAAATCACTCTCTCGCCAGATTCACACCAGTTCAAGGGTGTGCGGCACTTCCAGCCGTAGAGAGCTTCATAAGGTGCCATTTTTATGCTCGTTTGATAACCGCTGTCATACGAGAATTCCGCCAACGGTAAGTGATCATCCCAGCTCTTACCGTGGTGGATGGCACACGCCCTTAGCATATCTTCAAGGATTTAATTCACCCTCTCAGTTTGCCCATCGGTTTAAGGGTGATACGCGGAGCTTCGAATCAGTTTAGTTCCCAAGGATGCGTGTAGTTGTTCCCAGAAACGGGATACGAACAGCGATCCTCTGTCGGAGACGATGGTACGGGGAACTCCATGCAAGCATAAGATTCGTGCTATGTATAACTCTGCATACTGCTTGGCGCTGTAGTTGGTATGCACCGGAATGAAACGTGCCGATTTGGTTAATCAGTCAACGATTACCCAAATCGAATCATGGTGGTGGGAGGTCATCGGCAACCCAACGATGAAATCCATACTCAAGTCTTCCCACTTCCATGCCGGTATTTGTAGCGGTTGCAGCAGGCCCGACTTCTTCACATGGTCGGCCTTAACTCTTCGACACGTACCACATTCTGAAATGTATTTTGCAACTTCACGTTTCATACGTGTCCACCAAAACTTCTTCCGGAGGTCTTGGTACATTTTATTGCTGCCAGGATGAATAGAAAATTTGGATAAGTGAGCCTCATCCAAAATTTTCTTCCGCAGCCTCATATCACGGGGTACGACTATCCGGTCCTTGAACCATAGGGTGTATTCATCATCTAACCGGAAACATTTCATCTCTCCGTTCTTCAACCTCCTTTTGATATGAGTCATGCCCTTGTCTTTCCTTTGAGCTTCCATAATCTCCTCTCTTATTGTGGGTATGAGAGCTAGATTATGTAGAGCTCCATATGGAACCAAGTAGAGACTTGGTTCTTCCTCTTCCATCGGCGCAATGGTTAGGTTATGAACATGAGACTTCCGGCTGAGTGCATCGGCAACCACATTTGCCTTGCCCGGGTGATAATGAATCTCAATCTCATAGTCTTTGATCAGCTCCAACCATCGCCGTTGTCGCATATTCAACCCTTTCTGAGTGAATATGTACTTCAAGCTTTTGTGGTCGGTGTAGAGATGAACCAGATTTCCCAATAGGTAATGTCTCCACATCTTCAAAGCTAGTACCACGGCAGCAAGCTCGAGATCATGAGTTGGATAATGTTGTTCATGATTCCGTAATTGCCGTGATCCATATGCGACCACACGTCCCCCTTGCATGAGTACACAACCAAGTCCGATGCCGGACGCATTGCAATAAACATCAAATGGCTTGGTTGTATCCGGTTGAGCTAAAACCGGGGATGTTGTGAGGTGTTTCACCAACGCTTGAAAAGCTTCCTCACATGGCTTGCTCCAATCGTATTTGATGCCCTTTTTCAGTAGCTCAGTCATAGGTTTAGAGATTTTTGAGAAGCTCGGGATGAACCTCCGGTAATATCCCGCCAAACCCAAGAAGCTACGAACTTCATGGACTAATGTTGGAGACTTCCATTTCAGCACTTGTTCAATTTTGCTTGGATCAACAGTAATGCCTTCTGCTGAAATAATGTGCCCAAGAAATGGCACTTGGTTGATCCAGAATTAACATTTACAAAACTTTCCATAGAGCTTGTGATCTCTCAGTCATTGGAGCACAATATGCAAATGTTTAGCGTGTTCCTTTTCAGATTTGGAATAGACCAAGATTTTGTCGATGAATACCACAACGAACTGATCCAGCCCCGGCATGAACACCGAGTTCATAAGATACATAAAGTGAGCCGGAGCATTGGTCAACCCAAATGTCATGACAAGATACTCATAGAGTCCATATCTTGTCGAGAATGCTGTTTTCGAGATATCTTCCGCTCGGATCTTGATTTGATGATATCCCGACCTTAAGTCCATCTTGGAGAAGACTTTAGCATCAACTAGTTGATCAAAAAGAATATCAATTCGTGGTAGTGGATACTTGTTCTTTATTGTCACAGCATTTAAAGGACAATAATCGACGCATAGCCTCAGCGTCTCATCCTTCTTCTTTACAAATAAAGCCGAGCAAACCCATGGTGATGAACTTGGACGAATAAACCCCTTTTCCATCAGATCTTTGAGTTGCTCCTTCAGCTCGGCTAATTCATTCGGAGCCATTTTGTATGGTCTCCAAGAGATCAGCGTGGTTCCCGGTATCAACTCTATTTTGAATTCCACCTCGCGCTCAGGTGGTAAGCCTGGAATATCTTCGGGAAACACGTCCAGATATTCACGGACTATCGGAATGTCTTCTAGCTTGCAGGCCTTGGCATTACATACTTCCGGGTCTTTGGAAACCGCTTCGTCGAGATACAATGTTTGACGTCCGTGAAGTGGAGAGTCCAAGTGAACACTCCTGTTCTCGATGTCCAGAACAGCCTTATGGAAGGTCAACCATGATATTCCCAATATGGCATTGATTCCTTGGTCTTCGAGAATGATGAGGGTGGTAGGATAAATTTTTCCACCCAAGCAAAGTGGTGCTCGAGAGACGACTTCATTAGTGGATATGTCTCCACCTAGCGAATGAATAAGGTATTAACCATTGGTGATAGTGGTGGATATCTGGTCCCAGATCACCGTTGCCCTGGTAATGAAGTTATGTGTTGCACCAGAGTCGAATAAAATGACAACCGGCTTGTCATTTAAGGTCAACCTGCCGGCAAGAACAGGTCCTCCCTTTGGCAGATCATCGACTGGCACATAATTAACTGTCCCCACTTTGGACATAGCTTTTCTTGGCTGTCCAAGATCGCTCTGTGGAACTGGACCCGCAGACACATTGTTGCTGCTCGGTTCAGTTGCTTCATTGACATTGAGCTCATTGTCAACGTGAAGTGGGACAGCACTTGGTTCAGCTGAGAAATCACCTTGATCATCTTCAACCTCTTGAGGGAAAAAGTATTCTGGTGCACCTTGTTGATACTGAGGTGCATAAGAAATAAGTTGCTGCTGCGGTGGAGGCGAATAAGACCTCTGTGGAGTATACGAGTCGTCATACTCCAGGAATGACTGCACTCTTTGTGGAACCTCTCGACCGGAAGGTGAACGAATTACCCACCGATACTTCTGAGGTAGATGATTGCCTTCATCCTGTGATGAGTCCCTCTCCCTCTTTTCTTTAAGGTAGAGGTTGGAATACTATTCCTGAGTGATAGCACAGCTCACAAACTCATCAAAATTCTCTTGGCTAACTTGAGCCAATTCACATCGCAGCCTAGCGGTCAGCCCTCGGTAAAAGTGATAACCCTTCATGGCTGGTGACTTCACATAGTCAGGGACATATTGAGCTAAGCGATTGAATGTGGCGGACCGGAATCCGCTCATCCAGGATCGCAGAGGGTGGTGCCGCGCGATGCGACACCCGACAGCACACGTCATAAGAACACATTATATTACATGGGAAAAACAAACTGAATGTACAAAGTAGTACACTTCTCAGTTACAAACTAGGGTCTTTATTACACAGCGGAAGTTTCTTTTATACAACTCACGCCCGCCTATCTAGCAAAAGTGGTTGCCCAGCCCTAGGGCAACCCACACTAGCTGCACTCCTCAGCTCAGCGCGGCGTGTACGGCTCCCACTCAGCCGTGGTCCCCGACGGAGGGTAACCCTCGCCGGTGGACTCGTACTCTGAGTCCGTGGGTGGCTCCTCACCTGAAAAACACTTAAGCAGCAACCATGAGCACGAAGGCTCAGCAAGGCTTAACCGACTCACCTAAGCATGAAACTCTACATGAGGTGTACAATGACATAGGATAGCATTGTTGCAGCAAATGGACACGCCTACAATATCATCCTTAATTCATCTTTTAGCAACAAGTTAACAGTTCATGAAGCTGAAATTTAGTAAGCAATATTTGGTGGCAAACATGTAGCAATACAAAGTTATATCATATCAGCAATATTGAATCATAACCTTTCATTCATTAATCTACGTTGTGACGCAGTGAACAAGCGGTACTCGTCACCGCGAGGGACGGCGAATCGACTCGATATACACCTGCAGGGAAACCCAAAGAGCACGTCACGTACGCCCACCCGTGGAGCTGCACAGCACGCTCACTCGATGTTGTACGGGACAACCTTTCACCCAACAGCCCAAACGTCGAACCGGTCACACCGAAACGAGCAGGAGGTTCCCCACACGGAGCATCTCTCTATGCCCGTTGGCAGATTTCCACCTTGCTGCCCTCAGCCTACACCTATAAATCGGTGCGTTATGCCTCGACGCCCAGAGGTTTAGGCTACATCGGTTTATCGGGGCCCATATATCCGATATGCCTTCGGTACGTTCAATACTTGTTCAGCAGGGCCGCACACGGATCGGTCCTCAATCGACATGGGCAGGGCTGCGCACACAAGACTTCCTCTTGCTACGCCCTAGCCTCTACCTAGTCTCGTTTTCATTACTAAAGTGATCTCACATCACTCAACCGAACCCGTGTGTCCCAAGCCTATCTCGCGAGTAGATTCCAACTACTCGACTTGTACCGAAGTCCTATGGATCATTAAGCATAGCCTGTCTACTCGAGGTCCTTGACACTACCCTCACTCTTTTAGGAACCTTTGGTTATGCAAGTGGGGTTTCATTCATCCTATACCTAATGCACATACATACTTCATCTGACACATGTAAACAAAGTAAAAACTTATAACAAGGTTAATGCAAACCAGGGCTTGCCTTGTTGCTGCTGGTCCGTAGTTAGTTCTTCGTCCGGAAGAAGGAAATCCAGCACTTCCGGGGTCTCTTCTTCAATGGCTACACGTTGAATCCAATACTACATGTAAATTTAAATGCAATGTGTGAACTTAAATACATAATTGCTAATAACTCTAGCTAGCCCTCCCCTTTGGTTCTGAAATTTTTATGGTGGATTGGTAGGGGCCTAACCAGAGTTGTGACCAAGTTTTATTTGAAACAAAGTTTAATTGAACCTTGTACAAATAAAAGCCTCTTTGGTCAATAATTGAGCCTCTAAGTAATTCCAGGGTTTTTCATGGCTCCCACCATTACTTTCTGGAAACTAGAATTTAGGATGGTTCTAATGGAATTGGTTTCATGTCATTTGAAGAATTCTACAGAAAGTTATGTCCTAATTAAGATTGGAGAAAATCTGAAAAATGTTTCTGTACATTTTTCTATTTTCTCTGGGCAGTTCCCTTAATCACCCAATTAGGGTAACTAAATGAACATGGATGAGTCTGAAAATTTTACTGGGATTCAGGGATTCTCCAATGAACCTTTCAGCCAAATTTCAGAATTTTTCATAAAGTAGTTCTCCAGATAAAATTCCCAACAGTTTAAACTTTAGGGATTTAATTCTGGAAAACTATTCACTTTCATGAGCTGAATTTTGTATTGATGGAAAGTGCTCAGAGAGCTGAATCCAACAAAATTTGGTTCACCCGATTTGGAGCTCTCTAGCCAAAGTGCTAAGGATTTGAAGTTTGGAAGAATTCTGAAAATCGGGGGAAAAGTTTAAACTCTCGGGGCCCGCGGGGACACGTGTTGAGCGCGGAAGTGTCCGGCACACCGGGGATACCACACGTGTCGAGCGCGGAGGTGTCCGGCACACCAGAGCTCCCAGAGTATTTGCACGCCAGCACAGCCGATCCCTGTTCACACCCGATCCCGATTTAAATTCTTCAGCTGCTGACATGTGGGCCAGCCGGCTTCGTCTTCCGTCCGCCGTTCTCTCGCGCCCGCGCCGCCGACCTCGCCGGAGCAGACTCGGGGCTCGCCGGCTCGCCGCTGCCGGACCTCCCATGGTCTGAAACTCGCCGCCAGGGGGTTGTCGACGTCGAGGAACACGTCGGGGGTGACAGGTCGGGCTGGGGGTGACCGGAAGTAGCTCGGCGACGTGCCGTGGCCTCGGTTGAGGTTCGACACCGTCGACCGTGGTTTCTAAACCTGCCAACAACTCGAGCAAACGGCCATACAGCATCAATGTATCTCTAGGAAGCTCGACAAGGTGTCAAAAGGGTTCAGGGATGGTGACAAGTCGGTCGGCACCGTGTGACCGATCGTGCCCGCCATGACCGCCCTCGATCGAGCTCGAAATTCGTCACTCCTAGACAGTTTCACGCTACGGATGCAGAAAAGAACTCGATCGCCGGCTAGTCCAGCGTCTATGTGCAAGATTTGATGACCTCCGAAAGATCATAGAGCGAGAATTTAAAGAAACCGTACCGGAAGCTTGGTTTACGGTCGCCGGAGCAAAAACTGGAAATTCTCTGCGGATTCTTCACGGTTGGCTTCCAAACATGGAGGAGAGCAGCACGGTGGTCGCGCGCTCCTGTTGCCTCTCTCGCTGGACCGTGAAAACGCCTGTGGAACGCTGCCCACGGGCGCCTGACTCTCAGCTGAGGCTAGGTCGCCGCGGTGGCGATCGTCTTTGGGCAAAGGAGGTCGGAGCTCGAGGTTTCTGGCGTTGGAGAGGTGGAGTGCGAGCTCAGGTGGCTGTCTAGCAGCTCAGGGACGAAGGAGGAAATGGTTTTGCTGGTTCTCCCGATTGCGCAGAGAGCTGCGGCGAGAAACAATGCCGCTGCTCGGGTTTGCCCGCGAGAAGATAAAGCCGGCCGACTCCTGTTCGGCTGAGGCGGTGCCGGTCGCACGGGGGCGCGAGCCAGCCGCCCTGGGCGCCAACACGCGGAGAGGGAAGCAGCTGGTTCTGAACAGTTTGCCTTCAACTGGACTTTTCACCCACCTAACGTGTGATTTTGCTCTGGAGGTATACAAAGAAGTTGTAGATCACTTGAAACTATTTCCAGAACTGTATCATACACCTTAATTGGGCCAAACTACTCAGAGTTATCCTCTGTTAAAGTCCAGCAAGAATTTCTGCCAGAAACAGAGCACTCTGTTCTTGAAATCTTTGAAACCTAGACCTTCTCTCATTTGAATCTTAGCTCAAAATAAGAGTTCAATAACTAATACTTGTTTCAAACTTCCATTTTTAGTTGCAAGTTAGTCCATGAATCATTTCTTCATAGGGAAGAGGATTATATGTTTAGTACGGTGACGATGCACCGTAAGAATCATGTCGGTACTACGTTACCTCACCAAAGAAAATCCTAAACCGGATTATACCGGCATATCCGTTTTATCAGTAGCACTAAAACGGTCTCTCGGACACGTGTACTACACGAGATACATACGTGGTTAGTACCTGCAGAAAAACACTCAATAGTGGTGCACTCAAAGGTTTGTTTCATTTCAGGCAGTTCCATATTTGAAAGTAAATACAAACGCCCGTATCATTGTCATACGGCCGTCCTTGAGTTAAGTCACGTCTCAAGGTACGTGATCGTGTTTCAACACCACATGACGGGGAACCCGAGTATGTCATGAACGGGTCGTCACGGTTGGGAATGTTATCAACCCAACGGATACCACCTACTGCCCTGCAGGGCACGTCGATGGCAAGCGCTGCGTATGTCCTCCTGGGCTATTTCCAGACGAACACACTCGCATTACTGACCACACGATGGGGTCTCCACTTACTTGCCTAATGCACACTAGGGATAAGTGTTCCATATGAACTCAGGAACATGAAGAGTCCAAGAGTTTCATATTAACGTCTCACACCAAGCTATGAGACCTATCCCTGAACCACATTCCTCATTAGGGGAGCTAACCGAAATTGAACCGCTTCCGGTGGCGTTCCTTACCATTATTACCAGAACGTAGGTGCGTCGTTACATAATCATAATTCAGAATTATAACAAGTATGTTAGTCATGCCACTTTAAGTAACTACAATACTATAGTATTTATGTGGACGTAATACCGTTTCCTCACCGTATCCTAAGTTTTTGTCATAATATGATCCTTATTCCGTGCGCCATTACCAATGCGGCTCTGATACCATGCTTAGAGGGCCCCGCCGTCAAGATCACGTCACGGGGACGGGGCACCTTGCCCGGGAATCGCATTGGGTGGTGACGTGTTATGCGGCACCCAACAGCACACATATAAGGAACAATGTATTACATAAATCAAAGCGGAAGCTTACAAATGTTCTTTATAAATAATTTACATAAAATAACTACAGCGGAAGTCTATAAACAGCTCACGTCGAATAACTACGAAGCACCAGAGAAGAGGTCCAGCCCGCGGACTCCTCTCGCTAGCAACACGAAGTCATGACAGCGGCTAGGTTCTCCAAGTGTGATATGACTCGGAAGTTTCCGAGTCTCACCGGACAACCTTCTTTATAGCGTCGAAGTTTTACCTGCAAAACCACTTATATAGCAAGAGTGAGCACAAAGGCTCAGCAAGACTTAACCGTCTCTCCTAAGACATGCAACTCTACATGAAAGTAACCTAAGACTTGAGCCTGTCATTTGCAAAAAGACTCGCCTACGAGTTCATCCTTAACTTTCAGATTTTAGCCATAATAGTAGTGACCTTGCGCCCAGCAACATTGGAACTCTACAATCAAACAAGAAACACTTCATTCCAATGTTACTTGTCCCAAGGTGGAAAGATAACTTTAGTTTGCTCTATTTCTACTTCAAACATGGTTTTCATGCAACTTAACATAATCATAGCAGCAATTATACTTTTCACAAACTGTTTCCACACAAGTTGATTCCTACGTCACAACATGGGAGCAAGCGGTACTCAATAACCACGAGGGACGGTGATTCGAATCAAACACTACCCGGATAACTCGACACATACGCCCGCCTCTGAAGACCCAACTCTGGCGTCCTTCATTACGTCGTATGTGGCATCCTTTCTCAGGACACTAAACTGTAGAACCGGTCGCGACTTCTCGGGCTCATAGGTCTAACGAGACGATGTGGTATGCCTCTACAATCCAGTGAACCTGGTACATCGGTTTCCTGGTTCCCATATATCAATAAGCATCCGGTACACAACTCAATACTTGCTCCTGGACGCTGCACACACATCGGTCCTTAACCGACACAGGCAGAGCTACTCGACCAAGACCTCGTCTTGTCGCTGCCTAACCCCTCTGCCCGGTCTCATCTTTAGAAATGTAAACTATAGTTTGCTTCCTTTCCCAACCACACTTATGATATTCTGAACTATAGCTCGCGAGTAGATTCCAACTACTCGTCTTCTACCGGATGTCCTAGCCTATTTAGCACGGCCTTATTCTACAATGATGAAACCATTCTACCCTTGATCCCAGGGTTCTTTTTGGTCATGCAAGTGGAGTATAAAACATCCTTGACCTAATGCACATACAAACTTTGACCCATAGTAGTGAACAAAGTAAAAACTTTAGAAAACAACTTAAATGCAAACCGGGGCTTGCCTTGGTTTTGCAGGTGACTAAAGTCAGATAAGATGAAGTCAGTTGCTGATGATGACTTGAATATTAATCACTGGCCTTCTTGCTCCTTGATTCAAGCTTTACCTTTCCTTCACTTTTCCACGTTTAATCACTACACGTTATGAATATGCATACATGTTTAATTGTAAAACTTTTTGCTAACAAATGATAAATCTAAGTTTAAAACTGGAACTCTGTTTAAGAATTTAAAATGACACTGGTGCTAGTGGTTTGGGTGTGTGTTTAAGTACTATCATCAAGTGATGAGTGGGGTTTCATCACTTGGGTGGTGATCACCTAATTGGTTGAACAGAACACTACTGATACAGGGCTCCAATGGAGCTGGAAATTTTATTGTGAGTTCCTTGTCACAAGAAAGTCCTCTGGACCAAAATTCAGAATATTTCACTAAGTAGATCACCCAGAACAATTCCATAAGCATTTAGGCAACAATGAATTAATTCTAAATAAATTTGCACTTTCATGCAAATTCAAGTGAACTAAAATTTCAAACATAGCTCAGAGAGTATGACTGAATTTTCCTAGGATTTTTGGAGCTAAGGAATGCCCAGAACTGAATTTCCAAGTTTTGGAAATTCTCTGAAAATGTTTCTGTATTCATTTGAATACAGAAACTTGAAATCAGAATTACCCTAACTAAATCAACGCCAAATGAGCTGAAACTTTTACAGGGGTTTCCTAATAGCCTAAAGAATGTCCTGGCAAAATTTGGGGAATTTTGTATGAACCAAAGTCCCTCTAAAATTCTTTTGCTGAAAAGTTTTAAAGAATTCTCCAGAATTTTCTATTGGTTTTCATGCAAATTGGATTGCATATTTGGATAGAGTTTGTCATCCTGAATCCAACCCAATTTGAATCACTAATTTTGGAGCTTTCTAGCAAAAGTTATGAGGTTCTAAAGTTTGAACTAAATCTGGAATTCAAATTAAATCGAGAAACATTCAAACTCTGGCTGTGGGCCCCTCCTACACGTGTCAGCTGCTGGAATCACGCCACACGGGGCCACAGGACCTTTCCCGCGCCACCACACTGGATCCCGGGGCCGCAGCGGATCCACGATTTAAAATATCGTCACTGACATGCGGGGCCGGCCGGTCGTCTTCAACCTCGGGCCGTTTCCTTTTTCCCCCGCCGCCCCCTCGCCGGAGACTCGTCGGAGCTCGCCGGAGTCGGCTTCCCGTCCATCTCCCGGCTCGGTACTTGCCGCCTGGGGGTTTTAAGCCACGAGGAATTCAATGGTGCGGTGCTTTCGGGCTGCCGGCGACCGGACACCGGTCGGCAGCGTGCGCACACCTCGGTGAGACTTCGGCGCCGTGGCACGAGCACCCTAGCCCGCCAAAAGTTCAGCGGACTCGCTCTAAAGCAGCAGTGGAGGTCAGGCTAACTCGGCACGGCCTCAAACTGGCTCGGAAATGGCGGCAAGTGGGGGTTCACCGTGCGCCCGAGGGTCCCCGCCATGGCCGCCGATGGAAGAACTCGAAATTAGCTGCCCCTACTCACTGCTAAGCTAGGGTTGCGAAGGAAAAAGGTTCCCTATCCTCTCTAGCTTCTGTGTGCGCAAAATGGACAACTCTAACCGAGAATAAGGCGTCGATTTTTGAAACTCTTACCCACGGGTAGGCTTCCCTCGTCCGAGGGGAAAACTTGAAATTCCCGAGCTATGTTGCACGGCTCGAGCTGAAACTCGGGGGAGAGCAGCGTGAAGTCCCGGCGCGTCTCGGCGGGTGCTTGCTCGGCCGTGAAAAGCCTCGGTATGAGCTGCCCACGGTGACCCGAGTTGCCTTTTCGCCGGTGAGCTTCAGTATCTCGCGTTGATCGTTGAATTGGGCGCCCCACGAGCCAGGAATGTCAGAGCCGAGCTGTGGAGGATCTTGTACACTCGCTAGCGATTCCTTTTTGTGTGGACGGCTCGAGCAACCGGGCGCACGAGCTGGTGGACAACTGAAGGAAGCAGAGGCGTCGCCGGCGGCTGCTTTTTGGGCGCAGGAGCAGAAGAAAGCCGCGAGCACGAGTGAAGAACTTCGTGTTTGCCTCGGTGGGAAGGATAGGCGCCGGGTGAACCGCCTCTGGCGCCCGCGCGTGGGGGGGGGGGGGGGGGGGCAGCTCGAGCAGAAGGTGCCGGTAACGCCCGCGGTGGCGTTCTGTGTCGACTCGATTGAGCTCGGGTCTGAACAGGGCCAAAAGGTTTGCTTTGGTTGAAAGTCTCCTCCACTTCAGTACATGACATGTGGGTCCCACAGCTCCTCTCTGCTCCCAAAAGATGAGAGGAAAAATGACAGGAATTAAAACTTTGAATTATAACAGTGTTAGTTCAAAGTAAGGATTCAAACTTCCCCAAAACTTCCAAACATGGAGATCTGAATTCATAACTTGGATCTTCATATGTCAAATATTCAACCTTCAAAATTTCAGCTCATTTGTAGGGGTTCTACTATTTGTTTGGGATTAAAAGAGGAAGCCCTCAAATCTGACTTTAAATTTCAGTTTTAAATCCCAACTTCCTCAATTTTCAAATTTGGTTCCACAAATGTGTTCTCCACATTTGAATTAGCAGCCATGCCAAAATTCAGAATTATTTGAGTTGGTTTGCTATGCTTTTGGAACAATGCAAAGGGAAGATTCAAATTCCAATTCAAATTCAAATAACCAAACTCAGATCAAATTCCACCCTAGAATTCAAATGAATGCATTTGAATTCAAAATTTCAAACCATGACTTTGGGAGGAAACAAAGGAGTTAATTTGGAGACAAAAGGGAAAATATCAATGTAGAATTAGGTGGGAGGGGGCCCACTAGTCAGCCACCCACAGAAACAAACTCTTTGTTTTTCCCTCGGTTGATCACCAGCGAGCGCCAGCTCCCGGCAGAACCCCCGCCCGATGCCTCCACTGAGCTGCTTGCGATTTTCTTCCGACGACATAACTTGTACGCGGTTGATCACTCACTAAAGCAGAAGCACAACCCAACTTTGTCTCTCTGCCTCCACCGAATCCTCTCCCTCAGTCTCTGGAGAGCTCACGAGAAAAACACCGCGCCACCTCTGTGCCCATCGTTCAGCAGCCTCCGGCCCTCCCTAGAGCCGGTTGATTCCCCTAGGAGCTGCGCCGGTGACTCCTTGATGATTTTCATCGCTCTTCAGCTCGTCCTCAACCTTCTTCCGCCGTACCCGAGCCATTCCTCGCCAGAAGAAAACAGAGCAAAGCCGCCCTTATTGGTTCCACGTCGCCTGGCCACTCCCATGCCCCTCCGGCTCAAGCAAAGTGACCCTAAGGTGCGCCACAGGGTGTAGCTGCCTCTCCTGGGGTCCTTTTGCTCTTTACTACCGCCGGCTAGCCGGAATTTGTGAATTACCGCCGGTACACGTGAAGAACCGATCAAAGCCAAATCGGGAAATTCTCTCCACACGCTTGATCATCGGTTCTCTGGTCCTAACCACAGCTACTAGGGTTCCTAGCACCCTCCCATGCCGAAGCATGAAGCAAACCATCCTTCCTCCACCCCGGGAGACGAGAATTCGCCGCCGCCGGCCAAAACGGCTTGGCTCACCGTCGAGCTCCCACTTGCGGACGTTTTTGGCTCGGGTTAGGGTTACCGTCGTGTTCTACGAACTCTAGGGATGGTGTACGTCACTATAGATTGCCGGGAGAAGCTCAGGACGTGCCGCACCTCGCCGGCGCCGAGCTACCGAGCCGCCCCGCCGATGCTGACCCAACTCCGGCCGTTTTCATGCGATGAAACCTTGCCCGGCTGCTAGGTCTTGATGTGAGGATGGTGTAGCATGAAACCGCATCGAATTTGGTTGACAAATGGGGGAGAACAAGCCGCGCCATGATCGTCTCTGTGCGCGCGCGAGTTTTCTGTCCAGAGGTTGAAGACGACCGACTTGTGGACCCCACTGTCAGCTGGTAAAACACTTCTCTGTGCAAAAACAATTCCAGCAACTGTTCAAACTTGGAAAATCCATAACTTTGTGTAGAAAACTCCAAAAAGGGTGAGACCAATTTTGTTAGAATCCTCATAAGGAGTAAGGAGTAATTCATAGAGGAACAAAGTGCTTGCCATGAAAATGCCCAGTATTTTCTGTGGAATTCATTTTATTAAATCTTTTAGGGATTAATTCCAGGAAGGATTCTCTATGAAAAATTCCAAAATTTGGGCAGCAAATCCTGTTCCTAGTTCCTGAGCTCCAGTAAAAATTTGAGCTTCAATGGAGTCATTTGCTAGGGTAATTTGTCTTCCAAAGTTCAGCCTTTATTTGGAAATTCAAATTTTAAACAGAAACTTTTCAGCAATCCTGTCCAACTTCGAAAATTCATTTCTCCCTGTAGGTAGCTCCAAAAAGGTTGAAACAAATTTTGCCATAACAAGGGAGACCCGCTCTAATTAGATCTTCCACTTTTAGCCATGTCCAAATTTCAGATTTGGGCTCAAAATTCAGAAAAGCCTTGTACTTGTGGGAATTTTGGAGACCACAAGGTTGAATGAAATTTCTCCAAATTTTGCTCAGACCATCCTTAGAGAGTCTAGTATCCACTGGAAAATCCCAAAGCCAATTAAGGAACTTAAATAGCAGTAGCTATGAGTAGAAGGATAATTCTTATACTTCACTAGTACTTATACATATATTTTGCTACATTTCATATAATGACCAAAGTTGAGGACACACCGGAGCCGTTGGACGTCCTCCCACCCGATGCTAACTTTCATTTTGACTCGCAACCAGGCAAGCCCCGGTTTGCATTTAATTACCTTTTGCAAAGTTTTCATTTGTGTCACTTATTTCTAGGTTGAAATGGTTGCATTAGAGTTAGGGTGATTGAAACCCCACTTGCATGATTTCAAATCCAATGAAGGGTTGGTAGTTTACAAAGTCGACGAGTAGAGAATGTAATGCTAATGTTCTTAGGATCTCGGTAGAAGTTGAGTAGTTGGAATCTACTCGCGAGTTAAGATTTTTATCACATGGGATGGAGAAGAGTAGAGAATGGCTTAAGAAGGTGAAACTGAGACCTAGCAGGGGGATAGGATGCAGTGAGCGGAGGTCTCACGTGCGGCCCTGTTGGTGTCGATTGAGGACCGGATCGTGTGCGGATCTTCTAGACGTAAAAGTCCCAAAAACGTGAATGCAAAGAAACGGATGATTGAACGTTATTGTGTTTCAAGTTCATGGAAAATGGGACTTACAAAAACTTTCTTGCACGGGATGGGGTACATGAGGTGCAACCACATGGGTTCAAGCATTCCTTTGAAGGTGTTGGACCAAGGTGGAGTTAAACTCATGTGGAAATCATACATGTGCACGAGAAAGAATTAAAAGAAGATATTTAGACTCAAAGGCTCAGCTCAAATTGCCGCCAAACTTTTGAATACCCATGGAACCTCATGCATTTGAAATTGAGGAGATTTATGGTGGAAACTTTCTGCTTTTAGGGTGAGCCAAGAAGGAGTGAATTATGCTCATGTTTGAATTTGTGCTGAATTCAAATTAAGGGAAAAATTGAAACTGATCTTGTGAGGTTCAGATTAGGACCAAGATTGATCAAGCATGGGCTAGGATCAAACCAAAGTTTTTCACACAAATTCAAATGGGTCATCACAAAAGAGGCTTTCAAACTGTTAATGCAAAGTTTATGTTTGCAGAAACCAAATGTAAAAGTTGACTCCATATTTGAAATCCTCAGCTCCAAATTGGTGGGAATATAAATTTTTACAACATTTGGAAGTGTGGTGGCTAAGCTTTTGCAATAGGACATGAAAGGGTAATTGAATTCAAATTCAAATTTGAACTTGGAGGAAACTTTGCCCTATGTCCAAATGAATTCCCAAATTTGAGCTCAATATATTGGAATTTATAACCTGCCAAATTTGGGAGATATTTGTGAGAAATTTTGGGGGATAAGAAGGGGGAAAAGAGCAGTGGGACCCAATTGTCATGGAGAGGGGGAAAACTTACCACACATGTTTCTGTTTCTCTGTTCAGACTCACTCAACCGACTGAACACAAACCGGTTCTCTGCTTTTTCGCCCGAAGCCGCTGAACAGCCGATGCCTGCGCACGTGCCACTGAGGCGACGTCGCCGCCAGCTCCCGAGCAGCTCAGGACTCGGTTTCTTTGCCCCTATCGACTCAACCGAGAGCACCTCAACTCACCAACCGCCTCGCAGCAGCTACTCGCCTGTTACCGCGTGCTCTCGGCGAAAAGCTCGGCCGCACGAAGGAGAGGCCGTCGGTCCACAGACAACCGGCCGTATCCGCGAGCTTCCACTTCCATGGCGATGGCCTCACCACTATTCACCAGACATAGATTGAGTTTTGCAATCTCTTCCTTCAATTCTGTAGGCATGTTCTTTAAGCTCAACATGTTTACCTGCGCCTTCCGGCTTAAAGCATCCACCACGACGTTCGCTTTCCCAGGATGATAGTTGATGCCCACATCAAAGTCGTTGATTAGCTCTAACCATCTCCTTTGTCTGAGGTTGAGATCTGGCTGTGTGAAAATGTACTTTAAGCTCTTATGATCCGTATATATCTCTGTCCTCTTTCCCATCAAGTAATGCCGCCAAATCTTCAATGTGTGTACCACTGCGGCTAGCTCTAGGTCATGCGTAGGATAGTTCTTCTTGTGTTTCCGGAGCTGCCAGGACGCATAAGCCACGACATGCCCCTCTTGCATGAGAACACATCCCAGCCCGTGTCCAGTGCATCGCAGTACACCGAAAAATTCTTCTGCATATCTGGCATAACTAGCACTGGGGCTGTTGTCAATCTTTTCTTCAGTTCTTGAAAACTCGTCTCACACTGCGGTGTCCATGTGAAAGTGATTCCCTTCTCTAACAATTTGGTGAGGGATCTCGAGATCTTGGAGAAACCCTCAATAAACCGTCGATAATACCGAGCCAATCCTAGGAAGTTTCAAACTTCCCCGACATTTTTAGGGGTCTTCCACTTCTGCACATCCTCGATTTTGGCGGGATCTACGGAGATTCCTCCCTCCGAGATTATATGTCCTAAGAAGGGAACTCTCTTCAGCCAAAACTCACACTTGCTCAACTTGGAATATAGTTGGTGTTCTCTCAGCTTTTGCAACACCAATCTAAAATGTCCCTCATGTTCTTCTTCATCTCTGGAGAAGACGAGAATGTCATCAATGAAAACCACCACAAATTTGTCAAGATATTCCATGAATACCTTGTTCATGAGATACATGAAATATGCCAGGGCATTAGTTAGTCCGAACAGCATGACGGTGTATTCATACAGCCCGTACCGAGATACGAAAGCTGTCTTTGGAATGTCGGTTTGCCTTATCTTCAGTTGGTGGTATCCCGACCTGAGATCAATTTTTGAGAACACACAGGCTCCCCTCAACTGATCAAATAAGTCTTCAATGCGGGGTAATGGGTACTTGTTCTTGATGGTTACTTCGTTCAACGCACGGTAGTCTATGCATAACCTTTGGGTTCCGTCCTTCTTGGGCACAAATATCACTGGAGCTCCCCATGGTGAGGAACTAGGATGAATATACCCCTTCTCTGTCAATTCTCTTATATGTTCCTTGAGCTCTTCCAGCGGTTTGGAGTCCATCCGATAAAGCCTCTTGTATATTGGGGCTGTTCTAGACACTAGCTCAATCGCGAATTCCACTTCCCGATCGGGAGGCATACCTGGCAACTCCTCCGGAAAAACATCTGGATATTCCTGGATAGCCCTTATCGGCCTCGAGCACCGCCCTGGAACTGGGCTTGCCCGCTGCTCTGCTGCCCCTGGGGACAGTCCTTCGTGAAATGGCCCGCCTGGCCACACGTGAAACAAGTGTAGCGGGGCGGTCCTCCGCTGATCGGCGGACGGAAACCCGGGGCGTGTTGTGGCGGTGGGAACACCCGGGGTGTCGTCTGCTGCTGCTGTTGCGGTCGTGGTGGTGGCATCGGCGGTCGGAACGGGGATGGCTGAAAAGAACAACCCCCAAACTACTGCGGTCGCGCCGGTGGATGCCACTGCTGTCCGGATGGTGTCCGATACACCATGCGGTACTTCTAGGGAGCGCCACCACCACTGCTGGGTGGAGTGCTGCGCTTCCGCTGCTCAGCCGCCAGTTCTCGCTGAGCGTCTTCTTGCATAATCGCGGCATTGACGAGGTCGTTGAAGGTGCCGCGATTCCATTGAACGAGATGCGTCTTCATCTCGGGGTGTAACCCCCGATAGAAGTGCTCCCGCTCCTTTTCCTCGGTGGAGACGTAATCCGACGCATATTGCGCCAGATGGTTGAAGGCACGGGAGTAGTCATGGGCACTTCTCCCGCCCTGCTTCAGCTCCAAGAATTCTTGGAACTTCCTCTTCATTATCGCGGGAGGGATATGGTAGGCGCAGAACGCCTCCCGGAATTCTCTCCACTCCACGGCATGGCCAGCCGGATGTGAGGCGACATAATTCGCCCACCACACACCAGCGGCACCGTGAAGCTGCTGCGCCACGAACAGAGTTTTTTGCCGCTCCGTACATTGGAGCAGCCCGAACTTGGACTCGATTGTACGCAGCCAGTTGTCGGCCTCCAGTGGTTCTGCGGCTTCTGTGAACACCGGAGGGTGCGTACTCATGAAGTCCGAGTACGTCGCAACATGGGGCTCACGAGGCCCCCTCTCTTGACGCCAACCTGCCTGGGACGTATTTTGCATGATCGTGCGGAGCAGGTCGGTCTGCTCCTCACGACCACCCACCAGTGCCACTATCACATCCGCTAGGGTAAGCGGAGGCGGCGGTGGTGGTTGCTGCTGCGGGGTGCTGTCGTCGGCAGGTGGCTGGGAGTCATCGCCTCCCTGCTGGCTAGAGCCACCAATCTCGTGTGTGGTCCGAGTGCGAACCATCTGCAACCATACGGCAATAAACATCAGCCCCGCAACATATTGCATGCAGTCCAATAAAATAGGCGTAAAACATAATGACATTAAAACATGCGATACATCTCGTATACGGATAATGTAATAACTTTGCACAAGCTACACCATTACCAGACCAAATGCACACTAGTTAAATCCAACTTTATGAACCTCCTCTTTGGAAGCTCACCACAACTAGGTTTGGTCACTACGAGATGTTACTATCGCTTTGTCATCACGTATACCACCCATTTATCTTCAATACGACACAAACATGGCCTCTAGCAAAAGAAACTTGAGTAAGGCATATACTCAATCTTTCACTAGTTGAATATAACCACTCATGAGTATGTTCTACCTCATTGGAAGTACTTAAACCACCTAGGGTACAACAATCTCCCAAATAAGTTCAACTGTTATTCCTCTGTCAGAATGACCAGTTTCTACATATCCAAGATTTTGATCTGGTTCTGGGCATTTTCATGACTTAAGTTGAATACCAAAGTTAAAGTTAACTTCAGTATATTTCCAACGAGTATTTATTTTCCCTCAGATCAGCTGTGGTTAAAAAGTCATGGTAATTCAAAGTAAACAGAATTTCTGGAAGAATTTCAACAGCACCGCCTTTGGGAAGTTGCTGTTTTCAACTCATATTTCCACTGAATTCCGTGCTGAAAATACAGAAACTTTGAATTACAAAGATGTAACACATCTCCTACCCTTTCTAAAGATGTATGATATGACAATTTTAGATTTTTCTATAGTAAGTTATGCTTGGAAAAGAAGGGCAGGCCTGGCGCAGTGGTAGAGTCTCTCCACTTGTGTCCTGGAGGTCCTGGGTTCGAATCAGCCTCCTTGCAAAATAAGCAAGGGAAAGGCTGCCTAGAAATTCTCTTCCCCAGACCCCACAACGTGTGGAAGCTTTCAGCACTGGGTATGCCCTTTTAAGTTATGCTTGGAAAAACAGACCAGTCCAGAGAGTGTTTTGAATCTGTCCTGGTTCTGGACAGTTTACATCCCTCTGGAATTTAAGCCCTTTTAAGTTGTAATTCAGCTCTGGAAGTCTACAACAAAGTTGTAGAGTGCTTAAACACCTTTCCAGAACTATATCCCACACCTCCATTGGCTAAATAATATGTGAGTTATGTCCTGTCAAAGTTTAGCAAACTTGCTGCCCAAAACAGAGCACTCTGTTTTTCAATCCCTTTTTACTACACTGATCTACTATTGAATTTTTCTACCCAACCAGAGTCCTAAATGTTCAAACTTAGTGATTTTAATTCCTTGTTATTATTATATTTCATGCACATGCCTATGATATGTCGGTACTACGTTCCTCACAAAAGAAAAATCCTAACCGGATTATACCGGCATATACATCTCAGTTGTGGCACTAAACGGTCTCTCGCACACGTTTACTACACGGAATACATACGTGGTTAGTACCTGCAGAAGACCACACAATAATGGTGCACTCAATGGTTATTTCCATTTCAGGCAGATCCATATTTGAAAGTAAATACAAACGCACGTATCATTGCCATATGGCCGTCCTAGAGTTAAGTCACATCTCAAGGTATGTGATCGTGTTTCAACACCACACGACAGGGAACCCGAGTATATCATGAACGGGTGGTCACGGTTGGGAATGTTATCAACCCAACGGATACCACCTACAGCCCTGCAGGGCACGCTGATGGCAAGCGCTGTGTATGTCCTCCTGGTCTATTTCCAGACGAACACACTCTCGCGTTACTGACCACGCAATGAGGTCTCCACTTACTTGTCTAATGCACGCTAGGGATCAGCGTTTCATATGAACTCAGGAACATGAAGAGTCCAAGAGTTTCATATTGACGTATCACACCAAGATTTGAGACCTATCCCTGAACCACGTTCCTCGTCAGGGGAGCTAACCGAAATTGAACCGCTTTTGGTGGCGTTCCTTACCCTTCTTACCAGAGCGTAGGTGCGTCGTTACATAATTAAAATTCAGAATTATAACACATATGTTAGTCTTGCCACTTTAAGTAACTATGCTAATATAGTCTTTACTTGGGCAACTACCGAATCCTCACCGTAAACCTAAGTTTTCTCGTAATACAGTCCTCAGTTAGCGTGCTATCCCCAATGCGGCTCTGATACCAGGCTGTGGCGGACCGGAATCCGCTCATCCAGGATCGCAGAGGATGGTGCCGCACGATGCGACACCCGACAGCACACAGCATAAGGATACATTGTATTACATAGAAAACAAACTGAAACTGTACATAGTAGTACACTGTTCAGTTACAAACTAAGGTATACATTACACAGCGGAAGTTTTAATTTGTACAACTCATGTCCGCCTGTGTAGCAAAAGTCGGTTGCCCAGCCCTAGGGCAACCCACACTAGCTGCACTCCTCAGCTCAGCGCAGCGTGTACGGCTCCCACTCAGCCGTGGTCCCCGACGGAGGGTAACCCTCGCCGGTGGACTCGTAACCCGAGTACGTGGGTGGCTCCTCACTTGAAAAACACTTAAGCAGCAACCATGATCACGATGGCTCAACAAGACTTAACCGACTCTCCTAGGCATGAAACTCTATATGTAGTGTACAACAACCATGGGATGGTACATTTTCAGCAAAGGGACACGCCTACAAGTTCATCCTTAGTTCATCTTTTGGCCATAATTTAACATTTCATGAATAAGAAATTAGTAAGCTATATTTGGTGGCACACATGTAACAATACAATTATACATATCAGCAGAATTTAATCATAACCTTCCATGATTTATCTACGTTACGACGCAGTGAACAAGCGGTACTCATCACCGTGAGGGACGGCGAATCGACTCGATATACACCTGCAGGGAAAAGAGCACGTCAAGTACGCCCACCGGTGGAGCTGCACAGCACGCTCACTCGATGCCATACGGTACAACCTTTCACCCAACAGCCCAAACGTCGAACCGGTCACACTGAAACGAGCAGGAGGTTCCCTACACGGAGCATCTCTCTATGCCCGTTAGCAGATTTCCACCTTGCTGCCCTCAGCCTATACCTATAAATCGATGCGTTATGCCTCGATGGCTGGAGGTATAGGTTACATCGGTTTATCGGGGCCCATATATCCGATATGCCTTCGATACGTTCAATACTTGTTCAGCAGGGCCGCACACGGATCGGTCCTCAATCAACACGGACAGGGCTGCGCACGCAAGACTTCCTCTTGCTGCGCCCTAGCCCCTGCCTAGTCTCATTTTCATTACTAATGTGATCTCACATCACTCGAACCAATCCTGTGTGTCCCAAGTCTAACTCGCGAGTAGATTCCAACTACTCGACTTGTACCGAAGTTCTATGAATCATTAAGCATAGCCTGTCTACTCGAGGTCTTAGACGCTACCCTCACTCTTATAGGAAAATTCTGGTTATGCAAGTGGGGTTCCATCCATCCTACACCTAATGCACATTCATACTTCACACTAGACATGTAAACAAAGCAAAACTTTATAAAAGGATTAATGCAAACCGGGGCTTGCCTTGTTGCTGCTGGTCAGTTAAAGCTTCGTCCGGAAGAAGGAAGACGAGCACTTCCGGAGTCTCCTCGCCTTTAGCGACTACACGTTAACGAGATACTACATGTTAATTCAAATGCAATGTGTAAACTTGAATAAGTAATTACTATAACTCTAGATAGCCCTCCCCTTTGGCTCTGAAATTTTTAGGGTGGCTTGGTATGGTCCTAACCAGAGTCTTGACCAAGTTTCATTTGAAACAAGGTTCATTTGAGCCTTGTACAAATAAAAACCTATTTGGTCAATATTAGAGCCTCTAAGGAATTCCAGAAGTTTCCATGGCTCCAACCGTTACTTATCGGAAACTAAAATTTGAGATGGTTCTAATGGAATTGGTTTCATGTCATTTGAAGAATCCTAAAGGAAGTTATGCCCTAAACAAGATTTGAGAAAATCTGAAAAATGTTTCTGTACATTTTTCTGTTTTCTCAGGGCAGTTTACTTAATCACTCCATTAGGGGGACCAAATGAACTTGAATGGGTCTGAAAATGTAACACCCCAAAATCCTGTTAAGAGGGGAATTTAAAAAATTTTGGACGTATTGCATGGGCTGCAGAAATTCAAACTTAGTTGGAATTCAAATTCAAATTCAAACCAGAAAAGAAATATAAAAAAAAGAAAAAGAAAAACAGAAAAAACCCAGCCAGTGGGCCGAAACCCACCAGCCGGCCCACCCTATCCCGCGCCCGCCCACAGTCGTGCACCCCCCCTTCTTCCCACTGACACGCGGGGCCCGCCAACCTTTCTTCCTCCTCGCGCTCGCGCCCGCGCTCGGCCGGACTCTTCTCACCCCGAATCAAAACCGCCCCGGATCCTCGCGTATCCCAGCCGAATTTCGTTCGTGGGCGACGCAAACTCGATCACAACCGAACGCCGCCCTCCCCCGTCTATAAAAACCCCGGCATCGTCCCGTTTTCCCCCACGATCCGCCGATTTTCTCTCCGGTGAGAACCCGAGCCCCTCCGGCGAATTCTGCTCGATCTACGCTCGGGAATTCTGATCTAACTCGCTGGTCTTGATCCACCGCCTCCGGGGAACCTTGCAGGTGCAGAAAACTCGGTGATTTGCGGTTCAAACACAGCGCCGACGAGCCTCGCCTTGAATTCACCTCGGACCTCGTCGCCGATCGCTTTTCGGGACCTCCGAGCTCAAGAAAACCCTCGAGGTGAGATCCCCGACCTCCCCTCTACCGATCTATGCCATAAAATCCTAGTTCTAGGAAGAAATTACGAAGATCCGAAACTCTCCGGCGAGATCGCCGCCTCCCACCGCCGTGCGCCGTCGGGCAGCGCCGCCCGCGCTCGATCAGAGCGACGTGGTCGCGTGTGCGCCGTCTATTTTAAATCGCACGGTAGAATTTAAATCCCCGCGTACCGGTTCGACGTTATAATCTCAGCTGTCTGTTTTAAATCGGACGGTCCACGTCAACCCCGCGTTATAAAGGTCGGGATTCTTACGTGCTACCCCCTGGGGTTCTCGGAAAATAAGAGCTAACCCCGGAAACTTCTGATCTAGCCCCTGGAACTTCAGAAAATCATGTAAATTCATTTAAAAATCAGTTTTGACCCCTGGACTTAATAAAAATTAGGAAAAACCCCTCTGTTATGTGTAGCTAGACCCCTGAAAATTCTTAAAATAATATTATAGACCCTGTAGTGGGGTGAGTTTACCTTTTTAACCCTATTTTGATATTAAAGTTAGGAATTTGAATATGTGTTTAGTATTTAAAATTTAGAAGATGGGACAAACACATTGTAAATTCAAATTAAAAAAACTTTCCCAGTACTTAGAAAACCTTGGAGTGATATAAAAATAGATTTTTGGCTGAAATGAATCTGTTAATTGATTAATCACATTTATTAGTTATAGGGACACATTTTTAAGTAGAGAATAATTCTGAAAATTAGTAAAATAAATGTAAAATAGTTTACATCAGAGGAGAAGTTTAAAAATATATTATTATATATTTTAGACCCAAAACCTATTCTGTTTAGATAAGGTGTCTTACTATTTTTATAATAAAGTTCACATTTAGGCATAGGAAATAAATCTGAAAATATAGCAAATTAGGTATGAATAACTAGAAAATGATAAATGAAGTTTCCAAAAGTCCAAAGAATTCAGTTTAGGGTTGGTAGAAGGACTGAAGACACATATGGAGTAGGAAAGTACCTTTCATGCGTACTTGGTAGCTAAAAGGAGTAGTAATTGAATATAAGGAATTTATTTAAATTGGAAACTCATATATATAGTATGCAAGCATAAATATGAATACAAAAGTAGAAATCATATACACATGTTTAAAAGTACATGTAAGCCAAAAATCAACACACCTAGAGTAACCACAACACATAGAATTGTGAATGGCTTTCATAAATGTGAATGTGTGGTTTGTATGAAGTGGAAGTGTGAACTATGTCTTATGACTTGTTGTTTTATTTTGCTATGTGTGATGGTATGAGTAGAACCTGCTCCAGAGCAAGTTCTTCCTTTCCAAGATCAGGACTACCCATTTCAAGAGCAGCAGGAAGGAGGCAAGTGTCCTTGACCACTTTGATCCTATGCTAGGATGTGTAGATAGAATTATTTGCATTGTCAAATGAAATATGAAACCCATGCTAGGAAGTTTCTCTAGAATTGCATTACCTTGTTTCCTTGTAGCTTGGGTTGGGATTTATTTTATCATGTCATTTATTCATATTACTTGTGCTTAGCCATGCTTAGAATGGGATAATTGGGATATGAGATCATCAGTTTATTTACCATACTCTTGAATGAGATGTTATGAGTTATGTAGAGGTAGGGATCAAGGCAAGTTGGATGATTTGGTTGGTGCTGGGTGCACGAGACTCGGGTTTGTGTTTAGTACTTGCCTATATCCTAAGGACTGGTTCATGGAGCATGTAACCTGGCTTTAGCGTGCCAACCACATGCTGAGATGGGGCAGCTTGGCCAATTAATTAGGTGTATCCCCGGTGTAGTATGGGTGTGTTGGATGGTGCGGGGAATAGGTGTCAGCTGGACTACCATATGAACCGCAAGGTTCAAGAGGGGGCCACTGCAGCGGGGTTGGAGCCTCTTGTATGCTGTTAGGGGTGAAACCTCAGTGGGCCCACGCTCGTCGGGAATCCCTTTGTAAAGGATTCGTAGTGATCTCCTGGCTACACACCTGGGAAGTGTGAATGTGGTTCGTAGCCACTGGCATAATGGAGGTTCTTTTAGTACACCCGGCAACGGGGGATGAAATCACTACATGTGGGTACAGTGGTGCAAACTCTGCAGAGTTAAAACTGTCATGTCAGTCGTGCTCACGGTCAAGAGCGGCTTGGACTTATTCATGATTAGAGGAGTGATGGTTTTGGAAGTTGTGGATGTTAAGCGGGGAGCTTAACATTGGAAATGATGTTATGGTTATGATGATGGGATGGGAGATTGGGACCATTTCACCTATGTAGTAATGTAGGTGCTTAATAAGCTAAGGTGATAGGTATTAATTGCGTAGTGCTTTAACCATGAGTTCAACCTCTCCTTGTTCTAGCCATGCATGACATAACTTTCCCACACTTGCTGAGTACCATCGGTACTCAACCTTGCATATTTGTTGGTTTATATTGCTGCTCAGGTCAAGAGAACGATGTGGTGTTTAATGATCAAGACTTTGGACCCGACGAAGGATTCTAGGTTCATGGAGTCCCCCGGGCAACGCCTGTGATGGAGCCCACGAGAATAATTATTCCGCTGCTATTTTATGAACTTATTATTGTCCATCGAGGCATATGCTATGTAAGACTTATTTATATTCGACACCTGGCTTGTAATAAATGATGCTTCACTATTTGTCATCACATGTATGAGAAAATGATCCTGGCATACATGTGATATTCACTCGGTTGTTCTTCGGAGAAACCGGGTGTGACAGAAGTGGTATCAGAGCCAAGGTTGCCCGTAGGAATGTGGACCTAGGTAGAAATGGACGTATTTAAGGGCCCTATTTTCTTAAAAACTATTTTACAAGGGGTGTGTTGAAAAGTGTGAATTAATGGAGTTACTTTCTTCATCTTACCCCAACTTTCATTCAAAATAGGATTTTTGTTTAAAAGTTTATCTAACCTAAGTTTAAATGCTTTTTGTTTTAGATGGTTCACATGATTCGCACCGTTCGCAAGTCCACTGGAGGGAGAGTTCCCGTAGTTGTCCTTGCCCAAAGAGAGGAGAGCCGTCCGGTGACGTACCTTTCCTACGGACTGGCAGTAGGAGACTTGTTGCGCCGTCTTCGACGTATGCTCCAAGCCGCCGGCAATACGGGCAAGCTAATCATACACTATAGCTCCACCAGGACCATCCGTGAGAAGAGGGAAGAATGGAGTTCAGAGATGAGGATTATCCATGAAAATCAGCTGCTCAAGATCCACCACTCTCCAGCTTGTCGAGCGACACAGGTCGATGCGGAGAAGGATGTCACCTGCGAGGCCATCACCTGCCAGAGTCACATCTATAGTCAACACCTGGACAAGACTGAGTACATGTATGTCCTCCAGCGCGAGAGTGGTACAACGGAGTATAAGTACCCGCCAGTGCAGCAAGGGACTTCCCATGAGCACATGGACTTGTGCTTGGAGGATGCTGCTATGCTCAGCACTCGACTGCAGGAGTGTCAGCAGGAGCTTCAGGATGTTCGGGACACCCTGAAGGAAACCGAGGCGTTGCTTCAAGCCTGCTTGAGGGCGAGAGAAAGAGGAGATGGGAATGAACTGTGTGTCACCGTGAATGATACATGGACTCCTGACTCCCCAGATCGCCGGGCGATCAGGCGTCGTCGCACTTCTCCACCAGCAGCCTCCCCACCCAAAGCAGAGTCAGAAGGTAGCCGCAATAATGAGGAAGATCCCGAGGAGCCAGCTCAGTGATACGAGTAGTGTAGAGTTTTTCCCTTAGTTAGCAAGATGTCGAATAGTCGAGTCGTTACGTTAGTTAATGGTGTGTTAATGCTTGGTGTGTGACGTGAGTTGTGGAAGCCATGAGCAATTGTCCACGGCCTCGTCTTCAGATTGTTTTGCTTTGGTGTGTGAACCCACATGAAATAATAGTGCATTTATTTTTGTATGAGATATGATCCCTCAGAAAAGTATAACAAAGCTTCAACACTTCAAAGTACAAACAAGTGAAAGTAGCGAGATAATACGTAATACTTTAAATTAACATTTGGTTGATCATGATAAATGGCCGGAAGAGGAAAAGGTCGCGCTGCCAACCCCGCCACCAACAACGATGAGGCCTGCAACCCTCATCTTTCAGGAGGCCAAGACAGGGGTGGTCGCCGTGAAGGAGTTGATCCCCTCCACCAAATGCTTGAGAATCAAAATCAGCTCATCCAGAACTTGACTCAAGTGGTGGCCAACTTGCATCAAGTTCCACCTCCACAAGCTGCACCACGCCAACCAAGGTTCAGTGAGTTTCTGGGAACTCAACCTCCGAAGTTTGCAAGTGCTGCTGAACCTCTGGAGGCAGATGATTGGCTAAAGACCATTGAAAGCAAGATGAGGATCATACAGTGCCAAGGGTATGAGAGGGTGTTGTTTGCCTCTTATCAATTGCATGGACCTGCTGCTGATTGGTGGACCGCCTACGTAGCCGCCCATCATGACCCTGAGAACATCACTTGGGAAGAGTTCAAGCGTAGCTTCCGCAACCATTACATACCAAGGGGTGAACTCAAAAACAAGAGGAAGGAGTTTTTGAGGTTGCAGCAAGGTAACATGACTGTGAGGGAATACCTCACTAAATTTACTCAACTCTCCCGTTATGCCCCACGGGACATAGAGACTGATGAGCAGAAACAAGATTGTTTCGTGGAAGGACTTACCGCAGAAATGCAGTGTGCAATGTCCTCCAATGAGTACGAAAGCTTCCATAAGATGGTGGACAGAGCATTTGTGGTAGAAAGGAAGCTGAAGGCCTTGGAAAATGAGAACAAGAGGAAGGCCGGGTGGTCCCACCAAGCCTCAGGGAGCAACACCCGCCCACGTCTGATGCAGCAACCCGCAGGGCAGACGAACCGTGCTGCGGTACCCTACTCAGCACCAATAGGGTACAACCCGAACTACAGGCCTCCGGCAGCACCAATACAGCCACAACGTCAGTTCGTACAGCAGCCTCGCCCTACATATCAACCTCGACCAGCAGTGCAAGGACCCCCAAACCAACCCCAAGACAGCAAAGGCCAGGCACCTAAGGTTGGGGTGCAATGTTTCAACTGTGGTGAAGTGGGGCACTACGCCCATAAGTGCCCAAAGAAGAAGCCCGCACAGCCGCAACAGCAGAACGTAATGAAAGGACGGGTGAACCACGTCACCATGGAGGAAGCGCAAGAGGCACCTGACGTGGTAGTTGGTAAGTTTCCTGCAAATTTACACATTGCAACCCTGCTGTTTGATTCCGGTGCTACCCACTCGTTCATTGCTCAAGGGTTTGTTAAGAAGCATGATCTAGCAACAACACAAATGAACCATATGCTAGCAGTAAACTCTCCAGGTGGAGAAATAAGGACAAGACAAGTGTGTCCCAAGGTGAATCTAGACATTAATGGGGTAGTATTTACTGCCAACCTCATAGTGATAGATTCCCAAGGGATCGATATTATTTTGGGCATGGACTGGTTGACCAAACATAAGGGAATCATCCAATGTTCGACCAGAACGGTGGAACTAACGCACCCTAGTGGTACAAAAGTAAAGATTATAACAGTACAAGAGCAAAGGAGGGACATTAAATTAAATCAAGTTGAGGTGAAAGTAGAGGAGATCAGGACCATCAGGGAATATCCAGATGTTTTTCCGGAGGAGTTGTCTGGTATGCCTCCTGATCGTGAAGTGGAATTCGCAATTGAGCTAGTGCCTGGAACAGCCCCGATCTACAAGAGACCTTATCGGATGGACTCCAAACAGCTGGGAGAACTCAAGGATCATTTGAGAGAATTGATGGAGAAGGGGTATATTCGTCCTAGTTCCTCACCTTGGGGAGCTCCAGTCATATTTGTGCACAAAAAGGACGGAACCCAAAGGTTATGCGTGGACTACCGTGCCTTGAATGAGGTAACCATCAAAAATAAGTACCCATTACCCCGCATTGAAGACTTGTTTGATCAGTTGAAGGGAGCTTGTGTGTTCTCGAAAATTGATCTCAGGTCAGGATACCACCAACTTAAGATAAGGCAATCTGATATTCCCAAGACAGCTTTCGTATCTCGGTACGGACTGTATGAATACACTGTCATGCCTTTTGGGCTAACTAATGCCCCGGCGTACTTCATGTATCTCATGAACAAGGTATTCATGGAATATCTGGACAAATTTGTGGTGGTTTTCATAGATGACATTCTCGTCTTCTCCAAAGATGAAGAAGAACATGAGGAACATCTAAGGTTGGTGTTGCAGAGGCTGAGAGAACACCAACTATATGCCAAGTTGAGCAAGTGTGAATTTTGGCTGAAGAGAGTTCCCTTCTTAGGACATATAATCTCGGAAGGTAGGAATCTCCGTAGATCCCGCCAAAATCGAGGATATACAGAAGTGGAAGACCCCTGAAAGTGTCGGGGAAGTTCGAAGCTTCTTGGGATTGGCTGGATACTATCGACGGTTTATTGAGGGATTCTCCAAGATCTTGAGACCCCTCACCAAACTGTTGGAGAAGGGAATCACATTCACATGGACGCTGCAGTGCGAGACGAGTTTTCAAGAGTTAAAGAAAAGATTGACAACAGCCCCAGTGCTAGTTATGCCAGACATGCAGAAGAACTTTATGGTGTACTGCGATGCCTCTAGAAACGGGTTGGGATGTGTTCTCATGCAAGAAGGGCATGTCGTGGCTTATGCATCCCGGCAGCTCAGGAAGCACAAGAAGAACTATCCTACACATGACCTAGAATTAGCCGCATTGGTACACGTGTTGAAAATTTGGCGGCACTACTTGATGGAGAAGAGGACAGAGATATATACGGATCATAAGAGTTTAAAGTACATTTTCACACAGCCAGATCTCAACCTCAGAAAAAGGAGATGGTTAGAGCTAATCAATGACTTTGATGTGGGCATCAACTATCATCCTGGGACAAACGTCATGGCAGATGCTTTAAGTTGGAAAGTGCAGGTTGATAAGTTGAGCTTGAAGGACATGCCTGCAGAATTGAAGGACGAGGTTATAAGGCTCAATCTATGCCTTGTGAATAGTGGTTAAGCCATCGCCATGGAAGTGGACTCCACACTAGAGCGAGAAATACGCAAGGGTCAAAAGAATGACGAGAAGATACAAGGAATCCGACAACTCATCAAGGAAAATAAAGCCCCTGGTTTCAGAGAGGATGAACAAGGAACGGTGTGGCACGGGAAAAGAATCTGTGTGCCTGAAATAAAGGAGATCCGTGAATTGATTTTGAAGGAGGCTCACGATTCTGACTATTCCATTCATCCTGGGAGTACGAAGATGTACCAGGACCTCAAGAGCAGGTATTGGTGGTATGGCATGAAGTGAGATGTCGCGGAACATGTTGCCTATGTGACACATGTCAGTTGGTGAAAGCGGAACATCAACGACCCGTGGGATTATTGCAATCACTCAAAGTGACTGAATGGAAATGGGAAGAAATCGGTATGGATTTCATAGTGGGATTGCCTAGGACCCAATTAGGATATGATTCGATATGGGTCGTCATCGACAGGCTAACCAAGGTAGCTCATTTCATCCCCGTGAAAGAAAGCTACAGCGGATCCAAATTGGCGGAGTTGTACATGTCAAGGATCGTGTGTTACCATGGAGTGCCCAAGAAGATAGTGTCGGATCGAGGGACACAGTTCACCTCAAGGTTCTAGCAGAAGTTGCATGAAACCATGGGAACCCGTCTGAATTTTAGCTCTGCCTATCATCCCCAAACTGACGGGCAGACGGAGAGAACCAATCAGATTCTTGAGGATATGTTGAGGGCGTGTGCACTCAAAAAATATCGGAGTTGGGACAAGAACTTACCGTATGCGGAGTTTTCCTATAACAACAGCTATCAGGCTAGTATGAAGATGTCACGGTTCGAAGCTTTGTATGGGAGGAAGTGCAGAACCCCATTATTTTGGAACCAAACAGGGGAAAGTAAAGTGTTTGGTCCTGAAGTACTACAAGAAGCCGAGGCGAAAGTGAGGGAAATTCGTAACAACTTGAGGATAGCACAAACACGGCAAAAGAGCTATGCCGATGTATGGAGAAGAGAGCTCGTTTTCAATGTGGGAGACTATGTTTATCTCAAGGTGTCCCCTATCCGAGGACTTCGTCGATTCAAGGTGAGAGGGAAGTTGTCACCTCGATACATCGGACCCTTTCAAGTGCTGGAGAGGAAAGGCGAAGTGGCGTATCAACTAGAATTACCGGCTTGCCTATCGGATGTGCACGATGTATTCCATGTGTCACAGCTCAAGAAATGTCTGAGAACGCCTGAAGAGGTGTTACCCATGAATGAGGTGGACGTAGCTGAGGATTTGTCTTATGCCGAGCAACCAATCAAGATTTTGGAGACAATGGAACGCCTCACCAGAAATAAAAGAATCCGGATGTGCAAGGTGCAGTGGAAGCATCACTCGGAAGAGGAGGCCACATGGGAGCGAGAAGATGAGCTTAAGGCACAATTTCCGGAATTGTTTTCTTAGAAACACCAATCTCGAGGACGAGATTTCTTTTAAGGGGGGTAGAGCTGTAACACCCCAAAATCCTGTTAAGAGGGGAATTTAAAATTTTTTGGACGTATTGCATGGGCTGCAGAAATTCAAACTTAGTTGGAATTCAAATTCAAATTCAAACTAGAAAAGAAATGGGAAAAAAAAAGAAAAAGAAAAACAGAAAAAACCGGCCAGTGGGCCGAAACCCACCAGCCGGCCAACCCTATCCCGCGCCCGCCCACAGCCACGCGCCCCCCTTCTTCCCACTGACACGCGGGGCCCGCCAACCTTTCTTCCTCCTCGCGCTAGCGCCCGTGCTCGGCCGGACTCTTCTCACCCCGAATCAAAACCGCCCCGGATCCTCGCGTATCCCAGCCGAATTTCGTTCGTGGGCGACGCAAACTCGATCACAACCGAACGCCGCCCTCCCCCGTCTGTAAAAACCCCGGCATCGTCCCGCTTTCCCCCACGATCCGCTGATTTTCTCTCCAGTGAGAACCCGAGCCCCTCCGGGGAATTCTGCTCGATCTACGCTCGGGAATTCTGATCTAACTCGCTGGTCTTGATCCACCGCCTCCGGGGAACCTTGCAGGTGCAGAAAACTCGGTGATTTGCGGTTCAAACACAGCACCGACGAGCCTCGCCGTGAATTCACCTCGGACCTCGTCGCCGATCGCTTTTCGGGACCTCCGAGCTCAAGAAAACCCCCGAGGTGAGATCCCCGACCTCCCCTCTACCAATCTATGCCATAAAATCCTAGTTCTAGGAAGAAATTACGAAGATCAGAAACTCTCCGGCGAGATCGCCGCCTCCCGCCGCCGTGCGCCGCCGGGCAGCGCCGCCCGCGCTCGATCAGAGCGACGTGGCTGCGTGTGCGCCGTCTATTTTAAATCACACGGTAGAATTTAAATCCCCACGTACCGGTTCGACGTTATAATCTCAGCCGTCTGTTTTAAATTGGACGGTCCACGTCAACCCCGTGTTATAAAGGCTGGGATTCTTACGCGCTACCTGTCACACCCGGTTTTTCCGAAGAACAACCAAGTGAATATCACATGTATGCCAGGATCATTTTCTCATACATGTGATGAAAAATAGTGAAACATCATTTATTACAAGCCAGGTGTCGAATATAAATAAGTCTTACATAGCAAATGTCTCGATGGACAATAATAAGTTCATCACAAGTAAATAAACTAGCAGCGGAATAATTATTCTCGTGGGCTCCGTCACAGGCGTTGCCCGGGGGACTTCATGAACCTAGAAACCTTCTTCGGGTCCAAAATCTTGATCATTATACACCACCTCATTATCTTGACCTGAGCAGCAATATAAACCAACAAATATGCAAGGTTGAGTACCGATGGTACTCAGCAAGTGTGGGGAAGTTATGTCATGCATGGCTAGAACAAGAGAAGGTTGAACTCATGGTTAAAGCACTATGCAATTAATACCTATCACCTTAGCTTATTAAGCACCTACATTACTACACAGGTGAAATAGTCCCAATCTCCCATCCCATCATCATAATCAAATAACCATAACATAATTTCCAATGTTAAGCTCCCCGCTTAACATCCACAACTTCCAAGACCATCAATCCTCTAATCATGAATAAGTCCAAGCCGCTCTTGACCGTGAGCACGGCTGTCATGACAGTTTTGACTCTGCAGAGTTTGTACCATTGTACCCACATGTAGTGATTTCATCCCCCGTTGCTGGGTGGACTAAAAGAACCTCCATTATGCCAATGGCTACGAACCACATTCACACTTCCCAGGTGTGTAGCCAGGAGATCACTACGAAGCCTTTACAAAGGGATTCCCAACGAGCGTGGGCCCACTGAGGTTTCACCCCTAACAGCATACAAGAGGCTCCAACCCCACTGCAGTGGCCCCCTCTTGAGCCTTGCGGTTCATATGGTAGTCCAGCTAACACCTATTCCCCGCACCATCCAACACACCCATACTACGCCGGGGATACACCTAATTAATTGGCCAAGCTGCCCCATCTCAGCATGTGGTTGGCACTGTAAAGCCAGGTTACATGCTCCATGAACCGGTCCTTAGGATCCAGGCAAGTACTAAACACAAACCTGAGTCTCGTGCACCCAGCACACAACCAAAACATCCAACTTGCCTTGATCCCTACCTCTACATAACTCACAATATCTCATTCAAGAGTATGGTAAAATAAACTGATGATCTCATATCCCAAATATCCCATTCTAAGCATGGTAAGCATATGCATAATAATAAATGACATGATAAAATAAATCCCAATCCCAAGCTATAAGGGAACAAGGTAATGCAATTCTAGGGAAACTTCCTAGCATGGGTTTCATATTTAACTTGACAATGCAATAATTCTATCTAAACATCCTAGTATAGGATCAAAGTGGTCAAGGACACTTGCCTCCTTCCTGCTGCTCTTGAAATGGGTAGTCCTGATCTTAGAAAGGAATAACTTGCTCTTGAGCAGGTTCTACATCATACCATCACACATAGCAAAAGAAAAACAACAATCCATAAGACATAGTTCACACTTCCACTTCATACAAACCACACATTCATATTTATGAAAGTCATTCACCATTATATGTGTTGTGGTTACTCTATGTGTGTTGATTTGTGGCTTGCATGCACTTTTAATCATGTGTATATGATTCCTACTTTTGTGTTCACATTTATACTTACATACTATATATATGAGTTTCCAATTTAAATAAATTCCTTATATTCAATTACTACACCTTTTAGCTACCAAGTATGCATGAAAGGTATTTTCCTTCTCCATATGTGTCTTCAGAATTTCTACCAACCCTAAACTGAATTCTTTGGATTTTAGAACTCCATTTATCATTTACTAGTTGCTATATTTTCAGATTTATTGCCTATGCCTAAATGTGAACTTTATTATGAAAATAACAAGACACATCATCTAAACAGAATAGGTTCTGATCTAAAATATTTACTAATATATTTTTGACCTTTTCCTCTGATGTAAACTATTTTACAATTATTTTCCCTATTTTCCAGAACTATTCTTTACTTAAAAATGTATCCCTAAATGTGAATAATAAATTAAACAGATTCATTTCAGCCCAAAATATATTTTTATCTCACTCCAAAGTTTTCTAAATACTGAGAAAGTTTTTAATTTAATTTTGACAATATGTTTGTCCCACTTTTTAAATTTTAAACACTAGCCACATATTCAATTTCCTAAATTAAATATTAAATAGGGCTAAAAAGGTAAACTCACCCCACTACAGGGTCTATAATATTATTTTAACAATTTTCAGGGGTCTAGCTATACATAACAGAGGAGTTTTTCCTAATTTTTATTAAGTCCAGGGGCTAAAACTGATTTTTAAATGAATTTACATGATTTTCTGAAGTTCCAGGGGCTAGATCAGAAGTTTCCGGGGCTAGCTCTTATTTCCCGAGAACCCCAGGGGGTAGCACGTAAGATTTCCAGTGTTTATAACGCGGGGCTGACGTGGACCGTCCGATTTAAAACATACGGCTGAGATTATAACGCCAAACCGGTACGCGGGGTTTTAAAGTCTACCGTGCGATTTAAAATAAACGGCGCATAAGCGGCCACGTCGCTCTGATCGAGCGCGGGCGGCGCTGCCCGGCGGCGCACGGCGGTGGGAAGCGGCGATCTCGCCGGAGATTTTCGGATCTTCGAGAATTCTCCCTAGAACTGTGATTTTATGGCATAGATCGGTGGAGGGGAGGTCGGGGATCTCACCTCGGGGGTTTTCTTGAGCTCGGAGGTCCTGGAAAGCGACCGGCGACGAGGTCCGAAGTGAAACCACGGCGAAGCTCGTCGGTGCTGTGTTTGAACCGCAAGTCACCGAGTTTTCTGCACCTGCAAGGTTCCCCGGAGGCGGTGGATCAAGACCAGCGAGTTAGATCGGAATTTCCGAGCGTAGATCGGCCAGAATTCACCGGAGGGGCTCGGTTTCTCACCGGAGTAAAATCGGCGGATCGCGTGGGAAAAACAGAACGAGGCCGGGGTTTTTATAGACGGGGAAGGGCGGCGGGGTGGTTTAGATCGAGTTTGCGTCGCCCCCGATCGAAATTCGGCTGGGATACGCGAGAATTCCCGATCGGTTTCGATTCGGGTGAGAGAGTCCCGGCGCGGGCGCGAGGAAGAAGAAGGCTGGCGGGCCCCGCCTGTCAGTGGGAGGAAGAGGCGCGCGCGGCTGCGGGCTGGCGCGGGTGCTGGTTGGGCCGGCTAGTGGGTTTCGGCCCACTGGCCGGTTTTTTTCTGTTTTCTTTTTTTCTTTTTCTATTTATTTTCTGTTTTGAATTTAAATTGAATTCCAGTTTGAATTTAAATTGTTGCAAAACATGCAACACGTCCAAAAATTTTTAAATTCCCCTCTTAACATGATTTAGGGTCTTAACAAGATTTTTGGGGTGTTACAGCTCTACCCCCCCTTAAAAGAAATCTCGTCCTCGAGATTGGTGGTTCTAAGAAAACAACTCCAGAAATTGTGCCTTGAGCTCATCTTCCCGCTCCCAGGTGGCTTCCTCTTCTGAGTGATGCTTCCACTGCACCTTACACATCCGGATTCTTTTATTTCTGGTGAGGCGTTCCATTGTCTCCAAAATCTTGTATGGTTGCTCGACATAAGACAAATCCTCAGCTACGTCCACTTCATTCATGGGTAACACCTCTTCAGGCGTCTTCAGGCATTTCTTGAGTTGTGACACATGGAATACATCGTGCACATCCGATAGACGAGCCGGTAAGTCTAGTTGATACGCCACTTCGCCTTTCCTTTCCAGAACTTGAAAGGGTGCGATGTATCAAGGTGAAAACTTCCCTTTCACCTTGAACCGACGAAGTCCTCTGATAGGGGACACCTTGAGATAGACATAGTCTCACACATTGAAAACGAGCTCTCTTCTTCGTACATCGGCATAACTCTTTTGGCGTGTCTGTGCTATCCTCAAAATGTTGCGAATTTCCCTCACCTTCGCCTCGGCTTCTTGTAGTACTTCTGGACCAAACACTTTACTTTCCCCTGTTTGGTTCCAAAATAGGGGAGTTCTGCACTTCCTCCCGTACAAGGCTTCAAACGGTGACATCTTCATACTAGCTTGATAGTTGTTGTTATAGGAAAACTCCGCATACGGTAAGTTCTTGTCCCAACTCCTATTGTTTTTGAGTGCACATGCCCTCAGCATATCTTCAAGGATCTGATTGGTTCTTTCCGTCTGCCCATCAGTTTGGGGATGATAGGCAGAACTAAAGTTCAGATGGGTTCCCATGGTTTCGTGCAACTTCTGCCAGAACCTTGAGGTGAACTGTGTCCCTCCATCCGACACAATCTTCTTTGGCACTCCATGGTAACACACGATCCTTGACATGTACAACTCTGCCAATTTGGATCCACTGTAGCTTTCTTTCACGGGAATGAAATGAGCTACCTTGGTTAGCCTGTCGATGATGACCCATATTGAATCATATCCTGATTGGGTCCTAGGCAATCCCACTATGAAATCCATACCGATTTCTTCCCATTTATATTCAAGCACTTTGAGTGGTTGCAATAATCCCGCGGGTCGTTGATGTTCTGCTTTCACCAACTGACATGTGTCACATAGGGCAACATGTTCCGCGACATCTCGTTTCATGCCATACCACCAATACCTGCTCTTGAGGTCCTGGTACATTTTCGTACTCCCAGGATGAATGGAATAGTCAGAATCATGAGCCTCCTTCAAAATCAATTCACGGATCTCCTTTACTTCTGGCACACAGATTCTTTTCCCGTGCCACACCGTTCCTTGTTCATCCTCTCTAAAACCAGGAGCTTTATTTTCCTTGATGAGTTGTCTGATCTCTCGTATCTTCTCGTCATTCGTTTGACCCTCGCGTATGTCTCGCTCGAGTGTGGAATCCACTTCCATGGCGATGGCTTCACCACTATTTACCAGGCATAGATTGAGCCTTATAACCTCGTCCTTCAATTCTGCAGGCATGTCCTTCAAGCTCAACTTATTGACCTGCACTTTCCGACTTAAAGCATCGGCCACGACGTTTGCCTTCCCAGGATGATAGTTGATGCCCACATCAAAGTCATTGATTAGCTCTAACCATCTTCTTTGTCTGAGGTTGAGATCTGGCTGTGTAAAAATGTACTTCAAACTCTTATGATCCGTATATATCTCTGTCCTCTTCCCCATCAAATAGTGTCGCCAAATTTTCAATGCGTGTACCACTGCGGCTAGTTCTAAGTCATGTGTAGGATAGTTTTTCTCGTGCTTCTGAAGCTGCCGGGATGCATATGCCACGACATGCCCTTCTTGCATGAGAACACATCCCAACCCGTTTCCAGAGGCATCGTAGTACACTGTGAAATTCTTCTGCATATCTGGCATAACCAACACTGGGGCTGTGGTCAATCTTTTCTTTAGCTCCTGAAAACTCGTCTCGCACTGTGGCGTCCATGTGAATGTGATTCCCTTCTCCAACAGTTTGGTGAGGGGTCTCGAGATCTTGGAGAATCCCTTAATAAACCGTCGATAGTATCCAGCCAATCTCAAGAAGCTTCGAACTTCCCCGACATTTTCATGGGTCTTCCACTTCTGTATATCCTCGATTTTGGCAGGATCCACGGAGATTCCTCCCTCCGAGATTATATGTCCTAAGAAGGGAACTCTCTTCAGCCAAAACTCACACTTGCTTAACTTGGCATATAGTTGGTGTTCTCTTAGCCTCTGCAACACCAACCTTAGATGTTTCTCATGTTCTTCTTCATCTTTGGAGAAGACGAGAATGTCATCTATGAAAACCACCACAAATTTTTCCAGACATTCCATGAATACCTTGTTCATGAGATACATGAAGTATGCCGGGGCATTAGTTAGCCCGAAAGGCATGACAGTGTATTCATACAGTCCGTACCGAGATACGAAAGCTGTCTTGGGGTTGGTTTGGAGGTCCCTGTACTGCTGGTCGAGGTGGATATGCGGGGCGAGGCTGCTGTACAAACTGACGTTGTGGCTGTGCTGGTGCTGCGGGAGGCCTGTAGTTCGGGTTGTACCCTCTTGGTGCTGAGTAGGGTACCGCAGCACGGTTCGTCTGTCCTGTAGGTTGCTGCATCAGACGTGGGCGGGTGTTGCTCCCTGAGGCTTGATGTGACCACCCGGCCTTCCTCTTATTCTCATTTTCCAAGGCCTTTAGCTTCCTTTCTACCACAAATGCTCTGTCCACCATCCTTTGGAAGCTTTCATACTCATTTGAGGACATTGCACACTGCATCTCTACGGTAAGTCCCTCCACGAAACAATCTTGTTTCTGCTCATCAGTCTCTATGTCCCGTGGGGCATAACAGGATAGTTGAGTAAATTTACTGAGGTATTCCCTCACCGTCATGTTTCCCTACTGCAGTCCCAAAAACCCCTTCCTCTTGTTTTTGAGTTCACCTCTTGGGATGTAATTGTTGTGGAAGCTACGCTTGAACTCTTCCCAAGTGATGTTCTCAGGGTCATGATGGGCAGCCACGTAGGCGGTCCACCAATCAGCAGCAGGTCCATGCAATTGATGAGAGGCAAACAGCACCCTCTCATACCCTTGGCATTGTATGATCCTCATCTTGCTTTCAATGGTCTTTAGCCAATCATCTGCCTCCAGAGGTTCAGCAGCACTTGCAAACTTTGGAGGTTGAGTTCCTAGAAACTCACTCAACCTTGGTTGGCGTGGTGCAGCTTGTGGAGGTGGAACTTGATGAAAGTTGGCCACCACTTGAGTCAAGTTCTGGATGAGCTGATTTTGATTCTCCAGCATTTGGTGGAGCGGATCAACTCCTTCACGGCGACCACCCCGGTCCTGGCGGAGTTATAGTGGATGATTAGCTTGCCTGTATTGCCGGCGGCTTCGAGCATACGTCGAAGACGGCGCAACAAGCCTCCTACTGCCAATCCGTAGGAAAGGTACGTCACCGGACGGCTCTCCTCTCTTTGGGAAAGGGCAACTACGGGAACTCTCCCTCCTGTGGACTTGCGAGCGGTGCGAATCATGCGAACCATCTAAAACAAAAAGCATTTAAACTTAGGTTAGATAAACTTTTAAACAAAAATCCTATTTTGAATGAAAATTGGGGTAAGATGAAGAAAGTGACTCATTAAATAACACTTTTCAACACACACCTTGTAAAAATAGTTTTTAAGAAAATAAGGCCCTTAAATACGTCCATTTCTACCTAGGTCCATGTTCCTACGGGAAACCTTGGCTCTGATACCACTTCTGTCACACCCGGTTTTTCCGAAGAACAACCAAGTGAATATCACATGTATGCCAGGATCATTTTCTCATACATAAGATGACAAATAGTGAAGCATCATTTATTACAAGCCAGGTGTCGAATATAAATAAGTCTTACATAGCAAATGTCTCGATGGACAATAATGAGTTCATCACAAGTAAATAAACTAGCAGCGGAATAATTATTCTCGTGGGCTCCGTCACAGGCGTTGCCCGGGGGACTTCATGAACCTAGAAACCTTCTTCAGGTCCAAAATCTTGATCATTATACACCACCTCATTATCTTGACCTGAGCAGCAATATAAACCAACAAATATGCAAGGTTGAGTACCGATGGTACTCAGCAAGTGTGGGAAAGTTATGTCATGCATGGCTAGAACAAGAGAAGGTTGAACTCATGGTTAAAGCACTACGCAATTAATACCTATCACCTTAGCTTATTAAGCACCTACATTACTACACAGGTGAAATGGTCCCAATCTCCCATCCCATCATCATAATCAAATAACCATAACATCATTTCCAATGTTAAGCTCCCCGCTTAACATCCACAACTTCCAAGACCATCAATCCTCTAATCATGAATAAGTCCAAGCCGCTCTTGACCGTGAGCACGGCTGTCAAGACAGTTTTGACTCTGCAGAGTTTGTACCACTGTACCCACATGTAGTGATTTCATCCCCCGTTGCCGGGTGGACTAAAAGAACCTCCATTATGCCAGTGGCTATGAACCACATTCACACTTCCCAGGTGTGTAGCCAGGAGATCACTACGAAGCCTTTACAAAGGGATTCTTGACGAGTGTGGGCCCACTGAGGTTTCACCCCTAACAGCATACAAGAGGCTCCAACCCCGCTGCAGTGGCCCCCTCTTGAGCCTTGCGGTTCATATGGTAGTCCAGCTGACACCTATTCCCCGCACCATCCAACACACCCATACTACGTCGGGGATACACCTAATTAATTGGCCAAGCTGCCCCATCTTAGCATGTGGTTGGCACTATAAAGCCAGGTTACATGCTCCATGAACCGGTCCTTAGGATCCAGGCAAGTACTAAACACAAACCCGAGTCTCGTGCACCCAGCACACAACCAAAACATCCAACTTGCCTTGATCCCTACCTCTACGTAACTCACAATATCTCATTCAAGAGTATGGTAAAGTAAACTGATGATCTCATATCCCAAATATCCCATTCTAAGCATGGCTAAGCATATGCATAATAATAAATGACATGATAAAATAAATCCCAATCCAAAGCTACAAGGGAACAAGGTAAAGCAATTCTAGGGAAACTTCCTAGCATGGGTTTCATATTTAACTTGACAATGCAATAATTCTATCTAAACATCCTAGTATAGGATCAAAGTGGTCAAGGACACTTGCCTCCTTCCTGCTGCTCTTGAAATGGGTAGTCCTGATCTTGGAAAGGAATAACTTGCTCTTGAGCAGGTTCTACATCATACCATCACACATAGCAAAAGAAAAACAACAATCCATAAGACATAGTTCACACTTCCACTTCATACAAACCACACATTCATATTTATGAAAGTCATTCACCATTATATGTGTTGTGGTTACTCTATATGTGTTGATTTGTGGCTTGCATGCTCTTTTAATCATGTGTATATGATTCCTACTTTTGTGTTCACATTTATACTTACATACTATATATATGAGTTTCCAATTTAAATAAATTCCTTATATTCAATTACTACACCTTTTAGCTACCAAGTATGCATGAAAGGTATTTTCCTTCTCCATATGTGTCTTCAGAATTTCTACCAACCCTAAACTGAATTCTTTGGATTTTAGAACTCCATTTATCATTTACTAGTTGCTATATTTTCAGATTTATTGCCTATGCCTAAATGTGAACTTTATTATGAAAATAACAAGACACATCATCTAAACAGAATAGGTTCTGATCTAAAATATTTACTAATATATTTTTGACCTTTTCCTCTGATGTAAACTATTTTACAATTATTTTCCCTATTTTCCAGAACTATTCTTTACTTAAAAATGTGTCCCTAAATGTGAATAATAAATTAAACAGATTCATTTCAGCCCAAAATATATTTTTATCTCACTCCAAAGTTTTCTAAATACTGAGAAAGTTTTTAATTTAATTTTGACAATATGTTTGTCCCACTTTTTAAATTTTAAACACTAGCCACATATTTAATTTCCTAAATTAAATATTAAACAGGGCTAAAAAGGTAAACTCACCCCACTACAGGGTCTATAATATTATTTTAACAATTTTCAGGGGTCTAGCTATACATAACAGAGGAGTTTTTCCTAATTTTTATTAAGTCCAGGGGCTAAAACTGATTTTTAAATGAATTTACATGATTTTCTGAAGTTCCAGGGGCTAGATCAGAAGTTTCTGGAGCTAGCTCTTATTTCCCGAGAACCCCAGGGGGTAGCACCTAAGATTTCCAGTGTTTATAACACGGGGCTGACGTGGACCGTTCGATTTAAAACATACGGCTGAGATTATAACGCCGAACCGGTACGCGAGGTTTTAAAGTCTACCGTGCGATTTAAAATAAACGGCGCATAAGCGGCCACGTCGCTCTGATCGAGCGCGGGCGGCGGGAAGCGGCGATCTCGCCGGAGATTTTCGGATCTTCGAAAATTCTCCCTAGAACTGTGATTTTATGGCATAGATCGGTGGAGGGGAGGTCGGGGATCTCACCTCGGGGGTTTTCTTGAGCTCGGAGGTCCTGGAAAGCGACCGGCGACGAGGTCCGAAGTGAAACCACGGCGAAGCTCGTCGGCGCTGTGTTTGAACCGCAAGTCACCGAGTTTTCTGCACCTGCAAGGTTCCCCGGAGGCGGTGGATCAAGACCAGCGAGTTAGATCGGAATTTCCGAGCGTAGATCGGCCAGAATTCGCCGGAGGGGCTCGGTTTCTCACCGGAGTAAAATCGGCGGATCGCGTGGGAAAAACAGAACGAGGCCGGGGCTTTTATAGACGGGGAAGGGCGGCGGGGTGGTTTAGATCGAGTTTGCGTCGCCCCCGATCAAAATTCGGCTGGCATACGCGAGAATTCCCGATCGGTTTCGATTCGGGTGAGAGAGTCCCGGCGCGGGCGTGAGGAAGAAGAAGGCTGGCGGGCCCCGCCTGTCAGTGGGAGGAAGAGGCGCGCGGCTGCGGGCTGGCGCGGGTGCTGGTTGGGCCGGCTGGTGGGTTTCGGCCCACTGGCCGGTTTTTTTCTGTTTTCTTTTTTTCTTTTTCTATTTCTTTTCTGTTTTGAATTTAAATTGAATTCCAGTTTGAATTTAAATTGTTGCAAAACATGCAACACGTCCAAAATTTTTTAAATTCCCCTCTTAATATGATTTAGTGTCTTAACAAGATTATTGGGGTGTTACACTACCCCTTGGGGTTCTCGGAAAATAAGAGCTAACCCCGGAAACTTCGTATCTAGCCCCTGGAACTTCAGAAAATCATGTAAATTCATTTAAAAATCAGTTTTGACCCCTGGACTTAATAAAAATTAGGAAAAACCCCTCTGTTATGTGTAGCTAGACACCTGAAAATTCTTAAAATAATATTATAGACCCTGTAGTGGGGTGAGTTTACCTTTTTAACCCTATTTTGATATTAAAGTTAGGAATTTGAATATGTGTTTAGTATTTAAAATTTAGAAGATGGGAGAAACACATTGTAAATTCAAATTAAAAAAACTTTCCCAGTACTTAGAAAACCTTGGAGTGAGATTAAAATAGATTTTTGGCTGAAATGAATCTGTTAATTGATTAATCACATTTATTAGTTATAGGGACACATTTTTAAGTAGAGAATAATTCTAAAAATTAGTAAAATTAATGTAAAATAGTTTACATCAGAGGAGAAGTTTAAAAATATATTATTATATATTTTAGACCCAAAACCTATTCTGTTTAGATAAGGTGTCTTACTATTTTTATAATAAAGTTCACATTTAGGCATAGGAAATAAATCTGAAAATATAGCAAATTAGGTATGAATAACTAGAAAATGATAAATGAAGTTTCCAAAAGTCCAAAGAATTCAGTTTAGGGTTGGTAGAAGGACTGAAGACACATATGGAGTAGGAAAGTACCTTTCATGCGTACTTGGTAGCTAAAAGGAGTAGTAATTGAATATAAGGAATTTATTTAAATTGGAAACTCATATATATAGTATGCAAGCATAAATATGAATACAAAAGTAGAAATCATATACACATGTTTAAAAGTACATGTAAGCCAAAAATCAACACACCTAGAGTAACCACAACACATAGAATTGTGAATGGCTTTCATAAATGTGAATGTGCGGTTTGTATGAAGTGGAAGTGTGAACTATGTCTTATGACTTGTTGTTTTCTTTTGCTATGTGTGACGGTATGAGTAGAACCTGCTCCAGAGCAAGTTCTTCCTTTCCAAGATCAGGACTACCCATTTCAAGAGCAGCAGGAAGGAGGCAAGTGTCCTTGACCACTTTGATCCTATGCTAGGATGTGTAGATAGAATTATTTGCATTGTAAAATGAAATATGAAACCCATGCTAGGAAGTTTCCCTAGAATTGCATTACCTTGTTTCCTTGTAGCTTGGGTTGGGATTTATTTTATCATGTCATTTATTCATATTACTTGTGCTTAGCCATGCTTAGAATGGGATAATTGGGATATGAGATCATCAGTTTATTTACCATACTCTTGAATGAGATGTTATGAGTTATGTAGAGGTAGGGATCAAGGCAAGTTGGATGATTTGGTTGGTGCTGGGTGCACGAGACTCGGGTTTGTGTTTAGTACTTGCCTAGATCCTAAGGACCGGTTCATGGAGCATGTAACCTGGCTTTACCGTGCCAACCACATGCTGAGATGGGGCAGCTTGGCCAATTAATTAGGTGTATCCCCGGCGTAGTATGGGTGTGTTGGATGGTGCGGGGAATAGGTGTCAGCTGGACTACCATATGAACCGCAAGGCTCAAGAGGGGGCCACTGGAGTGGGGTTAGAGCCTCTTGTATGTTGTTAGGGATGAAACCTCAGTGGGCCCACGCTCGTCGGGAATCCCTTTGTAAAGGCTTCGTAGTGATCTCCTGGCTACACACCTGGGAAGTTTGAATGTGGTTCATAGCCACTGGCATAATGGAGGTTCTTTTAGTCCACCCGGCAACGGGGGATGAAATCACTACATGTGGGTACAGTGGTGCAAACTCTGCAGAGTCAAAACTGTCATGACAGCCGTGATCACGGTCAAGAGCGGCTTGGACTTATTCATGATTAGAGGAGTGATGGTTTTGGAAGTTGTGGATGTTAAGCGGGGAGCTTAACATTGGAAATGATGTTATGGTTATGATGATGGGATGGGAGATTGGGACCATTTCACCTATGTAGTAATGTAGGTGCTTAATAAGCTAAGGTGATAGGTATTAATTGCATAGTGCTTTAACCATGAGTTCAACCTCTCCTTGTTCTAGCCATGCATGACATAACTTTCCCACACTTGCTGAGTACCATCGGTACTCAACCTTGCATATTTGTTGGTTTATATTGCTGCTCAGGTCAAGAGAACGATGTGGTGTTTAATGATCAAGACTTTGAACCCGACGAAGGATTCTAGGTTCATGGAGTCCCCCGGGAAACGCCTGTGACGGAGCCCACGAGAATAATTATTCTGCTGCTATTTTATGAACTTATTATTGTCCATCGAGGCATATGCTCTGTAAGACTTATTTATATTCGACACCTGGCTTGTAATAAATGATGCTTCACTATTTGACATCACATGTATGAGAAAATGATCCTAGCATACATGTGATATTCACTCGGTTGTTCTTCGGAGAAACCGGGTGTTATAGAAAATTTTACTGTGACTCAAGGATGTTCCCATGAACCTCCCAGCCGAATTTCAGAATTTTTCTGGACTAATCCTCCAGATAAAATTCCTAACAGTTTAAACTTTAGGGATTTAATTCTGGAAAACTGTTACGTTTCATGAGCTGAAATTGGTGTTGCTGGAAAGTACTCAAAATTTTGAGTTCAGCAAAATTTGGTTCACTGAATTTGGAGCTTCCTACACAAAGTTATGAATTTCTAAAGTTTGAGCTGAAACTGAAATTGTTTTGCTATTGGAAAAGAACCTGGGCCCACGCTTTAAATCTCAGCCAGTGAAAACCGAGAACACACGGGTTACTGAGTTCCCACGGTGTAGCTACAAAAGATCATCAGCCACAGAGGATCTCAGTTCAACCACCAAGTGGCTGACAGGTGGGACCAGCACCTCTTCTTCAACCTCCAGCCCGCTTCTTCCCTCGCGCATGCCCTTCTCGCCGGCAGTTTCTTCTCCCCCTCGGCCCCTCCCTCCTAGGCCATCTCCCGGCCTGATTTTCACCGCCTAGGGGTTTTGAGGGTCGGGGAAGCCGTTTTTGGGGTCGGTCTGAGCCCTAGAGGCAGGTCAGGCGACGGGCGGCGGCTTCGGATCAAGTCCGGCGACGTCGGCCGTCCCCTCTGCCGACTCAAACTCGCGGCTTCTTTGTTCTAGGGCATCAGTGGCTCATGGCAAAGGACGTCACGTACGGCAAAGGGCTTGGAAACGCCTCCAAACACCATATCACCGTGCGTCCTAGGTTGAAAACCGGTGGCAGAGGATAAAACTTGAAGAACACCGTTGTGGCTCAACGACTCCCATTTCTTTCCAGCCTCGGTGACTCGCACGGAGGTCTGTAGCCTACCCTATGACCAGAATGGCCAGAGAACCCATATGGATCACGAATTTCGGAAAATCTACCTCCCACGGCCTATGACATGTTGTTGGTATTCTACAAATTCCTGTGGTTCCGGTGGAGGAATGGACTAGGGTTTTCGGCAGCGTGAAGAGGAGGAGTAGGCACACCTTTTTGCTGTTCAACACTCGGTGTGAAACGCTTTGTATTGCAGGGACGTCGAGGAGGCCCAGCGGTGGCTCAAACCGGAACTTCCGACGAAACATCTTGCTGTGCGCCCCACACCGAGGGTGATGGACCGGCTTGGCAGCTCGGTGAGGTCCAGTGGAGTCTTGCGCACACTCTCACGGTCACCGGTGGTCACGGGAGGTCCTAGGGGTGTCGAGCGGCGATCGGGTCCGAAGAGTGGTCGGGCGGCAAGAAATATCCGGTTCTGGCGGCTGCTCTCGGGGAAAACGGGGAGAAGACCGGAGTGGAGCGTTTGGTTTGCTCTACTGAGGTGTTACCGCGACAAACGTCGAGCGCAGAGGGGCACGTTGATGCATCGGTGGCCAGCCCGCCTCTCCCGTGCCTTACGCGCGAAGCAGAGACCGGCTGAAGAGAACCGACTGAAAAATTCATGTGTGCAGCTGATGTGTGGGCCACTCCCCTCTAATACTCTCTTAATTCTTTTCATCTCTGTTTCTGCTGAAATATCCCCAGCTACTCACAATTGAATGTGAGACTTAATCACCAAGTCACAGTTTGAATTTGGTTTCCCAAATTTGAAATCTGTTTAGCTAAATTTGCCTCATATTTGAACTGAATTTCAAATTCAGTTTTGAATTCTTGCAAATTTAGCTGCCGACAAGATGAAGTCCAATGGGTATGAAAATTGCTGGACTAACTCAGAAAAATTTGCTGAGTTTTAATGTGAAGCTAACTTTTGAATTTAAGTGATAAAAGTTGCTGTAATTTGAATTTACATTCAAATTGGCCTCTTTTTCAAATGCCTCCAAAAGTGCCACAAAAAGTGTTGGATTTTCATAAAATTTGGCCTGAACCTTCCCAAGACTTTTCAAGTTCTAGGGGTGAGCTCAACCTCCCATTTTCATGTGTAGAAATCCTACTTTGTGAAAGTTAGGGCTTTCCCCTCTAATCACCCTTTTGATGGAGGTTACTTGCTCTTCACAAGTCTTCACAAATTATCCACAACAAAAGCTGTGGTGTTGTGAGGTGATGAAAAGTTTTTGCAAGTACCTTTTCTTGGGCTTTTACACCACGTGTCCAGCGGGGCCGGACCTCTCAGAGGCGAGCTCCGAGGGCGCCACGTGTCCAGCGGGGGGCCAGACCTCCCTTCTCCTTAGAGGCGAGCTCCGAGGGCGCCACGTGTCCAGCGGGGCCGGACCTTCTTTCTCCTCCGAGCCAAGCTCCGAGGGCGGCATATGTCCAGCGGGGCCAGACCTCCCTTTTCCCCAGAGGTGAGCTTCGAGGACGCCACGTGTCCCACAGGGCCGGGCCTCGCCCCCTCCTCAGAGGTGAGCTCCAAGGGTGACGCGTGTCCCGCGGGGCCGGGCCTTGCCCCCTCCTCAGAGGTGAGCTTCGATGGCAACACGTGCCCAGCGGGGTCGGGCCTCGCTTCTTCTCAGAGGCGAGCCCTGGGCCTGCCACGTGGCCAGCAGTGTCGGACCTCACCCCCTCCATAGGGGTGAGCTCCGAAGGCGCCACGTATTCAGCAGGGCCGGGGAAAGTGTCGACAGCGCACCTCGGCAAATTGGAATTGGCTCATTTCCGCTATCTTTTCCCCATTCCCCACCATTTTTATGATTCTTTCTCCATTTCTACTTCTTTTATAATGTTTCTCTATATGAAAAATGAATGCAATGCATGGAATGAATTTGAGGGTGTTACAGAGGCTGTCCACGAGAGCACCTTCTCTCGGTTCTGTGGTGGCCGCCGCAGAAGCTGATGTATCTCAGTGTAGGGAGCACGAACTCACTCGGTGATGGCGTGAGGAGGTCGTGGAGGGTATTGTGGTGCGCTTTTGCTTCTCAGCTGTGATTTGCACGTGAAGGAAACAAGGTCTCCCGATCGTCCGAGGTGAGGTGGCAGAGCTCTGGTCGGTCCCTGCGCGAGGGAAGATAAAACAGAGCCGGTTCTCGGTTTGATGAGGTGCACACCCCTGGTGGAAGCTGATAAGGGCGAGGGAAAACGCCAGCAGCTGCTTGGGAGCTGTCGCTGGCTGCCTCAGTGTCGCCTGGTAGAGCTGCACCCTTTGTACGAGTGAACCGACTGAAGACATCAATTAGAGACTTGGTGCTCAGATCTTTTGCCATTTTAGCTCCCTCAATGACATGTGGGCCCAACAGTTCAGTCCCTCCTTATCCCTCCAAATTGTCTCAAAGTTTGAATATAATGGAATTCAATTGTGGGAATTCAAATCTGATGTGCATTTGGACAATTGGGCAAGTTTCATCCAAATTCAAATGGGCATTTGAATTCTTTGCTATTTAAAGTCCATTTTGAAAAATGAGTTGTAAAACATTTCAACAATTCATGAAACTTTGCATACCCACTAATTTGAACCTATGGAATTCAAATACGAAACCTGATTTTTAATTTGGCTGCTGCAAATGAGATTTTTAGCACAACAGTTTTGAAATTCATTGTGTTGCTCTCATTTGAATTTTAAGTTGAACAAATTTGTTCCATATCTGACTTTAGCTTTCTCACACATATGGGAACTTCCCATCTTGGTTTTAGACCCCTCTTGGGTTCCATGTTTTCAAACAATTGTTTGAACTTGTGTGAAGAGAGCTCTCATGTGTGTTATCACATGTGGAAAAAGTTTTAACAAGTCCCATTTTTCATATATATGAAACCAAATTTTGTAAACCAGAGTTTCTTTGTATTCACAATTTTGGGACCCTTACATTCCTCCCCCCTTAAAAGGAATCTTGTCCCGAGATTCCAAAAGAAAAATGAGACGGGAGGGTAATTACAAAGTTTATGACAAAAGTTCCGGATAGTTCTTGTGGATGTAATCTTCGCTTTCCCACGTCGCCTCTTCCGGGGTATGATTACTCCACAGGACTTTGTAAAATTCCAAAGTCCGGTTTCGGGTGATCCGAGTCTTTTCATCGATAATCTGAATAGGCTGCTCGGTGTATGTGAGATCCGGCTTCAACTCGTCGATGTCTTCGGTGCGGACAGCAGCGGTAAACTTGAGACACTTACGCAGCTGGGACACGTGAAATAAGTCGTGAATACCAGCAAGGCTGGCCGGTAGTTCCAGCCAGTAGGCTACAGTCCCGCACTTCTCCGTGATGGCAAACAGACCGATGGATCGGGGAGCAAGTTTCCCCTTGACACCGAACCGATGAATCCCTTTCATCGGAGACACAAGAAGATACACGTGCTCTCCGACGTCAAATGCAGCGGTCGACGCCTCTGATCCGTGTAGCTTTTCTGACGAGATTGGGCAGCTTTGAGGTTCTCTTATATTATCTGAACTCTCTCTTCGGCTTCATTGACAAGATCAACCCCGAACGTTACTCGTTCACCGGACTGACACCAATTTAATGGTGTACGGCACTTCCGGTCGTATAGAGCTTCATATGGTGCCATTTTGATGCTCGTCTAATATCCGTTATTGTACGAGAACTCCGCCAACGGTAAGTGATCATCCCAGCTCTTACCGTGGTGGATGGCACATGCTCTTAGCATATCTTCCAGTATTTGATTCACCTTCTCAGTTTGCCCATCATTTTGAGGGTGATACGCAGAGCTTCGAATCAGTTTGGTTCCCAAGGATGCGTGTAGCTGCTCCTAGAAACAGGCTACGAACAGCGATCCTCTATCGGACACAATGGTATAGGGAACTCCATGTAAGCACAGGATCCGTGCTATGTACAACTCCGCATACTGCTTTGCGTTATATCTTGTATGCACCGGGATGAAGTGTGCTGATTAGGTTAACCGGTCAATGATTACCCAAATCGAATCATGGTTGTGGGAGGTCATCGGCAAACCTACGATGAAGTCCATACTCAAGTCTTCCCACTTCCATGTCGGTACATGCAATGGCTGCAACAGGCCCGACTTCTTCACATGGTCGGCCTTGACTCTTCGACACATATCACATTCTGAAACGTACTTTGCAACTTCGCGTTTCATACGTGTCCACCAAAACTTCTTTCAGAGATCTTGGTACATTTTATTGCTGCCCGGATGAATGGAAAATTTAGACAAATGAGCTTCATCCAAAATTTTCTTCCGTAGTCCCATATCCCGGGGTACTACAATCCGGTCGTTGAACCACAAAGTACCTTCATCATCATTCCGAAAGCATTTCATTTCTCTGTTGTCTACTCTTCTCCGTACGTGAGACATTGTAGGATCGAAGAGCACGTGAAAAGCTACCAGAGGGGGGTGAATGGTAGATTAAAACTTTTCGCAGCGGAAACAACAAAAACCCCTCAGCAAAAAATCAATCGGTTAAAGAAACCGTGTGTGCAAGTGTTCACAAACGTGTTCAACCGTGACAAATCAAGTAGAGAGGTAGAGAATCAAGTCACGGATCTAATGCAACAAGAATCACTTGAAAACACGAAGTAAAACTTGAGATACGATCAAAACATTAAACGAAGCTCAATCTGTTCTACCCAATATAAAACAGATCTGCAACGCTGAAAAGAAACTCGTGTATCTCAAAAACTACAGATCTGAAGCTCGTGAAAATTTCATAGATGATAGATAATAGAGTTGTGAAGACAACCCAAAAAGAATCACGTCAATCGGATCTGTAAAACTCGAGTTATGAACGAAACACCGAAGCAACGTCAGTCTGTCCAGAAACTCGGCGAGAAAGACTTGACGAAAAACAAATCGGACGAACAAGGCACAAAAGCTCCTCGAAACTATGAACTTTATTCAATAGAAACACAAGAGGAACAGCCCAAAGTTCTCTACCCATGAGAGCTCTGGCCTCGCTTGCTTTTATAGCCAGCCCTCAGGCTAAACAATCCAATCTAGGACTCCTACTCCTAATTGGACTCGTATCCTAACTTACCATAACTGCTCAGGACTCTCCTATTCGTAGATAGAAGCAATCGTGAGACTTCCAAACACCTTAGGAACGTCCTAAACATTCCTAAAACAACTCAACTTCGTGCCTAGCATGAAATCCTATCATAACCAACTCAAATCTTCCATATTTGAGTCATATCCGACTCAGCCTCAGCCTGAGTACGCAATCCAGCCGGTTGGACCTTTCCGACCAATTCTTTATGTCCACTTTTCTTCATCATGCCTTGGAACAATGTTGCCACGTTCATGCACTCCTTGCACACGTGCAAACACCTTCCAATGACGTACACGCAACCTTCATATGCACTGCCCTTGATCTAAACATGCTGCGCGGCCTCCCGATCAACTCAACCACAGCTCCTCCCGAACTTGGTTGTTGGAACCTCATCTCCTCCCTGAGACTAGTCCAAGGATCCCGTCACCAGCCATGTCTTGAACTCAAGCAACACCTGCACATGAATAAACAACCAATTCTTCCGAGCACAAGTCCTCGACTTGACTCACGTTAGTTCAAAAACCACAACACCTTACATGAGCACGTCACATAAGCATGTTGCAAACCATATCAAATGATAACAGCCATAACCACCAAAACACACCAAAAACTTAGCAAATTAATACTAAGCAAACCTTCCCATAAAAGCAAGTTTGAAACATTGCGAGTTAAAAGCAAAAACAAGACGCTGCAGTTCTACGAGTTGAACTTCACGGGAGCTCACTAAAAACAAGCTCCGGACCTCACAGAAGCTCTCCGGACCTTGCAGGAGCTCTCCGGACCTTGCGTCGGACCTTGCCAACACTTGGCGGACCTAACAAAGAACTTGTCGGACCTTGCCACAGAAGAATGTTTTGGCAATATTCAAAACTTTGAATGCTAATGCTAACTTTTATCCTAATTGCCAATGTATTCAGCACACATAGGTCTCACAATCTCCCCCTTGATGAATGCATTGGCAACACCAATTAAAATCCGAACATTGGCTTATGAAAAGTTTTGAAAAGCTTTGAAAACTCATTTCTCCCCCTTTATTAATTTCTCCCCATTTTTTAAAATCAAAGAAGGAAGAAAGTGTATAACATATGCAAAGTGTAAAAAAAATCTCTCCTTATACATATTTCTCCCCCTTTGACAATGTATTCAGCAAGGTTCAAAAGAGAATTTTTTAAATGTTATGAGCATATTATAACATATACATACAAAACAAAGCTCATCCAAGTCATACTATCAGGTTACTTACATATCACATCAATGAGATACATAAAGTAGTGTAAGCCATGCTAGAGATCAAATGTATTTTTCAGTTTCAGCAAGTCATGATCTCTCTTACTCAACTATTTCAAAACCTGAAAACATGACTTGTTGCTGCATTTTTATTATTCATAATCATTTAAGGCACAAAGTTGATCATATGATATTTGCAAGAGATTATATGCCGCATCAGCCTTATTCTAACCAACCAATCCAAGCCTATGTCATTTGACAATCAGAAGCTTAAGGACATGGTTTTAGTCATACACAATTCCTTCCAAGTTCATATCTTAGTGTAATGATAAGCAATCTCAAAAGAAGAAGTGCGATGCATGCATAGTCTCTTGATCTTTTCTCAATTTTTTATTTGAAAACTCAACATGTGAGCTGATCACTTGATTAATTTTTTATGATTAAAAGCACTTGTGAGCACGCAACAAGTTCAAAACAGCAAGAAAGTTCGATCATGACCAGATTTAGTGTAAGTAATTATTCCAATTACTAGTCATGGCAAAAACTACAAAATGTATAACATGAGTAATGTAGTAAGAACTTTCAGCCTGTAAAAGGAATCACAAAGTCATATATGTATGAAATACTATGCTCATATTATTTTAGTTTCAGATTCACACATAGACTTTCAAAGTTTCAAAAACTCCCCCTCAATTTAAGCCATGAGGATGCATAACCCCTATTTCACTACGAATGAAACAAAAACGAGTGAAATCCAAAAGTTTTGTAAAAATATCAGCCAATTGTTGTTCGGTATCGACATGGTGAAGCACAATGTTTCCTTTTTCAACATTATCACGAAGAAAGTGATACCTAATGTCAATGTGCTTAGTTCTAGAGTGTTTCACGGGGTTTTTAGCAATACAAATTGCACTAGTATTATCACAAAACAGTGGAACACTATCTAAATCAACCCCATAGTCCTTAAGTGTTTGAACAATCCAAAGAATTTGTGAGCAAGCGCTAGCCGCAGCTACATATTCAGATTCGGCCGTGGATTGTGCAACTGAACTTTGTTTTCTAGAGGACCAAGCAACAAGTAAATTACCAAGAAAATGACAAGCACCCGAAGTACTTTTCCTATCAATCCTACAACCCCCAAAATCAGCATCCGAAAAAGCTTTCAAAGAAACGGTTGAGGAAGAAGGAAGAAAAATGCCAAATTCTTGAGTTCCATGTAGGTACCTGAGAATCCTTTTGATGGCTTGGCGATGTGAAGCACGTGGAGAAGCTTGAAAACGTGCACAAAGACATACGCTGAATTGTATGTCCGGTCTTGACGCCGTGAGATACAAAAGTGATCCAATCATACTTCTGTATTCTTTTTTATCGACCGGGTCACCATCTTCGTCAAGTTCAAGTGTTGTTGCTGTTCCCATTGGTGTCCGAAGAGGCTTGCATTTGTCCATGTTGAAGCGCTTAAGAAGGTCCTTTGTATACTTAGTTTGATGCACAAAAGTTCCTTCTTTTGTTTGCTTGATTTGCAACCCCAAAAAGTATGTGAGTTCTCCCATCATACTCATCTCAAATTCTGAACTCATCATAGCTGAAAACTTGGACACGAGATCATGAGAAGCACAACCAAAGATAATATCATCCACATACACTTGAACGAATAATGAGTCATTGCCATGCTTAAGTACAAAAAGAGTTTTATCAACCTTGCCCATGGTAAACCCCTTTTCAAGTAAGAATGTTTTTAACCTATCATACCATGCTCTAGGGGCTTGTTTTAGACCGTACAAGGCTTTGGACAGTTTGTAAACATGATTAGGAAAATTTGGATTTTCAAAACCCGGTGGCTGCTTAACATAAACCTCCTCCTCTATGTAGCCATTAAGAAAAGCACTTTTAACATCCATTTGATATAACTTGAAACCTTTAGATGCAGCAAATGCTAATAAAATTCTTATAGCTTCTAATCTAGCAAGAGGAGCAAATGTTTCATCAAAATCTAGACCTTCAATTTGAGTGAAACCTTGAGCAACCAACCTAGCTTTATTCCTAACCACAACCCCATCCTCACTTTGCTTATTTTTGAATACCTATTTAGTTCCAATTAATGTGTGACATTGAGGTGGAGGTACAAGTTTCCAAACATTATTTCTTTCAGAATTTTCTAACTCTTCTTGCATGGCATTAATCCAAGATTCATTAGTGAGTGCGTGTGATATATCCTTGGGTTCAAAAGAAGCAACAAAAGCAGAATGAGCATGAGAGTTTGGATCGCAAAACCTGGACCGAGTGACTCGTTCATGCAAGCTTCCAATGATTTGTTGTGGAGGATGACTTTTGAGTACTCGGAGGGGAGTAGACACTTCACAAGCACCTTCTTCTTCATGTTCGGACCTTTGATTAGGAGAGCTTGTTGATTGAGGAAGGTCCGAACCAGCAGTAGTGACTGTTGGTGCTTGTTGTGGTGCAAAATCAGCAGCTTGATCGTTATTTACTTCCGAGTTTTCAGGCAGAAGCACCACTTCTTCATCTTCTTCAATAAAAATACTCTCCCCCTGCGGATATGAATCCGGACCTGCAATATCGGAGCTAGTACTTGGGCTAGCTTCATCAAAAGAAACCTCGCAAGTCTCCACAATTTTGTTAGTGTCAAGTAAAAGCACGCGGTAGCCTCTAGTATGAGATGGATAACCAAGAAACATGCCATCAACAGATCTAACTTCAAATTTATCAAGATTACCATGTTTCTTAACAAAGCATTTGCAACCAAAAACCCTAAAGTGTGTAACACTACGCCTATGTCCAAACCGGAGCTCATATGGGGTTTTTCCAAGCTTAGCACGCAAGAAAACACGATTTGAGACATAACAAGCGGTTGCAATTGCATCAGCCCAAAATTTCCTAGGAGTTTGATATTCATCAAGCATAGTCCTAGCCATCTCAACTAAGATCCTTCTTTCTTTCTACGACACCATTTTGTTGTGGTACATAGGGTGAAGAGTATTGATGATCTATTCCATTTTCAGCACAAAAGTGATCAAAGGATTGGTTTTTAAATTCAGTTCCGTTATCACTTCTAATTGCTTTTAATAATCCTGGGTGATCAATAGATAATCTAAGAAATAAAGTTCTAAAATGACTAAAAGCTTCATTCTTAGATGCCATAAAATAAATCCAAGAATATCTGGAATAATCATCAACAATCACAAGCACATACCATTTACCTCCGAAGGATTGAACACGTGCCGGACCTACTGTGTCAAGATATAAAAGTTGTCCCGGTTCACCTGTCATGGTCATTGTGAGAGGAGCATGTGAACCTGCAACAAACTTAGCATGTCTACAAGAAGAGCACACAATATCATTGTCCTTTTTAAGCTTCGGCAGCCCACATATGCGATCGAGAGCACTAACACGAGTGAGATGATCAAAGCCTATGTGACCAAGTCTACGATGCCAAAAATATAGATCTTTTGTATCATTAGCAACTAGACACCGATGCTTAGAAGTTGACAAATCAAAATCAGCTTTAAAAACTCTTCCAATCCTAGACATGTTAAACAAAAGCTCACCTCTTGAATCTACAACCTTGCAGCAATTTTTAGCAAAGCTAACTTCTAGATTTTCATCTAGCAATTGTGAAACCGAAAGCAAGTTGTATTTCAAATTTTTAACAAGTTCCACATCTTTCAAAGTGTAGAGATTGTTTACTCTAACCGAACCTTTAGCAATTTTGGGAGTAGAAGAGTTATCGGTGAAAGTAACATTTTCTACACGTGACACAAAAGAGAGAGAGGAGAACCATTCTTTGTTACTGGTCATGTGGCGTGAGCAACCTGAATCCCCAATCCAAATGTTCTACTTCCTCAAACGTGAAACCTACACAGCAGCACAATACGTCGATGACTCAATACTGGGGTTAGTTAAAAGACTTTTAGGAATCCAGTACTGAGTCACACGACGTCCAGCAGGAATAACGCGCGAAAGCTGAGAAGGTACAGCAGGTTTATGAGCCAAACATCGAAAATTTTTGTTCCCAACTACTGACTTAGAAGATGTGTTATATGTAGCACAAAAAAAGTAGGTCCGGGAGCAAGTTTTTGACTCATTACAGCAGGTTGCAAGCTCCGAACATTTGGTCTAGCAGATTTTGCTTGGTTGTTATGTGATCTAGCAAGTATTCTTTGTTTCTTATCGTGTTTAGCTAGTCTATAACAAAAATCCATGACATGACCATCTCTACCACAGTAGGTACAATGAAAAATAACCTTATTATCATGTCTAGATGAGCAAGCAACACGTTTATTAGAACCCGAATGAGACAGTACTCCTGCAGATTTGAAAATCACCTCTTTTTGTCTAGGAGCTGTTTGAATCAAACCGCTTCCTAATGACTTTACAACATTAGGTGGGCGTGCCTTAGCATGAGCATGAGAATTAAAACCTAAACCAGTTTTATCATTACAAGACTTGGAAGAATTCAGCAGCAAGTTTAGGTTCTTATTTGCATTAGAAAACCGATCTAGTGTCCTATGCATGTCATCAAGTTTATTGGACAGATCAAAGCAGTTTTCACATGAAGTTTTTCCTTTTAGTTTGCAATTTGAACAATATTTAACTTCATGCACACGTAAAGCATTGTTCAAAATAGAAATCTCATTCATAGCATCATTTAGTTTCTTATTCAGATCATCACATGAAGAACAATGCAAATCAATTGTAGAACAACAAGCATCTTTCAAATTTTTATCATCAAGTGCAGCAAGCTCTTTGTTCTTTTCAATTTCAAGTTCAAGTTTATCAAGTGTACATGCGTGTGCACTTCTTAAAGAGGATAATTGTTCATAAATCAAATCACATGAGGAACAAGAATCATCACTAGGAAACAAAGTTTTTAAACGATTAATTTCAGATTCTAGTGATTAAATTTTAACAGCATTGTTCCTAAGTTTTTTATCCTTTTTCTTTAATATACCAGTGGCACGAGAAATAGCATCACACATTTCTTCACAAGTGGGACATACCTCTTCATCGTTGCTGTTGTGTTCTGCCTCCTCGGAGCTTGAACTTGACTTGCTCGCCATGCAGCACATATTTGCCATAGCTCCTTCATCTTCATCACTACCGGTGTCCACATCACTTGAGCCGAAATCTTGAAGTGCAGAGATCATACTATGCACTATGTTACGCATTGATAAATCTTTCTTCTTCTTATTCTTTGCAAACGATTTCTTCAGCCTTGTTTGCTTTTCTTCACGTGAAGTCGGACCGGAAAGGTTAGGGCACTCCGTACAAAAATGTCCTGTCTTACCACATTCAAAACATCGTTGACGTCCGGAGCTTCCTCTCCTTCTAGTTCTCACATTTTGCAATGCTTTTGAGAACCGAGTAGAGATGAGTGCAAGCTCCTCCTCTGGAAACTCTTCAATCTGTTCAAGGGTTAGAGAGGACAGCAAAGAGAGTGCACCACTAGATGATGATTGACTAGAAATAGACATGTCACGTTGTGAAACAAATGCAATAGACTTGTTGGGGTTTTTACGTGAGATGATGTCAATTTCATGAGTTTTCAATTTAGAATAAAGCACGTCTAAAGTAAGAGAACTCATGACAGTAGATTCACGAATAGATGTAACTTTCATCTCCCAAATTGACATATCTAATGCTCCTAACAATTGTCTAGCATTTTCAGCATCTGAAAAGTTAACATTGACACTACGCAAGTTGCTGAGAATTTTATTAAAGCGAGCAAAAAGGTCGTCAATTGACTCACCGGGTTGCATCTCAAAACACATGTATTCTTTCTTGAACATATCTTGCCTTACCTCCTTGATCGTATTGGATCCTTCATGGTAGTCACAAAGAGCTTTCCAAACATCATATGCAGATCGGAGGTGTGCAACACGGTCGACGTCGCTTTGAGTCAATCCTTGGATGATCAAGTTGCGAGCCTTGTTGTTGTTGTCAACATCTCTCATGTTCGCAGCCATAACTTGATCGTTGGGTGGTACATCGAAGTTCCGGTAGACATTTTTCCCATATGGCGAAGCCTTGCGCCTGTATGTAGGCCTCCATTCGCGCCTTCCAAACTTGAAAATCAATGCCATTGAACACACAAGGTTTTGCGGAGTACTTCTCTATGATGGTTAGTCAAAACACGTGCAAATCACAAATATTAGAGCACCTTGGCTCTGATACCAATTGTAGGATCGAAGAGCACGTGAAAAGCTACCAGAGGGGGGGTGAATGGTAGATTAAAACTTTTCGCAGCGGAAACAACAAAAACCCCTCAGCAAAAAATCAATCGGTTAAAGCAACCGTGTGTGCAAGTGTTTTCAAACGTGTTCAACCATGACAAATCAAGTAGAGAGGTAGAGAATCAAGTCACGGATCTAATGCAACAAGAATCACTTGAAAACACGAAGTAAAACTTGAGATACGATCAAAACATTAAACAAAGATCAATCTGTTCTACCCGATATAAAACAGATCTGCAACGCTGCAAAGAAACTAGTGTATCTCAAAAACTACAGATCCGAAGCGCGTGAAAATTTCACAGATTATATATAATTGAGTTGTGAAGACAACCCAAAAAGAATCACGTCAACCGGATCTGTAAAACTCGAGTTATGAACGAAACTCCGAAGCAACGTCGGTCTGTCCAGAAACTCGGCGACAAAGACTTGATGAAAAACAAATCGGACGAACAAGGCACAAAAGCTCCTCGAAACTATGAACTTTATTCAATAGATCCGTGGGTGCACGAGTTTGGGATGTTCCTCTTGTGTTTCTATTGAATAAAGTTCATAGTTTCGAGGAGCTTTTGTGCCTTGTTCGTCCGACTTGTTTTTCGTCAAGTCTTTCTCGCCGAGTTTCTGGACAGACCGACGTTGCTTCGGAGTTTCGTTCATAACTCGAGTTTTACAGATCCGGTTGACGTGATTCTTTTTGGGTTGTCTTCACAACTCAATTATATATCATCTGTGAAATTTTCACTAGCTTCGGATCTGTGGTTTTTGAGATACACGAGTTTCTTTGCAGCATTGCAGATCTGTTTTATATTGGGTAGAACAGATTGATCTTCGTTTAATGTTTTGATCGTATCTCAAGTTTCACTTCGTGTTTTCAAGTGATTCTTGTTGCATTAGATCCGTGACTTGATTCTCTACCTCTCTACTTGATTTTTCACGGTTGAACACGTTTAAAAATACTTGCACACACAGTTTCTTTAACCGATTGATTTTTTGCTGAGGGGTTTTTGTTGTTTCCGCTGCGAAAAGTTTTAATCTACCATTCACCCCCCTCTGGTAGCTTTTCACGTGTTCTTCGATCCTACAATTGGTATCAGAGCCAAGGTGCTCTAATCTTTGTGATTTGCACATGTTTTGACTAACCATCATGGAGAAGTACTCCGTAAAACCTTGTGTGTTCAATGGCATCGATTTTTCAGGTTTGGAAGGCGCGGATGGAGGCCTACATACAGACGCAAGGCTTCGTCATATGGGAAAAGGTCTACCGGAACTTCGATGTACCACCCAACGATCAAGTTACGGCTGCGAACATGAGAGATGTTGACAACAACAACAAGACTCGCAACTTGATCATCCAAGGATTGACTCAAAGCGACTTCGACCGTGTTGCACACCTCCGATCTGCATATGATGTTTGGAAAGCTCTTTGTGACTACCATGAAGGATCCAATACGATCAAGGAGGTAAGGCAAGATATGTTCAAGAAAGAATACATGTGTTTTGAGATGCAACCCGGTGAGTCAATTGACGACCTTTTTGCTCGCTTTAATAAAATTCTCAGCAACTTGCGTAGTGTCAATGTTAACTTTTCAGATGCTGAAAATGCTAGACAATTGTTAGGAGCATTAGATATGTCAATTTGGGAGATGAAAGTTACATCTATTCATGAATCTACTGTCATGAGTTCTCTTACTTTAGACGTGCTTTATTCTAAATTGAAAACTCATGAAATTGACATCATCTCACGTAAAAACCCCAACAAGTCTATTGTATTTGTTTCACAACGTGACATGTCTAGTTCTAGTCAATCATCATCTAGTGGTGCACTCTCTTTGCTGTCCTCTCTAACCCTTGAACAGATTGAAGAGTTTCCAGAGGAGGAGCTTGCACTCATCTCTACTCGGTTCTCAAAAGCATTGCAAAATATGAGAACTAGAAGGAGAGGAAGCTCCGGACCTCAACGATGTTTTGAATGTGGTAAGATAGGACATTTTCGTACGGAGTGCCCTAACCTTTCAGGTCCGACTTCACGTGAAGAAAAGCAAACAAGGCCGAAGAAATCGTTTGCAAAGAATAAGAAGAAGAAAGATTTATCAATGCGCAACATAGTGCATAGTATGATCTCTGCACTTCAAGATTTCGGCTCAAGTGATGTGGACACCGGTAGTGATGAAGATGAAGAAGCTATGGCAAATATGTGCTGCATGGCGAGCAAGTCAAGTTCAAGCTCCGAGGAGGCAGAACACAACAGCGACGATGAAGAGGTATGTCCCACTTGCGAAGAAATGTGTGATGCTATTTCCCGTGCCACTGTTATATTAAAGAAAAAGGATAAAAAACTTAGGAACAATGCTGTTAAAATTGAATCACTAGAATCTGAAATTAATCGTTTAAAAACTTTGATTCCTAGTGATGATTCTTGTTCCTCATGTGATTTGATTTATGAACAATTATCCTCTTTAAGAAGTGCACACGCATCTACACTTGATAAACTTGAACTTGAAATTGAAAAGAACAAAGAGCTTGCTGCACTTGATGATAAAAATTTGAAAGATGCTTGTTGTTCTACAATTGATTTGCATTGTTCTTCATGTGATGATCTGAATAAGAAACTAAATGATGCTATGAATGAGATTTCTATTTTGAACAATGCTTTACGTGTGCATGAAGTTAAATATTGTTCAAATTGCAAACTAAAAGGAAAAACTTCATGTGAAAACTGCTTTGATCTGTCCAATAAACTTGATGACATGCATAGGACACTAGATCAGTTTTCTAATGCAAATAAGAACCTAAACTTGCTGCTGAATTCTTCCAAGTCTTGTAATGATAAAACTGGTTTAGGTTTTAATTCTCATGCTCATGCTAAGGCACACCCACCTAAAGTTGTAAAGTCATTAGGAAGCGGTTTGATTCAAACAGCTCCTAGACAAAAAGAGGTGATTTTCAAATCTGCAGGAGTACTGTCTCATCCAGGTTCTAATAAACGTGTTGCTTGCTCATCTAGACATGATAATAAGGTTATTTTTCATTGTACCTACTGTGGTAGAGATGGTCATGTCATGGATTTTTGTTATAGACTAGCTAAACACGATAAGAAACAAAGAATACTTGCTAGATCACATAACAACCAAGCAAAATCTGCTAGACCAAATGTTCGGAGCTTGCAACCTGCTGTAATGAGTCAAAAACTTGCTCCCGGACCTACTTTTTTTGTGCTACATATAACACATCTTCTAAGTCAGTAGTTGAGAACAAAAATTTTCGATGTTTGGCTCATAAACCTGCTGTACCTTCTCAGCTTTCGCGCGTTATTCCTGCTGGACGTCGTGTGACTCAGTACTGGATTCCTAAAAGTCTTTTAACTAACCCCAGTATTGAGTCATCGACGTATTGTGCTGCTGTGTAGGTTTCACGTTTGAGGAAGGAGAACATTTGGATTGTGGATTCAGGTTGCTCACGCCACATGACCGGTAACAAAGAATGGTTCTCCTCTCTCTCTTTTGTGTCACGTGTAGAAAATGTTACTTTCGCTGATAACTCTTCTACTCCTATAATTGCTAAAGGTTCGGTTAGAGTAAACAATCCCTACACTTTGAAAGATGTAGCACTTGTTAAAAATTTGAAATACAACTTGCTTTCAGTTTCACAATTGCTAGATGAAAATCTAGAGGTTAGCTTTGCTAAAAATTGCTGCAAGGTTGTAGATTCAAAAGGTGAGCTTTTGTTTAACATGTCTAGGTTTGGAAGAGTTTTTAAAGCTGATTTTGATTTGTCAACTTCTAAGCATCGGTGTCTAGTTGCTAATGATAAAAAGGATCTATATTTTTGGCATCGTAGACTTGGTCACATAGGCTTTGATCATCTCACTCGTGTTAGTGCTCTCGATCGCATACGTGGACTGCCGAAGCTTAAAAAGGACAATGATATTGTGTGCTCTTCTTGTAGACATGCTAAGTTTGTTGCAGGATCACATGCTCCTCTCACAATGACCATGACAGCTGAACCGGGACAACTTTTACATCTTGACACAGTAGGTCCGGCACGTGTTCAATCCTTCGGAGGTAAATGGTATGTGCTTGTGATTGTTGATGATTATTCTAGATATTCTTGGGTTTATTTTATGGCATCTAAGAATGAAGCTTTTAGTCATATTAGAACTTTATTTCTTATATTATCTATTGATCACCCAGGATCACTAAAAGCAATTAGAAGTGATAACGGAACTGAATTTAAAAACCAATCCTTTGATCACTTTTGTGCTGAAAATAGAATTGATCATCAATACTCTTCACCCTATGTACCACAACAAAATGGTGTCGTAGAAAGAAAGAACAGGACCTTAGTTGAGATGGCTAGGACTATGCTTGATGAATATCAAACTCCTAGGAAATTTTGGGCTGATGCAATTGCAACCGCTTGTTATGTCTCAAATCGTGTTTTCTTGCGTGCTAAGCTTGGAAAAACCCCATATGAGCTCCGGTTTGGACATAGGCCTAGTGTTACACACTTTAGGGTTTTTGGTTGCAAATGCTTTGTTAAGAAACATGGTAATCTTGATAAATTTGAAGCTAGATCTGTTGATGGCATGTTTCTTGGTTATCCATCTCATACTAGAGGCTACCGTGTGCTTTTACTTGACACTAACAAAATTGTTGAGACTTGCGAGGTTTCTTTTGATGAAGCTAGCCCAAGTACTAGCTCCGATATTGCAGGTCCGGATCCATATCCGCAGGGGGAGAGTATTTCTATTGAAGAAGATGAAGAAGTGGTGCTGCTGCCCGAAAACTCGGAAGTAAATAACGATCAAGCTGCTGATTTTGCACCACAACCAGCACCAACAGTCACTACTGCTGGTTCAGACCTTCCTCAATCAACAAGCTCTCCTAATCAAAGGTCCGAACATGAAGAAGAAAGTGCTTGTGAAGTGTCTACTCCCCTCCGAGTACTCAAAAGTCATCCTCCACAACAAATCATTGGAAGCTTGCATGAACGAGTCACTCGGTCCAGGTTTTGCGATCCAAACTCTCATGCTCATTCTGCTTTTGTTGCTTCTTTTGAACCCAAGGATATATCACACGCACTCACTAATGAATCTTGGATTAATGCCATGCAAGAAGAGTTAGAAAATTTTGAAAGAAATAATGTTTGGAAACTTGTACCTCCACCTCAAGGTCACACATTAATTGGAACTAAATGGGTATTTAAAAATAAGCAAAGTGAGGATGGGGTTGTGGTTAGGAATAAAGCTAGGCTGGTTGCTCAAGGTTTCACTCAAATTGAAGGTCTAGATTTTGATGAAACATTTGCTCCTGTTGCTAGATTAGAAGCTATAAGAATTTTATTAGCATTTGCTGCATCTAAAGGTTTCAAGTTATATCAAATGGATGTTAAAAGTGCTTTTCTTAATGGCTACATAGAGGACGAGGTTTATGTTAAGCAGCCACCGGGTTTTGAAAATCCAAATTTTCCTAATCATGTTTACAAACTGTTCTAAGCCTTGTACGGTCTAAAACAAGCCCCTAGAACATGGTATGATAGGTTAAAAACATTCTTACTTGAAAAGGGGTTTACCATGGGCATGGTTGATAAAACTCTTTTTGTACTTAAGCATGGCAATGACTCATTATTCGTTCAAGTGTATGTGGATGATATTATCTTTGGTTGTGCTTCTCATGATCTCGTGTCCAAGTTTTCAGCTATGATGAGTTCAGAATTTGAGATGAGTATGATGGGAGAACTCACATACTTTTTGGGGCTGCAAATCAAGCAAACAAAAGAAGGAACTTTTGTGCATCAAACTAAGTATACAAAGGACCTTCTTAAGCGCTTCAACATGGACAAATGCAAGCCTCTTCGGACACCAATGGGAACAGCAACAACACTTGAACTTGACGAAGATGGTGACCCGGTCGATAAAAAAGAATACAGAAGTATGATTGGATCACTTTTGTATCTCACGGCGTCAAGACCGGACATACAATTCAGCGTATGTCTTTGTGCACGTTTTCAAGCTTCTCCACGTGCTTCACATCGCCAAGCCATCAAAAGGATTCTCAGGTACCTACATGGAACTCAAGAATTTGGCATTTTCTTCCTTCTTCCTCAACGTTTCTTTGAAAGCTTTTTCGGATGCTGATTTTGGGAGTTGTAGGATTGATAGGAAAAGTACTTCGGGTGCTTGTCATTTTCTTGGTAATTCAGTTGTTGCTTGGTCCTCTAGAAAACAAAGTTCAGTTGCACAATCCACGGCCGAATCTGAATATGTAGCTGCGGCTAGCGCTTGCTCACAAATTCTTTGGATTGTTCAAACACTTAAGGACTATGGGTTGATTTAGATAGTGTTCCACTGTTTTGTGATAACACTAGTGCAATTTGTATTGCTAAAAACCCCGTGAAACACTCTAGAACTAAGCACATTGACATTAGGTATCACTTTCTTCGTGATAATGTTGAAAAAGGAAACATTGTGCTTCACCATGTCGATACCGAACAACAATTGGCTGATATTTTTACAAAACCTTTGGATTTCACTCGTTTTTGTTCATTCGTAGTGAAATAGGGGTTATGCATCCTCATGGCTTAAATTGTGGGGGAGTTTTTGAAACTTTGAAAGTCTATGTGTTAATCTGAAACTAAAATAATATGAGCATAGTATTTCATACATATATGACTTTGGGATTCCTTTTACAGGCTGAAAGTTCTTACTACATTACTCGTGTTATACATTTTGTAGTTTTTGCCATGACTAGTAATTGGAATAATTACTTACACTAAATCTGGTCATGATCGAACTTTCTTGCTGTTTTGAACTTGTTGCGTGCTCACAAGTGCTTTTAATCATAAAAAATTAATCAAGTGATCAGCTCACATGTTGAGTTTTCAAATAAAAAATTGAGAAAAGATCAAGAGAATATGCATGCATCGCACTTCTTCTTTTGAGATTGCTTATCATTGCACTAAGATATGAACTTGGAAGGAATTGTGTATGACTAAAACCATGTCCTTAAGCTTCTGATTGTCAAATGACATAGGCTTGGCTTGGTTGGTTAGAATAAGGCTGATGCGGCATATAATCTCTTACAAATATCATATGATCAACTTTGTGCCTTAAATGATTATGAATAATAAAAATGCAGCAACAAGTGTCATGTTTTCAGGTTTTGAAATAGTTGAGCAAGGGAGATCATGACTTGCTTAAACTGAAAAATACATTTGATCTCTAGCATGGCTTACACTACTTTATGTATCTCATTGATGTGATAGTGTAAGTAACCTGATAGTATGACTTGGATGAGCTTTGTTTTGTATGTATATGTTATAATATGCTCATAACATTTAAAAATTTCTCTTTTGAACCTAGAAATATGTATAAGGAGAGATTTTTTTACACTTTGCATATGTTATACACTTTCTTCCTTCTCTAATTTTAAAAATGGGGGGAAATTAATAAAGGGGGAGAAATGAGTTTTCAAAGCTTTTCAAAACTTTTCATAAGCCAATGTTCGGATTTTAATTGGTGTTGCCAATGCATTCATCAAGGGGGAGATTGTGAGACCTATGTGTGCTGAATACATTGGCAATTAGGATAAAAGTTAGCATTAACATTCAAAGTTTTGAATATTTCCAAAACATTCTTCTGTGGCAAGGTCCGACAAGTTCTTTGTTAGGTCCGCCAAGTGTTGGCAAGGTCCGACGCAAAGTCCGGAGAGCTCCTGCAAGGTCCGGAGAGCTTCTGTGAGGTCCGGAGCTTGTTTTTAGGGAGCTCCCGTGAAGTTCAACTTGTAGAACTGCAGCGTCTTGTTTTTGCTTTTAACTCGCAATGTTTCAAACTTGCTTTATGGGAAGGTTTGCTTAGTATTATTTTGCTAAGTTTTTGGTGTGTTTTGGTGGTTATGGCTGTTATCATTTGATATGGTTTGCAACATGCTTATTGACGTGCTCATGTAAGGTGTTGTGGTTTTCGAACTAACGTGAGTCAAGTCGAGGACTTGTGCTCGGAAGAATTGGTTGTTTATTCATGTGCAGGTGTTGCTTGAGTTCAAGACATGGCTGGTGACGGGATCCTTGGACTAGTCTCAGGGAGGAGATGAGGTTCCAACAACCAAGTTTGGGAGCAGCTGTGGTTGAGTTGATCGGGAGGTTGCGTGTACGTCGTTGGAAGGTGTTTGCACGTGTGCAAGGAGTGCATGGACGTGGCAACATTGTTCCAAGGCGTGATGAAGAGATGTGGACGTAAAGAATTGGTCGGAAAGGTTCAACCGACTAGGTTATGGACTCAGGCTGCGGCTGAGTCGTGTTTGACTCAAATATGGAAAGTTTTGAGTTGGTTATGATAGGATTTCGTTTGGGTCACGAATTTGAGTTATTTTATAAATGTTTGGGACATTCCTAAGGTGTTTGGAAGTCTTAAGATTGCTTCTATCTGCGTATAGAAGAGTCTTGAGCAGTATTGGAAAGTTACAGTTTGAATCCAAGTAGGAGTAGGAGTCCTAGTTTGAGTTGAGTTGGCCTTAGGTCTGGTTATATAAGCAAGGGGGGCCAAGTCTCGTGGGTGCACGACTTTGGGCTGTTCCTCTTGTGTTTCTATTGAATAAAGTTCATAGTTTTGAGGAGCTTTTGTGCCTTGTTCGTCCGACTTGTTTTTCGTCAAGTCTTTCTCGCCGAGTTTCTGGACAGACTGACGTTGCTTCGGAGTTTCATTTATAACTCGAGTTTTACAGATCCGATTGACGTGATTCTTTTTGGGTTGTCTTCACAACTCAATTATCTATCATCTGTGAAATTTTCACGAGCTTCAGATCTGTAGTTTTTGAGATACACGAGTTTCTTTGCAGCGTTGCAGATCTGTTTTATATCGGGTAGAACAGATTGATCTTCGTTTAATGTTTTGATCGTATCTCAAGTTTTACTTCGTGTTTTCAAGTGATTCTTGTTGCATTAGATCCGTGACTTGATTCTCTACCTCTATACTTGATTTGTCACCGTTGAACACGTTTAGAAACACTTTCACACATGGTTTCTTTAACCGATTGATTTTTTGCTGAGGGGTTTTTGTTGTTTCCACTGCGAAAAGTTTTAATCTACCATTCACCCCCCTCTGGTAGCTTTTCACGTGTTCTTCGATCCTACAGTTCACATTACTAACCACGTGACGGGATATCCCATACTTGCCCATAGCACGCCAGGGAAGGGCGTTGCTCGAGTACCCCAAATGATATGAAGAGTCGTAGAGGATACTAAAGCGGGCCGGGTTACCTGCCACCCGTAGGGCTCCACCCTTCAACTTGTGCGCACTGGTGGACAGCGCTTACGTGCACCCTCCAAGACATAAATCATCCCGAGATGCACGATTTTCGACATAACAAATAAGTTAGGTTGCCACCTTTATATTAGGCTAATAGTCATCCTTATGTGGGCCTAGTACCGTATCCTCACCGTAACCTAAATTTTTGTCGTAATACGGTCCTTATTCCGTGTGCTATTACCAATGCGGCTCTGATACCATGCTGAGAGGGACCAACGCCGCCCGTTCAGTCACGGGGACGTGGCACTCACCCGGGAATCGCATTGGGTGGTGCCGTGTTGTGCGGCACCCAACAACACACATATAAGGAACAATGTATTACATAAAACAATACCAGAAGCTTACAGGTTTTTCTTTGTAAATAATTTACATCAAGTAGCTACAGCAGAAGTCTATGACAACTCATGTCGAATAACTAAAGAGCACTCGATATGAAGTCCAGCCCGCGGACTCCTCTCGCTAGCAACACGAAGACAACAGCAGCGGTTGGGTTCTCCATGTATTACACGACTCGGAAGTCTCCGAGTCTCACCGGACAACCTTCTTCTTTGCATCGATGTTAACCTGCAAAACCACTCATATAGCAAGCGTGAGCACATAGGCTCAGCAAGACTGATCCGTCTCTCCTAAACAAGAAACTCTACATGCACGACAGTTGCAATTGGGTTAGCAATATGCATAAAGGACTCGCCTAATGTAGATACTTAACTTTCAGATTTTTAGCCTCATTGTACGGACCTTGAGCCAAACAGCATCGCAACTCCACAATCAAACAAGAAACGCTTTGTTGCGATGCTTCTTGCACAAGGTGAAAATAAAGTTTAATGAGCCTATCTCTAATTCAATCATGGTTGCAATACAAGTTACATCACAGCCTCATCAAGTTCAAAGAAAACCATTCAGTTGTTACTACGTCAAGACGCAGTGGGCAAGTATGCTCATATAACCGTGAGCGACGGTGATTCAAATCAGTACACACCCGGACTACACAACACGTACACCCGTACTCCGAGTTGCCGGCAGAAACCTCGACTTACGTTGTACGCGTCCACCTTTCCCAAGATCTTCCACACAGGATGCGGTCTAACTACCCCGAATCCGCAAGCTCCCTCAAGGTACATACCCGCAATGGTATGTTCTTGAGCGAGTTACCTCCTGCTACCCTGACGCCGAAAGCCTAAGTCAGTTAGAAAAGTTCCAATGTGGATCTCCCGAGGTACATCGGTTTTCTGGGTCCCATATAACCAGTATGTGCCCGGTACACAACTCAAACTTGTCCAACAGGGCCAAGCGCGGAGGGGCCTTAACCGACACAGGCAGGGCTATGCATGCACGGTCCGCAGCCTGCTGCATCTAAACCTCCCTGCCCGGTCTCCATTTCTTATGTGTGAACTTTCCTCATCCTTTCTATTCCTGACCCGCTCCGAATAAACCAGCCCTAAACTCGCGAGTAGATTCCAACTACTCGACTTCTACCAGACCTTTCCTACTAATATTAGTGTAGCCAAATTCACTCGAGGAGGTGCTATTCTACCCTTTCTCTCTTAGGTATTTCTCGTCATGTAACTGTGTTTTTCAATATCAACTAGACTTAATGCAATTAAACGATTCAAAGCTATGATCTCTAAAAATGGAAATGCTTTATAAAACTGTTCAAATGCAAACTGTGGCTAAACTGTTCAAATGCAAACCGTGGCTTGCCTGTTTTGCAGGTGACTAAGAATACAATCAGTTAGTGACGATCACTTGGAGCTTGATCACTCGCTTTCCTCCCTCCTTGATCTTCACTTCAAGTCCTTGTCACGTTCTCACGTATACGCTATACGATACGAATACATATATGCATTTAATTGTAAAGCTTTTGCTAATAAGAGCTAATGACAGTTTAAAAACTGGAACTCTGTTTAAGAATTTAAAATGACACTGGTGCTAGTGGTTTTAGGTTGGGTTTAAACAATATGATCAAGTGTTGAGTGCTATCTCCACTTCTGTGTTGACCATCTCAAGAGGTTACACAGGACAGTGGTGATCCAGGGCTCCAATGGAGCTGAAAATTTTCATGTGAGTTCCTTGTCACAAGAAAGTCATCTGGATCAAAAATTAGCACTTTTTATTGAGTGGTTTATTCAGAGCAATTTTCTAAGAAATTAAACAAAGAGGAATTAATTCCGAGGTAACACCCATGTTCATGTCAAACTTAGTGAACTAAAATTTCAATTATAGTTAATAGAGCCCGCATGAATTTTCCTAGGATTTTTGGAGCTAAGAATTTCCCAGAACTGAATTTCCAAGTTTTGGAAATTCTCTGAAAATGTTTCTGTATTCATTTGAACACTGCAATTTACAATCTGAATTCTCCTGATCAAATCAACTCCAAAATGAGCTGACAATTTTACAGGAGTCTAATAACAACCTAAAGAGTATTCTGGCAAAATTTTAGGATTTTTGGATGAACCAAATTCCATCAAAAATTCTTTTTCTAAAAAGATTTAAAGAATTTTCCAGAATTAAATAATGACTTCCATACAAATTGGGTTGCATATTTGGATAGAGTTTGTCAATCTGAATCTAACCCGATTTTAATCACTAAATTTGGAGTTTCCTAGCAAAAGTTATGCTCTTCTAAAGTTTGGGGGAAAATCTGGGATTTGAATAAATCGTGGAAATGTTTAAATCTGACTGTGGGTCCATGGGACACGTGTCTAGTGCTGAACCGACGACACAGGGTCACAGTGTTATTTCCTGCGCAGACACAAACAATCAGGTGTTACAGAGGATCTGGCCTCCCCCCTCAGAGCCACTAACACGCGAGCCCGGCGAGGCTTCTTCAACCTCCAGCCGCCCGCGCTGCTGGAGCTCGCCAGAGCTCCTCTGAAATCGGTCGTCCGGCCATCTCCAACACTCAAACTTGACGCTAGCCCCCAATTTCGTGCGCTAAACATGTTGGAAAGGTCTCCCTAGACCGGCGTCGCCTCTAACTTAGCGCGCGACGGTGCGGCGGCTCGGGAAGAGTTCGGCGATGTTATCGTGACGCCCTAAGCCCTCCAAGCTTCGGTTTCCAAGCTCTAAAGCACCGGTGGATTCTAGGGAAGGTCGACATAGGGGTGAAATAGCTCGGGAATGGCTCTACCCTAGCTTTCATCGTGCGCCCAATGCTTCCCATCGCGGCCACCGTCGGAAAAGCTCGGAGTAGGCCTTCTACCGTGGGTTTCATGCTAAGGTTTGTGAAGAAGAAAGATTGCTAAGCAAGTCTAGCTTCTGTGTGTGAATTTTCGTGGACTCTAAACAAGTATTGATTACGAATTTGAAACTTTCTTACCCGCGGGTCCGTTAACACCGGCCGGAAGAAATTTGCAAAATTCGTCGTTGATTATTCACCTTTCGGCTTAAGCCTCGGAGGTGAGCTGTAGGGAGTTCTTGCGCGTCCAGAGGTGGCCTAGCTCAGCCGTGACAAGCCTCGGTTGAGGCTTTCCAGGAGAGCACCTTCTCTCGATTCTGTGGCGGCCACCGCGGAAGCTGATGTATCTCAGTGTAGGGAGCACGAACTCACTCGGTGATGGCGCGAGGAGGTCGTGGAGGGTATTGTGGTGCGGTTTTGCTTCTCAGCCATGATTGGCACATGAAGGAAACACGGTCTCCCGATCGTCCGAGGTGAGGCGGCAGAGCTCTGGTCGGTCCTTGCGCGAGGGAAGAGAAAACAGAGACGGTTCTCGGTTTGATGAGGTGCACACCCCCAATGGAAGCTGATAAGGGCGAGGGAAAACGCCAGCAGCTGCTCGGGAGCTGTCGCCGGCTGCCTCGGTGTCGCCCAGTAGAGCTGCGCCCTCTGTACGAGTGAACCGACTGAAGACATCAAACAGAGACTTGGTGCTCAGATCTTTTGCCATTTTAGCTCCCTCAATGACATGTGGGCCCCACAGTTCAGTCCCTCCTTATCCCTCCAAATTATCTCCCAAAGTTTGAATCTAATGGAATTCAATTGTGGGAATTCAAATCTGATGTGCATTTGGACAATTGGGCAAGTTTCATCCAAATTCAAATGGGCATTTGAATTCTTTACTATTTAAAGTCCATTTTGAAAAATGAGTTGCAAAACATTTCAACAATTCATGAAACTTTGCATACCCACTAATTTGAACCTAAGGAATTCAAATACGAAACCTAATTTTTAATTTAGCTGCTGCAAATGATATTTTTAGCACAACAGTTCTGAAATTCATTGTGTTGCTCTCATTTGAATTTTGAGTTGAACAAATTTGTTCCAAATCTGACTTTAGCTTTCTCACACATATGGGAACTTCCCATCTTGGTTTTAGACCCCTCTTGGGTTCAAAGTTTTCAAACAATTATTTGAACTTGTGCGAAGAGAGCCCTCATGTGTGTTATCACATGTGGAAAAAGTTTTAACATGTCCCATTTTTCGTATATATGTAACCAACTTTTGTAAACCAGAGTTTCTTTGTATTCACAATTTTGGGACCTTTACAGGGACCTGGCAGGTAACTTCTCGGGAACGTCCGATGGTTCCTAAGAAAAGCGGCGTGGTGGAACTACAGCGGCCAACCCAAAGGCTGCTGCAATAAATACCTCAGGGCAACCCCTCGAGCACGTCGCCACGACCCGCCAGTCAAGAGCAGACACACGTCCACTACGTCGACGATGTGCTGCCGCTTCGACTGTCGAGTATGCCAACTACGCCAGTGTAGCCTTTTCGCCTCCCAGGTACAACCACTACGCTAAAATCTCACCACCACTTCGGCTTCCAAAGTGCAGGTTTAAAAACGACCACGCGGGAAAGATGGAGGCCCCACCTGCGGGCTCGTTGCCTCCCTCAAGATGGGCCTGAGGGCCGCTGTCAGTACCCTACAGACCAGGTACCCCGTTGTGGAGGGAAAAAGACAGCCCAGGCCTCGCCTCCTTGCTGAGGTGGGTGCCAACGTAGCCACGTGTCCTTGGCCCCGAGGTCAGCCTAGGCTGCCACGTGCGCTTGGGCTATGAGGCCCACAGGTACCCTTGGTTCCGGCCCGAGCCTCCCCGCTGAGGCAAGGTCCGGAGCTGCCACGTGTCAGTGGGATCTGAACCTCCACCCTGCTTAGGAGGGCACCAGAGCCGACACATGGCCTTGGCCCCGGCCCGAGCCTCCCCGCTGAGGTGAGGTCCGGAGATTCCACGTGTTGGTGGGCTCTGAACCTCCTCCTTGCTGAGGAGGACTCTAGAGCTGACACGTGCCCTTGGCTCCGGACCGAGCCTCCCCGCTGAGGTGAGGTTCGGAGATGCCACATGTAGGTGGGCTCCAAACCTCCTCCCTGCTGAGGAGGGCTCCGGAGCTGACACGTGCCCTTGGCTCCAGTCTGAGCCTCCCCGCTGAGGTGGGGTCCGGGTATGCCATGTGTCTATGGGTCCGAGTCTCCTCTCTGCTCAGGAGGGCTCCGGAGCTGACACGTGCCCTTGGCTCCGGTCTGAGCCTCCCCGCCGAGGTCAGCCCCGGGGCTGCCACGTGCGCTTGGGCTATGAGGCCCACACGTGCCCTTGATTCCAGCCCGAGGCTCCCCGCTGAGGCAAGGTCCGGAGCTGCCACGTGTCAGTGGGCTCTGAACCTCCATTCCTGCTTAGGAGGGCTCCAGAGCCGATACGTGCCCTTGGCCTCAGCCCGAGCCTCCCCGCTGAGGTGAGGTCTGGAGCTTCCACATGTCAGTGGGATCTGAACCTCCTCCTTGCCGAGGAGGACTCTTGAGCTGACATGTGCCCTTGGCTCCGGACGAAGCCTCCCCGCTGAGGTGAGGTCCGGAGCTGCCACATGTTCGTGGGCTCCGAACCTCCTCCCTGCTGAGGAGGGCTCCGGAGCTGACATGTGCCCTTGGCTCCGGTCTGAGCCTCCCCGCCGAGGTCAGTCCTGGGGCTGCCATGTGTGCTTGGGATATTAGGACCACACGTGCCCTTAGTTCCGGCCCGAGCCTCCCCGCTGAGGAAAGGTCTGGAGCTGCCACGTGTCAGTGGGCTCTGAACCTCCACCTTGGTTCGGAGGGCTCCGGAGCCAACACCTGCCCTTGGCCCCGACCCGAGCCTCCCCACTGAGATGAGGTCCGGAGCTTCCACGTGTTGGTGGGCTCTGAACATCCTCCCTGCTGAGGAGGACTCTGGAGCTGACACGTGCCATTGGCTCCGGACCGAGCCTCCCCGCTGAGGTGAGATCCGGAGCTGCCATGTGTGTGGGCTCCGAACCTCCTCCCTGTTGAGGAGGGCTCCGGAGCTGACACATGCCCTTGGCTCTGGTCGGAGCCTCACCGCTGAGGTGGGGTCCAGAGCTACCACGTGTCCGTGGGCTCCAAACCTCCTCCCTGCGGAGGAGGGCTCCGGAGCCGACCTGTGCCCTTGGGCCCGGACCAATTTCCCCACTGAGGACTAAGGTTTGGAGCTGCCACGTGTGTCCTAGATCCGAATCGACCAAGGAGAGCTCCATAGCCGCCACGTGCACCAGGATCCTCGTGGGCTGTGGGTCGACAAAGTCAAGAAGGAAGTGCATTGTCAAGCCATGCATTCAAGGCTCGTGCCTTCCCTAGAAGCATGGCGCACGGCGCAGGCCTCCGTCCTCCACCCGTTCGTCATTACGGTAACAAGACAGGGCAGCGAGGCGTGACAGCGACACAGTGTCGCCCAACGGCATAGAGCTGCCGAGTAGAACGAGAAGACACGGCGACAATACAGCATCTTTACCATCACCTGCCACATTGATAGGGGCGCTCAGAGCGCCAGGCTTAACTCGCCAACGACTACTCTACTTAGGGTAGTGAAAACCCTAGATCGTGTATAGGGTTCATATAGCTTCGGGACCACCTGTCGGACTCCAAGCTTCACTGTAACCACCCCGCCCTTGGGCTATAAAAGAACCGGGGTGTACACCAAACAAAGAGTTCGCAACCCTGCAACTCGCACACTCATACATACGAGCAATACAGCAAACACTCCCGTGGACGTAGGGTATTACGCTCCTCTGACCCGAACCACGTAAATCTCGGTGTTCACCAACTAAACAAAAAGACACCTTTTATTTATTTCTGCATGTTCCTTATTTTATTTCCTTATCGTCATGCAAGTGGCACTTGACAGATAAATATCTCACTATCATATATATGACACTACAACTATACAACACTCCTCATTTTCATGGTTTAAATAAATAAAATAAAAAATTGAGAATAATATGTCGATAAAGATGGAGAGAGGTGAAGCACATAGTAGTTATAAATGAGTTAAAGTAAGAATATCCTAAATAGGAAAACTACTAACATCTGCCCTTTGATATGTTAGTAGAAAATAAGTTTCAGCTCCATACACTTCTGTATTCATTTAACACATACACACTTTTTTTTGCACGTCTTTCATTTATTGGGTAGTGCCATGCACTTGACACATGGCTTCAAAGCACTCAACACGGCAGGTCAAATATACATTTCTCTGCATGCATTTTATGATTATAAATAATGAGTTGAGTGCTTCAAAAGAAGAGAGTACCTTAGAGAATGGAAGGGGTGAAGGACAAGATAACAATGATCCCCAAGGTAAGTGACGAGGGATGCTCCAAAATAGGCCGAGCCCATAGAATATGATATAGATTCTGCCTTAGCATGAAAAGCCTGGTCAAAGAGAAAATTATCGTATGAATTATGAACATATAAGTAAAGAAACAATCATCTCAATATTAGATATAGCAAGTAAGAGATAGAGTCTATTAAAAACTTACCAAACTAACCAACTCGGGACACACTCTGATACGCGCCATCACCTACAAAAGTAGAGAAAGGGCACTGAGGTAAGACATCTCATATACTAGAACCCTCTCATACATCCTCTATTAGATCCATAGATACTCATGGGAACGACTAGAATGCAAACAGTCATTTGGTGCAATCGTGCAAAAATCACTTCTAAACCATATGATCTACATCCTGCGGTGAGTGTATTTTTACACTTAAACCCTCCCACCTGGCAATATAAGTTGAAAGAATTGAAGTGTGCAGGTGGGAAGGTCTAGATGTATAAATGCAATCACCGTAGGATGAAAATCGTGTGGTCTAAGAGGGATTTTTGCACGATTGCACCAAATGCCTGTTTGCATTCTAGATGTTCCCGATACTCGTACATGACCATCATTGTAAGCATCAAATTGATAAAACAGTAGGAGTAGAATATGGTATCAGAGGCAGATGTCCCGAGTTTAAATCTTGACAGACGCGATTTATTAAAATAAATTATAACCGACTCCTATTCCACGTTTGCGGATCAAGAGAGCCATTACGTGAGGGAGAGTGTTGAAATATAAGTGAATTGCCCACCCTTCCGCATCAGTTTAATATTTTGGGTGCAACTGGTTGGTGCATACTAGTTTAACATTAATTCATCACGAGTCTTAACCTGGGTAATCCTTTTCTTCCTATTACTGCTAGAATCACCTTCATATAGATATCCACCAAATTTTTTAAATCTTATCTATAAGTATTATAGGTGCAAAATACCCACAATAGTAAGTACATGTTAGTCTCCTTGCGTGTACATAGGTGGATCAATATGGGGATTTGAACAAAACCCTAGTGGCATATGAGTACATGAAGTAGGTAGGACGTTTCTAATGTATTGACATAAATGAGATACTTGTCAGGTTAGCATGGGAAAAGAAACCCACTTTGTTATATTCTAAAATTTCAACCAATCTGGGACCATGTGAGACTCGGTTTAAGCATAGACATTGTTTCAAGTAGTATAAATAAATCATGTTCCACCCAAATACATTAGGCGTTCTTAAGTTTTTTACTTTGATATTTCCTAGTCGATGTAGGGGTTGTATAAAACCCTCCCTAAAATTTTGTGAACATAATTTGTTGTTTCCAAATGGAGCCTAGCACCAATACACATGGCTGTGACATCCTGCAGGCCCTGTGGCTCAGCAGGGAAGCACCGGAAGAGATCATAAGGATCCCATGACCGTGCTGACACGTATCATGCACCAATACCTCCTAAATGTTCTCAAGACCCGGCCAACATGCAGATAAACTCCACCACTGACACCACTGCTACACACACTATCCTTGTATGCACACTTACTACGACACACCCAACACAATAGACACTACCTGAAAAAACAATTGGTACACACAAAAGTCAAGATTAATCCTAACAAACTCCCTCCTAATCTTGACTTATATTATTATGATTGTATCGCTCACACACCCACATGAGCACGAGAGTACACATAATTTTTTTTGCAACCAACACTATGTGTGACACACAAGCTACTTGCATTATTCCTTCACGACACTTTAAAGTAATGAAGGTTCTTCATTCGTAGTTATGATGAGTGTTTCTTTCGTTTTTTGGATGTGGACAATCTCTGGAAAATACCCAAAACACCACAACTATAGCTTTTACTTTTTTAGATGGAATCTTATTATTCTTTCGAGTCCGCCATTCGGCCTCTATGAGTAGGAGCATACCGTTAGACCCCTGCCCCGAGTGTGCTGCCAACAGTGCTTGTCGAAGGCCTTTAGCCTCCTAAGCGTCTCCTCAAAGACATCTTATTGACAATGCAGAATTGCTCAATCACCGCAACGGCAGTATAGAGTTGATCTAGGACAATGTCGAGGAGTTTCTTGACCAGGCCTACATCGTCAGGTGTAGCGACGAAGTTAGTGTACCTTGCTGCCATGCCGCTGAATTGCCGACATAGTCATCCAACAACTCTTCCTCTTTCATATGCAAGATGTCAAACTCGCCTTTCAAAGTAGAAACCTGTCTTGTCTTGTCTTGATATGCAAGATAAATCTTGTCTTGAGGCTGTCCCAAACCTCTTTCGCCATCTTCTTTGTTGAAACCTACAAAAGAATTTCCTCTGACAACACTTGAAGAAGTTGTGCCTTCACCGTCTTGTCCTTACACACGTCCATCTCGCCTTCCACCAGACTTATGGCATCCCAAAGGCCTTGCGTATCAAGGATGGCCTCCCCCTTGATCGCCCATGCGGTGTAGTTTGACAAGGACAACATCGCGTATGCAAGTGAAACACCACTGCTTCCTCTGGCACCGTGCGGAACCAGCAGTGGCGAAGCTATAATGAAATCGATGGTGGTGCCATATATCCCAAAATTTTGTGTTTTGGAGGGGTTAATTTAAAATTGAAGGGGTGCACTACTGGTGATTATGAGCTAATTACTCCTGAAGTTATCTTTTAGCCTGGTGCATGTGCACCAGGGTAGCAGTACCTAGCTTCGCCACTGGGAATCAGTGCCATGGAGTCGTCTATGCTGTAGCATAGGATCTTAAACTACGCTCTGAATACCACTAGGAAATCACCTTAAAGTGTCATTGAGAAATAATGCATGTAGTATGTGTATCACGTGTGGTGCTCATTGCAAAGAAAATTTCTGTGTGCTCTCGCGATTGTGTGTGTGTGTGAGCGATACAACTTTAATAATCTAAGTCAACATTAGGAGGTAATTTGTTAGGATTATTCTTGACTTGCGCATGTGTAAGATTGGTTTGTTTAGGCAGTGTCTAGTTTGTTAGGTGTGTCCTAGTAGGTGTGCATGCTAGGCTAAGGAAAAACATCTATGCAATGGTGTTATAAATCTTTCCCTGTGCAGCACCTTTTAGATTAATGGCATGTGTCCCTCACATAAATCTTAAAATAGTTGAGGGAAACAAATTCATCAGTTAATATTTTCTATTTCCCACTCAACTGCTTTAAGATTCGTGCGAGAGATACGTGACAGTAATATGAGAGGTGTTGCACAGGAAAGGTCTTTCAAGGTTAATATTTCCACTGCTACTACATGTTTGCCAGGTCTTGACGACAAGTAGGAGGTAGTGGTCAATACATTTTTGTTACCATGCAGGCGGGAGACTGACTTGATGCAGGAGGAGGCACCAATAACTTGCCCCATGCATGCAGGACTCGCCGCATCCACCGAGAGTGAGTAATTGCTGCATGCATGTGTGTATGTGTTAGTTAGTTAGCTTCGGAGTAAGAAGGGGTCCACGTGAGGTATGACAGTTGGCTTAATTTGTTGCTCTCTAGGTGTCCTTAGGGCTACATAAGCCAATGTAACTTGTTTCTTCAACAAGGAGAGAAACTAAGGGCCAAGGCATCCGTGCGTCAATTGTTAGTGATCCATTTTCTACGACAATTGGTATCAGAGTTAGACACACAATCTTGGCATGTGGACATGACGTGGTGTGAGGCCCATGAGCCAACAATGTGTGATGGGGAGATTGTTGTGAATAGTCCCACATTGGTTGTGGGAGAGACTTGTTTCAACTTAAAAGAGGTGAGACTCTCCTCATTAGCTAGCTTTTAGGGTGCACCGATTATTTCTCCCGATCGGACCAACAGCATCCGTATTGGGCTGATAGTGAACATCAAGATCCACACCGATACAAAACAAGCCATGATGCGGTGCGCCTTGGAGTTCATGGCGGCCATGACCCGTGAGGCTGCGCAGGTAGCAGGGAGGAAAGTCACCTGACGGTGTCCCGAGACGACATCATCACTGCATTGGCTCGCCTCAGTCTCAGCAACTACGTCAGCCCCGTCGTACTGCTGCTTCATCGCTACAGTGAGTCCCAGGGAATCGTGCTACGCTGTTGGCATGCTGAGCTGCCCCACAAGCGCCGGTGACCAGAGTGGCTTCGTAGGAGTAGACATTGCCGACTACCGCAACCACCGTGGATGACTTGCTTATTGGACTTCCGGGAGAATTAATCAACAAATTTTTTCCTTAATTATTCTCAAATATGGGTGATTATATGTGTAGCTCAACAGAATTCTAGTCTAATACTACCCCTAGACTCCTACTCTAAATAGAGATGGACTTATAATCTATCTCTAACTCTATCCAATGCTAGAAAAACTAGATTAACTCTAACAATCACACCTTAATCTTGTTTTCTAGATCACACTCACACTAATTAGGATAGAGACACATTTCCATCCTAAACACACTTTTGGGATGGACACAACTACACCCCCAGTATGTCATATCTTCTTCACCCTGCAAATCTCAACATGGGATGGACACATGTACCCTTTGATGATCACATTTTCACCCTGCACACAAATTTGGATTGGGCACATTATCAACACCAGAATGGCCCATCTTCATCCTACACTCGATCTCGGAATAGGCGCATCTTCATTCTGATCACGCACTCGAGACGGTCACATCTTCATCTCGAGCACACCTAACTGTGAGATAAAAATAAAGCTCCTTTTAACATTAGAAGCGTCATCTCATCTTAATTTTTATTTCTGGAACACTTTTTAGCAAAATGTCCAAGTTTTGGACAATTGAACCATCGAATCTTCGATTTGTCAAATTTCTTCTTCTTATTTTGACCACCATCTTGAGATTTCCACTCCTCTCTTGTCAAAAGAAGCTTCTCTCCACCCTTTGCCTACCTTGCTCTCTACTCCTACCTTGTTAAAAGGAGCCTTTCTTCATGCTATTGGTTGTTGAAGACATGCACATATTTCTCATGTGTATTAAGTCTGTGGGCGAGTTCCTCCATGGTGATCACCTTCAAGTCAACTAATTGCTCAATGGTGGATGCAACGTTAAGAATCAAAGGTAGAGCTCGTAGCAAATTCTTCACGATGTATCTTTCTTCACCTTTTCCTCTAAGACCAGGAATCTTTGTGACGATGATCATCACCCTTGTGGCAAAGTCGTCAATGGAGTCACGTTCATTCATACGCATTAAATCAAACTTGTTTTGAAGAGTTTGAATTCTTGCTTCCATCATGTGTTCTTCACCCAAAACTTGATCTTTATCAACTCCCACACTTCTCTCGTTGTCTCCTTCTCAGAAATTTGCATGAGTGTATCTTCATAAATAGTATGATAGATGGCCTCAAGAGCCATCTAATCTTGTTTTGGATCAATGTTACTGTTTAACACCTCAACAGCTTCCCATATCTGCTGTACTTTTAGAAAAACCTTCATCCTCATAGCCCATATTGTATAATTTGTCTTTATTAACAAGGGATATTGCAGCGCTATTGATTTATCCTAATATCATGTACAACTCTTGTGTACGTCCAGTAAATCAACAAACAACCTGTGTGTGCACTTCAGGTGGCTTTAGCAAAAAAAAAAACAGCAACCAAGTTACTGGGTCGAACCCGGCCCAAGCCATTTCAGCCAAGTGACCAACTATTGAAGGGCCTAGCCAGCGCGGCGAAACCTCCTCCAACCCTAGCAGCCGCCGCATGGACAGCGACCTTGGGACGCTGCCCACGCCTCAGCCACGAATGCCACCGTCGTCACGGCCACACCGAGAGCGGCCAACTCGGTGTCCACCTCTTTCCCAGAGCAGCTGAAGCTCCCACAGGAGTTCCACGTGTTTGCAGGTCCACACACGCTCCCATACTAGCACAACCCTAACTGGGGCTCCGTCGAGCTGCGGTTGTCGGTGGGCCGGCCTTGTCTGGCCTTCCGGGACCTTCTCATCGCCTCGGCCCCAATCTCTCTCCCCTGTCTAAGGTACACTTGATTCGACCGCTGCTCAGCCCAATCCATACTGGATTCGTGATTCGCCGGGTTCGAGCTTATTCTTACCCGTGTGCACGCCTGAACCTGGATCTAAACCTAGCTGGCTTGAATCCCGCTGCTGCACGCGTAGATCACACCCTCTGCTACACGCGCGCCTTCAGCCCCTGCCCTGACGCGTGACTCCCTTTCTATGAATTTTTCTTTAATTATTCTCAAATATGGGTGGCTGTATATATCCCCAATTATAATACAATCTTAGTCTAATACTATCACTAGACTCCTACTCAAATAAATATGGACTTGTGATCAATCTTTAACTCTATATTATTTTAGAAAAAGCTAAACATTACTACAGTCGCCGGAGCTGGATTTCATGCTGGGGTTGGCCCTACGGGCACCGTGTGACGCAACAGAAGTGGGGTTGCACAAGGACATGTACGAGGTGTGGCGGCCTCTAGATTAGGCGAGGCAATGCCACCAGTCGGTGATAACCAGGGAACCATTGTAGCACTTACCTCTTGCAAAGACATGGTGTCCTGTAGCGACCAGTTTTCGCCTGTCAATCGAGTCTGTAGACCCATGTGGATCAGATAAATACATGAATCATCCGTTCATGGCTTGACGTGACCTCTGAGCTTGCACTCCGCACCATCTGGGAGGGCAAAGATTGAGACAAACGAGAGGCCTGACAATGCTGAAGCCAATGCGGCAACGTCACTCACAGAGGACATGAGGTAGAGATCGCTGCCATCAACGGGATGAGAGACCAGGACCGGCGTAAAAGGTAAAAGGAGCTTCATTGCAGGTGAAGTAAGGTTGTACCAGGTACCCTCCGGCTGTTCATGGACGTAAAAATTGCTCGTTTAAGCTTCTTCCCCAATTCCCAGGTTCTGGCGAATGCCATACCCTCGATGTTCAAGGACGTGGTCTGGTGGAAGAACCCAGTGATCGGTGGCGGCGGGAGGATGACGGCGTCTCTTGCAAGGTTTAGCGAACTGAGCATCACACGGGCTGCTCACTCTGTTGTTTTTATGCTGGACGTGGAGGCAGCTGTTCTGGCGATCAAAGATGGACGACGGCATCATGTCTTCCTGGATCGATGAGGAGGCGACAAGACAGACAACAGAGGCGAGCTACAACGGTGGGTGAGGCGTCGGCACGAACATGGGAGAGCCGAGGCGCATGGGTGTAGGAACTCAGGAAACGCGGCGGATGGAAGTCGCAGAAGCGATGGAGGAAGGTCGGGTCGGAGGCGACGCTTAGCCCGCACCTGCAGACGAGGGCGGAGCCGACGAGGCAGATCATGATCTCTCCATCCTCGACTTCAAGCACCAGATAATGAACCAACAAGCTAAAACAGATCAATAAACATCGTAAACTATACAAGTGAAATATTGTATAGGAAATCAATAGAACATGACCCTGCAACATCAGGTGAATCCTCGATGGAGATAGTAGAGATGCTAAAGACATACCGTAATGAAGGTCAGAATAACATCTCCTTTTTGAATTATGATAATGCTGTTATTAATGATTGTTTAAACAGTGTTGGAATAAACATAGGGGTGGATGAGCATAGCATCAATACAGCGATAAATAATTTGAAATCAAAATAGATGCCAAAGATATGGCACTTACGAAGGAGGAAATAAAATTGAGATATATGAGGAACTAGATAAGTTTATACTTAGTAATATTTATGCAGACATAACAAGGTGGTGATGCACTATAACTGTGATCTATACGATCATACTGAAGTTGAAGTCCATAAATCCGAGCCTCTTTATAAAAAGAATGGCAGATATAGGAAACATAAAAATACAAATCATTGTAAGATGAAAGAAATTTTATGTAATAGCAATGGGTTTAGGGACCCAATGAAACATATATATTTTTCGGATATCACAAAATAATATAATATCAGTTTCATAGGTATATCGGAGACGGGATCTAGGAATTTCACACCGTCTTTCCTGAAAAATTTATGTGTGGGTTGTGATTTTATTTGGCATAGCAATGAACCAGTGGGCAGGTCCGAAGAGATGTTTTGGGGATTGACCTTAATATATACCATATAGGTGCGATAGACCAAGGTGATTACTACATAAAGTTTCACCTTTGCACTAAAGCATCTAGCTTTAAATGGGCGTTAATTATGGTTTATGGACCAACTCAACCTCAGTCTAAACATCTCTTCCTTGCAGAACTTGCCAACATGTGCTCAAAAGAAAAATTACCTTTATTAATTGGTAGACTTTAACATATTGAGATATCCGAGAGAAAAAACAGGCAAATTTGAGGGTAGATGGCCATGTTTATTCAATGCGGTTATTGATGGATGGAACTTAAGGGAGATGGATATGTCTGGTAGACGGTTTACTTGGGCAAATTCTCTACAAAATCCCACGTACGAGAAATTGGGTAGGATTCTTATTTCCATGGTATGGGAACAAGAACACCCTAAAGCTACTGTAATTCCGTTAACCAGGCAGATTTTCAATCATACACCTTTACTTTTAGAATTGGGTAACACACAACCTGGCAGTGTTGATGTTCAAATTTGAACTAGGTTCGATGTTACGGGATGGATTCAAAGATTTAGTTCAGTCTATTTGGGAAAAAATAGTAATACATATAATCCAATGGATAATTGGCAGATTAAAATACGAAGTTTACGGCAATATCTGATAGGATGGGCGAAAAAAAACTAGTGGTATATACATAAAAGAGAAAAAGGATTTTGAATGCTGTTGATGCACTGGATAAAAAAGCAGAAATTTTTTACTACAACTTGAAGAGATCAGACTGAAACTAAGTTTGCAAAATAGATTGGCAAAACTTCTGAGGGAAGAGGAAATGAAATGATACCAAAGAGCAAAAACTAAAGATTTACTAGAAGGTGATGTTAATACTAAATATTTCCATTTACTCGCTAATGGTAAATATAGGAAGAAGAAGATTTTTAATCTTCAAGAAAGAGACACACAAATTAGTGGTGATGAAGAATTGAAAAATACATTACTGAATATTATAAGAAACTCTTTGGTCCACCGGTGGATAATACATTTTGTTTACAAGAGGAAAGAAGAGAAGATATACCAGAGGTGTCCAATGAAGAAAATGCCTATATAACCAAAGAATTTAAAAAAGCAGAAGTTAAGAAGGCGATTTTCCAGATGGAACAAAACAAGGCACCCGGCCCAGACGGTTTTTCGGCTGAATTCTACCAAGAATTTTGGTAAATAATCAAAGGTGACCTGTTGGCGCTATTCCATGAATTCCATATCGGCACCATATTCATATATAGACTAAATTTTGGCACAATTATATTATTTCCAAAGTGTGTGGAGGCCATTAAAGTACAGCAATATAGACCAATTTGCCTTCTCAATGTAAGTTTTAAGTTCTTCACTAAAGTTATGACGAATAGAATACTGACGGTGGCACAGAAAGTAATCAGTCCTACGCAGACGACCTTCCTACGTGGTAGGAACATTATGGAAGGGGTGGTAATTCTTCATGAAACTATACATGAGGTGCATAAGAAAAAACTCAATGGAGTTATTGTGAAATTAGAATTTGGGAAAGCATATACAAGGTAGACTGGCGATTCTTAAGACAGTCATTGAAAATGAAAGGATTTTCATCTCTTTGATGTGATATGATTGATGCCTTTATGATTGGTGGACATGCAGGTATTAAAGTCAATGATAAGATTAGTGATGACTTTCAGACGAAAAAGGGTCTACGACAAGGCGACCCATTATCTCCTATTCTATTTAATATAGTAGCTGATATGATAGCTATTATAATTAAAAGAGCTAAGGAGAATGGGTTGGTTGCTGGAGTAGTTCCCCACCTGATAGATGACGGTTTATCCATATTGCATTATGCAAATGATAATGTAATTTTCATTGACCACAACCTAGAACAAGCCACCAATCTAAAACTGAATCTTTGTGCTTTCGAGCAACTATCCAGTTTAAAGATTAATTTTCATAAAAGTGAGATTTTCTGTTTCGAAGAGGCTCGATTGGCAGAACGTGAATACTCTAAACTATTTGGGTGTCAAACAAGGAATTACCCATTCAAATATTTAGGTTTTCCAATGCATTTTATGAAATTAAGTAATAATGAATAGAAAATAATTGAAGATAGATTTGAAAAGAAACTTTGCAGTTAGAAAGGAAAACATATATTAGTGGGTGGCCGGTTGGTGTTAATCAATTCTTTGCTAGCTAAGTTATCAATGTTTATTTTATCGTTTTCTGAAGACCCGAGAGGGGTTCTTGAAAAACTTGATGAATTTAGGTCCAGATTCTTTTGGCAGGCGGACAATCATAAGAAAAAATATAGATTGGTAAGATGGAGCCTAGTATGCCATCCAAAAGAATAAGGTGGCCTTGGTATACAAAATGTTGACGTGCAGAATTATTATTTATTAAGTGGCTTTTCAAATTTATTAATGAGGATGTGATGTGGCAAACACTACTAAAACGTAAGTACTTTCGTAATAAGACGATTGGATAAATACAAAGAAGATCAGGTCATTCATATTTTTGGTCTAGTTTGATGAAATTAAAGGATAATTTTATTATTTTTGGCTAACTTCAAGTGAATAATAGTCTATCCACTAGATTCTAGTAGGATAAGTGGCTAGGTAACTTTAAACTGAAAGATAGATTCACAACTTTGTATAATATTGTAAGACAGAAAAATTCTACCGTCACTCATGTTTTTAGTTCCATTCCGCTAAACATTTCTTTCTGAAGAGGAATGGTAGATAATAATTTAGTTAGATGGAGTAGACTGGTAATGTTGATTTCATATTTCAGTCTAAATCACACTGATGACATTTTTAGGTAAAGTTTACACCAACATGGAATGTTTCCGGTTAACTCCATGTATCGAGCTATGATATCTAATGGCAATGTGAGGAGGAATAAGATGCTGTGGGCATCTAAATTACCACTAAAAATTAAAATATTTTTGTGGTACTTAAGTCGTGGGTAATATTAACCAAGGATAATCTAGTGAGGCGAAATTGGAAAGGAGATAAAAAATGTATTTTTTGTATGCATGAAGTTGTCACTATGGTAGATTTTTGTGGAGAGCTGTTAATATTACATTTTCTATTAATACCCCGGTATCTATTCCTCACTTGTTTAACAGATGGGTGTCATCTTTTCTTCCCAGTTCGAGAACTTTCTTTTTAGTTGCATCTATATCAATTGTATGGGCGATATGGTTGTGCAGAAATGACATTATTTTTGATAATGCCCCAATAAAAACTTATATGCAGGTACTTTTTAGGGTCATGGGCGCCACTACAAAGGCATAAAGAAAGAACCAAGAAACTGATCGAAGCTTGTTGCGAAATTGAAGTTTCAGCCATGAGAGTGTTTAGTCATTTTGGTTGGAGTTTTAATAATATTTGTATTGGGTGTTCCGTGAGGACTAGTTTTAATTGTAATAAAAGCTCATAACCTCTTTTGAGGGGATGATTGGGAAGATCCCATTATCTAAACATACATCAGGTGATGCCCTTTGCATGACTTATTTCTTGCATAAATGTTTGCTTTCAGACACATCCAGGTTATTAATATTTAGAAATTGTTTTTCCAAACAATGGAGAATTATTAAAAGAAACAAGTTTTGGGGAATAGATTTGGGCCCTCCGATCGAGCGCTTCGGCCAGGCCTATCCGTGCATCGTCTTATAAAATAAAAAAACAACTTAGGGCATAGAACATGTGTGCCAAAACATGATGGACCGCCACCGCGGATGCACAACTACGTAGGACGATGACAAACCCAGCTCCACATAGGGGTGAAATATGGAAGGAAATATCCCGGATCATCCAATACCATTTTTGAGAATTATCGAACCGTTTTCCGTTTTTAACGAAATTGTATGAAAATTGGCAGAAAGCCAAAAATGAAAATTTGGAAATCGGAACGAAAATGACTTGGGCATATTTTCGGCCGAATACTCAGAATTTCGTATTTATTTGGAAATTTCTGAATAATTTTCATTCTTATTTCCGAAACAACAATGGGCCTTGGCACAATGCTTAATGGTCAAGACGCCGAGAGCCTGAACCGAAGCATCCCTATGTCAGGCAGGTCCAAGGGTGAGGAGATGCCGTCAGCCAAGCAGTGGAGCACCGAACCCTAGATCCGTAATCTATCACGCTCGCGCCGCTCTGAGCCCTATCGCCAGGTTACCCCGGCTCCGAGGCGACGAGGCCCCAACGTCCGACGCGCTTGCTAGTGTGAAGTTATTATCATTATTTGCTTTTGTCATTTTAAATAATAATGATAATACTTTGGCCTTTAGGGTGTTGTTTTCGAAAAAAAATTGAAATCGTTTCGATATCGACATGTTTTCATTCTGATATATCCATTTCTGATATTTCTGAAATTTCTGATATCATATCTGTTTCCGATGGTACTGTTTCCGATTCTTACGTTGCACGGTCAGGCCGCGTCCTCGTGTGGAGGGATCACGCCCTCGAGGCCTTGACATTTTTGAGCTTCTGGACCACCAATGTATCTTTCATGGTTGACATAAGGAATTATGAGTGGTAGTTCTTATCTCGCATAATCATTTATCCGTGCAAGTTTTGCAAATTTGTAAGTGATATTGAGTTGCAAATCATGTCAAATAAGGCTGTGTATTGTAGTATTACCCTACATTCGTACACATCTTTGTCATATAAAACATACCTATCATCATCATTTCTCTAAATCTAACCGTCCATCAAGCTTTATCTCTTAGGCCACTTTGTCCCATGGGCCTCTAGATCGCTCGTCTGCTACTGCAGACATATGCTACAGAGAATTTGTCCTAGGGTACAAATACATTGGAGGACGTGGAAATAAGGCTCTTGTATGCTTTTGATGAGATCATGGGTGCTTATTGATATAAGGCTACCTATTCTTATTAATTATTAAGAATGTCTCAATATAAATAAGAGTATCTTGTGACATTACAATCCATTAAGCTTCTCCAATTGTTGTAACAAACTTCATATCCGTTCATATAAATTGTCTCAAGCAGCCAAAAACTGAAACTTTTTTTATTTGTTTCTGTGTGTTTCTTATTTTCTTATTATAGCCATGTAACTCATACTGTACACATAAATACCTAACTATCACGTATATGGCAGGCAGATGTACAAAGCCTATAATTTCCATGGTATAAATAATTAAATTTGAGAACAATATGTTGACAGCAAGGTGAAGCACATAGTAATGAAAAATAGGTTGAAGTTAAGAGTATCTGCCTAGATATTTTAGCAGGTAATAAATTCCAACTCCATACACTGTATCCATTCAAAACAGATACACTGTTTATTATTTTATTCACATCTTGCATTTATTATACAATGTCATGCACTTGACACATGGCAGCAAATCACCTTATAGGGCACACCAAATGTACAAGTCTTTGCATGTATTTTATTATTATAAATAATGAGCTGGGTGCTTCAATAGAAGAGCACCTTAGAGAGAATGGAAGGAGGTGAAGGACAAGGTAGCAATGCTCCTCAAGGTAAGTACACGTTAGTCTTCTTACATGTATATAAAGAAGGGGTTTCTAACGGATTTGCATGAACTCGAAACGTGTCAGGTTAGTGTGGAAAAAGAATCCTGTCTTGTCGTATTCTGAAATTTCAGTCAATCTGATACCGTCTCGGACTCGGTTTAGACGTAGTGATAGTTTCAAACATTATAAATAAACCATATTCTGTTGCAATCTATTGGGTGTGTTTAAGTTTTTTTACTTTGATTTAGCCTAGTCGATGCAGGAGTTCCGTAAAACCCCTCTGAAATTTGGGAAACATAATGCAATGTTTTCGAACAGAGCCTAGCACTAACACGTATGGCTGTGACATCACTGCAGGGTCCCGTGTCTCAGCAGGTACTGAAGCACCGGACGAGATCACAAAGATCCCCATCACTGTCCTGACACGTATCATGCATCAAGCCATGCCGGCGAACTGCAAGGTCAACGCTGACACCAAGGAAGCCATGAGCCGGTGCCTCTCGCAGTTCATGGCGGTCGTGACCCACGAGGCTGCTCGAGTGGGCAAGGATGAAAGTCGCCGGACGATGTCCGGTCAGGACATCATCACCGCCTTGGATCGCCTCGGTCTCAGCAACTACGTCGCCCCCCTGTTGCTGCTGCTTCAGCGCTACCGCGAGTCCTAGGGAATCGTGCCACACAGTTTGCAGGCCGAGATGCGCCCGCCAGCGCCGGCGGCCAGGCTGGCTGCGCAGGCGGGGGTACCGCTGGACGCCGCGGAGATGCTGCAGCCGCCAGAACTGGATCTCACGCTGGGGTTGGCCCCGCCGGGGCCGCATGACGTGACAGAGCTGGGGCTGCGCCAGGACGTGTACAAGGTGTGGTCGCCTAGAGCTGGCAAGGCGATGCCACCAGCCAGCAAAGACAAGTGAACCGTTTAGTTCGCTTGAGGTGAATCCTCAAAAGGAATAAACACTCGAGGTTATTACTGTGGAACCTCGCGAGAGCTAAAACCTGCTTCTTTAGATCCATTTGGCCGAAGTTAAGCCTTTCCAAATATGTATCGATGAATGTATGCTCTCCTTATGGTGACTCTTGTCTAAATAAAATTGCTTGATTATGCACAAAGATTGGGCCATGTCTTATGACCAAAATGAAAGAATTTTTAGCCAACGAGTTCCTCTTGCCATTGGGAAGGGCGACAATGTGACGTTTAGAGCTCATATCCTTGGTCACTTCCTCCTTCTGAAACCCCACAGCCTCGGTCGACTGACTGGCCATCACCGGCCGTTCAGCGACGGTTTCTTTTAACCGATGCTGCAATTGATTGCTCAAGTATAAATGAAGCTGTAACGTATTCCAACCGCTAACCTACCACCAACACCTCGGCCAGCAGCAACAGCATGCGCATCGAACAAGTGGCAACCTTGGAAGTTGCAGCTTGTTTTCCCTTGCGCCAGTAAGTTGTAAATTTAGAGTTCGATTCTTTCCTTCCATAGCTAATCTTTTTTCAATTAACCTTCTTTTTTTAAGTACTGTCTACTCAACTTCTTGATACAGAGGTTTTGTTATTATTCTTTTTTTACGAGTGTGTAAGACCATCCCGGCAACTGTTTTACTGTTATAAAAAATTATTTGTTAAGACCATTGTGGTTTCAGCGGGATTTGCATTGGGTTGTTAGTTCGATTCTTTCCTTCCAAACTGGGTCCCAAAAATGTGAATACAAAGAAACATGAGTTGCACAAATGTTGGAGTCATGTGTATGAAAAAGGGGCTTAGTTGAAACTTTTTCCACATATGATAACATAGGTGAGATTCTTCTAAACAAACTTAGGGTTACTGCATGGATGGACCTCATGTGGATTAAAACAACAGAAATGAAGAACTCAAGTGCAATGGGAGGGTTGAAAAATAAGAGTTTGAACTAAATGTTAAACTCAAACTTCAAATGAGGGAAAGACACAATGGTGATTCAAAACTGTTGTGTTCAAACTCTTGTTTTCAGCAGCTAACACGAGAATCAAATTGCAAATTTGGATTCCCTAGGTCTAAATTAGTGGGTAGGCAAAGTTTCATCAATTTTTGAAAAAAAGGTTTGCTGCCCATTCTTCCAAATGGAGTTAAATGTACAAAGAATTCAAATATACATTTGAATTTGGAGTAAATTTGTCCAACTATCCAAATGCAGCTCAAATTCCAACTTTCCAACATTTGGGGTTGAATATTTGTCAAACTATGGAGATCTTTTTGAAGGGAAGTTGAGTGGGCCCCACCTGTCATTGGGGAGGTTAAAAACTGTAAAAGATCTCCCATTTCTTCAGTCTTAAGTCTACACTCACCGAACGGGGTCTTCATCGGGTGCCACCGCGGGGGGCTACCAGAGCCACCTCCTGCTCTTCAGCCGGGCCGCTGGCAGCACGGGAGTCCGCGGTGCCCTCTCCACGTGATTCCTCCCGCGTAGCCAAGGCGACCATGGGTGTTTCCCCTCCTCACGCAGGTGAAAACGCGAAACAGAAACCGAGCTCGCCGCCACCTCTGGGAGACGATCGGGAGCCAGCTCAACCGTGCCACAGCGCCTCCCCGAGCTGCACAACGACAATGTGCCATCGTTCCACACCTTCTGAGCACGAGAGCTAGCAAGCCTTGGAGTTTTCTGAGCTTTAAACGCCTCATCCGCGGAGACCCACAGCTAGCCGACGACCGGGCGCACGCGGACAGCCTTCCACAGGGGTTGTCACGTCCGAGCAAGCCCGGCCACAGGAGCGCGCCATCGTGGTGCTGCTCTCCTCCAAAGCCTGGAGCAAATCGTGAAGGATCGGCGGCCAATTTGGAGATTTTGTCCCGGCGACCTCAAACAGAGCATCCGGTAATTGCCACCAAAATTCTCGCTCTCCAATCCTCTGTAGCTTGTCCAATCTTGCACACACGAGCTGCGCTAGCCGGCGGTCATTTGCTTTTTTCAACCAACGCCTGAAAACCACTGTACCCGACGTAATTCTCACTCTTCCGACGGCGGTTATGGTGGGGCGGGTCGGGCTCCCGATGAAAGCTAGGTTAGAGCCATCTCCGGGCTGCTTCACCATCCGGACGATCCTCCTTGGCGTCCACTGGTGCTGTAGCGCCGTTCCACCGGTGTTTTGGCGGGCTAGGTTGGCCGGGCGACGTCGCCGAACTTGTACAGAGCCGCCGCACCGTGGCCGGCTAGGTTAGAGCCACTGCCGGCCAGGGGGGAGGGTCCCATCTTGTTCAGCACGTGAAATTAGGCCCTAGCGGTGAGGGAGGGCTCGGGGGATGGCCGGGAGACCGGAATCCGTCAAACTCCGGCGAGCCCGGCGGCGCACGGGCGCGGGTGGCCGGAGGTGGAAGACAACCCGGCGGGTCCCACGTGTCAGCGACCGGGAATCAAATTTCTGATCAGCTGTGGCGCTGGGATCTAGTGTGGATGCACGGGAAATATCCAGTAGCCCCGTGTGGATTGCCTCGGCGAGTGACACCTGTCCCCTGGACCCACAGTCAGCATTTGAACATTTTGGGAATTTCAGATTTCAGTTCAAAGTTTAAATTGCCACAATTTTGTGTAGGAGAATCCAAAAATTATGAAACAAATTTTGTTGGATTCCTCTGATGGATTACTATCCAAATATTAAACCCAATTTGTATGAAACCTTTTATTTAATTCTGGAAAATTCTTTAAATCTTTTCGGAAAAAGAATTTTAGAGGTAGTTTGGTTAATCCAAATTTCCTCAAATTTTTCCAGGATATTCTCTAGGATGTTAGTGAACCCCTGTAAAAGTTTCAGCTCAATTGGAGTTGATTTGTTTAGGGCAATTCAGATTTGAAGATGCTGTGTTTAATTGAATACAGAAACATTTTCAGAGAATTTCCAAAACTTGGAAATTCAGTTCTGGGCAGATATTAGTTCCAAAAATGCTAGGAAACTTCATGCAAACTCTATGGTTTATAATTGAAATTGTAGTTCACTAAGTTTGGCATGAACATGGGTGTGATCTCAGAATTAATTATTCTTTGGTTAATTTCTTAGAGAATTATTCTGAGCAAACCACTCAATGAAAAGTGCTAATTTTTTGTCCAGAGGGTTTTCTTGTGACAAGGAACTCACATGAAAATTCTCAGCTCCATTGGAGCTCTGGATCACCCCTGTTCTGTTCAACCCTTTAAGGTGATCAATATAGAAAGGGGGAAGACACTTAGCACTTAATCATGTTGCTTAGAACCAGACCCAAACCCCTAGCACCAGTGTCATTTTAAATTCTTAAACAGAGTTCCAGTTTTAAAGCTTGTTGTTGAAACTGGTAGCAAAAAGCTTTACAATTAAATCCATATGCATATTCATTGCGTGTAGCATCTACGTGAAGGACTTGAAGTCATCGGAGGGGAGATCAAGGAAGGAGGACAGCACTTGATCAAGCCGAGTGATCTTCACTAACTGAATCTGCATATATATATATATATATATATATATATATATATATATATATATATATATATATATATATATATATATATATAAGTCCCCTGCAAAACAAAGGCAAGCCCCGGTTTGCATCAAATTTACAAGTTTTTATTTGTATTCACTTCATAAGTCTAGCATTTTATTTATTGCATTACATCTAGATGGTATGAAACTCCAAATGCATGACCCAGAAAACCCTGGAGTTTAATGTAGGATATGTTATCAATTAATTATAACTGCTGATCTCAACAAAAGTGGATTAAAAGAGGCATAACTCGAGTGGGAAGATTCCTACTCGTGAAACGGGGTTAAGGGGGATCAATCGGAAGAGTTGGGAATTGATCCCCATAGTTGGGAATAGAGACCGTGCAGCGGATGGAAGGGTCAAGGACGTGGTCCTGTGAACCTAGTCTATGTCTGAGTCGATTAAGGCCCGTTCTTGTGTGCGGCCCGTTGGACAAGTTTGAGTTGTGTACCGGATGCATACTGGCTATATGGGACCTAGGAAACCGATGTAACATGTTAACCCGGGTGTCGAGGCATACCTCACCGTCTGATGCCGATGCTGAAAGAATAGAGAAGTCAGCTCTACGAGGGTTTGCCGTAGAGAGACTTAATCCCAGTCGATGGGACCGGTTCGACATTTGGGTGTCGTGTGAAAGGTTGCCACGTACGACGTCAGTGACAGTTGCTGTGTGCAACGTCGAGTACGGGCGTACGTGTCGTGTCAGCCGGATGTTTTTTATTGCAATCACCGTCGCTCGCGGAATGGACCGAGCATACTTGTTCTCTGTGTCGTGACGTAGTAACAAAATGGGAAAAGTTAATAATTCTTCGTGAGTAATCCTCATATTGGAGATGAGGAAATGATCAACACATCACTAAATTTATTTCCCACCTTGGGCTAGTAGCGTCGAGGCAAAGCGTTTCTTGTTTGATTGTGGAGTCTCGACGTTGATGGCGCAAGGTCAGTATGAGTCTAGGGTAGCTCACTAAAGTTACTTTCACCTCGGGCAAGTGACATCAAGATGAAGCGTTTTTTGTTTGATTGTGGAGTCTCGATGTAAGTTGCGCGAGGGTTATAAAAGTTGCTTAAAACTTGAAGTAAGGACTCTCCTTTAGCTCAAGTTCATCGTTTGTGCAAACTTCTATAATCAGCCCTCTATTTTCATCATGTAGAGTTTCATGACTAGGGTGACGGGTCAGTCTTGCTGAGCTTCGTGCTCACAGATACTGCATAAGTTGTTTTGCAGGTAATAACGGTATGCTGAAATGTATGGGTGTCCGATGAGGCTCGGAGCTCTCCGAGTGGTGAACTCATTGCAACCCCTTCCGCTGCTATTGTGATAGTGTTGCTAGCAAGAAGGGTCCGTGGGCTGGACCCCTTCTCTGTTGCTTAGCATAGGTATGAGGCGTGAGTTGTATTAGTCTTTCGCTGTAGAATATTTTGAGAAGTATTTGTAAAATCAATACTTTGCAAGCTTCCGCTTGTTTTATGTAATATGATGCTTTATTATGTGTGCTGTTGGGTGCCGCATCGCACGGCACCACCCAATGCGATTCTCGGGCAAGGTGCCCCGTTCCCGTGAGTGATCGGGACGGCGGGCCCTCACACAAACCAACTGAATGCAAATCCACTACTAACTGAATCACCACGCCTTTATTCTGCTGGAACGCGCTGCTATTTAATCCAACGCCGGAGCTGTTCCCTTGTCCTTCTTCTTGCGCCGTTGATACTGGAGCCCACACATGACACAAGGATTAACAACTGGAAAGACGGGAGCATCACCAAGGGAATCAGTTTGATCCAGGACCTGTATACATTCCTTTGGTGTTTCAATATACACTTCCTCTGTTGGAGCAGGAACACACTCCTGATCAGCTGCATCACGTAGGAACCCTGAGCTTGCGCCGGAATTGTGTCTGCTCCCGGGATCGCACAAGAACAGAGGAAATGGAGAAAGACAGAGTGTTGGACCGACGCCCCATATAGCAGAATTACACATGGATCACTGAGTCCACGATCAGCCTATCACACCACGTCTTCAGCAACAACTCAAGCAGTCTCGGCTGAAGAACCGGACGCACGCGCGCACGCACTACATGCATGCACTGAGTCCATTACACAACGTGACACTCATGTAACAGCCCTTACTCAAATAACAAAAAATGCAGAGTATGCAACGAGATTACTAACATTTCACCCCCCTCAATCTTGTTGCATCTTGATCACTCCCATTTATTGCCAAATTTTAACCAACTTCACCCTTCGAAGGGCCTTTGTCAAAATATCAGCTAACTGACACCGAGTGCCAACATACTCGAGCTTCACCTTGTTCTGTTCAACACATTAACAGATATAATAAAGTCGAGTATCAATGTGCTTTATTCTCTCATGAAATTTGGGATTCTTGCTTAACTCGATGGCCGCCTTGTTATCCACCAATAACTTGAACTTCACGGGTTCTACCTCAAGAATTTTTCCAAGTAGCCTGCTGAGCCAGATTCCATGACAAACTGAGGTTGCAGCTGTTATATATTCAACTTCACATGAGGATAATGCCACAACTCGTTGCTTCTGTGAATTCCAAGTGACCAAGTTGTTTCCCAAAAAGTATGCCGTTCCTGTGGTGCTCTTTCTATCATCTACATCCCCTGCTAGGTCACTGTCACTATATCCCATAATGTTCAGAGAATTCAGTTCTCTGTACACTATCCATATTCTGAGGTGGCAGCCACATACCTCAATATTCTTTTCACTGCTACCAGTGAAGATCAGATGGAGCTTCCATAAACTGACTTACCAGACCTACTGAGAAGGCAAGATCAGATCTGGTATTTTCACCAAATATCTCAAACAGCCAATAATTCTTCTGTAAGTTTTGGCATCTACTGGTTTTCCTCCATATGTCTTGCTGAGATATAATCTCTGCCCCATGGGTGTGTCACAAGGATTACAGTGCTTCATGCCTGCAAGTTCAATAACTTTGAGTGCATATGCCTTTTGGCAGAGGAAGATCTCACCTTTTGTTTTTTCACTTCAATACCCAAGTAATAACTCAGCATTCCAAGATCACTCATCATTAAACTCCTTTTCATTTCTTCCTTGAACCCTTTGATTCTTTCACTGTTTGGCCCGCATATTATCAAATCATCAACATAAACCCCAATCAAAAGTAAGTCTGAACCTTTACCTTTCTTATAAAGTGCATGTTCAGCTTCTGTTTTTCTGAAACCGAGCTTGGACAATTCCCTGTCAAGACGATCACTCCAAGCTCTTGGAGCCTGCCAAAGACCATAAAGTGTTTTTCTAAGTTTCAGGACCTTCTCTGGATATTTTTCATCTATGAAACCAGGAGGCTGTAACACATAGATATCCTCTTGCAATTCTCCATTCAAAAATGCAGACTTAACATCCATGTGATGTATTTCCCAATTTTTGTTTGCTGCTAAGGCCAGAATCACTCTTACATTTTCCATTCGGGCTACCGGGGCAAAGACATCATCAAAGTCTACTCCCTACCTTTGTGCATAGCCTTTTGCCACCAATCTTGCCTTATGTCTCACAATGTTGCCAGAGGGGTCTCTTTTTACCTTGAATATCCATTTGAGACCAATGGCTTTACTCCCTGATGGCAGCTCTGTAAGAGTCCAAGTCCTGTTCTCTTGGATGGATCTCAGTCCTTCTAGCATGGAAATTGTAAGGGCCTCAGTTTTTGACACTTATTTGAAGTGTTCATCACCACACCACACACCTCATTTGAAGTAAGTTGATGAACACAAATGAAGAGCAAGTAACCACCATCAACATGCTCATTAGAGAACAAACTCACACATTGCAAAAGTGGTATTTCCCACATGTGATATAGGTGGGCTGGACATATGAAAACTCCTACACATTGCTAAGGATGTCCATGCCAAGTTTCACCCAAATTCAAAACCTTTTTGAGGTCATTTTGGGTATAGCTAGAAAGAGGACAGTTTGAAACCATATTCAAATTCAAACTGTTTTTATCCCATGAATTCAAAAGTGGGAGGCATATTCTTACTCAGCACATTTTTGTGAGCCCACACACCAATTTCCACTCCATTTGGAGTTGATCTTGACATGAGCTAAGTGGGGGAAATTCAAACTTTATTTGAGTTTCAAAACTGAACTTATGCTGAAATTCATCCAAATCAAATCCCATCTGAATTCCAACTAATTCAAATGGCTCATGGGTGAATAATTTGAATTACCAGGGGCATTATGGGGCTCACTGTTTACAACAGTGATTAGGAGTAAATTTCAGAGGTTAAAATTGGAAGTGGGACCCACATGTCAGCCACTACTCCAAATCAACCGACTGAGATTTTCTCACTCGGTTAACCGAGCCGCCACTGCGATCGCCACCGAGGGGAGCCGCCGCGCCAGCAGCTGCTTGGCCACGCGCGGGCGTGAGGCGGTGCAGAGCCTTCTTAAGGCGCCTTCCCCCCTCCTCGGCCGAAGCATCGCCCGTTTCTTCCCCCGCAAGAACTCAGCGCCGGCAAACAATTTCCGCAGCTCGGAATCGATCAGAGAGCGCCGATCACAGCTTCCTCCGTCCCCTCCAGAGCCACGGCAAGGTACTAGAGACCTTCCTCCGTCTTCCCCACTGCTAGAATTCAGCTGAAACCGATTGATATCGGCTGTGCCGAAAGATCAATTCGGCGACTTAGAACCGCCGCACCTCGGGCTCCCGTGGACAGCCCAACCAGGGCGTTGTCACGCCTGAGCCAAGGCACCCTTGGACACGCTGGTGACCGGTGCTGCTCACCCCCGAGCCACAGCCCGAGTGATTGCTCACCGGCGGCGAATTTCCAGTTTTTCCCTTTCTGTGTGCAGAACGACCTTCGGGTGCGATTCCGTCGAAATCGTGCTCTAGAAAGGATTCGAGGGCCTCAATCCACTCTCACACAAACTAGAAACGGTAACGCACAAGTTGCCTTCACAACCCTTGGCCGGAGAACCTCTGTACCCGGCGTAATTCGAGGTTTACCAATGGCGGAACAAACGGGAGGCATCGGGCGCACGGTGAGGACCTACTTCGGGCCTTCCCCGAGCTGCCTCAAGCTCATGTCGACCTTCCCTGAGGTCTACTGATGCTTCCCGACCGGTTGCTCGAGTAGTTGGGGTGCTAGGGAAGTCAGCCGACATGGCCGAAGTCTTTCCGAGGTGGCGGCTCGTCGCCGACCATGCACCGGCCATTGTCATGAGTAGCTGACCCCAGAATCCTGTTCCCCGAGTGAAAGTAGGCAGGGGCGGCCAAAATCGTGAAGTTTGGAGCTGTACAGAAGCCGGCGGCGAGCTCTCCGGCGAGGTCCCTCGGCGGTGGAGCGCGGGCGTCGCGAGGTTGAAGAAAGGGGTGGACCCCAGCTGTCAGCGGCCGATATTTTGAATCAGGATCGGGCTGCGGCCGGATCGGGTGTGCTGGCGCGCAAAATCCTTGTGGGCCGCGGTGTGCTGTCGCCTCGACGTGCGACGCATGTCCCCGGGGCCCACTCACGAGTTTAAACTTTTCCCCCATTTTCAGATTTCGTTCAAACTTCAAATCCTCACAACTTTGGCTAGAAAGCTCCAAATCGAGTGAACCAAATTTTGCTGGATTCATCTCTCTGAGTACTTTCCAGCAAATCAAGTTTCACTTCATGAAATTCCTTATTTTTCCAGAATTAATTCCTCAAAATTTAAACTGTTTGGAATTTTAACTGGAGAATCCTTTGGAGGAAAATCCTGAAATTTTGCTGAGATGTTCACCAAAATGTCCTAGAACAACCATAAAAATTTCAGACCCATTGGAGCTCATTTAATCCACCTAATGGTGTGATTAGTGAAACTGTTCCAGAGAAAATAGAAAATGTTCAGAAACATTTTCAGAATTTTCTCTGAAATTGTTTAGCTCATATCTTTAGTTACGAACTTCCAAATTAAGTGAGACAAACTCCATTAGAACCCTCTGAAAATCTAGTTTTCAGAAAGTCATAGTTTGTTTCATGAAAATCCTTAGAGCACCCTAAGAGTTCCAATTAAGGTCAAGGACATAATTAATTGTGGAGGGCTCAAATGAGCTTTGCTGCAACTAAAACTTGACCAAGTCTCTATTTAGGTTGTAACCAAGCCACAGTAAAAGTTTCATGGTCATTGAGTCTGTCTAGTGGGACTTATAAGCTTCACAAGTTCAAACTTAATACAAATGCATTCAAATTAATACATGTACCTCTCTTATCATGTAGTCGCTAAGGTCGAGGAGGAACCCGAAGTCCTAGACTTTGTTACTCCGGAGGAACAGCTAGCCTACGACCAAGAGCAGCAAGGCAAGCTCCGGTTTGCATTAACCGTTTTACAGATTTTAATTTTTTGAGCACTTATTTGAGTACTATTATTTTTTGCATTAGAGTCTTGTTTGGAAACCCAAATGCATAGCCAAGAAAACCATGGGTTGGGTTTAGGATTGCAAACCCCGTTAGCTACTGCAATGCTAAGATAGTGTAGGATTCGGTACAAGTCGAGTAGTTGGAACTACTCGCGAGCATAGGCTAGGGGCACTCGACTCGGGTAGTGATAGCACATGAAACACATGGCAAGAAAATGAGACCTAGCGGAGGGTAGAGGCAGCAGGACTTTGCGGCCTGTGTGCTGTAGCTCCGCTTGTGTCAATTGAGGACCGAGCCGTGTGCGGGCCTGTTGAACAAGCTAGAACAGTACCGAAGACCTACCGGCTATATGGGAACCGGGAAACTGAAGTAACTCGGGTAGCTGGGTGTTGAGGCATAGCTGGTCGTTCAGAGGGTAGGTTGAGAGCTCGAGGTGTAAATCGGCTGGCGGCACTGAGATGCGCGTGCAGAGACCTCTTGCTCGGGACGATTGGACCGGTTCAACATTTGGCTAACGGGTGAAAGGTAGTCGCGTACAGCGTCCGTTATGGTTGTGGTAGGCAACATCGAGTACGGGCGTATGTGACGGGTTGTTCGGGTAACCCTGCAGGTGTAAATCGATTATAATCGCCGTCCCTCACGGTCAGTGAGTACCACTTGTTCACTGTACCGTGATGTAGAAAGAACAGGCTGGTCACATGTTAAAATGTTGCTGATTGAATGATGGACATTGATTGTTAATGATATGCTGTAGCTTAGAGCTAACTAAAGTTCTTTTCAAACTTTAGGCAAAGTACATGAGAGAAATGCGTTTCTTGTTTGATTGCGGCTCTCTCATGTGCCTTAGCGTAAGGTTCTCCACCACCTGCTGCTAAAACTTGAAAGTAAGATTCCACTAATTAGGCGAATCCTTTGCAAATAATTTTTGCCTCATGTACCCATCACCCCTCATGTAGAAGTTCCATGTTTAGGTGAGACGGGTCAGACTTGCTGAGCCTTCGTGCTCACTGCTTGTGTTTGAAGCTTTTGCAGGGTTCTATGAGGAAGGGACTCCCGAAGAGGAGACGGAACCCCAGGAGGGGAACCCCGTCGAGTGGGAGTCGTGCACGCCGCAGAGTTAGTGTGCGCGTGTGCTAGCAAGGACACGTTCAAGGGCTGAACGTGGACTTGATGCGTAGTCTACGCCCGTGAGTGTAGACTAGAACTATTTTGATGTAAACATATTCATAAACTTGTTTATGTATAAAGTTTCGCTTCCGCTTTTACCTTTGACGTGTGTTATCCGGTGTTGTGCAACGCAGCACCCCTCAGCGTGATCCTAGCTCGACAAGACCGTGGGGTCGTGTCAGCGTTGGTATCAGAGCTCGCTTGAGGTTTAACGCACTAAAAAGGTCTTCTTTTTCAAAAATCCAGTGAGGAACGAGTTAGTAGCCCGTATAAGGATGTTATTAGCATATAGAAAGTGGCATACTAACCTATTTGTTTATGTCGGAAAATCGTGTATCTCGGGACGTTTATGTCTTGGGGGGTACACGTAAGCGCTGTCCACCAGTGCGCACAAGCTGAAGGGTGGATCCCCACGGGTGGCAGGTAACCCGACCCGCTTTGATGTCCTCTACGACTCTTCATGTCGTTTGGGGTATTCGAAAAACGTCTATCCCTGGCGTGCGTGGTGCAACTTGGGAGACCCCGTCACGTGGTCTAAAACGTGAACACATAACTCAAGGCATGTTTGGCTTGAGAACATCCGGGCGAGTGATGATGGTCGGTTGTACTAACTGTATGGATTCCGGGCTTAGTGTGCAGACGAGTCTGACGATTTCTTGAGTTTCTGCAGGTAGCCTGGCCACGAAACGGTAGACGTGTAGCATCCGTGTGCGAGTGACGTTTAGTGCCACTGAAATAACGAAGCTGGCTAAGTCCGGTATAAGTTTTTTCTTTGTGAGGACGTAGTACCGACATAATCTGGTGACGCATCGACGTCACACCCAACTAAATGAAAAAACTTCATCTAAAACTTGAAGGTTTTGATCCAAAGTAGTAAAACTTGATGTAACTCCTTCCCTTGAACAAGATATTCAAAGTTAACAAGTTTTCAACTTATAGGTTGTTAAGGACAGAGCACTCTGTTTTCAGCTGGATCAAGGCTGAAGTTAATCAGAGGTTAGAGGTTGAGTTCTTTCGAGGTTAGGGTCATATGATACATTTCTGGGGAAGAGCTTTACAACTTTTCTGTTGAGGTCCAGAGGTGTTTCATCCCTTAACCAATCGAAAAATGCAGTGGAGTTGAAACTGTCCAGAAAACAGGACAGAGTAAAGACTCTCTGTAAACTCTCTGTAAATTAAGCATAACTTCCTGCTTAAAAATCCAAAAATAGAAAATGAAGTTTTTCTGGAAATCTTATGAGATAGGTTACAACTTTGTAACAGAAAGTTTTGTCAGATTAGGAACAGAATTAACTGGAATTCTTGGATTTAATCAGTACCTAAAGCAGGGAGGTGCTGTCCAGATTTCTCCAGAAATTATGTTAAACTTTGACATCTCATAACTTTTGAACCAGGACAGATCTTAGGCCAAGCAAATACTTTCTGGAAAGCTATTGAAGTTAGATTTAACTTTGATGTTGAGCTCCAGAATTGGTTTTGCCTTCAACATGGCATAAATCAGGTTGAAATGGAAACTGGTCAGGGCTGTCATGGGAACAGCAGATCAGCAGTCAAATTTGTTTAAAATTTGAACTATGTTTCCAAGTTTTATGGGTTCAATGACATGTATTATGTTATAACTCAGAGGTTTACTGTTTAAATAAATATTTGACGTTTCTCAAATATATTTTTACAGATGACAGCAGATAAACAGTTGGAGAACGGGTGGGTGGTGTCCCACTGTTCTCACCGCAATGGCTATCCGGAAGCATTGAGGCATATGCTTCAATATTTCGGATACCACCAGATGCCACAGTACTTCGCCAAGGAAGAAGGCGAAGAGGGGAACAAGACGTGGACGATCCATGTCGAAGTCCCTGCAGGACCTACGCCACCCGGTTGGGTGCCGTTCACCGTCACGGTGAAAGGAAGACAACCGGAAGGGATGTGGCAAGTGGCAGCCAGTGACACCATGTCACGTTTCTGCCAACTACACGTGCAGGCTATGGAGGGCACTCCATACGCGCTCGTTCCGGTGGATGGACGGGCTCAGCATGTGTGGGAAGAGAGGTACCTGGAGGCAACGGACCCGAGCTGCCCAAGGTACAACCCCGCGGAGGCAAACCTTAGCCTCTAGATGAGGGCGGGAAACGCTGTGATGGACAGCCAAGCTGTTCATACGGGGCATCTCGCCACAAAGCTCAAGGAGAGCACGAGCCGTGGAGACCATTTCGAGAGTGCTCACAGCGCACTCCGCAATCTGCTCCTTCCGACGATCAAGCGACTGAACGAACAACACAATCAGTTGCATCGTCTGAAGAAGGCAAAGAGGAAAAGCCGTGTCGACATCGCGGCATTACAAGAACTCTGGTACAGAATTTGACCCAGCAGAACGAGGAACTTACTCAAGAGCGGGACGACGCTATTGAGGAAGGGCAAGGCTGGGAAGAAGATTACAACCAGGCTATGGACGAGGTGCATGCTTTACAGGACCTCGTACCTCCGGTATTGGGTATACCGGTGGTCTTGGGTCTTCTAGCAATGGGAGAAACCGGGATGGGAGAAGAGGTGGTAGATCCAGAGCCACCAGCAGAGGTACCGGAGGAGGACGACCCGCAGGAGGTCGAGTTCTACTCCGAGTAGGGGGTTACAGTTGCCATGTAGGGCAGCCAGGGTAGTGTAACCCAACTTTTGTAATCAGTGACATGTCGTGTAGACAGTAGCGTATGTATAGGTAGTGACGACATGAACACGACTTCTCGGAGACCCGAGAATAATGTATCTTGTATAAAGTTTATGCTTTATCAATATATGTGAATGTTGTGCAAATTAATCATGTGTTGCTTCAATACCTACTGTTGCATATGGAATTTTAAGTAAGACATGTGCTAATCGCTGCTGTTTTGAATTTCAGAATGACGTGTACTCGTGCCAACCCTGATGTTGGGGGTACCAGCCAAGGGGGAGAGACCTCCCAACAGCCTCCCGAGGACTCCTCGGGACAGCAGCAGAAACAGCAACAGCAAACACCGCCACCGCCACTGCCAACGGTTACATTGGCCGACATCGTCGCGGCAATGGCGGGTTCACATCAGCAGCACACGGAGTTGCTGCAAACTCTATTTGCGAATACGTCTCGCCCAGAGAGACGTCAAGATCGTGAGGAGCGTCAACAGAGCTCCTACTCCGACTTCCTGGCGACTCATCCCCCGGTATTCTCAAGGGCGGATGAACCACTTGACGTGGACAATTGGCTCCGCGCCATAGAGATGAAGTTCGGGCTTCTCCAGATAAGTGAGCAGCGCAAGACTCAGTTCACGGTCCAGCAGCTCCAAGGATCCGCGAGCGCGTGGTGGGCCAACTTCTGTAACAGCCCTAACTTTTGTAAAGTTTTATTTCAACATATGAAACAAAGTTAAGGCGATAAAAGACTATAATTGTGTCACATAAAATGATGAACACATAAATGGACATGTGAGGGAGTTAAAAATTTTCTCTAGCCCATACTCAACACATGTTAACCTAGGGGAAATAATTACACTCCTAAAACTCTAACTCATGTGCACCTTCTCTATGAGTAGAGTGGAGGAAATTTAAATGCAATTTGAATTCTTTTGAAAGGATTCCTATTCAGATTGTACAAAGGCCTATATGTGAGAGCATAGATGCATTTCTCATGTATTCAAGAGCCTAAGTTTCAAATTTGGAGAATTTTAGGTTTCATATACTATTTATTCCGAGGATTAAATGAGGGCACGTTCAAATTCAAACTTGAATTTGAATTTTGAAACAAACAAACTAAATTTCAAAATCTGATTTCAGATTTGAGTTCCTCATAATTCTTTTGACCTATCCTCCAAGTTTGAACAAATTTAGAGCTCATTTGCTATTCTAAATCGAAATGGGGGATAAGAGGGAGAATTGTGGCTGTGGACCCCACCAGTCAGTCTCACAAAAATTGCAACCGACTCCATCGGCTGTTGTACGTGCGCCACATCCTGCTCACCGGCGTCAACCGACGTACACAGAGGCCAGCTCCTGCTTCCTTGCCGGTCTGATCCTCCACAGAGCGAAGTGCACCAAAGCTATTTCTACTCCTCCTGCTCTGCCTCGCTCCCGTGAAAATTTCTCCCGAGCAGAACAGAACAGCAGCCGTTCTCTGTTTCTTTGATCGCCTAGGCTGAACCGAACACCCTTTGCTCGAGCTCCCCACAGAGAAAACCTTATTCCCTGAGTGCTCTAGCCGGCTGTCGACTTCCCTCCGCCGTCCCGAGCTCACCGGCGCCTAGAAACAGAAAAGTTTCTGCTGCTCCAGTGTTGCACGTCGGAGAACCGAAACTGGACGCCGTGGACAGCCCAAACCAGGAGGGATCACGCCCAAGCAAGCCACCCTATCTGTGCACCAACAAGTCTAGTTGCTCACCCCCAAAGCTCAGCCCTAGCCATTGATCACAGAGGGAGAATTTCAAGTTTTCCTCCCGGGCGGCAGAAACGGACCTTGAGGTAAGGAATTATAAAATTCGTCCTCAAATCGTGTTTGTTGGGTCTTAAACTTCACACACAGGATGTTAACTGCCTAGCACACCTCCTCCATCGATTTTAGACCAAGAAATTGAGTATAGAGTGAGCAATCCGAGCTCTTTTAGAGGGTATGCCGCTGGACCCTATCGGGTGCACGGTGCCGATAGGTTTAGAGCCATCTCCAGCTGGTTTAGACCTCATGCCGGTCTTCTATATGATCCCCTGGTGCTGTAGAGCCCAAGAACCGACCATTTGGTGGAGAATTCACCGTGCAAGACCTCGCCGGAGCTCTAGGGTTTGCTGTGACCGGTGCACCCTGTTTTCCGGCGAGTTTTAGCCGCCGGCGACCTCACCAACGTGTTCAGCATGGGGAAATATGGGGGGGGGGGCGGCCAGCAGGGGGTCTGGAGGTGGCTGGGAACTGGTTTTCAGGCGACCTCACCGGAGGGGGCCGCCACTGGTGTGTTTGGCGCGAGTCTGGAGGTTAGGGATGACAGGTGGGACCCACTGTCAGCATTTAAACATTTTCCAGATTTTCCCACTCTAGTTCAAACTTTGAAGAGTCATAACTTTGTGTAGGAGTGTCCAAAAATTGTGAAACAAATTTTGTTGGATTCCTCTCAAAGTGTACTATCCAGGGGTGCAGGTCAATGTTTATGAAAATCCCTGGATTTGGCTCATTAATTCATTTAAGTAAAACATTGTATGAATTTTTACAGGAGTTATATTTATTGGAAAATTCCCAAATTTGGACAGGACATTCTTCCAAAATTCCTTGAACTCCAGTAAAAATTTCAGAGGCATTGGACCTCATTTGCTTGGTCAAATGATGTGTTCATTCCTTATGTCTCTGAAAAATAGGAAAATAAACAGAGACAATTTTTAGCTTTTCCCCAATCCTTGTAAAATACATATCTCCATGTAGGAAACTCCAAAAATGATAAAACCAATTCCTATGGACTCAGGACATTTTTTACTTCACAAAAGTCTACTTTGCAGCATAGGAAAGCTTAATATCTAGGGGGTAAAGGCAGATTAGTGAAAACCACATAAGGATTTGTTTTGCTCACATGAAGCCATTTCATGAGCTCAATTTTTCCACACTGCCTAAATACCATCCATAGAGGCTGTGGTTAAATTCTCAGCTTCATTGGACCTCTGGAACTTGAGCTACCATCTTTTAGGTTTAAGTGTTCATATAATGGACTTAATCACATGGTGATTACTAGTATCTCTTTTCACCCTAGCTTTCATCTTCTCTAAGGTTTAGATCCAACAACAGAAAACTTGCTGTTGTTTATCTTTTTTAGGTGTGAGTTAACTGGTACAACAGTTTTGAATCATTTTCTAAATTGCTTTTGAATACATGTGCATAAATCATCTTAATGGCACGTGACGTCGACATTCGACGCGGACTCAACTCCGCAGCGAGGATCTCCATCTCGTGACGAGCTTGGCGGATTCTCCGGAGGAAGACTAACTCCTAGCTTCTAACAAAACAGTTGAGCAAGGCAAGCCCCGGTTTGCATATCGTTACCGTTTTAAATTTTACTTTACATCACATCATGTTTATTAGACTTGAGTGCATTATGTCTAGGATGATTGAAACCCACTTGCATGGCTTTTACATCCCTGAGTAGAAGGTTTAGTGTAGGATTGGCCTCGTTGTAGACGCTAGGCTAATGTTGTAGCTAGCTCGGTAGAAGTCGAGTAGTAAAAAGCTACTCGCGAGAAAGTTCGAGTAATGGAGTTACTCGCGAGAGATAAATGATAAGAGCACCCTCATGAATATGAGATGGGGACGGGGATGTTCTTGTAGGATGGAGCGCTCAAGGTTGGTCTCGACCTGCGATGGGTGTGACAATGCTTGAGACCACATTTGGCCTGGACCGGGATGGTAATGCAAATGTGGAGGTTGGTTGTAGCCCCGTCCGTGTCGGTTAAGGACCGTATGTATGCGGCCCTGCTGGACAAGATTGAGCTGTACCGGATATATAGTGGGGTATGGGACCCATGAAACCGATGTAACACGATGGACCGTGATATAGAAACTCATCCTTCGCGTGGGAATGGCGTTGAGAAGGCGGGAGGTGTAAATCCTTTAGCGGGCAACTTCGACGTGTCCGCGTAGAGGACCATCCTGCTCGGCGCGAAGCGTTTTTCTATGTTGGGGTGTCGTGTGAAAGGTTGCTGCATACAACGTAAGAAAGAGCTCTTGAGAGAGTCTTTCGAGGCGGGTGTATGTGTTGTGTATTCCGGGTTGTTATTGATTCGAATCACCATCGCTCGCGGAAGAGGATTGAGCATACTTGCCCACTGCGCCGTGACTTAGTAAGAAGAGGAACTAAGTCTCTTAACTTGCTGTGTGGATTAATCACTGTATTGGAAACTTGACTGAAGTAGATATAGAGCCAACTAAATTTCATTTCCACCTTAGGCTAGCAACATCGGGATAAGCGTTTCTTGTTTGATTGTGGACTTCCGATGTTGTGAGGCGTGAGGACCACTAAAAGGAAGGCTAAAAGAATCTGAATATAAGGATCAAGTTTAGTCAAGCTGCATTTTGCAAATTCCTATGCCTACTGTCTTACTACCCCTGCATGTAGAGTTGCATGTTTAGGATTGACGGGTAAGTCTTGTTGAGCCTTAGTGCTCACGGTTGCTTCCGAGTTGTTTTTGCAGGTAGCAGGATGCCTGCTATGAAGAGGATTGTTCGGTGAGACGACGAACCTCACGGTTCGTTCAACTCATCGGAAACCTAGCCGCTGCCTTTCTTTGGTGAAGCTAGTAGGAAGCGTTCACGGGCTGAACGACTTCTCTTCGGCGTAGTTAGGGTCGAGAGTGAGTAGATTGTCCAGTTAGTTTTAATTTCTGCTGCGTGTGTACTTATGTTGTAAAAGAAATTATCTTGAGTAACAAAATGGTGTCGTTATGTTCTTACTCCTCTTTTCGTGCTTGCTGTTGGGTGCCGCATCGCACGGCACCACCCACTGTGATTCCCGGGCCGGGCCTCACAGACGTGGTATCAGAGCCGCATTGGGAATAGCACGCATGAAAAGAGCATATTTTCGAAAACTTAGAGGTATACGAGTGAGGAACGTATAGTATGCCCACGTAAGGATTATAGTTAGCATAGTTACTTAAGGTGGCAAGCTAACAGTGTGTTATCCTTCAGTATTTTAATTCTGTAACGACGCACCTACGTGGAGGTAAGAATGGTAAGGAACGCCACCGAAAGCGGATCAATTTCGGTTAGCTCACCCATACGAGGAAAGTAGTGTGGGATGTTCCGTTCAGCAATGGACGGGAAGTGAATATGTTTTCTAAGACTCTTCATGTCTTAGAGACATATGAATGGCACTAGCCTCCAGTGCGCAAACCCAGGGGCAAGAGGAGGAGACCCCATCGTGTGGTTTGTAACACGAAGTATGTTCTCTAGGACTCTTCATGTCCTATGAGGCTTACGGAAGCGCTGTTCCACCGGTGTGTTTTATTGCAAAGGTGTGGAGCCCCCGTCGGGTGGTGAATAACCCGATCATGTACCTTGAGACGTGGCTTGACTCAAGAACGGCCCGTATGGCAATGATACGGGGCGTATGTTTTTACTATGATATGGACCTGACTGAAATGATAAACCAATGTGTGCATCATCATTGAGTGATTTTCTGCAGGTAACTTAACCACGTTAGTACATGTTGTGTAGACAACGTTTGTGAGTGATCGTTTTAGTGCCACCATTTGAAACGTATATGCCGGTATAAAGCCGGTTAGGATTTTAATTTGGTGAGGAAACGTAGTACCGTGATGTGTTTTGAACTGCATGAAAATGAAGGTTTGAAAAGAAAAAGAGTAAATTTGGAGTCTAGAATTCTATTAGAGGGTGATGAACTCCTATATTGAACTAAGAGTCAATTGGGAGTATAGATTTATTCACAAAGACTTAGGAATAAACCTCCCCTGTTTCCGTCAGAATCTTTGCTGAAGTTGAACAGGACATAACTTTTGTTTGGTTGAACCAACAGAGGTGTGTGATACATTTCTGGAAAGCTATTGATGTCTTATATAACTCTTCAGTAGAACTCCAGGTTAGAATCACCCTCCAAATGGATCAAATTCTCAGATGAGTGTGAACTGCCTAAAAATAGGGCAGTCACAAATTGCTCTCTGGAAATTTCTGTATTTCGACCATAACTTTCTATAAAAAAATTTATAAGGGTCATGTAATACACCTTTGGAAAGCTTGTGATATATGCTATGACTTTGTATTTTAAAGTTTCTCCAGATTTGGAGTTTAAAGTGATGAAATCTTGCGGACAAAACATCCACTTTCAAAGAAGGTGCTGTCAAAATTGTTCCAGGTTTCTGTCGACTTTGAAATATCACAACTTTTGATCCAGTACTTATAGGAAGGCAAATGAATACTCATTGGAAAGATATTGAAGTTAACTATAACTTTGATATTCAACTTGAGACATGAAATTGCCATTTTCATATTTAAATTCTGGGATTAAGACCTATTGGTCGTTCTGAACAGAGTAGTGCTTATTGCCTATGTAACTTAGGACTTGTTGTGGACAGGGATGTTTTACACTTCTCTAGGCTCCATAACATGTTCTTGAGTTATTTTTCAGTTTTTCCTACTAATGGAATTAACTGTTTGGACAAACTTGCTCACGTTTGATAGATTTCAGAATTGTCGAAACCTTGGTTAGATTGTGTAGTGCTGCAATATCTATGTGATGCTTTTACGGTTATGTTTTCAATTCAAGTTGAGTTTAAAATTTGAATTTTAACCGTAAATTGCTCACTCTTGCAGCATGAATCGTGCTCATTCCAGGAGTGAGGTTGGTGAGTCGAGTCACGGCGAAAGTAATTCGCCACGACAAGAAGTGCCGATATCATCAACCGGATTGGCAGAAATCTTGGCAAAGATGGCTGAGTCTCTGGATCTGTTGGTGCGACAAAGCATACGACAGGAGACACTACAGCAAAATCCCCCGCCAAGCACTTATCTGGATTTTCTAGCAAGACAACCACTGGTTTTCTCGGAAGCAAAAGAACCGTTGGAGTCGGCTCATTGGCTCCAATGTATTGAAGCCAAGTTCGATACGCTTGAGTGCGATGAGTACCAGAAGACTTTATTTGCCGCTCAACAACTCCACGGAGCTGCTAGAGTTTGGTGGGCGGAGTACATCGCTACTCTTCCTGAAGGTCATCGAGTGACGTGGGATGAATTCCGGAATGTTTTCCGGGCACGTCACATTTGTTCGGGAATTCTACGAACAAAGTATCAAGATTTTCTGGAGCTAAAGCAAGGGGAAAGGAGTGCGTATGAATACTTCAAACAGTTTGAAGACTTGATGCAATACGCCACTCATATGGTAGACTCGGAAGCGTTGAAGTGCGAATATTTCTTCCGAGGTTTGAATGTCGATCTTAAAGAACAAGTGACCTTGTTCAATAACGGTATTTACAATGAGTTGGTAAATGCCGCTATCATTAAAGAAGATATGCATCTCCGTTGTGAAGCAGAGCTGAAAAGAAGTATACCGCCGGACAGTGACATCGAGGTTCGTTCGAACTATCGAGTGCGGTATTACTCGCCAGTTAGGCAACAAATTCAGCCTGTGGTGCAACTCTCACAACCACGGCTGGAGTTACTCACTTATGAGCCTCCACCTCAACAGCAGCGGTCAGAAATTATTCGTGCAACCCTACCGCAACAAGCTACGCACGAGTTATCTCCACCTCGTGTTAGTAGAGAGCTGAAGATTTCTACAACACGAAACCATCGTGGAGCTGAGCAGAGTCACACTCGTGTGTTGCCTCGTCAATGCTCAGATCAGCATCGTGAACCTTCACAGAAGAATCTTTCAAAAGCTGGCAGGGTTAATTATACTGCTATTGAGGACATTGCAAAAGGCGAACCAGTTTTGGCGGGCATGTTCACTTTACATGAACAGCCCACTTTCGTGTTGTTTGATTCCGGAGCCACCCACAATTTTATTAGCAGAGACTATGTGCTGAAGAATAATCTTCCATTTAGCACAATTAAGCATCCGTTTCATATCAGCTCACCCGGAGGCAAGATATCAACAGATGAAATGGTCTCACGGGCACCTTTATGTTTGGGTGGGAACATCTATCCTGCGAGCCTTATCATACTCAAAGGCCAAAGGATTGATATTATCTTGGGGATGTCATGGTTGACACATTATGGGGCTATCTTTGACATCAGCTCTCGAACTGTCCAACTGAATTCCCCAATACACGGTTGCAACACATTGAATCTTGTGGATCCATCACAACAAGTTGCAGCAGTGCATCAGATTGAAGCCCCTAAACTTGAGGATATTCCAGTGGTATGTGAATATCCAGATGTGTTTCCCGAAGACTTGCCGGGCATGCCGCCCGAACGTGATGTAGAGTTCAAGATTGAACTAGCACCGGGAACAACACCTATTTCTCGGCGACCATATAAAATGGCACCGAAGGAGCTAGCAGAATTGAAGGAGCAGCTTAATGACCTCATGGACAAAGGTTTTATACGCCCAAGTTCATCACCTTGGGGCTGTTCCGCACTCTTCGTGAAGAAGAAGGACGAGACTTTGAGACTATGCGTAGATTATCGTCCACTGAATGCTGTCACTATCAAGAATAAGTATCCACTACCGCGCATCGATATTTTGTTCGATCAACTAGTGGGTGCTAAGGTATTCTCCAAGATGGATCTTCGGTCCGGGTATCACCAGATAAAAATCCGGGTAGAAGACGTACCTAAGACGGCGTTCTCGACAAGATATGGTCTTTATGAATATCTTGTCATGTCCTTTGGATTGACCAATGCTCCGGCTCATTTTATGTATCTCATGAACTCTGTGTTCATGCCGGAGTTAGACAAGTTCGTCGTGGTTTTCATCGACGACATTTTGGTCTATTCAAAGTCAGAAGAAGAACATGCTGAACATTTGCGTATTGTACTCCAACGCTTGAGGGATCACAAGCTATATGCAAAGTTCAGTAAATGTGAGTTTTGGATCAGCAAAGTGCCGTTTCTTGGGCATATTATTTCAGCGGAAGGTATCGCTGTGGACCCAAGTAAAATCGAGCAAGTGCTGAATTGGAAATCTCCAACATCTGTTCATGAAGTGAGGAGTTTCCTTGGTTTAGCGGGTTATTACCGGAGATTCATTCCCAACTTCTCCAAAGTCGCTAAACCTATGACGGAGCTGTTGAAGAAAAGCACCAAATATGATTGGAGCGACTCATGTGAACAAGCTTTTCAAACTTTAGTGAAGTATCTCACTACAGCTCCAGTTTTGGCCCAGCTGGACACCACGAAGCCTTTTGATGTCTATTGTGATGCATCCGGCATTGGTTTGGGTTGTGTGTTGATGCAAGAAGGACGTGTGGTCGCGTATGGATCCCGACAACTCAGGGGTCATGAGCAGAATTACCCGACGCACGACCTTGAACTAGCTGCAGTGGTCTTAGCTTTGAAAATGTGGAGACATTATCTACTAGGCAATCTAGTACATCTCTACACTGACCACAAAAGCTTGAAGTACATCTTCACACAGAAGGAACTGAATATGAGGCAGCGAAGATGGCTCGAATTGATCAAGGATTACGAACTTGAAATTCATTACCACCCAGGTAAAGCGAATGTGGTTGCCGATGCACTTAGTCGGAAAGCCCACATTCACCATTTAGCCATGGCTGCACATGAAGAAGGAGAACCAAGCCTGCGCTTAGTTCCCTACGGATCGCTGTTCAACCTCGCTCTTATTCCTACATTCCGAGATGAGATTGTAGAGGCTCAGAAGAGAGACAGAGGTATGTCTCATATCCGGAGGAGAGTGGACAGCGGTGAATTGAAGATGTTCCGCAAAGATGAAGAGGGTACTATATGGTTTAACAACCGCATAGTGGTACCCGAAACATGAAATTGCGGAGGAAGATATTGGATGAAGCACATTTATCCAAGTACTCCATTCATCCGGGAAGCAATAAGATGTACCAGGACTTGACATCTAAGTTCTGGTGGACACGGATGAAAAGAGAGATTGCGAAGTACGTATCCGAGTGTGATACGTGTCTGCGGGTTAAAGCCGACCATATGCGGAAAGACGGACCACTTCATCCGCTGAAGGTTCCAGCATGGAAGTGGGAAGACATAAGTATGGACTTCATCGTCGGTTTACCCATGACCAGCAACAAGCATGATTCTATTTGGGTAATTGTCGATCGTTTGACCAAGACCGCTCATTTTATTCCAGTCCATACTAAGTATGTGGCAAAGAAGTATGCGGAGCTGTTCATTTCGAGAATCGTGTGTTTACACGGGGTTCCCCGCACCATCGTGTCTGACCGAGGTGCGTTATTCATATCCAGATTTTGGGAGCAACTGCATGCTTCCTTGGGAACCAAGTTAATTCGGAGTTCAGCGTATCATCCTCAAACTGATGGTCAAACGGAGAGGATAAATCAGATTCTGGAGGATATGCTACGGGCATGTGTCATCAATCATGGGAAGAATTGGGATGACCATCTACCGTTAGCAGAATTCTCATATAATAATGGTTATCAATCCAGCATCAAGATGGCCCCGTATGAAGCTCTTTATGGCCGGAAGTGCCGCACACCACTGAATTGGTGTGAATCCGGCGAGAGAGTAGTCTACGGGATTGATCTTGTGAATGAAGCCGAGGAACGAGTGCGAGTGATCCAGGCCAATTTAAAGGCTGCTCAATCTCGGCAGAAGAGTTATACAGACAAAAGACGTCGACCTCTTCACTTCGACATCGGGGACCACGTTTATCTTCGTGTCTCTCCGATGAAAGGGGTTCATCGTTTTGGAGTGAAAGGGAAGCTCGCTCCGCGATTCATCGGGCCGTTTGCTGTCACTGAGATATGCGGGCCCGTGGCCTATCGTCTGAAGTTACCGACGTCACTTTCGGGTATTCACAACGTTTTCCACGTCTCTCAGCTGTGGAAATGTCTTAAGTACTCAACCGCAGTTCATATGAAGAACATTGAGGATCTTCAACCGGATCTCACTTATTCGGAGTATCCGATACATATTATTGACGAGAAGACTCGCGCCACAAGAAATCAGACATTGCGATTTTACAAAGTCTTGTGGAGCAACCAAACCGCTGATGAAGCCACGTGGGAAAACGAGGATTTTCTCCGTTTAAATTTTCCCGACTTGTTTGTACCATATGTCCAGTAGTCATTCTCCCTTCTTCTTTCCTTTTGTAATCTCGGGACGAGATTCTTTTAAGGGGGGAGGAATGTAACAGCCCTAACTTTTGTAAAGTTTTATTTTAACATATGAAACAAAGTTAAGGCGATAAAAGACTATAATTGTGTCACATGAAATGATGAACACATAAATGGACATGTGAGGGAGTTAAAAAATTTCTCTAGCCCATGCTCAACACATGTTAACCTAGGGGAAATAATTACACTCCTAAAACTCTAACTCATGTGCACCTTCTCTATGAGTAGAGTGGAGGAAATTTAAATGCAATTTAAATTCTTTTGAAAGGATTCCTATTCAGATTGTAAAAAGGCCTATATGTGAGAGCATAGATGCATTTCTCATGTATTCAAGAGCCTAAGTTTCAAATTTGGAGAATTTTAGGTTTCATATACTATTTATTCCGAGGATTAAATGAGGGCACGTTCAAATTCAAACTTGAATTTGAATTTTGAAACAAACAAACTCAATTTCAAAATCTGATTTCAGATTTGAGTTCCTCATAATTCTTTTGACCTATCCTCCAAGTTTGAACAAATTTAGAGCTCATTTGCTATTCTAAATCGAAATGGGGGATAAGAGGGAGAATTGTGGCTGTGGACCCCACCAGTCAGTCTCACAAAAATTGCAACTGACTCCATCGGCTGTTGTACGTGCGCCACATCCTGCTCACCGGCGTCAACCGACGTACACAGAGGCCAGCTCCTGCTTCCTTGCCGGTCTGATCCTCCACAGAGCGAAGTGCACCAAAGCTATTTCTACTCCTCCTGCTTTGCCTCGCTCCCGTGAAAATTTCTCCCGAGCAGAACAGAACAGCAGCCGTTCTCTGTTTCTTTGATCGCCTAGGCTGAACCGAACACCCTTTGCTCGAGCTCCCCACAGAGAAAACCTTCTTCCCTGAGTGCTCTAGCCGGCTGTCAACTTCCCTCCGCCGTCCCGAGCTCACCGGCGCCTAGAAACAGAAAAGTTTCTGCTGCTCCCGTGTTGCACGTCGGAGAACCGAAACTGGACGCCGTGGACAGCCCAAACCAGGAGGGATCACGCCCAAGCAAGCCACCCTATCTGTGCACCAACAAGTCTAGCTGCTCACCCCCAAAGCTCAGCCCTAGCCATTGATCACAGAGGGAGAATTTCAAGTTTTCCTCCCGGGCGGCAGAAACGGACCTTGAGGTAAGGAATTGTAAAATTCGTCCTCAAATCGTGTTTGTTGGGTCTTAAACTTCACACACAGGATGTTAACTGCCTACCACACCTCCTCCATCGATTTTAGACCAAGAAATTGAGTGTAGAGTGAGCAATCCGAGCTCTTTTAGAGGGTATGCCGCTGGACCCTATCGGGTGCACGGTGCCGATAGGTTTAGAGCCATCTCCAGCTGGTTTAGACCTCATGCCGGTCTTCTATATGATCCCCTGGTGCTGTAGAGCCCAAGAACCGACCATTTGGTGTAGAATTTACCGTGCAAGACCTCGCCGGAGCTCTAGGGTTTGCTGTGACCGGTGCGCCCTGTTTTCCGGCGAGTTTTAGCCGCCGGCGACCTCACCAACGTGTTCAGCATGGGGAAATATGGGGGGGCGGCCAGCAGGGGGTCTGGAGGTGGCTGGGAACTGGTTTTCCGGCGACCTCACCGGAGGGGGCCGCCACTGGTGTGTTTGGCGCGAGTCTGGAGGTTAGGGATGACAGGTGGGACCCACTGTCAGCATTTAAACATTTTCCAGATTTTCCCACTCTAGTTCAAACTTTGGATAGCCATAACTTTGTGTAGGAGTGTCCAAAAATTGTGAAACAAATTTTGTTGGATTCCTCTCAAAGAGTACTATCCAGGGGTGCAGGCCAATGTTTATGAAAATCCCTGGATTTGGCTCATTAATTCATTTAAGTAAAACATTGTATGAATTTTTACAGGAGTTATATTTATTGGAAAATTCCCAAATTTGGAAAGGACATTCTCCCAAAATTCCTTGAACTCCAGTAAAAATTTCAGAGGCATTGGACCTCATTTGCCTGGTCAAATGATGTGTTCATTCCTTATGTCTCTGAAAAATAGGAAAATGAACAGAGACAATTTTTAGCTTTTCCCCAATCCTTGTAAAATACATATCTCCATGTAGGAAACTCCAAAAATGATAAAACCAATTCCTATGGACTCAGGACATTTTGTACTTCACAAAAGTCTACTTTGCAGCATAGGAAATCTTAATATCTAGGGGTAAAGGCAGATTAGTGAAAACCACATAAGGATTTGTTTTGCTCACATGAAGCCATTTCATGAGCTCAATTTTTGCACACTGCCTAAATACCATCCATAGAGGCTGTGGTTAAATTCTCAGCTTCATTGGACCTCTGTAACTTGAGCTACCATCTTTTAGGTTTAAGTGTTCATATAATGGACCTAATCACATGGTGATTACTAGTATCTCTTTTCACCCTAGCTTTCATCTTCTCTAAGGTTTAGATCCAACAACAGAAACCTTGCTGTTGTTTGTCTCTTTTAGGTGTGAGTTAACTGGTACAACAGTTTTGAATCATTTTCTAAATTGCTTTTGAATACATGTGCATAAATCATCTTAATAGCACGTGACGTCGACATTCGACGCGGACTCAACTCCGCAGTGAGGATCTCCATCTCATGACGAGCTTGGCGGATTCTCCGGAGGAAGACTAACTCCTAGCTTCTAACAAAACCGTTGAGCAAGGCAAGCCCCGGTTTGAATATCGTTACCGTTTTAAATTGTACTTTACATCACATCATGTTTATTAGACTTGAGTGCATTATGTCTAGGATGATTGAAACCCACTTGCATGGCTTTTACATCCCTGAGTAGAAGGTTTAGTGTAGGATTGGCCTCGTTGTAGACGCTAGGTTAATGTTGTAGCTAGCTCGGTAGAAGTCGAGTAGTAAAAAGCTACTCGCGAGAAAGTTCGAGTAATGGAGTTACTCGCGAGAGATAAATGATAAGAGCACCCTCATGAATATGAGATGGGGACGGGGATGTTCCTGTAGGATGGAGCGCTCAAGGTTGGTCTCGACCTGCGATGGGTGTGACAATGCTTGAGACCACATTTGGCCTGGACCGGGATGGTAAGGCAAATGTGGAGGTTGGTTGTAGCCCAGTCCGTGTTGGTTAAGGACCGTATGTATGCGTCCCTGCTGGACAAGATTGAGCTGTACCGGATATATAGTGGGGTATGGGACCCATGAAACCGATGTAACACGATGGACCGTGATATAGAAACTCATCCTTCGCGTGGGAATGGCGTTGAGAAGGTGGGAGGTGTAAATCCTTTAGCGGGCAACTTCGACGTGTCCGCGTAGAGGACCATCCTGCTCGGCGCGAAGCGTTTTTCTATGTTGGGGTGTCGTGTGAAAGGTTGCTGCATACAACGTAAGAAAGAGCTCTTGAGAGAGTCTTTCGAGGCGGGTGTATGTGTCGTGTATTCCGGGTTGTTATTGATTCGAATCACCGTCGCTCGTGGAAGAGGATTGGGCATACTTGCCCACTGCGCCGTGACTTAGTAAGAAGAGGAACTAAGTCTCTTAACTTGCTGTGTGGATTAATCACTGTATTGGAACCTTGACTGAAGTAGATATAGAGCCAACTAAATTTCATTTCCACCTTAGGCTAGCAACATCGGGATAAGCGTTTCTTGTTTGATTGTGGACTTCCGATGTTGTGAGGCGTGAGGACCACTAAAAGGAAGGCTAAAAGAATCTGAATATAAGGATCAAGTTTAGTCAAGCTGCATTTTGCAAATTCCTATGCCTACTGTCTTACTACCCCTGCATGTAGAGTTGCATGTTTAGGATTGACGGGTAAGTCTTGTTGAGCCTTAGTGCTCACGGTTGCTTCCGAGTTGTTTTTGCAGGTAGAAGGATGCCTGCTATGAAGAGGGTTGTTCGGTGAGACGACAAACCTCACGGTTCGTTCAACTCATCGGAAACCTAGCCGCTGCCTTTCTTTGGTGAAGCTAGTAGGAAGCGTTCACGGGCTGAACGACTTCTCTTCGGCGTAGTTAGGGTCGAGAGTGAATAGATTGTCCAGTTAGTTTTAATTTCCGCTGCGTGTGTACTTATGTTGTAAAAGAAATTATCTTGAGTAACAAAATGGTGTCGTTATGTTCTTACTCCTCTTTTCGTGCTTGCTGTTGGGTGCCGCATCGCACGGCACCACCCACTGCGATTCCCGGGCCGGGCCTCACAACTTCTGTGCTTCACAGCCCACCGACCGAGTGATGACCTGGACGGAGTTTCGGACGGCCTTCAGGGCCTATCATATACCGCCAGGTTTGATGAAGAGGAAGACGCAGGAATTCCTACACCTGCAACAAGGGAGCAGGAACGCGCTGGAATACTACAGGGCGTTCAACGATCTCGCGCTCTACGCGTCGTATCACGCAGATACCGACGAGAAGCGACGGGACCACTTTTACCAGGGGCTTAACCCGCTCCTGAAGGACAAGATGGCGATGTTCAATCGCGGCAGCCTCAACGACATCATTGATGCTGCGATTGTTCAGGAGGACTCCAGCAAGGAGTTAGCAGCGGCGGAGCGAAGCGAAGCGCGCCGCAAAGCAGTGGAGAAGGAGGCGGTCCTTCTCAGAAGTTTCGGATGGTGAATCGCCCACCATCAGGTCCACGCTGGCAGCCACCACAGCGGTCGATGCCGTTCCGCAGTCGACCGTACTCTTCACCGGCATTCCGGCCGGCACTGCCAGTACCACCTCCACAACAACAACAGCAGCAGCGGGCGATACCGCGTGCGTATGCACCTCAGCAGCGCATGCCGGGCTTTCGTCCCCCGTAGGCCCGGCACCGTCCACCAGCTTGCCATTGAGGACGTGCCGGAGGGCGAGCCAATCCTTGCGGGTATGTTCCAACTCCACCAACATCCCGCTATAGTACTATTTGATTCAGGCGCCACGCATAGCTTCATTAGCCAAGCTTTCATTGATAAATATAGCTTGCAAATACTACCCACCGACAGTCCCTATGTGATCTGTTTGTCGGGTGGGAAAATTTCAGCAGGCATGATGGTCCCAAAAGCACCATTATGCTTAGAGGGTAGAGTTTACCCTACGTCTCTCATAATCCTAGAGGGACAAAAGGTCGATGTCATCTTAGGGATGTCGTGGTTAACCCGTCACGGCGCTGTTTTAGACACCGTCCTTCGAGTTGTGCACTTGAACTCAGAAGTGCACGAGTCTCACTCATTATTTCTGGACAGTCCAGAAATAAAACTTCCAAGTGTCTATCAAGCCACAACCATCAGATTGGAAGATATTCCAGTGGTCCGAGAGTTCCCTGATGTATTCCCGGACGATTTGCCGGGGATGCCGCCTGATAGAGAGGTGGAGTTCAAGATTGGACTTGCACCGGGAACCATGCCAATATCCCGAAGGCCGTACAAGATGGCGCCCAAGGAGTTGGCTGAACTGAAGACTCAGCTCACGGACCTTCTGGAGAAGGGTTTTATTAGGCCGAGCTCCTCGCCATGGGGCTGTTCGGCATTATTGTCAAGAAGAAGGATGAGACGTTATGACTTTGCGTGGACTATCGTCCGTTAAATGCCGTAACCATCAAGAACAAGTACCTGTTGCCACGGATTGACATGTTGTTTGATCAGTTGGTCGAAGCAAAGATCTTTTCCAAGATGGATTTAAGATCCGGGTACCATCAGATTAAAATAAGGGCTGAGGACATTCCAAAGACAGCTTTCTCGACAAGGCACGGACTTTATGAGTACCTGGTCATGTCCTTCGGCCTCACCAATGCTCCAGCTCACTTCATGTACTTGATGAACTCGGTATTCATGCCGGAGCTGGACAAGTTTGTCGTGGTCTTCATCGACGACATCTTGGTATATTCCAAGTCGGAAGAAGATCACAAGAAGCATCTGCGTATAGTCTTGCAACGGCTGCGGGATCACAAGCTATACGCGAAATTCAGCAAATGCGAATTCTGGATATCGCAAGTGCCTTTTCTCGGGCATATCATCTCAGCGGAGGGTATCCTGTAGACCCGAGCAAGATCACTCAAGTGCTGAATTGGAAATCCCCGGGAACTGCTCACGAGGTACGGAGTTTCCTCGGACTCACGGGATATTATCGGAGGTTCATTCCGAACTTCTTGAAGATTGCCAAGCCAATGACAGAGCTGCTGAAGAAGGCTACCAAATATGTTTGGAGTCCAACATGTGAAGCAGCATTCAAGGCTTTAGTCAAGCACCTGACATCAGCACCGGTTTTGGCGCAGCCAGACACAACAAAACCGTTCGATGTGTACTGCGATGCATCCGGCATTAGGCTCGTATGTGTGCTGATGCAAGACCGAAGAGTGGTCGCATATGGATCACGGCAGCTTAGAAACCATGAGCAAAATTATCCAACTCACGATTTGGAGCTCGCTGCCGGGGTACTTGCACTGAAAATGTGGAGGCACTACCTACTTGGTAACCTCGTACATTTATATACCGACCACAAAAGCCTCAAGTACATATTCACTCAGAAGGAGCTGAACATGAGGCAACGAAGATGGTTAGAACTGATAAAGGATTACGAAATAGAGATCCATTATCATCCGGGCAAGGCAAACATAGTGGCAGATGCGCTGAGCCGCAAGTCACACATCAATAATCTGACTATCACACCGTTGGAAGAGAGCGAACCACCACTACATGTGATTCCACACGGAGCTCTCTACAACCTAGCTTTGATCCCCACCATCCGTAAAGAGATAGCGGCAGCCCAAAAGAATGACAAGGGCATATCACATTTGCGGAGACGTGTAGACAGTGGGGAGTTGAAATGTTTCCGGAAGGACGGAAACGACGTCCTATGGTTCAAGGACCGGATCGTCGTACCCCGAAACCCGGAGTTACGGAAGAAAATTTTTGATGAGGCTCACTTATCAAAATTTTCTATTCACCCTGGCAGCAACAAAATGTATCAAGAACTCAGAAGCAGGTTTTGGTGGACACGGATGAAGCGTGAGACTGCAAAATACGTGTCCGAGTGTGATACATGTCGAAGGGTGAAGGCAGACCATATGCGGAAACCGGGACTGCTGCAACCATTGGACATTCCTGTCTGGAAGTGGGAGGATGTGAGCATGGACTTCATCGTCGGTTTACCCACCACCTTGTAGAAACATGATTTTGTGTGGGTGATCGTCGATCGGCTCACCAAAGTTGCCCATTTCATCCTGGTCAACACCAACTACAATGCCAAGAAGTACGCTGAACTGTACATCTCACGGATCCTATGCTTGTACGGCGTACCCCGTACTATCATATCGGATCGAGGCACTTTATTTGTGTCCCGTTTTTGGGAGCAGCTGCACGCTGCCTTGGGGACGAAACTGATCCGTAGTTCAGCATACCACCCGCAGACGGATGGGCAAACGGAGCGGGTAAATCAAATCTTAGAAGACATGCTACGAGCTTGCGCTATCAACCACGGCAAGAATTGGGATGATCACTTGCCGTTAGCCGAGTTCTCGTACAATAATGGGTACCAAGCCAGCATCAAGATGGCGCCCTATGAGGCGCTATACGGGCGGAAATGCCGCACACCACTGAATTGGTGTGAATCTGGCGAAAGGGTTACCTTCGGGATTGACCTTGTCAACAACGCGGAAGAAAAGGTTCAACTGATTCAAGCGAACCTAAAATCCGCTCAATCCCGTCAGAAACAGTATGCGGACCGGAGAAGGTGCCCATTACAATTCAAAGTTGGAGATCACGTATAACTACGGGTGTCTGCAATGAAGGGCGTAAACAGATTTGGGGTGAGAGGAAAGTTGGCACCCCGATTCATCGGTCCATTCCAGATTACCGAAAGATGTGGATCAGTGGCATACCGGCTGAAATTACCAGAAGCACTTTCTGGTGTGCACGACGTCTTTCACATTGCCCAGCTGAGGAAGTGTCTTAAGCTATCAACTACCGTTCAGCTGGAAGATATTGAAGAACTGCAACCGGATCTCACATATCGGGAGGAACCGGTGCAGATTATTGATGAAAAGGCCCGAACCACACGCAACCGTACGTTATGGTTCTACAAGGTTCTATGGAGTAATCACTCCATGGACGAAGCGACATGGGAGAGCGAAAAATTTCTTCGCGCTAACTACCCCGACTTTTTCACGTCGCATATCCGGTAGTTTTCCACCGCCCTCTCTCTCATTTTCACCTTATAATCTCGGGACGAGATTCTTTTAAGGGGGGAGGAATGTGAGGGCCTCAGTTTTTGACACTTATTTGAAGTGTTCATCACCACACCACACACCTCATTTGAAGTAAGTTGATGAACACAAATGAAGAGCAAGTAACCACCATCAACATGCTCATTAGAGAACAAACTCACACATTGCAAAAGTGGTATTTCCCACATGTGATATAGGTAGGCTGGACATATGAAAACTCCTACACATTGCTAAGGATGTCCATGCCAAGTTTCACCCAAATTCAAAACCTTTTTGAGGTCATTTTGGGCATAGCTAGAAAGAGGACCGTTTGAAACCATATTCAAATTCAAACTGTTTTTATCCCATGAATTAAAAAGTGGGAGGCATATTCTTACTCAGCACATTTTTGTGAGACCACACACCAATTTCCACTCCATTTGGAGTTGATGTTGACATGAGCTAAGTGGGGGAAATTCAAACTTTATTTGAGTTTCAAAACTGAACTTATGCTGAAATTCATCCAAACCAAACCCCATCTGAATTCCAACTAATTCAAATGGCTCATGGGTGAATAATTTGAATTACCAGGGGCATTATGGGGCTCACTGTTTACAACAGTGATTAGGAGTAAATTTCAGAGGTTAAAATTGGAAGTGGGACCCACATGTCAGCCACTACTCCAAATCAACCGACTGAGATTTTCTCACTCGGTTAACCGAGCCGCCGCTGCGATCGCCACCGAGGGGAGCCGCCGCGCCAGCAGCTGCTTGGCCACGCGCGGGCGTGAGGCGGTGCAGAGCCTTCTTAAGGCGCCTTCCCCCTCCTCGGCCGAAGCATCGGCCGTTTCTTCCCCCGCAAGAACTCAGCGTCGGCAAACAATTTCCGCAGCTCGGAATCGATCGGAGAGCGCCGATCACAGCTTCCTCCGTCCCCTCCAGAGCCACGGCAAGGTACTAGAGACCTTCCTCCGTCTTCCCCGCTGCTAGAATTCAGCTGAAACCGATTGATATCGGCTGTGCCGAAAGATCAATTCGGCGACTTAGAACCGCCGCACCTCGGGCTCCCGTGGACAGCCCAACCAGGGCTTGTCACGCCTGAGCCAAGGCACCCTTGGACATGCTGGTGACCGGTGCTGCTCACCCCCGAGCCACAGCCCGAGTGATTGCTCACCGGCGGCGAATTTCCAGTTTTCCCCTTTCTGTGTGCAGAACGACCTTCAGGTGCGATTCCGTCGAATTCGTGCTCTAGAAAGGATTAGAGGGCCTCAATCCGCTCTCACACAAACTAGACACGGTAACGCACAAGTTGCCTTCACAACCCTTGGCCGGAGAACCTCTGTACCCGGCGTAATTCGAGGTTTACCAACGGCGGAACAAACGGGAGGCATCGGGCGCATGGTGAGGACCTACTTCGGGCCTTCCCCGAGCTGCCTCAAGCTCATGTCGACCTTCCCTGAGGTCCACTGATGCTTCCCGACCGGTTCCTCGAGTAGTTGGGGTGCTAGGGAAGTCAGCCGACATGGCCGAAGTCTTTCCGAGGTGGCGGCTCGTCGTCGACCATGCATCGGCCATTGTCATGAGTAGCTGACCCTAGAATCCTGTTCCCCGAGTGAAAGTAGGCAGGGACGGCCAAAATCGTGAAGTTTGGAGCTGTACAGAAGCTGGCGGCGAGCTCTCCGGCGAGGTCCCTCGGCGGTGGAGCGCGGGCGTCGCGAGGTTGAAGAAAGGGGTGGACCCCAGCTGTCAGCGGCCGATATTTTGAATCGGGATCGGGCTGCGGCCGGGATCGGGTGTGCTGGCGCGCAAAATCCTTGTGGGCCGCGGTGTGCTGTCGCCTCGGCGTGCGACGCATGTCCCCGGGGCCCACTCGCGAGTTTAAGCTTTTCCCCGATTTTCAGATTTCCTTCAAACTTCAAATCCTCATAACTTTGGCTAGAAAGCTCCAAATCGAGTGAACCAAATTTTGCTGGATTCAGCTCTCTGAGTACTTTCCAGAAAATCAAGTTTCACTTCATGAAATTCTTTATTTTTCCAAAATTAATTCCTCAAAATTTAAATTGTTTGGAATTTTAGCTGGAGAATCCTTTGGAGGAAAATCCTGAAATCTTGCTGGGATGTTCACCAAAATGTCCTTGAACTACAATAAAAATTTCAGACCCATTGGAGCTCATTTAATCCACCTAATAGTGTGATTAGTGAAACTGTTCCAGAGAAAATATAAAATGTTCAGAAACATTTTCAGAATTTTCTCTGAAATTGTTTACCTCATATCTTTAGTTAGGAACTTCCAAATTAAGTGAGACCAACTCCATTAGAACCCTCTGAAAATCTAGTTTTCAGAAAGTCATAGTTTGTTTCATGAAAATCCTTAGAGCACCCTAAGAGTTCCAATTAAGGTCAAGGACATAATTAATTGTGGAGGGCTCAAATGAGCTTTGCTGCAACTAAAACTTGACCAAGTCTCTATTTAGGTTGTAACCAAGTCACAGTAAAAGTTTCACAGTCATTGAGTCTGTCTAGTGGGACTTATAAGCTTCAGAAGTTCAAACTTAATACAAATGCATTCAAATTAATACATGTACCTCTCTTATCATGTAGTCGCTAAGGTCGAGGAGGAACCCGAAGTCTTAGACTTCGTTACTCCGGAGGAACAACTAGCCTACGACCAAGAGCAGCAAGGCAAGCTCCAGTTTGCATTAACCGTTTTACAAATTTTAATGTTTTGAGCACTTATTTGAGTACTATTATTATTTGCATTAGAGTCTTATTTGGAAACCCAAATGCATAGCCAAGAAAACCATGGATTGGGTTTAGGATTGCAAACCCCGTTAGCTACTGCAATGCTAAGATAGTGTAGGATTCGGTACAAGTCGAGTAGTTGGAACTACTCGCGAGCATAGGCTAGGGGCACTCGACTCGGGTAGTGATAGCACATGAAACACATGGCAAGAAAATGAGACCGAGCGGAGGGTAAGGGCAGCAGGACTTTGGGGCATGTGTGCTATATCTCTGCTTGTGTCAATTGAGGACCGAGCCGTGTGCGGGCCTGTTGAACAAGCTAGAACAGTACCGAAGACCTACCGGCTATATGGGAACCGGGAAACTGATGTAACTCGGGTAGCTGGGTGTTGAGGCATAGCTGGTCGTTCAGAGGGTAGGTTGAGAGCTCGAGGTGTAAATCGGCTGGCGGCAGTGAGATGCGCGTGCAGAGACCTCTTGCTCGGGACGATTGGACCGGTTCAACATTTGGCTAACGGGTGAAAGGTAGTCGCGTACGGCGTCCGTGATGGTTGTGGTAGGCAACATCGAGTACGGGCGTACGTGACGGGTTGTTCGGGTAAGCCTGCAGGTGTAAATCGATTATAATCGCCGTCCCTCGCGGTCAGTGAGTACCACTTGTTCACTGTACCGTGACGTAGAAAGAACAGGCTAGTCACATGTTAAAATGTTGCTGATTGAATGATGAAGATTGATTGTTAATGATATGCTGTAGCTTAGAGCTAACAAAAGTTCTTTTCAAACTTTAGGCAAAGTACATGGGAGAAATGCATTTCTTGTTTGATTACGACTTTCTCATGTGCGTTAGCGTAAGGTTCTCCACCACCTGCTGCTAAAACTTGAAAGCAAGGTTCCACTAATTAGGCGAGTCCTTTGCAAATGATTTTTGCCTCATGTACCCATCACCCCTCATGTAGAAGTTCCATGTTTAGGTGAGACGGGTCAGACTTGCTGAGCCTTCGTGCTCACTGCTTGTGTTTGAAGCTTTTGCAGGATTCTATGAGGAAGGGACTCCCGAAGAGGAGACGGAACCCCAGGAGGGGAACCCCGTCGAGTGGGAGTCATGCACGCCGCAGAGTTAGTGTGCGTGTGTGCTAGCAAGGACACGTTCAAGGGCTGAACGCGGACTTGATGCGTAGTCTACGCCCGTGAGTGTAGACTGGAACTATTTTGATGTAAACATGTTCATAAACTTGTTTATGTAATAAAGTTTCGCTTCCGCTTTGTACCTTTGACGTGTGTTATCCGGTGTTGTGTAACGCAGCACCCCTCAGCGTGATCCTGGCTCGACAAGACCGTGGGGTCGTGTCAGAAATTTTCCAATGCTTATCTTGAATGGCCTGCTCCACATCACTTGGTTCCTCTGGTGACAAGAGACAAAGTCCAGAATATTCAAAGTCTTCCACAGGTTCCATTGCACTTAGTACATTTGAAACTTTTCTGAATCTCTGAGGCACCCCCTCACTATTGACCTCCTGCCCAATGGAAGGCGTTACCCAGTGAATCCCTGCAGGTGTAGTCAATTGATCATCATTAAGTGGTGTGCCCGGTATTACAGCCTCTGAACAATGATCATTTTAAGTTCTGCCCATAGAAGTTCAGTGCTAGTGGACCACTGAACTGCAAAGTATGACACCATCTCCTTTTCACCTGACTGAACATCACTCCATTTCCAGTGCTTATTTTCATCGAACTTAATGTCTCTGGATACTATCACCTTGTGATTGATAGGATCATAAGTCCTATAAGCCTTGGAGTTTGCCTCATAGCCCAAAACCCCCACTGCACTGATCTGTCGGATAACTTGGTGGTGCCAGGTCCTGCAATTCTAACATAAGCGGTACACCCCGAATGTCTTGAAGTGCTTCATAGAAGGCCTTCTCCCTGTCCATGCTTCATAGGGAGTTTTCCCTTAGAGACTCTTTGTTGAAGATCTGTTCAAGATGTGAACTGCCTCCCCCAAAACTTAGCAGGGACCTGCATTCCTTTAAGCGTGCACCTAGCCATTTCCATAATGGTTTGATTTCTCCTTTCAACAACCCCATTCTGTTGAGGTGTATAAGGTGCAGTAAAATAATACTTTACTCAAGAATCTCCAAGATATGCTGTGAACTGATTGTAATTAAATTCCCCTCCTCTGTCAGTTCTGAACCCCTTCAGTCTTCTCCCCAACTCAGTTTCAGCTTGGGCCTTGATCAGCTTAAAGTAGTGAAAAGCTTCATTCTTTTCACACAAAAGTTCAAGCCACATAAATCTGCTGAAATCATCCACTATGAGCAGAAAATACCTCTTGCCACTAGGTGTAGGAGGACTTATGTCACCACAAATGTCACCATGGAAAAGATCAAGTCTCTTCTTCTGCTCTATACTCAGACTGATGAGGAAATGGTTTTCTGTGGTGCTTTCCAAGCACACAACCATCACATACTTGCTCTATTTTATCAACCACTGGGATGCCATAAGCCATCTTCTTCTTACCCAAATCTCTCAGAGCCTTGAAATTCAGGTGAACAAACCTTGCATGCCATAACCAGGCCTCATCATCAGTCTTGGACAGTAAACATACCGGTTTCACCACAGTCAGGAGCCTATTTGCTGAACTTGCAGTCTTGATGTTCAGAGTGTTGTCACTCCCAAATATGCAAAGATAACCATTCTCCATGACTATCCTGCTACCACTTTCAACAAGTTGTCCAAGACTTATCATATTAGTCTTCAACCTGGGAATGTAAAACACTTTGGAGAGTACCTTGTGCTCCTGTTGATGGCCTCTGAAAATCGCTGAACCCTGACCACTGATCTGAACTGAAGAGCCATCTCCAAATGTTACTTCTCCTTTGACAGACTCATCAAGGGATGCTAGAACCGATTTAGTTCCAGTCATATTGTTACTAGCACCAGAGTCAAGATACCACATTGTTTCAGAGTTTTCAACTGACTGAGCTTTACTGTCACCTTTCAGTAACATGGGTGTAAAAGTCTCAAAAATGTAAAGGCAATAAACAGAGGGATTGGATACCATTATGTGTGGAATGCATGAAAATGGGACTTACAAAAACTTTATACACGTGATGATGCACATGTGTGTCCAACCAAATGAGCTCGCACGTTCATTTGAAATGTGTTAAGCCAAGGTTAAATTAAACACCATGTGTAAAGTTCTCATGTCAGCACTGGGTATGCCCTTTTTGTAAAGTTCTCATGTGTAAGAGGGAGTTTAAATTCAGATTCAAACTTAAATGTTTCCCTCAAGTTGCTGCCAAAAATTTGGAGTACACATGTGTCCTCATAACTTTAGATTCGAGGAAATTCATGGTGGCCACATCCTGATTTCAGGGTGGGCTAAAAAGGAGTTAAATATGATCATTTCCAAATGTGAGCTGAATTCAAATTTGAAAGTGAATTTCACACTGGATTTGGTTTACTCAAACTTCAGACCATGTTTAAACTCCCAAAATATCGGATTGAGGAGATTTACATGAATGAAAATCTTTTGGAAACATTTGGAGTATAAGAAGAGGAAAGGGGGTGGACCCCACATGTCATTGAGCCACTTTAACTTGCTCCTGAAGACTTCCTCTGTTCAGTGTCGAACACCACCCGAGCTTTCACAGCGTACCACCGAGCTGCAAGCAGAGGCCACCTCCTCGCTGCTTCCATCGCACTGGCGACCAGCTCGTAGAATTGAGTAGCTCTCAGCGTGATCTTTTGCTCACAAAAACAGCAACCCCGAGCAATATTTTCCCCTCACATAGGAACTGAACTGAGAGCGCCGAATTTAAAAATTTGAACACAACAGAAGGTTAATTCTCGGTAATCAAATTCAGTTTTTGGAAATTGCTGTGAATTTTGAATTTGAATTTAGGGAGCCACTGTTGTTTAGGGGGGGACTACCAGTGGGACCCGCATGTCATTGAAACAGAGAACCATCTAATTTCTCTTCTGTGCGGGCTTGCCACCAAGGGGATGCAGAGCTCCACTGAGCTGCCTGTGTGCTTGCTCACCGAGGCGGTTCCCTCCAATCTTTGGCTGCACGATAACCCTTGAAGCTACACAACACAAGTGCTCTTTCCCCTGCTCGGCCACTCCAAAGCACAACGACTCACTCACGCGTGCTCACCCGAAAGAAACGTCGCTGCCTCCTCTCTGCTCGCATCGCCGATCACCATCTGAGGATTGTGGCGCTCAGCTAAGTCGACTAGGAGATGCACCGGCCTCCACTGGACATCATCCGAACGTCCACAGCTCGTGTTCATCCCCCTCCGGCCGGTGCCGAGCCAATTTATTTTCCCTCGGTGCAGCACGAAGTCGCCCTCACTGCCACTCGTCGTCCGGCCAGTCCAGCGCCTCTCCGGAACAACCAACACCACCCTAAGGTGCTCCATGACATGTAGCTACTCCTCCCGAACTCCCCTTGCTCGTTCCCACTGCCGGCTCACCGGAATTCGATGTTTTGCACCGGTGCATGTGATGAACCGGTGCCCCTCTGATCGGAAAATTCCTCCAAACCGCGTTATCATTCCTTATTCGGTGCAAGCCACAGCAACCCACAACCCTAGCAACCTCCCGTACCAAAGAACACATCAAACCGGCCATCCCACGCCCCGGGCGACGAGAATTTGCCGTCGGCGGTAAAAACGGGTCGGTCCTCCGGTGACCATCCTCTTCCGCCGTTTGCTGCAAGAATTGGGTTGCATGTTCCACGAGCTCTAGGGGTGCTGTACGGCAGCTTGGACTGTTGAAATCAGCTTGAGACACGTCGGACCTTGTCGGCGCCACGCCACCAACCACCACCGTCGGTGCCGATCGCTCTCCCGGTGTTTTCATGCGTGGAAACCTTGCCCGGCTGCTAGGGGACGGTCTGAGGATCACGTAGCACAAAACCAGAGGGGAAAATGGTCGAGAAATGGTGGAGAACGGGGTGCTCCATGATCTGGTTCGGTGTGCGCGGTGCCCTGGCGTGAGGTGGAAGAAGGATCTGACGAGGGGGCCCCACTGTCAGTCTATAAAAAGAGTTTTCTTTGGCAAAGTAATTCCAGAAAATGGTGCAACTTTGCAAGCCAATAACTCTATGCAGAAAACTCCAAAAAGGGTGAGACAAATTTTGTTGGAATCCTTATGAAGAGTAATTTGCAGAGAAATAAATTGCTGGCTATGAAAATTGACAGTATTTTCTGTGGAATTCTTTTTAGTAAATCCTTTAGGGATTAATTCCAGAAAGGATTCTTTATGAAACATTCCCAATTTTGGGCAGAAAATCCTTTTCCTAGTTCCTGATATCCAGTAAAAATCTTAGGAACTTTGGAGCTGATTAATAGGGCTTAATCAGTAGGTTACATCAGAGTTAAATAAATTAGCTAAAAATCACAGAGTTAATTTCCAGAAAAATATTTCAAACTTCAAACCTCCATAACTTTCAGTAGGAAAGTCCAAAATTTGTGAAACAAATTTTGTTAGACTCCTCTCAGTCATTAATTTGCATAAATGTAGAGAATTTGGTCTGAAGATCCCTAGAATTTTCTCCAAAATTCATCAAACGTAAATGTTTGGGAATTAATTCCAGGAGATTCCTGTTATGTAATTTTCTTAAATTTGGCCAGAAGATCCTTCATAACTCTAGTGGTCCCCTTTAAAAATTTTAGCTTCATTGGATTATATTTGCTAGGCTAAACTCTACTCCAAAGTTCAGCCTTCATTTGAAATTTCCAAGTTTAAACAGAAACTTTTCAGCAATTTGCCCCAACATCAAAATTCCATTTCTCCCTATAGGTAGATCAAAAAATTATGAAATAAATTTTGTTAGAACCAGGGAAACATGCTATAATTAGATCTTCCACTGTTAGTCAGGTCAAAACTTCAGATTTGGGATCAAAATTCAGAGAAGCCTTGTACTTGTGGGAATTTTGAAGACCACAAGCTTCCATGAGAATTTCCCAAAATTTGCTCTAATCATCCTCAGAGAGTCTAGTATTCATTGGAAAAATCCCAAACCCAATTGAAAAATCTTAATAGCTGTAGCTACTAATAGAAGTTTATCTCTTATAAAAAATTAGCACCTATACATCTATTTTGTTGCATCTCATATAGTGACCGAAGTTGAGGACACTCCGGAGCCGTTGGAGGTCCTTCCTCCAGAAGGTAACTTACTGTTTAACTCGCAATCAGGCAAGCCCCGGTTTACATTTAATTACCTTTTGTAAAGTTTTCATTTGTATCACTTATGTCTAGGGTGAAATGCTTGCATTAGAGTTAAGGTGATTGAAACCCCATTTGCATGACTTATAAATCCTATGGAGGGTTGGGTAGTTTACGACTCGATGAGTAGAGAATGCCATGCTAATGTTCTTAGGATCTCGGTAGAAGTCTAGTGGTTGGAATCTACTCGCGAGATAGGAATTTCATCACACGGGATAGAAAGAAAGAAAGAAAGAATGACTTAAGAATGTGAAATTCAGACCCAGCAGAGGGGATAGGATGCAGTGAGTGGAGGTCTCACGTGCGTAGCCCTGTTGGTGTCGATTGAGGACCGAGCCGTGTGCGGCCCTGCTGGACAAGTTTGAACAGTACCAGATGCATACTGGCATATGGAAACTAGGAAACCGATGTAATTGATTAACCTGGGTGTTGAGGTTTACCCAACCGTTTTATTGGAGTGAGTTGAGGGTAGCAAGGTGTAAATCTGCCGGTAGACACGTACACGCTCCACGCGGGGACCTCCTGCCCGTTACGGATGAGCCAGTTTGGCATTTGGGTTTCCTTTGAAGGTTGCTGCTTACAACAGAGTAGGAAGGTGTGAAGCACCACACTTCTGAAATTGGTGTATGTGACGTATTTTCTGGGTGTCTATTGATTGCAACCACCATCACTCATAGTTATTTGAGTACCACTTGTTCACTGCGATGTGACGTAGTAAGAATTGAAAGAGGCCAGAAGAATATGATGCATTTATCTATTATTGTATTGAAACCATGTATGCTGTAGAGCTCATTAAGTTTATATTCCACTTTAGGAATAACCACATCGGAGGAAAGCATTTCTTGTTTGATTGTGGACTTCCGACGTGAGGGCTGCCTAAGGAATATTAATCTGCTGCTGAAAACTGAAAGTAAGGATTAACATATAGGTGTGTATTCATCGCAATATCATGTTCTAATATTACAAATCCCTGCATGTAGAGTCTCATGTTTAGAAGTGTCGGTTAAGTCTTGCTGAGCCATCGTGCTCACGGTTGCTATATTAAGTTGTTGCAGGTGAGGCTTATGAGGAAGGCTGAGAGTTTAGCTATGAGTAAGACTTCCACTGTATATTAGGTTTTGTAAAATACTTCCACTGTTTTATGTAAATAAAAGTTTGTATGATTGTTATTAATATTTTCTTGTGTGCTGTTGGGTGCCGCATCGCACGGCACCACCCTCTATGATCCCGGAGCGGGAGGACCACAGGGTGGCCCCCACAATGGCGCTCTGGTCTGAAGAAACCAGTAACAGAGCTGGTTGATCAGTCTCTGTTCTAGCGAGATGAGCTTATTCCTTTTGCTCCCGACATGGTCTTCGACACTCTTTGGCCCACTATCCCCAAATGACACAGTTCCGACACTTGCCCTTTCTGCGTGGAGTGCCCTCAGATGTGAACTTGCTGTTGCCACGGTGTTCAGGCTTTGCTGCTCCCTTGTTCTTTGGCAGTGCAGAACCACCATTCTTGTTGTTGCCAGAGGATGAATCAGGTGCCAACCAATGTTTTTACTTGTCCAGTTACTCCTCCTCAGCCATGAGCAACCTCCCTGCCTTTTAGACCACAGCTGCATTATTACCAAGGCGATCTTTCGCTGCACGGAGTCTGCCAACCAATTCCTCAACCGAAAACTTGTTGAGATCCAACAATGTTTCGATTGACAAGGAAATCTGCATATACCACATGGGATCAACATGCAAGATATTTTTTTTAACAATTCTCACCTCTTCAATTGTCTCCCCTAGGGTCCGAAGGCTGCTTGCAATGCAGGTGATTCTTATGGCAAAGTTATTCACCGTCTCTCCTTCCTTGAACTCGATGTTTTCAAATTCACGCAGCAGTAGTTGGGCAATCGCCTCACGAATGCGACCGTCGCCGATTCTCATACTCCTCACAGCATCCCACACCAGCTTCGCAGTCGGCTTTGCAGCAAGCGATGTGTGCAAGTCGCTGTGCACCCCCTTCAAGATGGCCGCCAAGGCAATCCGGTGTACACGACATTCCATCCTGTCCGATTCCACGGCGTGCCATAATTCTTGAGCCTCGAGGTTGACTTTCATCACGAGCGCCCACTGGTTGTAGTTGGACCACAACAGCATCGGATAGACAAGCTAGCGATCCACTCGTCTCTGGTACCACACTCTCTACAGCAAATAGATTTTCCAGCGCTCTGTCATCTCCGGCGCCGGTGGGTGCTGTCGGTGATGCTGACCTTGGCGTGTGCGTGAAAGTGCAGCTAGGCACCCCTTGTGGGTTTTGGTTGATTTATGACAAACAAATGAGACCCTAACAAAATTGTTGAGAATGAGCACAGGTTCTCAAAGAAATTAAGACGAAAGCGCAAAAAGAAAGGAGAAGGAGGATCCAAATTGATAAGAGCTCAAGAACTGAAAAGAATAGATCACTTAGTATAGAATGTGTTGGAGAAACACATCCCAAGAGCTCAAGAGAAAGAAATCAAACTTACTGCACAATTTCAACACGGCCGGACTAGTCTGATTTTCTTTCTGACCAGAAAACGGACTAGTCCGATATCATCTGGACAAGTCCGATTTTGTCTCTGGACAGAAAATAGACTAGTCTACAGTATCACGGACTAGTCCGATATCTCATGACACTTAGGGTTTTCTAAACACCGCACACCGAACTAGTCCGAAGTCAACCAGAAACTAGTCCGGACATCACGAACCCTAACGTACCCTTTGGAAACCCAACTATAAAAAGAGGTGTACGACCATACCAACACAACTTTCGACTCCCCTGCGCCATCACACCTCCCAAGAGCCCAAAATTCACCTTTCTCCATACATTCTAACCCAAGAAGGATCAATTCCTGTGGAGTTGGCAATTGATCAAAGGAGAGACTAGTTCTACACCATCTTGAGCTCTTGGGTTTGATCTCTTGCACACTTTTCATTGTTAATTGTTCATCTGTTGAGTGTGTTCAGTCGTGTTCATTCATTCATTGTAATTCTTGGGGAGCTCTCAACTTGTGACAAGGCCCCTTGAGCAATTCTATTGCCCCTTGTGATTAGTGGAAGAGAATCGTCCTTTGTGGCAATTCGACGAGGGTAGGGTTAGAGAAGACCCGATCTTTAGTGGACTTCTCAACGGGGACGTAGATTGCCTTCGTGGAATCGAACCTCGGGATAAACACTTGTCTCTCACTCTTGTTTATTAATTGTTCATCATTTTAGAGTGTTTAATCAATCCTTTGAAACTCACGTTCAAACATTAAAATCAAGTTGGTTCCTGTCATTCATTGTATTATTGTTGCAATACATCTAAGTTATCGTTCAATTTCTGCTGCATAAAGTATTATAAGTGAACATTGATCAATCTTGATCTCCCTAGTCCACGTATACCGGACTAGTCCGCCCAGTACCGGACTAGTCCGATTTTTCTCTGTTTAGAAAACGGACTAGTCCGCACTCTACCAGACTAGTCCGATTTCTCTGTATTTGATAGACTACTAAGTGTTTCAGGTTTCAACAAAGCATCAAAAATCATATTCACCCCCCTCTAGGCTACATTCAATTGGTGTCAGAGCCAAACTCTTCGAAAGAGACTCACCGCTCGAAGAGACGATATGGACGTCAAGGATGCACACAAAAAGATCAACGACGAAAAGAGAAATGATGAAAGGACTCAAAAGCTAAAGAAGCTACTTGACGCCTTTCAAGACAGTGAGGACGATGATGAGGAGGTGCTGCAACTCAAGGCTCTTCTACGGAAGAAGGTAATCTCCCCAAAAGGGAAGAAGAACACCGATGATGAAAAGAAGAAGAAAGGGGGTAGTCACACAGACTACTCCCAATATCCTTTTGATTATGAGCGTTTGAATTTTCACAATAATCATTACTTATCAATTCCCCTAGGGAAAGCACCTTACTTTGATGGAAATGACTATTCAATGTGGAGACAAAATATGAAAATGCATCTCATATCTCTTAATCCGAGTTTGTGGCATATAGTGTGTACAGGGATAGATATCCCGGATGATGATGAAGAGCTGACCCCAAACCAAGAACAAGCCATTCATCGAAATGCTCAAGCTGCAGCTGTGATCACGTCATCACTAAGCCGAGATGAGTTCACCAAGGTGGATGGGCTCAAAATTGCCAAGGAGATATGGGACACACTACAAACTGCACATGAAGGTGATCGTCACGTACGCGAAGCCAAGATAGAAATGATTGAAGGTGAATTAGGAAGATTCACGATAGAAGAAGATAAATCACCACAAGATATGTACAATCGACTGAAGAATCTTATCAACAAAGTTCGAGCCTATGGAAGCAAGAAGTGGAATGATCATGAGGTTGTGAAGCTGATTCTCAGAGCATTCATGCCTTGCAATGCAACTCTTTGCTCAATGATCAGAGAAAGCCCCGGGTATCGGAAAGTGACCCCAGACGAACTTCTTGGCAAGATCATCAACTTTGAGATGGTGGAGAAGCAAGCCAAGCATGTTAAGGAAATTGCCGATCTCACCTCGGCAAAGAAGAAAGGAGTCGCCTTGAAGTCAACTTGTAAACCCGTATCAAAGGAAGCTCGAGAAGCTTATGGAGAAGACGACAGCGACGATGAAAGCAGTGATATCGATGAAGAAGACATGATCTTGTTCATGAAGAAGTTCAAGAAAATGATGAGAAGAAGAAAGGGCAACAACTCAAATGAAGGAAGACTAAGGGACAAACAAAGACCCAAGATGAGATGGGCGTGCTATAACTGCGGAGGATACGATCACTTCATAGTAGATTGTCCGCATGATGAAAACAAGAAGAAGACAAAGGATAACAAGTCTCAACCAAAGAAAATGTTCAAGAAGAAGAAGCAATATGGCCAAGCGCATCTAGGGAAGGAGTGGGACTCCAATTATGAATCTTCATCTGAAGAAGAAGAGGAGATGGCCACCATAGCCATAAAGAAGACTAACAAGAAATCCACTCTCTTCTCAACCATGGGCGCATGGAAGGACACCGACAACACCTGTCTAATGGCAAAGGAAGGTAAACGAAAGGTACCGACTAAATCTTCCTTCTTGCATTCTTTTACTAGTGATAGTGATAATTCCAGTGAGGATGATAGCAGTGATGAAGATGAATATATGCTTAGGGGTTTAGACAAAAAGACAGCTGCTAAAATGAAATTTCTACTTGATAAGCTTGTTGATATGAAGAAGCTAGTCAATCGTCAAGAAGATATGATCATCTCCCAAAAGGAGGAATATCTTGAGATTGAAAAGCTTCTTGAATTTGAAAAGGAACAAAATAAATCACTAGAGCTTGAATTAGCTTCAAGCAAGGAGGCTTGCTTGAAGCTAAAAGACTGAAACACCACCATCAAGGATGAACTTGCTAACTTAACCAAAATTAACAAGATCCTTGAGGGACAAGTTGAGTCACTCAAGCAAAATGGTTCTTCATCAACTACTAGCTCACATTTTCAACACACAAAGTCTGAAACTAGCATTACTTGTACATGTGCCAAAAATGACACTTACATGAAGAAAAAGCCAAACTTGACAAAGAACAAGCAATCTTCTCAAAGTGGCATATTTGACAAGGAGAAGATCAAGTATGCACGCAGTGCATACTCGGTCACAAGACCTCCTAATGTCAAATATGGCATGATATTCTAATGGTGAAAAGCAAAATGCTAGAAACCACAAGAATAACAAGGGTTGCATTGCCTTTGTCAAGGGAAACTCTTCTCAAACTACAAAGCTTAGTAAAGTTGATAAATTTAACAATTTGAACACATATGAACAACAACTTCTGTTTAGAACCTTTGATGCTTCATATGTACTTATGAAAAGTAATCTTGGAAGAGTCTATTCTAAATATGTTGGGCCACGCCATGGGAATACCAAGTCTCATGTGTGGGTGCCCAAATCACTTGTGACTAACCTCAAAGGAGCCAAGCAAGCTTGGGTACCTAAGACCAAGGCATAATTTAGTTTTTGCAAATTTATTCATCCGGCGGAGCAAAATGGGTGCTAGATAGTGGATGCACCAATCACATGACTGGATAAAGAAGAATGTTCATGGAATATGAAGAAAATGAAAATCCAAGCGAAGGCATTTACTTCGGTGATAATAGTCACGGAAAAGTGCTTGGTACCGGTAAAATTGCAATTTCATCACAACATACTCTCTCTCATATTTTACATGTTGACTCCCTGGATTATAATCTGTTGTCCATATCTCAATTATGCGAGAAGGGTTATAATTTCTTATTCACTAATGAGGGTGTGACTGTCTTTAGAAGGAGTGATAACTCAATTGCATTCAAGGGTGTGTTGAAGGGAAAACTTTATCTAGTTGACTTCAACAAAGATAAAGCTGAACTTGACACATGCTTGATTGTAAAGACCAACATGGGTTGGCTGTGGCATAGACGACTAGCACATGTTGGTATGAGGAATCTTCAAAAACTCCTCAAAGGCGATCACATCCGAGGTTTAAAGGATGTTGTTTTTGTGAAAGACAGGCCGTGTAGAGCATGTCAAGCAGGAAAACAAGTAGGAGCACCCCATCCCGCGAAGAATGTCATGACTACAACAAGACCGCTTGAGCTCCTTCACATGGATCTATTTGGTCCAATTGCCTACATAAGCATCAGCAGTAATAAATACGGTCTAGTCATTGTTGATGATTTTTCACGCTTCACGTGGGTTTTCTTTTTGCATGATAAGACAGAAACTCAAGGAACTCTCAAGAAGTTCATCAAGCGTGCCCAAAATGAATTCTCATTGAAGATCAAGAACATACGAAGTGACAATGGAACAGAATTCAAGAACACCCAAGTTGAGGAGTATCTAGATGAAGAAGGGATAAAGCATGAATTTTCAGCACTATGCACTCCCCAACAAAACGGAGTAGCCGAAAGGAAGAACAGAACTCTCATTGAGATGTCAAGGACAATGCTCGATGAATACAAGACTTCGGGCAGGTTTTGGGCTGAAGCGGTTAACACCGCTTGTCACGCCATAAACCGACTATATCTTCATCGGCTACTCAAGAAAACCTCTTATGAACTATTCACGGGTAACAAACCAAATGTTTCATACTTTCGAGTCTTTGGTTCAAAATGCTATATTTTAAATAAGAAGCCAAGGGCCTCAAAGTTTGCTTCGAAGTCCGATGAAGGTTTCTTACTTGGCTATGATTCGAACTCCTACGCTTATCGTGTCTTCAACAAAACCTACGGACTTGTTGAAGTAGCACGTGACGTAGTGTTCAATGAAACTAACGGCTCTCAAGAAGAGCAAGTTGATCAGTGTGTGCTAGATAAAGAAGAAGCTCCATGTCAAGCATTGAGAAGAATGGCTTTGGGCGATGTTCGACCACAAGTGCCACCTTCAAATGCGAATGAAGAAAATGAACCACAGATGGAGGAAAATGATCAAGGGGGAGCTTCCATACAAGATCAAACTCAAGAAAATCAAGAAGGCCAAAACATCAATGAGGGCAACTATCCAGGGGGAGAAGAAGATGATAATGAAGATTCAAGACCACAAGTGCCACATCCAAGAGTGCACCAAAGCATCCAAAGAGATCACCCCGTTAACATCATAATCGGTGACATCCGAAAGGGAGTAGTAACTCGATCTCGCATAGCTAATTTTTGTGAACACTATTCCTTTGTATCTTCTTTGGAACCATACACGGTCGAGGATGCATTAAAAGATCCGGACTGGGTGAGGGCGATGCAAGAAGAACTGAACAACTTCAAAAGGAACGAAGTGTGGGAGCTTGTTGAGAGACCCAAGTCCAATGTCATCGACACTAAATGGGTCTTTCGCAACAAGCAAGACGAACATGAAGTAGTAACAAGGAACAAGGCACGACTTGTGGCAAAAGGGTACTCACAAGTCAATGGTTTGGATTTCGATGAGACTTTTTCTCCCGTAGATAGGCTTGAGTGGGTTCGTATATTACTTGCATATGCTACTCACCATGATTTCAAGCTTTATCAAATGGACGTGAAAAGCGCATTTCTCAATGGACCGATCAAGGAGGAGGTGTATGTGGAGAAACCACCCGATTTTGAAGAGCAAGAGCACCCCGACTACGTGTTCAAACTGTGTAAGCCTCTCTATGGCCTCAAACAAGCTCCTAGAGCTTGGTATGAGTGCCTTAGAGATTTTTTAATTGAAAATGACTTCAAGATCGGGAAAGCTGATTACACCTTGTTTACTTAACACTTTGATGATGACCTCTTCATTTGCCAAATCTATGTTGACGATATAATATTTGGTTGAACTAACAAATCCTTTTGTCAAGAATTTAGCAAGATTATGACAGATAGATTTGAGATGTCCATGATGGGAGAGCTGAGGTACTTCTTGGGATTCCAAGTGAAGCAACAAAAGGATGGGACGTTCACAAGCCAAATAAAGTACACTCAAGACATTCTCAAGAAATTTGGAATGGACAAAGCAAAGCCCATAAAGACTCCCATGGCGACAAATGACACTTGGACCTAAATGAAGACGGACCTAATGTGGATCAAAAGGTATATCGTTCCATGATTGGCTCCCTACTCTATCTATGTGCATCTAGGCCTGATATCATGTTGAGTGTATGTCTATGTGCAAGGTTTTAAGGCAATCATAAGGAGTGTCATTTGACAGGCGTTAAAAGGATCTTGAGACATTGGGTTCATACACCCAACCTAGGCCTTTGGTATCCCAAAGGTTCAAAATTCAATCTCATTGGATACTCCAATGCAGATTATGCCGGATGTAAGGTAGATAGAAAAAGTACTTCTGGTACTTGCCAATTCCTAGGTAGATCACTAGTTTCTTGGTCCTCCAAGAAACAAAATTCATTGCTCTATCCACAGCCGAAGCGGAGTATGTTGCAGCCGGGAGTTGTTTTGCACAACTCCTTTGGATGCGACAAACTCTAAGGGATTACGGTTACAATATGAGCCGTATTCCACTCCTTTTTGACAATGAGAGTGCTATCAAAATTGCCCATAACCCTGTTGAGCACTCTAGAACCAAACATATAATATCCGGCATCATTTCTTGAGAGATCACTCAATGAAAGGAGACATAGCCATTTCCCATGTCAACACTGAAAAACAACTAGCCGATATCTTTACCAAGCCACTTGATGAAAAACGCTTTTGTGAGCTCCGAAATAAACTAAATATCCTTGATGCTCGAAACATGGCTTGAAAACTTGCATATCTGTATGCCATCTTCAAAATCATGTTAATGATATTAAAAAATCATCTCTCTCTATTTTTCTCTTAATAACTATGTTAATTACTTGATCTTGATGAATTATGGTCATAGCTTGATTGTTGTATGTTTACTGATCATATTCATCAAGAATACCTATGTGCCTTTGTACCTTATTTCCCAATAGAAACCCTTTAAACACACACACACACACACACACACATATATATATATATATATATATGTTTTATACACCTCTGTACAAGGGACCACGAACTAGTCCGTGGTCACCCCGGACTAGTCCGCACTGACAGACTAGTCCGCACTTAGTCCGTTAGTCCGGACTAGTCCGGACAACCACGAACTAGTCTGATTTTCTCTCTGGACGGAAAATGGACTAGTCCGATATGGTCTGGACTAGTCCGATATTTCGACTCCATAACCCTAAGCACGGCTGAAACCCAATTTTCTTCATCCTCATAACTCTCCCAACTCTCTCTCTCCTCACTCAAGAGCTTCCAAGGTGAATTTGCAAGTTCTCCACGAAAACCTCTCAAATTTCCGCGGAAATCATTCTCCACCGCCAAGGGATCAAAGACCCCGGACTAGTCCGGATCAAAAACTTCCTCAACACCTCGAATCGAAGGATTTCGTAAACTTCTCTCCAAACCCTAGAACCTTCGATCTTCCTTGTTTTTGCTCAAATAGCTTAGCTCATCTAGTCAATACATGCTTCATTGATGTATTACATGTACCCTAGATCACATTTGCAATGAATAATCTCAAATTTCAACAAATTAGGGCTTGAGCAGCCACATAACGGACTAGTCCGTTATTAGGGCGGACAAGTCCGGTACTCCGGACTAGTCCGACCCTGAACACCGGACTAGTCCGGTATGCCCTGATTCAGAGATCTTGTTAGGGAATCCTAGCTTATGTCAACTCAATGCAATCCTTTGTCATTCTTGATTATTTATACCCACTTTATCTTCCTTGTCAAAAAAAATGTCGGGATCAAATGAAAGTCTCTCCGACTTTGAGGCAGAAATGGATCAATATGTCATATCTCATCATCCAGAGTCTCACTCCAAAAAGAGAGAAGATCATGTTGACGAGCCCTCGCTCACCCCACCTAGTTCACCGAAAGGTCACAATCAAGAGACCAGCTTCAAGAGCAAATGTGGCTGGTTCTAGCTCGGCGGCTCAATGCCAAGTCAAGGGCAAGGGAAAGGGGCTTGCTTCCGGCCCGATTAGTCCCCTGAAGATGACAGCTCCAAGGCAGGGAAATAGAGATCCATCGGAGCAGAAATTGAATGGCAAAGGGAGCGAAGTGGCATGGAACCTGAGGAAGGTTGATGCCTATAGCTCCGGGAAAAAGGCAGCTGACAAGAGATTTTGGAGTAACTTTCACTCGGACTACTACAGTTCAGTGTACATCCAAATGAAGACTCCAGTGGTCCGAAGTCAATGGATCGACTGGACGTACTTTGAAAGGAAAAGCTGTGAAGCTTTTGAGGAGGTCATAGAGGCTGCAGAGAGACATGGACTCAATGACCTGCTCGCCTTCAGGTACAACTAGAATGATGAGATCATCGCCCAGTTTTACTCAACCTGCCACTTTGCTCATGATGGATAGGACATAGTGACTTGGATGACACATGGATCCATGTACACAATCTCCTACACTGAATTTTGCTAGACTGCTGCATCTTGAGGACACCAATGATGATGAGATTGTGATATTCACAATATGGGAGGGATGGAGAAGGACAAGATGGAGTTCCTCTATGATACTCGACTTCCTTTCAACCCTCGCTCAACCAAGAACATGAAGCCTTTCTTCATTGTTCTCAACAGAGTGCTCCGGAAGACAATTGCTCCAAAGGATGGAGATGCCGGGAGCGTCCAAGGTTATCTGAGAACCTTGATGAAAGTGATCAGCAGGAGGAGAAGATTTAATATCTTCGACTATATTTGGAATGACATGGTGAACATATCCTGCACACCAAACCGTTCCTGTGGCCATGCTCCTTTCTTGATGTTCATGATTGAGAAAGTCACAGGAATTGAGTTTGTGAAGGATGTAGAGCACACTGCTCTAAGGCCTCAGAAGCCTCCTCAGGCCTCCCTCCCAGCTGCTCCCTCACCTGGATCACCTGAAGAACATCTAGAGAGAGTGCATGAAGAGGCAAGGCCTACATCCAAGACTAGGGCCTCTCCACAGAAGGGTTCCTTGTGGGATCATGAAGTTTTTGGCTGCTATCTTCAGCTCTAGCCGCAAAACTGAAGTGAAGCTACATAAGATGAACAAGGCAAGAAAAGCAGAGATGAGATACATGAAGGTAAATGTCAAAGAAATATGCCAAAAACTGGAGATTGAGCCCATTGGATCCCCGGTTATCTCAGAGGACTCTGCATCTGAGTTTATAGAGCTTCCTCCTCTCTCTCCTTCAAAGCGTGCCTACTTTGGCATGATGAGTGGTTCCTCTCCTCCTCTTCCTCAGGCTGATGACGAAGACGAAGAAAGGACGGGCAGCGAGGAGTGAGCCGGCCACGACAAGTAGATCCCTTCTCCCTTTCTTTTTGGTGTCTTGATGACAAAGGGGGAGAGATTGAGGGGGAGTCATAGGTCATAGGTCTTTCTTCATTTCGTATATTAGCTTAAGAGATGAGCTTGTGTAAGACTATTATGCTGTTGTAAGACTTATGCTATTATGCCATCTTTATGCTTTCATGATGTGAAATGATGACTATGTTATGCTTTTGATGAATGATGTATGTTATAACTCTTGATGATTATGCTCATAATGATATTCACATAAAAATTACTACTCACACATGTAGTTTTGCACCCCACCATAAAGAGTGCACATATGTCTCATGTCTTCATTGCATATTTTGTTCAAAACTTATATGTGCACACTTTATGAAAATCTGAATTCTTATTGTCATATTTGTGAGATCTCAATTGGTTGTCATCAATCACCAAAAAGGGGGAGATTGAAAGTGCATCTAGGCACCCCTTGTGGGTTTTGGTTGATTTATGACAAACAAATGAGACCCTAACAAAATTGTTGAGAATGAGCACAGGTTCTCAAAGAAATTAAGACGAAAGCGCAAAAAGAAAGAAGAAGGAGGATCCAGATTGATAAGAGCTCAAGAACTGAAAAGAATAGGTCACTTAGTATAGATTGTGTTGGAGAAACACACCCCAAGAGCTCAAGAGAAAGAAATCAAACTTACTGCACAATTTCAACACGGTCGGACTAGTCCGATATCAGCCGGACTAGTCCGATTTTCTTTCTGACCAGAAAACGGACTAGTCCGATATCATCCGGACAAGTCCGATTTTGTCTCTGGACAGAAAATGGACTAGTCCGCAATATCACGACACTTAGGGTTTTCTAAACACCGCACACCGGACTAGTCCGGAGTCAACCACGAACTAGTCCGGACATCGCAAACCCTAACGTACCCTTTGGAAACCCAACTATAAAAAGAGGTGTACGGCCATACCAACACAACTTTCGACTCCCCTGCGCCGTCACACCTCCCAAGAGTACGAAATTCACCTCTCTCCATACATTCTAACCCAAGAAGGATTAATTCTTGTGGATTGGCAATTGATCAAAGGAGAGACTAGTTCTACACCATCTTGAGCTCTTGGGTTTGATCTCTCGCACACTTTTCATTGTTAATTGTTCTTCTGTTGAGTGTGTTGAGTCGTGTTCATTCATTCTTTGTAATTCTTGGGGAGCCCTCAACTTGTGAGAAGGCCCCTTGAACAATTCTATTGCCCCTTGTGATTAGTGGAAGAGAATCGGCCTTTGTGGCGATTCGGCGAGGGTAGGGTTGGAGAAGACCCGATCCTTAGTGGACTCCTCAACGGGGACATAGATTGCCTTCGTGGAATCAAACCTCGGGATAAACACTTGTCTCCCACTCTTGTTTATTAATTGTTCATCATTTTAGAGTGTTTAATCAATCCTTTGAAACTCATCGTTCAAACATTAAAATCAAGTTGATTCCTGTCATTCATTGTATTATTGTTGCAATACACCTAAGTTATCGTTCAATTTCCTCTGCATAAAGTATTAGAAGTGAACATTGATCAATCTTGATCTCCCTGGTCCACGTATACCGGACTAGCCCGCCCAGTACCGGACTAGTCCGATTTTTCTGTGTTTAGAAAACGGACTAGTCCGCACTCTACCGGACTAGTCCGATTTCCCTGTATTTGATAGACTACTAAGTGTTTCAGGTTTCAACAAAGCATCGAAAAGCCTATTCACCCCCCCTCTAGGCTACATTCAGTGCGGCGTCGACATCTCCTTCTTGCGTTGGCTCTGATGTCACGTGTTGAAGCAGGAACACACTCCTGATCAGCTGCAGCACGTAGGAATGCTGAGCTTGCGGCGGAATTGTGTCTGCTCTCAGGGATCGCACAAGAACAGAGGAAATAGAGAAAGACAGAGAGTGTTGGACCGGCGCACCTGCCTTCTCGTGTTCAGTTCAATATATAGCAGAATTACACATAGATCACTGAGTCCACTATCAGCCTATGATCCGGTCTTTGTGGAGATGCAACTACTTCTACACACACACCACGCCTTCAGCAACAACTCAAGCAGTCTTGGCTGAGGAACCGGACACACACACACACGCACTACACGCATGCACTGAGTCTGTTACACAACGTGATACTCATGTAACAGCCCTTATTTAAATAACAAAAAATGCAGAGTATGCAATGAGATTACTAACATTCTCCACAGTCCTGCTCTTTATATGGACATAGAGGACATCACGTTCTACTTGTAAGAACACAAACTCGGCATTGTGCCCAACTGCCTGAATTTTAACAGCATTGGCATCGCTAAGCCCATGCTGAGATTAGGTTTCATCCCCATTGTAGCACAAACCTCTTGCAAACAGATTGTATCCTGTAGCGACCAGTTTAAGGTGTCTAGTAGGTAGACCCAAACGCGAAGCTGAAGCTCTTTCACATTGATAAAATAAATACCTGAATCATCCGCTCCATGGCTTGATAAGTCCTTTGAGCTTACACTGCACACCATAGAGAGCAACTATTGAGACATATGAGAGACCTGACAATGCTGAAGCCAATGAGGCAATGTCACTCACATGGAGGACATGATCGGTAGAGCTCGCTGCCGTCCATGGGATGAGAGACTAAGACCAGGGTCAAAGGTAGGAGGATCCCCATTGCGGCTGAGGTAAGGTTGTACCTAGGGCTGATAAAAGACCCAAAAAATAAACTAATAATATGAAGGGTCAGATTGGATTAGTATCGGGTCAAATTTATATTCATTTTAACTAATATTTAATAAGCATGAAATAAATTATAAAAGTGTCTGTGGGTTGAGCCCGTTTGCCACCCCTAGTTGTACCAGGTACCATCCCAGCTGGTGAGGTTGGGCCCAACTTAAGGCCCATCACTGGAAATAGGTGTTATTTCTAGGAACAAGTCACATAATTGTCAGCACTAGACATCCTCTGTTTAGTGGTAAGCTTTATATAGGCCGCCGTTAAAAATCAACACACGCCTTTCAAAGCTCATTTCACCAGCCTAGCCTAGCCTAGATTGTATTAGTTTCTCTCTATATAAATGTGTCTAGGGTTTTCTCTTATCCCACTACCCCCTCATCATCACCATTCTCACTCCCCTCTAATCCCGTCCTCTTCCTCCCTACCTCAGCACGAGAGAAGCAGATCCACGACACTTGTTTGTGTGGTACTAATCAGATCCACTTTGCAGTCAAATAAAATTACAAAAATAAGGTATGGTTCAATCACGAGACAATGAGCCATTCTATCACTATTAGTAAAATTACACGCGGGCTTGATTTGGATGGTCATATTGATGGGATGAATTTCAAGCAGTGTGAAAAAAATATGATTATAGAAAAGTAATAGCACTCAACTGGGATGATTATATATTTCCCCATCACACATAAAAAAATGATGGTGGCCAGGGCTCTTGGATATCCCCTTGCAGTAGGTGGATGTACATCTAAAAGATGTCTCCTGGGCCCTAGCTGATGTCCTTATTGCACCAATGCATATAACCTTGGTTTATCTTACGACATCGATGTATTTGTACCTGAAACCATTGGGGCACTCATATCATTAACTCATTGACCCAACCATCATTGATGATGGGGTACTCCAACTTGATCTCAAAATACCATGTCCCACATGATATGCCACCGGTGGAGCACATTAAGGAAATCATTAGGCTCTAACTTTATGGCCTTGTATACACTAGAAGGGAATAAGCGTGCATCTTGCAGGAGGACGTAAGAGGTTTCTTTCATCATGGATTTCCTCCCTATTGGCCTTGATGCTCTCAAGGTTGAGAATGGGTGCACCACTATTGGAAATGCTGGCCAAGGGCTCTTCCTTGTCAATGGAATATGTGTGGCTTGGTAGATCTGTCTTCTCGCTTGGTGGGCATTGAGGGCAGCCTCACTGGCAAGTAATGATAGTGTGTATGTAGCAAGGAGGCAATTGTTTATTGTGATTAAACTTTTGAGAGACTTAAAATTTTGGTAACAAGGTAGGCGGCGTTGGTGTCGACAAGGGATGGGAGAGGTCAAACACATAGTAGCAATAAATGTTAAAGTTAGGCTATCTCCAACAACAAACCCTAAAAATGGAGACCGATTTGCTCATTTTGGATTCCTTGTACTATTAGATTGGCAACTTATTTTGGGACTTCTCCGACAATGAACCTATTTTGGGTCACCATCAACTGTTTCTGGTGGGGCTATCTATTCGAACAAAGAGGACAGAGAGGCGGCAGAGCAATGCATTCCAGCGAATCGAAGGCAGGGGCACTGCACAGGGCAAGGAGTCCAGAGTGGCGGGGTGGGCAAGGTAGATGGAGGATGGCGTGGGGCATGGAGGCCAGAGCAGTGGAGTGGGTGAGGCTCAGGGAGGGCGGCGCAGGGCGGGCGACGGGTCGGGGTGGGTGGAGCGGGGCAAGGAGCCCGAAGCGGCGGGCGGTCAAGGCTCGGGGAGGCCGGTGCGGGCGTGGTGGCTGGAGCAGCGAGGCCGGGGTTGGGTGGCACGGTGCAAGGAGCCCGAGGAAGCGCGATGACAAGGCCAGGGAAGGGCGGCGCGAGGCGTGGAGGCTGGAGCGACGGGGCAGACGTGGCTTGGGGATTGCGGCGCAGGCAAGGAGTCCGAAGTGCTGGAGTTGGGCGAGTGGATGCGAGGCAGAGAAAGAAGTGGTAGTTGAAATGGGTTTCCTACCTATATTTGGGGCACCAGAAAGGAGAAACTCAAAATGGGCTTCATGAATAGGTATTCTGTTGGAGGCAAGTTGGACTACTCTCAAGACCCAAATAGGTTTGGGTTCTGATTTGGAGCATCTGTTGGAGACAGACTTAAGAGTATCCTAATCAGGTGAAACATTAAAATCTGTCCTATATATATCTTAGCAGGCAATAAATTTCACTTACATGCACTTCCCTAGTCATTTGAAACAGATATTCTTATTTATTTTTCTTCCTACATGTCTTGCATTTAGTTGTATAGTGTCATGCACTTGACATATCACAAAAATGTGTTGTGTCTCCATGATGCTTAGCACCAGATCAACGCCAACACAAAGGATGCCATGAGCCGATGTGTGTGGAGTTTTCCTGGGTCTTGACCAATGAGCGCGAGGCCGCACTGGTGAGCAGGGAGGAAACTCCAACACATGGATAAAGCAGGTATTTGAGTTGAACACTATCTCTCATAGTTTCATTTGTCAATTGTGAGAGACACCTCGGTGAGTACAGAAGCATGAAAGCATCAAAACATAGGAAATCATGATCTAAAAACTAGTGCTAGCCATGCTTGTAAGTGTTTGGTGCACACGGCTGCCATATGAGTAGAAGGAGGGATACTGGAGATAATGACAATAGAGGATCTGGAGGAGGAATATGACAGCGACGACGAAAAATTTAATAGAGGCCACGATCCACGTGGTGTCGGCCACAAGGAGGCTACCGTGGGTTGTGTGTGTGTGTGTGCTCTCATCTGTAGGGGAGCACGGGATGCTTTAATAATGGAGCTTTTATACTTTGTCGTTGGTTGCGAGAGGAGGGAACCCGATGATGAGCATGGAGGAGGGACATCGGCATGATGGTGTGTTTTTAATATTGGCATGTGAGATATGCATGCAAGAGTTTAGTGCACTCAGCAGCGAGGGTGGCAAAGGTTGTGGTGCATGCGATAGAGGACAGGTGCATATAGAGATCATGGTGTGCATGATGTGGTGTGATGGGTGGTGGGACCCCAAAATCAGTGTCCGAACCTTGAGGTGTTTTGTGCGTGTAGAGGCCTCATGTACACCAGAGGCATCAAGTACAAGGTGCACTTTTGCATAGAGAATAAGGGACACCGGTGACATCAACAAGCACAGATCTGTAGGCAGGATGTAGGTGTGAGGACCTGATGACAAGGATAGTGACCTGATTAGCAGAGTTCGTGACCTAAGCAGTCTCAACCGTGTTGAGGCTATAGAGAGCCTTAAGAGTGTCCTGTGTTATTTGTCACTGGCTATATCTAGGCACAGGAATTAGTGCGGGTCCAGTAGAGGGACGTAGGCGTGGCGACAATGAGGGCGCCACGTTAATCAAATGCCATGGTGGCTTGGTCGTGAGTAATCTTTGGTACAAAATTGACAATCTCAAAAGGATGAAATATCAGTAATTTACTATTTACTAGTTGATCCCATCTTTTACGGAATCAATTCCTTTTTTGAATGTACGAAAATTTGGGGAGCTCAACATGTCTGGAAGCACGGGACAAACGTAATCTCTGACTGTAAAGTTTGAACATCACGTCTTGTATCTATCAGTTCTATGTGGGTACCAGAATGTTTTATTAATATTATCCACAGAACCATCAATTAGTTAGTTTTTTACTGTTCTTTTTTAACTCACCATTGATAAGGTCAATCAGATAAAATAATAATCTCTGCATTGATTTCACAACTTGCTGAGTTAGTCATTGGTAGGCATACATGAGACCTCGAGTTCGATTCTTGTAAAGTGCAGTATATCTTGTCTATATTAAGTAGCGGTGGTAATAGAGCAGTAAATAAAAGACTGTTTATTTAGGGATTTTTCTTGTAGTGGTTTTCATTTCTCTGACATTTTTGAGCTTCTAGACCGAACAATGTTTCTCTCATGGTTCAACAATTCTTATCTTATACAATCAATTATACTGTGAGAATGTTTCGACTTTCTTTAACGGTTTATCTCTTACGGTTGTGTAAATCTCTAAGTGATCATGAGTTGCAAATCTTGTTAGATGAGGTTGGGCATGGTATCACTCCAGATTTCCCCATGTCATTACAATACTAAAATCAAACTATCATATTTATTTCTCTAAATCTAGCCATCCATCGTGCTTCATCTCGTAGGCCACTTTCCTATTTTATTAGGCCTCCGTAATGCTCCTTTGTTCTGCTCTTGCAGAGATATGCAACATTGTGACAGAAGGCTCTTGTTTGCTCTTGATGAGATCATTGTTGCTTAGGGAATTAAGGTCACTAATTCTTCATTACACTGAGAAATTCATAATATAAAAAAGTATATTGTGTGACAATCCATTAAGGGGTTCTCCAATTGTTTTAGCAAACTTCATGTCCATTCATATAAATTATACCAACTAACCGAAAAGACACCTTTTTATTTATTTCTGCATGTTCCTTATTTTATTTCGTTATCGTCATGCAAGTGGCACTTGACAAATAAATATCTCACTATCATATACTCGCTCCAGTGCACAAAAATTGTCTTTCTACACAGAAGCCATGAGTGCACAAAAAATGACGTTGAAGCAGAACCGAAGAGTTTGTCTCGTGAAAAAACGTAATAAACTCGTGGTAAAGTGTGTGGCTAGGAATTGAACCTGCATGAGAGGCCTGGGAACCAGTGGAGGAGACCAGTCAAGCCATTAAAGAGAGTACAATAGTAATGAAAAGAAAATCTATTTAATACCTCCTTGGTATGCGAGAACATATCCAAAACGACAGTTTTTTGTGTACCAGAGGGAGTATATAACACTACAACTATACAAAATTTCTCATTTTCATGGTATAAATAAATAAAATAAAAATTGAGAATAATATGTTGATAAAGATGGAGAGAGGTGAAGCACATAGTAATTATAAATGAGTTAAAGTAAGAATATCCTAAATAGGCAAACTATTAATATCTGCCCTAGATATCTTAGTAGGTAATAAGTTTCAGCTCCATACACTTCTGTATTCATTTAACACATATACACTTTTCTTTCTTTTTGTACGTCTTTCATTTATTGGGTAGTGCCTTACACTTGACACATGGCTTCAAAGCACTCAGCACGGCATGTCAAATATACATTTCTCTGCATGCATTTTATGATTATAAGTAATGAGCTGAGTACTTCAAAAGAAGAGAGCACCTTAGAGAATGGAAGGGGTGAAGGACAAGGTAACAATGATGCCCAAGGTAAGTGACGATGGATGCTCCAAAATAGGCCGAGCCCACAGAATATGATAAAGATTTTGCCTTAGCATGAAAAACCTGATCACAGAGAAAATTATCATATGAATTATGACCAGATAAGTAAAGAACAATCATCTCAATATTAGATATAGCAAGTAAGAGATAAAGTCTAGTAAAAACTTATCAAACATGTAACCAACTCGGGACACACTCTGAGACCCTCCACAACCTACAAAAGGAGACAAAGGGCATTGAAATAAGACATCTCATATCCTAGAACCCTCTCATACATCCTCTATTAGATCATAGATCCTCATACATGACCATCATTGTAAGCATCAAATTGATAAAACATCATGAGTATGAGTAGAATATGGTATCAGAGGAAGAGGTCGCGAGTTTGAATCTTGGCAGACGTGATTTATTAAAATAAACTGCAGCTGACTCCTATTCCATGTTTGCGGCTCAAGAGAGCCATTACGTGAGGGAGAGTGTTGAAATATAAGTGAATTGCCCACCCTTCCGCATCAGTTTAATATTTTGGGTGCAACTGGTTCATGCATTGTAGTTTACCATTAACTCATCACGAGTCTGAACCTGGGTAATCCTTGTGTGCCTGTTACTGCTAGAATAAACTTCATATAGATATCCCAAATTTCTTAAATCTTATCTATAAGTGTTGTAGGTGCAAAATGAGATACTTGTCAGGTTAGCATGGGAAAAGAAACCCACTTTGCTACATTCTAAAATTTCAACCAATCTGGGACCATGTGAGACTCGGTTTAAGCATAGTCGTTGTTTCAAGTACTATAAATAAATCATGTTCCACCCAAATACATTAGGTGTGCTTAAGTTTTTTACTTTGATATTTCCTAGTTGATGTAGGAGTTCTATAAAATCCCCCTAAAAATTTGGTGAACATAATTTGATGTTTCCAAACGGAGCCTAGCACCAATACACATGGTTGTGACATCCTGCAGGCCCTGTGGCTCAGCAGGGAAGCACCGGAAGAGATCATAAGGATCATGTTACCGTGCTGACACATATCATGCACCAATACCTCCTACATGTCCTCAAGACCCGGCCAACATGCAGATCAACTCAACCACTCACACCACTGCTACACACACTATCCTTGCATCCACACTTACTAGGACACACCCAACATAATAGACACCACCTGAACAAACCAATGGTACACACACAAGTCAAGATTAATCCTAACAAAATCCCTCCTAATATTGACTTAGATTGTTACAATTGTATCGCTCACACACGCACACGAGCATGAGAGTACACATAATTTTTTTGCAACTAACACTATGTGTGACGCACAAGCTACTTGCATTGTTCCTTCACGACACTTTAAAGTAATGTCGGTTCTTCATCTGTAGTTATGGTGATTGTTTCTTTCTTTTTTTTTGGATGTGGACATTCTCTGGCAAAATATCCATGAACACCACAACTAAAGCTTTTACTTTTTTATATGGAAGCTTATTATTCTTTCGAGTCCGCCATTCAGCCTCTCTGAGTAAGAGATTACCATTAGACCCTTGCCATGAGTGTGCTGCCAACAGTGCTCGTCGAAGGCCTTTAGCCTCCCAAGCGTCTCCTCAAAGACATCTTATTGACATCGCAGAATTGCTCGATCCCTGCAACGGCAGGATAGAGTTGATCTAGGACAATGTCGAGGAGTTTCTTGACCATGCCTACGTTGTCAAGTGTAGCGACAAAGTTAGCGTACCTTGCTGCAATGCCGCTGAATTGCCGGTGTAGTCGTCCAACGACTCTTCCTCCTTCATACGCAAGATGTCAAACTCGCCTTTCAAAGTAGAAACCTGTCTTGTCTTGTCTTGATATGCAAGATGAATCTTGTCTTGAGGCTATCCCAAACTCTTTTGCCGTCTTCTTTGTTGAAACCTACAAAGGAATTTCCTCTGACAACACTTGAAGAAGTTGTGCCCTCACCATCTTATCCTTACACACGTCCATCTTGCCTTCCACCAGACTCATGGCGTCCCAAAGGCCTTGCGTATCAAGGATGGCCTCCCCCTTGATTGCCCATGCGGTGTAGTTCGTCAAGGACAACATCGGGTATGCAAGCGAAATGCCACTGGTTCCTCCGGCACCGTGCAGAACCTGTGCCATGGAGTCGTCTATGCTGTAGCGTGGCTCTGAATACCACTAGGAAATTACCTTAAAGTGTCATTGAGAAATAATCCAAGTAGTATGTGTGTCACGTGTGGTGTTCATTGCAAAGAAAATTTCTGTGTGCTCTCGTGATTGTGTGTGTGTGAGCGATACAACTTTAATAATCTAAGTCAACATTAGGAGGTAATTTGTTAGGATTAATCTTGACTTGTGCGTGTGTACGATTGGTTTGTTTAGGCAGTGTCTAGTTTGCTAGGTGTGTCCTAGTAGGTGTGCATGCTAGGCTAAGGAAAAAATTCTCTGCAATAGTGTTATAAATCCCTCCGTGTGCAATACCTTTTAGATTATTGTCATGTGTCCCTTGCATAAATCTTAAAGTAGTTGAGGGAAACAAATTCATCGGTTAATATTTTCTATTTCCCACTCAACTACTTTAAGATTCATGCGAGGGACACGTGACAGTAATATGAGAGGTGTTGCACAGGAAAGGTCTGTTAAGGTTAATATTTCCACCACTACTACATGTTTGCCAGGTCTTGAGGACAAGTAGGAGATAGTGGTCAATCCATTACTGTTACCATGCAGGCGGAGACTAGCTGGATGCAGGAGGAGGCACCAATAACTTGCTCCATGCATGCAGGATTGGCCGCATACACCGAGAGTCAAAGCAGAGTAGTTGCTGCATGCATGTGTGTATGTGTTAGTTAGCTTCAGCGTAAGAAGGGGACCACATGAGGTATGGCAGTTGGCTGAATTTGTTGCTCCCTAGGTGTCCTCGGGGCTACATAAGCTAATGTATTTTCTATCTTCAACAAGGAGAGAAACTAAGGGCCAAGGCGTTGGTGCGTCAATCGTTAGTGCTCCATTTTCTACCTCGTGTGTGTGAGTGAGCGGCTACAACAATTAGTATCAGAGTTAGACCCGCATCTTGGCACGTGGACATGACGTGGTGTGAGGCCCGTGAGCATGTGTGTGTCCTGTTATCCAACAATGTGTGATGGGAAGATTGTTGTGAATAGTCCCACATTGGTTGTGGGGGAGACTTGTTTCAACTTAAAAGGGGTGAGAGTCTTTCTTCTCATTAGCTAGCTTTTAGGGTGTACCGATTATTTCTCCCAATTGGACCAACGGCTTCTGGTATTGGGCCGATAGTGAACATCAAGATCCACACCGATACCAAACAAGACATGAGGCCGTGCATCTTGGAGTTCATGGCAGCCATGACCCGTGAGGCTGCGCAGGTAGCAGGGAGGAAAGTCGCTTGAAGGTGTCCCGAGACGACATCATTACTGCATTGGCTCGCCTTGGTCTCAGCAACTACGTCGGCCCCGTCGTACTGCTGCTTCACCGCTACCATGAGTCCCAGGGAATCGTGCTACACCGTTGGCATGCTGAGCTGCCCCGCAAGCGCCGGTGACTAGAGTGGCTTCGTAGGAGTAGATATTGCAGGCCTCCATGACCACTGTGGAGGACATGCTTGTTGGACTTCTGGGAGAATTAATCAACGAATTTTTTCTTAATTATTCTCGAATATAGGTGATTATATGTATAGCTCTAATTACAACAGAATTCTAGTCTAATACTACCCCTAGACTTCTACTCTATATAGAGACGGACATATAATCTATCTCTAACTCTATCCAATTCTTGAAAAACTAGATTAACTCTAACAATCACACATTAATCTTGTTTTCTAGATCACACTCACACTAATTAGGATAGAGACACATTTCCATACTAAATACACTTTTGGGATGGACACATGTAACGCCCAAAAATTTGCAAACTCAATTTTCAGGCAAATGGACATGGTGCATGTTTGAAATTTTGAAGAATTAAAACTGAATTTGAATTGGAAAAAGAATCAGAAAAGAAAAAGGAAAAGAAAAATGAAAAGAAAGAGAAAACCGGCATATGGGCCAATTTCTTCCCCTCCCCGCGCTCGGCCCAGCAGCCCGCAGCCTTCACCCCACCTCCTCCTCTCACTGCAGCAAGGGCCCCGCCTGTCAGCATTTCCTTCTCCAACCACCACCGGCTCTTCTCTCCCGTGCCCGGGCTCTGCAGCCGACTCCAGATACGCCGCCCATGATTGCAACAACCTCCACCCCGAGCCGTCCCACGTGCCGCAACTCCCCTACGCTTCGGCGCCTATAAACATTCCCGTAAACCCACCGTCATTCACCCCGGATTTTCGATTCTTCCGCCGGTGAGCGCCGCTGTCCAATTTCCAAATTCGCCACGGTGGTCGCTGTTCCTCTGGGATCTAACCGTCTCCTCGCCTCACAGGAGCATCCCCGAAACCTCGGAGCTGACGTCCCCCGTCTCGTCATTCGCTGGTAAGGGCTAGACGCCAACCGCCGTCAAACTCCTAGGAAACTTGAATTTTGGCTCTGACTGACCCTCAATGCTCCATCTACGAACAACAGTGAAGCTCTACGACCGAAAAGACTTGAAGAAAGCCGGACCTGAACGCTTCCCGACGCCGTTCGCCGATGACCGCAGCGCCATCGCCAACTGTCTTCCGGGCCCTTTGAATCCATCAAAACGCCCTAGGTAAGCTCCCCTAATCCTCCTCCATCGATTCACGCAAAGAAAACCAATTTCTAGAGCAGGTAGATGTGTTTTCGTAAAAACCCGACGAGGTCGCTGGCGAGAACTGCCGAGCGCCGCCGCGCGCGCCTTTTGGCTCCGGCCAGAATGACGTGGCCTCCGGATCTCCCTTCATTTTAAATCGTGCGGTCAAAATTAGAACCCAGCAAACCCCTTCGATGATCTAATCGGGATCGTCCATTTAAAATCCTACGATCCACATTTAATCCATCGATTCCCGCTGGAGAACTTTCGGACTACCCCCTGGCGCGCTAGGAAATTTTAATCTAACCCCGGATTCTTCTGAGCTACCCCCTGAGATTCTCTGGAATTAAGAAATATGCTCAGAAAAGCTGTTTTAGCCCCTAGATAACTAGAAAATTAGGAAAAACCTTCTGTTTTACATGTTTAGACCCCTGAACTTTAGGAAAATAAGATTTTGGACCTTGCAGTGGTGTTTATTTGTAATTCAAACCCTGTAGAACATCTGGTTTAGGAAATTAATCATTTATATATGATTTAAATTCAAATAGGGAAGCAAACACATGTGAAAATGCAGTTTAAACTTGCCTACCACTTTGAAAACATTTAGAATAATCTGAAAACTGGTTTTAAGTTGCAAAATGAAATTTGTAAATGCCATTTAGTTTCTGTTATTGCTGAAAATCTATTTTAGGCATAAAATAAATCCAAAATGTGTATAAAGTCAAGTTAAATTGTCCTAGCACTTTGACAACTTGTAGGACAGTTTTAAATTTGGATTTAGATGGAGAATGAATTCTGAAAAGGCAATTTAGTTTCTGTTTTAATTTTGAAATTCACTTTTAGGCAAAGAAATAAATCTGAATATATGAGAAAAATATATATACACTTAGGAAATGTCATATAAGGTTATTGAAAATAAAAGTTTCAATTTGAAAGTTGATAGGAAATCTTAAATCCTGTTTAGAGATGGAATATACATTTTTATGCAAATATTGTAACTAATAAAGTGAAGCAATGTGTTTGAATGACTTGCATGAGTGTATATGTGGATGATTGCTTATGGAATGTTATTTTCTTTTGCTATGTGTATGTTGGCATCAGTAGAACCTACCTCAGAGCTGGTTCTCACTTTCCAATATCAATACATTCCATTCCCGGAGCAGCAGGAAGAAGGCAAGTGTCCTTGACCACTTTGCACATAAGCTAGGATGTGTAGCTAGCATTATTTGCTTTGTCAATTCAACTATGAAACCCATTCTAGGAAGTTTCCCTAGATTTTCATTATCTAGCTTGTTTCCTTGTAACCTGGGTTGGGAGTTATTCATTATGCTATTTATTTGTTTACTCATGCTTAGTCATGCTTAGAGTGGGATTAATGGGATATGAGATCATCACCTTGATTATTTACCCTTGAATGGAATATTATGAATTATGCTAGAGATAGGAATCTAGGCAAGCTGGATGCTTTGGTTGGTGCTGCGTGCACGAGACTCGGGTTTGTGTTTAGTGCTTGCCTGGGTTCTAAGGACCGGTTCGTGGAGCATGTAACCTGGCTTTACCGTGCCAACCACATGCTGAGATGGGGCAGCTTGGCCAATTAATTAGGTGTATTTCCGATGTAGTGTTGGTGTTTGGATGGTGCGGGGAACAGGTGTCAGCTGGGCTACCATAGGAACCGCAAGGCTCAAGAGGGGACCACTGCAGCGGGTGTTGGAGCCTCCTGGATGCTGTTAGGGGTGAAACCTCAGTGGGCTCATACTCGTCAGGAATCCCTTTGTAAAGACCTCTTAATGATCTCCTGACTACACACCTGGGAAGTGTGAACGTGGTTTGCGGCCACAGTCATAATGGAGGTTTTTAGTCCACCCGGTAACGGAGGATGAAATCACTACATGTGGGCACAGTGGTGCAAAATCTGCAGAGTCAAAATTGTCATGACAGCCGTGCTCACGGTCAGGAGCGGCTTGGACTTATTCATAATTAGAGGATGGTGAATTGAGAAATTGAGGATGTTAAGCTGGGAGCTTAACAATGGAAATGGGGTTATAGGATTCGGACCACTTCTCTTATGTAGTAATGTAGGTGATTAATAAGCTAGGGTGATAGATATTAATTGTGTAGTGCTTTAACCCTGAGTTCAGCCTTTCCTTGTTCTAGCCTGCATGACATTAATTTCTCACACTTGCTGAGTACCAATGGTACTCAAGCTTGCTTTTCGTTGGTTTTACTTGCTGCTCAGGCCAAAGAAATGAAGTGGAGTACAACAATGAAGACTTTGGTCCTGAAGAAGGGTTCTAGGTTCATGGAGTCCCCCGAGCAACGCCTGTGATGGAGCCCACAAGATCATATTTCTGCTACTTTGTTTATTGTCTTGTTATGAACATTTTATAGTCCTTTGAGATTGTATGTAAGACTTATTTCTATTCAAACACCTGGCTTTTAATATTATGATGTTTCACTTTTTTTGTCACATGTATGAGAAAATGATCCTGGAATACATGTGTGAATCACTTGGTTGTTCTTCTGAAAAATCGGGTGTGACAGAAGTGGTATCAGAGCCAAGGTTGCCCATAGGAACGTGAACCTAGGTAGAAACGGACATATTTAAGGATATTATGTTCTTAAAACTATTTTACAAAATGTGTGGGGTAAAAGTGTTATTTAATATTGTTCCTGTATTTATTCATCTCGTTTAACTATTGTTCAAAATAGAGTATTTATTTGCTTCTTATCTCACTTGATTTTTAAATGTTTTATGTTTTAGATGGTTTGCATGATCCGCACCGCTTGCAAGTCCACCGGAGGAAGAGTTCCTGTAGCTACACCTGTCTTGAGGGAGGAGAACCACCCTGTGATGTACCACTCTCACGGGTTAGGTGTAGGGAGTTTGCTGCGTCGTCTTCGACGTATGCTCCACACCGCTGGCAACACCGGCAAGCTGATAGTACACTACAGCTCTACCAAGACCATTCGCGTAGAGCGTGAAGAGTGGAGCTCAGAGATGAGGATCTACCATGACAACAGATTGCTCAAGATCCACCACTCACCAGCTTGTAGAGCGACACATGCCGATGCTGAGAAGGATGTCACCTGGGAGGCCATCACCTGTCAGAGTTACATCAATCGTGGGCACCTGGGTAGGACCGAGTACATGTATGTTCTTCAGCGCGAGAAAGGCACAACGGAGTACAAGTACCCGCGAGTCCAGGAAGGAAGTACCCACGACCACATGGACATGTGCTTGGAGGATGCATCTATGCTCAGCACTAGGCTACAAGAGTGCCAGCAGAAGCTTCAGGATGTACGTGACACCCTAAAGTTGACTGAGGCTACACTTCGTGCTTGCTTGAGGGCGAGGGAAAGAGGAGATCAGAGCAAGCTCTGTGTGTCAGAGAATGACTCCTGCACGCCCGATTCCCCAGACCGCAGGGCCAACAAGCGTCGTCGCACTTCTCCACCAGCCGCTTCCTCACCTAGAGCTCAGTTAGGGGGCAGCCACAATGAAGATGAAGACCCAGATGAACCAGCACAGTGATATGAGTCGTTTAGATTCATTTCCCTTAATATAGCATTTCCTCGAGTAGTCGCGTCAAGAACTCATTTGTTCATTTGCTTATTAATGATTGGTGTGTGACGTGAGTTGTGGAAGCCATGGGCACTTGTCCACAACCTTGTCTTTATGTTTGCATTTTCTTTCGTATGAGACATTGTGATGATTAGTGGATTGAACGTTTGTGTGAATTTTTCTGAGTTGTCTAAATATCTAATGTCCCAAAAGTTTAAATTTATGCAAGATACTAGGAAGTTAATACGTAATGATTTAATTTGGTATTCGGTTAATCATGATAGATGGCCAGAAGAGGAAGAGGTTGTGGTGCCAACCATAACAACAACAATGAGGCCGCCAACCCTCTCATTTCTGGATGGCAAGGCAGGGGTGGTCGCCGAGGAGGGGCTGACCCAATTCACCAAATGCTCAACAACCAGAATCAGCTCATCCAGAATTTGACTCAAGTGGTGGCTAACCTGCATCTATTTCCACCCCCACAGGCTGCACCACGCCAACCAAGGTTGAGTGAGTTTCTAGGAACTCAAACCCCGAAGTTTGCCAGTGCTGGTGAACCCTTGGAGGCAGATGATTGGCTAAAAACCATTGAGAACAAGATGAAGATCATACAATGTCAAGGGCATGAGAGGGTGCTGTTTGCCTCTCACCAGCTGCACGGACCCGCGGATGACTGGTGGACCGCCTATGTAGCAGCCCACGATTACCCCGAGAACATATCTTGGGAGGAGTTCAAGCGCAGCTTCCGCAACCACTACATTCCAGCGGGAGAACTCAAGAACAAGAGGAAGGAGTTCATCGGGTTCAAACAAGGAAACATGACAGTGAGGGAATACCTCACCAAGTACACCCAGCTGTCCCGCTATGCACCAAGGGACATTGAAACTGATGAGCAAAAGCAAGACTGCTTTGTGGAAGGGCTCACTATGGAGATGCAATGTGCCATGTCCTCCAATGAATCTGCTAGCTTCCAAAACATGGTGGACAGTGAATTTATTGTGGAAAGGAAGATGAAGGCCCTAGAGAATGAACACAAGAGAAAGATGAGCTGTCCATATCAAGCTTCGAGCAGCAACACACGCCCACGTCTTACACCGCAGCCTGCAGGACAGATGCGACGTGCTTTGGTGCCCTACCCAGCACCGAGGGGTTACACCCAAATTTCAGGCCTTCCTCAACACAAGTACAGCCACAGCGCCAGCTTCTGAACAGCCGCGTCCTGCTTTTCCACCTCGGCCGGCAGGACAAGTGCCACAAAATGCACCCCAGAACAACAAAGGTCAGGCACCTAAAGTTGGGGTGCAGTGCTTCAACTGTGGTGAAGTGGGACACTATGCCCACAAGTGTCCGAAGAAGAAGTCTATGCATCCACAGCGGAAGAACCTGGTGCGTGGAAGGGTGAACCACATGACTATGGAGGAAGCGCAAGAGGCACCGGATGTGGTGATTGGTAAGTTTCCTGCAAATTCCCACACTGCGACTATTTTGTTTGATTCTGGTGCTACCCATTCGTTCATTGCTCAAGAATTTATTAAGAAGCATGATATAGCAACAACACAAATGAACCATATGCTAGCTGTGAACTCTCCAGGGGGAGAAATAAGAACAAGACAAGTATGCCCTAAGGTGAGTCTAGACATTAATGGGGTAGTATTTCCTGCAAACCTCATAGTGATAAAATCACAAGGGATAGACATTATTTTGGGAATGGACTGGTTGACCAAACATAAGAGCATTATCCATTGTTCGACTAGAACGGTGGAGTTAACTCATACTAGTGGCACCAAGGTTAAATTCATAGCCGTCCAAGAACCTAGGAAGGACATTAAACTCAATCAAGTAGACGTGAAGCTTGAAGAGATAAGAGTAATAAAGGAGTATCCAGATGTCTTTCCTGAGGAGTTACAAGGTATGCCCTCAGATCGAGAAGTGGAATTCACGATTAAATTGATGCCTGGAACAGCTCTAATATACAAGAGGCCCTATCAGATGGACCACAAGCAGCTAGAAGAACTCCAAGAACATATCCGGGAGTTGACGGAAAAAAGGGTACATTCACCCTAGTTCCCCACCTTGGGGAGCTCCAGTGATATTCGTGCCCAAGAAGGATGGAACCCGAAGGTTGTGCATAGACTACCGCGCACTTAATGAGGTGACCATCAAAAACAAGTACCTGTTGCCTCGCATTGAAGACTTGTTCGACCCGTTGATAGGGGCATGTGTGTTTTATAAGATTGATCTCAAATTTGGATATCACCAACTGAAGATAAGGCCATCCAACATTCCCAAGACAGCTTTCGTCTCTCGGTACGGGCTGTATGAATACACGGTCATACCGTTCGGGTTAACCAATGCCCCGACATACTTCATGTACCTCATGAACAAGGTATTCATGGAATACTTGGACAAGTTTGTGGTGGTCTTCATTTATGACATTCTCATCTTCTCCAAAGACGAAGAGGAACATGAGAAGCACTTAAGATTGGTGTTGCAAAAATTGCGAGAACACCAACTCTATGCCAAGCTAAGTAAATGTGAGTTTTGGCTGAAGAGAGTTTCCTTCTTAGGACATATAATCTCATAAGGAGGGATATCCGTGGATCCCGCCAAGATCGCGGGATGTGCAAAAGTGGAAGACTCCTGAGAACGTCGGGGAAATTCAGAGCTTCTTAGGCTTGGTCGGATACTACCGACAATTTATTGAGGGATTCTCCAAGATCTCAAGGCCTCACACAAAGATGTTAGAGAAGGGAATCACATTCACATGGAAACCGGAGTGTGAGGCAAGTTTCCAGGAGTTAAAGAAAAGATTGACAACAACCCCAGTGCTAGTCATGCCAGATATGCAGAAAAATGTTTTAGTATATTGTGATGCTTTTGGACACGGATTGGGATGTGTCCTCATGCAAGATGGACATGTCGTGGCATATGCTTCCAGGCAGCTTCGGAAACATGAGAAGAACTATCCTACGCATGACCTAGAGCTAGCCGCAGTGGTCCATGAGCTGAAACTTTAGAGGCACTATTTAATGGGAAAGAGGACGGAGATATATACTGATCATATAAGTTTGAAGTACATTTTCACAGAACCGGATCTTAACCTCAGACAAAGGTGATGGTTAGAGTTGATCAACCACTTTGATGTGGGTATCAACTACCATCCAGGAAAGGCAAACATCATGGCAGATGCCTTAAGTCAAAAGATACATGTCAACATGTTGAGATTAAACGACACACCTTCAGAACTATGTGAGGAATTCGCAAGACTCAATTTATGTCTCGTGAATAATGGTAAGGCCATCGCAATGGAAGTGGACTCCACACTGGAGCAGGACACACGCAATGGTCAGAAAGATGATGAGAAAATTCAGGAGATCAAAAGACTCATCAAAGAGAACAATGCTCCTGGGTTTAGGGAGGATGAACAAGGCACGCTATGGCATGGAAAAAGGATATGTGTGCCTGAGATAAAGGAGATCCATGAATTGATTCTGAGAGAAGCTCATGATTCTGACTACTCCATTCATCCTGGGAGTATGAAGATGTATCAGGATCTCAAAAGCAGGTACTGGTGGTATGGCATGAAACGAGATGTCGCAGAACATGTTGCCTTATGTGACATGTGCCAGTTGGTGAAAGCAGAACATCAACGACCCGCAGGATTGTTGCAACCACTCAAAGTGCTAAAATGGAAATGGGAAGAAAAAGCATGGACTTCATAGTGGGACTTCCTAGAACCCAAACGGGATATGATTCGATATGGGTTATAGTCGATCGACTGACTAAGGTAGCTCATTTCATCCCCGTGAAAGAAAATTACAGCTGTTTCAAATTGGAAGAATTGTACATGTCTAGAATTGTGTGTTTTCATGGGGTGCCAAAGAAGATAGTGTCAGATCGAGGAACACAGTTTACCTCAAAGTTCTGGCAGAAGTTACATGAAACCATGGAGACTCATCTGAATTTCAGTTCTACATATCATCCACAGACCGACGGTCAGACAGAAAGAACTAATCAGACACTCGAGGACATGTTGAGAGCTTGTGCACTCAAGAACAGCGGGAGTTGGGACAAGAACTTACCATATGCCGAGTTCTCCTATAATAACAGCTACCAGGCAAGCATGAAGATTTCCCGTTTGAGGTTTTGTATGGGAGAAGTGTAAAAGTCCCAAAAATGTATATGAATAAAACCGAGGTTTGAATTCATATGTGTGGCAAAGGCATGAAAAATGGGACTTGCTAAAACTTTTCTTCATGCAAAATGATACATGGATGACCATCCAAAGTGAGGCTCACATTTTTATTTGAAGGTGTTGGAACCAATAAGGATTTAAATATCTCTTTGCATGAAAGTTAAAAATCAGATTTCAAATTCAAAGTTGACCCAAAGTGTGGCCAAAAACTTTGAATGCTCATGCAGCTAGATAGATTGGAAATTGTGGGAAAAGGTTGTATGACAAACTTGTCATTTGAGGGTGGGCTCAAAAAGAAGTTAAATAGAAGCACTTTCAAATTTCAACCAAATTCAAATTTGCTATACAAATTCAAACTGAATTTGGGAAAATTCAAATGCTAGCTCACATTTAATCTTTACAAACTTTGGAATTTGAGAGATCAACATGAGAATATATTTTGGGAGGAAAATGTGGGGTGGGACCCACATGTCAGTGAGCAAATTGTGACTTACAAAGGAAGCAATTGCTCTCTATTTTTAACTCCACGAGGGGCTTCTCACCCGGGCGCACCGAGGAGGCTGCCACGCCACCTCCTGCTCCCTCCTCCCACGTGCTGGTGACCGATTGATTGCTCCCCCCCTCGTGCGCTCGATGTGATCCTCCTCTCCAGACTGAGCTATTTGCTCTTTGCCTTCTCCTCCTCGCAAGAAACACGACCACAGCGCCTTCCCTCACCGCCGTGCCTCAGGAGCCACCGGGAAGCCGGGAAAAGTCGTGCCCACTCTCCTCATAGCTTCTAAACAGCACCCCACGGCCATTGCTCACCTCCCCGACACAAAAGCGAGCGAGCTCCGGCGTTTCCGAGCCCTCAAACACCCACTCCGAGGTGACCTAACTCAAACCGGTGATCGGGCGCTCGTGGACAGCTCACCACAGCGTGTTTCACGCCCAAGCGAGCACGGCAACGGGAGCGCACGACCACCGCGCTGCTTCCACCCAAAGCTTGGAGCAAACCGTGGAGCGTAGCCGGCGAATTTGAAGATTTTGCTCCGGCGGGTTCAAACCGAGCGTCCGGTACGAGTTCTTCAAATTCCCACTCTCTAATCCTCCATAGGTCATCAAATCTTGCACATAGAAGCTGGAGTAGCCGGCGAGCATTCTTGCTTTAGCAACCGTCGCGTGAAAATGTTGCTCACTTGTAAAATCTATTCTGGGCAATTCATAGCTCCAAAAATCATAGGAAAATTTAGGCAAGCTCTCTGAGACATACTTGAAATTGTGGTTCACTAACTTGGGCATGAAAATGCACAGTACTCCAGAATTGATTCCTTTGAATAGAAATGCTTAAAGAATTGTTCTGGGAGAACTACTCAAGTAAAGGGTCTTAATTTCGGACCAAATTACTTTCATGTGACCAGGAACTCACATGTAAATTATCAGCTCAAGTTGAGCATTATAACTCCCTGTTCTTGTTCTCCATACTTATGTATATGGGGAAATACATAAGATACATTGCGGGAATTATTGAGAACACAATTTGCTTCCACATTAGCTGCAATTTGGCAAGCTAAATCTCTGGTTAGTATAAAATATGCTGTAAAAGTTTTGAAGCCATTGGAGTTCTTGTTCTTCAGTTGCATTCAAATCTTTTCAGATCATCTCTTATGGTCATTAGGAAAGTTAGTTAGTATATAGCTAAAACACTAGGACCAAGTGAGTCATTCTTGTTTCTTTGCACAACAGAGGCAAACCAAGCCATTCTTGGCATTTCCACACAACCTCTGTTCCTAAGAAAATCAAGTCTTAACTTCTTTCCATTGCATTGTATAAAAATTGTGCATATACATCTCATTAGGATTCACAACGAAGGGGATTCAAAAGAGCCATTCATTGAAGTGGATCAAACTCCAGAGAATCAAGGGTTTATCAGCAAGGATCACTAGCTGCTTATATAATACTACCCTGCAAAACAGGCAAGCCCTGGTTTGCATTTAAGTACTTTTACAAAGTTTTCATTTGTATCACTTATGTTTAGGGTGTAATGCTTGCATTAGAGTTAGGGTGATTGAAACCCCACTTGTATAACCTTTTAAATTCTATGAAGGTTTGGGTAGCTTACAAACTCAACGAGTAGAGAATGCCATGCTAATGTTCTTAGGATCTCGGTAGAAGTCGAGTGGTTGGAATCTACTCGCGAGATAGGTATTTATTCACATGGTATGGAAAGAGGTAGATAATGGCTTAAGATTGTGAAACTGAGACCCAGCAGGGGGGATAGAATGCAGTGATCGGAGGTCTCACGAGCGTAGCCCTGTTGGTGTCGATTGAGGACCAAGCCGTGTGTGGCCCTGCTGGACAAGTATCGAACAGTACCGGATGCATACTGGCATATGGGAACCAGGAAACCGATGTAATTGGTTAACCTGGGTGCCGAGGCTTACCCAACCATTTTATAGGAGTGGGTTGAGGGTAGCAAGGTGTAAATCTGCCGGTGGGCACAGACACGCTCTGCGCGGGGACCTGCTGCCCGTTACGGATGGACCGGTTCGGCATTTGGGTTGCCTTTGAAAGGTTGTTGCATACAACAGAGTAGGAAGGTGTGAAGCACCACACTTCTGAAAGTGGGTGTATGTGACGTGTTATCCGGGTGTCTCTTGATTGCAATCACCGTCCCACACGGTTATTTGAGTACCCGCTTGTTCACTGCACTATGACGTAGTAAGAAGTGAAATAATCAAACTGAAAATGCTGCATTGAAGTATTAATGTCTTGAAACCTTGTATGCTGTAGTTGTAGAGCTAATTAAGTTTATCTTCTACTTTGGGCATCACCACATCGGAGAAAAGCGTTTCTTGTTTGATTGTGGACTTCCGATGTGAGGGCTGCCTAAGTCTCATTAAACTGCTGCTATAAAACTGAAATTAAGGACTAACATCTATGCGTGTCTTTAATGCAAAATCTTTACCCCATATTAACTAATCCCTGCATGTAGAGTTCCATGACTAGGGTGTCGGTTAAGCCTTGCTGAGCGTTATGCTCACGGATGCTATCCGAGTTGTTTTGCAGGATTGACTTCATGCTTATGAGAAGGGATGCTGATGAGACTCGGAAACCTCCGAGTGATTACTCAAGAGCATCCTCGCCGCTGCAGTTTGTTCTTCGTGTTGCGTGTAAGAAATGTCCGCGGGCTAGATTGTTTCGTTGTTGCTAATTTAGAAATGAGTCGTGAGAGTTATAGTCTTCCGCTGTAGATTATTTTGAAATAAGTATTTGTAAAATACTCTTGTACGCTTCCGCAAATGATTTATGTAATGTGATGTGTTTCCTCGACTCGTGTGCTATTGGGTGCCGCATATCACAGCACCAACCCGATGAGGTCCTGTCCGAGGCGTCGTTCGTCGGCGGTCCCCCACAAGAAGGTGCAGAACTTCTTTGTTTTGGAATCAAACGGGAGAAAGCAAAAAAATTGGGCCAGAAGTACTACAAGATGCCAAGGCGAAAGTGAGAGAAATCCGCAACAAGTTAAGGATAGCTCAGACCCGACAAAATAGCTATGCGGATACACGACGAAGAGAGCTCATCTTTGAAGTAGGGGATTACGTCTATCTCAAAGTGTCTCCTATCAAAGGAATTTGTCGTTTCAAAGTGAAAGGAAAACGATCACCTTGATATATCAGACCCTTCCAGGTTCTAGAGAGAAAAGGAGAAGATGCATATCAGTCGGAGTTCCCGACTCGCTTATCCGATGTGCATGATGTGTTTCATGTGTCACAACTCAAGAAGTGCCTGAGAACAGCCAAAGAGAGGCTGCCAATTAATGAGATAGATGCCCAAGAAGACCTTTCATATACCGAGTATCCGGTAAAGATTCTTGAGACAATGGAACGCCTCACAAGGAACGATAGAGTTCGCATGTGCAAAGTGCAGTGGAAACATCACTCAGAAGAAGAAGCCACGTGGGAAAGAGAAGACGAACTGAAGGCACAGTTTCCCGATCTATTTCCTTAGGAGGTACATAAATCTCGAGGACGAGATTTCTTTTAAGGGGGTATAGTTGTAACACCCAAAAATTTGCAAACTCAATTTTCAGGCAAATGGACGTGGTGCATGTTTGAAATTTTGAAGAATTGAAACTGAATTAGAATTGGAAAAAGAATCAGAAAAGAAAAAGGAAAAGGAAAAGGAAAGAGAAAACCAGCATATGGCCAATTTCTTCCCCTCCCCGCGCTCGGCCCAGCAGCCCGCAGCCTTCACCCCACCTCTCCTCTCACTACCGCAAGGGCCCCTCCTGTCAGCGTTTTCTTCTCCAACCGCCACCCGCTCTTCTCTCCCGCGCCCGGGCTCCGCAGCCAACTCCGGATACGCCACCCACATCGCGCATGATGGCAACAACCTCCACCCCGAGCCGTCCCACGCGCCGCAACTCCCATACGCATCGGCCCCTATAAACATTCCCACAAACCCGCCGGTCATTCTTTTTGTCCATCGGTGGATAGTACTTTTTGTTTACAAGAGGAAAGAAGAGAAGATATACCACAGGTGTCCGATGAAGAAAATGCCTACTTAACCGAAGAATTTACAAAAGCAAAAGTTAAGAAGGCAATTTTCCAAATGGAACAAAACAAGGCGCCCGGACCAGGTGGTTTTCTAGCTGAATTCTACCAAGAATTTTGAGAAATAATCAAAGACGACCTGTTGGCGCTATTCCATGAATTCCACATCGGGACCAGATGCGTATATAGACTAAATTTTGGCACAATTATATTACTTCCAAAGTGTGTGGAGGCAATTAAAATACAGCAATATAGACCAATTTGTCTTCTCAATGTAAGTTTTAAGATCTTCACTAAAGTTATGACGAATAGAATACTGACGGTGGCACAGAAAGTAATCAGTCGTACGCAGACGACCTTCCTACCTGTAGGAACATTATGAAATGGGTGGTAATTCTTCATGAAACTATACATGAGATGCATAAGAAAAAACTCAATGGAGTATATTGTGAAATTAGACTTTGAGAAAGCATATGACAAGGTATACTGGCAATTTGTAAGACAGGTGTTGAAAATGAAAGGATTTTCATCTCTTTGGTGTGATTGGATTGATGCCTTTATGATTGGTGGACATGTAGGTATTAAAGTCAATGATCAGATTAGTGAGGACTTTCCGACGAAAAAGGGTCTACGACAAGGTGACCCATTATCTCCTGTTCTATTTAATATAGTAGCTGATATGCTAGCTATTATAATTAACAAAGCTAAGGAGAATGGGCTGGTTGCTCGAGTAGTTCCCCACCTGATCGATGATGGTTTATCTATATTGCAGTATGACAATGATACTGTATTTTTCATTGACCACAACCTAGAACAAGCCACCAATCTAAAACTGATTCTTTGTGCTTTCAAGCAACTATCCAGTTTAAAGATTAATTTTCGTAAGTGAGATTTTCTGTTTCGAAGAGGCTCGATTGGCAGAACGTGAATACTCTAAACTATTGGGTGTCAAACAAGGACATACCCGTTCAAATATCTAGGTATTCTGATGCATTTTAAGAAATTAAGTAATAATGACTGGAAAATAAAGAAGATAGATTTGAAAAGAAACTTTGCAGTTGGAAAGGAAAACATTTATTAGTGGATGGCCGGTTGGTGTTGATCAATTCTGTGCTAACTAACTTATCCATGTTTATGTTATCATTTTTCGAAGTCCCTAGAGGGGTCCTTTAAAAACTTGATTATTTTAGTTCCAGATTCTTCTGGCAGGCGGACAGTCATAAGACAAAATATAGATTGGCAAGACGGAGCCTAGTATGCCATCCAAAAGAACAAGGTGGCTTTGGTATGAAAAACATTGATGTGCAGAATTATTGTTTATTGAGTAAGTGGCTTTTCAAATTGATTAATGAGGATGGGATGTGGTACACTACTAAAGCGTAAGTACTTTCGTAATAAGACGATTGGACAAATACAAAAAAGACCAGGTGATTCAAATTTTTTGTCTAGTTTGATGAAATTAAAGGATAATTTTATTAGTTTTGGCCAATTTCAAGTGAATAATGGTCTATCCACTAGATTCTGGGAGGATAAGTGGCTAGATAACTTTACACTGAAAGATAGATTCACAACTTTGTATAATATTATAAGACAGAAACATTCTACCTTCACTCAGGTGTTTAATTCCATTCCGCTAAACAATTCTTTCTGAAGAGGATTGGTAGATAATAATTTAGTTAGATGAAATAGACTAGTAATGATGATTTCAAATTTAAGTCTAAATCACACTGATGACGTTTTGAGGTAAAGTTTACACCAACATGGAATGTTTTCTGTTAACTCCATGTATAGAGCTGTGATATCTAATGGCAATGTGAGGAGAAATAAGATGTTTTGGGCATCTAAATTACCACTAAAAATTAAAATATTTTCGTGGTACTTAAATCGTGGGTAATTTTAACCAAGGACATTCCAGTGAGATGAAATTGGAAAGGAGATAAAAATGTGTCTTTTGTATGCATGAAGAGATTATTCAACATCTCTTTTTCGATTGTCACTATGCTAAATTTTTCTAGAGAGCTGTTAATATTACATTTTCTATTAATACCCCGGTATCTATTCCTCACTTGTTTAACAGATGGGTGTATCTTTTCTTCCCGGTTCGAGAACTTTCTTCTTAGTTGCATCTACATCAATTATATGGGTGATATGGTTATGCAGAAATGACATTGTTTTTGATAATGCTCCAATAAAAACTTATATGCAAGTACTTTTCAGGTCCACGTACTGGTGTCGTACATGGGCGCCACTACAAAGGCATGAAGAAATAACCAAGAATCTGATCGAAGCTTGATGCGAATTTGAAGTTTCGTCCATGAGAGTGTTTAGTCGTTTTGGTTGGAGCTTTAGTACAGACTATTGCTTTAATACTAATTGTATTGGGTGTTCACACCTTTATACATATTCACTCTTGTAATTCCGTGAGGACTAGTTTTAATGGTAATGAAAGGCCATAACCTCTTTGAGGGGAAGGTCGGGAAGATCCCATTATCTAAAAAAACATCAGGTGATACCCCTTGCATGACTTATTTCTTGCATAAATGTTTGCTTCCAAAGTGTACAGGTTACTAATATTTAGAAATTGTTTTTCTGAACAATGGAGAATTATTTAAAAAACAAATTGGGGAATAGAGCATTTGGGCCCTCCGATCGAGCGATCCGGCCAGGCCTATCCCCACATCGTCTTATAAAAATAAAAACAACTTCGGGCGGCCCTTTTTGTTTGCGAATCCCTGTTTGTATCCTTTGAGCGCACACCCATAAGCCCCAATTTACAGCTTCTTCTCCGCTAATAAAACCCACTCCTTCAACTCGTTCTAAAAAAATAGGATTCTGTGTAATAAGTTGTTGATATTTAACAACTCCTCGTAAAAATAATCACAGAAATCTAAACATTTATCCATCCATCCATAAGGTAGATCCGCAGCTACTCCACCAATGCGAGAGACTGGCTCTAATTCTGGTAAAATAAAAAGCAACAAGCTTAATTTCTTAATTGAAATGATTCCCCGATCTAATTAGACGTTAAAAATTGATTAGTTCCTGATGCGGGGAAAGGTTGGGTTTTCCTATCGGTGAACCCTTTTATTTATTTTTTTAGGAATCCTGGGCATAAATCTCATGATAAGTCCCAAAAGATTCATATTGAACTTCAATCGGAACTTCTCTTAACCCAATGACGCGTTGATCTAGTTTCCATCGGAGCCACAAGGGACTGTTTAAACCGATTCGTTTGACTGTCTTCCCCAGGAACGGGCTTGATGTGATAGCATCGTCCTTTGTAACGATCAAGACTGGTAAGTCCATCAGTCCAAACAGTTGTCCATGTACCAGTGTTAGATTCCGCAGCTACTGCAGCCCCTGCTTCTTCAGGAAGAACCCCGGGCTGAGGAGTTACTCGGAATGCTGCCATAGAACATGCGTGCCAACACATGATGGAGCCGCCGCCGCGGATGCACAACTACGTACGACGATGACGAATCCATCTCCACATTCGGCACGTGCTTCTGCCGCTGGCGCAAGTCCTGCACGCCATTGACCCCACACGTTTTTTGATCCGGGCAGAGACTATGACGGGTGCGCCCTGCCTGGCGCAGACACCGACGACGGCCGCTGTGCGTGATCGGTGCTCGCCGGCTCCACCAGGTTGAACTGTGCCGGTTCCACATCACACGGTCAGGCCACATCCTCGTGTGGAGGGATCACGCCCAAGAGGCCTTGACATTTTTGAGCTTCTGGACCACCAGTGGAGCTTGGTTGACATAAGGAATTATGAGCGGTAGTTATTATCTCACATAATCATTTATCCGTGCAAGTTTTCCAAATCTGTAAGTGATATTGAGTTGCGAATCATGTCAAATAAGGATGTGTATTGTAGTATTACCCTGGTACACATCTTTGTCATACTAAAACATACCTATCATCATCATTTCTCTAAATCTAACCGTCCATCAAGCTTCATCTCTTAGGCCACTTCGTCCCATAGGCCCCCAGATCGCTCGTCTGTTCTGTTACTGCAGACATATGCTACAGAAACTTGTCCTAGGGTACAAATACATTGAAGGACGAGGGAATAAGGCTCTTGTATGATTTTGATGAGATCATGGGTGCTTATTGATATAAGGCTACCTATTCTTATTTATTATAAGAATGTCTCAATATAAATAAGAGTATCTTGTGACATTACAATCAATTAAGCTTCACCAATTGTTGTACAAACTTCATATCCGTTCATATAAATTGTCTCAAGCAGCCATAAAACTGATACTTTTTTTATTTGTTTCTGTGTGTTTATTATTTTCTTATTATAGCCATGTAACTCATACTGTACACATAAATACCTAACTATCACGTATATGGCATGGTAGATGTACAACGCCTCTCATTTCCATGGTATAAATAATTAAATTTGAGAATAATATGTTCACTAAAGAAAAATACCAAATTAACAACGGCCAAAATTATTAACAACGGTACCATCGTTAATTAAAATATTCACGACGGTTTATTTTAGCCATCGTGAATAATACCCTTATTCACGACGGTTAACATAGACTGTCGTGAATAATGCCCTTATTCACGACGGGGCCGACCACAGTTGTAAATACAACCTTATTTACGACGGCACTGGACCAGCCGTCGTAAATAAGGGTTATATACCTCCCGTGCTGGGGGTCGGCGCGGGCATTCGCCAGCGCCGACACCAATACTTTGCGCTGCCGCCCAACCGAGCCGCAGCCGCCTCCCAAGCGCGTCGCCGCCCCCAGCCTTCTTGCGCGCCGCCACTGCCGCCCCCGCGTGCCGCCGCGCCGGCCTCCCCCGGCACGCGCCAAGCCACGCCCCCCCCCCCCCCCCCCCCCCGTGTTGCTGCCATCTTCATCCGCACCGCCCCCAGCTTCCTCGTGCCAAGCCACCTCCAAAAACGAGTAATTTAATTTAATTAATTTAGTTATTTAGTTTAATTAGTTGTTTAGTTTGTATTTAGTTTAATTTTAACATTTTAGTTTAGTTTGTAATTAGGTTAGTTCAATTAGTTTAGTTTGTAATTGGTTTTAATTAATTAGTTTAGTTTCATTTGTAATTATGTTTTAATTAGTTTATTTTAGTTTAATTAGTTTAGTTTAGGTGATTAATTCATTGATTAATCACTTAGTTAGTTTGTAATTAGTTTGTTTTTAGTTTTTTAACTAGTTTGTAATTGTTTAATTATTTTTAATTGTTCAATTAGTTTCATAAGTTAATTAATTTTTATTATTTAATTATTTATTTAGTTTTGAATTTTTCAATTAATTTTGAATTAGTTAATTAATTGATTGTGAGTGTTTAATAATTATACGTATATTAACGGGTTTTGGGCCGATCCGGCATGACCCGACCCGGCACGGCCCGACCCTGTACGGGCCGACCCGGCACGGCCCAACCCTGCATGGCCCAACCCGGCACGGCACGGCCCGACCCAGCACGGCACGGCACGGCCGAACCCGGCACGGCCCGACCCTGCACGTTCCAACCCGGCACGGCCCAACCCGGCACGGCATGGCCCAACCCGGCATAGGACCTTAGAACTTTAAACTCTGACCAACTTACCCCCTCTTTCTCGTTCTTTCCTCTCACGTAAATGACTGAAAAATGAAAATGAGTAAGATAACCTATAGAAATTAATTACCCATTTTGAATCTGCACGTCTCACATGCGATAGGCATGTGAGGCGTGCAGGTTCAGAATTGTCCGTTTTTGGACAGCCTCAGAGTGAACGAGGACGTGCTTTTGACGAGTTAGGTACAGGGTCTGGATCTGGACTTGATTTCGACAGCATAAACCTAATGTTCTCTGCTGCACCACTTTTTGGGCGTGCAGTTGGAGAACAGCAGGGTTATGCTGCCGAAATTTTGTTTGGATTCGGACTCCGTGTCTCGTCATAAGCACATTACCTTGATCACTCTTGGGTGGGTTTAGGACCTATCTACCTAGCTGTAGGGCCCGTAACAAGACATAAAAATGTACTAATAATGATTTTTCTGCTTCGACGGTATAACCTCAGACATGGCTGAGAACCAAATTTGGATGTATTCTGGTTGGAAAAAGAATGCGCATCACTCATAGGAGTGGTTCACCAAGACAAATGCTTTTATACAACGAGATTTTTCGTTGTCCAACAGCAGTAGGGTGCGGTGCCCATGTACCAAATGTCAGAATGCGAAATTTTTTGACAAGGTGATGTTGATGTTTCACTTGTGTCGAAACGGTTCCATGCAAAAGTATGAGATATGGTACTTTCACGGTGAGATACGTTCCGAAGCTGTAGAAGATGAAGTGGTGGATGATAGCACATGAGTCGATAGGATGGACGAGATGCTTAAAACCATAGATCCTGAGTTGAAGGAGGATGCTCCTACAACTGAGGTTCAAATGTTCTTTAAGCTTCTCAAAGATTCTGAAGAGCCACTGTATGAACACACAAAAGTGACTCTTCTTAATTTCATGACCAGACTTATGGCAATAAAGTCTAAGTATTTCTTCTCTAACAAGTGTTACAACGATCTCATCAAATTGATCAGTGATATCCTTCCTCAACCGCATAAAGTATCGAAAGATATGTACGAGTCCAAGAAATTGATTTTTGGTCTTGGTATGAGATATAAGAAGATTGATGTCTGCCCAGCCAACATCATACATTTTTGGAAAGAGCATGCCAATGAGAAGAAGTGCTTACAATATGGCAAATCGAGGTTTGTCAAGGTTGATAATGACGAAGGAGAACATGTACAGACTGAAGTAGCACATAAGCAGCTTCGTTACTTTCCTGTCACACCTCGGTTGAGGCGCTTGTTTCTCTCGAAAAGAACTGCCAGACATATGAGATGGGACAAAGAAGGTGTACGTGACAACCTCGGAGTCATGGTGCACTCATACGACGGTGAGGCATGGAAGGCGTTGGACCACTTCGATCTATATTTCACACCTATATAGAAGTCACAGATTGATATTAGAGCTGCCATGCCTACTCACAGATTGGTATAGATGCCACGTTGACTGTAGGACGCACCCCTAGTCACAGATTGGTATCAACCTACCACGGTTGATCGTAGGTCACACACCTAGATAGAGATCACAGATTGGTATAGATACCACGTTGACTGTAGGACGCACCCCTAGTAACAGATTGGTATTAGAAGCCACGCTGACCATAGGATGCAAGCTTAGGTAAAATGCATAGATTGGCATTGGAACCACCTTGACTATAGGACTCCCATTAAATAAGCTTGAATAGGAGTTGTGTGAACCTTTGTAATGATTGTTTGTGATTGTTTGTGCTTAGTGTGAGTTGTGGCACGTTTCAGCGTTGTCCATATCCACACATAGTAGAGAGATGTGAGATGCTTCGGCACTTGTTCACATCCTCATATAGGCTAATATATATAGCCCACCCACCTTGATGCATATAGTTGGGAGGGATCACTCTAAACTTCTAACCTCTATTCTACACAACACTCTCTCACAGATGGTGAGAGGACACACCGGCCGTCAAGGGAGGAACGTCCGTGGCAACCAAGAAGAGGACCACGTCGAAGTTCATGAGAATGACAATCCCGGAGCTGGTGCAAACAATCTGGAAAGGTTGATGGCTATGCAGAATCAGCTTATGCAAACTATGATCCAAACTTTGGGTCATCTGCAAGCCAACAACAATAACCCCGTTCCTGCACCACCGCCACCACCACTAGCTCACAACCGACTGGGAGAGTTCATGAGGACTCGACCACCCACTTTTGCTCAAGCTAATGATCCCATGGAGGTCGACGATTGGTTGAAATCCATGGAGAAGAAGCTTGCCATAGTTCAGTGCAATGACCGAGAGAAGGTTCTCTTCGCGTCGCACCAACTCATGGGAGCAGCCGCTGACTCGTGGGATTCCCTTTGTAACACTCACGTCGACCCGAAGACTATTACTTGGACTGAGTTCAAGGAGAGTTTCCGCTCTCATTACATCCCTGTTGGAGTAATGATGCTCAAAATACAAGAGTTTGAAGGACTCCGCCAAGGACAAAGAGCGTGAATGAGTACCTCAACAAGTTCACGCAACTGTCACGGTATGCCCCTGAAGATGTCAACTCGGACCAATGGAAGCAGTACCTGTTCATGAGAGGATTGAACAATGAGATCCAGGTTCAGCTCCTCAACAATGACTATGCGAGCTTCCAGAAGCTGGTTGACAAGGCTATAGTGGTTGAGAGCAAGATCCGAGAGATCGAGCAAGAGGGCAAGAGAAAGATGCCATACCAGCCACAAGGGAGCAAGGTACGCCCTCGGTACATGCCCCCAGCTGCACCACAGTATGGACCATTTCGCCCTAACTAACCACCACAACAACAACCCGCTGCACAAGCACCTCGTGTGCCTTTGCCATCTGCGCCTCGTCCCAACACGGGCGCTCATGTTCAAAACCCCTGCCTTGACGTACCTGCTGTCGTGGGCAACAAAGCATGCTTTGCATGCAGAGAAACATGACACTTCGCAAGCCAGTGGCCGAGGAGAGGTTCTGGACAGCAAGGCAACGTGCCCAAGCAGAACCCACGAGGAGCCAATCAAGGAAACCGTGGACAGCAGAACTATGCTCGCGGCAACGTGAACCATGTCTCTGCTGAGGAAGCGCAACAGGCTGAGAACGTCATGATTGGTATATTCCTTGCCAACTCCAACCCAGCCACAATTCTATTTGATTCCAGAGCATCACATTCCTTCATATCATCGAAGTATGTTGCCAAGTATAATCTACCCATATCACACTTGAAATACACTATGTTAGTTAATTCTCCTGGTGGAGAGATGAGGACTAATATAGTATGTCCAAAAGTAAACCTTAAAATAAGGGGGTAGACTTCCTTGCCAACCTCATTGTCTTGGATTCCCAAGGGCTTGAAAGAATACTCAGAATGGATTGGTTAAGCAAGCACAACAGAGTGATCCAATGTGCTAAGAGGAGAGTGCAGTTGACAAACGAGCACGGTACTCATATCGAGTTCGAGTCTGCCCAACCAACAACCCAGAAGGCAGAATTCCCTCATCTATTCTCCACTAGCGAATCTCGAGGGCGAGATTCAATTTAAGGGGGGGTAGATTTGTGACACCCTCAATTTCATAATCATGTGTGCATTCATATTTTATATAAAGAAATCATTTTAAAAGAAGTGGAAACAGAGAAAATATAAAAAAAGATAGCCAAAAAGAGCCAAATCCAATCCATAGAGAGCGCCGAAGACAATTCCCGCAGCTCGCTGGCCACGTGGCGCTTTCGGGGCTCATCCCCGCAAAGGGGGAGAGGTCCGCCGCTAAACTGGCTACGTGGCAGGCTCGGGGCTTATCCCCGCGAAGGGGGAGAGGTCCGACCCCGTGGGACACATGTTACCCCCAGAGCTAGCCTCTGCGGAGGAGCGAGGCCAGTCCTACAGGACACGTGTTGGCTGCGGAGCTAGTCCCTACGGAGAAGAAGAGGGCCAGCCGCGCGGGACACGTGTCGCTCTCGGAACTCACTTCCTAGAAGTCCAACACCGTGGGACACGTGTCGCTCTCGGAGCTAACCTCCGAGAGATCCGGTCCTACTGGACACGTGTCACCTCCGGAGCTCATCTCCGGGAGGTCCGACACTATCGGACATGTGTCACATCCGGAGCTTACTTCCGAGAGGTCCGACACTGATGGACACGTGTCGACCTCGGAGCTCACCTCCGGGAGGTCCGTCACTGTTGGACACGTGTCAACCTCGGAGCTCGTCTGTGAGGAGAAAGGAAGTCTGGCGTTACTGGACACGTGACATTCTCGGAGCTCACCTCCGAAGAGAGGGGAGGTCTAGAACAGACGCGTGGTACTATCGGAGATCACCTCCGAAGAGAGGGGAGGTCCGGAAATTGATACATGGCACACTCGGAGCCACCTCCGAGGAGAGGGGAGGTCCGGAACTGACACGTGGCGCACGCGGTCGCCTATGGAGAGAGGGAGGTCCCGCCCGCCAGGACGCGTGGCGCATGCGGAGCTCACCTCTGAGGAAGAGGGAGGTCTTGCCCGCCTGATACGCGGCACAACCGGAGCTTGTCTCTGCGGAAAAGGGAGCCCAGGTTCCCGCAGGACATGTGGATCCTCCGGAGCTCATCACCGGAGGTAACGAGATCTGAAGCGGTTTTTGCTTCTGTACGCACGGGAATACCGACACGGAAGGAAACCGACACGAATTCCACGTTGCTACCGCACCGAATCAATTGAAGATAAGTTGTTAACATTCAAAAACCATTTGAATAGGACTCTTATTCGAATTCCGATCAGAGTAGGACTCTTCTTTTCCTAATTATAAATAGAACCCGAAAAGAACCCCTTGGTCGTAACATCTTTTCTAAGCCGACAACCTAGAAGCCCTAGCCCCCAAACTCGTCGAGCTAAACCCCTTCGCCGGAGTTTGACCACCATAGAGACCGCCGACGAGCCCAGACACGATCGCCGCCGCCGGAAGAGAGCCCCGACGATCTGTTTTTGCTAGGAGGGAGGACCCGAAGGAAGCAAGGTAGGTTTCCAGTACCACCTTACGGCGTCATCGCGTTTTCTTTGCATCTGTTCTTTGATCCCATCGAACGGAAGCTTTTTCGTGGACAAATCAGGTGTTGATCGGTCTGATCTAGATCTTGAGTCAAGATCATCGCCACGTCCACAATTGATCTTTACATCGTAAAACCCATGCAAACATGCAGGAACACATACAAACTAAACTGCATCATAGGATTAACATGTATATGCATCATTGCATCTTAAAGTAGAGTTTGTGCATGATGATTGATTGCTATGAATCTTGTATGTGCGTCATCGTGTATAGAAGGACAAGCTCAGGAAGCTACCTACGACGGACTACAACAACAAGAATTTGAGCAACAGGAACCGCAAGAACAAGGCAAGTGCCCCTTGACCATATTGATCCCATGTTTTTGAATGACTTTTTTGTTTGCGAAAAGGTGTGTGTGCTTGAGTCAACTTGATGGAAAACCCTTTCAGGAGTTTACTAGTTTTGTTAACCACCCTTGTCACCGGGAAAGTTAGTGAGTCGGGTATGGTTTTTGCTTTTATGCTTCGCTGAGTCCATGGGATACGGGAAGCGAGATAGATGTGTCTAGCTAGCTGCACTCGTATGAATAATGAGAAACGGATATTGTTAATAAACATGAATCGGAGGGAGATCTAGGCATGCTTGGTTTGTGAATGAGGTAGAATGAGATGGTGATTACTTGCCGTAGATCTAAGGACCGGTTCATGCGAGCAGATGCCAGGATAACAGTGCCACCACAAGGCCAAGTATGGGTGCGGCTTAGCTGAGTAATTAGGTAAGTTACTAGATTGTTATGGACTGTGGAAGGCGCGGGGAACGGGAGTTGAGTGAGGACTGTCCTGGGAACTATATGGCACAAGAGGGGGCCCGTGGATGGGAGAATTGGAGATTCTAGCCTGCTGGTGAAACCTTAGTGAGTCCATACATCTAGTAGCCCCTTTGTAAAGGCTATTTTGTGATCTCTTGGCCATACACCGACGGTTGTGTACTGGTATAATGGAGGTTCTGCAGTCGCCGATGGGTGACAAAATCACAAACTTGTGGCTAAAGTGGTACAAACTCTGCAGAGTCTTAAACTATCATGATAGCTGAGCTTACGGTCACAAGCGCCTAGACGACTTCCATGATTAGATGGGATGGTTGTTGGGATGGTATTTGGTTTTGGTTATCGGTTTGGTGATGGTCTTTGGTTTTGGTTTTCGGGACTGTTGAGTCCGGGTAATGATATTGGTTGCATGACTGTTGAGTCATGACAACGAGATTTGGTCTCGGAATGAGCCGGAATTGAATATGAGATGAAATGGTAGTGAATACGAGATAGTATTCATGAGATGGTAGTCATGAGCAAAGTGGAGAAAGATTTATGTCTGGTTGAGATATGGAAAGGAATGAATCATGATGGAGGTATGTTAATGTTTAAATACATGTTGGTATTACATTCACTTAAAGCTGAGTTGCTGTTTTTATCGTGTTTTGAGAAATAAACTTTGCTTTCTGCAATGAGCCTTTTTATACCTTCCTTGTTGTGAGCTACGTATCATATTTTTCCACACTTGCTGAGTACATCATGTACTCAAACTTGCATTATCATACATCATCAGCAACAGGAGAGGAGTACTATGAAGACCACGTGGAGTACTAGGAGTGTGATCCACCATCAACTTGCCTGTGGGGATGGAGTAGAGATGGAGCCACTATTGCTGCTTAGTTTGCTTCCGCAATAGTTTAGAAGACTTCCGCCGCTAGAATAAAGATTTCCGCTGCTAGAATAAGACTTCCGCTGCTAAGATAAGACTTCCGTTGCTAAAATGAGTCCAAGACTCATAAGACATTGTAATAAACCCTGTTATTCGTAGTAATATATATATTCTAAATTCAGTTTGTGGAAAATATGTGTATGTGTGATGAACATCCTGGGCACACATACGCATCAGTCTCAGTTCCGAGAGATTCTCTCTCAGAACAGGGGCGTCACAAACACCTCCTAATCCATCTTCCATATGAAGCTAAAATGGGTGGCCCTGTTCAATATAGGTGGATGTACCACATTGAAAGAGCACTCAGTTGTCTTAAACCAATGGTTTACAATAGAGCAAGGGTTGACGGATGCATCGCCGAAGCATTTACATTTCAGGAAATAGGCTACTTCTCAAGTGCTTACTTTGTGTAAGAACACAATGTTAATGCTCCTACGTTGCGTTACAATGTCGATGAAACACCCCCTCTTAGCGACCTCTCCATTTTTCAAACGAGAGGCACCACTGTTGGTAGTAGCATGAGCCCCGACGCCACAACAGAAGAAAAGACGGCTGCTTTGTACGCTAATATGGACGGGATGGACAAATATTTTCAGTAAGTGTTTGTTCACCATCTACTAATTGGTACTAGTTTGCCATACATATATTCTAATTGTTATTTTTCATTATATATACAGTGAGTTTGATTGCCAAAATTAGAAATCTAAGCATCAACCTACGAGCAAGGAAGTAGAAACGATGTGACATTATGGGCTAAATGGAGGGCCTGACTTTCAATCTTGGTTTAGAGATCATGTAACATTTTCTTGTCTTTATTCTCATAGACTTACAAGTATTGCACGATATAGTCTTCTAACGTCTATATTTTGGACAGTGCAAAAAAGATGCTTGTGTCCATGAGGACTTGCGTCAGCTGTACTATGGATCCATTAAAGTTAGAAACTACGGTTGATACGACGTCAATGGTTTCCGATTCTGCGCAACTGAATTTGAAGCTCTCCGTCCTCTCGCGGCAACTTGTAATACCGGTGTTGCTACTACGGCTGTTGACGCCGAAGGATGGGAAACTAATTATTAAGGGATCGTTAAAAAATTAGTGAATTCAGTTTTGCCCGGAATAAGGAGTTTAAAGTAGTCTTCTTTGACTGCAATGGAACTCGACATAACCAATTTAGCTTGATAGAAGTCAAACACGACGAAAGGCTACAAGGTCACGAGACCTTTGTTCTTGTATATCAAGTCTAACAGGTGTATTATTTACATTATCCATGCAAAATCTACATGCTTGGTGGGTTGTACACAAGGTGAATCCTCGTGAGCAGTTACATACACCAGATGATGCTGGGTACCGAGATAGTTTGTTGTTGTTGAACATTGAGATTCATGAGTTTATCAAGAACAAGAGTTGTCGGACTCTTTTGTCATTGAACCTGGTCTAGGCCTCGATGAGTTAGTTGGAGATGCTCAAGATTTACAAACTCGTTAAATGCAAAAATGAAAATGAAAAACAATCACGACAGAAGATTTTGAAACTCATGAATTTTGAAACAGATTTCAAGTAATGATTCTTTTATCTTTTCTTTCATCTTATATATTTTTATTTACATTAATTACCAAATTTTCTTTTCAATAGGATGTCATCGAGCAGTGGTGGAGGAAAGGGGAAGATGAGGAGTGTAGCTAGAGGTTTCCTCCATGTAACACCCCAAAATTTTGATTCAAAACCCTAAATCATGTTCAGAGGGGGATTTAAAAATTTTTGGACGTGTTGCATGTTTTGCAAAAATTCAAATTCAAACTGGAATTCAAATTAAACTCAAATCAGAAAAGAAATAGAAAAAGAAAAAGTGAAAACAGAAAAAAACAGGCCAGTGGGCCGAAACCCACCAGCCGGCCCACCCTGCCCCGCGCCAGCCCACAGCCGCGCGCCCGCGCTCTCTCTCTCAGACAGGCGGGACCCACCTGTCATCCCTAACCCCTGATCGTCCGAAACTCGGACTATTCACCCGCGCGCGCGCGATCGCGACCGACCGGATTTCTGGCCGAATTCTGGTTCCGGAGGACTCCCACTCGATCTAAACCGCCCTCCCCCGTCTATAAAAACCCCGGCCTCGTTCTGTTTTTCCCACGCGATCGCCGATTTTTCCTCCGGTGAGAACCGAGACTTCTCCGGCGAATTCTGGCTGATCTAAGCTCGGAAATTCCGATCTAACTCGTTGGTCTTGATCCACCGCCTCCGGGGAACCTTGCAGGTGCAGAAAACTCGGTGACTTGCGGTGTAAACACAGCGCCGACGAGCTTCGCCGTAGTTTTGCCTCGGACCTCGTCGCCGATCACCTTCCAGGACCTCCGAGCTCAAGAAAACCCCCGAGGTGAGATCCCGACCTCCCCTCCACCGATCTATGCCATAAAATCACAGTTCTAGGAAGAATTCTCGAAGATCCGAAAGTCTCCGGCGAGATCGCCGCTTCCCGCCGCCGTGCGCCGCCGGCAGCGCCGCCCGCGCTGGATCAGAGCGACGTGGCCGCTTGTGCGCCGTTTATTTTAAATCGCACGGTAGGGTTTAAACCCCCGCGTACCGGTTCGGCGTTATAATCTCAGCCGTCGGTTTAAAATCTGACAGTCCACGTCAGCCCCGCGTTATAAAGACTGGAATTCTTACGTGCTACCCCCTGGGGTTCTTGGGAAATAAGAGCTAGCCCCGAAAACTTCTGATCTAGCCCCTGGAACTCCAGAAAATCATGTAAATTCATTTAAAAATCAGTTTTAGCCCCTGGACTTAATAAAAATTAGGAAAAACACCTCTGATAAGTGTAGCTAGACCCCTGGGAATTCTGAAAATAATATTATAGACCCTGTAATGGGGTGAGTTTACCTTTTTAGCCCTGTTTATTATTTAATTTAGGAAATTGAATATGTGGCTAGTGTTTAAAAATTAAAAAAGTGGGACAAACAAATTGTCAAAATTTAATTAAAGACTTTCTCAGTGTTTAGGAAACTTTGGAGTGAGATAAAAACATATTTTGGGCTGAATTGAATCTGTTAAATTTATTATCCACATTTAGGGGCACATTTTTAAGTTAGGAATAGTTTTAGAAAATAGGGAAAATAATGGTGAAATAGTTTATATCAGAGGCAAAGGTCAAAATATGTTATTAAATTATTTAGGACCAGAACTATTCTGTTTAGATGATGTGTCTTACTATTTTCATAATAAAGTACACATTTATGCATAAGAAAATAAATCTGAAAATATAGCAACTAGTAAATGATAAATGGAGTTTCTAAAATCCAAAGAGTTCAGTTTAGGGTTGGTAGAAATTATGAAGACACATATGGAGAAGGAAAAATACCTTTCATGCTTATTTGGTAGCTAAAAGGTGTAGTAATTGAATATAAGAAATGTATTTAAATTGGAAACTCATATATAAAGTATGCAAGCATAAATGTGAATACAAAAGTAGGAATCATATACATATGATTAAAAGTGTATGCAAGACACAAATCAACACACATAGAGTGACCACAACACATATAATGGTGAATGACTTTCATAAATATGAATGTGTGGTTTGTATGAAGTGGAAGTGTGAACTATGTCTTATGGATTGTTGTTTTTCTTTTGCTATGTGTGATGGTATGATGTAGAACCTGCTCAAGAGCAAGTTATTCCTTTCCAAGATCAGGACTACCCATTTCAAGAGTAGCAAGAAGGAGGCAAGTGTCCTTGACCACTTTGATCCTATGCTAGGATGTGTAGATAGAATTATTTGCATTGTCAAATGAAATATGAAACCCATGCTAGGAAGTTTCCCTAGAATTGCATTACCTTGTTTCCTTGTAGCTTGGGTTGGGATTTATTTTATCATGTCATTTATTATTATGCATATGCTTAGCCATGCTTAGAATGGGATATTTGGGATATGAGATCATCAAATTATTTTACCATACTCTTGAATGAGATATTATGAGTTGTGTAGAGGTAGGGATCAAGGCAAGTTGGATGTTTTGGTTGTGTGCTGGGTGCACGAGACTCAGGTTTGTGTTTAGTACTTGCCTGGATCCTAAGGACCGGTTCATGGAGCATGTAACATGGCTTTACAGTGCCAACCACATGCTGAGATGGGGCAGCTTGGCCAATTAATTAGGTGTATTTCCGGCGTAGTATGGGTGTGTTGGATGGTGCGGGGAATAGGTGTCAGCTGGACTACCATGTGAACCGCAAGGCTCAAGAGGGGGCCACTGCAGCGGGGTTGGAGCCTCTTGTATGCTATTAGGGGTGAAACCTCAGTGGGCCCACGCTCGTCGGGAATCCCTTTGTAAAGGCTTCGTAGTGATCTCCTGGCTACACACCTGGGAAGTGTGAATGTGGTTCGTAGCCACTGGCATAATGGAGGTTCTTTTAGTCCACCCAGCAACGGGGGATGAAATCACTACATGTGGGTACAGTGGTACAAACTCTGCAGAGTCAAAACTGTCATGACAGCCGTGCTCACGGTCAAGAGCGGCTTGGACTTATTCATGATTAGAGGATTGATGGTTTTGGATGTTGTGGATGTTAAGTGGGGAGCTTAACATTGGAAATGATGTTATGGTTATTTGATTATGATGATGGGATGGGAGATTTGGACCATTTCACCTGTGTAGTAATGTAGGTGCTTAATAAGCTAAGTTGATAGGTATTAATTGCATAGTGCTTTAACCATGAAGTTCAACCTCTCCTTGTTCTAGCCATGCATGACATAATTTTCCCACACTTGCTGAGTACCATTGGTACTCAACCTTGCATATTTGTTGGTTTATATTGCTGCTCAGGTCAAGATAATGAGGTGGTGTATAATGACCAAGACTTTGGACCCGAAGAAGGTTTCTAGGTTCATGGAGACCCCCGGGCAATGCCTGTGATGGAGCCCTCAAGAATAATATTCCGCTGCTAGTTTATTTACTTGTGATGAACTTATTATTGTCCATCGAGACATTTGCTATGTAAGACTTATTTATATTCGACACCTGGCTTGTAATAAATGATGCTTCACTATTTGTCATCACATGTATGAGAAAATGATCCTGGCATACATGTGATATTCACTTGGTTGTTTCTTCGGAAAAACCGGGTGTGACAGAAGTGGTATCAGAGCCAAGGTTGCCCGTAGGAACGTGGACCTAGGTAGAAATGGACATATTTAAGGGCCCTATTTTCTTAAAAACTATTTTACAAAGGTGTGGATTGAAAAGTGTTATTTAAATGAGTCACTTTCTTCATCTTACCCCAACTTTCATTCAAAATAGGATTTTTGTTTGAGAGTTTATCTAACCTAATTTTAAATTCTTTTTGTTTTAGATGGTTTGCATGATTCACACCGCTCGCAAGTCCACAGGAGGGAGAGTTCCCGTAGTTGCCCTTGCCAAGAGGGAGGAAAGCCGTCCGGTGACGTACCTTTCCTACGGATTGGCAGTAGGAGGCTTATTGCGCCGTCTTCGGCGTATGCTCGAAGCCGCCGGCAATACGGGCAAGCTAATCATCCACTATAACTCCACCAGGACCATCCATGAGAAGAGGGAAGAATGGAGTTCAGAGATGAGGATAATACACGAAAATCAGCTGCTTAAGATTCACCACTCTCCAGCTTGTAGAGCGACACAGGTCGATGCGGAGAAAGATGTCACATGGGAGGCCATCACCTGCCAGAGTCACATCTATCGTCGCCACTTGGACAAAACTGAGTACATGTATGTCCTCCAGTGTGAGAGTGGTACCATAGAGTACAAGTACCCGCCTGTGCAGCAAGGGACTTCCCATGAGCACATGGACTTGTGCTTGGAGGATGCTTCTATGCTCAGCACTAGACTGCAGGAGTGTCAACAAGAGCTTCAGGACGTCCGGGACACCCTGAAGGAAATGGAGGCGTTGCTGCGAGCCTGCTTAAAGGAGAGAGAAAGAGGAGATGGGAATGAACTGTGTGTCACCGTAAATGATACATAGACTCCTGACTCCCCGGATCGCCGAGCGATCAGGCGTCGTCGCACTTCTCCACCAGCAGCCTCCCCACCCAAAGCAGAATCGAAAGGCAGCCAAAATGATGAGGAAGATCCCGAGGAGCCAGCTCAAGAGAACGAGTAGTGTAGAGTCCTTCCCTTAGTTAGCAAGATGTCGAATAGTCGAGTCGTTACGTTAAGTTAATGGTGTGTTAATGCTTGATGTGTGACGTGAGTTGTGGAAGCCATGAGCAATTGTCCACAGCCTCGTCTTTAGATTGTTTTGCTTTGGTGTGAACCCACATGAAATAATGTTGCATTTATTTTTGTGTGAGAAATGAACCCTCAGAAAAGTATAACGAAGCCTCAACACTTCAAAGTACAAACAAGTGAAAGTAGTAAGATGATACTAAATGCTTTCAAATTAACATTGGTTGATTCTGCCAGATGGCCAGAAGAGGAAAAGGACGTGCTGCCAACCCCGCCAACAACAACGATGAGGCATGCAACCCTCATCTTTCTGGAGGCCAGGACCGGGGTGGTCGTCGTGAAGGAGTTGATCCTCTCCACCAAATGCTGGAGAATCAAAATCAGCCCATCCAGAACTTGACTCAAGTGGTGGCCAACTTGCATCAAGTTCCACCTCCACAAGCTGCACCACGCCAACCAAGGTTGAGTGAGTTTCTAGGAACTCAACCTCCAATGTTTGCAAGTGCTGCTGAACCTCTGGAGGCAGATGATTGGCTGAAGACCATTGAAAGTAAGATGAGGATCATACAGTGCCAAGGGTATGAGAGGGTGTTGTTTGCCTCTCATCAATTGCATGGACCTGCTGCTGATTGGTGGACCGCCTATGTGGCCGCCCATCATGACCCTGAGAACATCACTTGGGAAGAGTTCAAGCGTAGCTTCCGCAACCATTACATCCCAAGAGGTGAACTCAAAAACAAGAGGAAGGAGTTTTGGGGGTTGCAGCAAGGTAACATGACTGTGAGGGAATACCTCACAAAATTTACTCAACTATCCCGTTATGCCCCACGAGACATAGAGACTGATGAGCAGAAACAAGATTGTTTCGTGGAAGGACTTACCGCGGAGATGCAGTGTGCAATGTCCTCAAATGAGTATGAAAGCTTCCAAAAGATGGTGGACAGAGCATTTGTGGTAGAAAGGAAGCTAAAGGCCTTGGAAAATGAGAATAAGAGGAAGGCCAGTTGGTCACATCAAGCCTCGGGTAGCAACACCTGCCCCCGTATGATGCAGCAACCAGCAGGGCAGACGAACCGTGCTGCGGTACCCTACTCAGCACCAAGGGGGTACAACCCAAACTACAGGCCTCCGGCAGCACTAGCACAACCACAACGTCAGTTTGTACAGCAGCCTCGCCCCGCATATCCACCTCGACCAGCAGTGCAAGGACCCCCGAACCAACCCCAAGACAACAAAGGCCAGGCACCTAAGGTTGGGGTGCAATGTTTTAGCTGTGGTGAAGTGGGGCACTACGCCCATAAATGCTCAAAGAAGAAGCCTGTGCAGCCACAACAGCAGAATGTAATGAGAGGACGGGTGAACCACGTCACTATGGAGGAAGCATAAGAGGCACCCGACGTGGTAGTTGGTAAGTTTCCTGCCAATTTACACCTTGCAACCCTGCTGTTTGATTCTGGTGTTACACACTCGTTCATTGCTCAAGGGTTTGTTAAGAAGTATGACCTAGCAACAACACAAATGAACCATATGCTAGCCGTAAACTCTCCAGGTGGAGAAATAAGGACAAGACAAGTGTGTCCCAAGGTGAATCTAGACATTAATGGGGTAGTGTTTACTGCTAACCTCATAGTGATAGATTCCCAAGGGATCGATATTATTTTGGGCATGGATTGGTTGACCAAACATAAGGGAATCATTCATTGTTCGACCAGAACGGTGGAACTAACTCACCCTAGTGGCACAAGAGTAAAGTTCATAACAATACACGAGCCTAGGAGGGACATTAAATTAAATCAAGTTGAGGTGAAAGTTGAGGAAATCAGGACCATCAGGGAATATCCAGATGTTTTTCCGGAGGAGTTGCCAGGTATGCCTCCCGATCGTGAAGTGGAATTTGCAATTGAGCTAGTGCCTGGAACAGCCCCGATATATAAGAGACCTTATCGGATGGACTCCAAGCAGCTAGAAGAACTCAAGGATCATTTGAGAGAATTGACGGAGAAGGGGTATATTCGCCCTAGTTCCTCACCATGGGGAGCTCCGGTGATATTTGTGCCCAAGAAGGACGGAACCCAAAGGTTATGCGTGGATTACCGTGCTATGAATGAGGTAACCATCAAGAACAAGTACCCATTATCTCGCATTGAAGACTTGTTTGATCAGTTGAGGGGAGCTTGTGTGTTCTCGAAAATTGATCTCAGGTCGGGATACCACCAACTCAAGATAAGGCAATCTGATATTCCCAAGACAGCTTTCGTATCTCGGTACGGACTGTATGAATACACTGTCATGCCTTTCGGGCTAACTAATGCCCCGGCATACTTCATGTATCTCATGAACAAGGTATTCATAGAATATCTGGACAAATTTGTGGTGGTTTTCATAGATGACATTCTCGTCTTCTCCAAAGATGAAGAAGAACATGAGAAACATCTAAGGTTGGTGTTGCAGAGGCTAAGCGCACACCAACTATATGCCAAGTTGAGCAAGTGTGAGTTTCGGCTGAAGAAAGTTCCTTTCTTAGGACATATAATCTCGGAGGGAGGAATCTCCGTAGATCCCGCCAAAATCGAGGATATCCAGAAGTGGAAGACCCCTGAAAATGTCGGGGAAGTTCGAAGCTTCCTGGGATTGGCTGGATACTATCGACGGTTTATTGAGGGATTCTCCAAGATCTCGAGACCTCTCACCAAACTGTTGGAGAAGGGAATCACATTCACCTGGACGCCACAGTGTGAGACGAGCTTTCAGGAGCTAAAGAAGAGATTGACAACAGCCCCAGTGTTGGTTATACCAGATATGCAGAAGAACTTCACGGTGTACTGCGATGCCTCTGGAAACGGGTTGGGATGTGTTCTCATGCAAGAAGGGCATGTCGTGGCTTATGCATCCCGACAGCTCCGGAAGCACGAGAAGAACTATCCTACACATGACCTAGAGCTAGCCGCAGTGGTACACGCATTGAAAATTTGGCGACACTATTTGATGGGAAAGAGGACAGAGATATATACGGATCATAAGAGTTTGAAGTACATTTTCACACAGCCAGATCTCAACCTCAGGCAAAGGAGATGGTTAGAGCTAATCAATGACTTTGATGTGGGCATCAACTATCATCCTGGGAAAGCAAACGTCGTGGCCGATGCTTTAAGTCGGAAAGTGCAGGTCAATAAGTTGAGCTTGAAGGACATGCCGGTAGAATTGAAGGATGAGGTTATAAGGCTCAATCTATGCCTTGTGAATAGTGGTGAAGCCATCGCCATGGAAGTGGACTCCACACTAGAGCAAGACATACGCAATGGTCAAAAGAACGACGAAAAGATACAAGAAATCAGGCAACTCATCAAGGAAAATAAAGCTCCTGGTTTCAGAGAGGATGAACAAGGTACGGTGTGGCACGGGAAGAGAATCTGCGTGCCTGAAGTAAAGGAGATCCGTGAATTGATTTTGAAGGAGGCTCACGATTCCGACTATTCCATTCATCTTGGAAGTACGAAGATGTACCAGGACCTCAAGAGCAGGTATTGGTGGTATGGAATGAAGCGAGATGTTGCGGAACATGTTGCCCTGTGTGACACATGTCAATTGGTGAAAGCAGAACATCAACGACCCGCGGGATTATTGGAACCACTCAAAGTGCCTGAATGGAAATGGGAAGAAATCAGCATGGATTTCATCGTGGGATTGCCTAGAACCCAATCAGGATATGATTCAATATGGGTCATCATTGATAGGCTAACCAAGGTAGCTCACTTCATCCCCGTGAAGGAAAGCTACAGCGGATCCAAATTGGCAGAGTTGTACATGTCAAGGATCGTGTGTTACCATGGAGTGCCAAAGAAGATTGTGTCGGATCGAGGGACACAGTTCACCTCAAGGTTCTGGCAGAAGTTGCACGAAACCAAGGGAACCCATCTAAACTTTAGTTCTGCCTATCATCCCCAAACTGTCGGGCAGACGGAAAGAACCAATCACATCCTTGAAGATATGCTAAGGGCATGTGCACTCAAAAACAATAGGAGTTGGGACAAGAACTTACCGTATGCGGAGTTTTCCTATAACAACAGCTATCAAGCTAGTATGAAGATGTCACCGTTTGAAGACTTGTACGGGAGGAAGTGCAGAACTCCCCTATTTTGGAACCAAACGGGGGAAAGTAAAGTGTTTGGTCCAGAAGTACTACAAGAAGCCGAGGCGAAGGTGAGGGAAATTCGCAATAACTTGAGGATAGCACAGACACGCCAAAAGAGCTATGCCGATGTACGAAGAAGAGAGCTCGTTTTCAACGTGGGAGACTATGTCTATCTCAAAGTGTCCCCTATCAGAGGACTTCGTCGGTTCAAGGTGAAAGGGAAGTTGTCACCTCGATACATCGGACCCTTTCAAGTTCTGGAGAGGAAAGGCGAAGTGGCGTATCAACTAGAATTACCGGCTCGTCTATCGGATGTGCACGATGTATTCCATGTGTCACAACTCAAGAAATGCCTGAGGACGCCTGAGGAGGTGTTACCCATGAATGAAGTGAACGTAGCTGAGGATTTGTCTTATGCCGAGCAACCATACAAGATTTTGGAGACAATGGAACGCCTCACCAGAAGTAAAAAGATCCGGATGTGCAAGGTGCAGTGGAAGCATCACTCAGAAGAGGAAGCCACCTGGGAGCGGGAAGATGAGCTCAAGGCACAATTTCCGGAATTGTTTTCTTAGAACCACCAATCTCGAGGACGAGATTTCTTTTAAGGGGGTAGAGCTGTAACACCCCAAAATTTTGATTCAAAACCCTAAATCATGTTAAGAGGGGGATTTAAAATTTTTTGGACGTGTTGCATGTTTTGCAAAAATTCAAATTCAAACTGGAATTCAAATTAAACTCAAATCAGAAAAGAAATAGAAAAAGAAAAAGTGAAAACAGAAAAAAACCGGCCAGTGGGCCGAAACCCACCAGCCGGCCCACCCTGCCCTGCGCCAGCCCGCAGCCGCGCACCCGCGCTCTCTCTCTCTCAGACAGGCGGGACCCACCTGTCATCCCTAACCCCTGATCGTCCGAAACTCGGACTGTTCACCCGCGCGCGCGCGATCGCAACCGACCGGATTTCTGGCCGAATTCTCGTTCCGGAGGACTCCCACTCGATCTAAACCGCCCTCCCCCGTCTATAAAAACCCCGGCCTCGTTCTGTTTTTCCCACGCGATCGCCGATTTTTCCTCCGGTGAGAACCGAGACTTCTCCGGCGAATTCTGGCTGATCTAAGCTCGGAAATTCCGATCTAACTCGTTGGTCTTGATCCACCGCCTCCGGGGAACCTTGCAGGTGCAGAAAACTCGGTGACTTGCGGTGTAAACACAGCGCCGACGAGCTTCGCCGTAGTTTCGCCTCGGACCTCGTCGCCGATCACCTTCCAGGACCTCCGAGCTCAAGAAAACCCCCGAGGTGAGATCCCGACCTCCCCTCCACCGATCTATGCCATAAAATCACAGTTCTAGGAAGAATTCTCGAAGATCCGAAAGTCTCCGGCGAGATCGCCGCTTCCCGCCGCCGTGCGCCGCCGGCAGCGCCGCCCGCGCTCGATCAGAGCGACGTGGCCGCTTGTGCGCCGTTTATTTTAAATCGCGCGGTAGGGTTTAAACCCCCGCGTACCGGTTCGGCGTTATAATCTCAGCCGTCGGTTTAAAATCTGACAGTCCACGTCAGCCCCGCGTTATAAAGACTGGAATTCTTACGTGCTACCCCCTGGGGTTCTCGGGAAATAAGAGCTAGCCCCGAAAACTTCTGATCTAGCCCCTGGAACTCCAGAAAATCATGTAAATTCATTTAAAAATCAGTTTTAGCCCCTGGACTTAATAAAAATTAGGAAAAACACCTCTGATAAGTGTAGCTAGACCCCTAGGAATTCTGAAAATAATATTATAGACCCTGTAATGGGGTGAGTTTACCTTTTTAGCCCTGTTTAGTATTTAATTTAGGAAATTGAATATGTGGCTAGTGTTTAAAAATTAAAAAAGTGGGACAAACAAATTGTCAAAATTTAATTAAAGACTTTCTCAGTGTTTAGGAAACTTTGGAGTGAGATAAAAACATATTTTGGGCTGAATTGAATCTGTTAAATTTATTATCCACATTTAGGGGCACATTTTTAAGTTAGGAATAGTTTTAGAAAATAGGGAAAATAATGGTGAAATAGTTTATATCAGAGGCAAAGGTCAAAATATGTTATTAAATTATTTAGGACCAGAACCTATTCTGTTTAGATGATGTGTCTTACTATTTTCATAATAAAGTACACATTTATGCATAAGAAAATAAATCTGAAAATATAGCAACTAGTAAATGATAAATGGAGTTTCTAAAATCCAAAGAGTTCAGTTTAGGGTTGGTAGAAATTATGAAGACACATATGGAGAAGGAAAAATACCTTTCATGCTTATTTGGTAGCTAAAAGGTGTAGTAATTGAATATAAGAAATGTATTTAAATTGGAAACTCATATATAAAGTATGCAAGCATAAATGTGAATACAAAAGTAGGAATCATATACATATGATTAAAAGTGTATGCAAGACACAAATCAACACACATAGAGTGACCACAACACATATAATGGTGAATGACTTTCATAAATATGAATGTGTGGTTTGTATGAAGTGGAAGTGTGAACTATGTCTTATGGATTGTTGTTTTTCTTTTGCTATGTGTGATGGTATGATGTAGAACCTGCTCAAGAGCAAGTTATTCCTTTCCAAGATCAGGACTACCCATTTCAAGAGCAGCAAGAAGGAGGCAAGTGTCCTTGACCACTTTGATCCTATGCTAGGATGTGTAGATAGAATTATTTGCATTGTCAAATGAAATATGAAACCCATGCTAGGAAGTTTCCCTAGAATTGCATTACCTTGTTTCCTTGTAGCTTGGGTTGGGATTTATTTTATCATGTCATTTATTATTATGCATATGCTTAGCCATGCTTAGAATGGGACATTTGGGATATGAGATCATCAAATTATTTTACCATACTCTTGAATGAGATATTATGAGTTGTGTAGAGGTAGGGATCAAGGCAAGTTGGATGTTTTGGTTGTGTGCTGGGTGCACGAGACTCGGGTTTGTGTTTAGTACTTGCCTGGATCCTAAGGACCGGTTCATGGAGCATGTAACCTGGCTTTACAGTGCCAACCACATGCTGAGATGGGGCAGCTTGGCCAATTAATTAGGTGTATTTCCGGCGTAGTATGGGTGTGTTGGATGGTGCGGGGAATAGGTGTCAGCTGGACTACCATGTGAACCGCAAGGCTCAAGAGGGGGCCACTGCAGCGGGGTTGGAGCCTCTTGTATGCTGTTAGGGGTGAAACCTCAGTGGGCCCACGCTCGTCGGGAATCCCTTTGTAAAGGCTTCGTAGTGATCTCCTGGCTACACACCTGGGAAGTGTGAATGTGGTTCGTAGCCACTGGCATAATGGAGGTTCTTTTAGTCCACCCGGCAACGGGGGATGAAATCACTACATGGGGGTACAGTGGTACAAACTCTGCAGAGTTAAAACTGTCATGACAGCCGTGCTCACGGTCAAGAGCGGCTTGGACTTATTCATGATTAGAGGATTGATGGTTTTGGATGTTGTGGATGTTAAGTGGGGAGCTTAACATTGGAAATGATGTTATGGTTATTTGATTATGATGATGGGATGGGAGATTTGGACCATTTCACCTGTGTAGTAATGTAGGTGCTTAATAAGCTAAGGTGATAGGTATTAATTGCATAGTGCTTTAACCATGAAGTTCAACCTCTCCTTGTTCTAGCCATGCATGACATAATTTTCCCATACTTGCTGAGTACCATTGGTACTCAACCTTGCATATTTGTTGGTTTATATTGCTGCTCAGGTCAAGATAATGAGGTAGTGTATAATGACCAAGACTTTGGACCCGAAGAAGGTTTCTAGGTTCATGGAGACCCCCGGGCAACGCCTGTGATGGAGCCCTCAAGAATAATATTCCGCTGCTAGTTTATTTACTTGTGATGAACTTATTATTGTCCATCGAGACATTTGCTATGTAAGACTTATTTATATTCGACACCTGGCTTGTAATAAATGATGCTTCACTATTTGTCATCACATGTATGAGAAAATGATCCTGGCATACATGTGATATTCACTTGGTTGTTTCTTCGGAAAAACCGGGTGTGACACTGCACAGGGCAGCTGATGCCTTTCAGGGCAGTATGTCTAACGGGCTTTCTGCTAGATGGGGTGCGTTGATGAGTCAGCTACCGAAGATGAGACGCGTAGCAGTTGCCTTACAGCGGTTAGACGAGGTAAATATCATTTTGTGAATCTTATGATATCAATAATTACTTCATTCATCTACATTACTATTCTTTTAAATTATCAGGAGGACTCTAAGTCCGAGGACTTAGAGACGAGAGGTCATCTGCAGCCAGCACATGCTGACCACCCTTCGGGGTCCGGTAGCCAGTCTGTGGACCCGCTTTCAGACTCTCCCAGTGACCACTCCTCCGGGTCACCTGACATCGATCCACCTCAGAGGCGTCACACTAGGAGGAGTCACTATGTGGCTCCTCCTTCGGCTCTTGCAAACCCAGATGACCGGATAGTTATTCGTCCGGTTGGCGATATATAAGTAAATCTATAACTCTTCAATTTAGATTGTTTTGGTGTTATAGATGTATTGATTTATCATTCTCTATCGGGTCTTGGTACGGTGACTCGTTCACGGGTCAAGCACGACACAAGCAGGTGAACAGTATACTCGGGTGGCTTATCCGTTTGCTATACCCCGGTGTAGTGAACGGTGTCCCCGCCACATTGTGGGACGATTACGCCACCGCCCAGCACGTTGCTCACGGCAACCATCGGAAGGCTGTGTGGTCCGACTTCATGGTAAGCATGTAATATATATATTTCTGTAATACATGTCTTTAATATGGTTAATACCAATGACGCATAAATATGTTTTTCTAGGCACGATACCGTTTGGAAGATGAGGGCGAGGTGGACTACGCCAGAGCCGTGTTCTATAAAAAACGCCCGGAAGCTCGTTACGCAGTCGCTATCAAACGCAAGTGTTCAAGTGACGAGAGCATACATGAAGCTGCATCCAGAAGAGGGTGAGCTGGGGGCATTCAGGAACATGGCTCTCAGGTACTTGACGGCAGAGCAGTATGCAGAGGTAAATTATAAAATATTTATTTTAAAATGTGGAAGAAGCACAATAGGTAAAACTCCGATTCAGGTCTGGAAGAGGGGTCACAGAGTAAGTGACCCGTCATAGCCTGACCAGTTGTGTTCTCAGGCGGCGTCTGAAGCGCTGGTGAGTTATTTTGTATTTGTATTGAGTTTTCTTAAATAGTTTTGATGATATTATGTTTTCGTAATTGTAGGCAAGGTATGGGTAGGAGGCGGAGCGACTTCACGGTGAAGGCTTTGATTGGCAGAGCGCACCAATCATCCCATAAGCCGTGTATGCAACCGGAGGCGGGAAATCTCACGAACGGTGAGTTCTCTAATTTTTTTTAATGTCAATGAATTTGAGATACTAAAATTTAATAATATTTTTTCTTTTGTAGGTTCGCCATCTTCGATGGAGTTGTCGACTGGAGGGAGGCACGGCCTTCCTCGAGTTGCTCTTCATCGCGACAAACAGGAGCGAGGCAGGCTAGCTCCCTAGAGGTCCAGGGTGTTCGGGAGAAGCTTCGCGGGACACAGGAGGAGCTCCGGATAGAAAGGGAGCGTCAAGCCGCGGATAACAGGGCTCGGGACGAGTATCAAGCTTCGTTCATGTAAAAGCCCAAGAAAACGGACTTGCAAAAACTTTTTATCACCACACAACACCACAGTTTTTATTGTGGATATCTTAGGAAATATTGTGAAGAGCAAGTAACCTCCATCAAAAGAGTGATTAGAGGGGAAAGTCTTCCTTTTCACAAAGTGGGATTTGGGCACATGAACATGAGAGGTTGAGATCACCCCTAGAACTTAGAAAGTCTTGGGAAGGTTCAGTCCAAGTTTCATAGAAATCCAACACTTTTTGAGGCACTTTTGGAGGTATTTGAAAAAGAGGCCAATTTGAATGTAAATTCAAATTGTAGCAACTTTCATCACTCAAATTCAAAAGTTAGCGTCATATTCAAACTCAGCACATTTTTCTGAGTAAGCCCACCAATTTTCATCCTCATTGGAGTTCATCTTGTCGGAGGTTAAGTTTGCAATAATTCAAAACTGAATTTAACTTTCAGTTCAAACATGAAGCAAATTTAACCAAACAAAGTTTGAATTTGAGAACTCAAATTCAAACCAAGACTTGGGGGCTAAGTCTCTCATTCAATGTGTAGTTGCTGGGATATTTACAAAAAAAATTGAGAAGAGAGGATTAGGGGGAGAGTGGACCCACAAGTCAGTGGGGGAAACTTGCTGTCCAAACCAAGCGTGGCTGTTTTTCTCCCGACGTCGGTCGAACACCTCGCGCCAGCTGCGGACAGCACCGGCGTCCGACCGCCTCACCTCGCCACCTCCTGCTCGGCGACCGAGCGCACGCGTGCCCGACGCGGTTTAAGTTCCCAGCCCACGTGAGCCGGCCTCATCTCCTCCACTCTGCCCGTTCCTACCCGAAACGAAAAACGGCACCCGCCGCTCCCCTCGGCTCCTCGTCGCGCCATTGATCCAGGTGACCTCACGACCGGAGTTCAACAGCAAAGACACGCGCCGAGGACTGCTAGAGCTCACGGTGAAGACCCTACCCTCTTCCATGCCTTGTAGGGGGAGTATTTCCCCATCTAGTCCTCCGTGCTCGACAAAAACGAGTGAGCAGAAATGCGGAAATTTGTGGCGATCGGTCCTGCACGGCATAAACCCAGCTGAGCATAGGTACTACACATCCCCACGGCCACCTAGGATCCAAAACCATCGAAAACCGTCGAGCCTTTGCGCTGACATCCAAGTTTTTCGAGCAACAGTCGATATCGGGCCTAGGTCGACGGTGAGGTCCTAGTTCCGGCCATTTCCATGGCCAACCGAGCTCATATTCGTGCGCAGCATGCCGCGGCGGAGCTGTAGGAGCAAACCGCTTAAGAAATAAGGCCCGGAGTAGCCCGGACGACGTCACCGGAGTAGAGGGAGGCTCTGTCACCGTCGCGGGCATAGTTCCGGCCATTGCCGAGCTCCGGTGAGGGCACCAGTGTGTTCTCCGAGTCGAGTTAGGCACAGGCGGCAATTTTTGTCGAAGGTTGGGCGGGGAAACGCCCCGCGGCGAGCGCTCCGGCGAAGCGCCGCCGCGGGAGCTGCGGGAGAGCGCGAGGTAGACGAAGGGGGGCCGGGTCCACCGGTCAGCCTCTGATCTCGCGCGGGGATCGGTTTGCGGCCGGGATTTGGTGCGGCAGCGCGGGTAAAACCCCGTGGGCCACGGTGTGGCCGCTTTCTGAGTGGGCTGGCTCGAGGAGTGGGTCCCACCCGCAGGATTTAAACATTTTTGGAATTTCCAGTTTTAGTTCAAACTTCAAATACATAGAACTTTGGCTAGGAAACTCCAAATTCGATGAACCAAATTTTGCTGAACTCAGAATTCTGAGTACTTTCCAGCAATACCAAATTCAGCTCATGAAAGTAAATAGTTTTCCAGAATTAAATCCCTAAAGTTTAAATTGTGGGGAATTTTATCTGGAGAACTATTTTATGAAAAATTCTGAAAATTGGCTGAAAGGTTCATTGGAAAATCCCTGAATCCCAGTAAAATTTTCAGACTCATCAAAGTTCATTTAGTTACCCTAATTGGGTGATTAAGAGAACTGCCCTGAGAAAATAGAAAAATGTACAGAAACATTTTTCAGATTTTCTCAAATCTTAATTAGGGCATAACTTTCTGTAGAATTCTTCAAATAACATGAAACCAACTCCATTAGAACCACCTTAAAGTCTAGTTTCCAGAAAGTAAGGGTTGGAGCCATGAAAACCCCTGGAATTATTCAGAGCCTCAAATATGGACCAAATGGGCTTTTATTTGTACAATGTTCAAATGAACTTTGTTTCAAATGAAACTTGGTCAAGACTCTGGTTAGGACCCTACCAATCCACCATAAAAATTTCAGGACCAAAGGGAAGGGCTAGCTAGAGTTATTGGCAATTATGTATTCAAGGTCACACATTGCATTTAATTTAACATGTAGTATTTCATAAACGTATAGTCACTGAAGAAGAGACTCCGGAAGTGCTGGACTTCCTTCTTCCGGAAGAAGAGCTAACTCCTGACCAGCAGAAACAAGGCAAGCCCCGGTTTGCATTAACTCTTTTATAAAGTTTTACTTTGTTTACATACGTAGGGTGATGTATGAATGTGCATTAGGTATAGGCTGAATGAAACCCCACTTGCATGACCAGAAATTTTCCATAAGAGTGAGGGTAGTGTCTAAGACCTCGAGTAGACAGGCTATGCTTAATGTTTCATAGGGCTTCGGTACAAGTCGAGTAGTTGGAATCTACTCGCGAGTTTAGGCTTGGGACACACGGGTTCGGTTGAGCGATATGAGATCACTTTAGTAATGAAAATGAGACTAGGCAGGGGCTAGGGCGCAGCAAGAGGGAGTCTTGTGTGCGCAGCCCTGTCCGTGTCGATTGAGGACCAATCCATGTGCGGCCCATGCTGATCAAGTTTGAACGTACCGAAGGCATATCGGTTATATGGGCCCCGATAAACCGATGTAGCCTAAACCTCCGGGCGTCGAGGCATAACGCACCGATTTATAGGTGTAGGCTGAGGGCAGCAAGGTGGAAATCTGCCAACGGGCATAGAGAGATGCTCCGTGTGGGGAACCTCCTGCTCGTATCGGTGCGACCGGTTCGACGTTTGGGCTGTTGGGTGAAAGGTTGTCCCGTACGACATCGAGTGAGCGTGCTGTGCAGCTCTACGGGTGGGCGTACGTGACGTGCTCTTTGGGTTTCCCTGCAGGTGTATATCGAGTCGATTCGCCGTCCCTCGCGGTGAAGAGTACCACTTGGTCACTGAGTCATGACGTAGGCTAATGTATGAAATATGATTATTCAATATTGCTGATTGATATAATTGCATTGCTACATGTGTGCCACCAAATATTGCTTACTAAATTTCAGATTCATGAACTGTTAACTGGTTGCTAAAAGATGAACTAAGGATGAACTTGTAGGCATGTCCTTTTGCTGCAATGTTACTATCCTATGTCCATTGTACCCCTCATGTAGAGTTTCATGCTTAGGCGCGTCGGTTAAGTCTTGTTGAGCCATCGTGCTCACGGTTGCTGCTTAAGTGTTTTTCAGGTGAGGAGCCACCCACGGACTCGGAGTACGAGTCCACCGGCGAGGGTTACCCTCCGTCGGGGACCATGGCTGAGTGGGAGCCGTACACGCCGCGCTGAGCTGAGGAGTGCAGCTAGTGTGGGTTGCCCTAGGGCTGGGCAACCGACTTTTGCTAGGTAGGCGGGCGTGAGTTGTAGAATAGTAGACTTCCGCTGTGTAATAAAGAACAATAGTTTGTAACTGAGTATTGTACCTTTTTTGTACAGTTCAGTTTGTTTTCCCATGTAATATAATGTGTCCTTATGACGTGTGCTGTCGGGTGTCGCATCGTGTGGCACCACCCTCTGCGATCCTGGATGAGCGGATCCTGATCCGCCACAGCCTGGTATCAGAGCTGCAGTGGGGATAGCACAGTACTTAAGGATTGCATTATGGGAAAACTTAGGTTACGGTGAGGAATCGGTAGTTTGCCCAAGTAAGGACTATATTAGCATAGTTACTTAAAGTGGCAAAGATAACCTATGTGTTATAACTCTGAATTTCAATTATGTAACGACGCACCTACGCTCTGGCAAGTATGGTAAGGAACGCCACCGAAAGCGGTTCAATTTCGATTAGCTCTCCCTGACGAGGAACGTGGTTCAGGGATAGAGTCTCACAGCTTGGTGTGAGACGTCAATATGAACCTCTTGGACTCTTCATGTGCCTGAGTTCATATGAAACGCTGATCCCTAGCGTGCATTAGGCAAGTAAGTGGAGACCCTATCGCGTGGTCAATAACGCGAGAGTGTGTTCGTCTGGAAATAGCCTAGGAGGACATACGCAGCGCTTGCCATCGGCGTGCCCTGCAGGGCAGTAGGTGGTATCTGTTGGGTTGATAACATTCCCAACCGTGACGACCCGTTCATGACCTACTCGGGTTCCCCGTCGTGTGGTGTTGAAACACGATCACGTACCTTGAGACGTGACCTAACTCAAGGATGGCCGTATGACAATGATACGGGCGTTTGTATTTACTTTCAAATATGGTACTGCCTGAAATGGAAACCAAACCTTTGAGTGTACTATTATTGTGTGGTCTTCTGCAGGTACTAACCACGTATGTATCCGTGTAGTAAACGTGTGCGAGAGACCGTTTAGTGCCACACTTGAGACGTATATACCGGTATGATCCGGTTAGGATTTTCTTTTGTGAGGAACGTAGTACCGAGATAGTGTAGGCATATGAATGAAAATAATAATAAAAAGGAAATAAAATCATTAGGTTTAACAATTAGGACCCTGGTTGGGTAGACAAATTGAGAAGGGATGAGTGTAGTTTCAAAAGACTGAAAAACGGAGTGCTCTGTTTTGGGCAGCACGTTTGCTGATCTTCAACAGGGCATAACTCACAGGTCTTTTGGCCAGAGATGTGTGCTATATAGTTCTGGAAAGGTATTTAAGTACTCTACAACTTTGTTGTAGACTTCCAGAGCTGAAACACACCTTAAGATGGCTTAAATCCCAGTGGAATGTAAACTGTCCAGAACCAGGACAGAGTTAAACACTCTCTGGACTGTTCTGTTTTTCAAACATAACTCTCAGTAGAAAAATCTAAAATTGTCATATAATACATCCTTAGAAAGAGTAGAAGATGGGTGACATCTTTGCAATTCAGAGTTTCTGAAGTTTCAGCACAGATTTCAGTGGAAACCAGGGATGAAAACAGCCACTTCCAAGGGAGGTGCTGTTAAAATTCTTCCAGAAATTCTGCTGACTTTGAATTAGCATAACTTTTTAACCAGAGCTGATCTAAGGGCAAATGAGTACTCGTTGGAAAGATACTGAAGTTATCTTTAACTTTGGTGTTCAACTTGAGTCATGAAAATGCCCAGAACCAGATCAAAACTTGGAATAGGTAGAAACTGGTCATTCTGACAGAAGAATGACAGTTGAACTCATTGGAGAGGGTGTGGTACCCTAAGGGTAGTCTACGTGATGACAAAGCGATAGTAATATCTCGTAGTGACCAAACCTAGTTATGGTGAGCTTCCAAAGAGGAGGTTCATCAAGTTGGATTAAACTAGCTTGTGTTTGGTCTGGTAATGATATAGCTTGTGCAAAGTTATTACATTATCTACTTACGAGATGCATCGCATGTTTGTATTGTCATTATGTTGTTACACCTATTGTTATTGGACTGCATGCAAAATGTTGCGGGACTGATGATTATTGTCGTGTGGTTGCAGATGGTTCGTACTAGGACCACGCACGAGGTTGGTGGCTCTAGCCAACAGGGAGGTGATGACTCCCAGCCACCGGCCTACGACAGCACCCCGCAGCAGCAGCCACCACCGCCGCCTCCGCTTACTCTAGCGGATGTGATAGCGGCACTGGTGGGAGGTCGTGAGGAGCAGACCGATCTGCTCCGCACGATCGTGCAGAATACGTCCCAGGCGGGGGGACGTCAAGATAGAGGGCCTCGTGATCCCCGTGAAGTGTCGTACTCGGATTTCATGAGTACGCACCCTCCAGTGTTCACCGAAGCCAAAGAACCACTGGAGGCGGACAACTGGCTGCGGACTATCGAGTCCAAGTTCGGGCTGCTCCAATGTACGGAGCGGCAGAAGACCCTGTTCGCAGCACAACAGCTCCACGGTGCCGCTGGTGCGTGGTGGGCGAACTATGTCGCCTCACGTCCGGCTGGCCATGCTGTGGAATGGCAAGAGTTCCGGGAGGCGTTCCGCGCCTATCACATTCCTCCCGGAATCATGAAGAGGAAGTTCCAAGAATTCTTGGAGCTGAAGCAGGGCGGGAGGAGTGCCCATGACTACTCCCGTGCCTTCAACCATCTGGCGCAATACGCGTCAGACTATATCTCCACGGAGGAGAAGAAGAGGGAGCATTTCTATCGGGGGTTACACCCCGAAATGAAGACGCACCTCGTTCAGTGGAATCGCCGCACATTCAACGACTTAGTCAATGCCGCGATCATGCAAGAGGATGCTCAGCGGGAATTGGCAGCTGAGCAGAGGAAGTGCAGCGCTCCACCTAGCAGCGGTGGTGGCGCGCCACAGAAGTACCGTATGGTGTATCGGACACCATCCGGGCAGCAGTGGCATCCACCGGCGCGACCTCAATGGTTCGGGGGACGTCCTTTCCAGTCACCCTCGTTCCGTCCGCCGATGCCACCACCAAGACAGCAACAGCAGCAGCAGACGGTACCCCGGGCGTTTCCACCACCACAACGCGCCCCGGGATTCCGTCCACCTATCAGCGGGGGACCGCCCCGTTTCACCTGCTTCACGTGTGGCCAGGCGGGCCACTTCACGAAGGACTGTCCCCAGGGGCAGCAGAGCAGCGGGCAAGCCCAGTTCCAGGGCGGTGCTCGAGGCCGACCTCCGGTGAAGAAGGTTGGTCAGCGGACTGGGGGTGTCCGCAACCTCGACAATGAGGACGCCCCAGAGGGAGATAACGTGCTGGCGGGTACGTTTACTCTCAACCATCAAGCCATCATCATACTTTTTGATTCTGGTGCAACCCATAACTTCATAAGTGCATCATATGTGGTTAAGCATCAGCTGGAAGCCTTTCCAACCGAGTGTTCTTATATGATCTGCTCACCGGGAGGAAAGATTTCAGCAACGATGATGGTTCCGAAAGCACCACTGTGCTTAGGTGGGAAGATATATCCCACCACTATGATTATCCTTGAGGGGCAGAAGATTGATGCAATCTTGGGAATGTCATGGCTAAGCTACCATGGCGCTGTCCTGGAAACTCTAGCCCGGACGGTTCACCTCAACTCTCCATTACACCGTCCGCAGTCCCTCCTATTAGATAATCCAGTCCGGGAAGGTTTAGCAGTTAATAATGCTGAAGCTCTCAAGTTAGAAGACATCCCCGTAGTCCGGGAGTATCCTGACGTGTTCCCGGATGATCTTCCGGGCATGCCACCTGAGCGGGATGTCGAGTTCAAGATTGAACTTGCACCCGGGACTACGCCCATATCACGGAGACCATACAAAATGGCTCCAAATGAGCTTGCTGAACTGAAAGAACAGCTCAATGATCTGTTGAGCAAGGGTTTCATTAGGCCGAGTTCCTCGCCTTGGGGATGCTCGGCGCTGTTCGTGAAGAAGAAAGATGAAACCTTGAGGCTGTGTGTGGACTACCGGCCCCTCAACGCCGTCACCATCAAGAATAAGTATCCACTTCCCCGTATTGACATTTTGTTTGATCAGCTTGTTGGGGCAAGTGTGTTCTCCAAGATGGACCTTCGCTCTGGATATCATCAGATAAAGATCCGGGCGGAGGATATCCCGAAGACGGCGTTCTCGACGAGATACGGCTTATACGAATATCTCGTCATGTCCTTTGGTCTCACAAATGCGCCAGCCCATTTCATGTATCTCATGAACTCGGTGTTCATGCCGGAGCTGGACAAGTTCGTGGTAGTGTTCATCGATGATATCTTGGTTTACTCCAAGACAGAAGCCGAATATGCCGAACACTTGCGGATCGTTCTTCAACGATTGCGAGACCACAAGCTCTACGCCAAGTTCAGCAAATGCGAGTTTTGGATCAGCCAAGTGCCATTCTTGGGACATATCATCTCAGCAGAAGGCATTGCGGTTGACCCAAGCAAAATAGAGCAAGTGCTGAAATGGAAAGCTCCCACTTTGGTTCATGAAGTCAGAAGCTTCCTCGGGTTAGCGGGATACTATCGGAGATTCATTCCAAGTTTCTCCAAGCTCGCTAAGCCGATGACAGAATTACTGAAGAAAGGGACGAAATATGTTTGGAACACGGCGTATGAAGGAGCATTCCAAACATTGGTGAAGCACCTCACCACAGCCCCGGTCTTAGCTCAGCCGGATACAACAAAGCCCTTCGACGTGTATTGTGACGCGTCCGGTATTGGGCTTGGCTGCGTGTTGATGCAGGAAGGACGTGTGGTCACCTATGGCTCACGCCAACTTCGGAACCATGAGCAGCACTATCCCACTCATGACCTTGAGCTTGCTGCAGTGGTTTTGGCGCTGAAAATGTGGAGGCACTATCTCATGGGGAATTCGGTGCATCTCTACACCGACCACAAGAGCTTGAAATACATTTTCACCCAGAAGGAGCTGAATATGAGGCAAAGGAGGTGGTTAGAGCTGATCAAAGATTATGAGATTGAGATCCATTACCACCCTGGCAAGGCGAATGTGGTTGCCGACGCGCTAAGTCGGAAATCACATGTCCATCACCTCACCATTACACCGGTGGAGGAGGAAGAGCCAAGTTTATACGTGGTTCCTTATGAATTGCTGTACAACCTTGCCCTGGATTGCTGTACAACCTTGCCCTCATCCCTACTATTAGGGAGGACATCATTGCAGCTCAGAAAAATGATAAAGGCATGGCACATCTCTGGAGATGGATTGACAATGGGGAGATCAAATGTTTCCGGAAAGATGATGAGGGGACGCTGTGGTTCAATGACCGCATAGTCGTACCCCGGGATATGGAGTTGAGAAAGAAGATCCTCGATGAAACTCACTTGTCCAAGTACTCCATTCATCCGGGCAGCAACAAAATGTACCAAGATTTGAAAAAGAAATTTTGGTGGACACGGATGAAGCGGGAGGCAGCGAAGTACGTATCCGAGTGCGATACGTGTAGACGAGTGAAGGCTGATCATATGAGGAAATCAGGGCTGCTGCAACCCCTGAAAATTCCGGCATGGAAATGGGAAGATGTGAGCATGGATTTTGTAAAGGTCCCAAAAATGTGAATACAAAGAAACATGAGTTTGCACAAATGTTGGAGTCATGTGTATGAATAAGGGGCTTAGTTGAAACTTTTTCCCACATATGATAACATTGGTGAGAATTCTTCTAAACAAACTTAGGGTTGCTGCATGGATGGACCTCATGTAGATTAAAACCCCAGAAATGAAGAGCTCAAGTGCAAGGGAAGGGTTTAAAAATCAGAGATGGACTAAAGGTAAATTCAAACTTCAAGTGAGGGAAGGACACAATGGGAAATTCAAAACTGTTGTGTCCAAACTATTGTTTGCAGCAGCTAACACAAGGATCAAGTGGCATATTTGGATTCCTTGGGTCCAAATTAGTGGGGAGGCAAAGTTTCATTAATTTTTGAAAAGTCTTGCTGCCCATTTTTCCAAAGGGAGTCAAATGTGCAAAGAATTCAAATGAACATTTGAATTTGCATGGAATTTGTCCAAACTTGTCAAATGAGCTCAGTTTCCAATTTTAAAACATTTGGATGGATTATTTGTCAAACTGTGGAGATATTTGTGAGAAAAATGAGATGGGATAAGAAGGGGGCAGTGGGACCCACAAGTCATAGTGGTATTAGACTTGCACCCTAAGTCTCCTCTGTCTTTCACTCCATCGAGGAAATTTCTCCCCGGGCGACACCGAGCAGCTCGGGCCACGGTCACCGCCGCCACCTCCTGCTGTTCCGAGACCCACCTCGCCCTTATCTCTCACGTGTGTGGCACAACATGAATTCTTCTCTTCACCGTAGCTTGCATCGCTCTGTTCTTTCACCCTCCCGCAAGCAGCGGCGCCCGCTCGGTTCTCCCGATCGCACACCACCGCCGGTTGCCGTTGGGTCATGAGCTCCACAGCAAAAAGCGTTGTCCAAGTGTGCTCTAGATTGCTAGCAGTGTCTCACCACAGCTTCATGCTCGTGTCTACCGAAAGCCGGTAGAGTATCGTTGCTTCCGTGTTGAATGGTGAAGAACACGAGCCCGGTCGCCGTGGACAGCCTGAACCGCGGCAAGTCAATCCCAAGCGAGCTCACAAAGCGGTGCGCTGGTGATCCTAGCTACTCCTCCCCGAAGCTCAGTCCAAGCCGTTGCTCCTCGGATGATAATTTCGGGAATTACTCTCGGGCGGCCAAAACGACCCCGAGGTAAGAAATTGTGCAATTCGGTGTTGATTCTTGATGGTTTTGCGTCACACTTCGCACAGAAGTTTCCCCTATAGCTAGAGTACCTCCTCCCTCGATCCTAGGTTGAGAAATTAAGGGTAGGGTGAGAATTCCACATTTTTGCCACGGAAAAAGTTCCGGGCCAAGTCGGTCGCACGGTGCCGACGGGGTTAGAGTGCTCGTTGATGGTTTTGGGGGCCAATTCTAGCGGCTACACGTTCCCCTGGTGCTCTAGAGACAGAGAATCGATCGTTTGGTGGACAATTCGCCTTGCACCGGCTCGCCGGAACCCTAATCGTTGCTGACCCCGGTGCGCAAGGTTTTCCGGCGATCTATGGCCGCCGGCGAGCCTCCCAACGTGTTCAGCAGGTCAGAATATGGAGGGGCGGCAAGCAAGGGGCCGGGAGGTGGCCGGTAAGGTCGTTCCGGCGAGGCTCGTCGGAGGGCGCCGCCGCGAGTTCTGTTCGGCCGGAGGTAGGAGATAACCCGGTGGGTCCCGCGGGTCAGCGACGGATGTTTTAGTCTTTGATCGTCTGTGGCGCGGGGATCGCGTGTGGAGGCGCGGGAAATGCTCAGTAGCCCCGTGTGGCTTGCCCCGACGCGTGACACCTGTCCCCGGACCCACAGCCAGTATTTGAACATTTTGGGGAATTTCAGTTTTCAGTTCAAACTTTGAATAGCTACAACTTTGGGTAGGAGAATCCAAAAATTGTGAAACACATTTTGTTGGATTCCTCTGATAGAGTACTTTCCAAATGTAGAACCCAATTTGTTTGAAACCCTTTATTTAATTCTGTAAAATTCTTTAAAGCTTTCTAGCAAAAGAATTTTAAAGGGAGTTTGGTTAATCCAAAAATCCTCAAATTTTGCCAGACTAGTCTTTAGGGTATTAGTGAACACATGTAAAATTCTCAACTTATTTGGAGTTGATTTAGTTAGGTTAATTCTGATTTTAAGTTTCTGTATTCAAATGAATACAGAAAACAATTTCAGAGAATTTCCAAAAATTTGAAATTCAGTTCTAGCCATTCATTAGCTCCAAAAATGCTAGGAAAATTCATGCAAACTATATGAGCTATAATTGAAATTGTGATTCACTAATTTTTGCATGAACATGGGTGGGATCTCAGAATTAATTCTTCTTTGCTTAATTGCTTAGAAAATTATTCTGAGCAAACCACTCAATGAAAAGTGCTAATTTTTGGGCCAGAGGACTTTCTTGTGACAAGGAACTCACATGAAAATTCTCAGCCCCATTGGAGCCCTGGGTCACCCCTGTTCTTTTTAACCTCCTTAAGTGATCAATATAGAAGAGGGGGAAAACCACTTAGCCTTTAATCGTATGCTTAGATCCAAACCTAAACCACTAGCACCAGTGTCATTTTAAATTCTTAAACAGAGTTCCAGTTCTTGAAAACTTGTTATTAGGACTTGTAGCGAAGTCTTTACAATTAAACAATATGCATATTCATCACGTGTAGTATCTACGTGGAGGAGTTGAAGTCATCGGAGTAGAAATCAAGGAAAGAGGAAAGAGGTTGATCAAGCACCAAGTGGTCGTCACTAACTGCATATATATATAAGTCACCTGCAAAACAAAGGCAAGCCCCAGTTTGCATCAAATTTACAAGTTTTTATTTGTATTCACTTCATACGTCTAGTATTATATTTATTACATTACGTCTAGATGGTATGAAACCCCAAATGCATGACCCAGAAAACCCTGGAGTTTAATGTAGGATATGTTATCAATTCATTATAACTGCTGATCTCAACAAAAGTGGATTAAAAGAAGCAAACCTCGAGTGGGCAGATTCCTACTCGTGAACAGGGATTTAGGGGGATCAATCGGAAGAGTTGGGAATTGATCCTCATAGTGGGAATGGAGACCGGGCAGTGGATGGAAGGTCAAGGACGTGGTCCTGTGAGCCTAGTCTATGTCTGAGTCGATTAAGGCCCGTTCTCGTGTGCGGCCCGTTGGGCAAGTTTGAGTTGTGTACCGGATGCATACTGGCTATATGGGACCTAGGAAACCGATGTAACATGTTAACCTGGGTGTCGAGGCATACCTCACCGTCTGATGCCGATGCTGAAAGGATAGAGAAGTCTGCCCTACGAGGGTTTGCCGTAGAGAGACTTAATCCCAGTCGGTGGGACTGGTTCGACATTTGGGTGTCGTGTGAAAGGTGGCCACGTACGACGTCAGTGACGGTTGCTGTGTGCAACGTCGAGTACGGGCGTACGTGTCGTGTCAGCTGGGTGTTTTTTATTGCAATCACCGTCGCTCGCGGTAGTGAGCATACTTGTTCTCTGCGTCGTGACGTAGTAATAAACCGGGAAAAACATTTAATATGCTTCGTGGGTAATCCTCATAATGGAGATGAGGAACGAGAAACACTTCACTAAATTTAATTTCCACCTTAGGCTAGTAGCGTCGAGGCAAAGTTTTTCTTGTTTGATTATGGAGTCTCGACGTTAATGGCGCAAGGTCAGTTTGAGTCTAGGATAGCTCACTAAAGTTACTTTCACCTCGGGCAAGTGACATCGAGATGAAGCGTTTCTTGTTTGATTGTGGAGTCTCGATGTAAATTGCGTGAGGGCTATAAAAGTTGCTTAAAACTTGAAGTAAGGACTTCCCTTTAGCTCAAGTTGGTCGTTTGTGCAAACTTCTATAATCAGCCCTCTATTTCCATCATATAGAGTTTCATGACTAGGGTGACGGGTCAGTCTTGCTGAGCTTCGTGCTCACAGATACTGCACAAGTTGTTTTGCAGGAAATAACTGTACGCTGAGATGTACGGGTGCCTAAGGAGATTCGGAACTCTCCGAGTGGTGAACTCAGGGCAACCCCTGCCGCTGCTACTATGATAGTGTTGCTAGTGAGAAGGTTCCGCGGGCTGGACACCTTCTCTGTTGCTTAGCATAGATATGAGTCGTGAGTTGTAATAGTCTTCCGCTGTAGTTTATTTTGAGAAGTATTTGTAAAGTCAAAACTTTGTAAGTTTCCGCTTGATTTATGTAATATGATGCTTTATTATGTGTGCTGTTGGGTGCCGCATCGCACGGCACCACCCAATGCGATTCCCGGGCGAGGTATCCCGTCCCCGTGAGTGATCGGGACGGCGGGGTCCTCACAGCGTGGTATCAGAGCCGCATTGGTAATAGCACACGGAATAAGGATTGTATTACGACAAAAACTTAGGATACGGTGAGGAAACGATATTAGGCCCACATAAGGACTATAGTAGTATAGTTACTTAAAGTGGCAGAACTAACTTATGTGTTATAATTCTGAATTTTGATTCTGTAATGACGCACCTACGTTCTAGTAAGAATGGTAAGGAACGCCACCGAAAGCGGTTCAATTTCGGTTAGCTCCCCTGACGAGGAAAGTGGTTCAGGGCTAGATCTCACAGCTTGGTGTGAGATGTTAATATGAAACTCTTGAACTCTTCATGTTCCTGAGCTCATATGAAACGCTGATCCCTAGCGTGCATTAGGCAAGTAAGTGGAGACCCCATCGTGTGGTCAGTAACGCGATAGTATGGTCTGCTGGAAATATCCCAGGAGGACATACGCAGCGCTTGCCATCGGCGTGCCCTGCAGGGCAGTAGGTGGTATCCGTTGGGTTGATAACATTCCCAACCGTGACGACCCGTTCATGACATACTCGGGTTCCCCGTCGTGTGGTGTTGAAACACGATCACGTACCTTGAGACGTGACTTAACTCAAGGACGGCCGTATGACAATGATACGGGCGTTTGTATTTACTTTCAAATATGGAACTGCCTGAAATGAAACAACCTTTGAGTGCACCACTATTGAGTGTTCTTCTGCAGGTACCAACCACGTAATATCCCGGGTAGTACACGTGTGCGAGAGACCGTATTAGTGCCACTGATCATACGTATATGCCGGTATAAGCCGGTTTAGGATTCTCTTTTGGTGAGGAACGTAGTACCGACATACTTCTTACGGTGCATCGACACCGTACTACACTTGATAACTCCTTCCCTATGAAGAAATGAGTCATGAGCTAACTTTCAACTAAAAATGGAAGTTTGAAACAAATATTAGTTACTGAACTTTTATTTTGAACTAAGATTCAAATGAGAGAGTGTCTAGGTTTCAAAGATTTCAAAAACAGAGTGCTCTGTTTCTAGCAGAAATTCTTGCTGGATTTTTACAGAGCATAACTCTGAGTAGTTTTAACCAATTAAGGTGTATGATACGGTTCTGGAAAGAGTTTCAAGTGTCCTACAACTTTCTTGTAGACCTCCAGAGCAAAATCACAGAATAAGTTGGTGAAATGTTCAGTTGAAGGCAAACTGTTCAAAACCAGGACGGTAACAAAGCCTCTCTGAACCTTTCTGTTTTTGAGCCATAACGTCCTGTAGAAAAATCCCTAGGAGGCCTTTGGATACTCGTTGGAAAGATATTAAAGTTAACTTTAACTTTGATATTCAACTTGAGTTACGAAAGTGCTTTTAACTGGATCAGAATCTGATCTGTTAAAGACCAATCAGTCGGCTTGTAAATCCTTGCTGTTGGATACATCAGTTTGCGCTTAAATCATTTTGCTTGCATGTTGAGGTTTCATTATCAGTGTTGCACTACTTTGTTTATGGAATAAATCGAGTGATAGTGTTGAACTGATAATGAACTCGTGCAATTGCAGAATGGTGTGAACTCGTTCCATGAGTGAGGTGGGTGGTTCCAGTGGTGGTGGTGGTGATAACTCTCCACAGCGGGAGCAGCGAGCTCTGCAACAGCAGCCTTCACCAGGACCTTCACCCACGGTCACAATGGCGGACATTCTGGCCACCATGACGGGTGCAAGCGATGAGCGAACCGACTTGCTCCGCACCCTAGTGATGAATACATCCCGTCAAGGGGGATGTCAAGGCGAAGGCTTGCGCCAACCGCAACTGAATTCCTATGTTGAGTTCTTGGCAACTCAACCACCGGTTTTCATTGAATCTGAGGATCCTCTGGTGGCGGATAGCTGGATCCGTACCATTGAGTCTAAGTTCGGATTGCTTCAATGCACCGAACAGCAGAAGGTTTTATACGCAGCGCAACAACTTCACGGGCCCGCCAGTGCATGGTGGGCAAATCAACTCGCCTCCTTACCAGATGGACATGACGTTTCATGGGCAGAATTCCGGAAGGCGTTTCTGGCGTATCATGTTCCGTCCGGAATAATTCAGCAGAAACTCGAGGAGTTCCTGGCCTTAAAACAAGGAGGGAGGGGTGCATACGAGCATTCGCGAGTGTTCAACAAGTTGGCACAGTATGCGCCTCAACATGTGAACACCTAAGCACAAAAGTGTGAGTGGTTCTTCCGCAGCCTCAATCCCAAGCTAAAGGAGAGACTCGTTTTAGCTGATCGAAAGAACTTCAACGAATTGATGAGTGCTGCCATCATGGTTGAAGATGCTCAACGGGAAGTTCAGGCTGAGAAAAGAAAGAACCATGTACCACCGGAGAGTAGCAGTGGTGCTCCGCAGAAATACAGGGTGGTAGACTTGAACTGTCAGCTGATGCAGCCGGCTCGACGACTCCAGCAATATTCCGGTCGTTCGTCCCAATACTCTGAATTCGGACAGCTGCAACAACGGTATAGGCAGCCACGTTATTCTGCTCCTCAAGTGTTCTTGCCGCAGCAGAATACCACTAATGTCCATGCACAGAGCAACCAGGAACCGGCTGAGAAACAGTGCTTCACGTGCGGTTATTTGGGTCACATCAGCAGGAAGTGTCCAGAAAGGATACGCCACAAAGAAACTACATCAAAGCAGGGTATAAATCAACCCCGTGCTAAGCTTAAGGGAACGGCACCAAAATCCGGGTGCATTTATCATACAGCTCTAGAGGATGTGCCAGATGGGGCACCTGTGCTAGCGGGAATGTTCACTCTCAATGGACTGCCCGTGTTAATATTATTTGACTCTGGAGCTACACACAATTTCATCAGCAGGTTGTTTGTGTGCAAAGCTGAGCTCTCCACCTCTACACCGAAGGATCACTACCTTATTCGCTCACCGGGTGGGAATAGCTGCCAATGAAGTAGTGATCAAAGCACCCTTGTGCTTAGGTGGAAACTTATACCCCACAACCCTCATTGTATTAGAGGGACAGAAGATCGGCGTGATTCTAGGAATGGCGTGGATGAACTACCACGGGGCTGTTCTTGATATTGGTCCACGGATTGTTAGTTTGGACTCTCCAATCTACGGTCTCCAAACGCTCATACTTGAAGCCGTGGATTCTAAAAATCCCGTGGTGTACCACAGTGTGACCACGAAACTGGAGGATATTCCAGTGGTCCGTGAGTACCCAGATGTGTTTCCCGACGATCTTCCAGGGATGCCGCCTGAGAGGGATGTGGTATTCAAGATCGAGTTAGCACCGGGGACCACACCAATATCTCGGAGGCCGTACAAAATGTCTCCGAAGGAATTAGCTGAACTGAAAGAACAGCTAAAGGACTTAATGGACAAAGGGTTCATCCGACCAAGCTCATCGCCATGGGGCTGTTCAGCCCTCTTTGTGAAGAAAAAGGATGAGTCACTTCGATTATGTGTGGATTATCGGCCGCTGAATGCAGTGACGATCAAAAATAAATATCCGTTGTCGCGGATCGATATATTATTTGATCAGTTAGTGGGTGCCAAGGTATTCTCCAAGATGGACTTACGGTCTGGTTATCATCAGATAAAGATCAGAGCGGAGGATATACCGAAGACGGCCTTCTCGACTAGATACGGGCTCTATGAGTATCTAGTCATGTCTTTCGGGCTAACAAATGCACCCGCACATTTCATGTATCTCATGAATTCTGTATTCATGCCAGAGTTGGATCAGTTCGTCGTGGTTTTCATCGACGACATTCTCGTATACTCCAAATCGGAGGAGGAGCACACCAAACATCTCCATATTGTGCTCCAACGGTTACGGGAACATAAGCTGTATGCCAAATTCAGTAAGTGTGAATTTTGGATCAGCAAGGTACCATTCTTAGGCCACATTATTTCAGCAGAGGGTGTTGCTGTGGATCCAACTAAAATTGAGCAAGTCTTGAAGTGGGAGTCTCCAACATCTGTTCATCAAATCCGCAATTTTCTGGGGCTAGCGGGTTACTATCGGAGATTTATTCCCAGTTTCTCGAAGGTGGCTAAACCAATGACAGAGTTATTAAAGAAGAGCAGCAAGTATGTGTGGACAGAGGCCTGTGAAGAGGCATTTCAAACTCTAAAGAAACACCTCACAACGGCACCGGTGTTAGCCCAACCGGATACAACAAAGCCATTTGATGTTTATTGTGATGCCTCAGGCATTGGACTTGGCTGCGTCTTAATGCAAGATAGACGTGTGATCGCGTATGGGTCTCGTCAACTCCGCAACCATGAGCAGCACTACCCCACTCATGACCTAGAGCTTGCTGCGGTGGTGCCTGCGTTGAAGATGTGGAGGCACTATTTACTTGGAAATTTAGTGCACCTCTACACCGACCACAAGAGACTCAAATATATATTCACTCAGAAGGATATTAATATGAGGCAGCGGAGATGGCTGGAATTAATTAAAGACTATGAGCTCGAGATCCATTACCATCCGGGCAAAGCTAACGTGGTGGCTGATGCACTCAGTCGTAAGTCCCACGTTAATAACTTGGCAGTTGTTCCGGATGAGGATGAAGAACCAAGCTTGCGGGTGATTCCGTATGGAGCGTTGTATAATCTTGCTCTGGTGCCTACCATTAGAGAAGAGATTGTACAAGCCCAGAAGAGGGATAAAGGAATGCGGAAAATCCGGGCAAGAATCAATGAGGATAAAATGAAATGTTTCCGGGAAGATGAACAAGGTGTGTTATGGTTTAACAACCGTATCGTGGTGCCCCGGAACCTGAAGCTAAGGAAGAAAATCCTCGATGAAGCTCATACGTCCAAGTATTCGATACATCCAGGGAGCAATAAGATGTATCAAGACCTGAAGACAAAATTTTGGTGGACTCGGATGAAGCGAGAAATTGCGAAGTATGTATCCGAGTGTGATACATGTCGGCGAGTCAAAGCTGACCACATAAAGAAAGCAGGAATGCTACAACCATTAAGTATTCCGGCATGGAAGTGGGAGGACATCAGCATGGATTTTATTGTTGGACTACCTCTCACGTCCAGAAAGCATGACTCCATTTGGGTGATTGTTGATCGCTTAACAAAATCAGCCCACTTCATCCCAGTGAGTACAAGATATTCAACTAAGCAATATGCAGAGTTGTATCTTTCAAGGATTGTGTGCTTACATGGAATCCCCAAGACCATCATATCGGACCGAGGTTCAATATTTGTTGCTCGTTTCTGGGAGCAACTACATGAATCTCTGGGAACGAAATTAATCAGAAGCTCAGCATACCACCCCCAGACCGACGGTCAAACAGAGAGGGTGAATCAAATTTTGGAAGATATGCTGAGGGCATGTGCCATAGATCATGGAAAGAACTGGGATAACCATTTGCCATTAGCAGAGTTCTCTTACAACAATGGTCACCAATCCAGTATTAAAATGGCACCATACGAAGCACTTTATGGCAGGAAGTGCCGCACACCACTCAATTGGTGTGAATCTGGCGAGAGAGTGATTTTCGGCATTGATCTTGTAAAAGATGCCGAAGAGCGAGTCCAGCTAATTCAAGAGAACCTCAGGGCCGCTCAATCTCGCCAGAAGAGCTATGCGGACCAGCGACGCCGACCCTTGAGTTTTGAAGTCGGAGATCACGTCTATCTCCGAGTGTCCCCGATGAAGGGGATTCATCGATTCGGGGTCAAGGGAAAGTTAGCTCCTCGCTTTGTGGGTCCGTTCCTTATTACAGAACGGTCTGGGCCGGTAGCCTACCGTTTGGAGCTGCCGCCATCCTTATCGGGCATCCACGACATCTTCCATGTCTCACACTTGAGAAAGTGTTTGAAGAAACCGACGGACATCCTTTCGGAAGACATGGACGTATTGCAACCGGACCTCACCTACACCGAAAAGCCCATCAAGATTATCGACGAGAAGAGCCGGATCACTCGAAATCGGGCTTTGAAATTTTACAAAGTCCTGTGGAGTAATCACACACCGGAAGAAGCGACGTGGGAAAGTGAAGATTTCCTCCACAAGAACTATCCGGAACTTCTGTCATAGTTGTTGTAATTACCTTCCGTCTCATCTTTCTTTTGTAATTTCGGGACGAGATCCCTAGGGGGGAGGATTGTAAAGGTCCCAAAAATGTGAATACAAAGAAACATGAGTTTGCACAAATGTTGGAGTCATGTGTATGAATAAGGGGCTTAGTTGAAACTTTTTCCCACATATGATAACATTGGTGAGAATTCTTCTAAACAAACTTAGGGTTGCTGAATGGATGGACCTCATGTAGATTAAAACCCCAGAAATGAAGAGCTCAAGTGCAAGGGAAGGGTTTAAAAATCAGAGATGGACTAAAGGTAAATTCAAACTTCAAGTGAGGGAAGGACACAATGGGAAATTCAAAACTGTTGTGTCCAAACTATTGTTTGCAGCAGCTAACACAAGGATCAAGTGGCATATTTGGATTCCTTGGGTCCAAATTAGTGGGGAGGCAAAGTTTCATTAATTTTTGAAAAGTCTTGCTGCCCATTTTTCCAAAGGGAGTCAAATGTGCAAAGAATTCAAATGAACATTTGAATTTGCATGGAATTTGTCCAAACTTGTCAAATGAGCTCAGTTTCCAATTTTAAAACATTTGGATGGATTATTTGTCAAACTGTGGAGATATTTGTGAGAAAAATGAGATGGGATAAGAAGGGGGCAGTGGGACCCACAAGTCATAGTGGTATTAGACTTGCACCCTAAGTCTCCTCTGTCTTTCACTCCATCGAGGAAATCTCCCCGGGCGTCACCGAGCAGCTCGGGCCACGGTCACAGCCGCCACCTCCTGCTGTTCCGAGACCCACCTCGCCCTTATCTCTCACGTGTGTGGCACAACACGAATTCTTCTCTTCACCGTAGCTTGCATCGCTCTGTTCTTTCGCCCTCCCGCAAGCAGCGGCGCCCGCTCGGTTCTCCCGATCGCACACCACCGCCGGTTGCCATTGGGTCATGAGCTCCACAGCAAAAAGCGTTGTCCAAGCGTGCTCTAGATTGCTAGCAGTGTCTCACCACAGCTTCATGCTCGTGTCTACCGAAAACCGGTAGAGTGTCATTGCTTCCGTGTTGAGCGGTGAAGAACACGAGCCCGGTCGCCGTGGACAGCCTGAACCGCGGCAAGTCAAGCCCAAGCGAGCTCACTCAGCGGTGCGCTGGTGATCCTAGCTACTCCTCCCCGAAGCTCAGTCCAAGCCGTTGCTCCTCGGAGGATAATTTCGGGAATTACTCTCGGGCGGCCAAAACGACCCTGAGGTAAGAAATTGTGCAATTCGGTGTTGATTCTTGATGGTTTTGCGTCACACTTCGCACAGAAGTTTCCCCTATAGCTAGAGTACCTCCTCCCTCGATCCTAGGTTGAGAAATTAAGGGTAGGGTGAGAATTCCACATTTTTGCCACGGAAAAAGTTCCGGGCCAAGTCGGCCGCACGGTACCGACGGGGTTAGAGTGCTCGTTGATGGTTTTGGGGGCCAATTCTAGCGGCTACACGTTCCCCTGGTGCTCTAGAGACAAAGAATCGATCGTTTGGTGGACAATTCGCCTTGCACCGGCTCGCCGGAACCCTAATCGTTGCTGACCCCGGTGCGCAAGGTTTTCCGGCGATCTATGGCCGCCGGCGAGCCTCCCAACGTGTTCAGCAGGTCAGAATATGGAGGGGCGGCGAGCAAGGGGCCGGGAGGTGGCCGGTAAGGTCGTTCCGGTGAGGCTCGTCGGAGGGCGCCGCCGCGAGTTCTGTTCGGCCGGAGGTAGGAGATAACCTGGTGGGTCCTGCGGGTCAGCGACGGATGTTTTAGTCTTTGATCGGCTGTGGCGCGGGGATCGCGTATGGAGGCGCGGGAAATGCTCAGTAGCCCCGTGTGGCTTGCCCCGACGCGTGACACCTGTCCCCGGACCCACAGCCAGTATTTGAACATTTTGGGGAATTTCAGTTTTCAGTCCAAACTTTGAATAGCTACAACTTTGGGTAGGAGAATCCAAAAATTGTGAAACAAATTTTGTTGGATTACTCTGATAGAGTACTATCCAAATGTAGAACCCAATTTGTATGAAACCCTTTATTTAATTCTGTAAAATTCTTTAAAGCTTTCTAGCAAAAGAATTTTAAAGGGAGTTTGGTTAATCCAAAAATACTCAAATTTTGCCAGAATAGTCTTTAGGGTATTAGTGAACACCTGTAAAATTCTCAACTCATTTGGAGTTGATTTAGTTAGGTTAAATTTGATTTTAAGTTTCTGTATTCAAATGAATACAGAAAACAATTTCAGAGAATTTCCAAAAATTTGAAATTCAGTTCTAGCCATTCATTAGCTCCAAAAATGCTAGGAAAATTCATGCAAACTCTATGAGCTATAATTGAAATTGTGGTTCACTAATTTTTGCATGAACATGGGTGGGATCTCAGAATTAATTCTTCTTTGCTTAATTGCTTAGAAAATTATGCTGAGCAAACCACTCAATGAAAAGTGCTAATTTTTGGGCCAGAGGACTTTCTTGTGACAAGGAACTCACATGAAAATTCTCAGCCCCATTGGAGCCCTGGGTCACCCCTGTTCTTTTTAACCTCCTTAAGTGATCAATATAGAAGAGGGGGAAAACCACTTAGCCTTTAATCGTATGCTTAGATCCAAACCTAAACCACTAGCACCAGTGTCATTTTAAATTCTTAAACAGAGTTCCAGTTCTTGAAAACTTGTTATTAGGACTTGTAGCAAAGTCTTTACAATTAAACAATATGCATATTCATCACGTGTAGTATCTACGTGGAGGAGTTGAAGTCATCGGAGTAGAAATCAAGGAAAGAGGAAAGAGGTTGATCAAGCACCAAGTGGTCGTTACTAACTGCATATATATATAAGTCACCTGCAAAACAAAGGCAAGCCCCGGTTTGCATCAAATTTACAAGTTTTTATTTGTATTCACTTCATACATCTAGTATTATATTTATTGCATTACGTCTAGATGGTATGAAACCCCAAATGCATGACCCAGAAAACCCTGGAGTTTAATGTAGGATATGTTATCAATTCATTATAACTGCTGATCTCAACAAAAGTGGATTAAAAGAAGCAAACCTCGAGTGGGCAGATTCCTACTCGTGAACAGGGATTTAGGGGGATCAATCGGAAGAGTTGGGAATTGATCCTCATAGTGGGAATGGAGACCGGGCAGTGGATGGAAGGTCAAGGACGTGGTCCTGTGAGCCTAGTCTATGTCTGAGTCGATTAAGGCCCGTTCTCGTGTGCGGCCCGTTGGGCAAGTTTGAGTTGTGTACCGGATGCATACTGGCTATATGGGACCCAGGAAACCGATGTAACATGTTAACCTGGGTGTCGAGGCATACCTCACCGTCTGATGCCGATGCTGAAAGGATAGAGAAGTCTGCCCTACGAGGGTTTGCCGTAGAGAGACTTAATCCCAGTCGGTGGGACCGGTTCGACATTTGGGTGTCGTGTGAAAGGTGGCCACGTACGACGTCAGTGACGGTTGCTGTGTGCAACGTCGAGTACGGGCGTACGTGTCGTGTCAGCCGGGTGTTTTTGATTGCAATCACCGTCGCTCGCGGTAGTGAGCATACTTGTTCTCTACGTCGTGACGTAGTAATAAACTGGGAAAAACATTTAATATGCTTCGTGGGTAATCCTCATAATGGAGATGAGGAACGAGCAACACTTTCTTGTTTGATTGTGGAGTCTCGACGTTAGGCTAGTAGCGTCGAGGCAAAGCGTTTCTTGTTTGATTGTGGAGTCTCGACGTTAATGGCGCAAGGTCAGTTTGAGTCTAGGATAGCTCACTAAAGTTACTTTCACCTCGGGCAAGGGACATCGAGATGAAGCGTTTCTTGTTTGATTGTGGAGTCTCGATGTAAATTGCGTGAGGGCTATAAAAGTTGCTTAAAACTTGAAGTAAGGACTTCCCTTTAGCTCAAGTTGGTCGTTTGTGCAAACTTCTATAATCAGCCCTCTATTTCCATCATATAGAGTTTCATGACTAGGGTGACGGGTCAGTCTTGCTGAGCTTCATGCTCACAGATACTGCACAAGTTGTTTTGCAGGAAATAACTGTATGCTGAGATGTACGGGTGCCTAAGGAGATTCGGAACTCTCCGAGTGGTGAACTCAGGGCAACCCCTGCCGCTGCTACTGTGATAGTGTTGCTAGTGATAAGGTTCCGCGGGCTGGACACCTTCTCTGTTGCTTAGCATAGATATGAGTCGTGAGTTGTAATAGTCTTCCGCTGTAGTTTATTTTGAGAAGTATTTGTAAAGTCAAAACTTTGTAAGTTTCCGCTTGATTTATGTAATATGATGCTTTATTATGTGTGCTGTTGGGTGCCGCATCGCACGGCACCACCCAATGCGATTCCCGGGCGAGGTATCCCGTCCCCGTGAGTGATCGGGACGGCGGGGTCCTCACAGATTTCATTGTGGGATTACCCTTAACATCCAACAAACATGATTCCATTTGGGTGATCGTTGACCGACTGACCAAGTCAGCTCACTTCATCCCCGTACATACACATTTCCATGCCAACGGATATGCGGAGTTATATATCGCCAGGATCCTATGTTTGCATGGCGTACCCAAGACCATAGTCTCAGACCGAGGTGCATTGTTTGTATCTCGCTTTTGGGAGCAGTTGCATGCTGCTTTGGGTACTAAACTGATTAGAAGCTCCGCTTACCACCCTCAGACAGATGGCCAGACAGAGAGGGTGAATCAGGTTTTAGAAGACATGTTGAGACCATGTGCCATCCACCGTGGTAGGAACTGGGATTGTCACCTACCATTGGCGGAATTCTCGTACAACAATGGCTATCAGGCGAGTATCAAGATGGCACCCTACGAAGCTCTCTACGGTCGTAAACGCCGCACCCCATTAAACTGGTGCGAGTCCGGTGAAAGGGTCACATTCGGGGTTGATGTGGTGAACGACGCCGAAGAGCGCGTTCGGACGATTCAAGCTAACTTGAAGGCCGCTCAATCCCGGCAGAAGAGCTACGCTGATAAGAGGCGTAGACCGTTGCACTTTGACATTGGGGAACACGTGTACCTCCGCGTGTCTCCGATGAAGGGCGTGCACCGGTTCGGTGTGAAGGGGAAGCTCGCTCCCCGTTTCATTGGACCCTATGCTATCACCGAGAAGTGTGGACCAGCAGCTTATAGACTGGAGCTACCGGCATCCCTTGCTGGTGTCCATGATGTTTTCCATATTTCGCAACTGCGACAATGTTTGAAGCATATGGCTGCTGTTCCTACCGAAGACATCGGCGACCTGAAACCGGATTTGACCTATGATGAGTATCCGGTGGCCATTCTTGATGAAAAAGCCAGGACCACGCGTAGCAGAACGTTGTGGTTCTACAAAATACTCTGGAGCAACCACACCGCCGAAGAAGCGACGTGGGAGAGCGAGGAGTTCCTTCGCTCATATTACCCAGAGTTCATGGCTTCTCAACAAGAGTAAGTCCCTATTACATCGCTATCTCTTCTTTTATAATCTCGGGACAAGATTCTTTTAAGGGGGGAGGGATGTAAAAGCCCAAGAAAAGGGACTTGCAAAAACTTTTTATCACCACACAACACCACAGTTTTTATTGTGGATATTTTAGGAAATATTGTGAAGAGCAAGTAACCTCCATCAAAAGAGTGGTTAGAGGGGAAAGTCTTCCTTTTCACAAAGTGGGATTTGGGCACATGAACATGAGAGGTTGAGATCACCCCTAGAACTTAGAAAGTCTTGGGAAGGTTCAGTCCAAGTTTCATAGAAATCCAACACTTTTTGAGGCACTTTTGGAGGTATTTGAAAAAGAGGCCAATTTGAATGTAAATTCAAATTGTAGCAACTTTCATCACTCAAATTCAAAAGTTAGCTTCATATTCAAACTCAGCACATTTTTCTGAGTAAGCCCACCAATTTTCATCCTCATTGGAGTTCATCTTGTCGGGGGTTAAGTTTGCAATAATTCAAAACTGAATTTAAATTTCAGTTCAAACATGAAGCAAATTTAACCAAACAAAGTTTGAATTTGAGAACTCAAATTCAAACCAAGACTTGGGGGCTAAGTCTCTCATTCAATGTGTAGTTGCTGGGATATTTACAAAAGAAATTGAGAAGAGAGGATTAGGGGAAGAGTGGGCCCACAAGTCAGTGGGGGAAACTTGCTGTCCAAACCGAGCGTGGCTGTTTTTCTCCCGACGTCGGTCAAACACCTCGCGCCAGCTGCGGACAGCACCGGCGTCCGACCGCCTCACCTCGCCACCTCCTGCTCGGCGACCGAGCGCACGCGTGCCCGACGCGGTTTAAGTTCCCAGCCCACGTGAGCCGGCCTCATCTCCTCCGCTCTGCCCGTTCCTACCCGAAACGAAAATCGGCACCCGCCGCTCCCCTCGGCTCCTCGTCGCGCTGTTGATCCAGGCGACCTCGCGACCGGAGTTCAACAGCAAAGACACGCGCCGGGGACTGCTCGAGCTCAAGGTGAAGACCCTACCCTCTTCCATGCCTTGTAGGGGGAGTATTTCCCCGTCTAGTCCTCGGTGCTCGACAAAAACGAGTGAGCAGAAATGTGGAAATTCACGGCGATCGGTCCTGCACGGCGTAAACCCAGCTGAGCATAGGTTCTACACGTCCCCACGGCCACCTAGGATCCAAAACCATCGAAAACCGTCGAGCCTTTGCGCTGATATCCAAGTTTTTCGAGCAACAGTCGATATCGGGCCTAGGTCGACGGTGAGGTCCCAGTTCCGGCCATTTCCATGGCCATCCGAGCTCATATTCATGCGCAGCATGCCACGGCGGAGCTGTAGGAGCAAACCGCTTGAGAAATAAGGCCCGGAGTAGCCCGGACGACGTCACCGGAGTAGAGGAAGGCTCTGTCACCGTCGCGGGCATAGTTCCGGCCATTGCCGAGCTCCGGTGAGGGCACCAGTGTGTTCTCCGAGTCGAGTTAGGCACAGGCGGCAATTTTTGTCGAAGGTCGGGCGGGGAAACGCCCGGCAGCGAGCGCTCCGGCGAAGCGCCGCCGCGGGAGCTGCGGGAGAGCGCGAGGTAGACGAAGGGGGGCCGGGTCCACCGGTCAGCCTCTGATCTCGCGCGGGGATCGGTTTGCGGCCGGGATTTGGTGCGGCAGCGCGGGTAAAACCCCGTGGGCCGCGGTGTGGCCGCTTTCTGAGTGGGCCGGCTCGAGGAGTGGGTCCCACCCGCAGGATTTAAACATTTTTGGAATTTCCAGTTTTAGTTCAAACTTCAAATACATAGAACTTTGGCTAGGAAACTCAAAATTCGATGAACCAATTTTTGCTGAACTCAGAATTCTGAGTACTTTCCAGCAATACCAAATTCAGCTCATTAAAGTAAATAGTTTTCCAGAATTAAATCCCTAAAATTTAAACTTTGGGGAATTTTATCTGGAGAACTATTTTATGAAAAATTCTGAAACTTGGCTGAAAGGTTCACTGGAAAATTACTGAATCCCAGTAAAATTTTCAGACTCATCCAAGTTCATTTAGTTACCCTAATTGGGTGATTAAGAGAACTGCCCTGAGAAAATAGAAAAATGTACAGAAACATTTTTCAGATTTTCTCAAATCTTAATTAGGGCATAACTTTCTGTAGAATTCTTCAAATAACATGAAACCAACTCCATTAGAACCACCTTAAAGTCTAGTTTCCAGAAAGTAAGGGTTGGAGCCATGAAAACCCCTGGAATTATTCAGAGGCTCAAATATGGACCAAATGGGCTTTTATTTGTACAAGGTTCAAATGAACTTTGTTTCAAATGAAACTTGGTCAAGACTCTGGTTAGGACCCTACCAATCCACCATAAAAATTTCAGGACCAAAGGGAAGGGCTAGCTAGAGTTATTAGCAATTATGTATTCAAGTTCACACATTGCATTTAATTTAACATGTAGTATTTCATAAACGTATAGTCACTGAAGAAGAGACTCCGGAAGTGCTGGACTTTCTTCTTCTGGAAGAAGAGCTAACTCCTGAGCAGCAGCAACAAGGCAAGCCCCGGTTTGCATTAACTCTTTTATAAAGTTTTGCTTTGTTTACATACGTAGGGTGATGTATGAATGTGCATTAGGTATAGGCTGAATGAAACCCCACTTGCATGACCAGAAATTTTCCATAAGAGTGAGGGTAGTGTCTAAGACCTCGAGTAGACAGGATATGCTTAATGTTTCATAGGGCTTCGGTACAAGTCGAGCAGTTGGAATCTACTCGCGAGTTTAGGCTTGGGACACACGGGTTCGGTTGAGCGATGTGAGATCACTTTAGTAATGAAAATGAGACTAGGAAGGGGCTAGGGCGCAGCAAGAGGGAGTCTTGTGTGTGCAGCCCTGTCCGTGTCGATTGAGGACCGATCCGTGTGCGGCCCACGCTGATCAAGTTTGAACGTACCGAAGGCATATCGATTATATGGGCCCCGATAAACCGATGTAGCCTAAACCTCCGGGCGTCGAGGCATAACGCACCGATTTATAGGTGTAGGCTGAGGGCAGCAAGGTGGAAATCTGCCAACAGGCATAGAGGGATGCTCCGTGTGGGGAACCTCCTGCTCGTTTCGGTGCGACCGGTTCGACGTTTGGGCTGTTGGGTGAAAGGTTGTCCCGTACGACATCGAGTGAGCGTGCTGTGCAGCTCCACGGGTGGGCGTACGTGACGTGCTCTTTGGGTTTCCCTGCAGGTGTATATCGAGTCGATTCGCCGTCCCTCGCGGTGAAGAGTACCACTTGGTCACTGAGTCGTGACGTAGGCTAATGTATGAAATATGATTATTCAATATTGCTGATTGATATAATTGCATTGCTACATGTGTGCCACCAAATATTGCTTACTAAATTTCAGATTCATGAACTGTTAACTGGTTGCTAAAAGATGAACTAAGGATGAACTTGTAGGCGTGTCCTTTTGCTGCAATGTTACTATCCTATGTCCATTGTACCCCTCATGTAGAGTTTCATGCTTAGGCGTGTCGGTTAAGTCTTGTTGAGCCATCGTGCTCACGGTTGCTGCTTAAGTGTTTTTCAGGTGAGGAGCCACCCACGGACTCGGAGTACGAGTCCACCGGCGAGGGTTACCCTCCGTCGGGGACCATGGCTGAGCGGGAGCCATACACGCCGCGCTGAGCTGAGGAGTGCAGCTAGTGTGGGTTGCCCTAGGGCTGGGCAACCGACTTTTGCTAGGTAGGCGGGCGTGAGTTGTAGAATAGTAGACTTCCGCTGTGTAATAAAGAACAATAGTTTGTAACTGAGTATTGTACCTTTTTGTACAGTTCAGTTTGTTTTCCCATGTAATATAATGTGTCCTTATGACGTGTGCTGTCGGGTGTCGCATCGTGCGGCACCACCCTCTGCGATCCTGGATGAGCGGATCCCGGTCCGCCACAGTTCATGCTACAGATATAAGCAGTAATGTTATGTGATAATATTTTTTGTTCACAGGCTATGGCGGCAGGGAAGCCATCCATCTTCCCATAGTGGAAGCCCCGTAGGGGCCACATGCCCCATTTACCGGAGCAGAGGTACAAATTTACTCGAACTTTCATAACATAGCCATATTTGATAAATTTAACCAAATTTCTTAGAATATCACCAAACTTAGTCAAACATAGACGAACCTAGTTTAACTTGGTCAATTATACGTTATAGTAAGCTAACTTAGGCAAACATGCATTTTTAAACTCTGTCTAACTACATTTATACATAACAGTGCTCCGCGACAGAGTCTCACACGCCATCGCCGCAGCTACCGGGAGGACGAAGGCTCGAGGACGACTTCCCTGGTTCTGGAGGTAGCGGATGTGGTAGTGCGTAGAGTGTTGTGTGTGTCTAGTGTTCATAAATTACTATTATGTTTATAATAATTTGACTGTCTGTGTGAGCTGGCCATCGAGACAGGGCTGGCCTCGAAGCCAGGGCAGAATTTTCTCATTTTTTAAAAAAATACCAACCTTATTTACGACGGCCTGCCCCATTGTCTATGCTTATTCACGACGGGGCAGTCGTTATTCACGACGGGGCCATCGTGAACAATTCCCCCGTGCCACGTGGCGGCCAGGGAGCTTATTCGCGACGGGATCATTTCGCCATCGCGAATAAGCTTATTCATGACGGGAGCCGTTGTCAACAATCTTATTTACGACTAATTATCGGTGACGGGCGGAAGCAGTCGTGAATAAGCACTCCCCGTCATGAATAACTTGGTCACGACGGTTTACCCTTTATTAACGACGGTTTCCAGCCGTCGTTAATTGTTTATATTCCTGTAGTGGTTGACAGCAAGGTGAAGCACAGTAATGAAAAATAGGTTGAAGTTCAGAGTATCCTAACTAGGCAAACTATTAATATATGCCTAGATATTTTAGCAGGTAATAAATTCCAACTCCATACACTGTATCCATTCAAAACAGATACACTCTTTATTATTTTATCCACATCTTGCATTTATTATTATAGGGCACGCCAAATGTACAAGTCTTTGCATGTATTTATTATTATAAATAATGAGCTGGGTGCTTCAATAGAAGATCACCTTAGAGAGAATGGAAGGAGGTGAAATACAAGGTAGCAATGCTCCTCAAGGTAAGTATACTTTAATCTCTTTACGCGTATGTAGAGAAGGTGTTTATAACGGATTTGCATGAACTAGAAACTTGTCAGGTTAGTGTGAAAAAAGAATCCCATCTTGTCGTATTCTAAAATTTCAGTCAATCCAAGACCATCTCGGACTCGGTTTAGGCATAGTTCAAACATTATAAATAAGCTATGTTCTGTTGAAATCTATTAGGTGTGTTTAAGTTTTTTCTTTACTTTGATTTATCCTAGTCGATGCAAGAGTTCTGTAAAATCCCTCTGAAATTTGGGAAACATAATGCAATGTTTCCGAAAGGAGCCTAGCACTAACACGCATGGCTATGACATCGCTGCAGGGTCCCGTGGCTCAGCAGGTACTGAAGCACCGGACGAGATCACAAAGATCCCCATCACCGTATTAAACGTATCATGCATCAAGCCATGCTGGTGAACTGCAAGATCAACGTGACACCAAGGAAGCCATGAGCCGGTGCGTCTCGCAGTTCATGGCGGTTGTAACCCACGAGGTTGCTCGGGTGGGCAAGGATGAAAGTCGTTAGATGATGTCCGTCGACGGTCTCAGCAACTACATCGGCCCACTGTCGCTGCTGCTTCAGCGCTACCGCGAGTCCCAGGGAATCGTGCCACGTGGTTCGCAGGCCGAGCTGCGCCCGCCAGCGCCGACGGTCAGGCTGGCTGCGCAGGCGGGGGTACCGCCGGTCGCCGCGGAGATGCTCCAGCCGCCGGAGCCGTATCTCACGCTGGGGTTGGCCCCGCCAGGGCCGCATGACGTGACAGAGCTGAGGCTGCACCAGGACGTGTAAAAGGTGTGGTCGCCTAAAGCTGGCGAGGCGATGTCACCAGCCGACAAATACAAGTGAACCTTTTAGTTGAATCCTCAAAAGGAATAAATACTCGAGGTTATTACTGTGGAACCTCGCTCGGTGAAAAACCTGCTTCTTTAGATCCGTAAGGCCGAAGTTAAGCCTTTCCAAATATGTCGTATGCTCTCCTTATGGTGACTCTATAAATAAAATTACTGGCTTATGCACAAAGATCGGGAATTTTGGCCCATGCTTTATGACCAAAATGAAAGAATTTTGAGCCAACGAGTCCGTCTTGCCATTGGTGAGGGCGACAACGTGAAGCTAGAGAGCTCATATCCTGGGTCACTTCCTCCCTCCGAAATTCCGCAACCTCGGTCGACTGACTGGTCATCACCTGCCTTTCGGCGATGGATTCCTTTAACTGACACTGCAATTGGTTGCTCTAAGTATAAATGAAGCTGTAACGTATTCCGACCGTCAACCTACCACCAACACCTCGCCCGGCAGCAACAGCATGCACATCGAACAAGTGGCAACCTTGGAAGATGCAGCTTGTTTTCCCTTGCACCAGTAAGTTGCAAATTTAGACATCGATTCTTTCCTTCCATGGCTAATCGTTTTTGAATTAACCTTCTTTTGTTAAGTGTCTACTCAACGTTAGAGTTTGTTGTTGTTCTTTTTTTACGGGTGTGTAAGACCATCCCGGCAACTGTTTCACTGTTACAGAAAATTAATTGTTAAGACCATTGTTGTTTCAGCTGAACTTGCATTGAGTTGTTAGTTCGATTCTTTCCTTCCAAACTAACTGAATGCATATCGGAACAAAAAGCTGAATGCAAATCCACATTACTAACTGAATCGCCACGCCTTTAATTTATTCTGTTGGGATGCCCTGCTAATACAACGCCGGAGCTGCTGCCATGTCCTTCTTGCGCCGTTGATACTGGAGCCCACACATGACACAAGGATTAACAACTGGAAAGACGGGAGGGCAGATCAACACCAGGGGAATCCCAGCTTGATCCAGGACCTGTATGTTTCCTTTGGTGTTTCAGTATACACTTTCTCCACAGTCCTGCACTTTATATGGACATAGAGGACATTACGTTCTACTGGTAAGAACACAAACTCGGCATTGTGCCCAGCTGCCTGAATTTTAGCAGCAGTGGCATCGCTAAGCCCATGCTGAGATTGATAAGCCGAAGGTTTCATCCCCATTGTAGCACAAACCTCTTGCAAACAGATGGTATCCTGTAGCGACCAGTTTACGGTGTCTAGTAGCTAGACCCAGACGCGAAAGCTGAAGCTCTTTTACGTGGATCAAATAAATACCTGAACCATCCATCCATGGTTTGATTAGTCCTTTGAGCTTACACTCCACACCATCTCGGAGAGCAATGATTGAGACATATGAGAGACCTGGAATGCTGAATCCAGTGTGGCAACGTCACTCGCATGGAAGACATGATCAGTAGAGCTCGCTGCAGTAGATGGGATGAGAGACCAAGACCGGGGGGGGGGGGGGGTCAAAGGTAGGAAGAGCCCCATTGCGACTGAGGTAAGGTTGTACCTAGGGTTGATAAAGGGCCCAAAAATAAACAAATAATATGAAGGGTCGGATTGGATTAGTATCGTGTCAAATTTGTATTCATTTTTTAACTAATATTTAATAAGCGCAGAAATAAAGTATAAAAGTGTCTGCGGGTTGAGCCCGTTTACCACTCCTAGTTGTACCAGGTACCAACCCAACCGGTGAGGTCGGGCCCAACTTAAGGCCCATCACTGGAAATGGTGTTATTTCTAGTGACAAGTCATATAATTGTCGGCACAAGACATCCTCTGTTAAGTGGTAAGCTTTATATAGGCCGCCGCTGAAAATCAACACACGTCTTTCAAAGCTCATTTCAGCCTTGCCTAGATTGTATTAGTTTCTCTATATATAAATGTATCTAGGGTTTTCTCTTCTCCCACTACCCCCTCGTCATCACCATCCCCACTCTCCTCAAATCCCATCCCCCTCCTCCCTCAGCACGAGAGAAGCAGATCCACGACACATATTTGTGTGGTACTCATCAGATCCACTTGGCAGTCAAATAAAATTACAAAAATAAGGTATGGTTCAATCACGAGACAATGAGCCATTCTATCACTATTAGTAAAATTACACGCGAGCTTGATTTGGATGGTCATATTGATGGGATGAATTTTAAGCAGTGTGAAAAAATATGATTATAGAAAAGTAATAGCACTCAACTGGGATGATTATCTACTACAAAAACCACTATCACAGGTGCCTCGTTTTTCAGACCCAGTCGGTCGGTAAAAAATACGTCTGTGATGTCGAATGAATTAATAGTGGCCTGTGATGAATGAACATCACAGATGGCTCGCAAAGGAAAAATGCCTGTATAACCATATCAATGTTCACAGGCGACCGTGGGGTCGCTTCAGCCGCCTGCAATATTGGCCATTAATACAGGCAGCAGGAGCGACCGGGCATGCGCGACCTTTACGGTTACCGAGGGGAACGCGCCTTTGAATTCAATCCGAAGCCACTAAACGTCGCGGCCCGGTATACATCAACCACATTTAGCATCAAACATTAAAAAGACAACAAACAATTCGATAATCGATAACAAACATTCATCGTCAAACAAATATTCATTAAATAATAAATTTTTATAAACAGCAAAAGAAAACAACAAACGATCGCCTAGTCCTCCAGTGGCGGAGGAACCCCACACTTGTCGGCGATCGCCTCCACCAACTTCCTGCTGCCTTCCATCCCAAGCACCTCACCGACTGTATCCCTCATCGCGTCAAGACGACCGGCCACTGCGCTTAACCCGAAGAGGTAGTGGCCTATGGTGCCCATTCCAGTACATTCAGGAAGGCGACCAAGACCCAAAAGCTGCATGGCATATGTCGGAGTGTGTGAGCTGCAACACTCCTCCCGGCCTACTCGGAAGCAGCCCGCGAGGTTCTTTTATCGGAAGGGGCTTGGCGCCCTACGCAACCTGGGCTCGAGGGAGCCGATGAACACCGATGTTTTACGTGGTTCGGGCGGCCGGAGCGTAATACCCTGCATCCACGGGAGTGCTTGTTGTATTGCTTGCGTGTGCTTGTGCCGTGCGTTGCGAGATCTGGAATGTGAACCCCCTGTCGGGTGGTCAACCCGGTCCTTTTATAGTCCAAGGCCGGGGTGGTTACACTGAGCTTGGGGCCCGACAGATGGCCCCAAAGCTATGTAAACCCTATACATGATCTAGGGCTTCGTTCTCCGAGTAGAGTAGTTGACTTGGGAGTTAAGTCCCACCGCCTGCCGCGCTGAGCGTCCCTGTTCGTATGTTAGGTTATGATGAAGACGATGTCTTCTCGCCGCGTCTTTCGTCCTGCTTGGGCGGCTTTGTGCCGTTGGGCGGCACTGTACTGCTGTCACGTCTCCCCGTCCTGTCTTGTCACCGTAATGGCGAGCGGGCAGAGGACGGTGGCGTGTGTAGTGCGCCATGCTTCTGGGGAAGGCGCGTGCCTTGAATGCGAAGCCTGGCAGCGCACTTCCTTCACGACGGATCATGGGGAATGCGGCTTCGAAGCTCTTATCGACAGGTTTGGAGTCAGTGGACACGTGGCAGCTCCGGACCTCGCCTCCGCGGGGAGGCTTAGACCGGATCCCAGGGCACGTGGCTATGCCAGGGCTCATTTTAGCAGGGAAACGGGGCCCAGGCTGTATTTTACCCTCTACACGGGGGTACCCGGTCTGCAGGGTACCGACAACATCCTTCGCCATCTGCAGGCGCAATGTTGATAGGTCGTCCACCTCTGCCATGAGGGCAACCAACCTCTGCTCTAAGAAAGCAAGTTTCCTAAGCAGGTACAGTCTCTCTTCCGCCTAGGAAGGCGGCAGAGGTGTGGTTGGAGCCGGAGACGGAGGCGTGGTTGGAGCCGGGGACGGAAGTGCGGTTGGAGCCGGAGACGGAAGCGCGGTTGGAGCCAGGAACAAAGGTGTGGTTGGAGCCAGGGACAGAGGCGCGGCGAGTGGAGAGCATGGTCAGGAGCGCTTCGTCGGTGGTGCCATTGAGACTATGGCTATGGTCCAGCGAGGAAGACGGAGACTAGAAGGAAGAGGAAGGCTGTGATGGTGGTGCAGAGAAGGGGAAGGTTCAAGTTATAATGGTGAGGAGAAGGAGAGGTCGGATCGCTTCAAATTCTGCGCGCGAATGGCAATGACACACGATACAGGCGGACCGTGGAGTAGGAGCCGCCTGCAATATTAGCCATTAATACAGGCGTCTAAAGCGACCGGCCGTGCGCGCCTTACCTTTTCAGTTACCGCGTGCAGTACATCCATCCTTAGAGTTACACGGGCAGATAATCTTACGTTACAAACCGTGACATGACCCCACGGTCTTGTCGAGCCAGGATCACGCTGAGGGGTGCTGCATTGCACAGCACCGGATAACACACATCAAGGGTACAAAGCGGAAGAAAAGTTTTATTACATAAACAAGTTTATGAACATTTTTACATCAAAATATGTTTAGTCTACACTCACGGGCGTAGACTACGCATCAAGTTCATGTTCAGCCCGTGAACATGTCCTTGCTAGCACACACGCACACTAACACGGCGGCGTGCATGACTCCCACTCGACGCGGTTCCCCTCTGGGGGTTCCGTCTCCTCCTCAGGAGTCCCTTCCTCATAGAACCCTGCAAAAGCTTCAAACACAAGCAGTGAGCACGAAGGCTCAGCAAGACTGACCCGTCTCTCCTAAACATGGAACTTCTACATGAGGGGTGATGGGTACATGAGATAAAAACAAGTTGCAAAGGACTCGCCTCATTAGTGGAACCTTACTTTCAAGTTTTAGCAGCAGGTTGTGGAGAACCTTATGCTAAGGCACATGAGAGAGCCGCAATCAAACAAGAAACACATTTCTCTCATGTACTTTGCCCAAAGTTGAAAAGAACTTTAGTTAACTCTAAACTACAACAAATCATTAACAATCAAAGTCCATCTTTCAATCAGCAACATTTTAACATGTAACTAGCCTGTTCTTTCTACGTCACGGTACAGTGAACAAGTGGTACTCACTGACCGCGAGGGACGGCGATTATAATCGATTTACACCTGCAGCGTTACCCGAACAACCCTTCATGTACGCCAGTACTCGATGTTGCCTACAACAACCATCACGGACGCCGTAGGCAACTACCTTTCACCCGTTAGCCAAATGTTGAACCGGTCCAATCGTCCCTTGCAAGAGGTCTCTGCACGCGCATCTCAGTGCCGCCAGCCGATTTACACCTCGAGCTCTCAACCTACCCTCTGAACGACCACCTATGCCTCAACAACCAGCTACCCGAGTTACATCGGTTTCCCGGTTCCCATATATCCGGTAGGTCTTCGGTACTGTTCTAGCTTGTTCAACAGGCCCGCACACGGCTCGGTCCTCAATCGACACAAACGGAGCTATAGCACACAGGCCCCAAAGTCCTGCTGCCCTTACTCTCCGCTCAGTCTCAATTTTCTTGCCATATGTATCATGTGCTATCTCTACCCGAGTCGGATGCCTCTAGCCTATGCTCGCGAGTAGTTCCAACTACTTGACTTGTACCGAATCCTACCCTAACTTAGCTTTGCAGTAGCTAACGGAGTTTTGCAATCCTAAACCCAACCCATGGTTTTCTTGGCTATGCAATTGGGTTTCCAAATAAGACTCTAATGCAAGAATTTACCATACTCAAGTAAGTGCTCAAAACAATAAAAATTTGTAAAAAGGTTAATGCAAACCGGAGCTTACCTTGCTGCTCTTGGTCGTAGGCTAGCTTCTCCTCCGGAGTAACGAAGTCTAGGACTTCGGGTTCCTCCTCGACCTTAGCGACTACATGATATAAGAAGTACATGTATTAAATTAATGCATTTGAATTGACTTTTAAACTTGTGGACCTTCTAAGTCTCAGTAGACAGACCCAAAAATTGTGAAACTTTTACTGTGGCTTGGTTACAACCTAAACACAGACTTGGTCAAGTTTTAGTTGTAGCAAAGCTCATTTGAGCACTCCACAATTAATTATGCCCTTGACCTCAATTGGAACTCTTAGGGTGTTCTAGGGATTTTCATGGAGCAATCCATGACTTTCTGAAAACTAGATTTTCAGAGGGTTCTAATGGAGTTGGTCTCACTTAATTTGAAGGTTCCTAGATAAAGATATGAGCTAAACAATTTCAGAGAAAATTCTGAAAATGTTTCTGAACATTTTCTATTTTCTCTGGAACAGTTTCACTAATCAAACCATTAGGTGGACCAAATCAGCTCAAATGGACCTGAAATTTTTATGGTAGCTCAGGGATATTTTGGTGAACATCCCAGAAAATTTTCAGAATTTTCCTCCAAGGGATTCCCCAGTTAAAATTCCCAACAGTTTAAATTTTGAGGAATTAATTCTGGATAATTAAGGTTTTTCATGAAGTGAAACTTGATTTGCTGGAAAGTGCTCAGAGAGCTGAATCCAATAAAATTTTGTTCACTCGATTTGGAGCTTTCTATCCCAAGTTATGAGGATTTGAAGATTGAATGAAATCTGAAAATCGGGGAAAAGTTTAAACCTGCGGGTGGGCCACGGGGACACGTGTTGCGCACCGAGGCGTTGGCACACCAGGGTCTACGGGGTTCCTGCGCACCAGCACAACAGATCCCAGCCGTACCCGATCCTGATTTGAATTTTTAAGCCGCTGACATCCAGGCCCCCCGTCTTCTTCTTCCTCCCGACGCTCCTTCGCGCCCGCGCCGCCTCCCCTTGCCGGAGCAGACTCGGAGCTCGCCGGCTTGCCGCTGCCGGCCATCGCACGGTCTGAAACTCGCCGCAAGGGGGTTATCGACGTCAAGGAACACGTCGGTGGTGTCAGTTCGAGCTGGCGGTGACCGGAAATAGCCCAGCGACGTGCGGCGGCCTCGGTTGAGGTTCGATGCCGTCGCCCGTGGGTTCTAACCCGCCAAGACCTCGAACAATCGATTCTACAGCATCAGTACACCTCTAGGAAGCTCGACAAGGTTTCAAAGGTGTTCACAGATGGCGGCAAGTCGGTCGGCACCGTGTGACTGATCGTGCCCGCCATGAACGTCCCCGATCAAGCTCAAAATTCGTCTCTCCTAGTCGGTTTCATACCACGGGTGCAGAAAGGAAATTGATCGCCGTCTAGTCCAGAGCCTATGTGCAGAATTTGATACCCTAAGAAGGATCATAGAGCGGGAATTCGAAGAATCCGTACCAGAAGCTCGGTTTAAGACCGCCGGAGCAAAATCTTCAAATTCGTAGCGGGTTCTTCACGGTTTGCTTCCAGACTTGGAGGAGAGCAACACGGTGGCCGCGCGCTCCTGTTGCCGCTCTTGCTGGACCGTGAAAGCCCCTGTGGAATGCTGTCCACGAGTGCCTGACCTTCGGCTGAGGTTAGGTCGCCGCTGTGGAGATCGTTCTCGGGCAAGGGAGGCCGGAGCTCGGGGTTTTTGGCGTCGGGGAAGTGGAGTGTGACCTCAGGTTGCTGCCTAGCAGCTTGGGGAAGGAGGGGGCGCGATGTTTTCGCGGTTTCCCGATCGAGCAGAGAGGCGGAAGCCGGGGGGCTCGGTGTGCACTGAGGAGAAGGAAATGAGCGATGATCGCCTCGGTGGAACGCCTTAAGAGGACCCCGGGACCAACCCTGGCTCGCGTGTGGAAGCGGGAAGCAGCTGGTGGCGCTGCTCCTCCTCGGTGGCGCACGGGCAGCTCTCGGTGGCGTTGAACCGGCAGCTGCTCGGTGGAATTTCCCACCGAGGCTGTGACTTTGTGTGCAAGTCTTCACTCTTATCTCTATGACATGTGGGTCCCACCCTCAATTTTAACCTCTGAACTTAACTCCAATCTACTATTGTAAACAGTAGTTCCCACAAAGCCCCTGGTGATTTGAGTTATCAACCTTTGAGCCATTTGAATTAGTTAGAATTCAAATTGGGTTTGGTTTGGATAAATTTCAGCACATGTTCAGTTTGAAATTCAAATAAAGTTTGAATTTGCCCCACTTAGCTCATGTCAAGATCAACTCCAAATGGAGTGAAAATTGGTGTGTGAGCTCACAAAAATGTGCTGAGTAAGAATATGTCTCCCACTTTTAAATTCATGGGATAAAAACAGTTTGAATTTGAATGTAGTTTCAAACTGCCCTCTTTCTAGCTATGCCCAAAATGACCTCAAAAGGTTTTGAATTTGGGTGAAACTTGGCATGGACATTTCTAGCAATGTGTAGGAGTTTTCATATGCCCAGCCCCTATATATTACATGTGGGAAACACCACTTTTGCAATATGTGAGTTTGTTCTCTAATGAGTATGTTGATGGTGGTTACTTGCTCTTCAAATGTGTTCATCAACTTGCTTCAAATGAGGTGTGTGTGTGTGTGTGTGTGGTGATGAACACTTCAAGCATGTGTCAAAACTGAGGCCCTTACATTCCTCCCCCCTTAAAAGAATCTCGTCCCGAGATTATAAGGTGAAAATGAGAGAGAGGACGGTGGAAAATTACCGGATATGTGACGTGAAAAAGTCGGGGTAGTTAGCGCGAAGAAATCCTTCGCTCTCCCATGTCACTTCGTCCATGGAGTGATTAATCCATAGAACTTTGTAGAACCACAACGTACGGTTGCGTGTGGTTCGGGCCTTTTCATCAATAATCTAAACCGGTTCCTCCCGATAGGTGAGATCCGGTTGCAATTTTTCAATGTCCTCCAGCTGAACGGTAGTTGATAGCTTAAGACACTTCCTCAGCTGGGAAATGTGAAAGACGTCGTGCACACCGGAAAGTGCTTCTGGTAATCTCAGCCGGTATGCTACCGATCCACATCTTTCGGTAATCTAGAATGGACCGATGAATCGGGGTGCCAACTTTCCTCTCACCCCAAATCTGTTTACGCCCTTCATTGGAGACACACGTAGATATATGTGATCCCCGACTTCGAATTGTAATGGCGTCTTCTCCGGGCCGCATACTGTTTCTGCCGGGATTGGGCGGCTTTTAGGTTCGCTTGAATCAGTCGAACCTTTTCTTCCGCATTGTTGACAAGGTCAATCCCGAAGGTAACCCTTTCGCCAGACTCACACCAATTCAATGGTGTGCGGCATTTTCTCCCGTATAGCGCCTCGTAGGGCGCCATCTTGATGCTGGCTTGGTACCCATTGTTGTACGAGAACTCGGCTAACGGCAAGTGATCATCCCAATTCTTGCTGTAGTTGATAGCGCAAGCTCGTAGCATGTCTTCTAAGATCTGATTTACCCGCTCGGTTTGCCCATCCGTCTGCGGGTGGTACGCTGAACTACGGATCAGCTTCGTCCCCAAGGCAGCGTGCAGCTGCTCCCAAAAACGGGACACAAATAAAGTGCCCCGGTCCGATATGATGGTACGGGGTACGCCGTACAAGCATAGGATCCGTGAGGTGTACAGTTCAGCGTACTTCTTGGTGTTGTAGTTGGTGTTGACCGGGATGAAATGGGCAACTTTGGTGAGCCGGTCGACGATCACCCACACATAATCATGCTTCTGAAGAGTGGTGGGTAAACCGACGATAAAGTCCATGCTCACATCCTCCCACTTCCAGGCAGGAACGCCCAGTGGTTGTAGCAGTCCCGATTTCCGCATATGATCTGCCTTCACCCTTCGACATGTATCGCACTCAGACACGTACTTTGCGATTTCCCGCTTCATCCGTGTCCACCAAAACTTGCTTCTGAGTTCTTGATACATTTTGTTGCTTTCGGGGTGAATAGAAAATTTTGATAAGTGAGCCTCATCAAAAATTTTCTTCCGTAGCTCCGGGTTAGGGGGTACGACGATCCGGTCCTTGAACCATAGGATGCCATCTCCGTCCTTCCGGAAACATTTCAGCTCCCCACTGTCTACACGTCTCCGCAAATGCGACATACCCTTGTCATGTTTCTGAGCTGCCGCTATCTCTTCACGGATGGTGGGGATCAAAGCTAGTGACGTGGGCCCGACCTTGATCACGGGGTCGTGCCGCCTCGCCCGGGGATCGCATTGGGTGGTGCCGTGTTATGCGGCACCCAACAGCACACATATAAGGAACAATGTATTACATAAATCAAAAGCGGAAGCTTACAATTGTTCTTTCTAAATAATTTACATAAAATAACTACAGGGGAAGTCTATAACCAGCTCACATTGAATAACTATGAAGCACCGAGAAGAGGTCCAGCCCGCGGGCTCCTCTCGCTAGCAAATCGAAGACATGGCAGCGGCCAGGTTCTCCCAGTGTGACAGGACTCGGAAGTTTCCGAGTCTCGACGGACAACCTTCTTTATAGCGTCGAGGTTTACCTGCAAAACCACTTATATAGCAAGAGTGAGCACAAAGGCTCAACAAGACTTAACCATCTCTCCTAAGACATGAAACTCTACATGAAAGTAACCTAAGACTTAAGCCTGTTATTTGCGAAAAGACTCGCCTACGAGTTCATCCATAGCTTTCAGATTTTAGCCATAATAGTAGTGACCTTGCGCCCAGCAACATTGGAACTCCACAATCAAACAAGAAACGCTTCATTCCAATGTTACTTGTCCCAAGGTGAGAAATAAATTTAGTTTGCTCTATCTCTACTTCAAACAAGGTTCTCATGCAGTTTAACATAATCATAGCAGCAATTATACTTTTGCAAACTGTTCCCACACAACTTGCTTACTACATCACAACACAGTGATAAAGCGGTACTCATAACCGCGGGGGACGGTTATTCGAATCAAACACTACACGGATAACTCGACACATACGCCCGCCTCTGAAGACCCAACTCTGGCGTCCTTCATTACGTCGTATGTGGCAACCTTTCTCAGGACACTAGACTGTAGAACCGGTCGCGACGTCTCGGGCTCATAGGTCTAACGAGACGATGTGGTATGCCTCTACAATCCAGTGAACCTGGTACATCGGTTTCCTGGTTCCCATATATCAGTAAGCATCCGGTACACAACTCAATACTTGCTCAGCGGGGCTGCACACGCTTCGGTCCTTAACCTACACAGGCAGAGCTATTCGACCAAGACCTCGTCTTGTCGCTGCCTAACCCTCCTGCCCGGTCTCATCTTTAGAAATGTAAACTTTAGTTTGCCTCTTTTCCAACCCCACTGATGTAACCTGAACTATAGCTCGCGAGTAGATTCCAACTACTCGACTTCTACCGGATGTCCTAAGTTATTTAGCATGGCACTATCCTACAATTGTGATACATTTCTACCCTTGACCTCAGGGTTCATTTTGGGTTATGCAAGTGGAGTATAAAACCTCCTTGACCTAATGCACATACAAACTTTGACCAATAGTAGTGAACAAAGGAAAACTTTAAAAACAACTTAAGTGCAAACCAGGGCTTGCCTTGGTTTTGCAGGTGACTAAAGTCAGATAATATGAAGTTAGTTGTTGATGACTTGAAGTTGAATCACTGCCTTCTTGCTTCTTGATTCAAGCCTCACTTCTCTTCCACTCTTCCACGTTTAATCACTACACGTTATGAACATGCACATATGTTTAATTGTAAAACTTTTGCTAACAAGTTTTAAAGACAAGTTTAAACCTGGAACTCTGTTTAAGAATTTAAAAACACTGGGGTGGTGGTTTGGGTGAGTGTTTAAGCACTATCATCAAGTGAGAAGTGAGGTTCATCACTTGGGTGGTGATCACCTAATTGGTTGAACAGAACACTACTGATACAGGGCTACAATGGAGCAAGAAATTTTTCTTGTGAGTTCCTTGTCACAAGAAAGTCCTCTGGACCAAAATTCAGAATGTTTTACTGATTAGATCACCCAGAACAATTCCCTAAGCATTTAGGCATAAAGGAATTAATCCTGATTAAAATTGCACTTTCATGCAAATCCAAGAGAACCATAATTTCATACCTAGCTCATGGAGCATGCATGAATTTTTCTAGGATTTTTGTAGCTAAGGAATGCCCAGAACTGAATTTCCAAGTTTTGGAAATTCTCTGAAAATGTTTCTGTATTCATTTGAATACAGAAACTTGAAACCAGAATTACCCTGACTAAATCAACTCCAAATGAGCTGAAACTTCTACAGGAGTTTCCTAACATCCTAAAGTATAATCTGGCAAAATTTGGGGAATTTTGGATGAACCAAACTCCCTCTAAAATTCTTTTGCTGAAAAGTTTTAAAGAATTTTCCAGAATTTTCTATCGGTTTTCATGCAAATTGGGTGGCATATTTGGATAGAGTTTTACCTCCTGAATCCAACCGAATTTGAATCACTAATTTTGGAGCTTCCTAGCAAAAGTTATGAGGTTCTAAAGTTTGAACTAAATCTGGAATTCAATTAAACCGGGGAAATGTTTAAACTCTGACAGTGGCCCCATCCCCACGTGTCAGCTGCTGAATTCAAGCAACACGGGGCCACAGACCCGTCCCCGCGTTGTCGCAGTTTGATCCAGGGCCACATAGGATCCCGCATGTTTAACCCCAGCCGCTGACGAGTGGGGCCGACCCCCTTCGTCTTCCTCCGGTTCCCGCGCGACCCCCGCCGCCGAGCTCGCCAGAGCCCTCGCCGGCAAGGGGTTCCGGCCCTTGGAACTTGCTGATTTCCGCCACCACTGCATGTTTTCACGCGAGGAACATGTTGCCGGCCTTACCTCGGATCGAGGATGGCTGGAAACCTAGGCGCGACGGCGACAGTGGCTTTGGCAACTTCGGCGACGTTGCTAGGGCGCTGTACTGCCACAACCTTGCTCCGGTTAGCTCCTACAGCATCGCCACGACCTAGGGAGCAACGTCCTGGGTTCTGATCTCGCGAGAAACATCGGCAACTAGGGGCTCACCGTGCGACCTAGGTGGATTTCGGTTAAAACTCGAAAAATCTGAAGAACCGAAGGTTTCCTCGACGGTTCTCTCTAGTTCTTGATCCCATGTGCCCGCACGGGTGTCTACAGCTGGGTTTCTAAGTCTGGTGATGGGTGGTGCACCGTGTTGCCCTAATTTCTCGGTTTTCTGCATGCGGTTCATATTGCATGTCCGCGGGGAAAAATCAAATTCCGGCGAGCACGGCCGGTGACAAGCTACCAGCGCTTCTGTTGAGCAAGAAGGGTTACAGGTGCACCCTTTTACTTTTGCAGCATGACGGGAGATGCTCCATGGTGGCCGGGCGACGTGATCATTCCGCGGCAGCTCCCTTCGGCGCTGTGGAGGAGAATTGAGCTCGCTGTCGGAGTTTCCGTGGGGTTAGCTCCGGTTTCTTGCATCGGCCACGCTCAGTGAGGTCTGGCGACACGGTGGAGATGTTCAGCACGGCGTGTGTCTCGTCGGTGTGGCCGGGCGTCGATGAACGGCGTGAGTTCCTCCGTGCGGTAGCAACTCAGCGAGGAAAGCCTGAGGTAGCGTCGGTAGGGGTGGGAGTCGGCTGTGTGGGGCGACGCTCGCTCGGTGGGATCGATAAGGGCGAGGGAAAACGCCCCTGGCTGCTCGGGAGCTGGCTGCGTCATCTCCTCGGTGGCGCGTGCGTGGGAGTCAGCGGTTCAGCGCCTTCGAGCGAGTACCGCAGATAAACCCGTTTGAGTGAGTCTGAACAGAGACACTATTGCTTAAGTGCTAAGTCTTTCCCTCTCCTCAATGACCATTGGGGCCCACAGTCCATCTCCCAAATATCTCCAAACTTTTGACACATTGCAAATTCAGCTATGAGGGATCCAAATTCGAAAGCCATTTGGCCATTTGACAAGTTGTCCACAGTTCAAATTTGAATTCAAATTTAGATGAAATTTATAGGTCCCTTTGATAATCATATCAATGCACCTCCAAATTTGCTCAAAATTTGCCTCCTTCACAACTTGAACCTGAGGAATTCAAATATGTCCTCTGATCTTTGAGTTGGCCATTGCAAACACAACTTCTCAAACAACAGTTTGAATTTCCTCTTTTGAAAATGCCCTTCTTCTTTTTGGAAGTGACCCTCTTAATTCAAACTGAATTCAAAGTTTTATAGCACATGCCAACACTTTCATGAGTAAACAAAAGTTTTTGTAAGTCCCATTTCTTGTATTCAAACTCAACTTTATTCATAGCTCAAGTTTTCTATTTACATGTTTTGGGACTTTTACATTCCTCCCCCCTTAAAAAGAATCTCGTCCCGAGATTCATGATTAAGGACAATGTGGAGAGGACAACTACTCAACATAAGCCTCTAACAACTCCAGATGATTGCGTTGCAAATACTCCTCGCTTTCCCATGTAGCTTCGTCGGACGTGAGATTTTCCCATAGCACCTTGAAAAATCGCAGCGTCCGATTTCTGGTTTCGTGAGTCTTTTGATCAATTATCCGGGTTGGATGCTCAACATATGTGAGGTCCGGCTTCAAATCTGCTATGCCTTCCGTGAGAATCTCCGTTGGAACTTTCAAACACTTCCGCAACTGAGATATGTGGAAGACGTTATGAACTCCAGCTAAGGCTGCCGGCAACTCCAAACGGTATGCCACGGTTCCACACCTTTCAATGATGACGAAGGGACCGATGAAACACGGAGCTAATTTTCCTTTCACTCCAAATCGGTGAATGCCCTTCATAGGAGATACGCGGAGGTATACGTGGTCCCCAACATGGAAATCCAGAGGACGACGTCTCTTATCCGCATAGCTCTTTTGTCTGGCCTGAGTGGCTTTAAGATTTGCTTGAATAAGCCGTACCCGCTCTTCAGCTTCATTTACGAGATCAATCCCGTAAATCACTCTCTTGCCAGATTCACACCAGTTCAAGGGTGTGCGGCACTTCCGGCCGTAGAGAGCTTCATAAGGTGCCATTTTTATGCTCGCTTGATACCCATTATTATAATCGAATTCCGCCAACGGTAGATGATCGTCCCATCGCTTACCGCGGTGAATGGCACATGCTCGAAGCATGTCTTCGAGAACTTGGTTCACCCTCTCCGTTTGCCTACCGGTTTGATGATGATATGCAGAGCTTCTAATCAATTTGGTCCCCAGCGATGCATGTAGCTGCTCCCAGAAACGAGCAACGAACAATGCGCCTCGATCAGAGATGATCGTTCGGGGAACTCCATGTAGGCATAATATTCTTGCAATATATAGCTCCACATACTTCTTGGCATGGTATCCCGTATGCACCGGGATGAAATGGGCTGACTTGGTTAGCCGATCCACGATTACCCAAACCGAGTCATGTTTATTAGCCGTGAGAGGTAGTCCAACAATGAAGTCCATACTAATATCCTCCCACTTCCATGCCGGAACACTTAGCGGTTGCAAGGCCCCCGCTTTCTTCACGTGGTCGGCTTTAACTCGCCGACACGTATCACATTCTGATACGTATTTAGCAATCTCTCTCTTCATCCGGGTCCACCAAAATTTAGTCTTCAATTCTTGGTACATCTTGTTGCTGCACGGATGAATAGAAAATTTGGATAAGTGAGCCTCATCCAAAATTTTCGTCCGCAGCCTCATATCACGGGGTACGACTATCCGGTCCTGGAACCATAGGGTGTCTTCATCATCTAACCGGAAACATTTCATCTCCCCGTTCTTCAATCTCCTTCTGATATGAGCCATGCCCTTGTCTTTCTTTTGATCTTCCATGACCTCCTCTCTTATTGTAGGTATGAGAGCCAGATTTTGTAAAGCTCCATATGGAACCAAGTAGAGGACTTGGTTCTTCCTCTTCTATTGGCGTAATGGTCAGGTTATGAATATGAGACTTCCGGCTGAGTGCATCGGCAACCACATTTGCCTTGCCCGGATGATAATGAATTTCAATCTCATAGTCTTTGATCAGCTCCAACCATCGCCGTTGCCGCATATTCAACTCCTTTTGAGTGAATATGTACTTCAAACTTTTGTGGTCAGTGTAGAGAACCAGATTTTCCAATAGGTAATGTCTCCACATCTTCAAAGCTAATACCACGGCAGCAAGCTTGAGATCATGAGTTGGATAATGTTGTTCATGATTCCGTAATTGTTGTGATCCATATGCAACCACACGTCCTCTTTGCATGAGTACACAACCAAGTCTGATGCCAGATGCATCACAATAAACATCAAAGGGCTTGGTTGTATCCGGTTGAGCTAGAACCGGGGATGTTGTGAGGTGTTTCACCAACGCTTGAAAAGCTTCCTCACACAGCTTGCTCCAATCATATTTGATGCCCTTTTCAGTAGCTCTGTCATAGGTTTGTAGATCTTTGAGAAGCTCGGGATGAACCTCTGATAATATCCCGCCAAACCCAAGAAGCTACGCACTTCATGGACTGATGTTGGAGACTTCCATTTCAGCACTTGTTCAATCTTGCTTGGGTCAACAGGAATGCCTTCTGCTGAAATAATATGCCCAAGAAATGGCACTTGGTTGATCCAGAATTCACATTTACTAAACTTTGCATAGAACTTGTGATCTCTTAGTTGTTGGAGCACAATATGCAAATGTTTAGCGTGTTCCTCTTTAGATTTGGAATAGACCAAGATGTCGTCGATGAATACCACGACGAACTGATCCAGCTCCGGCATGAACACCAAGTTCATAAGATACATAAAGTGAGCCGGGGCATTGGTCAATCCAAATGACATGACAAGATACTCATAGAGTCTGTATCTTGTTGAGAATGCTGTTTTCGGGATATCTTCCGCTCGGATCTTGATTTGATGATATCCCGACCTTAAGTCCATCTTGGAGAATACTTTAGCACCCACTAGCTGATCGAAGAGGATATCAATTCTTGGTAGTGGATACTTGTTCTTTATTGTCATAGCATTTAAAGGACGATAACCAACGCATAGCCTCAGCGTCTCATTCTTCTTCTTCTTCACAAATAAAGCTGAGCAACCCCATGGTGATGAACTTGGGCGAATAAACCCCTTGTCCATCAGATCCTTGAGTTGCTCCTTCAGCTCGGCTAATTCATTCGGAGCCATTTTGTATGGTCTCCGAGAGATCGGCGTGGTTCCCGGTATCAACTCTATTTTGAATTCCACCTCGCGCTCAGGTGGTAAGCCTGGAAGATCTTCAGGAAACACGTCCGGATATTCACAGACTACCGGAATGTCTTCTAACTTGCATGCCTCGGCATTACATACTTCCGGTTCCTTGGAAACCGCTTTGCTGAGATACAATGTTTGACGCCCGTGAAGGAGAGAGTCCAAGTGAACACTCCTGTTCTCAATGTCCAGAACAGCCTTATGGAAGGTCAACCATGATATTCCCAATATGGCATTGATTCCCTGGTCTTCGAGAATGATGAGGGTGGTAGGATAAATTTTTCCACCCAAACAAAGTGGTGCTCGATAAACGACTTCATTAGTTGAGATGTCTCCACCTGGCGAATGAATAAGGTAAGAATCTTTTGTGATAGTTGTGGAGATCTGATCCCGGATCACCGTTGCCCTGCTAATGAAGTTATGTGTCGCACCAGAGTCGAATAAAATGACAACTGGCTTGTCATTTAAGGTGAACCTGCCGGCAAGAACAGGTCCTCCCTTTGGCAGATCATCGACTGACACATAATTGACTGTTCCCACTTTTGACATAGCTTTTCTGGGCTGCCCAAAATCACTTTTTGGAACTGGACCCGCAGACATAACGTTGCTCCTCGGTTCAGTCGCTTCATTGACGTTGAGTTCATTGTCAATATGAAGTGGGACAGCACTCGGTTCAGCTGAGAAATCACCTTGTTCATCTTCAACCTCTTGAGGGAAATAGTATTCTGGTGCACCTTGTTGATACTGAGGTGCAGGAGAAATAAGTTGCTGCTGCGGTGGAGGTGAATAAGACCTCTGGGGAGTAGAAGAGTCATCACACTCCCAGAATGATTGCACCTCTTTTGTGGAATCTCTCGACCAGAAGGTGAACGGATTACCAACCGATACTTCTGAGGCAGATGATTGTCTTCATCCTGTGATGACTCCCTCTCCCTCTTTTCTTTGAGGTAGAGGTTGGAATAATATTCCTGAGTGATAGCACAGCTCACAAACTCATCAAAATTTTCTTGGCTAACTTGAGCCAATTCACATCGCAGCCTAGCGGTCAGCCCTCGGTAGAAATGATAACCCTTCAAAGATGGTGATTTCACATAGTCAGGGACATATTAAGATAAGCGATTGAATTCCTTCGCATACTCAATAACACTCATGCCCCCTTGCTTCAGACTCCAGAATTCATCCAGACTGGTTTGTATTATGCCCGCAGGAATGAAACGAGCACGAAATGCAGCCTGGAACTCCGTCCATGTGACACGATGCCCTGCTGGTTGGACAGCAAGGTACTCTGCCCACCATGCTCCAGCAAAGCCGTGAAGCTGCTGAGCGGCATATAGAGTCTTCGAGAATTCATCACATTGGATCAACCCAAACTTGGACTCCATGACACGTAACCAGTGATTTGCTTCACAATGGTCAGCCGCCTCAGAGAATACCGGCGGCTGTGTCGCCAAGAAATCCAGATACGTGCCCTGGGTTGGCATGTGACGTTGAGCTTCTCGATTTATGCCTTGCTGCACTAGAGTTTGGAGAGTTGCATTCATCTTTGCCATAATTTCAGCCAATCCGGTTGGCGATGGCTCTTGTGATGAAGTCGAGCCATTCCCACCTCGACTTGAACCTCCAATCTCCATTTGAGAGTGCGCGCGTACCATACTGCACGAAACAAAATTTTGAGTCAATAAAAATTCTATCTCAGTAGTAAGTAAAGATAAGTAGAACATGAACATGTCATGAACTTTATGAAAGCATAACCACATTCATGTTTAAACAAATCTGAAGTACGCTAAACTAATCAGCGGGACTACCCTGACCAGTTCACACAAACTCCAAATTTTACTCAAGTTATCAACAGATTCTTGACTTGAGTTCAATACCAAAGTTTTAGTAAAATTCAGTAGCTTTCCAACAAGTACTCATAGGCTCCTTACAGATTCTTCTATAGGAAGTTATGGCTTAAAAACAGAAAGGTCCAGAGAGGTTTTTGCTACTGTCCTGGTTCTGAACAGTTTGCCTTCAACTGGACTTTTCACCCAGTTAACATGTGATTTTGCTCTGGAGGTATACAAGGAAGTTGTAGAGCACTTGAAAATCTTTACAGAACTGTATCATACACCTTAATTGGTTTAATATACTCAGAGTTATGCTCTGTCAAAGTCCAGCAAGAATTCCTGCCACAAACAGAGCACTCTGTTTTTGAAAACTTTGACGCCTAGTCATGCTCTCATTTGAATCTTAGCACAAAATAAGAGTTCAGTAACTAATACTTATTTTAAACTTCCATTTTTAGTTGAAAGTTAGTTCATGAATCATTTCTTCATAGAAAGAGATTATTAAGTGTAGTACGGTGGCGATGCACCGTAAGAACATGTCGGTACTACGTAGCCTCACCAAAAGAAAATCCTAAACCGGATTATACCGGCATATACGTATGATCAGTGGCACTAAGACGGTCTCTCGCACACGTGTACTACACGGGATACGTACGTGGTTAGTACCTGCAGAAGAACACGCAATAGTGGTGCACTCAAAGGTTGTTTTATTTCAGGCAGTCCCATAATTGAAAGTAAATACAAACGCCCGTATCATTGTCATACGGCCGTCCTTGAGTTAAGTCACGTCTCAAGGTACGTGATCATGTTTCGACACCACACGACGGGGAACCCGAGTATGTCATGAACGGGTCGTCACGGTTGGGAATGTTATCAACCCAACGGATACCACCTACTGCCCTGCAAGGCACGCCGATGGCAAGCGCTGCGTATGTCCCCCTGGGCTATTTCCAAAAGAACACACTATCGCGTAACTGACCACACGATGGGGTCTCCACTTACTTACCTAATGCACGCTAGGGATCAGCATTTCATATGAACTCAGGAACATGAAGAGTCCAAGAGTTTCATATTGACGTCTCACACCAAGCTGTGAGACCTATCCCTGAACCACTTTCCTCATCAGGGGAGCTAACCAAAATTGAACCGCTTTCGGTGGCGTTCCTTACCATTCTTACCAGAACGTAGGTGCGTCGTTACATAATCAAAATTCAGAATTATAACAAGTAAGTTATTAATGCCACTTTGAGTAACTATACTACTATAGTCCTTATGTGGGCCTAATATCGTTTCCTCACCGTACCCTAAGTTTTTGTCGTAATACGATCCTTATTCCATGCGCTATTACCAATGCGGCTCTGATACCACGCTGACGTGGGCCCGACCTCGATCACGGGGCCATGCCACCTCGCCCGGGGATCGCATTGGGTGGTGCCTTGTTATGCGACACCCAATAGCACACACATAAGGAACAATGTATTATATAAATCAAAAGCGGAAGCTTACAATTGTTCTTTGTAAATAATTTACATAAAATAACTACAGCGGAAGTCTATAACCAGCTCACGTTGAATAACTATGAAGCACCGAGAAGAGGTCCAGCCCGCGGGCTCCTCTCGCTAGCAACACGAAGACATGGCAGCGGCCAAGTTCTCCCAGTGTGACAGGACTCGGAAGTTTCCGAGTCTCACCGGACAACCTTCTTTATAGCGTCGAGGTTTACCTGCAAAACCACTTAGATAGCAAGAGTGAGCACAAAGGCTCACCAAGACTTAACCGTCTCCCCTAAGACATGAAACTCTACATGAAAGTAACCTAAGACTTAAGCCTGTCATTTGCGAAAAGACTCGCCTACGAGTTCATCCTTAGCTTTCAGATTTTAGCCATAATAGTAGTGACCTTGCGCCCAGCAACATTGGAACTCCACAATCAAACAAGAAACGCTTCATTCCAATGTTACTTGTCCCAAGGTGAAAAATAAATTTAGTTTGCTCTATCTCTACTTCAAACAAGGTTCTCATGCAATTTAACATAATCATAGCAGCATTTATACTTTTGCAAACAGTTCCCACACAACTTGCTTACTACGTCACAACACAGTGAGCAAGCGGTACTCATAACCGCGAGGGACGGTTATTCGAATCAAACACTACCCGTAAACTCGACACATACGCCCGCCTCTGAAGACCCAACTCTGGCGTCCTTCATTACGTTGTATGTGGCAACCTTTCTCAGGACAGTAGACTGTAGAACCGGTCGCGCCGTCTCGGGCTCATAGGTCTAACGAGACGATGTGGTATGCCTCTACAATCCAGTGAACCTGGTACATCGGTTTCTTGGTTCCCATATATCAGTAAGCATCCGGTACACAACTCAATACTTGCTCAGCGGGGCTGCACACGCTTCGGTCCTTAACCGACACAGGCAGAGCTATTTGACCAAGACCTCGTCTTGTCGCTGCCTAACCCTCCTGCCCGGTCTCATCTTTAGAAATATAAACTTTAGTTTACCTCTTTTCCAACCCCAGTGATGTAATCTGAACTATAGCTCGCGAGTAGATTCTAACTACTTGACTTCGACCGGATGTCCTAAGTTATTTAGCACGGCACTATCCTACAACAGTGATACATTTCTACCCTTGACCTCAGGGTTCATTTTGGGTTATGCAAGTGGAGTATAAAACCTCCTTGACCTAATGCACATACAAACTTTGACCAATAGTAGTGAACAAAGGAAAACTTTAAAAACAACTTAAGTGCAAACCGGAGCTTGCCTTGGTTTTGCAGGTGACTAAAGTCAGATAATATGAAGTTAGTTGTTGATGACTTGAAATTGAATCACTGCCTTCTTGCTTCTTGATTCAAGCCTCACTTCTCTTCCACTCTTCCACGTTTAATCACTACACGTTATGAACATGCACATATGTTTAATTGTAAAACTTTTGCTAACAAATTTTAAAGACAAGTTTAAAACTGGAACTCTGTTTAATAATTTAAAATGACACTGGGGTGGTGGTTTGGGTGTGTGTTTAAGCACTATCATCAAGTGAGAAGTGAGGTTTATCACGTGGGTGGTGATCACCTAATTGGTTGAACAGAACACTACTGATCCAGGGCTACAATGGAGCAAGAACTTTTTCTTGTGAGTTCCTTGTCACAAGAAAGTCCTCTGGACCAAAATTCAGAATGTTTCACTGATTAGATCACCCAGAACAATTCCCTAAGCATTTAGGCATAAAGGAATTAATCATGATTAAACTTGCATTTTAATCAAATCCAAGTGAACCATAATTTCATACCTAGCTCATGGAGCATGCATGAATTTTTCTAGGATTTTTGGAGCTAAGGAATGCCCAGAACTGAATTTCCAAGTTTTGGAAATTCTCTGAAAATGTTTCTGTATTCATTTGAATACAGAAACTTGAAACCAGAATTACCCTGACTAAATCAACTGCAAATGATCTGAAACTTTTATAGGAGTTTCCTAACATCCTAAAGAATATTCTGGCGAAATTTGGGGAATTTTGGATGAACCAAACTCCCTCTAAAATTCTTTTGCTGAAAAGTTTTAAAGAAATTTCCAGAATTTTCTATCGGTTTTCATGCAAATTGGGTGGCATATTTGGATAGAGTTTTACCTCCTGAATCCAACCGAATTTGAATCACTAATTTTGTAGCTTCCTAGCAAAAGTTATGAGGTTCTAAAGTTTGAACTAAATCTGGAATTCAATTAAACCGGGGAAATGTTTAAACTCTGACAGTGGCCCCATCCCCACGTGTCAGCTGCTGAATTCAAGCCACACGGGGCCACAGACCCGTCCCCGCGTTGTCGCAGTTTGATCCAGGGCCACATAGGATCCCGCATGTTTAACCCCAGCCGCTGACGAGTGGGGCCGACCCCCTTCGTCTTCCTCCGGTTCCCGCGCGACACCCGCCACCGAGCTCGCCGGAGCCCTCGCCGGCAAGGGGTTCCGGCCCTCGGAACTTGCTGATTTCTGCCACCACTGCATGTTTTCACGCGAGGAACATGTTGCCGGCCTTACCTCGGATCGAGGATGGCTGGAAACCTAGGCGCGACGGCGACAGTGGCTTTGGCAACTTCGGCGACGTCGCTAGGGCGCTGTACTGCCACAACCTTGCTCCGGTTAGCTCCTACAGCATCGCCACGACCTAGGGAGCAACGTCCTGGGTTCTGATCTCGCGAGAAACATCGGCAACTAGGGGCTCACCGTGCGACCTAGGTGGATTTCGGTTAAAACTCGAAAAATCTGAAGAACCGAAGGTTTCCTCGACGGTTCTCTCTAGTTCTTGATCCCATGTGCCCGCACGGGTGTCTACAGCTGGGTTTCTAAGTCTGGTGATGGGTGGTGCACCGTGTTGCCCTAATTTCTCGGTTTTCTGCATGCGGTTCATATTGCATGTCCGCGGGGAAAAATCAAATTCCGGCGAGCATGGCCGGTGACAAGCTACCAGCGCTTCTGTTGAGCAAGAAGGGTTACAGGTGCACCTTTTTACTTTTGCACCATGACGGGAGATGCTCCATGGTGGCCGGGCGGCGTGATCATTCCGCGGCAGCTCCCCTCGGCGCTGTGGCGGAGAATTGAGCTCGCTGTCGGAGTTTCCATGGGGTTAGCTCCGGTTTCTTGCGTCCGCCACGCTCAGTGAGGTCTGATGACACGGTGGAGATGAACGGCGTGAGTTCTTCCGTGCGGTAGCAACTCAGCGAGGAAAGCCTGAGGTAGCGTCGGTAGGGGTGGGAGTCGGCTGTGTGGGGCGACGCCCGCTCGGTGGGATCGATAAGGGCGAGGGAAAACGCCCCTGGCTGCTCGGGAGCTGGCTGTGTCATCTCCTCGGTCGCGCGTGCGTGGGCGTCAGCGGTTCAGCGCCTTCGAGCGAGTACCGCAGATAAACCCGTTTGAGTGAGTCTGAACAGAGACACTATTGCTTAAGTGCTAAGTCTTTCCCTCTCCTCAATGACCATTGGGGCCCACAGTCCATCTCCCAAATATCTCCAAACTTTTGACACATTGCAAATTCAGCTATGAAGGATCCAAATTCGAAAGCCATTTGGCCATTTGACAAGTTGTGCCACAGTTTCAAATTTGAATTCAAATTTAGATGAAATTTATAGGTCCCTTTGATAATCATATCAATGCACCTCCAAATTTGCTCAAAATTTGCCTCCTTCACAACTTGAACCTGAGGAATTCAAATATGTCCTCTGATCTTTGAGTTGGCCATTGCAAACACAACTTCTCAAACAACAGTTTGAATTTCCTCTTTTGAAAATGCCCTTCTTCTTTTTGGAAGTGACCCTCTTAATTCAAACTGAATTCAAAGTTTTATAGCACATTCCAACACTTTCATGAGTAAACAAAAGTTTTTGTAAGTCCCATTTCTTGTATTCAAACTCAACTTTATTCATAGCTCAAGTTTTCTATTTACATGTTTTGGGACTTTTACAGCTAGGTTGTAGAGAGCTCCGTGTGGAATCACATGCAGTGGTGGTTCGCTCTCTGCCAACGGTGTGATGGTTAGATTGTTGACGTGTGACTTGCGGCTCAGCGCATCTGCCACTACGTTCGCCTTGCCCGGATGATAATGGATCTCTATTTCGTAATCCTTTATCAGTTCCAACCATCTTCGCTGCATCATGTTCAGCTCCTTCTGAGTGAATATGTACTTGAGGCTCTTGTGGTCGGTATACAAATGTACGAGGTTATCGAGTAGGTAGTGCCTCCACATTTTCAGTGCAAGTACCATGGCAGCGAGCTCCAAATCGTGAGTTGGATAATTCTGCTCATGGTTTCTAAGCTGCCGTGACCCATACGTGACCACCCTTCGGTCTTGCATCAGCACACATCCGAGACCAATGCCGGATGCATCGCAGTACACATCGAACGGTTTTGTTGTGTCTGGCTGCGCCAAAACCGGTGCTGATGTTAGGTGCTTGACTAAAGCCTTGAATGCTGCTTCACATGCCGGACTCCAAATATATTTGGTAGCCTTCTTCAGCAGCTCCGTCATCGGCTTGGCAATCTTCGAGAAGTTCGGAATGAACCTCCGATAATATCCCGCGAGTCCGAGGAAACTCCGTGCCTCGTGAACAGTCCTCGGGGATTTCCAATTCAGCACTTGAGTGATCTTGCTCGGGTCTACAGCGATACCCTCTGCTGAGATGATATGCCCGAGAAAAGGCACTTGCGATATCCAGAACTCGCACTTGCTGAATTTCGCGTATAGCTTGTGATCCCGCAGCCGTTGCAATACTATACGCAGATGTTTCTTGTGATCTTCCTCCGACTTGGAATATACCAGTATGTCGTCGATGAAGACCATGACAAACTTGTCCAGCTCCGGCATGAATACCGAGTTCATCAAGTACATGAAGTGAGCTGGAGCATTGGTGAGGCCGAAGGACATGACCAGGTACTCATAAAGTCCGTACCTCATCGAGAAAGCCGTCTTCGGAATATCCGCAGCCCTTATCTTAATCTGATGGTACCCGGATCTTAAGTCCATCTTGGAAAAGATCTTTGCTTCGACCAACTGATCAAACAACATGTCGATCCGTGGCAACGGGTACTTGTTCTTGATGGTTACGGCATTTAATGGATGATAGTCCACGCAAAGCCGTAGCGTCTCATCCTTCTTCTTCATGAATAATGTCGAACAGCCCCATGGAGAGGAGCTCGGCCTAATAAAACCCTTCTCCAGGAGGTCCGTGAGCTGAGTCTTCAGTTCAGCCAACTCCTTGGGCGCCATCTTGTACGGCCTTCGGGATATTGGCATGGTTCCCGGTGAAAGTTCAATCTTGAACTCCACCTCTCTATCAGGCGGCATCCCCGGCAAATCATCCGGGAATACATCAGGAACTCTCGGACCACTGGAATATCTTCCAATCTGATGGTTGTGGCTTGATAGACACTTGGAAGTTTTATTTCTGGACTGTCCAGAAATAAGGAATGAGATTCATGCACTTCTGAGTTTAAGTGCACAACTCGGAGGACGGTGTCTAAAACAGCGCCGTGGCGGGTTAACCACGACATCCCTAAGATGACATCGACCTTTTGTCCCTCTAAAATTATGAGAGACGTAGGGTATACTCTACCCTCTAAGCACAATGGTGCTTTTGGAACCATCATGCTTGCTGAAATTTTCCCACCCGGTGAACAGATCACATAAGGACTATCGGTGGACAGTATTTGCAAGCTATACTTATCAATGAAAGCTTGGCTAATGAAGCTATGCGTGGCGCCTGAATCAAACAATACTATGGCGGGATGCTGGTGGAGTTGGAACATACCCGTAAGGATTGGCTCACCCTCCGGCACGTCCTCTATGGCAAGCTGGTGGACAGTGCCGGGCCTAGGGTTTGCCCGCCGCGCATTAGTAGGGTTCCGGGGTTGATTCCTCCCCGGAAACTGCGGTGCAACTCCACCGCATTGCCTCTCTGGGCAACTGCTCGCGAAGTGTCCTGGACGACCACACTTGTAACATGTGGCCGCTGCTTGTGCGGTGCTCGGGGGACAAAAGCCCGGCATGCGCTGCTGAGGTGCATACACACGCGGCATCACCCGCTGCTGCTGTTGTTGTTGCGGAGGTGGTACTGGCAGTGCCGGCCTCAATGCCGGTGAAGAGTACGGCCGACTGCGGAACGGCATCAACCTCTGTGGTGGCTGCCAGCGTGGACCTGATGGTGGGCGATTCACCATCCGAAATTTCTAGGAGGGACCGCCTCCCTCTCCGCTGCTTTGCGGCGCGCTCCGCTTTCTCTCTAACTCCTTGTCGGAGTCCTCCTGAACAATCGCAGCATCAATTATGTCGTTGAGACTGCCGCGATTGAACATCGCCAATTTGTCCTTCAGGAGTGGGTTAAGCCCCTGGTAAAAGTGGTCCCGCCGCTTCTCGTCAGTATCGGCGTGATATGACGCATAGAGCGCGAGATCGTTGAACGCCCTGGAGTATTCCAGCGCGTTCTGGCTCCCTTGTTGCAGGTGTAAGAACTCCTGTGTCTTCCTCTTCATTAGACCCGGTGATATGTGATAGGCCCTGAAGGCCGTCCGGAACTCCGCCCAAGTCATAACTCTGTCGGTGGGCTGTGAAGCATAGAAGTTTGCCCACCACGCGCTCACGGATCCCTGGAGCTGTTGGACCGCGAACTGAGTCTTGCGCTCCTCACTTATCTGGAGCAGCCCGAACTTCATCTCTATTGCGCGAAGCCAGTTGTCCGCGTCAAGAGGTTCATCCGCCCTTGAGAATACCGGGGGATGGGTCGCCAGGAAGTCGAAGTAGGAGCTCTGTTGATGCTCCTCATGGTCTTGACGTCTCTCTGGGCGAGACGTATTAGTAATGAGAGTTTGCAGCAACTCCGTGTGCTGCTGATGTGAACCCGCCATTGCCGCGACGATGTCGGCCAATGTAACCGTTGGCAGTGGCGGTGGCGGTGTTTGCTGTTGCTGTTGCTGCTGCTGTCCCGAGGAGTCCTCGGGAGGCTGTTGGGAGGTCTCTCCCCCTTGGCTAGTACCCCCAACGTCCGGGTTGGCACGAGTACGAGTCATTCTGAAATTCGAAACAGCAGCGATTAGCACATGTCATACTTAAAATTCCATATGCAACAGTAGGTATTGAAGTGACACATGAATAATTTGCACAACATTCACATATATTGATAAAGCATAACTTTATACAAGATACATTATTCTCGGGTCTCCAAGAAGTCATCCTCATGTCGTCACTACCTATACATACGCTACTGCCTACACGACATGTCAGTGATTACAAAAGTTGGGTTACACTATCTAGCTGCCCTACTTGGCAATTGTAACCCCCTACTCGGAGTAGAACTTGACCTCCTGTGGGTCGTCCTCCTCCGGTACCTCTGCTGGTGGCTCTGGATCTACCACCTCTTCTCCCATCTCGGGTTCTCCCATTGCTGGAAGGCCCAAGACCACCGGTATGCCCAATACCGGAGGTACGAGGTCCTGCAATGCATGCACCTCATCCATGGCCTGGTTGTAGTCCTCTTCCCAGCCTTGCCCTTCCTCAATAGCGTCGTCCCGCTCCTGAGCAAGGTCCTCATTCTGCTGGATTAGAGTCTGCACCAGCTCTTGAAACGCCGCGATGTCAACACGGCTTTTCTTCTTCGCCTTCTTCAGACGATGCAACTGATTATGCTGTTCATTCAGTCGCTTGATCGTCAGAAGGAGCACATTGCGGAGTACGCTGTGAGCACTCTCGAAATGGTCTCCACGGCTTGTGCTCTCCTTCAGCTTTGCGGCGAGATGCTCCATATGAACAGCTTGGCTGTCCATCACGGCGTTTCCCGCCCTCATCTGGAGGCTGAGGTTTGCCTCCGCGGGGTTATACCTTGGGCAACTCGGGTCTGTTGCCTCCCGGTACCTCCCTTCCCACACATGATGAGTCCGTCCCTCCACTGGAATGAGTGCGTATGGAGTGCCCTCCATAGCATCCACGTGTAGTTGGCAGAAACGTGACATGGTGTCACGGGCTGCCACTTGCCACCTTCCCTCGGGTTGTCTACCTCTCACCGTGACGGTGAACGGTGCCCACCCGGGTGGCATAGGACCTGCCGGAACCTCGACATGGATTGTCCATGTCTTGTTCCCTTCCTCGCCTTCTTCCTTGGCGAAGTACTGCGGCATTTGGTTGTACCCGAAATATTGAAGCATTTACCCTAATGCTTCCAGATAGCCGCTGCGGTGAGAACAGTGAGATTCCACCCACCCGTTCTCGAACTGTTTATCCTCTGTCATCTGTAAAAATATATTTGATAAATGTCAAATATTTATTTAAACAGTAAACCATTGAGTTATAACATAAGACATGTTATTGAACCCATAAAACTTGGAAACAGAGTTCAAATTTTAAACAAATTTGACTGCTGATCTGCTGTTCAACATGACAGCCCTGATCAGTTTCCACCTCAACCTGATTTAGGCCATGTTAAGAGCAAAACCAATTCTGGAGCTCAACACAAAAGTTGAAGCTAACTTTAATAGATTTCAAGAAAGTATTTGCTAGGCCTAAGATCTGTCTTGGTTCAAAAGTTATGAGAGGTTAAAGTTAACAGAATTTCTGGAGAAAATTGGACAGCACCTCCCTGCTTTAGGTACTGATTTGATCCAAGAATTCCAGTTAATTCTGTTCCCAATATGACAAAACTTTCTGTTACAAAGTTGTAACCCATCTCATAAGTTTTCCAGAACTACCTCATTTACTATTTTTAGATTTTTATGCAGGAAGTTATGCTCAATTTACAGAGAGTTTACAGAGAGCCTTTGCTCTGCCCTGTTTTCTGGACAGTTTCAACTCTACTGCATTTTTCGCTTGGTTAAGGGATCAAACACCTCTGGACCTCCACAGAAAAGTTATAAAACTCTTCCAAAGATTTCCAGAAATGTATCATATGACCCCAATCTCGAAAGAACTAAACCTCTAACCTCTGATTAACTTCAGCCTTAATTCCGCTGAAAACAGAGTACTCTGTCCTTAATAACCTATAGGTTGAAAACTCGTTAACTTTGAATATCCTGATTAAGGGAAGAGGTTACATAAAGTTTTACTGCTTGGATTAAAAACCTTCAAGTTTTACAATGAAGTTATTCATTTAGTGGGGTGTGACGTCGATGCGTCACTAGAGCATGTCGGTACTACGTCCTCACAAAGAAAAACCTATACCAGACTTAGCCGGCTTCGTTAATTCAGTGGCACTAAACGTCACTCACACACTGATGCTACACGTCTACCGTTTCATGGTTAGACTACCTGCAGAAACTCAAACAATCATCAGACTCGGCTGCACATCGAGCCCGGTATCCATACAGTTCGTACACCCGGCCGTCATCACTCGCCCGGATGTTCTCAAGCCAAACACGCCTTGAGCTACGTGTTCACATTTCAGACCACGTGACGGGGTCTCCCAAATTGCACCACGCACACCAGGGACAGACGTTGCTCGAATACCCCAAGCGACATGAAGAGTCATAGAGGATATCAAAGCGGGTCGGGTTACCTGCCACCTGTGGGGCTCCACCCTTCAGCTTGTGCGCACTGGTGGACAGCGCTTACGTGCACCCCCCAAGACATACACGTCTCGAGATGCACGATTTTTCGACATAATCAAATAGGTTAGTATGCCACTTTCTATACACTAATAACATCCTTATACGGGCTACTAACTCGTTCCTCACTGGATTTCTGAAAAAGATGACCTTTGTAGTGCGTTATACCTCAAGTGAGCTCTGATACCAACGTTGACACGACCCCACTGTCTTGTCGAGCCAGGATCACGCTGAGGGGTGCTGCGTTGCACAGCACCGGATAACACACATCAAAGGTACAGAGCGGAAGCAAAGTTTTATTACATAAATGAGTTTATGAACATTTTTACATCAAAATATGTTTAGTCTACACTCACGGGTGTAGACTACGCATCAAGTTCATGTTCAGCCCGTGAACATGTCCTTGCTAGCACACACGCACACTAACACGGCGGCGTGAACGACTCCCACTCGACGGGGTTCCCCTCCTGGGGTTCCGTCTCCTCCTCAGGAGTCCCTTCCTCATAGAACCCTGCAAAAGCTTCAAACACAAGCAGTGAGCACGAAGGCTCAGCAAGACTGACCCGTCTCTCCTAAACATGGAACTTCTACATGAGGGGTGATGGGTACATGAGATAAAAACAAGTTGCAAAGGACTCGCCTAATTAGTGGAACCTTACTTTCAAGTTTTAGCAGCAGATTGTGGAGAACCTTACGCTAAGGCACATGAGAGAGCCACAATCAAACAAGAAACGCATTTCTCTCATGTACTTTGCCCAAAGTTGAAAAGAAATTTAGTTAGCTCTAAACTACAACAAATCATTAACAATCAAAGTCCATCTTTCAATCAGCAACATTTTAACATGTAACTAACCTGTTCTTTCTACGTCATGGTACAGTGAACAAGTGGTACTCACTGACCGCGAGGGAGGTGATTATAATCGATTTACACCTGCAGGGTTACCCGAACAACCCGTCACGTACGCCCGTACTCGATGTTGCCTACAACAACCATCACGGACGCCGTACGCAACTACCTTTCACCCGTTAGCCAAATGTTGAACCGGTCCAATCGTCCCGAGCAAGAGGTCTCTGCACGCGCATCTCAGTGCCGCCAGCCGATTTACACCTCGAGCTCTCAACCTACCCTCTGAACGACCACCTATGCCTCAACAACCAGCTACCCGAGTTACATCGGTTTCCCAGTTCCCATATATTCGGTATGTCTTCGGTACTGTTCTAGCTTGTTCAACAGGCCCGCACACGGCTCGGTCCTCAATCGACACAAACGGAGCTATAGCACACAGGCCCCAAAGTCCTGCTGCCCTTACTCTCCGATCAGTCTCAATTTTCTTGCCATATGTATCATGTGCTATCTCTACCCGAGTCGGGTGCCTCTAGCCAATGCTCGCGAGTAGTTCCAACTACTCGACTTGTACCTAATCCTACCCTAACTTATCTTTGCAGTAGCTAACGGAGTTTTGCAATCCTAAACCCAACCCATGGTTTTCTTGGCTATGCAATTGGGTTTCCAAACAAGACTCTAATGCAAGAATTTCCCATACTCAAGTAAGTGCTCAAAACAATAAAAATTTGTAAAAAGGTTAATGCAAACCGGAGCTTGCCTTGCTGCTCTTGGTCGTAGGTTAGCTGCTCCTCTGGAGTAACGAAGTCTAGGACTTCGGGTTCCTCCTCGACCTTAGCAACTACATGATATAAGAAGTACATGTATTAAATTAATGCATTTGAATTGACTTTTAAACTTGTGGACCCTCTAAGTCTCACTAGACAGACCCAAAATTTTTGAAACTTTTACTGTGGATTGGTTACAACCTAAACACAGACTTGGTCAACTTTTAGTTGTAGCAAAGCTCATTTGAGCCCTCCACAATTAATTATGCCCTTGACCTCAATTGGAACGCTTAGGGTGTTCTAGGGATTTTCATGGAGCAAGCCATGACTTTCTGAAAACTAGATTTTCAGAGGGTTATAATGTAGTTGGTCTCACTTAATTTGAAGGTTCCTAGATAAAGATATGAGCTAAACAATTTCAGAGAAAATTCTGAAAATGTTTCTGAACATTTTCTATTTTCTCTGGAACAGCTTCACTAATCACACCATTAGGTGGATCAAATGAGCTCAAATGGACCTGAAATTTTTATGGTAGTTCAGGGATATTTTGGTGAACATCCCAGCAAAATTTCAGAATTTTCCTCCAAGGGATTCTCCAGTTAAAATTCCCAACAGTTTAAACTTTGAGCAATTAATTCTGGAGAACTAAGGATTTTCATGAGGTGAAACTTGATTTTATGGAAAGTTCTCAGAGAACTGAATCCAACAAAATTTGGTTCACTCGATTTGGATCTTTCTAGCCCAAGTTATGAGGATTTGAAGTTTGAATGAAATCTAAAAATCGAGGAAAAGTTTAAACCTGCGGGTGGGCCACAGGGACACGTGTTGCGCACCGAGGCATCGGCACACCGGGGTCTACGGGGTTCCTGCACGCCAGCACAACAGATCCCAGCCGCACCCGATCCTGATTTGAATTTTTAAGCCGCTGACAGCCAGGCCCCGCGTCTTCTTCTTCCTCCCAACGCTCCTTCGCGCCCGTGTCGCCTCCCCTCGCCGGAGCAGACTCGGAGCTCGCCAGCTTGCCGCTGCCGGCCATCGCACGGTCTGAAACTCGCCGCCAGGGGGTTATCGACGTCAAGGAACATGTCGGTGGTGTCAGTTCGAGCTGGCGGTGACCGGAAATAGCCAGGCGACGTGCGGCGGCCTCGGTTGAGGTTCGGTGCCGTCGCCCGTGGGTTCTAACCCGCCAAGATCTCGAACAATCGGTTCTACAGCATCAGTACACCTCTAGGAAGCTCGACAAGGTTTCAAAGGTGTTCATAGATGGCGGCAAGTCGGTCGGTACCGTGTGACCAATCGTGCCCGCCATGAACGTCCCTGATCAAGCTCAAAATTCGTCTCTCCTAGTCGGTTTCTGTAAAAGTCCCAAAAATGTGTATGAATAAAAACTAATGTTTGAATTCATATGTGTGGCAAAGACATGAAAAATGGGACTTGCTAAAACTTTTCTTCATGCAAAGTAATACATGGATGAACATCCAACATGAGGCTCACATTTTTCTTTAAAAGTGTTGAACCAATAAGGAGTTAAATACCTCTTTGCATGTAAGTTTAAAAATCAGATTTGAAAAATTCAAGGTTCACAGATGTAGTGATCAAAAACTTTGAATAAACATGCAGCCATATAAATGAAAGTATAGGAAGGAGTTTGATCACCAACTTTCCATTTGTAGGGTGGGCTCAAAGGAGAGCTAAAGAGAAGAAATTGCAAATTCTAAACCAAATTTAGATTTAGTCTTGCAAATTCAAACTGAATTTGAAGAATTCAAATTCTAGCCCACTTTTTTTTTAAAACTTAGCATTCTGGGGATTGAAAAGATCAGCTTGAGAAGATATTTGGGGAAGAAATGTGGGGTGGGACCCACAGGTCATAGAGCTAAAGGAGGGGACTTACTCACTAAGTTTTGCTCTCGGTGGGAACTTTTTCCGAGCAGCTCGCGAGCGCCACCGAGCAGCTTGCCGGCGACAGCTCCTGCTGCCAGTCTCCACGTGCTGGCGCCCTGGGGTCGGTCCTGACCGCGTCTTCAACATGATCACGTGGCCCCCGGCCGAAGCAAAGCGCAGTTGCTTTCTTCTCCTCGCAGACAAACCGAGAGCCGAGCGCCTCACCGCCGCTGCTTCGGTCTGCTGGACAAATCACAGAAACGGTGCGCCTCCTTCTCCCCCGAGCTGCTAAACACTCCCACGAGCTCAACCTCCACCTCCCTGACCCACGAGCAAGTGAGCTGCGGCCTCCGGTGCCCGAGAACGACCGCCGCCGCGGCGACCTAATCCGAGAAAGTGATCGGGCGCTCGTGGACAGCCCTCCACAGGGGGTTTCACGGCCGAGCGATCGCAGCTACGGACGCGCACGGGGGCGGTGCTGCTCTCAGCCCAAGCTCAGGCCATACCGTGAAGCATCGCCGGCGAATTTCGAAGTTTTGCTCCGGCGACCCCATTCCGAGCTCCCGGTACGATCCCTTCGAATTCTTGCCCTCTGATTCTCCTTAAGTCACCAAGTTTGGCACAGAGAAGCTAGACTAGCCGGCGATCATTTTTCCTTTTGCATCCAGCGCATGAAAACGCCTCAGACCGGCGAATTTAGAGCTCTTCTTTGGTTGTTCATGGCGGACCCATTCGGTCGCACGATGACAACCTAGTTCCCGCCACTTCCGAGCCACTTTGAGACCGTGCCGATCTTCCAAGAGGTGCGCTGGTTCTGTAGGGCGTGTCGGCGCAGGTTTTGGCGGGCTGGAAATCCTAGGCAACGCTACCGAACCTCCACAGTGGCTGCCGCACGTAGCCGGCCAGTTTCCGGCCGCCGGCGGCCCAAGCAGACCCCACAGTCGTGTTCCTCGGTGTCACAAACTCCCTGGCGGCGAGTTTCAGCTCAGACGGTGGCCGGAAACGGCGAGCCAGCGAGCTCCGGCGTCGGGCCGGCGAGGAGCAGCGCGGGCGCGGGGAGGAGGCCGGAGGAAGAAGACGAAGCGTGGGCCCCGCCTGTTAGTAGCTCAAATTTTAAACCCGGGAACAGGTGTGGCCGGGATCCCGTGTGTTGGCGCGCAGACACTCTGTGGCCCGGTGTAGCTTCGTTTCTATTGGCTGGAATTCAAAACTGTGGGTCCAGCCGAATTTTCAATAGGAAAATAATTCCAGGGTTAGCTCAATCTTTGGAAATTCATATCTCCCTGTAGAAAACTCCAATTTGAGTGATTCCAATTGGGTTGGATTCATCTCTCTGAGTTCTATCCAAGTATGAACTCAGCTTTGTATGTAAGTCAATATTATATTCTAGAAAATTCTTTGAAAGTTTTCTGAAAAAGAATTATCGAGGGAGTTTGGGTTATCCAAAAATGCCCAAACTTTGCCAGAATTTTCTTTAGCATATTGTTGACCTACTAGCAAATCTTCAGCTCATTTGAAGATCATTTGAGTTGGAATTTGCTAAATGCAAACTACTGTGTTCAAAAGAGTCCAGAAACATTTTCAGAAAATGTTTCCCACTTCAAAAATCTGTTCTATGCAATCCATAGCTCCAACAATCATAGGAAAATTTAGTAAAGGTCTCTGAGACATACTTGGAATTTTAGTTCACTTAATTGGGCATGAAAATGCACATTTCTACAGAATTAATTCTTTTGAATACAAATGCTTAAAGAATTGTTCTGGGAGAACTACTTAAGTAAAAGGGCTGAATTTTGGACCAGATGACTCTCATGTGATCAAGAACTCACATGTAAATTATAAGCCCAAGATGAGTCCTTGAACTCCCTGTTCTTATTCTCCATACTTATGTATAAGGGAAAAATACAAAAGAGATGTTGTGAGAATTATGGGGAACAAAATATGACTCCACATTAGCTGCAATTTGGCAAGCTAAATCCTTAGGTAGTATAGAACCTTCTGTAAAAGTTTTGAGGCCATTGGAGTTCTTGTTCTTCAGTTGCACTCAAATCTTTTCAGCTTATCTATTATGTTCATTAGAGAAAAGGGTTAGTGTATAGCTAAGGCCTTAAGGTCAATTTAGTTTATTTCTGTTCTTTGCAAAACAGAGGCAAACCAATCCATGCTTGGCTTATCCACACAACCTCTGTTCTAAGAAATTAATTCCATAACTTCTTTCCATTACATTCTATAAAATATGTGCATATGCATCTCAATAGGAACCACAACGAAGGGGGCTCAAAGGAGTGATTCATCGAAGTAGACCAAGCTCCGGAGAGTCAAGGGTGGATCTGCAAGGACACTAACTGGTTATATACGACTACCCTGCAAAACAGGCAAGCTCCGGTTTGCATTTAACAGCTATTAAGTTTTGATTTTGTACTCACTTTCGGTCAAGATATGAACTGTGCATTAGGTCTAGTGATTGATACTCCTCTTGCATAACCAAATGACCCATGGAGTATTGGGTAGGTGTCTTTCACCGTGTATAACTGCCATGCTTAAGTACGGTTCGGTAGAAGTCGAGTGGTGAGATGCTACTCGCAGTTTCAGGAACAACAAGGGCATACGGGATTGGTTCATAAATGATGTAGCAAGTTAAAGTTGAGACCGGAAGGTTGTAGGGGCAGCAGGACATAGGGGCCTGGGTGCTGTAGACCTGTCCGTGTCGGTCAAGGACCGATCCGTATGCGGCCCTGTTGAACAAGTTTGAGTTGTGTACCGGACTCATGCTGGATATATGGGACCCAGTAAACCGATGTACCTCGGGAAGCTGTCGTTGGGACTTTTCAGGTCGCCTCAGGCGGACGGCCGGTGTGCAGTATGTGGGGAATATTCTCATGACATCTCACGTCGAAAGGTGCACCATGAGAGTATCTACTGTACGGGGCGACTTGATCGATTCAGCGGGGGTGAAACGGGGGAAAGGCTGCCACGTACGACGTCAGTGATGGTTGTTGTAGGCAACGTCGAGTACGGGCGTACGTGTCGTGTAGTCCGGGTGTTATTGATTCGAATTACCGTCGCTCGCGGAATGGACCGAGCATACTTGTTCTCACAGTCATGACGTAGTAAGAACTTGCATGAGAAAGGAACTAATCATCTTGATGTGAAGTATTATCCTACCTTTTATTGGAGCTTGATGAATAGGCTAGTGCAAACTCGATTCTTTTATGCCATGAGCAATTTACATCGGGGGAAAGCGTTTCTTGTTTGATTGTGGACTCCCGATGTGGCGTGCCCAGGGTTACTTAAAATGCTGCCATTAATACCTGAAAGTAAGGATTCACTTTTAGGCGAGTTTAATTATGCTTATGCCATCCTATGTTAGGTTCATAACCTCACTTAGAGTTTCATGTTTAGGGTGACGGTTAAGTCTTGCTGAGCGTTATGCTCACGGATGCTATCCGAGTTGTTTTGCAGGTAATTGACTCGATGCTTATGAGAAGGGATGCCGATGAGACTCGGGAACCTTCGAGTGTATACTCAAAGAGCATCCTCGCCGCTGCAGATTGATCTTCTTGTTGCTAGTAAGAAACGTCCGCGGGCTGGACTGTTTCTTTGTTGCTAGTTTAGATATGAATCGTTAGAGTGATAGTCTTCCGCTGTAGTTTACTCTGATATACTTATTTGTAAAACATTCTTGTACGCTTCCGCTAAACTATTTATGTAATATGATGTGTGTTCATCGACCCGTGTGCTGTTGGGTGCCGCATAACACGGCACCACCCGACGAGGTCCTGTAGGGCTGTCTCAGCGTGGTATCAGAGCTGCGTTGGGAACAGAGCATGGATTGAGCATCATATTATGTCAAAAACTTAGGACACGATGAGATAACGGTACTAGGCCCACATAAGGACTATCATTAGCATATTATGAAGGTCGCAAGCTAACCTATTTGTTATGTCAGAAAATCGTGCATCTCGGGACGTCTATGTCTTGGGGGTGCACGTATGCGCTGTCCACCAGTGCGCACAAGCTGAAGGGTGGAGCCTCACGGGTGGCAGGTAACCCGACCCGCTTTAGTATCCTCTACGACTCTTCATGTCGTTTGGGGTATTCGAGCAACGCCATTCCCTGACGTGCGTGGTGCAATTTGGGAGACCCCGTCACATGGTCAGTAACGTGAACACGTAGCTCAAGGCGTGTTTGGCTTGAGAACACCTGGGCGAGTGATGACGGCCGGGTGTATGAACTGTATGGATACCGGGTTCGGTGTGCAGCCGAACCTGATGATTGAGTGTGACTTATGTAGGTACTAACCACGAAAACCTTAGTGCATGTAGAATACGTTTGCGAGTGACCGTTTTAGTGCCACCTAATGTTACATGTATGCCGGTGTAATCCGGTTAGGTTTTTCTTTGGTGAGGCAACGTAGTACCGACATATGTCTTACGGTGCATCGTCACCGTACTACACTGGATAGTATTCTTACCTATGAAGAAATCATTCATGACTAACTTCCAAACTAAAAATGGATGTGATGAAGCACATATTAGTTACTGAGCTCTTCAGTTGAACTAAGTTTCAAAGGAGAGACTTGTTAGGCTTCTTTTGATCTCAAAGACAGAGTGCTCTGTTCGGACAGAAATTTTTATGGGCTTTAACAGAGCGTAACTCTGATTATCTTGACCCAATGGAGGTGTTTGGTACAGTTCTGAAAAGGTTACTAAGTGCTCTACAACTTTTCTGTATAACTCCAGAGCCAAAACCGACACCAACTTGGTTGAATGTCCAGATGAATGCAAACTGTTCAGAAAACAGAGCAGCTGCAAACTTCTCTGGATGTTGCTGTAAATTAGCCGTCACAGTCTGTAGAAAAAATTCTAAGGGTCATATGATACACCGTTGGAAAGGTTAGGAAATTTGCAACGATTTTGTAGTTCATAGTTTGTCCTGAATTGTACTTCATTTGTATGTAAAACTGTGATGAAAACAGCCACATACAAAGGAGGTGCTGGCAAAATTTACCCAGAAATTCTGTCAACTTTGAACAATCATAACCTCTGTTCCAGAAATGATCTAGGGGCATGTGAGTACTCGTTGGAAAGATACTGAGGTTAACTTTAACTTGGTTATTCCACTTGAGTTATGAAAATGCAAGTAACTGGATCCAATTCTGGGTTAGGTACAGAAGGGTCTGTTCTGTACAGAATGTGGGACTGAATATGTTGGCTTTAGAAAGAGGTGTAAACATGAAATTTTGTTATTCTTTCATAAAGTTTTATCATGTTCATGTTTTACATACCTTAACATACTGCTAGATTAAGTTTTGACTCCCCTCAAAATTATGCTTTTGCAGTATGGTGCGTACACATTCTCCGAGTAGGACTGAAGGTTCTCGCCGAAACGAGGATAACTCGACTCCACCACGGGCACCGCCATCAACGGTATGGGCGGATGTCATGGCTCAGGTGGTCGAGTCAAGTCAAGAGAACACCAGACTACTCCAAGCCTTGGTACAACAAGGTTTACTCCAACGTGCACAACAGAACGTTCCACCTCGGAACGCCTATTTGGACTTCTTGGCGACACAACCGCCAATTTTCACGGAAGTCAATGAACCAGTGGAAGCTGATCAGTGGCTTCGAGTTATGGAGTCCAAGTTTGGGGTGTTTGAGTGCGACGAATATCAGAAGGCATCATTTGCAGCTCAACAGCTCCATGGAGCCGCCGGAAATTGGTGGTTCGCTTATCTTGCCACCGTTCCGGAAGGTCATCAAGTGGAATGGTCGGAATTTTGTGAAGCATTCCGTGCCCGTCACATTCCTATGGGTTTTATTAAGGCCCAACAGCAAGAATTCAGAAACCTGAAGCAGGGGGACATGAGTGTCCTCGATTATGTCAGACGATTCAAACTTCTGGCACAATATGCTCCTGCTTATGCGTCGAGCGAAGCCGCAATGTGTGACTACTTTTTCTATGGCTTGAGTGACATACTAAAAGAGAAGTTAGCTTTGTTCAATCAAGGCAGTTACACCGAGTTGATCAGTGCTGCTCTGCTGCAGGAACAAGCGACATTTGAGTGTCAAGCAGAGAAGAGGGACCGGGAGAATGTGCAAGAAGACACACCAGTCGTTCCTCGTAAATACCGTGTGGTGTATCACACACCATCCGATGGAAGATGGCAATCACCAGTGAGATCAACTCCGTACAGAATTCCTGCTCAAGAATCTTGTCTTGAAGCAACACCTTTGCCGCAGCAACGAATGACACATGTGACATCATTGCTGCAACCAAGTACATCTACTTCTCCACCACAAGTCAACGAAGAACCGGGGAAACCTCCGTGTTCTTATTGCCACCGTTCAGGGCATTTTAGGCAAGAATGACGGGAGAAGTTGGTGAACACCAGACAGCCATCATCATCAGGTGGTATGCCGCCACCTGCTCCAGTCAACATAACAGCATTGCAGTCCGGGAGTGTGCAACATCTTGCTATTGAGGATGTCCCGGAGGGAGCACCGGTGTTAGCAGGCATGTTTACTCCCAAAGACGTGCCCGTGCTGGTACTTTGTGATTCCGGTGCCACCCATAATTTCATCAGCAAAACATGCGTGGATCAGCACCAACTATCCACCAATACTCCCACAACGAGTTATCTTATACGTTCACCGGGAGGAAATATCTCTACCAATCAGATTGTGTCCCGAGCAGCTTTGTGTTTGGGCGGAAAAATATACCCAACATCGCTGATTATGTTGGATAGGCAGAAGATAGACATTATATTGGGGATGTCTTGGTTAAATCATCACGGTGCCGTTCTCAATATCGGTAACCGGACTGTCCAGATTGACTCGCCGATTCACGGACAGCACACGCTGTTTTTAGACAGCAAAGATCCGGATATGGTAGAGGCCTACCACACGGAAGCGCTGAAGCTTGAAGATATTCCGGTAGTACGAGATTATCCCGACGTATTTCCCGATGACTTACCGGGCATGCCGCCCGAATGAGACGTCGAGTTTAAGATTGAACTGGCGCTGGGAATGACGCCTATCTCACGAAGGCCTTACAAGATGGCACCTAACGAGCTAGCGGAGTTGAAAGAGCAACTGAATGAACTCATGAGCAAGGGTTTCATACGACCAAGTTCTTCACCTTGGGGTTGCTCAGCGCTGTTCGTTAAGAAGGACGAAACATTACGGCTATGTGTTGATTATCGTCCTCTCAATGCTGTCACGATCAAGAACAAGTATCCTTTGCCTCGCATCGACATCCTGTTTGATCAACTTGTGGGTGCAAAGGTATTTTCAAAGATGGATCTTTGGTCGGGCTATCATCAAATCAAGATCCGACCGGAGGACATACCAAAGACAGCTTTCTCGACGAGATACGAACTCTACGAGTACCTCGTCATGTCATTTGGATTAACCAACGCTCCGGCACACTTCATGTACTTGATGAATTCTGTATTCATGCCGGAGTTAGACAAGTTCGTCGTGGTATTCATCGACGACATATTGGTTTACTCCAAATCTGAAGAAGAGCACGCTGAACATCTGCGTATCGTGCTACAACGGTTGCGGGAGCACCAATTATATGCCAAGTTCAGCAAGTGCGAATTTTGGATTGATCAAGTGCCTTTCCTAGGCCATATTATTTCAGCAGAAGGTATCGCCGTGGACCCCATCAAGATTGAACAAGTGCTGAAGTGGGAATCTCCCAAATCAGTCCACGAGGTCTGAAGTTTCCTAGGTTTAGCGGGGTATTATCGGAGGTTTATTCCGAGCTTCTCAAAGATTGCTAAACCAATGACGGAGCTGCTGAAGAAGGGCACTAAATACAGGTGGAATGCAGCATGTGAAGCCGCATTCAAAACTTTGGTGAAACATCTCACAACGGCTCCAGTTCTTGCTCAGCCGGACACGACGAAGCCATTCGATGTATACTGTGATGCATCCGGCATCGGTCTCGGCTGCGTTCTGATGCAAGAAGGGCGTGTAGTCGCCTATGGGTCTCGTCAACTGCGAAACAACGAGCAGCATTATCCAACTCACGATCTTGAGCTTGCTGCAGTGGTGTTGGCGTTAAAGATGTGGAGGCATTACCTACTTGGTAATCTCGTTCACCTCTACACCGACCATAAAAGCCTGAAGTATATCCTCACGCAGAAGGAGCTGAATATGAGACAACGGAGATGGTTGGAGCTCATAAAAGATTATGAAATTGAGATCCACTATCATCCGGGAAAAGCAAACGTGGTTGCCGACGCGCTTAGTCGGAAAGCCCACGTTCACAACTTAGCGGCTTCTGAGTTAGAAGACGAAGAACCAAGCCTCCGTGTCATTCTGTATGGCGCGCTTTATAATCTCACGCTCATTCCAACGATCCGTGAAGAGATTGTTGAGGCTCAAAGAAGAGACAGAGGTATGTCTCACATACGGAGAAGACTAGACAACGGAGAGGTCAAATGTTTCCGGAAGGATGAGGACAGTACGATATGGTTTAACGACTGTATAGTGGTACCACGCAATATGAAACTCCGGAAGAAGATCTTGGATGAAGCCCACCTGTCGAAGTTTTCCATTCATCCCGGAAGTAACAAGATGTACCAGGATTTGAGGCAGAAATTTTGGTGGACGAGGATGAAAAGGGAAATTGCTAAATACGTATCCGAATGCGATACGTGTAGACGGGTCAAGGCTGATCATATGCGGAAAGCCGGATTGGTACAACCTTTGAAGATACCAGCATGGAAATGGGAGGATGTGAGTATGGACTTCATCATCGGATTACCGCTCACATCCAGGAAGCATGACTCGATATGGGTGATCGTCGACCGGTTGACAAAGTCGGCTCATTTCATACCGGTGAACACTCATTATCGAGCAAGGCAATATGCCGAGTTATTCATCTCCAGAATTATTTGCTCACATGGTGTTCCGAAGACCATCATCTCAGGTCGAGGTGCGCTGTTTGTTGCTCGTTTTTGGGAACAGCTGCACGCCTCGTTGGGCACCAAGCTAATTAGAAGCTCCGCATATCACCCTCAAACCGATGGACAAACTGAGAGGGTGAACCAAGTACTTGAGGACATGTTGAGAGCGTGTGCCATCCACCACGGTAGGAATTGGGATGATCACCTACCGCTGGCGGAGTTTTCATATAACAACGGTTATCAAGCGAGTATTAAAATGGCACCATATGAAGCTCTCTACGGCCGGAAGTGTCGCACACCACTGAATTGGTGTGAGTCCGGCAAAAGAGTTCTGTTTGGGATTGATCTTGTCAACGAAGCCGAAGACCGAGTTCGGTTGATACAAGAGAACTTAAAGGCTGCACACTCCCGACAGAAGAGCTACGCTGATCAATGGCGTAGGCCTTTGCATTTTGGCGTCGAAGAGCATGTGTACCTTCGGGTATCTCCGATGAAGGGAATTCACCGGTTCGGTGTAAAGGGGAAACTCGCGCCCCGTTTTATTGGTCCTTTTACTATCATGGAGAAGTGCGGACCCGTAGCCTAACGGCTGGAGTTACCGGCAAGTCTAGCGGGTATTCATGATGTATTTCATGTATCACAGCTGCGGAAGTGCCTCAAATTCACCGCTGCTGTTCGCACTTAGGACATCGACGATTTGAAACCGGACCTGACCTACACCGAGCGACCGGTTCAGATTTTGGATGGAAAGGCCCGGGTAACCCGGAACCGGACGATCAGATTCTTCAAGGTGCTGTGGAGTAATCACACCACGGAAGAGGCGACGTGGGAAAGTGAAGATTATCTCCGCACCAACTACCCGGAACTTTTATCTTTGTACAGTTTGTAATTACCTCTCCCGTCTTGTTCCACTTTTGTAATCTCGGGACGAGATTCTTTTAAGGGGGGAGGAATGTAAAAGTCCCAAAAATGTGTATGAATAAAAACTAATGTTTGAATTCATATGTGTGGCAAAGACATGAAAAATGGGACTTGCTAAAACTTTTCTTCATGCAAAGTAATACATGGATGAACATCTAACATGAGGCTCACATTTTTCTTTAAAAGTGTTGAACCAATAAGGAGTTAAATACCTCTTTGCATGTAAGTTTAAAAATCAGATTTGAAAAATTCAAGGTTCACACATGTAGTGATAAAAAACTTTGAATAAACATGCAGCCATATAAATGAAAGTATAGGGAGGAGTTTGATCACCAACTTTCCATTTGTAGGGTGGGCTCAAAGGAGAGCTAAAGAGAAGAAATTGCAAATTCTAAACCAAATTCAGATTTAGTCTTGCAAATTCAAACTGAAATTGAAGAATTCAAATTCTAGCCCACTTTTTTTTTTAAACTTAGCATTCTGGGGATTAAAAAGATCAGCTTGAGAAGATATTTGGGGAAGAAATGTGGGGTGGGACCCACAGGTCATAGAGCTAAAGGAGGAGACTTACTCACTAAGTTTTGCTCTCGGTGGGAACTTTTCCCGAGCAGCTCGCGAGCGCCACCGAGCAGCTTGCCGGCGACAGCTCCTGCTGCCGGTCTCCACGCGCTGGCGCCCTGGGGTCGGTCCTGACCGCGTCTTCAACATGATCACGTGGCCCCCGGCCGAAGCAAAGCGCAGTTGCTTTCTTCTCCTCGCAAACAAACCGAGAGCCGAGCGCCTCGCCGCCGCTGCTTCGGTCTGCTGGAGAAATCACGGAAACGGCGCGCCTCCTTCTCCCCCGAGCTGCTAAACACTCCCACGAGCTCAACCTCCACCTCCCTGACCCACGAGCAAGTGAGCTGCAGCCTCCGGTGCCCGAGAACGACCGCCGCCGTGGCGACCTAATCCGAGAAAGTGATCGGACGCTCGTGGACAGCCCTCCACAGGGGGTTTCACGGCCGAGCGATTGCAGCTACGGACGCGCACGGGGGCTGTGCTGCTCTCAGCCCAAGCTCAGGCCATACCGTGAAGCATCGCCGGCGAATTTCGAAGTTTTGCTCCGGCGACCCCATTCCGAGCTCCCGGTACGATCCCTTCGAATTCTTGCCCTCTGATTCTCCTTAAGTCACCAAGTTTGGCACAGAGAAGCTAGACTAGCCGGCAATCGTTTTTCCTTTTGCATCCAGCGCATGAAAACGCATCAGACCGGCGAATTTCGAGCTCTTCTTGGGTTGTTCATGGCGGACCCATTCGGTCGCACGATGACAACCTAGTTCCCGCCACTTCTGAGCCACTTTGAGACCGTGCCGATCTTCCTAGAGGTGCGCTGGTGCTGTAGGGCGTGTCGGCGAAGGTTTTGGTGGGCTGGAAACCCTAGGCAACGCTACCGAACCTCCACAGTGGCTGCCGCACGTCGCCGGCCAGTTTCCGGCCGCCGGCGGCCCAAGCAGACCCCACAGTCGTGTTCCTCGGTGTCACAAACTCCCTGGCGGCGAGTTTCAGCTCAGACGGTGGCCGGAAACGGCGAGCCAGCGAGCTCCGGCGTCGGGCCGGCGAGGAGCAGCGCGGGCGCGGGGAGGAGGCCGGAGGAAGAAGACGAAGCGTGGGCCCCGCCTGTCAGCAGCTCAAATTTTAAACCCGGGATCGGATGTGGCCAGGATCCCGTGTGTTGGCGCGCAGACACGCTGTGGCCCGGTGTGGCTTCGTTTCTTTTGGCTGGAATTCAAAACTGTGGGTCCAGCCGGATTTTCAATAGGAAAATAATTCCAGGGTTAGCTCAATCTTTGGAAATTCGTATCTCCCTGTAGAAAACTCCAATTTGAGTGATTCCAATTGGGTTGGATTCACCTCTCTGAGTTCTATCCATATATTAACTCAGCTTTGTATGAAAGTCAATATTATATTCTGGAAAATTCTTTGAAGGTTTTCTGAAAAAGAATTATTGAGGGAGTTTGGGTATCCAAAAATCCCCAAACTTTGCCAGAATATTCTTTAGCATATTGTTGACCTACTAGCAAATTTTCAGCTCATTTTAAGATAATTTGAGTAGGAATTTGCTAAATGCAAACTACTGTGTTCAAAAGAGTCCAGAAACATTTTCAGAAAATGTTTCCCACTTCAAAAATCTGTTCTAAGCAATCCATAGCTCCAAAAATCATAGGAAAATTTAGTTAAGGTCTATGAGACATACTTGGAATTGTAGTTCACTTAATTGGGCATGAAAATGCACATTTCTACAGAATTAATTCTTTTGAGTACAAATGCTTAAAGAATTGTTCTGGGAGAACTACTTATGTAAAAGGGCTGAATTTTGGACCAGATGACTCTCATGTGATCAATAACTCACATGTAAATTATCAGCCCAAGATGAGTCCTTGAACTCCCTGTTCTTATTCTCCATACTTATGTGTAAGGGAAAAATACAAAAGAGATGTTGTGAGAATTATGGGGGACACAATATGACTCCACATTAGCTGCAATTTGGCAAGCTAAATCCTTAGGTAGTATAGAACCTTGTGTAAAAGTTTTGAGGCCATTGGAGTTCTTGTTCTTCAGTTGCACTCAAATCTTTTCAGCTTATCTATTACGTTCATTAGAGAAAAGGGTTAGTGTATAGCTAAGGCCTTAAGGTCAATTTAGTTTATTTCTGTTCTTTGCACAACAGAGGCAAACCAAGCCATGCCTGGCTTTTCCACACAGCCTCTGTCCTAAGAAATTAATTCCATAACTTCTTTCCATTACATTCTATAAAATATGTGCATATGCATCTCAATAGGAACCACAACGAAGGGGACTCAAAGGAGTGATTCATCGAAGTGGATCAAGCTCCGGAGAGTCAAGGGTGGATCTGCAAGGACACTAACTGGTTATATACGACTACCATGCAAAACAGGCAAGCTCCGGTTTGCATTTAACAGCTATTAAGTTTTGATTTTGTACTCACTTTCGGTCAAGATATGAACTGTGCATTAGGTCTAGTGATTGATACTCCTCTTGCATAACCAAATGACCCATGGAGTATTGGGTAGGTGTCTTTCACCGTGTAGAACTGCCATGCTTAAGTACGGTTCGGTAGAACTCGAGTGGTGAGATGCTACTCGCAGTTTCAGGAACAACAGGGGCATACGGGATTGGTTCATAAATGATGTAGCAAGTTAAAGTTGAGACCGGAATGTTGTAGGGGCGACAGGACATAAGGGCCTGGGTGTTGCAGACCTGTCCGTGTCGGTCAAGGACCGATCCGTATGCGGCCCTGTTGAACAAGTTTGAGTTGTGTACCGGACTCATGCTGGATATATGGGACCCAGTAAACCGATGTACCTCGGGAAGCTGTCGTTGGGACTTTTCGGGTCGCCTCAGGCAGACGGCCGGTGTGCAGTATGTGGGGAATATTCTCATGACATCTCACGTCGGAAGGTGCACCATGAGAGTAGCTACTGTACGGGGCGACTTGATCGATTCAGCGGGGGTGAAATGGGGGAAAGGCTGCCACGTACGACGTCAGTGATGGTTGTTGTAGCCAACGTCGAGTACGGGCGTACGTGTCATGTAGTCCGGGTGTTATTGATTCGAATCACCGTCGCTTGCGGAATGGACCGAGCATACTTGTTCTCACAGTCGTGACGTAGTAAGAACTTGCATGAGAAAGGAACTAATCATCTTGATGTGAAGTATTATCCTACCTTTTATTGGAGCTTGATGAATAGGCTAGTGCAAACTCGATTCTTTTATGCCATGAGCAATTTACATCGGGGGAAAGCGTTTCTTGTTTGATTGTGGACTCCCGATGTGGCGTGCCCAGGGTTACTTAAAATGCTTCAATTAATACCTAAAAGTAAGGATTCACTTTTAGGCGAGTTTAATTATGCTTATGCCATCCTATGTTAGGTTCATAACCTCACTTAGAGTTTCATGTTTAGGGTGACGGTTAAGTCTTGCTGAGCGTTATGCTCACGGATGCTATCCGAGTTGTTTTGCAGGTAATTGACTCGATGCTTATGAGAAGGGATGCCGATGAGACTCGGGAACCTTCGAGTGTTTACTCAAAGAGCATCCTCGCCGCTGCAGATTGATCTTCGTGTTGCTAGTAAGAAACGTCCGCGGGCTGGACTGTTTCTTTGTTGCTAGTTTAGATATGAATCGTGAGAGTGATAGTCTTCCGCTGTAGTTTACTCTGATATACTTATTTGTAAAACATTCTTGTATTCCGCTAAACTATTTATGTAATATGATGTGTGTTCATCGACCCGTTTGCTGTTGGGTGCCGCATAACACGGCACCACCCGACGAGGTCCTGTGGGGCTGTCTCAGTTTCATACCAGGGTGCAGAAAGGAAACTGATCGCTGGCTAGTCCAGCGCCTATGTGCAGAATTTGATAACCTAAGAAGGATCATAGAGCGGGAATTCGAAGAATCCGTACCGGAAGCTCGGTTTAAGACCGCCGGAGCAAAATCTTGAAATTCATAGCGGGTTCTTTACGGTTTGCTTCCAGACTTGGAGGAGAGCAACACGGTGGCTGCACGCTCCTGTTTCCGCTCTTGCTGGACCGTGAAAGCCCCTGTGGAACGCTGTCCACGAGCGCCTGACCTTCGGCTGAGGTTAGGTCGCCGCTGTGGCGATCGTTCTCGGGCAAGGGAGGCCGGAGCTCGGGCTTTTTGGCGTCGGGGAAGTGGAGTGTGACCTCAGGTTGCTGCCTAGCAGCTCGGGGAAGGAGGGGGCGTGATGTTTTCGCGGTTTCCCGATCGAGCAGAGAGGCGGAAGTCGGGGGACTCGGTGTGCACTGAGGAGAAGGAAATGAGTGATGATCGCCTCGGTGGAACGCCTTAAGAGGACCCCGGGACCGACCCTGGGCTCGCGTGTGGAAGCGGGAAGCAGCTGGTGGCGCTGCTCCTCCTCGGTGGCGCACGGGCAGCTCTCGGTGGCATTAAACCGGCAGCTGCTCGGTGGAATTTCCCACCGAGGCTGTGACTTTGTGTGCAAGTCTTCACTCTTATCTCTATGACATGTGGGTCCCACCCTCAATTTTAACCTCTGAACTTAACTCCAATCTACTGTTGTAAACAGTAGTTCCCACAAAGCCCCTGGTGATTTGAATTATCAACCTTTGAGCCATTTGAATTAGTTAGAATTCAAACTGGGTTTGGTTTGGATAAATTTCAGCACATGTTCAGTTTGAAATTCAAATAAAGTTTCAATTTGCCCCACTTAGCTCATGTCAATATCAACTCCAAATGGAGTGAAAATTGGTGTGTGAGCTCACAAAAATGTGCTGAGTAAGAATATGTCGCCCACTTTTGAATTCATGGGATAAAAACAGTTTGAATTTGAATGTAGTTTCAAACTGCCCTCTTTCTAGCTATGCCCAAAATGACCTCAAGAGGTTTTGAATTTGGGTGAAACTTGGCATGGACATTCCTAGCAATGTGTAGGAGTTTTTATATGCCCAGCCCCTATATATTACATGTGGGAAATACCACTTTTGCAATATGTGAGTTTGTTCTCTAATGAGTATGTTGATGGTGGTTACTTGCTCTTCAAATGTGTTCATCAACTTGCTTCAAATGAGGTGTGTGTGTGTGTGGTGATGAACACTTCAAGCATGTGTCAAAACTGAGGCCCTTACAAACCGCCTGTGATAAACATTCTTCATAGGCGGACAGTCGTAGGTAAAGAACCGCCTGCGATAACGGAGTTATCACAGGCGGATACTCTTTACGTTACAAATCGCCTGTGATAAAGATTCTTCAAAGGTGTCTAGTCGTAGGTATAGAACCGTCTGCGAAAATTGTAGCATGCACCATTCCACAAAAGTTCTAGCAACAAAATATGTCTCACATGGTAGCATGCATTACAGGGCCCCAAAATGTCAAGTTGCACAGATGCAACATCTTCTGCACAACTTGCCTTCTCTCCAAAATCTCTAGTATCCATCAGTCGGTTTCATGGATCGGCTCCGAGCCACTGCTCCCACCAGCATCTGTTTCTGGCTGGTTGATGTACGTGGAGCTTGATGGAGGAAGTGACACACCCCTGGCTTGAGCCTCTGGAGCCCCTCCAAGAGGCAGCTCGTTGATGATAGGTCTCGGAAGTGGTGAGCTCATGCGAGGGATTGTCACGCCAACCAGGGGCCCTTGTGCACATTGTTCAAAATGTTTTCATAGGCGGTCTTTACTTGAAGAAAAAAACAGTGGAAAATTATATACGCACACGAACAGAGGAAAAACAGAGCTCACACGTACACATAGAGATGAAGCAGCACTCAGCCGGCCATGGCTTCAAGCGTAGTTGTCGAAGTGTTTTCTACGACACTTACCCCGGTCTGCTCGGAAGCATCCCGCGGAGGTTCTTTTTTTCGGAGGGGCTAGTGGATCTCGAAGGTCAGAGTGCAATGGCGAGAGAGAGACACAAAGATTTACGTGGTTCGGGCCGCCGGAGCGTAAAACCCTACGTCCACGGGGTGCTTGGTATATTGCTTGCTCACGTATGAGGATGAGTTGGCTGGGTCTCGAACCCTTTGCCCGGAAGCTACCCCGATCCTTTTATAGCCCAAGGCCGGGGCAGTTACAAGGTAGCCCGGGGCCCGACATGTGGCCCCGCGGCTATCTTCCTCCTATACATAAACTATGGGTATTTACAAATACATGCATTGTCACTGTCGGTGGAGTTAAGGCGTGCCGCCTGACATGTCTGGCTCCTCTGACCAGGTGGACGGTGATCATGAAGTCCCCGTCTTGTCGCCGCGCCCTCTTGCTCTACAGGGTGGCTCAGCGTTGTTGGGAGACACTGTTGCGCCATCACGCCTCGCTGCCCTGTCTTTCACCGTAATGGCAAATCAGACAGAGGACAAAGGCATGCGTCATGCGCCAAGCTTCTGGGGAAGGCACGATCTATCACTCTCTCGCCCACTTTACTCCTTGACCATCTGCCTGTTGCTCGTCGAAGTGACGTTTGGGCGGATGGCCCCGGAGACACGTATCTCCACCAAAGCCGTCTTGAGGAGTAGTGGGCACTAGAGCCTTCCCATGCTGGAGGTTGGATCCGGAGCCGCAGGACACGTGGCACATCCGGAGCCTCCCCCAGGGGGGAGGTACACCCGGAGTCGCTGCCCACGTGGCAGCACTGGAGGCCTCCATGCTGGGGGTCGGATCCGGAGCTGCAGGACGCGTGGCACCTCCGGATCCCTCTCTGGCTAGGGGGTGTAGCTCGGAGGTTCCGGGTACGTGGTAGTGCCGGAGCCCTCCTTGGTGGAGGATGGGATTCGACACTACTGGATACGTGTCGGCTCCCGAGCCACCCTCGGCCGGTAGTCAGGCTCAGAGCCTGAAGACATGTTGCAACCCTGGGACAGCCCATGGGGCCCAGAGCGCATGGCTTACGCTGGGGCCTGCCTAAGCTGGGAAGGCGGAGCCCAGGTACTTTTGACCCACTACACGGGGGTACCCGGTTTGCAGGGTACCAACAGTGGCCCGAGGGCCCATCTCGAGGAGATATTGAGCCCGCAGGTGGGGCCCCTATCTCTCCCGCGTCATGGGTTTGGTCTTTCAATTCCTGGGAATCGAAACGGCGGGAAATTTTTGCGTAGTGGGCAAACAGCCATTCCTGGGAGATCAAAAGGTTGTTCGTCCTTGGCGTAGTGGGCGCACTCAGTCGAAGTGGCAGCGCATTGTCACGTTCACTCTGACTTGACCGGTCATGGCGTGGCAGCCGAGGGGTTGCCTCGGGGCTATTGCTGCGACCGTTTGTGACCGTAGGGGCACCGCGTCGCATCCCTCGGGAGTCGCCTATCCCATTGGTACCTGGCTGGTGGTCCCGGGCCCTACCTGTCATTGGCAAGCGCTAGAGTGACGCGCTCAAGGGGTCGCCTCGGGTCATTTACTGTGGCAACCGATGAGTCGGTCGCACTGCTCTCCTCGGGAACCGCCGGACATTCCCGAGGGGTTATCATCTCGGCCCCTAGTGGATGACAGGTGAACCTTGGTCTAGCCCATCGCTGGGGGGGTCAATAGCCCACGGCGTGCAGCGGTGGCGACCCAATCACCGCACCTGTTGCGCTGCCTGAGGCCGTGGACGGGTATAAAAGGAGGCCTTGCGGTGTAGGTTGGCACCCCTCCTCACGATGTGGCCTTTGTTCTTTTCTTGCACGCTGGAAGTCGCCGCTTCCAGACGCTCTCGCCCACTAGATACTCCGTCACTAGTAGCCGTCTTCGTCCACTTCTGCGAGATGTTCGTGTGTGTGCGACTTCCGGTGAGGGTCTCTAACGCACCCCTCTCCTTGACAGCCTTGGATAGAGGCACAAGCCATCCTGATGGCATGCCTGCGGTAGGGGAGGCTGTCGGGGATGGGGTCCTCGACTCACCGTGAACCCCTACACCAGCATCGAGAGGGGCTGCCTACTGGTACCGGAGGGAGGTTAGGTCCAGAGGGATCAAGCCTTCCTCCAGGTACTGTGGTAGACAGCAAAATCTGCCAAAGATGGCGATTTTGCCAACTCGACAATGTATGTCACTATTGCCTTGGTCCAGCATGCATTACTGCCGACCTGGTGGCGCTTGGCTCACGAGACACTGAGTGTCATCGTTGCCTCGGTCCAGCGTGCATCACCACCAACCTCGGTCTAACAGCCGGTGACCGTCTTACTGCACAGAGATCGGCTTGAGGGACAACCAAGCAAGCCACGGAGTGGAAGACACTCGACTTGTAGCTGATGAGTCCTCTAGTTGCCTTGTATCCCCTTTTGTACACAAAAACTCTATTATCAATGAAAGTATCACTGTTCCAAGTCTTTCATTGTCTTGACTTGTACTTTTGTGTTGATGAATGAAAAAAAATCCTCTTGTTGGACTCCCATCCATCAGTCACTTAGCGCAGGGCCTGGTAAGCAAAGCCACTTTTTAGCTTCCGCGAGACCCCCTGGTCCTTGATGCCGCAAGGACCGAAGGCTCTCAAGTTGCCAAAGTAGTCAAAGTTCCATTGTTGCTCGTCGTAGATGCGTACCCACTTCCTCTTGCGTGCTGCCGGGGTCCGGCCAACTTGCTCGGTTTGACCAATCGTGGCAGCCCCCTGATAGTGCAAGACTTAAGCTTCGGAGCCCTCAAGGGGCGCCAGCTTTGGGGGTCCGGGAGTGGCCCCCTAGGAAAGCTGGTGCCCCAGGATCAACCCTTCAGACCGGAGCCCTGTGGCCTACATAGACACTAGGAGAAAAAGGGTAATTGTGTCGTGTAGTTGTATTTTCCCTGCTCGATGGCCCCATTATGGATTATGTCCTCTGCTAAGCTACGGAACCTAGGCAATTCGGAGTAGTAGCGTCCGGACCCTGGTTACCGTCCTTCCCGGGATGGTGTACCATCCGGGCCCCCCGCACTTGGGCGTTGCGCTGGCAGAGGCAGGATGCGCACGCTTACTGCGCAGGACCAGTTTAAGCAGGCTACACACCCTGGACCTCCCGCTGGCCAGATACTCCGAAGAGGAGAGGCGTCCGCCTGGCACCGCCGGACACAAGCAGGAAGGTAACCAGAGGGCGTAGAGACAATATAGTTGCCTCAGGCATTTCTGCCTAGTACCTGGACAGCACAACTTTGGTCAAGAGCAAGACAGAGAAATCCAACTATGTTCACGTCGTGGGGTGCACAAAAGTATATGCAAGCTCGAAAGGAAAGTTTGTAAAAATGTAGACGTATTGTCACACCCGGTTTCTCCGAAGAACAACCGAGTGAATATCACATGTATGCCAGGATCATTTTCTCATACATGTGATGACAAATAGTGAAGCATCATCGTATTACAAGCCAGGTGTTCGAATATAAATAAGTATTACATAGCATACGTCTCGATGGACGATAATAAGTTCATAACATGTAAATAAAACAGCAGCGGAATATAAATCTTGTGGGCTCCGTCATAGGCATTGCCCGGGGGGCTCCGTGAACCTAGAAACCTTCTTCGGGTCCAAAGTCTTGGTCATTGAACACCACCTCATCCCTTTGACCTGAGCAGCAATTTAAACCAACAGAAATGCAAGTTTGAGTACCGTTGGTACTCAGCAAGTGTGGGAAGGTTATGTCATGCATGGCTAGAGCAAGGAGAGGTTGAACGCCTGGTTAAAGCACTACGCAATTAATACCTATCACCTTAGCTTATTAAGCACCTACATTACTACACAGGTGAAATGGTCCCAACCCCTCAACCCATCATCAATATCAAGTAAACATAGTCTCATCTTCAATGTTAAGATTCCCGCTTAACATCCTCAACTTCCCAATCCATCATTCTCTAATCATGAATAAGTCCAAGCCGCTCTTGACCGTGAGCACGGTTGTCATGATAGTTTTGACTCTGTAGAGTTTGCACCACTGTACCCACATGTAGTGATTTCATCCCCCATTGCCGGGTGGACTAAAAGAACCTCCATTATGCCAATGGCCGCGAACCACGTTCACACTTCACAGGTGTGTAGCCAGGAGATCACTACGAAGCCTTTTACAAAGGGATTCCTGACGAGTGTGGGCCCACTGAGGTTTCACCCCTAACAGCATACAAGAGGCTCCAACCCCGCTGCAGTGGCCCCCTCTTGAGCCTTGCGGTTCATATGGTAGTCCAGCTGATACCTATTCCCCGCACCATCCAAAACACCCATACTACGCTGGGGATACACCTAATTAATTTGCCAAGCTGCCCCATCTCAGCATGTGGTTGGCACGGTAAAGCCAGGTTACATGCTCCATGAACCGGTCCTTAGGATCCAGGCAAGTACTAAACACAAACCCGAGTCTCGTGCACCCAACACCAACCAAATCAACCAACTTGCCTCGATCCCTACCTCTACATAACTCATAATATCTCATTCCAGAGTAAGGTACATAAGTTAATGATCTCATATCCCACTTATCCCATTCTAAGCATGGCTAAGCATAAGCATATAAATAAATAACATAATAAAATAAATCTCAACCCAGGCTACAAGGAAATAAGATAATGAAAATATAGGGAAACTTTCTAACTTGGGTATCATATTTCAAATTGTCAATGCAATTAAATTCTAACTACACATCCTAGTATAGGATCAAAGTGGTCAAGGACACTTGCCTTCTTCCTGCTGCTCTGGGAATGGAAAGTCTTGGTCTTGGAAGGGGAGAACTTGCTCTGGGGCAGGTTCTACTCATGCCAATACACATAGCAAAAGAAAACAACAATCCATAAGCCATAGTCCACACTTTCACTCATGCAAACCACACATACATACATATTAAAGTCATTCACATTCCTAAGTGTTGTGGATACCCTAGATGTGTTGATTGTTGGCCTACATGCACTTTTAAACATATATATATTATTTCTAACTTTTGTATTCAGATTTCTAGTTGCACACTATGTATTAATTTCCCATTTGAACAAATTCTCTATATTTAATTAATACACTCCTTAGCCACCAAACTTGTATGAAAGAAAGTTTCCTACTCCAAATAGGTTTTTAGACTTTCTACAAAATCTTAATTTGAAATCAAGACCTCATTTAACATTTTCTAATTAGACATACTTATTTTTCCTATATTTTCAGATTTATTTTCTATGCCTAAAAGTGAATTTTAATATTAAAATAGTAAGACATATCTTCTAAACAGAATAGGTTCTGATCTAAAATATTAAATAATATATTTTGGAACTTCCTCTCTGATGTGAACCAAATTATATTTATTTTATCCATTTTCAGAATTATTTTCTAGTCTAGAATTGAATTTCCACCAATAAAACAGCAACCTAAATTCCTACAAAAGTTTCTTCTGTTCCAATTTCCCAAACAGAACCTTCATAAATTTTTCCTATCCCTTTTTGGTTATTTAGATTCACTTTCCCACAATTTAAACTTATTTTATGCCTAAAGAGCATATTTCAGATATAAATTACAAAACAGTAATCTTATTGAGTTTAAAAGTTTATCTCCCCTCTAAACTCAGATCTTAGATTGTTTTTACCAATTTTCTACAGGGTTAGAATAATTAAACTGATCATATGCCTATGTTTGAATTTTAAATCCTATTCACATACTCAATTTCCTGAAATTTAATAACCCTCAGGGGCTGATGTGCAAATCCACCATACTGTGGGGCCCCATTTCCTAATTTCTTATTTCTTAGGGGTCTAAGTGTGCAAAACAGGGAGGTCTTCCTGATTCTTATTAAGTCCAGAGGCTAAAACTGATTTTTAAATGAATTTACATGAATTTCTGAAGGTCCAGGGGCTAGATTAAAAGTTTCCGGGGCTAGCTCGTGTTTTCCGAGGTTCCCAGGGGGTAGCGCGTAAGATTCCTGGCCTTTATAACGCGGGGCCGACGTGGACCGTCCGATATAAAACAGAAGGCTGAGATTATAACGCGAAGCGGTACGGGTTAGATCTAATAGGAACCGCACGATTTAAAATGGACGGGCCTCACGGGGCCACGTCACCCTGGCCGTGCGCGGGCGGCGCTGCCCAGTGGCGCGCGGCGGCGGGAGGCGGCGATCTCGCCGTAGAACTTCGGGTTTTCGTCTATACTCGCTAAAACTTGGATTTCTTGGCATAGAACGGAAGAGGGGAGGTAGGGGATCTCACCTCGGGGTTTTTCTTGAGCTCGGAGGCCCTGGAAGGCGGTTGGCGACGAGGTCCGAGGTGAAAACGTGGCGGTGCTCGCCGGAGCTGTGTCTAGAGCGCAAAACACCGGGTTTCCTTCACCTGCGAGACTCCCCGGAGGTGGTGGAATATGATCAGCACGTTAGATCAGGAAATCCGAGCGAAGATCGAAGAAAAACGGCGGTGGAAGCTTCGGTTCTCACCGGGAGAAAAAACAGACGATCAGGAAGGAAAAAGGGGCGATCGTCAGCGTTTAAATGGGCGAGGGAGGGCGGCGGAGGGTTGGTTTCGATATGCAGTAGCGCCCGGGACCGAAGATCGGGGCTGCGAGCGCAGGGTTCGGGAGGGCGGTTATGATCGGGCGTGAGAGAGAGAGCCGGAGCGGTTGGGGCGCGGGGGGAGAGGGATGACATGCGGGCCCCACGCGTCAGAGAGAGGGAGAGAGGAAGAGGGGCGCGCAGGTTTTGGGCTGGCTGGCACGCGTGGTTTTGGGCCGGCTGAGCGAGTTTCGGCGCATTGGCCGGTTTTTTCTTTTTCTTTTTCCTTTTCCTTTTTCTGCTTTGATTCAAATTTAAGTTCCAGTTTGAATTTGAATTGCTACACCACATGCAATACGTCCAAAAAATTTTAAATTCCCTTCTTTAGCAGGTTTTCGGGTGTTACACGTATCTAAGGTAGGGTAAAGGAGCGCAAAGGTTCAGAATGACTTAGCTGACGTGGGTAGCAATTTGCCAACGTCCAAGCTTGTCCCTCCGGACCCTTAGCAGCGTAAGGACCCAGGGCGCTCTTGCAGTGCAGCTACCACTCCTTCTGGGTCCCCAGCGGTGCAAGGGCCCGAGGGGAGCTCAGCCCTTGTCTTCATCTTGCCATAGATGGCGCTCCGAGCCTTCCGTTCGCCGCTGGAGTGGTCCGACGTCCTGCCCGCATGGTTCACCGTGATGGCCCCCTAGTAGGTGTGGCCACTTAGTGGGGGCGCACCTACCAAGTAGACTGGATGAGATAGAGCGTTAGCATCGGACCTCCCGAGGGATCCGGGACGCCATGGACCCATTCGGACCTGCAAGCATGGTAGAAAAAAGGAGTAGTCGTGCCCTCTGGTCACTTTTCCTCGTTTGGAAGCAGTACTGTGACTCACGGTCCTCAGCCGAACTACGGGGCTTGAGTAATTCAATGTGGTCGACCAGGATGTGGTTGAAACCTTGCTCAGGGGTATGAGCCGTCCGATTCCCCGGTACTAAGCCATAGCACTGAGGAGGCAGGATGCGTACGCTATGGGTGCGATACGAGTCATAGCAGGCTACACACCCTGAACCCCCCGTTGGCATAAGCCTTTAAGGGGAGGGCCATTCAGCACCATAAGGCCCCCGAGCAATGAGACAACCACCTGATCCAGGACGTCACAGGTACCTCAAGAAGACCCGTCTATGGGGGGATAGCACAGCTCCTGCTATGGTGGAACGCAGAAAAAATGACTGGCCACATGGCCAGAGCGGTATGGAAGAAAACACGAGAAGGGTATTGGGGCGATGTCCGGTGTCCGACTACCCCTCTTGTCCATAGCCGTGCTCCTTCTGCCCCCCCCCCCCCCCCGAGTACCCAGTTGTTGCGCTGAAGAGGAATGAAAGAAAATTTTCGTCATGTCACGAAGAATTCTAGATGTGTACACTACGGGTGCGATACCAGTCAAGCAGGCTACACACTGGACCTCCCGCTGGCGTTAACCTTTCGGCGAGGAAACCTTCTGTAGATCGGGCTCCGGACATGCCACCTATAGTTGATATGCATGAGCTAGCATAAACTGTAAATAGAGTGTGCAGGACAGGATACATTTTTTCTTATTTTTGGCTTCCTTCGGGCGATAGGAGGCAACAGGCCGTGTAAGAAGGCAGTGACCCGCCCCGGATAACAGGAGTAGTTGGACCCTTCCAGGACTTTAGTTGTTCTAAGCCCTGTTCCTAGTCTCTATGACACCCTTACAAGAAAGAGAAAAAGAAAAAACATCCTACCACTGTACTAAGGGTAAACTTACAGAGGTGTCCTATGGCATGAGGTCTGGGTAGAGGTACCCATCTCTTGCAGCAAGGGGGGCACTCTTGGGTGATGTGCTCGTACTGGCCGGGGGGCAGGCTTGTGACTCCTCCTCAAGGAAGCTCTGGCCAAGGCCCTAGGTGGCCCTACCTTGGACTGCCCGTTCCTTACGACGTAAGAAGGACCACCTGGTTAGGCGTGGAGTGTCTTGCGTTGCTCACTATGGTCGGAGTCGGATCTCTCACCTTGATCATAAACGACCTTTAACGCCCGCTTGGCACCTTGGAACTCCATATCCTGGTCGTCGATGCCCTCTGGGTCAACCTTTTGTTTGCCCTCCTGCTGGCGGGAGGACGCACTGTCCTGGCGCTGCTGTCGGAGCTCTCGGAAGCACTTCGCCAGCCTCTGGATCTCCCGGCACTCACTGGCGCTGTGCCGGTTGGTGTCGTGGACTGAGCACCTCTGGGCACCATCATCGCTGCCGGACGGCTGTCGCGGACGTTTGTCGGTGCGTGGCCCCCGGCCCCCTGTGGCCGCCACCGCTGCTGCAGTATGGGCTCCGGCCAGCGGCCTGTATTTGCCGCCAGCCTTCTTCTTCCTGCCACCAGGGCCCTCCCTGGCGGACTCACCCCCCTTGCTGAGCGGTGTGTGCCAATTTCGGCCCTTGGTGGCCCAGGCACACTTGTCCACCAAGTTGAAGAGCTCGGTGACATCCTGCACGTCGTGCGTGGCCAACTTCTCGAGCATCTTCCTGTCATGGATGCCTTGTCGAAAGGCGAGGACGATAGAAGTGTTGGAGATCCTGACCTGGGAGAAGCGCTGGATGAATGAGCGCAGCGACTGTCTCGGGTGCTGTTGTATGGTGTGGAGGTCGGCCTCCGAGCCCGGCCAGATGTAGGAACTCCCGAAGTTGGCTGTGAACTGACGGCACAACTCTTCCCAGGAGGTCACAGACCCCTGCGGCAAGTTCATGAGCCATGACCGGGCCGACCCGGTCAAAGCTACTAGGAAGTAGTTGGCCATGATGACCTCGTCCCCTCCTGCAGCTAGAATGGCAGTGGAGTAGATCTGTAGGAACTCGACGGGGTTGACCGTCCCGTCAAACTTCTCCGACAAGTGTGGGCGGAACTTGCACGTCCACACTGCCATACGAAGGTGCGGAGCCAGAGCCATGCAGCCTTGCACTTAGCCTAGTGGGACGGGGTTCTATCCCGCGTAAGGGGGTGCACAGTACCTGGGGTACCACACTCCTCCCCGAGGCTACGAATCCACTTGCGCCGTCGCTCGATGGTGACGCGGCCATCTTCCTTCTAACGGCGATGACGATGCAGCTGGCCCCTGAAGTCGGTGGTGGGGAGCCTGGAAGTCACCATCGAGTGGGTTATTGTCGTCTTGTAATCCCTTGTTAGGTTACGGGGCGGCAGCTGTCCCGTCCCTGGCCGACGTCTTTGGTGACACGGCAAATTTAGCACGGTTACGATCAGGTGGTCGACATCGTTGCGCCATTGCTCAGCTGCGGATGGGGAAGCAACCGCGTTCGGGGGGTTGTGCAGGAGTGTGCGGGCTGCTAACAGCGCGCTTTCTGGACCGGCTTCAAATGGCGCTTGCGACGCTGTCACCGTCCCCGCCGAGGGTTGCCAGGTGGCAACGGGTACTGTCGCCGTAGGAGCCGGCGCCAGTGAAGAAGGTCCCGCCCTGGGACCAGAGGATGCCTCCTGCTCACTCTGCCGCTGGCGACGCGAGGGGCGGGAAGAACCTCCAAAATACAGGATGTTCACCATTGTGGGCTTCATGAACGACTACAAGAACCAAAAGCCCCCTACCTGGTACGCCAAATGTCGAAGTGTTTTCTATGACACTTCCCCCGGTCTACTCGGAAGCAGCCCGCGCAGGTTCTTTTTTTTGGTGGGGCTAGTGGATCTCGAAGGTCAGAGCGCAATGGCGAGAGAGAGACACAAAGATTTACTTTGTTCGAGCCGCCAGAGCATAAAACCCTACGTCCACGGGGGTGCTTGGTGTATTGCTTGCTTGCGTATGAGGATGAGTTTGCTGGGTCACGAACCCTTTGCCCGGAAGTTGCCCCGGTACTTTTATAGCCCAAGGCTGGGGCAGTTACAAGGTGGTCCAGGGCCCGACATGTGGCCCTGCGGCTATCTACCTCCTATACATAAACTATGGGTATTTACAGATACATGCATTGTCACTATCGGTGTACTTAAGGCATGCCGCCTGACACATCTGGCTCCTCTGACCGGGTGGCCAGTGATGATGAAGCCCCCGTCTTGCCGTCGCGTCCTCTTGCTCTACAGGGTAGCTCAGCGCCGTTGGGAGACAATGTTGTGCCATCACACCTGGCTTCCCTGTCTTTCACCGTAATGGTGAATCAGACAGAGGACAGAGGCATGCGTCGTGCACCAAGCTTCTGGAGAAGGCGCGATCCTTCAATGCTCAGCCTTGCAGCGCTCCTTCCTCTTTACTCCTTGACCATCTGCTTGTTGCTCGTCGAAGTGACGTTCGGGCGGATGGCCCCCCGAGACACGTGTCTCCCTGAGGTCGTCTTGAGGACTAGCGGGCGATCCGGAGTTGTTGGGCACGGGGCAGCACCGGAGCCCTCCCACGCTGGAGGTCGGATCCGGAGCAGCAGGACACGTGGCACATCCGGAGCCTCTCTTAGGGGGAAGGTACACCCAGAGTCGCTGCCCACGTGGCAGCACCGGAGGCCTCCATGCTGGGGGTCGGATCCAGAGCTGCAGGACGCGTGGCACCTCTGGAGCCCTCTCTGGCTAGGGGTGTGGCTCGGAGGTCCGGGCACGTGGTAGTACCGGAGCCGTCCTTGGTGGAGGATGGGATCCTACACTACTGGATACGTGTCGGCTCCCAAGCCACCCTCGGCCGGTAGTCAGGCTCAGAGCCTGAAGACATGTTGCAACCATGGGACAGCCCATGGGGCTCAGAGCGCATGGATTACGCTGGCCCCCCCTAACCTGGGATGGCGGGGCCCAGGTGTTTTTTACCCACTACGCGGGGGTACTCCTCAACGGGGACGTAGATTACTGAGTGGAATCAAACCTCAGGCAAAAATCCCCGTGCCTCTCTTGCATTTACATTTCATCGATCATTAAAATTGCTTAGGGTTCGTTTTGCTCATTTCGCTCTTCTAGTGTTCCTCATTACAATCTTGCAATCCACCTGCTATATCTTGTCATACTTGTCATATTAGATTGCTAGATAGTTTATCCGCATTTCGTTGAGCTAAAATCTGAAGAAAAACCCATAAAAATCAAGGTTTTAGGTTTTTCCAGCAGGCTGACCAGACTAGTACGCCCCTGAGCTAGACTAGTACGGCCCCTGTGTTCTAATCTCGTTTAATTAGGTCATTTCAGGTAGTTTAGCCTATTCACCCCCCTCTAGGCAACTTTCACTCGCATATAGGGTTTCAAATCCTTTTCAATGCTTCTTTCTACGTGTTTGATGTTGTCTGTAACGGTGAAAAGGTACATATATTCATATTGATTATATTCCTCTCCATTATCTCCCATATTCTCAACCCCAACAATATTTTGCTTTCCTGAAACAACTATGTGCACCTTCTCAGTTCCTGGATCCTGTACATAAAAAAACTTGTGCAACACGATCAGCGAGAACCCACGGGTCATCTTTATAACCCACTTTGTTCAAGTCTACAAGTGTCAGCCCGTAGTTGTCCACTTTCACACCAGTAGGATGTTTGACCCATTGACACTTAAACACGAGCATTTGCATTCTTTCACCATAATCAAGTTCCCATATTTCCTCTATGAACCCGAAGTATGTGGTCTTCTGCCCTTGTGAATCATAAGCCTCTATACGAACACCACTATTTTGTGCAACACTCTTACCGTCTTTTTCCTTAGTGTAAAATATGTAACCATTGATGTCATATGCTTGCCATGATGTCACCAAAGCAGATGGGTTAGAAGCTAACTTCTTCATTATTACCTCTTCATCAGAGTCTCCGTATGGTATATTTTTGTCAATTAACCATTCATGGAAACGTCTTCTGTGCTCTTTCATGATCCAGTCCTCTGTGCAGCCTTGAATTTTTCTGCGAAGCTCAATTTCGTGTTCCTCGATGTACGACTTAGCTATTGCGATCTGTTGTAGTACACCAAAACGTGCAAAGTGTACTAATTTATAATCCTGAACGATAAAAGTTTTCTTACCCACTTTGCCTCTCCCACATAGTCTACCCTTATGTACTGGTATAGGCACACCTATCGGCTTTCCATCTTTGATGTAATCACCGCAACCCTCGATCACTTCTTCAGTAGTGTATCCTTCCATAATTGAACCCTCTGGGTGAGCACGGTTCCGCACACAACCCTTCAATACTCCTAAATATCTCTCCAACGGAAACATATGATGTAAATATAGTGGCCCCAATGATTTTATCTGATCAACAAGATGTATGATTAGGTGTACTTGCATATCAAAAAAGGATGGTGGGAAACACATCTCAAGCTTGCACATAGTCTCAACGATGTACATTTTCAAATAGTCTAAGTCTTCCCATGCTATCACCTTTTGTGATGACAACTTTTACATGCTCAGGTTTGATGACCCTATTGCAATGGCAAGGAACACTGTCATCATGATGTGACAGTCGTGAGAATTATAGCCGAATAAAGACAAGTCTTTCATCGACACTAGTTTGCTAATATTGGATGAGAAACTTGTGGGCACTCTGATCCCATGTAAGCATTCACAAATTGCCTTTTTCTCCTGTAGTGTCAAGTTGTAGCTGGCTGGGGGAAGGTGATGCTTCCTGTTGGCCTTTTCTACCGGGTGAAGCTCTAGTCTCATATCGAGATTTACTAGGTCCATACGTGATTTTAATCCGTCCTTTGTTTTCCTCGTCATGTCCAGCAAGGTTCCAATCATGCTATCAAATACATTCTTTGTAACGTGCATCAAATCAATACTATGGCAAACTCCAGTTTCTTCCAGTACGAAGATACTTGAAAAAAATCGATTGTTACTTGAAAACCGTGTCAGTTGTATCACCCGAAAATGTAGTTTTCTTTCTCTTTGTTCCTTTACATTTTTTGCCCTTACCTAAAGCAACCTGAACGTTCTTGACCATTAGAACATGAGTTTTCCACTTTAAGATTTTGGTGCAGTATCTTTTTTGATTGTGTTATCAAATTGCTGTTTCATCTTCCTGTACTTGTGTGTATCTGTCAAGAACAGCTGGTGTCTCATGTACACCGTCTTTCTGGATGAAGTGAGCTACAAAAATCCAGTTCCATCCACGCACCTTACACAACATTTCTTCCCTTTCATTTGTCCCGATATTGTAAACAGTCCGGGATAATCATGCACGGTAATGAATATCATTGCTATTAGATTGAAATACTCCTTCTTGTACGCATCCCATGTACGTACCCCTTCATTCTACAGTTTCATCATATCTTCTATTAGAGGTTCCAAGAATACATCAATTTCAATGCCGGGTTTTTTCGGACCTTGTATAATAATAGATAACAAAATATATATCCTTTTATGACACAACCACATCGGTAGGTTGTACATCGTTAATACCACATGTCATGTGCTGTGTATGCTCCTTTTTTCACCAAACGGATTCATTCCGTCTTTACCCAAGGCAAACCTTACATTTTTTATTTACTTTACAAACTCTGGATACTGAATATCAATATTTTCCACTGGGTTGCATCACTAGGGTGTCGAATATGTTTTTCATTCTTCCCGCGCTGCTCGGAATGCAAACGCATAAGTTCAGCCTCCCTAGGGTTTGAGAAGAAACGCTTCAAGCCATCAATTACTTGAAGGTACCACATCACCAAGGCAGGAATTTTTCTCTTATTCTTCCCGCCTGCATCGTCAGAAGTATCGTCATCATCACCTTCAGGGTAAATAATATACTACTTATTCTTCAAAGTCTTATTCATGTTGGTAACATACTGGTGATTGTAGTCCTTCTTGTATCTACTGACACCGCAGATGGAGCATATAGTTGCGAGCTCATGCTCTTTGCGATACATAATACAATGGTTCACACAAGCGTATATTTTTGTCACACCTAGTGACATCGAGCAAAGAAGTTTCTTCGCTTTATAAGTGCTTCTGGGCAGTTTATTGGGATTTGGAAAAATTTCTGCCAAAAGATTCAAAAGATCAGAGAAACTACAATCAGACCATTCGTGTGTGGCTTTCAATTTTAGTAGTTCTAGGACTGCACGTAATATAATAAACTCTTTATCACAACCATTTGATTCATCATATAAGAGCTCCGTCGCTGCATTCTGCAATGTCTCCATTTTACTTAAACCTTTACTTGCTCCCATAGAAATAAATAGATGTGGTTCGTGACACAACATCTCATCACAATCAAACTCATCATCATCACCATGATCATACTGATTGTCACTACCATAATCGATATGAGCATTATCGTCATCAGAACCTCTCTCAACATCGTTATCCACCTCATGTGTATCTAACTCACCATGCTCTGTCCATATTGTGTATCTAACTCACCTTCAGAGTAAATAATATACTTCTTATTCTTCAAAGTCTTGTTCATGTTGGTAACATACTGGTGATTGTAGTCCTTCTTGTATCTACTGACACCGCAGATGGAGCATATAGTTGCGAGCTCATGCTCTTTGCGATACATAATACAATGGTTCACACAAGCGTATATTTTTGTCACACCTAGTGACATCGAGCAAAGAAGTTTCTTCGCTTTATAAGTGCTTCTGGGCAGTTTATTGGGATTTGGAAAAATTTCTGCCAAAAGATTCAAAAGATCAGAGAAACTACAATCGGACCATCCGTGTGTGGCTTTCAATTTTAGTAGTTCTAGGACTGCACGCAATATAGTAAACTCTTTATCACAACCATTTGATTCATCATATAAGAGCTCCGTCGTCGCATTCTGCAATGTCTTCATTTTACTTAAACCTTTACTTGCTCCCATAGAAATCAATAGATGTGGTTCATGAAACAACATCTCCTCACAATCAAACTCATCATCATCACCATGATCATACTGATTGTCACTACCATAATCGATATGAGCATTATCGTCATCAGAACCTCTCTCAACATCGTTATACACCTCATGTGTATCTAACTCACCATGCTCTGTCCATATTGTGTAGTTTTTATAACCCCTTTCCACCAAATGAGATTGGATTACTATACTATCTATCCAAGCAATCTTATTTTTACAGTCGATACATGAACATAATATGTCATCTATATTTTGCATCTTCGCATGTTTTTTGGACGCTTCAATAAAGTGTGCAATATTTTGAATGTACATAGGATCAGGTCTTGACATGTTGTATATCCACGCTCGACGGTCCATCTTATATGTCAAACTGTAAAAATAAAAATCTCATAGTAACCGTTTCTTGAATGCAAGTGAAGCCTGAAAGTTGAACACACGGTTTATAAAGCTAGCGTACAGTGATGGCACGTGGAGGCGAGGACGACGACGTGCGCGCGCTTGGAGGCGAGGATGGCGACGTGGCCTCGACTGAGAGGGAGAGGACGGCGGCGGCGGCAACAACCAGGATGGCGGCGGCGGCGGCGGCGAGGGGCAAATGTATTTTTTGACAGTCTGACGGCGCCGATGTGAAATCTTCCGAGTTAGGGTTTTGCGGTGCCTGAGCGGTGCTTTATATAGTCGTCCATTATCACAATCGGGTTTTAAGGTTGTCCATTAAAAAACGCATGCGCTAATTTCCTCTTCATAGGTCTGCTCTTCAGTTTCTTCTTCGCTTCATTTTTTATTAAGATTCTAATGTAAATAGTCAAACATGTATAGATTCTACAAATTACATCCAAACTCGATGATTCTTTTTTCTATATTCTTCAAAAATTAATATATACCAAATAGAACAAAAAATCTAAAACTTATATAGATAACATTGTTATGTTTTGGTAAAATGACATTAATTTATATGCACATATTATTCAGATTTTTATATCTCCTAAAAATGGATCTTCCACTGAAAGTTGGTTTGTATGAACATATTGTCTTATTCATACATGTATGAATTTTGTTAATTTTTTTAAAGTATCCAACATATCAAAATTAAAATTATCCATCATTCTAATGAAATGCTCAAATACATATGAGGCATTCTTCAAATTTTGAACACACATTAATTCAAAAAATTTTGTAAAAATCTGAAAAAAAATCATAGCGGTTGGTATGACGACTAAAAAGTCTCATAGAAAAATGCACTCACAAAATCAATGTATTATGCAAGATATAAAAATAACAAATAACCTATTCATTTATTTTCATGTTCTGACCAATTTCAAAGTTTTTTCCAAGTGAAATTTAATGGGCACCTGTAATACTAAATCATGTTAAAAGAACTTGGAATTTGGGCTTTCAAAAGCCCCCTTATTTAGATCAAGAATGTTAACTAATCCTAAACATAGTAAACATTTTTGACAGACGGTTCTATATTAAAAGCCATCTATGATAATTTCCTCTTCATAGGTCTGCTCTTCAGTTTCTTCTTCCTTTGCTTCATTTTTTATTTAGATTTCAATGTAAATACTCAAACATGTATAGATTTTGCAAATTAAGTCTAAAATCGATGACTCTTTTTTCTATATTCTACAAAAATTAATATATACCAGATAGAATAAAAAGTTTAAAACTTATATAGGTAATATTGTTATGTTTTGTAAATATAGCATTAATTTATATGCACATATTATTCAGATTTTCATATCTTCTAGAAAATGGATCTTCCACTTAAAGTTGGTTTGTATGAATATATTGTCTTATTTATATATGTATGAATTTTGTTAATTTTTTTAAATCAATCCAACATGTCAAAATTCAAATTATCCATCATTCTAATGAAATGCTCATATACCTATGAGGTATTATTCAAATTTTGAACACACATGATTCAAACAATTTTGTAAAAATCTGAAAAAAATCATAGAGGTTTGTATGATGACTAAAAAGTCCCATAGAAAAATGCACTCACAAAATCAATGTAGTATGCAAGATACAAAAATGACAAATAACCTATTCATTTATTTTCACGTTCTGACCAATTTCAAAGGTTTTTTCAAGTGAAATTTAATGGGCACCTATAATACTAAATCATATATAAGAACTTGGAATTTGGGATTTTACAAGCCCCCTTATTTTGATCAAGAATATTAATAAATCCTAAACTTAGTAAACTTTTTCACAAGCGGTTCTATATTAAAAACCGACTGCGATAATTGGCTCTTCATAGGTCCGCTCTTCAGTTTCTTCTTCCTTTGCTTCATTTTCTATTTAGATTCCAATGTAAATACTCAAACATGTATAGATTCTCCAAATTAAGTCCAAATTTGATTATTCTTTTTTCTATATTTTTCAAAAATTAATATATACCAGATGGAACAAAAAAATTAAACCTTACATAGGTAACACTATTATGTTTTAAGCATTACTTTATATGCACATATTATTCAAATTGTCCTATTTCCTAAAAATTGGATCTTCCACTGAAAGTTGGTTTGTATGAGCATATTGTCTTATTTATACATATATGAATTTTTTTTAATTTTTTAAAGCAATCCAACATGTTAAAATTTAAATTATCCATCATTCTAATGAAACGCTCATATACATACGAGGCATTTTTCAAATTTTGAACACACATCGATTCAAACAGTTTTATAAAAAACTAAAAAAATTATAGAGCTTGGTATGATGACTAAAAAGTCCCATAGAAAAATGCACTCATAAAATTATTGTATTATGCAAGATACAAAAATGACAATAACCTATTTATTTGTTTTTCATGTTCTAACCAATTTCAAAGGTTTTTCCAATTGAAATTTAATGGGCTCCGTTAATACTAAATCATATTATAAGAACTTGGAATTTGGGCTTTTACAAGCCCCCTTATTTTGATCAAGAATATCAATTAATCCTAAATTTAGTAAACTTTTTCACATGCACTTCTATATTAAAAACCGCCTGCATAATTGCCTCTTCATAGTTCCACTCTTCAGTTTCTTCTTCCTTTGCTTTATTTTTTATCTAGATTCCAATGTAAATACTCAAACATGTATAGATTATGCAAATTAAGTCCAAATTCGATGATTCTTTTTTATATATTCTTCAAAAATTAATATATACCATATGGAACAAAAAGTTTAAAACTTATATAGGTAGCATTGTTATGTTTTGGTAAATATAGCATTAATTTATATGCACATATTATTCAGATTTTCATATCTCCTAAAAAATGGATCTTCCACTTAAAGTTGGTTTGTATGAACATATTGTCTTATTTATACATGTATGAATTTTGTTAATTTTTTAAAGCAATCCAACATGTCAAAATTCAAATTATACATCATTCAGTTATGGCGCCTCGTCGATGGTGATGCAACCGCTAGAATCTGAAACGCCTTTATAATAAGCAGTTGCGGCGCCCTTCCTCATATTCCTCGCAGCGCCCTTCCTCATCTTCCTCGCAGCGCCCTTCCATCTTCCTCGCTCTTCACAACCATGGCATCTGCAGGATTCTCGTCTCGCCTCCCCACTGGTGATCATCAAGACGGAAAATGCAAGGAGCCATCGCTGGCACTCCCGGAGTCAAGCGCTGGAGCCAAGCGGCAACCTTCTGGTGGCCTGCCGACGAACAACCAAGGAGCCAAGCTGCAACATTCTGGTGGCCCACCGGTCAACCGCTCCCGGTGGTCGTCTTTGGTCCCGGCGGCTCCACCAACACAGTTGGTGACTCAGAGTGATGCAACGTATACCACCGAGGTCATGTTGAACGGCACCGTGATCGAGACCACTGTCACGTCCTCCGGCACCGATGTCGAGCGCTTCCTTTTGCAGGTACACGGGAACAACCTGGGGCCCTCATTGTCGGCCTGGACATAGAGTGGTACCACGTCAAGAACCTGTAAAAGCCCAAGAAAAGGGACTTGCAAAAACTTTTCTTCACCTCACAACACCACAGTTTTTATTGTGGACATCTTAGGAAATATTGTGAAGAGCAAGTAACCTCCATCAAAAGAGTGATTAGAGGGGAAAGTCTTCACTTTCACAAAGTAGGGTTTATACACATATGATCACACATGAGAGGGTGATTCAAAACTGTTGCATTCCAATTCATGATTGCAGCAGCTAAAACAAGGATCAAAGTGCATAATTGGATTCCTCAGGTCCAAATTAGTGGGGAGGCAAAGTTTCAAAAAATTTTGAAAAGATTTGCTACCCATTTTTCCAAAAAGGATCCCAATATGCCAAGAATTCAAATATACATTTGAATTTGAGGTAAATTTGCCAAACCATACCAATGTAGCTCAGTTTGAGATTTCCAACATTTGAATTCATCTTTTGTCAAGTTTTGGAGATCTTTTGAGAGGTGGTAGAGCACTGACCAGTGGGGCCCACATGTCATTGGGTGAAATAGACTTAGCCCCCAAGTCTTCTCTCTGTTTCTCAGTCAACCGAGCGCAGCCAGCTGCCGCGCGCGCATCGCCGGCCGAACGGCCACCTCCTGGTTCCCGTCGCTCGCGCTGGCAGCCGGGAAAACGGCGCACCCTCTCCTCTACGTGACCCCCTCGCCAAGCCACCGAAGACGTACGCGTTCTTCTTTGCAAAACAGCGAGCCCCCGCTCTGCTCGGTCACCGACGCCGCTCCCCCGATCCTCCCCTGCACGCCGACGTCCGCTCGGCCTTTGCCCGAGCTCCCAACACGGAAAGGGAGCGCCGGTGTGTGCTCTAGCTAGCCATCTCACCACCCCGCGGTGTTAGCACTGCACTCGACCACAAATCGACGATCGCCACTGAGAGCTCAGGCCACCGGCGGAAAGGCGAGGACTGCTCCCCGTGGACAGAACGCCACGGCCAGTTTCACCGCTGGACTCCTACACGAAAAAGGTGCGCCGTGCTCTCTAGATCGTTTATATGCAAGCTGAATAGCGGTTGAACCACCAGATGAAGAGTATTTCCAGTTCTTCCGAAACGTAGTGCATTCGGGTAGAGCGCGGTCTACCCCAAAATTCCTGCTACTCGTTTAGCTATTGGTCGCACAGGCTTGCCAACACCTTCCTCACTCCCTAGCGGCCCTCCTCGACCAAGAATCAAGGGAAATGAACCAGAAATGGCCGGGTTTAGGTTGTTTTTCGGGCCGCCATAGAATAACAGCTCGGTTCACCGTGGAGCTCTAGGTTGCCGACCTTTTCATGGGGTTTGGTGGCCATTTCCATCACCCTCGAGCTCCCGTGGTGCTCTCTGACCCTTTGCCAATCATTTTTGATGCGTTGTAACGCATTCCCGACCACGCCGGAACCCTAACCGCCACTGTCACCGTCGGGAGCCCTGTTCCGGTGAGCTACGGCCGCCGGCGACGCCACCGACGAGTTCAGCGACGTGAGTTAGGGAGGGGCGGCAAGTTTGGGGCCGGGAGACGGCCGGGAAAGCAGTTCCGGCGACGCTCGCCGGAGTGCGCCGCCGCGGGCTCCTGTTTGGCGCGAGGAAGGAGACGACTGCCGGGTGGGACCCACCGGCAGACATTTAAACATTTTGAAATGTCCAGTTTGTAGTTCAAACTTTGGAGGACCACAACTTGGGTTAGGAGCATCCAAAAATCATGAAACAAATTTTGTTGGATTCCTCTAACATAGTACAATCCAAATCTGAAACCCAATTTGTATGAAACCCATTAATTAATTCTGGAAAATTCTTTAAAGCTTTTCAGCAAAAGAATTTTTGAGGGAGTTTGGTTCATCCAAAAATCCCCAAATTTTGCCAGAATGTTCTTTAGGACATTAGTAAACCTCTGTAAACGTTTCAGACCATTTGGAGTTGATTTGGTCAGAGCAATTCAAATTGGAAGGTGCGGTGTTCATTTGAATACAGAAACATTTTCAGAGAATTTCCAAAACTTGGAAATTCAGTTCTGGGCAAATCTTAACCCCAAAAATGTTATGAAAATTCATGCAAACTCTATGAGCTATAATTGAAATTGTAGTTCATTAAGTTGAGCATGAACAGGGGTATCACCTCAGAATAAATTCTTACTTGCTGATTTGCCAAGAGAATTATTCTGAGCAAACCACTCCATGAAAAGTGCTAATGTTTGGTCCAGAGAGTTTTCTTGTGACAAGGAACTCACACAAAAATTCTCAGCTCCATTGGAGCTCTAGATCACCCCTGTCCTGTTTAACCACTTAAGGGATTAATATGGAAAAGGGGGAAAACCACTTAGCATTGAACCATGTGATTAAGTCCAAGCCAAACCACCAACCCCAGTTCATATTTAAATTCTTAAACAAAGTTCCAGGTGTTAGAGGCTGGTTATTAGAACTAATATTAGAAGTCTTACTCTAAAACTCACATTTGCATCTAAATTAACATGTAGTATTTCATTAACGTGTAGCCGTTGAAGAAGAGACTCCGGAAGTGCTGGACTTCCTCCTTCCGGACGAAGACTTAACTCCTGACCAGCAGCAACAAGGCAAGCCCCGGTTTGCATTAACCCTTTTATAAGTTTTCTTTTGTTTACATGAGTCATATGAAGTATGTATGTGCATTAGGTATAGGATGAATGAAACCCCACTTGCATAACCAAAGGTTCCTAACAGAGTGAGGGTAGTGTCTAAGACCTCGAATAGATAGGCTATGCTTAAAGATTCATAGGACTTCGGTACAAGTCGAGTAGTTGGAATCTACTCGCGAGATAGGCTTGGGACACACGGGTTCGGTTGAGTGATGTGAGATCATCTTAGTAATGAAAATGAGACTAGGCAGGGGCTAGGGCGCAGCAAGAGGGAGTCTTGTGTGCGCAGCCCTGTCCGTGTCGATTGAGGACCGAGCCGTGTGCGGCCCACGCTGATCAAGTTTGAACGTACCGAAGGCATATCGGATATATGGGCCCCGATAAACCGATGTAGCCTAAACCTCCGGGCGTCGAGGCATAGCACACCGATTTATAGGTGTAGGTTGAGGGCAGCAAGGTGGAAATCTGCCAACGGGCATAGAGAGATGCTCCGTGTGGGGAACCTCCTGCTCGTTTCGGTGCGACCGGTTCGACGTTTGGGCTGTTGGGTGAAAGGTTGTCCCGTACGACATCGAGTGAGCATGCTGTGCAGCTCCACGGATGGGCGTACGTGACGTGCTCTTTGGGTTTTCCCTGCAGGTGTATATCGAGTCGATTCGCCGTCCCTCGCGGTGAAGAGTACCACTTGGTCACTGAGTCGTGATGTAGATTAATGGATGAAATATGTTGATTCAATGTTGCTGATTGATATAATTGTATTGTTACATGAGTGCCACCAAATACTGCTTACTAAATTTCAGATTTCAGGAACTGTTAACTTGTTACTAAAAGATGAACTAAGGATGAACTTGTAGGCGTGTCCTTTTGCTGAAATGTTACTATCCTATGTACATGGTACCCCTCATGTAGAGTTTCATGCTTAGGTGAGTCGGTTAAGCCTTGCTGAGCCTTCGTGCTCACGGTTGCTGCTTAAGTGTTTTTCAGGTGAGGAGCCACCCACGGACTCGGAGTACGAGTCCACCGGCGAGGGTTACCCTCCGTCGGGGACCACGGCTGAGTGGGAGCCGTACACGCTGCGCTGAGCTGAGGAGTGCAGCTGGTGTGGGTTGTACTAGGGCTGGACAACCACTTTTGCTAGATAGGCGGGCGTGAGTTGTATAGTGTAGACTTCCGCTGTGTAATATAAACAATAGTTGTAACTGAAGTTGTACCTGTTTGTACAGTTTCAGTTGTTTTTCCCATGTAATATATTATGTTCTTATGACGTGTGCTGTCGGGTGTCGCATCACGTGGCACCACCCTCTGCGATCCTGGATGAGCGGATTCCGGTCCGCCACAGCCTGGTATCAGAGCTGCAGTGGGGATAGCACAGTACTAAAGGACTGCATTATGAGAAAAACTTAGGTATACGGTGAGGAATCGGTAGCTGCCCAAGTAAGGACTATATTAGCATAGTTACTTAAAGTGGCAAAGACTAACCTATGTGTTATAATTCTGAATTTCAATTATGTAACGACGCACCTACGCTCTGATAAGTATGGTAAGGAACGCCACCGAAAGCGGTTCAATTTCGGTTAGCTCTCCCTGACGAGGAACGTGGTTCAGGGATTTGTCTCATAGCTTGGTGTGAGACGTCAATATGAACCTCTTGAACTCTTTATGTTCCTGAGTTCATATGAAACGCTGATCCCTAGCGTGCATTAGGCAAGTAAGTGGAGACCCCATCGCGTGGTCAGTAACGCGAGAGTGTGTTCGTCTGGAAATAGCCCAGGAGGACATACGCAGCGCTTGCCATCGGCGTGCCCTGCAGGGTAGTAGGTGGTATCTGTTGGGTTGATAACATTCCCAACCGTGACGACCCGTTCATGACCTACTCGGGTTCCCCGTCGTGTGGTGTTGAAACACGATCACGTACCTTGAGACGTGACCTAACTCAAGGACGGCCGTATGGAAATGATACGGGCGTTTGTATTTAATTTCAAAATATGGTACTGCCTGAAATGAATAACCAGTGAGTGCACCATTATTGTGTGGTTTTCTGCAGGTACTAACCACTTATGAATCCGTGTAGAAAACGTGTGCGAGAGACCGTGTAGTGCCACACTTAAGACGTATATGCCGGTATGATCCGGTTAGGATTTTATTTGGTGAGGAACGTAGTACCGAGACATTGTAGGCATATGCATGAAAATATTGAGAACAAGGAACTAAAATCATTAGGTTCAACAATTAAGACCCTGGTTGGGTATAAGAATGGGATAGTGGACCAGGATAGCCATAGGGAGGAAAAAACAGAGTGCTCTGTTTTGGACAGCAAGATTGCTGATCTTCAACAGGGCATATCTCACAGGTCTTTTAGCCCAGGGAGGTGTGCTATATAGTTCTGGAAAGGTATTCAAGTCCTCTACAACTTTGTTGTAGACTTCCAGAGCTGAAACTCGTCTTAAGATGGCTGAAATCCCAGAGGAATGTAAACTGTCCAGAACCAGGGCAGAGTAAAACATCCTCTGAACTGATCTGTTTTTCAAACATAACTCCCAGTAGAAAAATCTAAAATTGTCATATAATACATCCTTAGAAAGAGTAGAAGATGTGTGACACCTTTGCAATTCAAAGTTCCTGAAATTTCAGCACAGAATTAGTGGAAATCAGGATTGAAAACAGCCACTTCCAAGGGTGGTGCTGTTAAAATTCTTCCAGAAATTCTGTTGACTTTGAATTAGCATAACTTTTTAACCAAAGCTGATCTGAGGGCAAATGAGTACTCGTTGTAAAGATACTGAAGTTAACTTTAACTTTGGTATTCAACTTGAGTCATGAAAATGCCCAGAACCAGATCAAAACTTGGAATAGGTAGAAACTGGTCATTCTGACGGAAGAATGACAGTTGAACTCATTGGAGAGGGTGTTGTACCCTAAGGGTGGTATGCGTGATGACAAAGCAATAGTAATATCTCGTAGTGACCAAACCTAGTTATGGTGAGCTTCCAAAGAGGAGGTTCATCAAGTTGGATTAAACTAGCTTGTGTTTGGTCTGCTAATGGTGTAGCTGGTGCAAAGTTATTACACTATCTACTTACGAGATGTATCGCATGTTTTCATTGTCATTATGTTTTACACCTATTTCATTTAGACTGCATGCAAAATGTTGCGGGACTGATGTTTAATGTCGTGTGGTTGCAGATGGTTCGTACTAGGACCACGCACGAGGTTGGTGGCTCTAGCCAACAGGGAGGTGATGACTCCCAGCCACCGGCCTACGACAGCACCCCGCAGCAGCAGCCACCACCGCCGCCTCCGCTTACTCTAGCGGATGTGATAGCGGCATTGGTGGGAGGTCGTGAGGAGCAGACCGACCTGCTCCGCACGATCGTGCAGAATACGTCCCAGGCGGGGGGACGTCAAGATAGAGGGCCTCGGGAGCCCCGTGATGTGTCGTACTCGGATTTTATGAGTATGCACCCTCCAGTGTTCACCGAAACTGAAGAACCACTGGAGGCTGACAACTGGCTGCGGACCATCGAGTCCAAGTTTGGGCTGCTCCAGTGTACGGAGCGGCAGAAGACCCTGTTCGCAGCACAGCAGCTCCACGGTGCCGCTGGTGCGTGGTGGGCGAATTATGTCGCCTCACGTCCGGCTGGCCATGCCGTGGAATGGCAAGAGTTCCGGGAGGCGTTTCGCGCCTATCACATCCCTCCCGGAATAATGAAGAGGAAGTTCCAAGAATTTTTGGAACTGAAGCAGGGCGGGAGGAGTGCCCACGACTACTCCCGTGCCTTCAACCATCTGGCGCAGTATGCGTCAGACTACATCTCCACGGAGGAGAAGAAGAGGGAGCACTTCTATCGGGGGTTGCACCCCGAAATGAAGACCCATCTCGTACAGTGGAACCGCGGCACATTCAACGACCTAGTCAATGCCGCCATCATGGAAGAGGACGCTCAGCGGGAGTTAGCAGCTGAGCAGAGGAAGCGCAGCTCTCCACCTAGCAGCGGTGGGAGTGGCGCTCCCCAGAAGTACCGTATGGTGTATCGGACACCATCCGGGCAGCAGTGGCGTCCACCGGCGCGACCTCAACAGTTTGGGGGACGTTCGTTCCAAGCACCCTCGTTCCGTCCGCTGATGCCACCACCAAGACAGCAGCAGCAGCAGACGGTACCCCGGGCGTTTCAACCGCCGCAACGCGCCCCGGGTTTCCGTCCACCGATTAGCGGGGGACCGCCCCGTTTCACCTGCTTCACGTGTGGCCAGGCAGGCCACTTCGCGAAGGACTGTCCCCAGGGGCAGCAGAGCAGCGGGCAAGCCCAGTTCCAGGGCGGTGCTCGAGGCCGACCTCCGGCGAAGAAGGTTGGTCAGCGGACTGGAGGCGTCCGCAACCTCGACAATGAGGGCACCCCAGAGGGAGATAACGTGCTGGCGGGTACGTTTACTCTCAACAATCAAGCCATCGTCATATTATTTGATTCTGGTGCAACCCACAGCTTTATAAGTGCATCCTATGTGGCTAAACATCAATTGCATGTCTTCCCAACCGACTGCACTTATATGATATGCTCACCGGGAGGGAAGATTTCAGCTAATATGATGATTCCAAAGGCACCTCTGTGTTTAGGTGGGAAACTATACCCCACCACCTTGATAATCCTTATGGGGCAGAAGATTGATGCAATCTTAGGGATGTCATGGCTACAATACCATGGCGCTGTCCTAGAGACTCGGACACGGACGGTTCACTTAAATTCTCCATTCCACCGTCCACATTCCATGGTATTAGACACGCCAGTCCGGGAAGTTTTAGCAATTAATAATGCTGAAGCTCTCAAGTTAGAAGACATCCCCGTAGTCCGGGAGTATCCTGATGTGTTCCCGGATGATCTTCCGGGCATGCCACCTGAGCGGGATGTCGAGTTCAAGATTGAACTTGCACCCGGGACTACACCCATAGCACGGAGACCATACAAAATGGCTCCAAATGAGCTGGCGGAACTGAAAGAACAGCTCAATGATCTGTTGAGCAAGGGTTTCATTAGGCCGAGTTCCTCGCCTTGGGGATGCTCGGCGCTATTCGTGAAGAAGAAGGATGAGACCCTGAGGCTGTGTGTGGATTACCGGCCGCTCAACGCCGTCACCATCAAGAATAGGTACCCACTGCCCCGCATCGACATATTGTTTGACCAACTTGTGGGTGCCAGTGTGTTCTCCAAGATGGACCTTCGCTCTGGATATCACCAGATAAAAATCCGGGCGGAGGATATTCCGAAGACGGCATTCTCGACGAGATATGGACTATATGAATATCTCGTCATGTCATTTGGTCTCACAAATGCTCCAGCCCATTTCATGTATCTCATGAACTCGGTGTTCATGCCGGAGCTGGACAAGTTCGTGGTAGTGTTCATCGACGATATCTTGGTTTACTCCAAGACGGAAGCCGAACATGCCGAACACTTGCGGATCGTTCTTCAACGATTGTGAGACCATAAACTCTACGCTAAGTTCAGTAAATGCGAATTTTGGATCAGCCAAGTGCCATTCTTGGGACATATCATCTCAGCTGAAGGCATTGCGGTTGACCCAAGCAAAATAGAGCAAGTGCTGAAATGGAAAGCTCCCACTTCAGTCCATGAAGTCAGAAGTTTCCTCGGGTTAGCGGGATACTACCGGAGGTTCATTCCAAGCTTCTCCAAGCTCGCTAAGCTGATGACAGAGTTGCTGAAGAAAGGGACGAAATACGTTTGGAACACGGCGTGTGAAGGAGCGTTCCGAACATTTGTGAAGCATCTCACAACAGCCCCGGTGTTAGCTCAGCCGGATACAACAAAGCCCTTTGACGTGTATTGTGACGCGTCCGGTATTGGGCTTGGCTGCGTAATGATGCAGGAAGGACGTGTGGTCGCTTATGGCTCATGCCAACTTCGGAACCATGAGCAGCACTACCCGACTCACGATCTTGAACTTGCTGCCGTGGTATTGGCGCTGAAAATGTGGAGGCACTATCTCCTGGGGAATCTGGTGCATCTCTACACCGACCACAAGAGTTTGAAATATATTTTCACCCAGAAGGAGCTGAACATGAGACAGAGGAGGTGGTTAGAACTGATCAAAGATTATGAGATTGAGATCCATTACCACCCCGGCAAGGCGAATGTGGTTGCCGACGCGCTGAGTCGGAAATCACATGTCCATCACCTCACCATTACACCGGTGGAGGAGGAAGACCCAAGTTTATACTTGGTACCTTATGGATCACTGTACAACCTTGCCCTCATCCCTACTATTAGGGAGGACATCATTGCAGCTCAGAAAAATGATAAAGGCATGGCACATCTCCGGAGACGGATTGACAATGGGGAGATCAAATGTTTTGGAAAGATGATGAGGGGACGCTATGGTTCAACGACCGCATAGTCGTACCCCGGGACATGGAACTGAGGAAGAAAATCCTCGACGAAGCCCACTTGTCTAAATACTCCATTCATCCAGGCAGCAACAAGATGTACCAAGATTTGAAACGGAAATTTTGGTGGACACGGATGAAGCGGGAGGTAGCGAAGTACATATCCGAATGTGATACGTGCCGACGAGTGAAGGCGGATCATATGAGGAAATCAGGGCTGCTGCAACCCCTGAAGATTCCAGCATGGAAATGGGAAGATGTGAGCATGGATTTCATCGTGGGATTACCCTTAACATCCAACAAACATGATTCCATTTGGGTGATTGTTGACCGACTGACCAAGTCAGCTCACTTCATCCCCGTACATACACACTTCCATGCCAACCGATATGCGGAGTTATACATTGCCAGGATTCTATGCCTGCATGGTGTACCCAAGACCATTGTCTCAGACCGAGGTGCATTGTTTGTATCTCGCTTTTGGGAGCAGTTGCACGCTGCCTTGGGTACTAAACTAATCAGGAGCTCCGCTTACCACCCTCAAACAGATGGCCAGACAGAGAGGGTGAATCAAGTTCTGGAAGACATGTTGAGAGCATGTGCCATCCACCATGGTAGGAACTGGGATGATCACCTACCATTGGCGGAATTCTCGTACAATAATGGCTATCAGGCGAGTATCAAGATGGCACCCTACGAAGCTCTCTACGGTCGTAAATGCCTCACCCCATTAAATTGGTGTGAGTCCGGTGAAAGGGTCACATTCGGGGTTGATGTGGTGAACGACGCCGAAGAGCGCGTTTCGGACCATTCAAGCCAATTTGAAGGCCGTTCAATCCCGACAGAAGAGCTACGCTGATAAGAGGCGTAGACCGTTGCACTTTGACATCAGGGAACACGTGTACCTCCGCGTGTCTCCGATGAAGGACGTGCATCGGTTCGGTGTGAAGGGGAAGCTCGCTCCCCGTTTTATTGGACCCTATGCTATCACCGAAAAGTGTGGACCAGCAGCGTATAGATTGGAGCTACCGGCATCCCTGGCTGGTGTCCATGATGTTTTCCATGTTTCGCAGCTGCGAAAATATTTGAAGCATACGGCTGCTGTTCCTACCGAAGACATCGGCGAGCTGAAACCGGATTTAACATATGATGAGTATCCGGTGGGAATTCTTGATGAGAAAGCCCGAACCACGTGTAGCAGAACGTTGTGGTTCTACAAAATACTCTGGAGTAATCACACCGCCGAAGAAGCGCGTGGGAGAGCGAGGAGTTCCTTCGCTCGAATTACCCGGAGTTTATGGCTTCTCAACACGGGTAAGTCCCTACTACATCGCTATCTCTTCTTTTGTAATCTCGGGACGAGATTCTTTTAAGGGGGGGGATGTAAAAGCCCAAGAAAAGGGACTTGCAAAAACTTTTCTTCACCTCACAACACCACAGTTTTTATTGTGGACATCTTAGGAAATGTTGTGAAGAGCAAGTAACCTCCATCAAAAGAGTGATTAGAGGGGAAAGTCTTCACTTTCACAAAGTAGGGTTTATACACATATGATCACACATGAGAGGGTGATTCAAAACTGTTGCATTCCAATTCATGATTGCAGCAGCTAAAACAAGGATCAAAGTGCATAATTGGATTCCTCAGGTCCAAATTAGTGGGGAGGCAAAGTTTCAAAAATTTTTGAAAAGATTTGCTACCCATTTTTCCAAAAAGGGTCCCAATATGCCAAGAATTCAAATATACATTTGAATTTGAGGTAAATTTGCCAAACCATACCAATGTAGCTCAGTTTGAGATTTCCAACATTTGAATTCATCTTTTGTCAAGTTTTGGAGATCTTTTGAGAGGTGGTAGAGCACTGACCAGTGGGGCCCACATGTCATTGGGTGAAATAGACTTAGCCCCCAAGTCTTCTCTCTGTTTCTCAGTCAACCGAGCGCAGCCAGTTGCCGCGCGCGCACCGCCGGCCGAACGGCCACCTCCTGGTTCCCGTCGCTTGCGCTGGCAGCGGGGAAAATGGCGCACCCTCTCCTCTACGTGACCCCCTCGCCAAGCCACCGAAGACGTACGCGTGCTTCTTTGCAAAACAGCGAGCCCCCGCTCTGCTCGGTCACCGACGCCGCTCCCCCGATCCTTCCCTGCACGCCGACGTCCGCTCGGCCTTTGCCCGAGCTCCCAACACAGAAAGGGAGCGCCGGTGTGTGCTCTAGCTACCCATCTCACCACCCCGCGGTGTTAGCACTGCACTCGACCACAAATCGACGATCGCCACTGAGAGCTCAGGCCACCGGCGGAAAGGCGAGGACTGCTCCCCGTGGACAGCACGCCACGGCCAGTTTCACCGCCGGACTCCTACACGAAAAAGGTGCGCCGTGCTCTCTAGATCGTGTAGATGCAAGCCGAATAGCGGTTGAACCACCGGATGAAGAGTATTTCCAGTTCTTCTGAAACGTAGTGCATTCGGGTAGAGCGTGGTCTACCCCAAAATTCCTGCTACTCGTTTAGCTATTGGCCGCGCAGGCTTGCCAACACCTTCCTCACTCCCTAGCGGCCCTCCTCGACCAAGAATCAAGGGAAATGAACCAGAAATGGCCAGGTTTAGGTTGTTTTTCGGGCCGCCATGGAATAACAGCTCGGTTCACCGTGGAGCTCTATTTTGCCGACCTTTTCATGGGGTTTGGCGGCCATTTCCATCACCCTCGAGCTCCCGTGGTGCTCTCTGACCCTTTGCCAATCATTTTGATGCGTTGTAACGCATTCCCGACCACGCCGGAACCCTAACCGCCACTGTCACCGTCGGGAGCCCTGTTCCGGTGAGCTACGGCTGCCGGCGACGCCACCGACGAGTTCAGCGACGTGAGTTAGGGCGGGGCGGCAAGTTTGGGGCCTGGAGACGGCCGGGAAAGCAGTTCCGGCGATGCTCGCCGGAGTGCGCCGCCGCGGGCCCCTGTTTGGCGCGAGGAAGGAGACGACTGCCGGGTGGGACCCACCGGCAGACATTTAAACATTTTGAAATGTCCAGTTTGTAGTTCAAACTTTGGAGGACCACAACTTGGGTTAGGAGAATCGAAAAATCATGAAACAAATTTTTTTGGATTCCTCTAACAGAGTACAATCCAAATCTGAAACCCAATTTGTATGAAACCCATTAATTAATTCTGGAAAATTCTTTAAAGCTTTTCAGCAAAAGAATTTTTGAGGGAGTTTGGTTCATCCAAAAATCCCCAAATTTTGCCAGAATGTTCTTTAGGACATTAGTAAAACTCTGTAAAAGTTTCAGACCATTTGGAGTTGATTTGGTCAGAGCAATTCAAATTGGAAGGTGCGGTGTTCATTTGAATACAGAAACATTTTCAGAGAATTTCCAAAACTTGGAAATTCAGTTCTGGGCAAATCTTAACCCCAAAAATGTTATGAAAATTCATGCAAACTCTATGAGCTATAATTGAAATTGTAGTTCATTAAGTTGAGCATGAACAGGGGTATCACCTCAGAATAAATTCTTACTTGCTGATTTGCCAAGAGAATTATTCTGAGCAAACCACTCCATGAAAAATGCTAATGTTTGGTCCAGAGAGTTTTCTTGTGACAAGGAACTCACACAAAAATTCTCAGCTCCATTGGAGCTCTAGATCACCCCTGTCCTGTTTAACCACTTAAGGGATTAATATGGAAAAGGGGGAAAACCACTTAGCATTGAACCATGTGATTAAGTCCAAGCCAAACCACCAACCCCAGTTCATATTTAAATTCTTAAACAAAGTTCCAGGTGTTAGAGGCTGGTTATTAGAACAAATATTAGAAGTCTTACTCTAAAACTCACATTTGCATCTAAATTAACATGTAGTATTTCATTAACGTGTAGCCGTTGAAGAAGAGACTCCGGAAGTGCTGGACTTCCTCCTTCCGGACGAAGACTTAACTCCTGACCAGCAGCAACAAGGCAAGCCCCGGTTTGCATTAACCCTTTTATAAGTTTTCTTTTGTTTACATGAGTCATATGAAGTATGTATGTGCATTAGGTATAGGATGAATGAAACCCCACTTGCATAACCAAAGGTTCCTAACAGAGTGAGGGTAGTGTCTAAGACCTCGAATAGATAGGCTATGCTTAAAGATTCATAGGACTTCGGTACAAGTCGAGTAGTTGGAATCTACTCGCGAGATAGGCTTGGGACACACGGGTTCGGTTGAGTGATGTGAGATCATCTTAGTAATGAAAATGAGACTAGGCAGGGGCTAGGGCGCAGCAAGAGGGAGTCTTGTGTGCGCAGCCCTGTCCGTGTCGATTGAGGACCGAGCCGTGTGCGGCCCACGCTGATCAAGTTTGAACGTACCGAAGGCATATCGGATATATGGGCCCCGATAAACCGATGTAGCCTAAACCTCCGGGCGTCGAGGCATAGCACACCGATTTATAGGTGTAGGTTGAGGGCAGCAAGGTGGAAATCTGCCAACGGGCATAGAGAGATGCTCCGTGTGGGGAACCTCCTGCTCGTTTCGGTGCGACCGGTTCGACGTTTGGGCTGTTGGGTGAAAGGTTGTCCCGTACGATATCGAGTGAGCGTGCTGTGCAGCTCCACGGATGGGCGTACGTGACGTGCTCTTTGGGTTTTCCCTGCAGGTGTATATCGAGTCGATTCGCCGTCCCTCGCGGTGAAGAGTACCACTTGGTCACTGAGTCGTGACGTAGATTAATGGATGAAATATGTTGATTCAATGTTGCTGATTGATATAATTGTATTGTTACATGAGTGCCACCAAATACTGCTTACTAAATTTCAGATTTCAGGAACTGTTAACTTGTTACTAAAAGATGAACTCAGGATGAACTTGTAGGCGTGTCCTTTTGCTGAAATGTTACTATCCTATGTACATGGTACCCCTCTTCATGCTTAGGTGAGTCGGTTAAGCCTTGCTGAGCCTTCGTGCTCACGGTTGCTGCTTAAGTGTTTTTCAGGTGAGGAGCCACCCACGGACTCGGAGTACGAGTCCACCGGCGAGGGTTACCCTCCGTCGGGGACCACGGCTGAGTGGGAGCCGTACACGCCGCGCTGAGCTGAGGAGTGCAGCTGGTGTGGGTTGTCCTAGGGCTGGACAACCACTTTTGCTAGATAGGCGGGCGTGAGTTGTATAGTGTAGACTTCCGCTGTGTAATATAAACAATAGTTGTAACTGAAGTTGTACCTGTTTGTACAGTTTCAGTTGTTTTTCCCATGTAATATATTATGTTCTTATGACGTGTGCTGTCGGGTGTCGCATCGCGTGGCACCACCCTCTGCGATCCTGGATGAGCGGATTCCGGTCTGCCACAGAACCCATACGGGCACAAGTCGTACAAGACGGCCGCCCTTTAGCTCTGCATGGGCTGCCACTGCTTCATCTTCCAGATCATTCACACGGACTATGTCCCGGAGAGTGCCCTGAAAAACTTCTTCGCCTATCCGCACAATAGATTTTCCGTCGTCCGTATCAGTAGCGACGTAAAGTGGCTGCACAAAGACTATGGCTCGGAGGTAGCAAATGTGGTTGAGCTCTGGGACCTCGCCGTGAAGGTGCTGCACCGGTCGGAACTCATGTCGGCGTTGCTCAAGACCTTGGCACCCGAGGTGATGAATGTGCACATCGACAAGGCGAAGGACATCAAGTGTGATAAGTGGGATAAGGTGATCCTGTCGCCACAACAGGTGGAGTATGCCTGCATCGATGCATTTACCTCTTACGAGATTTGCGTGCTGCTGCTCTCCCATCAGGCTTCCTCGCCATATCTGGTCCGGGAGCAATGCCCCTCACCAGGGTACGTCAGCACGGACTCTGATGATGACAAGTATCATGACTACAAATCGGCAGTCCCACGCGGCGACGATCTATGCGTCATCGAGCACCCCAGCGGCTACCTGATATGTCCAGTCTGTCCCAACTTGAAGCGCAAATGGAAACAGGAAGACATCAAATCCATCCAACGTCATGTTGTGCAAGTTGGCCTCTCCAATTCTGAAATACATAGTGATAAGAAGAAGAGCCGGCACCATCGAATGGCGAGGAACCATGGCTGGATGTGATAACTCCTCCACGTGTTTTTATATTAGTTATTCTGTTCTGAACTCAAAGTTATATTCTTCAATTTTTGTGGACAATGTATGTGGACTGGATGTTTGTGCAGTACCCTTAATAGCCTCTTCTGAAATACTTTCTCGCATGGATGTTCCCATGGTAATCCTACTTTGTTTTCCTCTTACTTAACTATGATCCTGATGCAACATTTCCCTGTTGTTTTTTTTTGCTAGTATAATTATTGGTATGCTTTATCCAAGATTAAAGAAAAAGTAAAAAACACGTGTATGTATGTTATCCTTGATGTGTCCCGTGTTACTCTGGTCACCATGTTACTGTATGTTTGTTCCCTATTACTCGTCTAACCAGATGTTACCATGGGTTTGTCCCATGTTACTATTCTCATTAATCCTAAACTTAATAAACTTAGTAAACTTTTTCACAAGCGTTTCTATATTAAAAACCGTCTGCAATAATACATCTCCGCGGGTGGTGTTTAATTCATCTTCAAGGAGGGAGGAGGGTCGCACATCTCTGCACCACCGTACTGTCCGCAATTAAATTATCCGCAGCTCTTCCTCCTCGAGCCGCTCGTCTCCCTTTGTCAACAATGGAAGACGCACTTTTATATCGCCCGTCTCCTCACCACCGACCGCAATTAAGTTCTCTGCACCTCCTCCTCGGGCCGCACATTCCCTTCCGCCTAACTCCAGCCGCTCTCTCTTTTTTCATAGGCGATTCTATGTTAAATACCGCCTGTGATAATACATCTACGCAGGCGGTGTTTAATTCATCTTCGAGGAGGGAGGAGGGTCTCGCACGCCGGTCGCACTTCTCTGCACCACCATACCGGCCGAAATTAAGTTCTCTGCAGCTCTTCCTCCTCGGGACGCTTGTTTCCCTTTGTCAACAATGGAAGACACGCTTTTATCTCGCCCGCCCCTTCACCACCAGCCACAATTAAATTCTCCGCACCTCCTCATCCTCGGGCCACGTGTTTCCCTTCCGTCCAACTCCAGCCGCTCACTCTTCGAACCCTTTAGCGATCAACCAGCTCCGGTGCGACCACCGCCTACCATCCACTATTTGCCATCGCCGTCGTCATCGTCGCCGTCACTACTCCCTCCTATTCTACGTTGTCGTTGTCGTTCATGGTTGGGAACTTTGTTAACGACTTGGCGCGTGGCCGACTCAAGGAGGAGCGCTTGGCGTGGCGCAAGAACCACCCCCATGTGTGTACATATGGCACACCGGTCGCTCTGTAGTTTTGCTTTTTCATCTTGTTTGTTTTTGGTATTTTCAATTTTATGGCTCGCCATTTGCATCACTTGTTGTCCAATTTCTCTTCGTACGGTTTATCTGCGAAGCCTAAGTCGGGAGACTTAATGAAGTGGTAGTGCATCGTCCCCAGTCAAGAAGGGGTAAGTCATGAAGAATAAGCACAATCCAGTATAACCATCATCCCCTTATTAACGAATTTCCTTTGTAGACTGACTAGGAAGGTGTTACTACCCACTGCAATCTCCTTCTCGGAGGACTATCCCTTGGTACTTCCGAGATGCGCCTTTCTACCTAGTTTCTTCCACCCGAATGTCCATCGCTCAGGATTTGTCTGCTTTGGGATTCTTTATCAATAGATTGTAAGATAGACTTATTTTGCTCAAGTAATTAGTAATTGTTGTCGAACTTATTTGAAGTGATTTCTTATGTTGCTTAAATTGATATTTCGTGGGGGTGGTGTCCTAGTATTAATGTTAGAATTTTACTACTTGAAGTTCAACGTTTGCTTCATCAGCCAAATGCGCCTGATGTTGAAAATGATTGCTATAATCTACTTATCAAGGTTAGTAACTTTTTGTTAGTGAGTAACCTAGATTATATATCATTCCTTATTTTAAATTTATCAATTTTAAAGAATGTCAATGTTATTTTCAGGATCCAGAGGAATATAAGAGACGTGTTTGGGAGCAAGCTTGACGGTATAGTTTAGATCGATCGATGAGAGCTTCATAGGAATACAAGTCTGAAATGTATAGTTTAGATGGCACGCAATGTGTATAAACTATGAAATATTAAAGTTTATCTCTAAATTGCAATGTCATTGTGGTTCTATATGTTCATTGTGGCAACGATGCATATTTATTATCTCTGCTTGCGAAGTGGCAATAGACAAATATACTAGAAAGGACATAATTTAAACATTTTTCATATGTGATGTTTAACTAAGAGCCGCATGTGAAATCTGCGCCTATATAAGGCTGCATAGAAATAACATAATTTAAAAATTTTTCACAGGCGGTGTTTAACTAAGAGCCGCCTGTGAAATCGCGCCTATATTAGGCCGCTTAGGAAGTTCTAAATTACAATTTACAAATCACCTGCACTAATACATCTTCACAGACGGTGTTTAACAAAGAGTCGCCTGTGAAAATCTGCGCCTATATAAGGCCACTCGGTCTCCTAAAAAAAACCCAACCCCTGAGATGTCACTTAGATGCCGTCAGGCTGCCAAAATTTTCCTTTGCCGCCAAAAACCTAACCGTGGAGCTCTGTCCTTGCTGCCGAGCTTCCACTACAGGAATGCAGCAAACTTAAGACGGCCAGAAACCGTCGTACATAAGGGAAAACCGTCGTAAATAACTAACTTACGACGATTTACCTTTTTTTATGACGGTTTCTGGCCGTTTCAAGTTTTTGGTCGTAAATAATATAATTTACGACGGTTGTCGTCATAAATAACTAACTTACGACGGTCGTTCCCAACCATCGTAAATAAAGGGTCGTCGCCCATTGCCGCGTCACATGGCTGGATGGGCGCCTTACTTACGAGGGCCGGGACCCGGGCCGTCGTAAGTGAGTTAGGATAACTTACGACGGCCTAGGCATGACCGTCAATTAGGTTAACTTACGACGGCCCTGTATAGCTGGTTATCGTAAATAAGGTTTTCTTTAAAAAACAGAATTAGGATAACTTGACATGATGGTCAGCTCTCAGAACAGTTTATATACACATCCAAAACATTAAACAAAAAAGAGATCTGCTCGCTAAACACTACCACTTCCAATCGTGGAACCAGTCGCTCCTCCACTCGCTCTGGAGCTGAAGAATCTGTCTCCGCGACCTCCTCCTGGTGCCGGTAGCTGTGGCGGTAGAGTTTGAGCCTCCCTAGCCAATCTCTGCAATTCAAATAAATAGATAGATAAAGTGAGTTTGAGATTGTACGACTCTCTCCACCCGACTATCACTCCCTCTCTCCCTCCCTCGCACTCTCACTTTCTCCCTCACCCTCTCCCTCCACCTCTCTCTATGATTCCCCCTCTCTCTCACCCCACTATCTCTACCACTCCGTCTCTCTCTCCCTCCGTCTTTCCCTTTTCACTCTCACTCTCTCTCCCTCTCTACCACTATCTCTTACTCTCACTCCCTCTCTCCCCCTGCCCTGCACTCTCACTTTCTCCCTCGCCCTCTCCCACCCCCTCTCTCTACGAGTACCTCTCTCTCTAATCCCCTATCTCTACCACTCCCTCTCTCTCCCCTATCTCTACCACTCTTTCTCCCTCCCTCTTTCCCTTTTCACTCTCATTCTCTCTCCCTCTCCCTCCCCCTCTCTACCACTATCTCTTACTCTCACTCTCTCCCTCTCCCCCCCCTCACTCTCGCTCTCGCTCTCACTCTCTCCCCTAAACTTCACTATGTTATTCTTAGATTAGAAAATAGCAAATGAAAAACACAATACCTGGATATCTGAATGTGCATGTGGTGGGGGCACTTGTGACGGGGCCAACTCTTATGGCTGCCACGTTGGGATCGGGATCTGCTGCCCACTCTATCGAGCTAAGGCCTGTAATTGCAAAATATTAAAACAAATAAACTAATGCAATGTTATGAATTTAAATTAATTTGTATTCAACTACTTACCTCCCTCGCCGTCTGCATCTGAGCCATGTAGTTTGCCATGTAGGCGGCCTGCTGCTCCTGTGCAGCCCGGGCTAAATCCCTCTCCCTGTAGAGCTCCTCCCTCTCTCTCTCCGGATCTCGTCTCTCTCCCTAAGGGAGCTCCTCTATTTGGTCGATGGAGTGACGATCAAAGGTCGCGTGACCCTCGAGTCGACAACTCCATTGAAAATGGCAAGCCTACAAAAGACTAAAAGAATAATAATTAGAAGAAGCAAGCTTCTACATAAATAAATAAAATGACCAACTAACCGTCCATGTGCCTTCCCGCCTCCTCTAACGTAAACAGCTTGAGGGTCGATTGGCGCGTTTTCCCAATTGTATCCTTCGCCGTGTATCCTTACGGCCTCTCGCCCATACTTTTCTTAAAAGGAGTAAAATTGCGTATTAGTGACAACAAATTAGTAACAATTGAATTGATAAGTTTTGATAACTTATCAGTCAATCGGCTGTAACCTGACTGCACTCCCCAGGCTGGGATGGGTCCTTATGACCCCGCTTCCAGACGGCAGTGTCGGTCGGTACCTGACCGATCTCGTGCTCCTGTAGATATGTGTTACTATGGTAATTATATTATGAAGACATAAAAAGAAGGGTTATTATTCTTACCATGTGTTTAGCCAAACGCACATGGCCATAGGGGCCATAGGAGTGCTTTGAGTCTAGACCTCTACATCCATGAGCCCTCCTGGACTTAGCAATGAAATCATCGCTAGCCCACATATGGCAGAGAGCTCGGTATGCTTCGGGCCGACCCTCTAGCCAGGAAATACTAACCTGCACATATTTATTATGTCACTGAAATACCATTTACATAACTAAGTATTGAAATAATTGATCACAAACAACTTACCTCCGCGTACTACTCCTCTGTCAAGTAAGTGTCTGAGGCCCTCCTAAACGGCCCCGACTGGTACTCCTGGTGCCGCTTGAGGTACTCGTTCACGGCTTGAATACGAGCGTATGATAACGCTTGCGTTACAAGCTTCTGTGTGTTCCTTTTGAACACGGCTCTAGCATGGTCAAACATGCTCTGGCTCGTGTCCTCTAAACGGTACCTCAGCTATAAGAAAACAAGTATTGAAGAGATATGCATTAACGATTGAATATAGTTGAAGAATAATAATTTACAAAATCTTACTAAGCAGACTTACCATAAAATCCGCCCATACAACGCCCTGAAGGTTGATGTGCGCCTAGTGAGAGAGACGAGCATAGTCGTCCCACGACGTCACAGGGACCCCGTCAATCACACCGGTATAGTGCAAACGCACTAAAGACCCGATGCAACCGGACACATGTCTGTGGTGCCCCTAACCAGGCTCGACGAAAAACGAGTCTGGCTACTCTTGTTCTTGATAAACCTCATCAACGTTATTGATATCATGGTAGTCATCATCTCTTGGACTATATAACCCCTCACGAGGATTCACCTTATGTACCACCCACCAAGCATTAAGCTTTTGACATGGATAAGATAAATAATACACTTGCTGCACTTGGTGTGCAAGGACAAATGTATCGTAGTCTCGTAGTCGTTCATTGTGTTTGACTTGCATCATGCCAAATTTATTTTGTCGTGTTCCATGATTGTTGTCAGACCAATCATAATCAAAGAAGACGACTTGAAGTTCCTTATTTTTGGCAAAACTAAATTCAATGATTTTGTTAATGATCCCATAGTAATTAGTTTCACGACCTTGACAGTCGATTGCCCTCGTCAGAACTCCGGTATTACATGTTGCTACAAGAAGACGAAGAGCTTCAAATTCAGTTGTACGAAATCAAAACCCGTTGACGTCATATTGGCCATAGCTTCTAACTTTAAGCAGTCCATATGACAGTTGTCACAAGTATTCATGGACGTCGGGCTCTTTCACGCACTGTCCAAATTACGAATTTATGAAGAATACTTTATAATGCTTAAAAGTTATAAGAATACTTTGTAAATACTCATAAGTTAACGAGAAAACATTACATATTATCAGAACCAGGAAAGAAAATTAGGTCGTCCATTTATTCCGTCCCGTCGCACGTTTCTACTTTTTTGCTCCTAGGTTGATGCCTATGTGTCCAATTTTGCTTGTGGAACTCACTGGACGGAAAAAAACTTTTATGAATATAAATGTTGCATAATATGCCGATAGGCATCAATATTAGGATAAAAACTTATTCGAAATATTTGTCCATCCCATCTATATTAGCATACATGTAGAGGAAAAAGGTCGTTCTTTCATCTGCGGTACAATTGTAGCTCCGACTACCACAAACATTAGTGCCCTTCATTGCAAAAATAGAGAGATCACTGCAAGGTGGATGTTCATCCATATTGTATCGCATCGCTGAAGTATTTACATTGTGTTTCTCTGCGAAGTAAACACTTGAAAAGTATCCCACTTCCTTAAGGGTAAAAGCTTCGGTGATGCACCCTTCCACCCTTGCTCGGTTACCAACCATTGGCTTCAGATATCTAAGTGCTCTTTTGTAAAGGTCCCAAAAATATGAATACAAAGAAACTCTTGTTTACACCAAGTTGGTTTCCTAGGTATGAAAAATGGGACTTGTTTAAACTTTTTTCACATGTGATAATACACATGGGAGCCCTTTTCACCCAAGTTTAAATCTTTATGTGAAAACTTGGAACCCAAGAGGGATCTAAAACCAAAGTAGGAAGTTCCCATATGTGTGAGAAAGCTAAAGCCATATTTTGGAACAACTTGTTCTACTAAAAATTTCAAATGAGAGTAACACAATGATTTTCAAACTGTTGTGTGAAAAATCTCATTTGCAGCAGCTAAATCAAAGATCAGATTTCATATTTGAATTCCTTAGGTCCAAATTAGGGGGTAGGCAAAGCCTCATGAATTTTTGAAGATATTTGCTATCCATTTTCCAAATGGGCTTAAATTTGCAATGAATTCAAATATACATTTGAATTTGGATGAAACTTGTCCAAATAACTACACACAATTCAGATTTGAATTCCCACCATTTGATTTCCAGCATTTGCCAAAATGAGGAGATATTTGTGAGAAAAGGAGATAGGATAAGGGGGAAGGTGGGACCCACTTGTCATATGGCCAAAAAGATCTCAGTGTGCAGTCTTCGATTCTCTACTCGCTGGTCACCGAGACAGAGCCAAAGACTCCCCGGGCGACACCACGGGAGCTGCTCCGAGCCACCTCCTGCTCTTCGCACTGGTCGCTGGCAGCACGGGGGTTGGCGGTGCCCTCTCTACGTGACTTTTCCCGCAGAGCCGAGGCAACCACCGATTGTTTTCTTCCTCACGTGCTCACCCGACAAAAACGCTGCTGCGCCTCGGTTGATCGCCGCCAAGCCGTTCCCACCAGTTGGACGCCCGGCTGAGGAACCAAAGAGCTGTGCCCATCGCTCCTCGACGTGCTACACGGATCCTCAGCTCATGTCCGACATTCCTCCGCCGTGACTGACCCAGTTTTCTTCTGTTACAACAGAGCCACGCCGCCTCCACTGCTATTCGTCTCCCGGCCAGTCCAGCTCCTCTCCGGCATGCTCAAAAGGCCACAGAGGTGCGCCATGAGGTATTGATCCTTCTCCTGTCATCCTTTTGCTCTTCCCCGTCGCTGGCTTGCCGGAATTTGAGTTGTGGCGCCGGTGAACGTGAAGAACCGCCGAAAACTAAATCGAGAAATTCGTTCCAAGCGCTTGATCATAGTTGCTCCGGTTCAAGCCACAGAAACTAGCAACCCTAGCGCCCTCCCACACCGAAGTACGTATCAAACCGGCCATCCCACGCCCCGGGCGACAAGAATTCGCCGCCGGCGGCAAAAACGGGTCGGGTCTCCGGTGACCGCCCTATTCCCGCCAATTTCTGCACGAACTGAGATGTGTTCCATGCTCCACGAGCTCTGGGGATGCTTTAGGGCAATGTAGCTCGCCAGGAGAAGGTTGGGACACGCCAGAACGCGTTGATGCCGAGCTCCCGAGCCGCCCCGCCGATGCCGACCCATCTCCAGCCGTTTTCATGCGGGGAAACCTTGCTCGGCAGCTGCGCCACGTTCCATGGATCGTGTAGGGAGAAACCGGAGCTAATTTGGTGGAGAAATGAGGGAGAACGAGCCGCGCCACGATCTCTGCCGGTGTGCACCCGCGGGCTCCGGCGAGATGTTGAAGAAGCACCTGACCCGTGGGCCCCATGTTTGACTGTTCTGTTTGAAATCAAACAGAGAGTTGTTCAAACTTGGAAAATGCATAACTCTGTGTAGAAAGCTCCAAAAATAGTGAGATAAATTTTTTTGGATTCCTATCAGAGAGTACTATCCACGGGTATAGCCCAATATTTATGAAAATCCCTGGTTTTGTCTCATTAATTCATATAAGGAAAATATTATAGGAATTTTTCCAGGAGTTCTGTGTATTGGAAAATTCCTAAATTTGGGCAGGAGATTCTTCCAAAAATACTTGAACTCCAGTAAAATTTTCAGAAGCATTGCACCTGAGTTCCTTGGCCAAATGTGGTGTTAATTTATTATGTCTCTGAATATTGGGAAAATGGAACAGAGTTCAATTTCAGATTTTTCCCCAAACTTTAGAACCTCATAACTTTTGCTAGGATGCTCCAAATTTAGTGATTCAAATTGGGTTGGATTCATCTTGAATAGATCTATCCAAATATGCAACCCAATTTGTATGAAACTCATTATTTAATTCTGGAAAATTCTTTAAAGCTTTTCAGCAAAAGAATTTTTGAGGGAGTTTGGCTAATCCAAAAGTCCTCAAATTTTGCCAGAATAATCTTTACGGTGTTAGTGAACTCCTGTAAAACTTTAAGATCATTTGGAGTTGATTTGATTAGGGCAATTCAGATTTGAAGTTGTTGTGTTCAATTGAATACAGAAACATTTTCAGAGAATTTCCAAAATCTGGAAATTCATTTCTGGGTAGTTCTTAGCTCCAAAAATCCTAGGAAACTTCATGCATGCTCCCTGAGCTATGTTTGAAAGTGTAGTTCACTTGAATTTGCATGAAGGTGCAAATTTATTCAGAATTAGTTCCCTTGTTCCTAAATGCTTAGGGAATTGTTCTGGGTGATCTACTCATTGAAAATTTCTAAATTTTGGTACAGATTAATTTCTTGTGACAAGGAAGTCACCAGAAAATTTTCAGCTTCATTAGAGCTCTGGATCACCACCGTGCTGTTCAACCTATTTAGAGGAATATCACACGAGGGGTGAACAACACATCTCACTTGATCATAGTGTTTAACCCCAAAACCAAACCACTAGCACCAGTGTCATTTTAAATTCTTAAACAGAGTTCCAGTTTTAAACTTGTCTTTAGCACGTGTTGGCAAAAGTTTTACAATCAAACATATATGCATATTCATTACATGTAGCATCTACGTGAAGAAGTTGAAGCAATTAGAGTGGAGATCAAAGAAGGAGGGAAGCGAGTGATCAAGCCTCAAGTGGTCTTCACTAACTGAACTTCATATATATAAGTCCCCTGCAAAACAAAGGCAAGCCCCGGTTTGCATCAAAACTTACAAGTTTTTATTTGTATTCACTTTATATTGTCTAGCATTTAGTTTCTTGCATTTGGTCTAGATGGTAAGAAACTCCAAATGCATTACCCAGAAAACCCTGGAGTATAATGTAGAGTAGGTTAACACTTGATTATAACTACTGATCTCAAGTTAACAAAAGTGGATTAAAAGAGGCATAACTCGAGTGGGCAGTTTCCTACTCGTGAACCGGGACTAAGGGGGATCAATCGGAAGAGTTGGGAATTGATCCTCATAGTTGGAAATGGAGACCGGGCAGTGGATGGAAGGATCAAGGACGTGGTCCTGTGAACCTAGTGTATGTCTGAGTCAATTAAGGCCCGTTCTCGTGTGTGGCCCGTTGGACAAGTTTGAGATGTGTACCGGATGCATACTGGCTATATGGGACCCAGGAAACCGATGTAACATGTTAACCTGGGTGTCGAGGCATACCTCACCGTCTGATGTCGATGCTGAAAGGATAGAGAAGTCGGCTCTACGAGGGTTTGCCGTAGAGAGACTTAATCCCAGGCGGTGGGACCGGTTCGACTTTTGGGTGTCGTGTGAAAGGTTGCCACGTACGATGTCAGTGATGGTTGCTGTGTGCAACGTTGAGTATGGGCGTACGTGTCGTGTCAGCCAGGTGTTTTTTATTGCAATCACCGTCGCTCGCGGAATGGACTGAGCATACTTGTTCTCTACGTTGTGATGTAGTAAAAAAGTGGGAAACATTTAATATGCTTTATGAGTAATCCTCATAATGGAGATGAGGAATGATCAACACCTTCACTAAATTTATTTTCCACCTTGGGCTAGTAGCGTCGAGGCAAAGCGTTTCTTGTTTGATTGTGGAGTCTCGACGGTAATGGCGCAAGGGCTGTATGAGTCTTGGGTAGCTCACTAAATTTATTTTCACCCCGGGCAAGTGACATCGAGATGAAGTGTTTCTTGTTTGATTGTGGAGTCTCGATGTAAATTGCGCGAGGGCTATAAAAGTTACTTAAAACTTGAAGTAAGGATTCTCCTTTAGCTCAAGAGCATCCTTTGTGCAAACTGCTATATTCAGCCCTCTATTTTCATCATGTAGAGTTTCATGACTAGGGGGACGGTTAAGTCTTGCTGAGCTTCGTGCTCACAAATACTGCATAAGTTGTTTTGCAGGTAATAACTGTACACTGAATTGTACGGGTGTCCGATGAGACTCGGAGCTCTCCGAGTGGTGAACTCCGGGCAACCCCTGCCGCTGCTATTGTGATAGCGTTGCTAGCGAGAAGGGTCCGCGGGCTGGATACCTTTTCTGTTGCTTAGCATTGGTATGAGACGTGAGTTGTACTAGTCTTCCTATGTATAATATTTTGAGAAGTATTTGTAAAACATACACTTTGTAAGCTTCCGCTTGATTTATGTAATATGATGCTTTATTATGTGTGATGTTGGATGCCGCATCGCACGGCACCACCCAATGCGATTCCTGGGCGAGCGGCACGGTCCCGTGATCGGGACCGGGCCCTCACATCTTTCAATGTGACGCATCCATCTATGTTGCACAGAATCACCCACTTTAGCTTCAAATGGAAGATGGATAAGGAGATGTTGCATTGGATTGAAGAAAAATTGAAGTTTCTTATGTGCGACTTCTGTCATCACATTGCGATGGACCGAAATCCGTACATCCCAGGATCTCAGAAGGTGGTGCCGCACGACGCGACACCTGACAGCACACACCATAAGGCAACCATAGTAGGACATTGAAAACATTCTGAATATGTACAAAAGTAGTACACTCTTCAGTTAGAACTTCTGTACAAAGTCTACTACAGCGGAAGGTTTTTATGCAAGTCATGCCAACACCTAACTAGCAAAAGTTGGTTGTTCGGCCCTACGGACAACCCACACTAGCTGCATCCAGCCTCAACGCGGCGTGTACGGCTCCCACTCAGCCATAGTCCCCGACGGAGGGTAACCCTCACCGGTGGACTCGTACTCCGAGTCCGTGGGGTACTCCTAACCTGCAGATATTTATAGCAGCAACCGTGAGCACGATGGATCAGCAAGTCTTACCTGACTCTCCTACACATGAAACTCTACATGCAGGTCATACTCGAATATAGGATGGTAATTTGCAGCAACGGACACGCCTACAAGTTCATCCTTATTTCATCTTTTAGCCACAAGTCAACGGTTCATGAATCTGAAATTTCATGAGCACTATTTGGTGGCACACATGTAGCAATACAAGTTATTCATATCAGCAGTATTGAATCACAAAATTCCATATTTTAACCTACGTCACGACACAGTGAACAAGCGGTACTCATAACCATGAGGGACGGCGAATCGACTCGATATACACCTGCAGGGATATCCGAATAGCACGTCACGTATGCCCATCCGTGGAGCTGCACAGCACGCTCACTCGATGTCGTACGGAACAACCTTTCACCAAACATCCCAAACGTCGAACCGGTCGCACTCAGACGGACAGGTGGTTCCCTACATGGAGCATCTCTCTATGCCCGTTAGCAGATTTCCACCTTGATGACCTAAACCTACACCTATCAATCGGTGTGTTATGCCTCGATGCCCGGAGGTATAGGTTACATCAGTTTATCGGACCCCATATATCCGATATGCCTTCGGTACATTCAAACTTGTTCAGCGGGGCTGCACATGGATCGGTCCTCAATCGACATGGGCAGGGCTACGCTCACAAGACTTCCTCTTGATGCATCCTAGTCTCTGCCTAGTCTCATTTTCTTACTAATGTTGTCTCACATCTCGAACAATTCCTGGTGTGACAAACCCTATACTCGCGAGTAGATTCCAACTACTCAACTTGTACCGAAGTCTATAAACATTAAGCCAAAGCAAGATCTACTCGAGGACTTAAACTATACCCTCACTCTCTTTTTGAATCATTAGGTTATGCAAATTGAGTTTCATCCACCCTAAACGTAATGCACATACATACCTCAAACTAAGTGAGTATAAAACCAAAATTTACAAAACTTATTAAATGCAAACCGGGGCTTGCCTTATTGCTGCTGGTCAGAAGTTAGTGTCTCCTCAGGAAGTATGAAGTCCAAAACCTCCGGAGATTCTTCGCGTTCAGCGACTACACATAAGCAATTTAACGATATTGTCAATTTTAAATGCAAATGTGTTGAATTTAGTATATAAAGACCATAAATCTAGCTAGACATCTCATTTGGCTCTGAAAATTTTACTGTGTCTTGGTGAGAACCTAACCAGAGACTTGACCAAGTTTCATTTGAATCAAAGCCTAACTGAGCTCTGCCCAAATAAAAGTCTAAATGGTCAATACTAGAGCTTCTAAGGATTTCCAGGGATTTTCATGATTCAAACCATTACTTTCTGGAAACTAGAGTTTGAGATGGTTCTAATGGAGTTGGTTTCATGTAATTTGAACAATCCTAGAGAAAGTTATGCTCTAATCAAGATTTGAGAAAATTTTGAAGAATGTTTCTGTACATTTTTCTATTTTCTCAGGGCAGTTCACTTAATCACACAATTAGGGGGACTAAATGAACTTGGATGGATCTGAAATTCTTCCTGTGACTCAAGTATTTTCAAATGAACATCCTAGCCAAATTTCAGAATTTTCCATCAAGGAAATCTCTAGATAAATTTCCCAACAATTTAAATTTAGGGAATTAATTTTGGAAAAATAATAAGTTTCATGAACTGAAAGTTGTTTTGCTGGATAGTACTCAGAGAGATGAATCCAACAAAATTTGCTTCACTCAATTTGGACCATCCTAGCAAAAGTTATGGGCATTTGAAGTTGAACTAAAATCTGAAATTGTTGGAAATGTTTAAACTCTGGTTGTGGGCCCCACTATTTAAATCGGCCCACTGAGCTCGCAGCCACACCGCAGCCCATGAGGTTTCACCCACGCTGCCGCACCGGATCACAGCCACAACCGGATCCCCGCTGGAAAACAGAGGCTGACCGTTGGACCCGGCCCCCCCTTCGTCTTCCTCGCGGCACCCGCGCTCCCCGCGGCGGCGCACTCCGGTGAGGCTCGCCGCCCGCCCTTCTACTGCTTGAAGTTCGATCAAACTTGCCTCCTTGGCCTAGGTTCGCACTGGAAACATTCTGAGGGGTCGGCTAGGGTTGGAGATGGCCGGAAACTGTCCCGCGACGGTGACAGCGGCGACTCCAACTCCGGTGATGTCGCCCGAGCTACACAAGACCTTATTTTTGGAACGGTTTCTTCCTACAGCTCCGTGGTGACATGCTGAGCACGAAAATGAACTCAGTTTTCCGTGGAAACGGCCGGAGCTAGGACCTCAACGTTGACCTAGATCTAAAAACGGCAGCGATCGGAAAAACTCAAAGAACAACAACCATAGTCGATAGTTTTCGCCGGTTGTTGATCCTAGAGGTTCGTTGGAAGGCTTAGGACGTATGGCTAAAGGAAAACGAGCTAGCATGGACTGACCACCAAGAATTTTGAGTCGAGCTCCCTCTCGGTCCTAAGAACGGCTAATCGGTAAACCTCAAAATACTCCCTCGCTACTGAACCAAATAGAGGAAGGCGTTCACCGAAAGATCGAGGAGAGGATGGCGCGCGTTTTTGTGTAGGTGATCGTCCGAGTTGTGTCCTGTATCGCGGAGGTGACAGAGAGACGAGAGTCGCTCGTGTGGTGAGAACAGAGACGAACGCGTGCGTGCGAGTGATGGGGTGGCTCAGTAGGACGCCGGTGCACGTGGGAGGACACATCTTTGGAAGTTGCTCTGTGGCTTAGGACGTGGAGAAAAACGGGTTGAGGTGGAGGCGCCTCGGCAGCGATCTTCGGCCGGCCGCGCGCTTGCAACAGAACGGTGGCAGCAGTGAAAACAGGGAACCGACTGTGTTAGAGCTGTGAGGCTGACTGTTGGGTCCCACCCCCTCAATTCTTTTTCATTTCATTTTTTCTCCACTGATATTTCTCCCCAGCTACTCACAATTAAATGGCAGACTTCATCACCAAGTCATTAGTTGAATTTGAAAACCTCAATTTTGAGATGGTTAGCTAAATTCAAATTACACTTGAATTTGAAATTCAAATTCAGTTTTGAATTAATCCAAATATAGCTCCCGATAAGATGAACTCCAATGAGGATGAAAATTGGGGGACTAACTCATAGAAATGTGCTGAGTTTGAATATGAAATCAACTTTTGAATCCAAGTGATGAAAGTAGCTGAAATTTGAATTTGCATTCAAAATAGCCCTTTTTACAAAAGTCTCCAGAAGTGCCTCAAAATGATTTGGATTTGCATGAAACTTGGCATGAGCACTCCTAAGAATTTTTAGGGTCTAATGGGGAGCTCAGCCTCTCATGTTTATATGTTCGAAGTCCTACTTTGAATTTTTGAGCTTTTCCTCTAATTACCCTCTTGATGGTGATTACTTGCTCTTCACAATTATTCATGAGACTTCCACAAAATGAGCTGTTTTGTGGTGATGTCATGAATACTTTAGCAAGTAAAATCTTGGGCTTTTACACACATTATTACCATCGTCATTAACAACTTAGACAAACCTTGATTTACCACATTTTAATCACTTGTTCTCTTTCGCACACTCTTTCCAAAAAAGCACACAATTGTTTGGACACACATTAATCTTCTCATATTTCATACCGAGACCAAACAATAATTTCTTCGACTGATACATATCTTTCGGCACTTTGTGGGGTTGTGGAAAGATATCACTGATCAATTTGATTAGGTCGTTGTAACAGTTGTTGGAAAAGAAGTATTTGGACTTAATTGCCATAAGTCTGGTGATGAACGTTAGGAGGGTCACTTCTGTGTGTTCATGAAGCAGCTCTTCTGAAGCTTTAAGAAGCTTGAAGAATGTTTCTACCTCCGTTGTTGGAGGATCCTCCGTAGCATCTGGTTCAAGAGCTTATAGCATCTCATCCATCTGATCAACCCGCGTGTTGTCATCATCCTCTTGCACTTCTTGTACGGCTTTAGAAGTTGTCTCACCATGAAAACTCCACACCTCATAATGTGACGTGTAACTTTTTCGGCACAGGTGTATCGAAAGAGTCATTTTATCAAGTCACTTTGTGTTTCGGCATTTCGTACATGGGCATCGTACCTTATCGATCGTCGACAACGAAAAGGCTCGATTGATAAAAGCATCTGTCTTTGCGAACCATTTATCTGAGTGACCACCTTTCTTGTTCCAACCAGTGTACATCCAACTACGGTCTTCATCCATGTCAGAGGCTACAGATTAAAGACGGGGAAAATATCATTAATTTATACTTCTACTGGGACAGATAGGTCCTAAACCCACCCAATAGTGACTGAGATGAACGTGCTTCGGACGAGACGCCAGGTCCGAATCCAGACAAGATTTCGGCAGCATAACTTTGCTGTTCTCTGACTGTACGCCCGATAATGGTGTAGCAGAGAACATCAGGGTTATGCTGTCGAAATCTCATCCGGATTCAGACTTGTGTCTCGTCATATGCACGCCCCCTCGTTCACTCTCAGGTTGTCCAAAAAGGGACGATTCCGAACCTACCCTGCTCACATGCGTAACGCATGTGAGATGGGCCGGATCAAAATGGGTGATGCATATTCCAAAAGTTTACATTACTCATTCATTATTGAGTCATTTACGAGAGAGAGAGAGAGAGAGAGAGGAAAGAACGAAAGATAGAGAGAGGAGGGAAAGAGTAGGGGTGACCGTCAACTCACGGGTTTGCGTCCATGCGACCTAATACTTCGACATGTTCGGGATCTTAAGAACAACGGGAGAAGACGAAGGCAAAGCCCTCCGGCCTTTCATTGGGGGAGGGGGGTCCGTGTACCCTTCTGTGACAGGTCACGACGGTCAAGCGGTCAAGCGTTGGAGGGAGGTCAGTCGGGCGCCGCGCCCGGACCGACAGCTCTCCTCGAGCATCTCTCCGCGTCCTTGGGTGCTCGAAGCTCCGTGTATGTCTCGTGTACACCATCCCTTTTCCAACGAGCGCTTCGCGTCCGCACCGGCACCGTTCGCCTCAACGCCCGGCTAGATAGATGTCCTACTATTAATTATCATATTACATGTTCTCACGATAGTGTATATAGCTAAACATCGTGAAGCGAATAATTATCACTCAATTTTCAAACAATTTTCACGCAAGTAATTAATAAACAAAACATAATAATTTAAAAATGACTCAAAAAGGGTGCAAAGTCCGGCGGTGGCGGCGGGGTGGGATGCCGAGGGACAAGAGGGGGGCCCGTTGGGGGCCAGGGAGCAGCGGGGGTCGGGGACGGCGCGGCGCCTTGGAGTCTAGTGAGGGCAGGGTGCGACGGCGGCCGTGGGCAGCAGCGAATGCGGGGGCCGGGGGAGGCGGCCGGTGCTAGAAGCGGTGGCGGCGGACGGCGGGCACCAATGGAGGCGGTGACGGAGGACAACTTGGGGGAAGGGACGAGAGCTGGGCTCGGGCTCGAGGGCATGAGTTGTCGGCGGTGGCAGCGCGAGGGGCTGGACGACTAGGCGTCGCCTTGAAAATACTAAATTAACTAAAACACTAAATCGCCTAGGGGCTAGGGCGGCGAGGTCGGGGAGTAAAGCAAAAAATTAAATATCTAAAATAACTAAAATCAATCAATTACTAAATTAACTTAATTAAACAACTAATCAATCAATTAAACAACTAATGAATCAATTAAACAACTAATGAATCAATTAACTAAATTAAAAAACTAATATTAGAACCAATTTCTAAATTAACTTAAATAAATAAAATCAATAAATTATGAAATTAACTAAATTGAACAACTAATCAATCAATTTTGAACCATGTTCACCTTATCCAAGTAAGATGCGGCGTGGTGGCTGCGGCGGGGTCGGCGGAATCCGGTGCGGCAGCGGCCGGGGCGGCGGATGCCGGTTTGGCCGCGGCCAGGGCGGCAGAGGCCAGGGCAGCTTCTGTCGAGGCAGCAGCGGCCGGGTCGGCTGCGGCCTGGGCGGCGGAAGGCGGGGCGGCGGCAGCCGAGGAGGCGGCGGGCGGGGCGGCGGCAGGGTCCGGCGGCGGGCGGGGCGGCAGCGGCCGAGGAGGCGGCGGGCAGGGCGGCGGCAGGGTTCGGCGTGGGAGGGGCGGCGCGACACTTCAGGCGGGGTCCGGCAGCGGCGGGCTCGGGGTCAGGGCCTTGGCCGTTGTAAATAACATGTTACATACAACGACCTATTTAATTACAACAGCCCTAGGGTAGGCCATCGTAAGTTAGTCCTAACTTACGACGGTCGGGTTTGGCCGTTGTAAATACCGTTGTTTACGACGGCTAACCCTAAGGTCGTCGTAAATTATTTTAGCCGTCGTAAATGGTTCTTTTTCCTGTAGAGTTCGTCCTCGCCATCCTTGCCGTCGAGCTTCGTCGTCGTCGCCATCGCCGTTGCCATCTATGTACGTCCGCCTCGTTCCTCCCTTCTTTCCCTCCTCCCTTCTCTATCCCCCGTGTCGCCTCCTTCCCTCCCCCTCCCCATGCCGCCTCCCTCCTCGCCCTCACCGGCGGTCGAGTGTTGTCCTCTCCCTCGTCGCCACCTACGTCCTTCCTTTTCTGTCCCCCTCCAACACCATCGCGGCCACACCCCCGCGCCTTAATCCTCCCAGCGCCACCTCCTCCTTCCCGGCATCTACCCCCACCGTGTGCTGCCCCCTCCCCACCGTCCCCTACCGCCGGCGCTCTCCCATTGTGTCGAGCCCCCCATTTAGATTGTTTAGATTACTTGTTTAGAGACCTTGACAATTGCTTATATTAATTGTTTAAATTTTGTTTGAATGTGGACTAGAGAGCAAATTAATTGTTTGCATGAGAAAGCAAAGCAAATTTTGCTTAGTTGTTTCTTCTACATTTTCTGTGTGTGTTCATACCTGCACCAATTAGTTGTTTAGAATAGTTGTGTTAAAGGAGATAGTCCTGTTGTGCTAACAGATAGTCCATGTTATCTTTGTAATCACTGAGTACTATAACAGGGATACATGTTATCTTTGTAAATACACCATGTTCACTCTATTTTACATATTAGGATGTGATTTTACATATTAGGATGCCTTTGTAACCACTGAGTACTATAACAAGAAACCCCTTCTGTTGCTTTTCAAGTTCTAACATGGAAAGCCCTAAGAAGACTGGTGCTGACAATGAAGCCGACGATGTTGAGTTTAGTGACTCCAGCAGTTTAGGCTCTTATCACAGTCCATCGGATCCTTTTCCAAATATAAAAATTAAAAAGACTTAAGAGGATCTCGACCCGAAATATGATCCTGCTGGCAATGTACGGATCACGAATCTTAACTCTAGCAGTTTAATTTAATGTTGGTTGTCAAGTATATGAAGCCTTATAATTCGTTTCTACCTCGCTTAATTGCCAAGACAACGAGGTGACTTTGGCTCCTAAAACCGCAGAAGGATCTCCAATGATTGAATCCTCAAATTCAGTCAAGCAAAAACGAGGGCAACGAGGTCCCAATAAGGGTCCATTGAACCGCATCATATACATAACAAGTGTCAGTCCAGGTGGGCTTCCCCAAGAACCACTGGATTCAGTTACAAAGTACCGAAATGCATGTGGTTGTCTTGTTAGAGAGCTCTTGTCAATCACAACCGAGAATTGGAGAAAATTCCCTGAGGCAGACAAGAATGAGTTGTGGGAGAAGTTAAAGAAACAATTCAAGTTCCCAAAAGGCACGGAAGAAGCTGTAAAGAAAGCAACATTGGTCTCTTGCGGCAAGACGTTTCGTAGCTGGAAGAGTGAAATGAATTCTTATGTTAAGTACAATAAGGTCCCTAGCCCGAAGAAAACAGAAAAACACACAAGCTCAGTAGCAAGAATTTATTCATCAAAAGACCACACCTAAGGCTAAAACCCTAAGTGAATCTAGGTCAGAGCTTGCCAAAAAGAACAAATATCATCATCGCTTGGGGTGTACCGGATATGCCCCCAAAGTTGACAAATGGAATAAAATATTAGAGGAAACTGTCAGTAGGGGCAATCCTGACCCGCTACAAGGCTACGATGAGAGAACTAAGTGGTGGGTCTTAGCTAGGTCAGGTTTGACCAGCGAGGGCAAACTTGAAAAGCCCGACTCTGTGAACGAAGTAGAGCAAAAAATGAAAGAAGTAATTGAAAAGCAACAGAAGGGTCTTTTCAAGCCGAAGAGGGAGAATGACCAATTTACCGCTATCCTAGGCAACCCTGAAAAACTATGGACGGGTTCGAGCAATCCCTTCTCAGATGTCCTGGAGAGATAGTTTCCCGAACGATAAAGAGTTATATAGAAGACGTGACAAGTTCAAGAAGACAATTGAAGATACAATTGATCAAAAGGTCAAGGCATCTGTGGAAGAAAGAATAAATGAACTTATAAAATCAAGATAATTAATGCCACAAAATAGAGTGATGGTTCCCGTGGCAATGGAGCATTTGATATCTCCAACTTCCTACCCTAGCAGCATAGGTTCTGTGCCAGGCTCAGGGTAAACCCATAAGTTCCCTATCGATGATATTGTTAAGGACACATCTTGTCGTCTTCTTGTCCCAATCGGCAGAGCAGGGAACAATACAAAACAGGTTGTCACTGCTATGGCAAAACCGAACCTTGTCTTCAACGGCAATTCACTTTCGTTGTATTATGTCGTGGTGCAAGTTCTTCAAATCATTGATAATGATTATGAAGATTATGAAGTAGACCACATCACACCTAAGGGGATCACGACTCCGGGGCAGGTCGTCAACCAATTAATCCTTTGGCACCGACGCGATATCGTGTTGTTGGACGATGAGCCGAGGTCTAGCCCCGTACCATCTCGAAAGACTGCAGCCCCGTCTTCTTCGCCGAAAAAGTCCAGGAAGATCCACTCCCGCTATGTCCCAGCAAGGATGATAGTAACCTTGCTAGTAATGATAACCAAGAGCAACTAGTTGAACAACAGCTTGAAGCAGTACAAGAGCAAGCTGCTGGTAGTAAAGAGCAATCAGTTGAACAACAGGTTCAACAATAGGCCAATGTCCAACTTCCGATGACTACTCCTCGATCAGTGCCTGTGAAAGTTAGCTCATACGAAAATAAGGAACCTTCTAAAGAAGTGTTAGAATATTTGGAAGAAATGAAGAAAAATATTACAAAATATAATGCATCTCGTGCTTCACATGAGCCAGCATTAGAAAATATTGAGAAGTGGGAAGAAGACGGTGTGAAATATACTCGGGGGACAGCTTTAGTTAAACCAGGAGTTTAGGTATACAAGATTCAGGATGTTCCTCCTGAATATGAGAATGGGAAGCCGTTCATGACATCGACACAGCTTATCAAACAACCTTTCCCGCTCAGAAGAATGCATGAGTGGTACATCACTGCCAGCACAAAATATGACATTTGTTACGTCACATTTCATATGCCAAAAGAAGCATTCTGGAGCGTTGGACAAGATAAACGAGCACTTCTCTTTGAAGATCTGCGGAGCATTTTCTATCGAGGCATGCTCGAAATCAACCTGCTACTCGTCTAGTGCTTGTAAGTGCCTCTAATATTTTGTATTTACTTTTCTTGCTACACACATACACATGTCACGAGATTATAAAAATTCTAGACTTATTCAATAGGATGCAATACATGGATAATGAAAAGTTGAACTCCAAGACAGGTATGCTTGACCCTACAGTGATTGCAAAGTTGAATTTCAACTTTCAGGTGCAACGGGACTCAGGACAGTACAAGCGCATGACAAAAAAACAATTTGAAAAATCAATCGCAAGCCAAAAGAAGGATAAAAAGAAATAGGTTGCAGCCTACATAGTACATGCCATGTTTAACTTTGTCAGAGATGGCAAGGACCTCGTAAAGGCTCCGTACCACTTCGAGTAAGTTCGACACATGGCATAGAAATAGCAAATATTGCTAATTTTTAACTTAACACGTGTGTTTGTACGTGTGCAGTGAACACTACATAATGATCTTCATCAAGCCAACACAGGGTTTGGCAACGGTCTTGGACTCAGCCGATTACTCACAAGGTACTTACAAAGAATTACTTGACATTTTGAGAAGATGCGGTTATTCGATACTTTTAATATACACGCATATATATAGGTTGGCAACTCTTATATGACATTCCTTGTATGACAGTGCTTGACGGTTTTACGCGAACAAACTTGGCGGTCAGAGACCTGCTAATAATGATGCATTGCATATATCAACATATTATCCTTGTCCCAAGCAGCCTTCTAGGAGCGTCTTTTGCGGGTATTATGTATGCGAGCATCTTCGGACCGCCTGCGAATATAGAGTGAATCGTGAGGATGTAAGTTATCCTTAATGTCAATATTGTATTTTCCTTACTTTTAAGGTTCATATTCATTGTAACTAGCGTATTTTAATACTATTATGTTATCGTTGTCACCAACACATTCTAAACCTTGTTATGTGTTTCATTGCAGCACATGAAGAATGTGGACGAAGAATGGCCGGTTTCTAGAGATATGTCTGGTGGAATAGCCGAGAGAATTACGAGTGAACTGTGTCACTTCATGCGTCATGAAACTGTTCACCGAAAAGGGCAGTTTTTCGATAACACAGGTGTAATAGCTGATGTGCCAGAACTTTGCCAGTATACTGATTGTTTTTTTAGGAAAAACTTGTAAACTATGAATTGAGATGTATTGTACTTACATATATGTATATGAGATGACTTTTTGGTGAATTGAGATGCTTGTGAGAATATATTGTTTCTACTATGTGTGAATGTGCATATGAAATTGACATGGAAATTATAAATAATAGCATGAGTACCTAACAAACCGCCTGCGATAATATAATTTCACAGACGGATTATTGTAGGTAACGAACTGCCTGTGATAAAGATTCTTCACAGGCAACTAGTCGTAGGTAAAGAACTGCCTGCGATAGTAGAGTTACACAGGCGGATAATCTTACGTTACAATCCGCCTGTGATAAACATTCTTCACAGGTGGATACACTTTACGTTACAATCCGCCTGTGATAAACATTCTTCATAGGCGGAGAGTCTTTACGTTACAAACCGCCTGTGATAAAGATTCTTTATAGGCAGCTAGCCGTAGGTATAGAACCGTCTGCAATAATGGAGTTATCACAGGCGGAAACTTGTACGTTACAAACCGTCTGTGATAAAGAGTCTTCACAAGTGGATTCATGAAGGTTAAGACCGCATGTGATAACTTTTTTCACAGGGGGTTTAAGTTTACGCCTGTGAAAATTGCTGATTATCACAGACTCTTCGTTTCAGGTGGTTTTGAAAACCGCGTGTGATAATACGTTTAGAGCCGTCTGAGATGAAGCTTGTGGGTATCCCCTTGCAGTAGGTGGATGTACATCTCAAAACGTCTCCTGGGCCCTAGCTGGTGTCCTTATTGGATCAATGCATATAACCTTGGTTTATCTTACGACATTGATGTATTTGTACCTGAAACCATTGGGGCACTCAGATCATGCACTCATTGACCCAACCATCATTGATGGTAGGGCACTCCAACTTGATCTCAAAAACCATGTCCCACATGATATGCCACCGGTGGAGCACATTAAGGAAATCATTGGGCTCTAACTTTATGACCTTGTATACACTAGAAGGGAATAAGGGTGCATCTTGCAGAAGGAAATAAGAGGTTTCTTTCATCATGGATTTCCTCCCTATTGGCCTTGATGCTCTCAAGGTTGAGAATGGGTGCACCACTATTGAAAATGCTAGCCATGGGATCTTCCTTGTCAATGGCATATGTGTGGCTTGGTAGATCTATCTTCTCACTTGGTGGGCATTGAGGGAAGCCTCACTGGCAAGTCATGATAGTGTGTGTGTAGCAAGAAGGCAATTGTTTATTATGATTAAATTTTTGACAGACTTAAAATTTTAGCAACAAGGTAGGCGGCATTGGTGTCGACAAGGGATGGGAGAGGTCAAACACATAGTAGCAATAAATGTTAAAGTTAAGCTATCTCCAACAACAAACCCCAAAAATGGAGGCCCATTTGCTCATTTTAGGTTCCTTGTACTATTAGGTTGGCGACTTATTTTTGGGACTTCTCCAACAATGAACCTATTTTGGGTCACTATCAACTGTTTTTGGTGGGGCTATCTATCCGAGCAAAGGGGATAGAGAGGCGGCAGAGCAATGCATTCTAGCGAATCGAAGGCAGGGGCACTGCACGGGGCAAGGAGTCTAGAGTGGCGGGGTGGGCAAGGTAGGTGGAGGGCGGCATGGGGCGTGGAGGCCAGAGTAGTGGAGTGGGTGAGGCTCGGGGAGGGCAGCGCGGGGCGGGCGACGGATCGGGGTCGGTGGAGCGGCGCAAGGAGCCCGAAGCGGTGGGCGGTTGAGGCTCGGGGTGGCCGGTGCGAGAGTGGTGGCTGGAGCAGCGAGGCCGTGGTTAGGCGGCGCGGTGCGAGGAGCCCGAGGCAGCGCGACGATGAGGCTAGGGAATGGAGGCGCAAGGCGTGGAGGCTAGAGCGCAGGGCGAACGTGGCTTGGGGATTGCGGCGCGGGGCGAGGAGTCCGAAGTGCTGGAGTTGGGCGAGTGGGCGTGAGGCAGAGAAAGAAGAAGTGGTAGTGGAAATGGGTTTCCTATGGAGAGTACCTATATTTGGGCCACCAGAAAGGAGAAACTCAAAATGGGCTTCATGAATGGGTATTCTGTTGGAGGCAGTTTGGACTACTCTCAAGGCCCAAAATAGGTTTGGTTTCTGATTTGGAGCATCTGTTGGAGACAGCCTTAAGAGTATCCTAATCAGGTGAACCATTAAAATCTGTCTTATATCTTAGCAGGCAATAAATTTCACTTACACGCACTTCCCTAGTCATTTGAAACAGATATTGTTATTTATTTTTCTTCCTACATGTTTTGCATTTAGTTGTATAGTGTCATGCACTTGACATATCACAAAAATGTGTTGCGTGTCCATGATGCTTAGCACCAGATCAACACCAACACAAAGGACGCCATGAGCTGATGTGTGTGGAGTTTTCCTGGGTCTTGACCAATGAGCGCAAGGACACACTGGTGAGCAGGGAGGAAACTCCAACACATGGATAAACCAGGTATTTGAGTTGAACACTATCTTCATAGTTTCATTTGTCAATTGTGAGAGACACCTCAGTGAGTACAGAAGCATGAAAGCATCAAAATATAGGAAATTATGATCTAAAAACTAGTGCTAGCCATGCTTGTAAGTGTTTGGTGCACACGGCAGCCACGACGAGAGAGGATCTGGAGGTGGGATATGAGAGCGATGACGACAAATTCAATAGAGGCCACAATCCACGTGGTGTCGGCCACAAGGAGGCTACCGTGGGTTGTGTGTGTGTGCTCTCAGCTGTAGGGGGGCACGGGGATGCTGTAATAATGAAGCTTTTATACTTTGTCGTTGGTTGCGAGAGGAGGGAACCCGATGATGAGCATGGAGGAGACTGCATTTTTTAAGGATTTTTCTTGTAGTGGTTTTCATTTTTCTGACATTTTTGAGCTTCTAGACCGAACAATGTTTCTCTCATGGTTCAATAATTCTTATCTTATACAATCATGTATAGTGTGAGAATGTTTTGACTTTCTTTAACGGTTTATCTCTTACAGTTGTGTAAATCTCTAAGTGATCATGAGTTGCAAAACTTGTTAGATGAGGTTCGGTATGGTATCACTCCAGACTTGCCAACGTCATTACAATACTAAAATCAACCTATCATATTCATTTCTCTAAATCTAGCCATCCATTGTGCTTTATCTCGTAGGCCACTTTCCTATTTTATTAGGCCTCCGTAATGCTCCTTTGTTCTGCTCTTGCAGAGATATGCAACATTGTGACCGAAGGCTCTTGTTTGCTCTTGATGAGATCATTGTTGCTTATGAAATTAAGGTCACTAATTCTTATTTACTCTGAGAAATTCACAATATAAATGAAAGTATATTGTGAGGTGACAATCCATTAAGGTTCTCCAATTGTTTTAGCAAACTTCATGCCCATTCATATAAATTACACCAACCAACCAAAAAGACATCTTTTTATTTATTTCTGCATGTTCCTTATTTTATTTCCTTATCGTAATGCAAGTGGCACTTGACACATAAATATCTCACTATCATATATATGACACTACAACTATACAACACTCCTCATTTTCATGGTATAAATAAATAAAATAAAAAATTGAGAAGCACATAGTAGTTATAAATGAGTTAAAGTAAGAATATCCTAAATAGGCAAACTATTAATATCTTCCCTAGATATCTTTGTAGGAAATAAGTTTCAGCTCCATACACTTGTGTGTTCATTTAACACATATACACATTTTTTGCACGTCTTTCATTATTGGGTAGTGCCATGCACTTGACACATGGCTTCAAAGCACTCAACACGGCATGTCAAATATACATTTATCTGCATGCATTTTATGATTATAAATAATGAGCTAAGTACTTCAAAAGAAGAGGGCACCTTAGAGAATGGAAGGGGTGAAGGACAAGGTAACAATGATCCCCAAGGTAAGTGACGAGGGATGCTCCAAAATAGGCCGAGCCCATAGAATATGATATAGATTCTGCCTTAGCATGAAAATTCTGGTCACGGAGAAAATTATCATATGAATTATGACCAGATAAGTAAACAAACAATCATATCAATATTAGATATAGCAAGTAAGAGATAGAGTCTAATAAAAACTTATCAAACTTATAACCAACTCGTGATACACCCCGAGACACTCCACCACCTACAAAAGGAGAGAAAGGGCACTGAGGTAAGACATCTCAAATCCTAGAACCCTCTCATACATTCTCTATTAGATCCATAGATCCTCATACATGACCATCATTGTAAGCATCAAATTGATAAAACATCATGAGGAGTAGAATATGGTATCAGAGGTAGAGGTCTCAAGTTTGAATCTTGGCAGACGTGATTTATTAAAATAAATTGCACCTGACTCCTATTCCACGTTTACGGCTCAAGAGATCCACTATGTGAGGGAGAGTGTTAAAATATAAGTGAATCGCCCACCCTTCCGCATCAGTTTAATATCTTGGGTGCAACCGGTTGGTGCATAGTAGTTTAACATTAACTCATCACGAGAGTCTAAACCTGGGTAATCCTTGTCTGCTTGTTACTGCTAGAATCACCTTCATATAGATATCCACCAAATTTCTTAAATCTTATCTGTAAGTGTTAGAGGTGCAAAATACACGCAATAGTAAGTATATGTTAGTCTCCTTGCGTGTGTGTACATAGGTGGATCAATATGGGGATTTAGAACAGAACAAAACCCTAGTGGCATGTAAGGGCATGAAGTAGGTAGGACGTTTCTAATGTATTGACATAAATGAGATACTTGTCAGGTTAGCATGGGAAAAGAAACCCACTTTGTTACATTCTCAAATTGCAAACAATCTGGGACCATGTGAGACTCGATTTAAGCATAGTCATTGTTTCAAGTACTATAAATAAATCATGTTCCACCCAAATACATTAGGTGTTCTTAAGTTTTTTACTTTGATATTTCCTAGTTGATGTAGGAGTTCTATAAAATCCCCCTAAAGTTTTGTGAACATAATTTGATGTTTCCAAATGGAGCCTAGCACCAATACACATGGTCGTGACATCCTGCAGGTCCCATGGCTCAAGGGAAGCACCGGAAGAGATCATAAGGATCCTATGACCGTGCTGGCACGTATCATGCACCAATACCTCCTACATGTCCTCAAGACCCAGCCAACATGCAGATCAACTCCACCACTCAGACCACTACTACACACACTATCCTAGCATGCACACTTACTAGGACACACCCAACACAATAGACACTACCTGAACAAACCAATGGTGCACACACACAAGTCAAGATTAATCCTAACAAAATCCCTCCTAATCTTGACTTAGATTATCAAAATTGTATCGCTCGCACACGCACACGAGCGTGAGAGTACACATAATTTTTTTTTGCAACAAACACTATGCGTGACGCACAAGCTACTTTCATTACTCCTTCACGACGCTATAAAGTAATGTCGGTTCTTTATCTGTAGTTATGATGAGTGTTTCTTTCTTTTTTTTGGATGTGGACATTCTCTGGCAAAATATCCATGAACACCACAACTATAGATTTTACATTTTTAGATGGATGCTTATGATTCTTTAGAGTCCTCTATTTGGACTCTGTGGGTAGGAGCTTACCGTTAGACCCCTGCCCTGAGTGTGCTGCAGACAGTGCTCGTTGAAGGCCTTTAGCCTCCCAAGCGTCTCTGGCATCTTATTGACATCACAGAATTTCTCGATCCCCACAACGGCAGGATAGAGTTGATCTAGGACAGTGTCGAGGAGTTTCTTGACCATGCCTACATCGTCAAGTGTAGCGATGAAGTTAGCGTACCTTGCTGCCATGCAGCTGAATCGCCGGTGTAGTCGTCCAATGACTCTTCCTCCTTCATACGCAAGATGTCAAACTCACCTTTCAAAGTACAAACCTGTCTTGTCTTGATATGCAAGACGAATGTCTTGAGGCTGTCCCAAACCTCTTTCGCCATCTTCTTTGTTGAAACCTATAAAAGAATTTCCTCTGACAACACTTGAAGAAGTTGTGCCCTCACCATCTTCCCCTTAGACACGTCCATCTCGCCTTCCACCAGACTCATGGCGCCCCAAAGGCCTTGCATATCAAGGATGGCCTCCCCCTTGATCCCCCATGCGGTGTAGTTTGTCAAGGACAACATCGGGCATGCAAGCGAGACGCCACTACTTGTTCTGACACCGTGCGGAACTAGTGTCATGGAGTTGTCTATGCAGTAGCGTAGGATCTTAAACTAGGCTCTGAATACCACTAGGAAATTACCTTAAAGTGCATTGAAAAATAATGCAAGTAGTATATGTGTCACGTGTGGTGTTCATTGCAAAGAAAATTTATGTGTGCTCTCACGTTTGTGTGTGTGTGTGTGTGTGTGTGTGTGTGTGTGTGTGTGTGTGTGTGTGTGTGTGTGTGTGTGTGTGTGTGTGTGTGTGTGTGTGTGTGTGTGTGTGTGTGTGTGTGTGTGTGTGTGTGTGTGTGTGTGTGTGTGTGTGTGTGTGTGTGTGTGTGTGTGTGTGTGTGTGTGTGTGTGTGTGTGTGTGTGTGTGTGTGTGTGTGTGTGTGTGTGTGTGTGTGTGTGTGTGTGTGTGTGTGTGTGTGTGTGTGTGTGTGTGTGTGTGTGTGTGTGTGTGTGTGTTAGGATTAATCTTGACTGTGCATGTGTACGATTGGTTTGTTCAGGCAGTGTCTAGTTTGTTAGGTGTGTCCTAGTAGATGTGCATGCTAGGCTAGGGAAAAAATTATCTGCAATAGTGTTGTAAATCCTTCCCTGTTTAACACCTTTTAGATTATTGTCATGTGTCCCACTCATAGATCTTAAAGTAGTTGAGGGAACAAGTTAATCGGTTAATATTTTCTATTTCCCAGTCAACTGCTTTTTAAGATTCGTGCGAGGGACACGTGACAGTAAAATGAGAGGTGTTGCACAGGAAAGGTCTTTTAAGGTTAACATTTCCACTTCTACTACATGTTTGCCAGGTCTTGAGGACAAGTAGGAGGCAGTGGTCAATCCATTTCTGTTACCATGCAGGCGGAGACCGGCTGGATGCAGGAGGAGGCACCAACCACTTGCTCCATGCATGCAGGACTGGGCTGCATCTACCGAGAGTCAAAGCATAGTAATTGCTGCATGCATGTGTGTTAGTGTTAGTTAGTTAGCTTCAGAGTAAGAAGGAGACCACGTGAGGTCTGGCAGTTGGCTGAATTTGTTGCTCTCTAGGTGTCCCTATGGCTACATAAGCCAATGTAACTTGTTTCATCAACAAGGAGGGAGACTAAGGGCCATGGTGTTGGTGCGTCAATCGTTAGTGCTCCATTTTCTACCTCGTGTGTGTGAGTGAACGGCTACAACAATTGGTATTAGAGTTAGACCCACAATCTTGGCACGTGGACATGACGTAATGTGAGGCCCATGAGCCTGTGTGTCCCGTTAGCCAACAATGTGTGACGGGGGAGATTGTTGTGAATAGTCCCATATTGGTTGTGGGGGAGACTTGTTCCAACTTAAAAGATCTGAGAGTTACTCACCTCATAGCTAGCTTTTGTGGTGCACTGATTATTTCTCCGGGTTGGACCAACGGCTTCTGGTATTGTGCCAACAGTGAACATCAAGATCCACGCTGATACCAAACAAGCCATGAGGCGGTGCGTCTTGGAGTTCATGGTGGCCATGACCTTTGAGGCCGCGTAGGTAGCAGAGAGGAAAGTCGCCTGACTGCGTCCTGAGACGACATCATCACCGCATTGGCTCGCCTCGGTCTCTGCAACTACGTCGGCTCTGTCGTACTGCTGCTTCACCGCTACCGTGAGTCTCAGGGAATCGTGCCCCGCCGTTGGCATGCTGAGCTGCCCTGCAAGTGCCGGCGACCAGAGTGGTTGTGTAGGAGTAGATATTGTTGGCCGCCACGACCACCGTGGAGGATTACTTGTTTGAATTCCGGGAGAATTAATCAACGAAGAAATTTTCCCTTAATTGTTCTTGAATATGGGTGATTATATGTATAGCTCTAATTACTACGGAATTCTAGTCTAATACTACCCCTAACTCCTAGTCTAAATAGAGATGGACTTATAATCTATCTCTAACTCTATACAATTCTAGAAAAACTAGATTAATTCTAACAATCACACCTTAATCTTGCTTTCTAGATCACACTCACACTAATTAGGATAGAGACACATTTCCATCCTAAACACACTTTTGGGATGGACACAACTACACCCCCATTATGGTCATATCTTCTTCACCCTGCACACAAATTTGGGTTGGGCACATCTTTAACACCAGAATGGGCTCATCTTCATCCTACACTCGAACTCGGAACAGGCGCATCTTCATTCTGATCACACACTTGAGATGGTCACATCTTCATCTCGAGCACACCTCACTGTTAGATTAAAACAAAGCTTCTTTTGATGTAAGAATCATCATCTCATCTTCCTTTTTGTTCTTGGAACACTTTTTGGCAAATTTTTCAAGTTTTTGACAATTGAACCATCGAATCTTCGATTTGTAAAATCTCTTCATCTTCTTTTAACCACCATATTGAGCTTTCCACTACTCCATTGTCAAAAGAAGGTTCTCTCCACCCTTTGCCTATCTTGCTCTCTACTCCTACCTTGTTAAAAGGAGTATTTCTTCATGCTATTGGTTCTTGAAGAAACGCACACGTTTCTCATGTGTATTAAGTTTGTCAACGAGTTCCTCCACGGTGATCACATCCAAGTCAATTAATTGCTCAATGGTGGATGCAACGTTAAGAAATTCAAAAGTAGAGCTCATAGCAATTTCTTCATGATGTAACTTTGTTCAACTTTTCCTCCAAGACCAGGAATATTTGTGACGATGATCATCACCCTTATGGCAACGTCGTCGATGGAGTCACATTCATTCATACGCATCAAATCAAACTTGTTCTGAAGAGTTTGAATTCTTGCTTCCATCGCGTGTTCTTCACCCAAAAAACTTGATATTTATCAACTCCCACACTTCTCTCGTTGTCTGCTTCTCAGAAATTTGCATTAGTGTGTCTTCATCAATAGCATGATAGATGGCCGCAAGAGCGATCTATTCGTGTTTTAGATCAATATTATTCTTTAACACCTCAACAGCTTCGCATACACGTTGTGCTTTTAGAAAAACCTTCATCTTGATAGACCATATTGTTTAATTGGTCTTCATTAACAAGAGATATTGCACCGCCATTGATTTATCCTTTTATCACGTACAACTCTTGTGTACGTCCAGTAAATCAACAAATAACATGTGTGTGCACTTCAGGTGGCTTTAGCAAAAAAAAACAGCAACCAAGTTATTTGGCCGAATCCGGCCCAAGTCATTTCAGCAAAGTGACAAACTATTGAAGGGCCTAGCCAGCGCAGCGACACCTCCTCCAACCCTAGCAGCCGCTGCCTGGAGAGCAACCTTGGGACGCTGCCCACGCCTCGGCCACGAATACCGCCATTGTCACGGCCGCACAGAGAGCGGCCAACTCAATGTCTGCCTCTTTCCCGGAGAAGCTTGGAGCTCTTACAGGAGTTCCACGCGTTCGCAAGTCCACACACACTCCCATACGGGCGCAACCCTAACTGGGGCACCGTCGAGCTGCGGTTGTTGGTGGGCCGCCCATGCCTGGCCTTCCGGGACCTTCTCATCACTTCGGTCCCAATCTCTCTCCCCTGCCTCAGTTACGCTTGATCCGACCGCGGCTCAGCCCGATCCATACTGGATTCACGATTCGCTGGATTCGAGCTTATTCTTACTCGTGTGCACGCCTGAACCTGGATCTAAACCTCGCTGGCTTGAATCCCGCTGTTGCACGCATAGATCACGCCCTCTGCTACACGCGCGCCTTCGACCCCTGCCCGGACACGTGACTCCCTTTCTCGGCATCTCACGCTCTCTCTGAGCCAATGGTTTCGGGGCCCTCAAATCTCAATCAGCTTTGATTCCAATTGTATGAATTTCAGGAGAATTAGTCTATGAATTTTTCCTTAATTATTCTCAAATATTGGTGGCTGTATATATAACTCCAATTATAGTACAATCGTAGTCTAATACTGTCACTAGACTCCTACTCTAAATAAATATAGACTTGTGATCTATCTTTAACTCTATACTATTTTAGAAAAAATAAACATTACTACAGTCGCCGGAGCCGGATTTCACGCTGGGGTTGCACGAGGACGTGTACAAGGTGTGGCCGCCTCTAGATTTGGCGAGGCGGTGCCACCAGCCGGCGATAACTAGGGAACCATTGTAGCACTAACCTCTTGCAAAGAGACGGTGTCCTGTAGCGACCAGTTTTGGCCTGTCGATCGATTCTGTAGATCCAGACATGAAGCTGGAGCTGTTCTTTACGTGGATCAGATAGATATATGAATCATCCGTTCATGGCTCACTACTACAAAAACCATTATCACAGGCGCCTCGTTTTCAGACTCAGGCGGTCCGTAAAAAAATGCGTATGTGATGTCGTATGATTTAATAGCCGTCTGTGATGAATAAACATCATATACAGCTCGTAACGGCAAACCGTTTGTATAAACATATCAATTTTCACAGGAGGACCGTGGAGTAGAAGCCGCCTACAATATTGACCATTAGTACAAGCGGCTGAAGCGACCGGGAGTAGGAGCCGCCTGCAATATTGGCCATTAATACCGAGGGGAACACGCCTTTGAATTCAATTCGAATCCACCAAACGTCACTGCCCGGTATACATCAACCACATTTAGCATCAAACAAAAAGACAACAAAAATTCGATAATGGATAACAAACATTCATCATCAAACAAACATTCATTAAAAATTAAATTTTTACAAACAACAAAAGAACCGCCTGCGATAATGAAGTGACACAGGCAGATAATCTGTAGAAGTCCCAAAACTTGTAAATAGAAAACTTGAGCTATGAATAAAGTTGAGTTTATATACAAGAAATGGGACTTACAAAAACTTTTGTTTACTCATGAAAGTGTTGGCATGTGCAATAAAACTTTGAATTCAGTTTGAATTAAGAGGGTCACTTCAAGAAGAAGAACGGCATTTTCAAAAGAGGAAATTCAAACTGTTGTTTAAGAAGTTGTATTTGCAATGGCCAACTGAAGCATCAAGGGCATAATTGAATTCTTCAGGTTTAAATTATTGACACGACCCAACGGTCTTGTCGAGCCAGAATCACGCTGAGGGGTGCTACGTTGCACAGCACCGTATAACACACGTCAAAGGTACAAAGCGGAAGCGAAATTTTATTACATAAACAGGTTTATGAACATGTTTACATCAAAATAAGTTCAGTCTACACTCGCGGGCGTAGACTACGCATCAAGTCCACGTTCAGCCCTTGAAGGTGTCCTTGCTAGCACACACACACACACTAACTCTGCGGCATGCCCGACTCCCACTCGACGGGGTTCCCCTCCTGGGGTTCCGTCTCCTCTTCGGGAGTCCCTTCTCATAGAACCCTGCAAAAGCTTCAAACACAAGCAGTGAGCATGAAGGCTCAGCAAGTCTGACCCATCTCACCTAAACATGGAACTTCTACATGAGGGGTGATGGGTACATGAGGTAAAAATCATTTGCAAGGACTTGCCTAATTAGTAGACCTTACTTTCAAGTTTTAGCAGCAGGTCGTGGAGAACCTTACGTGAAGGCACATGAGAGAGCCGCAATCAAACAAGAAACGCATTTCTCTCATGTACTTTGCCCAAAGTTGAAAAGAACTTTAGTTAGTTCTAAATCATTAGCAATCAAGTCCATCTTTCAATCAGCAACATTTTAACATGTAACTAGCCTGTTCTTTCTACGTCATGGTACAGTGAACAAGTGGTACTCACTAACCGCGAGGGACAGCGATTATAATCGATTTACACCTGCAGGGTTACCCGAACAACCCGTCACGTATGCCCGTACTCGATGTTGCCTACAACAACCATCACGGACGCCGTACGCAACTACCTTTCACCCGTTAGCCAAATGTTGAACCGGTCCAATCGTCCCGAGCAAGAGGTCTCTGCACGCGCATCTCAGTGCCGCCAGCCGATTTACACCTCGAGCTCTCAACCTACTCTCTGAACAACCAGCTATGCCTCAACACCCAGCTACCCGAGTTACATCAGTTTCCCGGTTCCCATATAGCCGGTAGGTCTTCGGTACTGTTCTAGCTTGTTCAACAGGCCCGCACACGGCTCGGTCCTCAATCGACACAAGCGGAGCTACAGCACACAGGCCCCAAAGTCCTGCTGCCCTTACTCTCCGCTTGGTCTCATTTTCTTGCCATGTGTTTCATGTGCTATCACTACCCGAGTCGAGTGCCTCTAGCCTATGCTCGCGAGTAGTTCCAACTACTCGACTTGTACCGAATCCTACTCTATCTTAGCAATGCAGTAGCTAACGAGGTTTTCAATCCTAATCCCAACCCATGGTTTTCTTGGCTATGCATTTGGGTTTCCAAGCAAGACTCTAATGCAAAGAATAATAGTATTCAAAGATGTGATCAAAACAATAAACATTTATAAAAAGGTTAATGCAAACCGGAGCTTGCCTTGCTGCTCTTGGTCGTGGCTAGCTGTTCCTCCGGAGTAACGAAGTCTAGGACTTCGGGTTCCTCCTCGACCTTAGCGACTACATGATAGAAGCAGTACATGTATTAATTTAAATGTATTTGTATTAACTTTTAAACTTGTGAAGTCTATAACTATTACTAGACAAGCCTAATGACTGTGAAACTTTTACTGTGGCTTGGTTACAACCTAAACAGAGACTTGGTCAAGTTTTAGTTGCAGCAAAGCCCATTTGAGCCCTCCACAATTAATCATGTACTTGACTTGATTAAAGGCTCTTAGGGTGTTCTAAGGATTTTCATGAAACAAACCATGACTTTCTGAAAACTAGATTTTCAGAGGGTTCTAATGGATTGGTCTCACTTAATTTGAAGGTTCCTAACTAAAGATATGAGCCAAACAATTTCAGAGAAAATTCTGAAAATGTTTCTGAACATTTTCTATTTTCTTTGGAACAGTTCCACTAATCACACCATTAGGTGGATCAAATGAGCTCAAATGGATCTGAAATTTTTATGGTAGTTCAGGGATATTTTGGTGAACATCCCAGCAAAATGTCAGGATTTTGCTCCAAAGGATTCTCCAGTTAAAATTCCCAACAGTTTAAACTTTGAGGAATTAATTCTGGAGAATTAAGGGTTTTCATGAAGTGAAACTCGATTTGCTGAAAAGTGCTCAGAGAGCTGAATCCAACAAAATTTGGTTCACTCGATTTGGAGCTTTCTAGCCAAAGTTATGAGGATTTGAAGTTTGGAAGAATTCTGAAAATCGGGGAAAAAGTTTAACTCTCTCGGGGGCCCGCGGGGACACGTGTCGAGCGCGGAGGTGTCCGGCACACCGGGGCTCACAGGGTATTCGCGCGCCAGCACAGCCGATCCCGGCCGCACCCGATCCCGATTTAAATTCTTCAGCCGCTGACACGTGGGCCAGCCGGCTTCGTCTTCCTCCCGCCGTTCTCTCGCGCCCGCGCCGCCGACCTCGCCGGAGCAGACTCGGAGCTCGCCGGCTCGCCGCTGCCGGACCTCCCATGGGCTGAAACTTGCCGCCAGGGGGTTGTCGACGTTGAGGAACACGTCGGTGGTGTCAGGACAGGCTGGGGTGACCGGAAATAGCCCGGCGACGTGCCGCGGCCTCGGTTGAGGTTCGGCGCCGTCGACCGTGGGTTCTAACCCGCCAACACCTCGAACAAACGGTCCTACAGCATCAGTGTATCTCTAGGAAGCTCGACAAGGTGTCAAAAGGGCTCAGGGATGGCGGCAAGTTGGTCGGCACCGTGTGACCGATCGTGCCCGCCATGACCGCCCTCGATCGAGCTCGAAATTCGTCACTCCTAGACAGTTTCACGCCACGGATGCAGAAAAGAACTTGATCGTCGGCTAGTCCATCGTCTATGTGCAAGATTTGATAACCTCCGAAAGATCATAGAGCGAGAATTTAAAGAAGCCGTACCGGAAGCTCAGTTTAAGGTTGCCGGAGCAAAAACTGAGAATTCACCGGCGAGAGTTCACGGCGTGGCTTGAGCTTCAGGTGGAAGCAGCGTGGAGTCTGTGCGCTCCTGTTGCCTCCCTTGCTCGGCCGTGGAAGTGGTTGTAGCGTGCTGCCCGCGTGAGACCGATCGCCGTCCTTCAGCTAAACTGCGGCGGTCGTCGTTGATCACGGGAACAGGGGCCGAAACCCGGTGGTTCAGGCGTTGGGAGGGTGGTGCTCGAGCTCAGGATGTTGCCTGGTAACTCGGAGAGGCGAGGACCTGATTGTTTGCTGTGTTTTCTCGATCGACCGAGAGCTCGGGAAGAAAAGGAATGGCGCCGCCCAGTGTCGCTCACGGGGATAAGAAGGCACCCGGTCTTCACCCCGCTGAGGCGGTGACGGTCGCGTGGGGGCGCGAGCAGGCCGCCTGATCGCCAACGCGCGTAGAGGGGAAGCAGCTGGTGGCGCCGGTGGCTGCTCGGTGGCACAGCCGACAGCTGCTCGGTGGAATTTCCCACCGAGGCTGTGACTTTGCGTGCAAGTTTTGCCTCCTCCTCTCTATGACATGTGGGTCCCACCCAGGGTTTTAACCTCTGAAATTTACTCCTAATCACTGTTGTAAACAGTGAGCCCCATAATACCCCTGGTGATTCAAATCATTCACCCATGAGCCATTTGAATTGATTAGAATTCAAATTGGGTTTGGTTTGAATGAATTTCAGCACAAGTTCAGTTTTGAATTCAAATAAAGTTTGAATTTGTCCCACTTAGCTCATGTCAAGATCAACTCCAAATGGAGTGAAAATTGGTCTGTGAGCTCACAAAAATGTGCTGAGTAATAATATGCCTCCCACTTTTAAATTCATGGGATAAAAACAGTTTGAATTTGAATATGGTTTCAAACTGCCCTATTTCTAGCTATACCCAAAATGACCTTAAAAAGGTTTTGAATTTGGGTGAAACTTGGCATGGACATCCTTAGCAATGTGTAGGAGTTTTCATATGTCCAGCCCACCTATATCACATGTGGGAAATACCACTTTTGCAATAAGTGAGTTTGTTCTCTAATGAGCATGTTGATGGTGGTTACTTGCTCTTCATTTGTGTTCATCATCTTTCCTCAAATGAGGTGTGTGGTGTGGTGATGAACACTTCAACTATGTGTCAAAAACTGAGGCCCTTACATTCCTCCCCCCTTAAAAGAATCTCGTCCCGAGATTATAAGGTGAAAATGAGAGAGAGGACGGTGGAAAATTACCGGATATGCGACGTGAAAAAAGTTGGGGTAGTTAGTGCGAAGAAATTCTTCGCTCTCCCATGTCGCTTCGTCCATGGAGTGATTACTCCATAGAACCTTGTAGAACCACAACGTACGGTTGCGTATGGTTCGGGCCTTTTCATCAATAATCTGCACCGGTTCCTCCCGATAGGTGAGATCCGGTTGCAGTTCTTCAATATCTTCCAGCTGAACGGTAGTTGATAGCTTAAGACACTTCCTCAGCTGGGCAATGTGAAAGACGTTGTGCACACCGGAAAGTGCTTCTGGTAATTTCAGCCGGTATGCCACTGATCCACATCTTTCGGTAATCTGGAACGGACCGATGAATCGGGGTGCCAACTTTCCTCTCACCCCAAATCTGTTTACGCCCTTCATTGGAGACACCCGTAGGTATACGTGATCTCCAACTTCGAATTGTAATGGGCGCCTTCTCCGGTCCGCATACTGTTTCTGACGGGATTGAGCGGCTTTTAGGTTCGCTTGAATCAGTCGAACCTTTTCTTCCGCGTTGTTGACAAGGTCAATCCCGAAGGTAACCCTTTCGCCAGACTCACACCAGTTCAATGGTGTGCGGCACTTCCTGCCGTATAGCGCCTCGTAAGGTGCCATCTTGATGCTGGCTTGGTACCATTATTGTACGAGAACTCGGCTAACGGCAAGTGATCATCCCAATTCTTGCCGTGGTTGATAGCGCAAGCTCGTAGCATGTCTTCTAGGATCTGATTTACCCGCTCGGTTTGTCCATCCGTCTGCGGGTGGTACGCTGAGCTACGGATCAGCTTCGTCCCCAAGGCAGCGTGTAGCTGCTCCAAAAAACGGGACACAAATAAAGTGCCCCGGTCCGATATGATGGTACGGGGTACGCCGTACAAGCATAGGATCCGTGAGATATACAGTTCAGCGTACTTCTTGGCATTGTAGTTTGTGTTGACCGGGATGAAATGGGCAACTTTGGTGAGCCGATCGACGATCACCCACACAGAATCATGTTTCTGCAAGGTGGTGGGTAAACTGACGATGAAGTCCATGCTCACATCCTCCCACTTCCAGGCAGGAATGCCCAGTGGTTGCAGCAGTCCCGGTTTCCGCATATGGTCTGCCTTCACCCTTCGACATGTATCGCACTCGGACACGTACTTTGCAGTTTCCCGCTTCATCCGTGTCCACCAAAACTTGCTTCTGAGTTCTTGATACATCTTGTTGCTGCCGGGGTGAATAGAAAATTTTGATAAGTGAGCCTCATCAAAAAATTTCTTCCGTAATTCCGGGTTACGGGGTACGACGATCCGGTCCTTGAACCATAGGATGCCGTCTCCGTCCTTCCGGAAACATTTCAGCTCCCCACTGTCTACACGTCTCCGCAAATGTGACATGCCCTTGTCATTCTTCTGGGCTGCCACTATCTCTTCACGGATGGTGGGGATCAAAGCTAGGTTGTAGAGAGCTCCGTGTGGAATCATATGTAATGGTGGTTCGCTCTCTTCCAACGGTGTGATGGTCAGATTGTTGACGTGTGACTTGCGGCTCAGCGCATCAGCCACTACGTTTGCCTTGCCAGGATGATAATGGATCTCTATTTCGTAATTCTTTATCAGTTCTAACCATCTTCGTTGCCTCATGTTCAGCTCCTTCTGAGTGAATATGTACTTGAGGCTTTTGTGGTCGGTATATAAATGTACGAGGTTACCGAGTAGGTAGTGCCTCCACATTTTGAGTGCGAGTACCACGGCAGCGAGCTCCAAGTCGTGAGTTGGATAATTTTGCTCATGGTTTCTAAGCTGTCGTGATCCATACGCGACCACTCTTCGGTCTTGCATCAGCACACATCCGAGCCCAATGCCGGATGCATCGCAGTACACATCGAACGGTTTTGTTGTGTCTGGCTGCGCCAAAACCGGTGCTGATGTCAGGTGCTTGACTAAAGCCTTGAATGCTGCCTCACATGCTGGACTCCAAACATATTTGGTAGCCTTCTTCAGCAGCTCTGTCATTGGCTTGGCAATCATCGAGAAGTTCGGAATGAACCTCCGATAATATCCCGCGAGTCCGAGGAAACTCCGTACCTCGTGAACAGTCCTCGGGGATTTCCAATTCAGCACTTGAGTGATCTTGCTCGGGTCTACAGCGATACCCTCCGCTGAGATGATATGCCCGAGAAAAGGCACTTGCGATATCCAGAATTCGCATTTGCTGAATTTCACGTATAGTTTGTGATCCCGCAGCCGTTGCAAGACTATACGCAGATGCTTCTTGTGATCTTCCTCTGACTTGGAATATACCAGGATGTCGTTGATGAAGACCACGACAAACTTGTCCAGCTCCGGCATGAATACCGAGTTCATTAAGTACATGAAGTGAGCTGGAGCATTGGTGAGGCCGAAGGACATGACCAGGTACTCATAAAGTACGTACCTTGTCGAGAAAGCCGTCTTTGGAATGTCCTCAGCCCTTATCTTAATCTGATGGTACCCGGATCTTAAATCCATCTTGGAAAAGATCTTTGCTTCGACCAACTGATCAAACAACATGTCGACCCGTGGCAACGGGTACTTGTTCTTGATGGTTACGGCATTTAATGGACGATAGTCCACGCAAAGCCGCAATGTCTCATCCTTCTTCTTGACAAATAATGCCGAACAGCCCCATGGCGAGGAGTTCGGCCTAATAAAACCCTTCTCCAGAAGGTCCGTGAGCTGAGTCTTCAGTTCAGCCAACTCCTTGGGCACCATCTTGTACGGCCTTCGGGATATTGGCATGGTTCCCGGTGCAAGTTCAATCTTGAACTCCACCTCTCTATCGGGTGGCATCCCCGGCAAATCGTCCGGGAATACATCAGGGAACTCTCGGACCACTGGAATATCCTCCAATCTGATGGTTGTGGCTTGATAGACACTTGGAAGTTTTATTTCTGGACTGTCCAGAAATAATGAGTGAGACTCGTGTACTTCTGAGTTCAAGTGCACGACTCGGAGGACGGTGTCTAAAACAGCGCCGTGGCGGGTTAACCACGACATCCCTAAGATGACATCGACCTTTTGTCCCTCTAAGATTATGAGAGACGTAGTGTAGACTCTACCCTCTAAGCACAATGGCGCTTTTGGGACCATCATGCTTGCTGAAATTTTCCCACCCGGTGAACAAATTAAATATGGACTATCAGTGGGTAGTATTTGCAAGCTGTGTTTAGCAATGAAAGCTTGGCTAATGAAGCTATGTGTGGCGCCGGAATCAAATAGTACTATAGCGGGATGCTGGTGGAGTTGGAACATACCCGCAAGAATTGGCTCGCCCTCCGGCACGTCCTCAATGGCAAGCTGGTGGACGGTGCCGGGCCTAGGGTTTTCCCGCCGCGCATTAGTAGGGTTCCGGGGTTGATTCCTCCCCGGAAACTGTGGTGCCACTCCGCCGCCTTGCCTCTCCGGGCAACTGCTCGCGAAGTGTCCTGGACGACCACACTTGTAACATGTGGCCGCTGCTGGTGTAGTGCTCGGGGGACGAAAGCCCGGCATGCGCTGCTGAGGTGCATACGCACGCGGCATCGCCTGCTGCTGCTGTTGTTGTGGAGGTGGTACTGGCAGTGCCGGCCTGAATGCCGGTGAAGAGTACGGCCGACCGCTGTGGTGGCTGCCAGCGTGGACCTGATGGTGGGCGATTCACCATCCGAAACTTCTGAGAAGGACCGCCTCCTTCTCCCATCTCGGGTTCTCCCATTGCTGGAAGGCCCAAGACCACCAGGATACCCAATACCGGAGGCACGAGGTCCTGCAAAGCATGCACCTCGTCCATAGCCTGGTTGTAATCTTCTTCCCAGCCTTGCCCCTCCTCAATAGCGTCGTCCCGCTCTTGAGTAAGTTCCTCGTTCTGCTGGGTCAGATTCCGTACCAGTTCTTGCAACGCCGCGATGTTGACACGGCTCTTCTTCTTTGCCTTCTTCAGACGATGCAACTGATTGTGTTGTTCATTCAGTCGCTTGATCGTCGGAAGGAGCACATTGCGGAGTGCGCTGTGAGCACTCTCGAAATGGTCTCCACGTCTCATGCTCTCCTTGAGCTTCGTGGTGATATGCTCCATATGAACAGCTTGGCTGTCCATCACGGCGTTTCCTGCCCTCATCTGGAGGCTAAGGTTTGCCTCCGCGGGGTTGTACCTTGGGCAACTCGGGTCCGTTGCCTCCAGGTACCTCTCTTCCCACACATGCTGAGCCCGTCCCTCCACCGGAACGAGCGCGTATGGAGTGCCCTCCATAGCCTGCACGTGTAGTTGGCAGAAACGTGACATGGTGTCACGGGCTGCCACTTGCCACATCCCTTCCGGTTGTCTTCCTCTCACCGTGACGGTGAACGGCACCCAACCGGGTGGCGTAGGTCCTGCAGGGACTTCGACATGGATTGTCCACGTCTTGTTCCCCTCTTCGCTTTCTTCTTTGGCGAAGTTTTGCGGCATCTGGTTGTACCCGAAATATTGGAGCATTTGCCACAATGCTTCCGGGTAGCCGCTACGGTGAGAACAGTGGGACACCATCCACCCGTTCTCCAATTGCTTATCTGCTGTCATCTGTAAAAATATATTTGAGAAATGTCAAATATTTATTTAAACAGTAAACCTCTGAGTTATAACATAATACATGTCATTGAACCCATAAAACTTGGAAACATAGTTCAAATTTTAGACAAATTTGACTGCTGATCTGCTGTTCCCATGACAGCCCTGACCAGTTTCCATTTCAACCTGATTTAGGCCATGTTAAATGCAAAACCAGTTCTGGAGCTCAACATAAAAGTTAAAGCTAACTTCAGTAGCTTTCCAGAAAGTATTTGTTTGGCCTAAAATCTGTCCTGGTTCAAAAGTTATGAGATTCCAAAGTTAGCAGAATTTCTGGAAACAATTGGACAGCACCCCCTGCTATAGGTACTGATTTGATCCAAGAATTCCAGTTAATTCTGTTCCTAATCTGACAAAACTTTCTGTTACAAAGTTGTAACCCATCTCATAATATTTCCAGAACTACCTCACTTTCTATTTTTGGATTTTTATGCAGGAAGTTATGCTCAATTTACAGAGAGTTTACAGAGAGTCCTTACTCTGCCCTGTTTTCTGGAAAGTTTTAACTCTACTGCATTTTTCGATTGGTTAAGGGATGAAACACCTCTGGACCTCAACAGAAGAGTTGTAAAGCTCTTCCAAATCTTTCCAGAAATGTATCATATGTCCCCAACCTCGAAAGAACTCAACCTCTAACCTCTGATTAACTTCAGCCTTGATTCAGCTGAACACCGAGTGCTCTGTCCTTAACAACCTATAAGTTGAAAACTTGTTAACTTTGAATATCTTGTTAAAGGGAAGGAATTACATCAAGTTTTACTACTCTGGATCAAAACCTTCAAGTTTTTAAATGAAGTTGTTCATTTAGTGGGGTGTGACGTCGATGCGTCACCAGATTATGTTGGTACTACGTCCTCACAAAGAAAACCTATACCGGACTTAGCCGGCTTCGTTATTTCAGTGGCACTAAACGTCACTCACACACGGATGCTACACGTCTACTGTTTCGTGGTCAGGCTACCTGCAGAAACTCAAACAATCGTCAGACTCGGCTGCACACCGAGCCCGGAATCCATACAGTTCGTACACCCGGCCGTCATCACTCGCCCGGATGTTCTCAAGCCAAACACGCCTTGAGTTACGTGTTCACGTTTCAGACCACGTGACGGGGTCTCCCAAGTTGCACCACGCACGCCAGGGACAGACGTTGCTCGAATACCCCAAACGACATGAAGAGTCATAGAGGATATCAAAGCGGGTTGGGTTACCTGCCACCCGTGGGGCTCCACCCTTCAGCTTGTGCGCACTGGTGGACAGCGCTTACGTGTACCCCCCAAGACATAAACGTCCCGAGATACACGATTTTCCGACATAGACAATTAGGTTAGTATGCCACTTTCTATATTCTAATAACATCCTTATACAGGCTACTAACTCGTTCCTCACTGGATTTTTGAAAAAGATGACCTTTGTACTGTGTTAAACCTCAAGCGAGCTCTGATACCAGCGCTGACACGACCCCACGGTCTTGTCGAGCCAGGATCACGCTGAGGGTTGCTGCGTTGCACAGCACCGTATAACACACGTCAAAGATACAAAGCGGAAGCGAAATTTTATTACATAAACAGGTTTATGAACATGTTTACATCAAAATAAATTCAGTCTACACTCGCGGACGTAGACTACGCATCAAGTCCATGTTCAGCCCTTGAACGTGTCCTTGCTAGCACACACACACACACTAACTCTGCGGCGTGCCCGACTCCCACTCGACGGGGTTCCCCTCCTGGGGTTCCGTCTCCTCTTCGGGAGTCCCTTCCTCATAGAACCCTGCAAAAGCTTCAAACACAAGCAGTGAGCACGAAGGCTCAGCAAGTCTGACCCGTCTCACCTAAACATGGAACTTCTACAAGAGGGGTGATGGGTACATGAGGTAAAAATCATTTGCAAGGACTCGCCTAATTAGTAGACCTTACTTTCAAGTTTTAGCAGCAGGTCGTGGAGAACCTTACGCTAAGGCACATGAGAGAGCCGCAATCAAACAAGAAACACATTTCTCTCATGTACTTTGCCCAAAGTTGAAAAGAACTTTAGTTAGCTCTAAACTACAGCAAATCATTAGCAATCAAGTCCATCTTTCAATCAACAACATTTTAACATGTAACTAGCCTGTTCTTTCTACGTCACGGTACAGTGAACAAGTGGTACTCACTGACCGCGAGGGACGGCGATTATAATCGATTTACACCTGCACGGTTACCCGAACAACCCGTCACGTACGCCCGTACTCGATGTTGCCTACAATAACCATCACGGACGCCGTACGCAACTACCTTTCACCCGTTAGACAAATGTTGAACCGGTCCAATCGTCCCGAGCAAGAGGTCTCTGCGCGCGCATCTCAGTGCCGCCAGCCGATTTACGCCTCGAGCTCTCAACCTACCCTCTGAACGACCAGCTATGCCTCAACACCCAGCTACCCGAGTTACATCAGTTTCCCGGTTCCCATATAGCCGGTAGGTCTTCGGTACTGTTCTAGCTTGTTCAACAGGCCCGCACACGGCTCAGTCCTCAATCGACACAAGTGGAGCTACAGCACACAGGCCCCAAAGTCCTGCTGCCCTTACTCTCCACTTGGTCTCATTTTCTTGCCATGTGTTTCATGTGCTATCACTACCCGAGTCGAGTGCCTCTAGCCTATGCTCGCGAGTAGTTCCAACTACTCGACTTGTACTGAATCCTACTCTATCTTAGCAATGCAGTGGCTAACGAGGTTTTCAATCCTAATACCAACCCATGGTTTTCTTGGCTATGCATTTGGGTTTCCAAGCAAGACTCTAATGCAAAGAATAATAGTATTCAAAGATGTGCTCAAAACAATAAACATTTATAAAAAGGTTAATGCAAACCGGAGCTTGCCTTGCTGCTCTTGGTCGTAGGCTAGCTGTTCCTCCGGAGTAACGAAGTCTAGGACTTCGGGTTCCTCCTCGACCTTAGCGACTACATGATAGAAGCAGTACATGTATTAATTTAAATGTATTTGTATTAACTTTTAAACTTGTGAAGTCTATAACTATTACTAGACAATCCTAATGACTGTGAAACTTTTACTGTGGCTTGGTTACAACCTAAACAGAGACTTGGTCAAGTTTTATTTGCAGCAAAGCTCATTTGAGCCCTCCACAATTAATCATGTACTTGACTTAATTAAAGGCTCTTAGGGTGTTCTAAGGATTTTCATGAAACAAACCATGACTTTCTGAAAACTAGATTTTCAGAGGGTTCTAATGGAGTTGGTCTCACTTAATTTGAAGGTTCCTAACTAAAGATATGAGCCAAACAATTTCAGAGAAAATTCTGAAAATGTTTCTGAACATTTTCTATTTTCTTTGGAACAGTTCCACTAATCACACCATTAGGTGGATCAAATGAGCTCAAATGGATCTGAAATTTTTATGGTAGTTCAGGGATATTTTGGTGAACATCCCAGCAAAATGTCAGGATTTTGCTCCAAAGGATTCTCCAGTTAAAATCCCCAACAGTTTAAACTTTGAGGAATTAATTCTGGAGAATTAAGGGTTTTCATGAAGTGAAACTTGATTTGCTGAAAAGTGCTCAGAGAGCTGAATCCAACAAAATTTGGTTCACTCGATTTAAAGCTTTCTAGCCAAAGTTATGAGGATTTGAAGTTTGGAAGAATTCTGAAAATCGGGGAAAAAGTTTAACTCTCTCGGGGGCCGCGGGGACACGTGTCGAGCACGGAGGTGTCCGGCACACCGGGGCTCACAGGGTATTCGCGCGCCAGCACAGCCGATCCCGGCCGCACCCGATCCCGATTTAAATTCTTCAGCCGCTGACACGTGGGCCAGCCGGCTTCGTCTTCCTCCCGCCGTTCCGTCGCGCCCGCGCAGCCGACCTCGCCGGAGCAAACTCGGAGCTCGCCGGCTCGCCGCTGCCGGACCTCCCATGGGATGAAACTTGCCGCCAGGGGGTTGTCGACGTCGAGGAACACGTCGGTGGTGTCAGTTCGGGCTGGGGGTGACCGGAAATAGCCCGGCGACGTGCCGCGGCCTCGGTTGAGGTTCGGCGCCGTCGACCGTGGGTTCTAACCCGCCAACACCTCGAACAAACGGTCCTACAGCATCAGTGTATCTCTAGGAAGCTCGACAAGGTGTCAAAAGGGCTCAGGGATGGCGGCAAGTCGGTCGGCACCGTGTGACCGATCGTGCCCGCCATGACCGCCCTCGATCGAGCTCGAAATTCGTCACTCCTAGACAGTTTCACGCCACGGATGCAGAAAAGAACTGGATCGCCGGCTAGTCCAGCGTCTATGTGCAAGATTTGATAACCTCCGAAAGATCATAGAGCGAGAATTTAAAGAAACCGTACCGGAAGCTCAGTTTAAGGTTGCCGGAGCAAAAACTGAGAATTCGCTGGCGAGAGTTCACGGCGTGGCTTGAGCTTCAGGTGGAAGCAGCGTGGAGTCCGTGCGCTCCTGTTGCCGCCCTTGCTCGGCCGTGGAAGTGGTTGTAGCGTGCTGCCCGCGTGAGACCGATCGCCGTCCTTTAGCTAAACTGCAGTGGTCGTCATTGATCACGGGAACAGGGGCCGAAACCCGGTGGTTCAGGCGTTGGGAGGGTGGTGCTCGAGCTCAGGATGTTGCCTGGTAACTCGGAGAGGCGAGGACACGATTGTTTGCTGTGTTTTCTCGATCGACTGAGAGCTCGGGAAGAAAAGGAATGGCGCCACCCAGTGTCGCTCACAGGGATAAGAAGGCACCCGGTCTTCACCCCGCTGAGGCGGTGACGGTCGCGTGGGGGCGCGAGCAGGTCGCCTGTGCGCCAGCGCGCGTAGAGGGGAAGCAGCTGGTGGCGCCGGTGGCTGCTCGGTGGCACAGCCAACAGCTGCTCGGTGGAATTTCTCACCGAGGCTGTGACTTTGTGTGCAAGTTTTGCCTCCTCCTCTCTATGACATGTGGGTCCCACCCAGGGTTTTGACCTGTGAAATTTACTCCTAATCACTGTTGTAAACAGTGAGCCCCATAATACCCCTGGTGATTCAAATCATTCACCCATGAGCCATTTGAATTGATTAGAATTCAAATTGGGTTTGGTTTGAATGAATTTCTGCACAAGTTCAGTTTTGAATTCAAATAAAGTTTGAATTTATCCCACTTAGCTCATGTCAAGATCAACTCCAAATAGAGTGAAAATTGGTGTGTGAGCTCACAAAAATGTGCTGAGTAATAATATGCCTCCAACTTTTAAATTCATGGGATAAAAACAGTTTGAATTTGAATATGGTTTCATACTGCCCTCTTTCTAGCTATACCCAAAATGACCTTAAAAAGGTTTTGAATTTGGGTGAAACTTGGCATGGACATCCTTAGCAATGTGTAGGAGTTTTCATATGTCCAGCCCACCTATATCACATGTGGGAAATACCACTTTTGCAATAAGTGAGTTTGTTCTCTAATGAGCATGTTGATGGTGGTTACTTGCTCTTCATTTGTGTTCATCATCTTTCCTCAAATGAGGTGTGTGGTGTGGTGATGAACACTTCAACTATGTGTCAAAAACTGAGGCCCTTACAATTATGGGGAAGGCAAACATTGGGCAAATTTGGAAGTGCTTTGATAGGTATATCAAAGGGGCTTATAAATTTATTCCAAATTTGAAACTGTGGCACAACTTGTCAAATGGCCAAATGGCTTTTGAATTTGGATCCCTCATAGCTGAATTTGCAATGTGTCAAAAATTGGAGATCTTTAGGGGCAGAGAGGAGCTGTGGGCCCCAATTGTCATTGAGAGGGGAGGGATAAAACTTATTGCCTAAGTTTAGCTCGCTGTTACCGGTTCCCACCCGAGCTGCCGAGGGGGCTGCAGGCGCCACCACGACTCCCCGGGGAGGACACCTCCTGGTTTCATTCTCGCGCTGGCGACCGACTCGACGGTTCACTCGTCCTCAGCGTGTGAAGTAGCCCTTAAGCGAGCTGTGGTGCCCTGCCTCTCCCCGAGTAACAGCCGAACAGCACGCTGCCACCGCTCCCCGGTGCTCGATCAGAACCCAGTGAAAACCGGAGCACAGCCTCCCTCCGAGCTGCTGAACAGCACCTCGTGCCCACTCTTCTTCTCCCCGACACAAAAGCGACGGAGGTTGGGCCTCTCTGCCGCAAGGGCGCCGTGTTCGCGCGGCCGCCGAAAGAGAACCGAGGAGAGAGCTCCCGTGGACAGCTGAGTCTAGCGCCTGTCACGACCAAGTGCCAGCGTCCCCGGACGCGCTGTGGCCCCGTGCTGCTCACCTCCAAACCTCAAGCAAAGCCGTGAACCACCGAGCGAAAATTCGGGAAAACTTCGCCAGCGGCCACAGAACGAAGTTCCGGTATAAAATCTTCAAATTCCCACTCCATTCTCCTCTTCAGTTCACTAAACTGTGCTCAAAGGATCTAGACTTGAGGGCGATCCGATCCCCTCCCAACCCTAGCTAGAAACCCAATGTTAGCAGCTAATTTTGAGCCTTCCGATCGGCGATCATGGCGGAGGCACTCGGGCACACGGTGAACCTCAACTTGCCGCCGTTTCTGAGCCACGTTGAGGCCATGCCGAGCTAGCCCATCCTCTGCTGGTGCTTTTGGGCGGTTCGGTTGAGCTGTTAGCGGACTACAAGGGCTGGGCGACGGCGCCGATCGTCACCGAAGGCCGCGGCTCGTCACAGAAACATTTTCAGAGAATTTCCAAAACTTGGAAATTCAGTTCTGGGCATTCCTTAGCTACAAAATTCCTAGGAAAATTCAGGCATACTCTCTGAGCAATGTTTGAAATTGTAGTCACTTGAATTTGCATGAAAGTGCAAATTTATTTAGAATTAATTCCTTTTAGCCTAAATGCTTAAGGAATTGTTCTGGGTGATCTACTTAGTGAAACATTCTGAATTTTGGTTCAGATGGCTTTCTTGTGACAAGGAACTCACAAGACAATTTCCAGCTCCATTGGAGCCCTGGATCAGTAGTGTTCTGTTCAACCAATTAGCTGATCACCACCCAAGTGATGAACCTCACTTCTCACTTGTTGATTGTGCTTAAACACACACCCAAACCACTAGCCCTAGTGTCATTTTAAATTCTTAAATAGAGTTCCAGTTTTAAACTTGTCTTTAGCACTTGTTAGCAAAAGTTTTATAATTAAACATGTATGCATATTCATAACGTGTAGTGATTAAACGTGGCAAGTGAAGAAGGAGAAATTAAGCTTGGATCAAGGAGCAAGAAGGGCAGGAATTGAACTTCAAGTCATCAGCAACTAACTTCAAACCTATCTTACTTTAGTCACCTGCAAAACCAAGGCAAGCCCCGGTTTGCATTTAAGTTGTTTTTAAAGTTTTCCCTTTGTTCACTACCATTGGTCAAAGTTTATATGTGCATTAGGTCAAGGATGTTTAATACTCCACTTGCATAACCAAACATGAACCCTGAGGTCAAGGGTAGAAATGTGTCATCGCTGTAGAATAAGGCCATGCTAATTAGGCTAGGACATCTGGTAGAAGACGAGTAGTTGGAATCTACTCGCGAGTTATAGTTCAGAATTTTACAAGTGTGGTTGGAAGGGAGAGGCAAACTAATGTTTACATTTCTAAAGATGAGACCGGGCAGTGGGGTTAGGTAGCGACAAGACGAGGTCTTGGTCGAGTAGTTCTGCCTGTGTCGGTTAAGGACCGAAGCGTGTGCATCCCCGCTGAGCAAGTATTGAGTTGTGTACCGGATGCTTACTAATATATGGGAACCAGGAAACCGATGTACCAGGTTCACTGGATTCTAGAGGCATACCACATCGTCTCGTTAGACCTATGAGCCCGAGACGGCGCGACCGATTCTACAATCTAGTGTCCTGAGAAAGTTTGCCACATACGACGTAATGAAGGACGCCAGAGTTGGGTCTTCAGAGGCGGGCGTATGTGTCGAGTTATCCGGGTAGTGTTTGATTCGAATCGCCGTCCCTCACGGTTATGAGTACCGCTTGCTCACTGTGTTATGACGTAGTAAGCAAGTTGTGTGGAAACAGTTTGCAAAGTTTAAGTGCTGCTATGATTATTATAAAGTGCATGAAAACCTTGATTGAATTAGAGATAGAGCAAACTAAAGTTATTTTTCCGCCTTGGGACAAGTAACATTGGAATGAAGCGTTTCATGTTTGATTGTGGAGTTCCAATGTTGCTGGGCGCAAGGTCACTACTACTATGGCTAAAATCTGAAAGTTAAGGATGAATCATAGGCGAGTCATTTCGCAAATTACAGGATAGGTCTTAAGTTACCCTCATGTAGAGTTGCATGTTTTAGAAGAGACGGTTAAGTCTTGCTGAGCCTTTGTGCTCACTCTTGCTATATGACTGATTTTGCAGGTAAACATCAATGCTATAAAGAAGGTTGTCCGGTGAGACTCGAGAACTTCCGAGTCATGTATCACATGGAGAACCTAGCCGCTGTCATGTCTTCGTGTTGCTAGCGAGAGGAGTCCGCGGGCTGGACCTCTTCTCGAGTGCTTCTTAGATATTCGACGTAATATGTTATAGACTTCCGCTGTAGCTACTTTATGTAAAGTATTTACAAAGAACAGTTGTAAGCTTCCGCTTTGATTTATGTAATACATTGTTCCTTATATGTGTGCTGTTGGGTGCCGCATAACGCGGCACCATCCAATGCGATTCCTAGGCAAGGTACCCCATCCCCGTGAGTGATCGGGATGGCGGGGTCCCGTCAGCATGGTATCAGAGCCGCATTGGTAATAGCGCACGGAATAAGGATTTTATTACGACAAAAACTTAGGATACGGTGAGGAAACGGTATTAGGCCCACCTAAGGACTATAGTAGTATAGTTACTTAAAGTGGCATGACTAACATACTTGTTATAATTCTGAATTTGGATTATGTAACGATGCACCTACGTTCTGGTAAGCAAGGTAAGGAACGCCACCGAAAGCGGTTCAATTTCGGTTAGCTCTCCTGACGAGGAAAGTGGTTCAGGGATTGGTCTCACAGCTTGGTGTGAGACGTCAATATGAAACTCTTGGACTCTTCATGTTCCTGAGTTCATATGAAACGCTGATCCCTAGCGTTCATTAGGTAAGTAAGTGGAGACCCCATCGTGTGGTCAGTAACGCGATAATGTGTTCATCTGGAAATAGCCCAGGAGGACATACGCAGCGCTTGCCATCGGCGTGCCCTGCAGGGCAGTAGGTGGTATCCGTTGGGTTGATAACATTCCCAAACATGACGACCCATTCATGACATACTCGGGTTCCCCGTCGTGTGGTGTTGAAACACGATCACGTGCCTTGAGACGTGGCTTAACTCAAGGATGGCCGTATGACAATGATACGGGCGTTTGTATTTACTTTCAATATGGAACTGCCTGACATGAAACAACCTTTGAGTGCACCACTATTGAATGTTCTTCTGCAGGTATTAACCACGTACGTATCCCGTGTAGTACACGTGTGCGAGAGACCGTCTTAGTTCCACTGATAATACGTATATACCGGTAAAATCTGGGTAGGATTTTCTTTTAGTGAGGTAACGTAGTACCGACATGCTTCTTACGGTGCATCGACACCGTACTAAACATATAATCCTCTTCCCCATGAAGAAATGATTCATGAACTAACTTTCAACTAAATATGGAAGTTTGAAACAAATATTAGTTACTGAACTCTTATTTTGAGCTAAGATTCAAATGAGAGTATAACTAGGCTTCAAAGATTTCAAAAACAGGGTGCTCTGTTTCCAGCAGGAATTCTTGCTGGACTTTAACAGAGCATAGCTCTGAGTAGCTTTAACCAATCAAGGTTTATGATACAGTTCTGGAAATATTTTCAAGTGCTCTACAATTTCTTTGTAGACCTCCAGAGCAAAATCACACTTTAAGTTTGTGAAAAGTCCAGTTGAAGGCAAACTGTTCAAAACCAGGACAGTAGCAAAAACCTCTCTGGACCTTTATGTTTTTAAGCCATAACTTCCGGTAGAAAAATCCTTAAGGAGCCTATGAGTACTCGTTGGAAAGGTACTGAAGTTTACTAAAACTTTGGTATTGAACTCAAGTCAAGAATCTGTTGATAACTTGAGTAAAATTTGGAGTTTGTGTGAACTGGTCAGGGTAGTCCCGCTGATTAGTTTAGCGTACTTAAGATTTGTTTAAACATGAATGTGGTTATGCTTTCATAAAGTTCATTACATGTTCATGTTTTACTTATCTTTACTTACTACTGAGATAGAATTTTGGTTGACTCAAAAATTTTTTTCGTGCAGTATGGTACGCTCACATCCTCAAATGGAGGTTGGAGGTTCAAGTGGAGGCGGGAATGACTCGACTTCATCAAAAGAGCCGTCGTCAACTGGATTGGCTGAAATTATGACAAGGATGAATGAAACTCTCCAAACTCTAGTTCAGCAAGGAATAAATAGAGAAGCTCAGCATCACATGCCAACCTAGAGCACGTATCTGGATTTCTTGGGCGACACAACCGCCGGTATTCTCTGAGGCGGCTGACCATTGTGAAGCAAACCACTGGTTACGTGTCATTGAGTCCAACTTCGGGTTGATCCAATGTGATGAATTCTCGAAGACTCTATATGCCGCTCAGCAGCTTCACGGCTTTGCTGGAGTATGGTGGGCAGACTACCTTGCTGTCCAACCAGCAGGGCATCGTGTCACATGGGTGGAGTTCCAGGCTGCATTTCATGCTCGTTTCATCCCTGCGGGCATAATGCAAACCAGTCTGGATGAGTTCTGGAGTCTGAAGCAAGGGGGCATGAGTGTTATTGAGTATGCGAAGGAATTCAATCGCTTAGCTCAATATGTCCCTGACTATGTGAAATCACCATCTTTGAAGGGTTATCATTTCTACCGAGGGCTGACCGCTAGGCTGCGATGTGAATTGGCTCAAGTTAACCAAGAGAATTTTGATGAGTTGGTGAGTTATGCTATCACTCAGGAATATTATTTCAATCTCTACCTTAAAGAAAAGAGGGAGAGGGACTCATCACAGGATGAAGGCAATCATCTACCTCAGAAGTATCGGTGGGTAATTCGTTCACCTTCCGGTCGAGAGGTTCCACAAAGAGTGCAGTCATTCCTGGAGTATGACGACTCGTATACTCCACAGAGGTCTTATTCACCTTCACCGCAGCAGAAACTTATTTTTTATGCACCTCAGTATCAACAAGGTGCGCCAGAATACTTTTTCCCTCAAGAGGTTGAAGATGATCAAGGTGATTTCTCAGTTGAACCAAGTGTTGTCCCACTTCATGTTGACAACGAGCTCAACGTCAGTGAAGCAACTGAACCGAGCAGCAACGTTGTGTCTGCAGGTCCAGTTCCACAGAGTGATCTTGGTCAGCAAAGAAAAGCTATGTCCAAGGTGGGGACCGTTAATTATGTGTCAGTCGATGATCTGCCAACGGGAGGACCTGTTCTCGCCGGCAGGTTCACCTTAAATGACAAGCCGGTTGTCATTTTATTCGACTCTGGTGCAACACATAACTTCATTAGCAGGGCAACGGTAATCCGGGATCAGATCTCCACCACTGTCACAAAAGATTCATACCTTATTCATTCACCAGGTGGAGACATATCAACTAATGAAGTCGTTTCTCGAGCACCACTTTGTTTGGGTGGGAAAATTTATCCTACCACCCTCATTATTCTCGAAGACCAAGGAATCAATGCCACATTGGGAATATCATGGTTGACCTTCTATAGGGCTGTTCTGGACATCGAGAACAGGAGTGTTCACTTGGACTCTCCACTTCACAGGCGTCAGTCCTTGTATCTCGACAACACGGTTTCCAAAGACCCGGAAGTATTGTATGCCGAGGTTTGCAAGATAAAAGACATTCCGGTAGTCCGTGAATATCCGGGCGTGTTTCCCAAAGATCTTCCAGGCTTACCACCTGAGCGCGAGGTGGAATTTAAAATAGAGCTGATACCGGGAACCATGCCGATCTCTCGGAGACCATACAAAATGGCTCTGAATGAAATACCCGAGCTGAAGGGGCAACTCAAAGATCTGATGGACAAGGGGTTTATTCATCCAAGTTCATCACCATGGGGTTGCTCATATTTGTTTGTGAAGAAGAAGGATGAGACGCTGAGGCTATGCGTTGATTATCGTCCTTTAAATGTTGTGACAATAAAGAACAAGTATCCATTACCAAGAATTGATATTCTCTTCGATCAGCTAGTGGGTGCTAAAGTCTTTTCCAAGATAGACTTATGGTCGGGATATCATCAAATCAAGATTCGAGCGGAAGATGTCCCAAAAACAGCATTCTCGACAAGATATGGACTCTATGAATATCTTGTCATGTCATTTGGGTTGACCAATGCTCCGGCCAACTTTATGTATCTTATGAACTCGGTGTTCATGCCGGAGCTAGATCAGTTCATCGTGGTATTCATCGACGACATCTTGGTCTATTCCAAATCTGAAGAGGAACACGCTAAACATTTGCATATTGTGCTCCAACGCTTGAGAGATCACAAGCTCTATGCAAAGTTTAGCAAATGTGAATTCTGGATCAACCAAGTGCCATTTCTTGGACATATTATTTCAGCGGAAGGCATTGCTGTTGATCCAAGCAAGATTGAACAAGTGCTGAAGTGGAAGTCTCCAACATCAGTCCATGAAGTTCGTAGCTTCTTGGGTTTGGCGGGATATTATCGGAGGTTCATCTCGGGCTTCTCAAAAATCTCCAAACCTATGACTGAGCTACTGAAAAAGGGCATCAAATATGATTGGAGCAAACCATGTGAGGAAGCTTTTCAAGCGTTGGTGAAACACCTCACAACAGCCCCGGTTCTAACTCAACCGGATACAACCAAGCCTTTTGATGTTTATTGTGATGCGTCCGGCATCGGGCTTGGTTGTGTACTCATGCAAGGAGGACGCATGGTCGCATATGGATAACGGCAATTACGGAATCATGAGCAGCATTATCCAACTCATGATCTCGAGCTTGCTGCCATGGTATTAGCTTTGAAGATGTGGAGACATTACCTATTGGGAAATCTGGTTCATCTCTACACCGACCACAAAAGCTTGAAGTACATATTCACTCAGAAAGAGTTGAATATGCGACAACGGCGATGGTTGGAGCTGATCAAGGACTATGAGATTGAAATTCATTATCATCCGGGCAAGGCAAATGTGGTTGCCGATGCACTCAGCCGGAAGTCTCATATTCATAACCTGACCATTGCGCCGATAGAAGAGGAAGAACCAAGTCTCTACTTGGTTCCATATGGAGCTTTACATAATCTGGCTCTCATACCTACAATAAGAGAGGAGGTCATGGAAGCTCAAAAGAAAGACAAGGGCATGGCTCATATCAGAAGGAGATTGAAGAACGGGGAGATGAAATGTTTCTGGTTAGATGATGAGGACACCATATGGTTCAAGGACCAGATAGTCGTACCCCGTGATATGAGGCTGCGGAAGAAAATTTTGGATGAGGCTCACTTATCCAAATTTTCTATTCATGTGGGCAGCAACAAGATGTACCAAGAACTGAAGACCAAATTTTGGTGGACCCGGATGAAGAGGGAGGTTGCTAAATACGTATCAGAATGTGATACGTGTCGGCGAGTTAAAGCCGACCACATGAAGAAGGCAGGAACCCTACAACCGCTAAGTGTTCCGGCATGGAAGTGGGAGGATATTAGTATGGACTTTATTGTTGGAATACCTCTCACAGCTAATAAGCATGACTCGGTTTGGGTAATCGTGGATCGGTTAACCAAGTCAGCGCATTTCATCCCGGTGCATACGAGATACCATGCCAAAAAGTATGTGGAGCCATATATTGCAAGAATACTATGCCTACATGGAGTTCCCCGGACGATCATCTCCGATCGAGGTGCGTTGTTTGTTGCTCGTTTCTGGGAGCAGGTGCATGCCACACTGGGAACCAAATTGATTAGAAGCTCTGCATATCACCCTCAAACCGATGGGCAAACAGAGAGGGTGAATCAAGTTCTCGAAGATATGCTTAGAGCATGTGCCATTCACCACGGTAAAGGATGGGACGATCATCTACCGTTGGCAGATTTCGCTTATAACAATGGGTATCAAGCGAGCATCAAAATGGCACCGTATGAAGCTCTCTTCGGCCGGAAGTGCCGCACACCCTTGAACTGGTGTGAAGCTGGCGAGAGAGTAATTTACGGGGTTGATCTCGTAAATGAAGATGAAGAGCGGGTAAGGCTTATTCAAGAAAATCTTAAAGCCGCTCAGTCCAGACAAAAGAGCTATGCGGATAGGAGGCGTCGTCCTCTGGATTTCCATGTTGGGGACCACGTATACCTCCGTGTATCTCCTATGAAGGGTATTCACCGATTCGGAGTGAAAGGAAAATTAGCTCCGTGCTTTATCGGTCCCTTCGTCATCATTGAAAGATGTGGAACCGTGGCATACCGTTTGGAGCTGCCGGCAGCCTTAGTCGGAGTTCATAACGTCTTCCACATATCTCAGTTGCGGAAGTGTTTGAAAGTTCCAACGGAGATCCTCACGGAGGGCATAATAGATTTGAAGACGGACCTTACATATGTTGAGCGACCAACCCGGATAATTGATGAGAAGACTCGCGAAACAAGAAATTGGACATTGCGATTTTTCAAAGTGCTATGGGAAAATCACACGTCTGAGGAAGCTACATGGGAAAGTGAGGCGTATTTGCAATGCAATCATCCGGAGTTGTTAGAGGCTTATGTTGAGTAGTTGTCCTCTCCACGTTGTCCTTAATCATGAATCTCGGGACGAGATTCTTTTTAAGGGGGGAGGAATGTAAAAGTCCCAAAACATGTAAATAGAAAACTTGAGCTATGAATAAAGTTGAGTTTATATACAAGAAATGGGACTTACAAAAACTTTTGATTACTCATGAAAGTGTTGGCATGTGCAATAAAACTTTGAATTCAGTTTGAATTAAGAGGGTCACTTCAAAAAGAAGAAGGACATTTTCAAAAGAGGAAATTCAAACTGTTGTTTAAAAAGTTGTATTTGCAATGGCCAACTGAAGCATCAGAGGGCATAATTGAATTCTTCAGGTTCAAATTATGGGGAAGGCAAACTTTGGGCAAATTTGGAAGTGCTTTGATAGGTATATCAAAGGGGCTTGTAAATTTATTCCAAATTTGAAATTTAAATTTGAAACTGTGGCACAACTTGACAAATGGCCAAATGGCTTTTGAATTTGGATCCCTCATAGCTGAATTTGCAATGTGTAAAAATTTGGAGATCTTTAGGGGCAGAGAGGAGCTGTGGGCCCCAATTGTCATTGAGAGGGGAGGGATAAAACTTACTGCCTAAGTTTAGCTCGCTGTTACTGGTTCCCACCCGAGCTGCCGAGGGGGCTGCAGGCGCCACCGCGACTCCCCGGGGAGGACACCTCCTGGTTTCATTCTTGCGCTGGCGACCGACTCGACGGTTCACTCGTCCTCAGCGTGTGAAGTAGCCCTTAAGCGAGCTGTGGTGCCCTGCCTCTCCCGAGTAACAGCCGAACAGCACGCTGCCGCCGCTCCCCGGTGCTCCATCAGAACCCAGTGAAAACCGGAGCACAGCCTCCCTCCGAGCTGCTGAACAGCACCTCGTGCCCACTCTTCTTCTCCCCGACACAAAAGCGACCGAGGTTGGGCCTCTCTGCCGCAAGGGCGCCGTGTTCGCGCGGCCGCCGAAAGAGAACCGAGGAGAGAGATCCCGTGGACAGCTGAGTCTAGCGCCTGTCACGACCAAGTGCCGGCATCCCCAGACGCGCTGTGGCCCTGTGCTGCTCACCTCCAAAACTCAAGAAAAGCCGTGAACCACCGAGCGAGAATTCGGGAAAACTTCGCCGGCGGCCACAGAACAACGTTCCGGTACAAAATCTTCAAATTCCCACTCCATTCTCCTCTTCAGTTCACTAAACTGTGCTCAAAGGATCTAGACTCGAGGGCGATCCGATCCGCTCCCCAACCCTAGCTAGAAACCCAGTGTTAGCGGCTAATTTTGAGCCTTCCGATCGGCGATCATGGCGGGGGCACTCGGGCACACGGTGAACCTCAACTTGCCGCCGTTTCCGAGCCACGTTGAGGCCATGCCGAGCTAGCCCATCCTCTTCTGGTGCTTTTGGGCGGTTCGGTTGAGCTGTTAGCGGGCTACAAGGGCTAGGCGACGGCGCCGATCATCACCGAAGGTCGCGGCTCGTCGCCGAGGATAGTCCGGCCACCGGCAGCCCGAGCCAACCCCATAGACATGTTCCCCGACCTCCCAAACTCACAGGCGGCGAGTCTCCGGCCGAGAGACGGCCGGGAAGCCGGGTCCGGCGAGCTCCAGTGGAGCGCCGGCGAGGGGGAGGCGCGGGCGCGGGAAATCGGCCGAGGAAGAAGAAGGCCCCCTTCGGCCCCACTCGTCAGCGGCTGGAGTTAACGTGCGGATCCTCTGTGGCCTTGGATCAGTCTGTGACAACGCGGAAAAGGGTCTGTGGCCCCGTGTGGCTTGAATCCAGCAGCTGACACGTGGGTGATGGGGCCACTGTCAGAATTTAAACGTTTCCCCAGTTTAATTGAATTCCATATTTAGTTCAAACTTTAGAACCTCATAACTTTTGCTAGGAAGCTCCAAATTTAGTGATTCAAATTGGGTTGGATTCAGGATGAAAAGACCTATTCAAATATACAACCCAATTTATATGAAAATCAATATAAAATGCTGGAAAATTCTTTAAAACTTTTCAGCAAAAGAATTTTAGAGGGAGTTTGGTTCATCCAAAAATCCCCAAATTATTCTAGAATATCCTTTAGGATGTTAGGAAACTCCTGTAAAAGTTTCAGCTCGTTTGGAGTTGATTTAGTTAGGGTAATTATGGTTTTAAGTTTCTGTATTCAAATGAATATAGAAACATTTTCAGAGAATTTCCAAAACTTGGAAATTCAGTTCTGGGCATTCCTTAGCTACAAAAATCCTAGGAAAATTCAGGAATACTCTCTGAGCGATGTTTGAAATTGTAGTCACTTGAATTTGCATGAAAGTGCAAATTTATTTAGAATTAATTCCTTTTAGCCTAAATGCTTAAGGAATTGTTCTGGGTGATCTACTTAGTGAAACATTCTGAATTTTGGTTCAGAGGGCTTTCTTGTGACAAGGAACTTACAAGAAAATTTCCAGCTCCATTGGAGCCCTGGATAAGTAGTGTTCTATTCAACCAATTAGGTGATCACCACCCAAGTGATGAACCTCACTTCTCACTTGATGATAGTGCTTAAACACACACCCAAACCACTAGCCCCAGTGTCATTTTAAATTCTTAAACAGAGTTCCAGTTTTAAACTTGTCTTTAGCACTTGTTAGCTAAAGTTTTATAATTAAACATGTATGCATATTCATAACGTGTAGTGATTAAACGTGGAAAGTGAAGAAGGAGAAATTAAGCTTGGATCAAGGAGCAAGAAGGGCAGGAATTAAACTTCAAGTCATCAGCAACTAACTTCAAACTTATCTGACTTTAGTCACCTGCAAAACCAAGGCAAGCCCCGGTTTGCATTTAAGTTGCTTTTAAAGTTTTCCCTTTGTTCACTACCATTGGTCAAAGTTTGTATGTGCATTAGGTCAAGGATGTTTTATACTCCACTTGCATAGCCAAACATGAATCCTGAGGTCAAGGGTAGAAATGTGTCATCGCTGTAGAATAAGTCCATGCTAATTAGGCTAGGCCCTCCGGTAGAAGACGAGTAGTTGGAATCTACTCACGAGTTATAGTTCAGAATTTTATAAGTGTGGTCGGAAGGGAGAGGCAAACTAATGTTTATATTTCTAAAGATGAGACCGGGCAGTGGGGTTAGGTAGCGACAAGACGAGATCTTGGTCGAGTAGTTCTGCCTGTGTCGGTTAAGGACCGAAGTGTGTGCAGCCCCGCTGAGCAAGTATTGAGTTGTGTACCGGATGCTTACTGATATATGGGAACCAGGAAACCAATGTACCAGGTTCACTGGATTGTAGAGGCATACCACATCGTCTCGTTAGACATATGAGCCCGAGACGGTGCGACCGGTTCTTTAGTCTAGTGTCCTGAGAAAGGTTGCCACATACGACGTAATGAAGGACGCCAGAGTTGGGTCTTCAGAGGCGGGCGTATGTGTCGAGTTATCCGGGTAGTGTTTGATTTCGAATCACCGTCCCTCGCGGTTATGAGTACCACTTGCTCACTGTGTTGTGACGTAGTAAGCAAGTTGTGTGGAAACAGTTTGCAAAGTTTAAGTGCTGCTATAATTATTATAAAGTGTATGAAAATATTGATTGAATTAGAGATAGAGCAAATTAAAGTTATTTTTTCGCCTTGGGACAAGTAACATTGGAATGAAGCATTTCTTGTTTGATTGTGGAGTTCCAATGTTGCTGGGCGCAAGGTCACTACTATTATGGCTAAAATATGAAAGTTAAGGATGAACTCATAGGCGAGTCTTATCGCAAATTATAGGATAGGTCTTAAGTTACCCTCATGTAGAGTTGCATGTTTTAGAAGAGACAGTTAAGTCTTGCTGAGCCTTTGTGCTCACTCTTTCTATATGAGTGGTTTTGCGGGTAAACATCGACGCTATAAAGAAGGTTGTCCGGTGAGACTCGGGAACTTCCGAGTCATGTATCACATGGAGAACCTAGCCGCTGCCATATCTTCGTGTTGCTAGCGAGAGGAGTCCGCGGGCTGGACCTCTTCTCGAGTGCTTCTTAGATATTCGACGTAAGATGTTATAGACTTCCGCTGTAGCTACTTTATGTAAAGTATTTATAAAGAACAGTTGTAAGCTTCCGCTTTGATTTATGTAATACATTGTTCCTTATATGTGTGCTGTTGGGTGCCGCATAACACGGCACCACCCAATGCGATTCCCGAGCAAGGTACCCGTCCCCGTGAGTGATCAGGACGGCGGGGTCCCGTCATAATCTTATGTTACAAACCGTCTGTGATAAATATTCTTCACAAGGGGACAGTCGTATGTAAAGAATCGTCTGTGATAATGGCATTATCACGGGCGGATACTCTTAAGTTACAAACCGTCTGTGATAAAAATTCTTCACAGTCGGATAGTCGTAGGTAAAAAACCGCCTGCGATAAACACTCTTCACGGTCGGTTTCACGAAAGGTTAAGACTGCCTGTGATAATTTTTTACAGCGGTTTAAGTTTCTGCCAATGAAAATTGCTGATTATCACATGCTTTTCGTTTCAGACGGTTTTAAAAACCACGTGTGATAATACGTTTAGAGCCGTGTGAGATGAAACTTGTTAAAGTAGTGGCTTGAGGTGCCATTTGAGCTTGCACTCCACACCATGCTGAGGGCAACGATTGAGACGTGTGAGAAGCCTGGCAATGCTGAAGCCAATGTGACAACGTCACTCACGGTGTACATGAGATAGAGCTCGCTGCGGTCGATGGGACGAGAGACCAGGACCAGTGTCAAAGGTAAAAGGAGGTTCATTGCAGGTGAAGTAAGGTTGTACCAGGCACCCTCCTGCTGTTCATGGACGTAAAAATGGCTCGTTTAGGCTTCTGCCCCAGTTCCTAGGTTGTGGCAAAGGCCACACCCTGGGTGTTCGAGCACATGGTCTGGTGGAAGAACCCGGTGATCGGCAGCGGCACGGGAGGATGACGGCGTCTCGCAGGGTTTAGCTAGCTGAACACCACGCGGGCTGCTTACTCTGTTGTTTTTAAGCTGGACGAGGAGTTGGCCGTTCTGACGGCCAAAGATGGACAACGGCATCATGTCTTCGTGTATCGACGAGCAGGCGGCGAGATGGACGGCAAAGGCGAGCTCTGCCCGTGGTTGAGGGGTCGGGACGAACATGGGAGAACCGAGGGACGCGGGCACAGAAAGTCAGGAAACGCGGTAGGTGGAAGTCGCAGAAGCGGCAGAGGAAGGCCGGGTCGTCGGAGGCGACGGCGAGCCAGCACCTACAGACGAGGGCGGAGCGAAGGAGGCGGATCATGATCTCTCCGTCCTCAACTTCAAGCACCAGATAATGAACCAACAAGCTAAAACAGATCAATAAACATCGTAAACTATACAAGTGAAAGATTGTTAAGGAAATCAATAGAATGTGGCCCTGCAACATCAGGTGATGCCTTTGCATGACTTATTTCTTGCATAAATGTTTGCTTCCAGACGCGTCCAGGTTATTAGTATTTAGAAATTGTTATTCCGAACAATAGGGAATTATTTAAAAAAACAAATTGGGCAATAGAGCATTTGGGCCCTCCGAGCCCTTCGGCCGGGTCTATCCCCGCATCGTCTTGTAAATAAAAACAAATTAGAGCATAGAGCATGCGTGCCAAAATATGATGGAGCCGCTGCCGCCGCCGATGCACAATTACGTAGGACGATGACAAACCCAGCTCCACATTCGGCACGTGCTTCTGCCGCTGGCGCAAGTCCTGCACGCCATCGGTCCCGCACGTTTTCCCGGGCAGAGGCTACGACGGGTGCGCCCTGCCGGGCTTAGATATCGACGGCGGCCGTGCCGCGTGGTCGCTGCTCGCCGGCTTCACCAGGTTGCCCACGACTACCACGAGCAAAAGCTTGCTTGAACTGTGCCGGTTCTGTTAGAGTCGCAGCAACTATCAAAAGTGTAGATAAAACCACGGGCGCAGACTCTTAAATCTTCACTATATCGAGAATTTTCAATTGATAAAGATTGCTCAACTTTTTATCTCTATCTGGCTTACAAGAGCTATATGTGTGTGTGGTGGCAATTTAGAGTTCTAGTCGTTTGAAGTATAAAAATATAATCACCGTAGTATAGAGACTCTGTGGTTAGAAGTGATTTTTGCACGATTGCACCAGAGTGTTGTTTGCATTCTAGTCGTTTCTTCCATTTTTTGGTTTAGATGACATAATTTATTATACTTATATACCCATCTTTTTTGAGGACGAAATGCCTTTAATCTCATGAACTTTTCTAGTCTGTCTAATAAGTTTCTCCATGAATAATTGGGGATGCTTCTGAGATGTCATTTCACACGAGGACACAATTTTCCTGATGGCCACTCTTAGGAACGGGATTATCCATGAACAACATATGACAGGTTAGTGCTAACAACATTTTTTTCCTTCACACAATCACTTCGGATACCTATATTTACCAACGTCTTCTACAATTTGTTAGATATAAATCAATATGATATTGATCCAATTTTTGTTGTGAATTTTATTTGCTCACAATAGATGAATAGTGATGGGTGACATATCCCGGGTACCCAAGAGGCAACCGATCAACCAATCATACGAAGACACCCGGCTCCACAGGCCCCAGCCATGCCACACGGGAAATGTCAACGTAGGGCTCTGACTTAGGGCCTGGGACGAGGATGACATCGCCATAAGGTCGAGACACAAGCAACCGACCCTTGACCCCCAGGTCAGGGAAGCCACCAGCTCCCAAGGTTGGAAGCGACGTCAGACCCCCTACCCCGGCCAAAGAGGTCGGGAGAAGGAGCGATCCGGACTAGAGCCCGGGCTAGAGCCCGGGCCAGAGACATGTAGAAGACTTAATACTGACATGAAAGAATCGCGGAGGACATCAAGACGGAGTGAAAGGCCACATGTGACAAGACAAGCACGACGCCGACCATCATCACCATCGGTCCTATCCCGCTCAGTGCGAGAGTACAGGAACAGAAAGTAGACGTAGACCGTAGACGAGACTGGAGCAGGTGTACTCATCGCTCCTCTATCACATTGGACCACCTTGGACGCTGACACACCATGTAAACCCCCACCCCCTTTATGAGGAGTTAGAGCATAGGTAGAGGCGTCCGAGCTATAAAAGGGGAGGTCCGGAACCTCCCCTGAGACGGCTCGACGCTGACATGCGCACAACACTTAGACTTTTTCCGCGCTCTTGCACATGAGGAAGCCTCGCTTGTAACTACAGTTCCTTGAACCGTCTGAGCTAATACAAGGCTGATGAACACCCCAGACTGGAAGTAGGACACGTTGTTCGAACCAGTATAATTCCTTGTCTTTGTTAGCTAGCCATCTGGGCATAAAACACGAAGCATTCGATTACTAGCCGGTGAAAAAAACACCGACAAATAGGTAGAAACTTTTGTACGCGTCACTGCACGGTCTTCGTTCCTTTATAATTTTCCACCTATAAAATATATTTCTAGTTTAGTCCGATAAATGTCCAGACAAATATATAAGGTCCAACCTTCTTCCAAAACCACATTCCTCGGGGTACAGTATAAATGAATGTATCCATCATGCATTTATGTCCATTTATTTAGTCAAGTAAATCCATCTGAATTGCTCAGGCAATCAATTTCTCTACATCCGGTATTCATCCCAGCCGATGTTGACCACGTGTCCAAATCACAGATCCCAAATCATCAGGGTTTAAGGTTAGGGTTAAAGATTTAGTGGTTAAGGTATCCCCGTGTCAATGTTCGTCATGTGTCCAAATCTCCGATCTTAAAGAGTTAAAGCATTAAGGTTTAGAGGTTAGATTTGGGTTTAAGGCTTAGTATTTAGCTTTTTATTGTTTAGTGTTAGGATTTAGTGTTTAACAGATGTATAAAATTTAAAAACCGACACTTTAAAATTAGAGCTGATCACGTGACAAAGACAGAGACTCGCGAGCTTCACGTTGCATACCTGATGCAGAGAATTCGGTTTCCTACAACCTTCCTATTTAACTCACCCGTCTTAGCAGCACAGAGCACCCAACTACACACCGCATCATGGCCACGCACCCCCAAAGTCCTAAAGCCAACGCTCCTTGCAGCTTGGCAGTGGAGCCCACCGTCCCAATGGTAGCTGCAGCAGCAACTGAGCTGCCGGTGCCTGAGACGGAGCTAGTGATCCCGGAGCAGGAGCGGCTGATGCCGGCCAAGAACGTGGTCCGCATCATGCGCCGGGTTCTCCCTCCCCACGCCAAGGTCGCCGACGACGCCAAGGAGGTGATCCAGGAGTGCGTGTCCGAGTTCATCAGCTTCGTCACCGGCGAGGCCAACGACCGGTGCCACGGCGAGCACCGCAAGACGGTCACAGCGGAGGACATATTGTGGGCGATGGAGCACCTCGGCTTCGACGACTACGTCGCGCCGCTGAAAGCCTACCTCCGGCGCATGCGCGACTGGGAGGGTACGGGCCGCGGCTTCGGCGGCTACGGTGACCGCGCCCTTTACCAGGGGACGGCGCCCAACGGGCCGGCGCCACCCGTGCCCATGGCCGCGCTCCACGGGCAGCAAGCGATGCCCGTCGCGTTCCAGAACACTGCTCTAGTGCACGTATACGGCGTGCCCGTGCAGATCCCGTTCATCGCCGCGCCGCGTTTCGGAGCTCAGCAGAACATGTTCGGCGGTGAGAACTACATGGCTGCTGCTTACTTCGGAGGACAGTCGCTCCTGACCGCTGGAAGTCATGGAGGAGGCTGCACCAATGAGGCAAGCTCATCGAACGAGGAGCATCCGGCGGCAGCCATCACCCCGCGTCCGCAGTACCCGAACTAGTTGCCGTCTCAAGATTTTAATAAGAAGCTTCGCCGCCGCAGTACCTGGAGAAAGCGGCATGGACTTCGTCTGCTACCATTATTCTAGCTGGGGCTAGCCTTCCTTGCTGCCTGCTTGTGTAATCCGTTGTTCCATCAAGCAAGGAATTTGGAAAACAGTGCTCCTTCACCATGCTTACCTTGTCGATCGCCATGAATGAGAGTGACTGACTACATACCTTGCACTGCATTCTGCTTATTAACTGCGTGCGTGCGTGCGTTTCATCACGGCCGGTCAAGTGCATGCCTGCATGCATGCACCACAACACGCGCAGGATAGCTGGAAGGCTCGCGTCTCTCGCTCTTCTGTTGACCTTGAATGAGCCTGGAGCCACTTACCAGCTGGTCTGGCAAGCCACACGGTGACGGCAGCGTGCCGCGATGAAGAGGAAACCGCCGCGTTTGACGCCTGTGCGGATGGAAACCAAATTCTGTATCCGGTATGCACAGAGAGTCTCGCGTGCATATCCACCTGTATACATGTCATATCGCTAGATCTAACTTTGAACTATTGATTTCTGAATTTTCTTCATCTGTCAAACCATAAACCCTAACATTGAACCGTAAAAACAAAATTAAATATTTAAATACTGAACATTAACTCTAAACCCTAACCATAACTCTAACCTCTAAACTCTAGTGCTATGAGATTGGTGGTTTGGACACGTGGTGAACATCAACGTGGCGATGCACAGAGCCTAAAATGCATACCGGATGCAGAAAATTTAATTTCGTGCGGATGGCGTCACAGGGCGTTGTCGTATGCGACAGAGTCGATGCATTAGGGGAGAGCGGCAACCAACAACCTGCCCTATGTGCGCCAGTCAGCGCTCCGACGATCCATGCAAACCGAATTCTCTGCATCTGGTATCCACCGAGGGGACGGTGCATCCCCACATGGATACGTGCCACGTGTAAAAGGGTATACCCAGTGCTGAAAGCACCCACACGTTGTGGGGTCCGGGGAAGAGAATTTCTAGGCAGCCTTCCCCTTGCTTATTTTGCAAGGAGGCTGATTCGAACCCAGGACCTCCAGGACACAAGTGGAGAGACTCTACCACTGTGCCACGTGTCCAGATTTTATTTAAAAAAGTTGATTCCTGAATTCTTTCCATACGTTAAACTCTAAAACACTAACATTAAACCCTAAAAACTAGATTTTAAACACTAAACTTTAACTCTAATGTCACACCCGGCTTTCCATAAGGAATACCCGAGTGTATTGTCACATGTATACCAAGATCAGTTGATTCATACATGTGCCGACAAGAGTGTAATATCATTATATTACAAGCCAAGTTCAACGTACATCATAATATTACATCATAGTACATAAAATATCAACTAATAGTACCATTACACTAAACACAACAGCGGAAGACTACGGCGTGGATGCTCCAGTTCCACAGGCGTTGCCCGGGGGTTCCGCCAACCTAGAACAACTCCTCGGGATCAAAGTCCTCCTCATCAAAGTCTACATCTTCATTTGCACCTGAACCAACATACGACATCCAACAAAAGCAAGTTTGAGTACCAAAGGTACTCAGCAAGTGTAGGGAAGAATGTTATGAAGGCCAATAGCAAGGGAAGGCTAACATGGTTAAGCACTATGCATTAATCCTAGCCTTAGCTTTGATTAGCAACCTATCTTACTAAGTGATAATCCCACCATCACCATAATTAAGTCATTAATGTTAGGTTACACCACCCAACAACCTCTTTTGATTCACATCTATGTTTCTCTAATCATGGACAAGTCCAAGCCGCTCTTGACCGTGAGCACGGCTGTCATGACAGTTTGGTTCTCTGCAGAGATTGTACCACTTTACCCACAAGTAGTGATTTCATCCCCTATTGCCAGGTGGACTAAGAAACCTCCCTGATATCCGTGGTTGCAAGCCACATTACACACTTCCTTTGGTGTGCGATCAGGAGATCACTACATGGCCTTTACAAAGGGCCTACCGGCAAGTACAAGCCCACTGAGATTTCACCGCTGTAGTTCCTGGGAGTAACCCTCCCCTACAGAAGCCCCCTCTTGAGCCTTGCAGTTCCCAGGGCAGTCAAAAATGGACTCCCATTCCCCGCACCATCCAAACACTCATACTATACCGGCAAACTCCTAATTAATTGGCCAAGCTGCCCCATCTCAGTCTTGTGGTGGCACTGTAAAGCCGGGTTAACTGTTCCATGAACCGGTCCTTAGAATCTAAGACAGGCACTAACTCATTCTCAAGTCTCGTGCACGAGGCACCAACCAAACAACCAGCCTGTCTAGATTCCTAATACCATGACACACTCTTGTGTCTTTCATATAATTCCACAAGACGAGTAACATCAATATTCCATTCATTCTCTAAGTTCTAAGTATGCATGGCTAAGCACATAAAATGATAACCATCAACTATCAACTAAGTCCCTCCATGGTTCAGTCTATGGGAACTCGATTAAATTTCAGTTCTGCATATCATCCACAAACTGATGGGCAGACAGAAAGAACCAATCAGGTTCTTGAAGACATGCTCAGAGCTTGTGCTCTTAAAAATAATAGGAGTTGGGATAAGAATTTGCCATATGCAGAATTCTCCTATAATAATAGCTACCAAGCAAGTATGAAGATGTCCCCATTTGAGGCTCTATATGGAAGAAGATGTAGAACTCCACTATTTTGGGATCAAATAGGTGAGAATAAGGTGTTTGGACCTGAAGTACTAAAAGATGCAGAAAAGAAAGTAAGAGAAATCCGTAATAATCTAAAGATAGCTCAAACAAGACAAAAGAGCTATGCAGACACAAGGCGAAGAGAACTGGTCTTCGAAGTGGGAGACTATGTGTATCTCAAAATGTCACCCATGCGTGGACTAAGGAGATTTAAAGTAAGAGGGAAGTTAGAACCTCGGTATATCGGACCATTCAAGATACTGGAACGCAAAGGAGAGGTAGCATATCAGTTAGAGTTACCCTCCCGGTTGTCAGACATACACGATGTGTTCCACGTATTACAGCTCAAAAAGTGTTTGAGAACACCAGAAGAACAACTGCCAATGGATGAGTTGGATGTACAAGAAGATCTTTCATATACCGAGTATCCTATCAGAATTCTTGACACAATGGAAAAGGTTACCAGAAACAAAATAATTCGTATGTGCAAGGTTCAATGGAAACATCATTCCGAGGCAGAAGCTACATGGGAAAGAGAAGATGAACTCAGATCACAATTTCCTGATCTATTCCCTTTATAAACCCCAATCTCGAGGACGAGATTTTTCTTAAGGGGGGTAGAGTTGTAATACCCGAAATTTTCACAAAATGAGTAAACCCCCTCCCCCTTCACCACCCCAGCCCGGCCGTCGACCTCTCTTCCTCCAAAACCGCCGCCTCTCTTCCTCTCTCTCTTTCTTCACCGTTCTATTATCACATGTGGAGAAAAACCGCCGGCATGTGGCCGATCTCGCGCCCTCTTCGCCAACCGACGCCCCAGCAACCGCCGCCTCGCTCCCCCCTACAAATACCCCCTCGCGCCGGCCATTTCCACCCTGAGAACCGCTCTCACTCACCCCGATCGGAAAAACCACCCAAACTCAAATTCTTCGAATTCATCCGGACAATCTCGGTTCTAGCCGTCCCTACACCCTTCCACGGCCTCCAGACCGAGTTTCCTATCAAATTCCCTAAGGAAAAACGCCTGAAGATCATTGCCGACGAAGATCGCCGGAGATCCTCCACGGCCGCCGTCGATCACGCTCCTCCGGCCGCTTCTGGGTCCAAAGATCGACCTAAGTGAGTTCCCCACTCTCTCCTCTCTCTTCTGGTGCGAGTAGATCGTGAAATAGTGAAGAAATGGCAAAAACCGATAAATTCCGGCGAGGCCGCCGCCGCTCGCCGGCCGTGAAGGAGAAGGGGGTGAGGCGACGTGGCCGCCTCTCAGCCCTCGGATCTGAATTGAACGGTTAGAATTAAAAGAACCGAACCGGTTCGATTCTTTTAATCTGGGCCGTTGATCTCAGATCCAACGGCCCACATTTAAAACAGGCCGTAACCGTTGGAAATTTCACAGAGGGACCCCTGGGAATTTAAATAACTAGGAAATAGCCCCTATGATTTACAGAATCAACCCTAAGCTCATAGAAAATTGGAAATTCACTTTGAAATAGCCAATTAGCCCCTGTGCTTTTTAGAAATTGGTAAAACAGTTATGAAAATTCAATTTGAACCCCAGAAAGTTTGAAATTGTTACAAATTAGCCCAAATCAGTTTTAAAAGTTTGTTTTTAATTCTGTAATTAATCAAATAAGGCTAAATGATCTCTGAAAAATGTGGGAAATTTGTTAAAAACATTGTTAAAACATTCTGAACAGAAAACAAATTCTGAAATTAAAAATAATAACTTTCAGAGACTGAAAATATTTATTTGGTATTAAATTAATTCTGAAAAATCAAAATAAAAACAATATAGGTATTAGAAAATTGTAGAAATTTATTAAATAGCATAAGATTATTCTGTTTTATACTTTTATGTATTTTAAGTTTCTGTATTTCAAAATAATTATTTAAATGGCTGAAAAAGCATTTTTAAGTATTAAATAAAGGCTAAAATATAGATAAAAATATTATATAATGAGGTAAAATTTTGGAAATTGTCCCAAATACATAAATAGGTTCTGAAAAGTAGAAAATAGTGATATGAGTTCTGAAAATCATTATAGTAATAATTTAAATGATTTTTAGGATTTAATTAATTATAAAATTAACATATGTACAAATAAAATTCTAAAATTATTTCAAATCATCTCACAAACTGAAAATGAGTGTTTGGCTGTGGCAATAGTAAAGTAGAAGGATATTGGTACCCCAATTGAAATTTATTTTCTTTCCAAACCACATAAAATGACATGAAATCAATAAGTGTAGGTGTAAAATCAAATATGTATGATTGAAGTGCATTGTCAAGATTCTTATGTAATGTTTGGCATTATTTTGTGTGCATATGTATGGATAGAACCAACCCAAGAACTATTTCATAACCTTCAAGAGCAAGAGTTTGAATTGAATCACTCTTCATTCAAAGGCAAGAGTTCCTTGACCACTTTGTTCCTATTCTAGGATGAATAGTTAGATTATTTGCATGATGTCATTAACATGAAACCTAATTTAGGATTTGTTTCCCTAGTTATATTCCTTTATCATTCCTTGTTGAACCATGGAGGGACTTAGTTGATATTTGATGGTTATTATTTTATGTGCTTAGGCATGCATACATAGAACTTAGGGAATGAATGGAACATTGATGTTACTCGTCTTGTGGAATTATATGAAAGACACAAGAGTGTGTTATGGTGTTAGGAATCTAGGCAGGCTGGTTGTTTGGTTGGTGCTTCGTGCACGAGACTCGGGAATGAGTTAGTGCCTGTCTTAGATTCTAAGGACCGGTTCATGGAACAGTTAACCCGGCTTTACAGTGCCACCACAAGACTAAGATGGGGCAGCTTGGCCAATTAATTAGGAGTTTGCCGGTATAGTATGAGTGTTTGGATGGTGCGGGGAATGGGAGTCCATTTTTGACTGCCCTGGGAACTGCAAGGCTTAAGAGGGGGCTTCTGTAGGGGAGGGTTACTCTCAGGAACTACAGCGGTGAAACCTCAGTGGGCTTGTACTTGCCGGTAGACCCTTTGTAAAGGCCATGTAGTGATCTCCTGATCGCACACCAAAGGAAGTGTGTAATGTGGCTTGCAACCATGGATATCAGGGAGGTTTCTTAGTCCACCTGGCAACAGGGGATGAAATCACTACTTGTGGGTAAAGTGGTACAATCTCTGCAGAGAACCAAACTGTCATGACAGCCGTGCTCACGGTCAAGAGCGGCTTGGACTTGTCCATGATTAGATAAACATGGATGTGAATCAAAAGAGGTTGTTGGGTGGTGTAACCTAACATTAATGATTTAATTATGGTGATGGTGGGATTATCACTTAGTAAGATAGGTTGCTAATCAAAGCTAAGGCTAGGATTAATGGATAGTGCTTAACCATGTTAGCCTTCCCTTGCTATTGGCCTTCATAACATTCTTCCCTACACTTGCTGAGTACCTTTGGTACTCAAACTTGCTTTTGTTGGATGTCGTATGTTGGTTCAGGTGCAAATGAAGATGTAGACTTTGATGAGGATAACTTTGATCCCGAGGAGTTGTTCTAGGTTGGCGGAACCCCCGGGCAACGCCTGTGGAACTGAAGCATCCACGCCGTAGTCTTCCGCTGTTGTGTTTAGTGTAATGGTACTATTAGTTGATATTTTATGTACTATGATGTAATATTATGATGTACGTTGAACTTGGCTTGTAATATAATGATATTACACTCTTGTCGGCACATGTATGAATCAATTGATCCTGACATACATGTGACAATACGCTCGGGTATTCCTTATGGGAAACCGGGTGTGACATCTAAACACCGATCCTAACACTTAAATCCTAACCCTAACTCCTAAAACATGATGCTTTTGAGATCATTGATTTGGACACGTGGAAATATCTGCGCGGAGATGCACGGTGTACCGCATGCAGAGAATTTATTTTCTATCCACGCGCACATTACATGTCTCGCCCGCCGGCGGTCCGCACCGGCCGGCAGCAAGCTTGGCCGCCTCGTACTGTTTCTCTCTAATTATCTTCATCGCCTCCTCTCAAGTTCACCAAAAGCAAATGCAGCTTGGCAGGATTACCTAGAGCGGAAATTTTACTCTTTGAGAGCTTGCCCCATGTCAACGTGCATACGCTTTGAGATGAGTACTTAAACATTTGTGATGTGTGATATGCATCAGTCACGATGCAAAAATACCCATCTCAAAGTACATCTAAGGGTGAACACAACATATAGCACATGCTCTTCAGAGTATAGTTTTTACTACTACAAAAGGGTACTACGATGACGATGGTGGTAATGTTCAATGCAATGGCATACATTAAAAAATGAGGCTAAAACCCATACTACAGTAGCGTAATGGTGGTCTCACTTTCGGTGATAGGATTCTAATTTTAGTAGTGCGCCAGTTGTATGATTTATTTACAGTGATAGGCCTTGCTAATGTCAGCTGTGCACGTCCCTTGTGTGACTAATTTTCAGTGACGGGCTGCCCTCGGGACAACCGGAGGAAGGCGAGAGACAGAGAAGCGGCGTTTGTGTTGCTGCGTTGTGAGGTGGAAGAAGGTAGGCCCCTTCGATCTAAATTTAATGGTTGTGTCATTGAGTCAAATAAAAGACCATTTTTCAATGAATTAAAAATAGGCGCCCCCAACTAGGTTTGACCGGCAAGGTAAGCGTAGGCTAGCTCATTCACCCGGCAGCCCTTAACTACTTACGGGTTTGTTTAGATACAGTTAAATATTCTCCATTTGAAATGGATTGAGGGGGATTGGAAAAAAATTAGTTTATTTTCCACTTCATTCAATTTCAATTCACTCCATTTCTTATTACCCAAGCAAGCCCTACAGGAAACAATAATCCCGTTCTAGATATTTTTAGGATGACACCTTTAAGTAGAAAATTTTCAAATGAAATGAAATTGCACTTGACAAAAAAGTTAATCATCCCATAAATCAGCATCAGGTGCTTGCTATGTTGCTGGAGGTTCTCTCTAGCACTGACCAAAACACCCAAAAATGACTTCTTGTGACTCTACTACGTTACTCATGCACCTTCTTCCTATGTTAATACCAAAAAGTAAAAGAAAAAAAAGAGCCATATCATTTTCTCAGTTTATATGAGATCTCAACAATAATGAAAATATTTGAGAGACCCATAAAATCCCGTAGCTCTATGCCTCTATCTCTGCGCTGCTTTTAATTCCCTGCAAAAAGGAACGCTCCGTGAGCAAAGCAAACACAGATATTAGAAGTTATGTATTTCGGGTTGGGAGACCAAGTTTATAGAAAAATATTAATATATAATACATAAAGTAAGTATGTTATAAAACATAAGTTATTAGTAGTACTAATATGGTGTTACAAAACATAGTGCTTTTATGTAAAATTGGTCAAAGTTATATTACTTCGACTTTGATCAGCTATAGAAATAAATTTCAGTAGAATGGGAGAGTACCAAGATAAATGCGAAACGATGTAGTACATGCCTCATTAAAAAAAACTTGCTATACGCATGACCAGCTTGTTCGACTGGCACACTACGTTCACAGGCACAGCGAGATTGCATGCATTAGTCAGACATAGGATGTGATGCATTATCGCCTTAAAAAATCGCGGATTTTTCTACGGCATCTAGATATTCTGTCCGCTACATATCCATAAGTCTATACAATAATTACATATTTGCAAATCTGTAGCATTTATTTATACAGTTTATGATCAATGTAAGACGAATGGCTTTCGAAAAACATTTACCCGGTCCCTGACCCAGGCCGGCCGATACAGAGCCGGCGGCCACAGAAAGGTCGGCCATCCGGTCCACACCACCTGACCGCATATTCCTTCGCGCTTCTCTAGCCTTTGCTCTTTCCCCAATCCGACCGTTACGTTCAAACGCGCCGACCTGACCGTTGGCCGCGTAAAAAAGATGGCGTCTCTCTCTCCTCCACTCCACTCCCGCCTGTCCACGACACCCTGTCTCCCGCGTTCCGCCATGCTCTGTTCCGCTCTGCCGCCCTCTGCTCCTCGTGCTCGCGAACGCCTCTCGCATTAAACACACCGCTTCGCGCGCGCCCCACCGGTCCTCTCTCCATGACCACCCCGCCACCTCCTCCTTCCCTCCGCCGCCGATGACCCCTCTCGTACTCCTCCTCGTCGTCCTGCTCGCGCCGCCAGCCACCGCGGCCGCTGCGGCGCTGGCGGTGTCAGCTTCGGCGGCTGCCAAGAACGTGACCATCGACTCCGCGACGCTGTCGATCGCGGACCTCACCCTGCTGGGTGACTCCTTCCTCCACAACGGCTCGGTGGGGCTCACCCGGGAGACCGGCGTGCCCTCCTCCAGCGCCGGCTCCGTCCTCTGCACCCAGCCCGTCGCGCTCCGTGTCGCCCCGCCACGCGGCAGCGCCGGCAACGGCACCACCACCGGCGCCACCACGGCGTCGTTCGCTGCGCGCTTCTCGTTCGTTATCAACGACCCCAACGCGGGCGCCGACGGCGGGGACGGCGTCGCCTTCTTCCTGTCCCCGGACCGCGCCACCCTCGGCGCCACCGGCGGCTACCTCGGCCTCTTCAACTCCTCCGCATCTGCATCCGCCAAGAACGGCTCCGCAACCATCGCGGCCGTCGAGTTCGATACCATGGCCAACCCGGAGTTCGGGGACCCCAGCAACAACCACGTCGGCCTGGACCTTGGCTCGCCGGCCTCCGTCGCCGCCGTCGACCTCGCCGATTCCGGGATCGACCTCAGGAGCGGCAACCTCACCTCGGCGTGGATCGACTACCGCGCCGCGGACCGCCGCCTCGAGGTGTTCCTCAGCTACACGCCCTCCCCGAAGCCGACGCGCCCCGTGCTCTCCGTCGCCGTCGACCTCTCCGACTACCTCAAGGAGGAGGCCATGTACGTCGGCTTCTCGGCGTCGACCGAGGGGAGCACCCAGACGCACACCATCAAGGAATGGACGTTCGAGACGTTCGGCGTCCCGTCGGCGACCAACGGCTCCACCGCAGGTACCGCTAACAACGTGTCGGAGCAGGCCGTGCCGGGCGCGGAGGGGACCGTGACTGCCGCCGCCGCGCCGCGGAAGAGGGTCGGGCTCGCGCTCGGTATCCTAGGCCCCGTCGCGCTCGCCGTCGCGTTCGTCTTTTTCGTCTGGGTGTCCATCAAGAAACTCGTCGACCTCACCTCCCGGAACGACAAGGAGCCGGACCTGCTCCTCAAGGGCCCGAGAAAGTTCAGCTACAAGGAGCTGAGCGTGGCGACCAGGGGGTTCCACGCGAGCCGGGTCCTCGGCAAGGGCGCGTTCGGGACGGTGTACAAGGCCGCCACGCCGAACGGGGCGTACGCCGTGAAGCGGTCGACGCAGGCGCACCAGAGCCGGAGCGAGTTCGTCGCCGAGCTCTCCGTCATCGCCTGCCTCCGCCACAAGAACCTCGTCCAGCTGGAAGGCTGGTGCGACGAGAAAGGCGAGCTGCTGCTGGTGTACGAGTACATGCCCAACGGCAGCCTCGACAGGGCGTTGTACGGGGACCCCTGCACGCTGTCGTGGCCGCAGCGGTACACTGTCGCCGCCGGCATCGCGGCGGTGCTGTCATACCTGCACCAGGAGTGCGAGCAGCGCGTGATCCACCGCGACGTCAAGACCAGCAACGTCCTGCTCGATGGCAACCTGAGCCCGCGCCTCGGCGACTTCGGGCTCGCCAGGCTCATGGACCACAACAAGAGCCCCGTGTCCACGCTCACCGCGGGGACCATGGGATACCTCGCGCCGGAGTATCTGCAGTCCGGCAAGGCCACCGATCAGACCGACGTGTTCAGCTACGGCGTCGTGCTCCTCGAGGTGTGCTGCGGGAGGCGGCCTATCGACAGGGACGAGGCCGCCGGCGGGGGAAATAAGAACGTCAACCTGGTGGACTGGGTGTGGAGGCTCCACGGCGAGGACAGGCTTATCGAGGCCGCCGACGCGCGACTGGCCGACGAGTTCGACCTGGACGAAATGCTGCGGCTGCTGCTCGTCGGGCTCAGCTGCGCGAACCCCAACTGCGAGGAGAGGCCCGCCATGCGGCGCGTCGTGCAGATCCTCAACCGTGAGGCCGAGCCGCCGAACGTGCCTCTGAAGAAGCCGCTGCTCGTGTTCAGCTCCAGCGCGTCCATGAAGCTGCAGGAAATCGCCTTCTCCTGCGGCGACGACGTCCGTGGCGGCTACGCGGCCACCAATGCGGCGACGTCACCCAAGTCCGAGGGTGCCGACATTGAGCGCTGATACGAAGAACATGACAGGAATGACTGCTACTAGTGTGATTCTTTATACAAATTTGTTCGTTTGGCGTGATTATAAGGGGAATATAGGTAATAATCCCCGCGGTTTGTACAAGTCTTAGAGGCAGCGACCGAAGTCGGAAGGAGCTGACATCGATCACTGATTCAAAGCAATCAGTGTACTGATAATGAATTACTGCTCGCGTGATTCTTATATGCATTTGTGGACTGTTTGCGAAGTCAAAACCATCTTCTGTCGAAAAAGGCGTAAATGTGCTGTCAGGCTACTGATTCAATAGTCAGCTCTTAGCCTCATGAGTCGAACTCTCATTTCACTGTGCTTTGGGTATTTATTCTACTCCCTTCATTCCATTATATAAACATTCATTAGCTTTTTAATACATAAATAATAAGCAAGTTAAAAGACGACCATGCTACCAAGTCGACTCTGGACAAGGGAAAAAACTTGGTAGATAAAACATATTGGAGGTTGCCGATAGAAGCAAAATTTCCGAAATTTTTGGGTTCAAATTTAAATTAATTCAAATAAAATTGAATGATAATATAAATATTTTATATTTTAGTTTTAAGGAGCGAAGTCTCACCGATTAAAGCGAAGACGCTGCTGATACTCATTAGCGTCGCATGGACTACCACTGTTCACTCGTGGCTCTAAGCCGCCATCTCCCCGACCTCATCGGAGTCCCCTCATCAGAGTCACAACTGCTCGATCCCAGTGGTTTAGTTTTAAGGAGCAGTTTGTTGGCAACCGAGAGACACATGCGATGATTCTCGACACCAAATTTCGTAGTTTGTCCGGAGGGATTTCTCCATCTTTGACTACCGTCGTCGGCTCAAGTCGATGGCCGGCACACTCAGTGAATTGGGTGAGGTCGTTTCGACCGCAGTCTCATGCTAACAACACTTCACGGTCCCAACGAGCGTTTTCTCACACATAGCATCTCTACTCAAGTGGTAGTGTTCCTTCCCTACCTCCGTCGACGTCCGCAACGAACTCCACCTCTCGAAGGTCGAGATGGCATCCAAACCAGGGCAGCCTACACCCAATCTGCCACATAATCTTCTATCACTTCTAGCTGACAAGGTAAACTTGACAAACACTAGAGACCTGATGAATGTGGCTGCGTGTAACACCCTACATTCCAAAAATGTGCAAAATAAAATTTCTAACTCTAAACATGCCAGAGAATTTGAGGAAATTGGAATTTGAGTTAGCTAAATGAAAACCAAGCTGAAAATCAAACTAGAAAAGACCCAAACTTAAGACTCATGAACAAATGGGCCGAAACCCACTTCGTTTTTCCTAGCCAGCCCAGCCCACCAGCGCCCTTGGATTCCGTCTCCTCTCTATGACCAGTGGGACCCGCATGTCATTCTCCCCTTTTCCCCCTTCCTTTCTTCTTTCTCCTTTTCTCCACCAGTGCTTCTCTCTTTTCCTCCGCCAGCTCCTCTCTTTTCTTTCCCCGAGCCCCTTCGGAACCCTCGCCGGCCACTTCCCCGATCGTGACGCCGCGGCGCCCGAGCGCCACCTTATCGTGGCCTCCCCTCACCCGCGCTGCCTCCTCTCCTCGGCGCCTCACCCGTCGATTCCGGCCTCCGCTCCCGCCCCGATAGCGCCGCTCCTCCCCGCCTCATCCTCGACGCCGCCTTGCCGCTCGCCCCACGCGCCGCCTTCGCACGGCCGCCTAGCGCGCACGCCACCCGCTCTCCTTCCCCGAGGCGCCGCTCGCTCCCTCTCCCCCACCGCCATCGACCGCTCGAGCCCGACTGCCGGGCACCACGTGCCGCCTGCTCCGGATCCTCCTCCACCCCCCCCCCCCCCCCCCCCCCCCCCCCGCCCCCGCTTCCTCTCCCTGCTCCCCGAGCGCCGCCGACCACCTCCCACCCTCCTCCTCCTGCGCCGTCGACGTCGCCTCCGCCAGCGCTCCGACCCCGCCTCGCCTAGCGTCGCCGCCCCTCGGGCTCCTCGGTAGGCATGCCCACCCCCAAGCCCCTTTGGCCCGCATCCGCCCTAGCTCCCGCCGCCGCCCCTCCGGCCTTCCTCGCTCGCACGCCGCCGCCTGACCACACAAGCCCCACCGTCTGCCAGCCGCTGCCTCCCCCATCGCCTCACCCCCCACGGCGAGCTCCCACCCCAGCGCCTCGCTGCTCGCCCGGCTCCATCCAAACGTGGCCGCTCGAGCCCTCGCCACCGCTGCTTCTCCTCTCGCCACAGCAGCGCCCCACGTCCGGTCGGCGCACTCCGTCAGCGCTCCACCCCTCCGTCTCTTTCCTCTCGAGGCCAGTGCGCTACTGCTAACGCCGTCGTTCGCCGTCACCTGCTCGGGTGGCTGGTCACGGTGCTTGGATGGTCGGCGACTCGCCTCCGACTGTCGCAGATATAGGATCGAGGTAAGCATGGATGGTGAGATGTTGTCCAAAGGAAAGGATAGCCTTTTGATTTCTGATTATGCACAAGTCATAAGATCTTCAGTTGTGGATCGTTGCTCACATCTCTTGGAGATTCAGAGCGTGGCTCTCACTGAGGGTGAAGGTGATAACTGCTTGATTATGGGAACATCTGACTCGTATGGTCATCTGATTGTATCTCTTTGTATACGGTGGCTGATGACGTTGCTAGAACATCCTATTTCGTTCCACCGCGTGACTGGTGTTGGAGAAGGTAGTTGGGCTGGGATATGCTTTAGCCCAATGCACAGATCCATGGTAGCTGTTGCCCGTCAGATTATGCAAGAGCATCGATGTCTATGACCAGGACATTCGCCTTCGTAGATTGCAGCAAGATAAGTGAGAAATTATATTGTGCTCTCGAATCTATTTGATTTTCAATAGTTCTGGTGCTGATGTGCGAAGATTTTGATTTGCTTGCTGTTTCACAGTGACGAGTGAGATCGTCGAGTCCTCAACTTCCTCCACGACCTCGATATGATCGTTGTGTTCGCGGCCTTCGTCAAGCTGTGCGTCGAGGACCCGAACCTGCCGCGGCCGTATCGGGTCCCCGTCGCGCTCATCGTCACCATCATGTGCCTCGCGTTGGCCAGGACGGCCGTCGTCAACGCTGTTGCGGCCGCCGCCAGCGTCGCGCTCTGTTACGGCGTCGAGCACGCCAAGAGGTGCGAGTGGGTCATGTTCCTGGCGCCGGTGCCGAAAACGGACAGCTCCCACGAAACGACTGCGCCGCCTGACGCCGCTGACGTCGAGGATGTCCGCGCCAGTCTACTCACCGATGACGGCGGGCGGAGAAGATGGTATACGTGTACATGTGACGATGAAGAAACAACACAAAGACTTTGAAGATCAAGAGTTCGCCCAGCGGACTGAGCAATGTTATAAGAAAAAGGCAATTGCCCTTGACCATTTTGCTCCTTCTTAGGATTAATAGCTAGAATTGCATGCATTGTCTTAATATGAATCCCATGCTAGGGTTGTCTTCTAGAATTTCCATACCTTCCTTGTAACCTGGGGTTGGGATTAGCTCGGTTTTACTTTATGTCATTTTCACATGCTTAGCCCTGCTTAGATGATGGGATTGGGAGTAAATTTCCATTATTGATATTATCATGATTATTGAGATGTTGTGTGGAGATATATATGGTATATATATGTGGGATGTAGTATAGGGATCTAGCAGGTTGGTTGGTCCATGGTGGGTGCCGAGTGCACGAGACTCGGGTTTGCGGTTAGTGGCCTGCGTAGATCCTAAGGACTGGTTCGTGGGACTCCGTGAACTAGCTTATACCGTGCCACCACAAGAACTGTTATGGGACAAAGTCACCAAGTAATTAGGTGCATTCCCGATGTAGTGTGAGTGTGTGGTAGGTGCGGGGAATGGGAGTCGGGCGGGACTACCCTGGGATTCGCAAGGCTCAAGAGGGGGCCACTGCAGGTGGAGGTAAAATAGACTCCAGGAGGCCGCAGGGGTGAAACCTCAGTGGGCTCATACTCGTCGGGATTCTCATTGTAAAGGTCACATCGTGATCTCCTGGCCGCACACCTTAGGAAGTGTGAAATGTGGCTAGCTACCACGGCAAAAGGGAGGTTTTAGTCCACCTGGCGACAGGGGATGGAATCACGACTTGTGGGTAAAGGGTACAAACTCTGCAGAGTCAAAACTGTCTAGACAGCCGTGCTCATGGTCAAGAGCGGGCTAGTAACTCTCTCATGATTAGCATGGTTTGGTTGGTGGTCTTGGATTGGTTGGTTTTGGTATGTGGTTGGTGGTTTTGGGAGATGGATACAGATGGTTGTCAAGATACTCGGAGGATTGGTTGGGATATTCACCTAGCAAATAGGATGCTTAAAAAGACTAAGGAATAGGTTGCTTAGTGCATGAGCCATGTTTAGCCTTCCTTGATTCTTGCCTCATCATGCATAATTTTCCCACACTTGCTTAGTACTCTATGTACTCAGGCGTTTGTCTTTTCCTTTATGATAAATGTTGCTTAGTGAAAAGAAGATTAAATGAAGACGGTGTGAAGAAGGTCACGTAGCTGCCAGTCGATTCTCCTATGGACGGCCCTAGAAGCTTCTCCTCTTCCGCTGCTACTCGAGACTAAATTAAGGTATAAATGCGTTTATTTTCGATATATAACTGTTTATCACTATATGTCCTACGTGTATGATGAAACCGATCCTGACATACACATAGATTGCGGCCGGTTTTGCTCTTTGTAAAACCGGGCGTGACAGAGTGATATCAGAGCTATATATCGACTCTAGGCACGTGGCCTTAGCTAGAATTGACTCGTAATGATCACATTTTGACCCCACTTATGAAGACGAAAAATCAACTCCACCGATAAGAGCTTAAAGATTAACGTGCGAAGATAACTCGGAGCGAGAAGAAGATTTTTTGAAGATTAGTATATGACACTTGTTTAGATTCTCGAACTGTTCAGTGAGTGAAGACCATGCGATTGCTCATAACGAATTAGAAACACGTTGTTTGAAAACTAATAACACCTTTCTATTTAAGGGGGGTAGCACATCACTTTACACGCCTCCGTTAGGATTGGATTCAGTAAACACCATGCCGACGAAGTTAGTAGAGGAAGGAAGAATTATCAAGAAGATGCTCGACCCACGGAACAACAAGTTTTGAAGATCTCCATGAAGCCAACGACCATGTGTAGAGTACATTCTAGATTACTAGAACCCAAACCCCTTGAACATATCTAAATCATCGTTTGATTGTCCTATCATAGATGCGTATAACTTCGTATAAGACTTCGTACCAGCAAATCGCGTCCTTCTAAGTTGCCAATTACAAGGAAAAGCCTCTTCCGTCAACGGAACTCTTGAAATCAAGCTCATTAGAATCTCGGGGCAAGATTCCATTTAAGGGGGGTAGTGTTGTAACACCCTACATTCCAAAAATGTGCAAAATAAAATTTCTAACTCTAAACATGCTAGAGAATTTGAGGAAATTGGAATTTGAGTTAGCTAAATGAAGACCAAGCTGAAAATCGAACTAGAAAAGACCCAAACTTAAGACTCATGAACAAATGGGCCGAAACCCACTTCCTTTTTCCTAGCCAGCCCAGCCCACCAGCGCCCTTGGATTCCCTCTCCTCTCTATGACCAGTGGGACCCGCATGTCATTCTCCCCTTTTTCCCCTTTCCTTTCTTCTTTCTCCTTTTCTCCACCAGCGCTTCTCTCTTTTCCTCCGCCAGCTCCTCTCTTTTCCTTCCTCGAAGCCCTCCGGAACTCTCGCCGCCCACTTCCCCGATCGTGACGCCGCGACGCCCGAGCGCCACCTTGTCGTGCCTCCCCTTACCTGCGCTGCCTCCTCTCCTCTCCTCGGCGTCTCCCCCGTCGATTCTGGCCTCCGCTCCCGCCCCGACAGCGCCGCTCCTCCCCGCCTCATCCTCGACGCCGCCTTGCCGCTCGCCCCATGCGCCGCCTTCGCACGGCCGCCCATCACGCACGCCGCCCGCTCTCCTTCCCCGAGGCGCCACTCGCTCCCTCTCCCCCAGTGCCATCGACCGCTCGAGCCCGACCACCAGGCACCACGCGCCGCCTGCTCCTGATCCCCCCCCGATTCCTCTCCCTGCTCCCCGAGCGCCGCCGACCACCTCCCACCCTCCTCCTCCTGCGCCGTCGATCTCGCCTCCGCCAGCGCTCCGACCTCGCCTCGCCTAGCGCCGCCGCCCCTCAGGCTCCCCGGCAGGCGCGCCTGCCCCCGAGCCCCTTCGGCCCGCATCCGCCCTAGCTCCCGCCGCCGCCCCTCCGGCCTTCCCCGCTCGCACGCTGCCGCCTGACGGCACAAGCCCCACCGCCTGCCAGTCGCTGCCTCCCCCATCGCCTCGCTCCCCCACGGCGAGCTCCCACCCCCACGCCTCGTTGCTCGTCCAGCTCCATCCAAACGTGGCCGCTCGAGCCCTCGCCACCGCTGCTTCTCCTCTCGCCACAACAGCGCCCCACGTCCGGTCGGCGCACTCCGTCAGCGCTCCACCCCTCCGCCTCTTTTCTCTCGAGGCCAGTGCGCTGCTGCCAATGCCGTCGTTCGCCGTCACCTGCTTGGGAGGCTGGGTCACGATGCTTTCGATGGTCGGCGACTCGCCTCCGGCTACCGTGGCTATAGGATCGAGGTAAGCATGGATGGTGAGATGTTGTCCAAAGGAAAGGAGAGCCTTTTGATTTCTGATTATGCACAAGTCATAAGCTCTTCAGTTGTGGATCGTTGCTCACATCTCTTGGAGATTCAGAGCGTGGCTCTCACTGAGAGTGAAGGTGATAACTGCTTGATTATGGGAACATCTGACTCGTATGGTCATCTGATTGTATCTCATTTGTATACGGTGGCTGATGACGTTGCTAGAACATCCTATTTCATTCCACCGCATGACTGGTGTTGGAGAAGGAAGTTGGGCTGGGATATGCTTTAGCCCAATGCACAGATCCATTGTAGCTGTTGCCCGTCAGATTATGCAGGAGCATCGATGTCTATGACCAGGACATTCATCTTCGTAGATTGCAGCAAGATAAGTGAGAAATTATATTGTGCTCTCGAATCTATTTGATTTTCAATAGTTCTGGTGCTGATGTGCGAAGATTTTGATTTGCTTGCTGTTTCACAGTGATGAATGAGATCGTCGAGTCCTCAACTTCCTCCACGACCTCAATATGCTCATTGTGTTCGCGGCCTTCGTCAATCTGTGCGTCGAGGACCCGAACCTGCCGCGGCCGTATCGGGTCCCCGTCGCGCTCATCGCCACCATCATATGCCTCACGTTGGCCAGGACGACCGTCGTCAACACCATTGCGGCCGCCGCCAGCTTCGCGCTCTGTTACGGCGTCGAGCACGCCAAGAGGTGCGAGTGGGACGTGTTCCTGGCGCCGGTGCCGAAAATGGACAGCTCCCACGAAATGACCGCGCCGCCTGATGCCGCTGACGTCGAGGATGTCCGCGCCGGTCTACTCACCGACGATGGCGGGTGGAGAAGATGGTATACGTGTACATGTCACGATGAAGAAACAAAACAAAGACTTTGAAGATCAAGAGTTCGTCCAGCGGACTGAGCAACGTTATAAGAAAAAGGCAAGTGCCCTAGATCATTTTGCTCCTTCTTAGGATTAATAGCTAGAATTGCATGCATTGTTATAATATGAATCCCATGCTAGGGTTGTCTTCTAGAATTTCCATACCTTCCTTGTAACCTGGGGTTGGGATTAGCTCGGTTTTACTTTATGTCATTTTCACATGCTTAGCCCTGCTTAGATGATGGGATTGGGAGTAAATTTCCATTATGGATATTATCATGATTATTGAGATGTTGTGTGGAGATATATATGGTATATATATGTGCGATGTAGTATAGGGATCTAGCGGGCTGGTTGGTCCATGGTGGGTGCCGAGTGCACGAGACTCGGGTTTGCGGTTAGTGGCCTGCGTAGATCCTAAGGACCGGTTCATGGGACTCCGTGAACTAGCTTATACCATGCCACCACAAGAACTGGTATGGGACAGAGTGACCAAGTAATTAGGTGCATTCCCGATGTAGTGTGAATGTGTGGTAGGTGCGCGGAATGGGAGTTGGGCGGGACTACCCTGGGATCCGCAAGGCTCAAGAGGGGCCACTGCGGGCGGAGGTAAAATAGACTACAGGAGGCCGCAGGGGTGAAACCTCAGTGGGCTCATACTCGTCGGGATTCCCTTTGTAAAGGTCACATCGTGATCTCCTGGCCGCACACCTTAGGAAGTATGAAATGTGGCTAGCTACCATAGGCAAAAGGGAGGTTTTAGTCCACCTGATGACAGGGGATGGAATCACGACTTGTGGGTAAAGGGTACAAACTCTGCAGAGTCAAAACTGTCTAGACAGCCGTGCTCACGGTCAAGAGCGGGCTATTAACTCTCTCATGATTAGCATTGTTTGGTTGGTGGTCTTGGATTGGTTGGTTTTTGTATGTGGTTGGTGGTTTTGTGAGATGGATACAAATGGTTTTCGAGATACTCAGAGGATTGGTTGGGATGGTTGGGATATTCACCTAGCAAATAGGATGCTTAAAAAGACTAAGGAATAGGTTGCTTAGTACATGAGCCGTGTTTTTTAGCCTTCCTTGATTCTTGCCTCATCGTGCATAATTTTTCCACACTTGCTGAGTACTCTATGTACTCAGGCGTTTGTCTTTTCCTTTATTATAAATGTTGCTCAGTGAAAAGAAGATTAAATGAAGACGGTGTGAAGAAGGTCAGGTAGCTGCCAGTCGATTCGCCTGTGGACGGCCCTAGAAGCTTCTCCTCTTTCGCTGCTACTCGAGACTCAATTAAGGTATAAATGCATTTATTTTCGATATATAACTGTTTATCACTATAGGTCGCACGTGTATGATGAAACCGATCCTGGCATACACGTAGATTGCGGCCGATTTTGCTCTTTGTAAAACCGGGTGTGACAGTGCGGATGCCGATGTTGCATTGAACTTTTTGCTCTTGATTCCGATGTGTACCATATTTTTTTGTTATGTGAATAGAATATTTGTTCTTAAATTAGCTGAAATATCTTTTTGCCTAATTAGTTCCTCGCTCATGCAGCACCTGGACTTAATGTCCGGCCACGAGGCGGTGGAGCACGGTGATCAACCATTAGTTCCTCGCTCATGCAGCACCTGGACTTAATGTCCGGCCACGGCGGTGGAGCACGGTGATCAACCGAACCATGCTGCATATCAAATGTTGGGTTATTACTTATAAGTCTATTTTGTACAAGATCACCTCTCTCGTCAAGAAGGCATGCTGCATATCAAATGTTGGGTTATTACTTATAAGTCTATTTTGTACAAGAACATCTCCTTGGTAAACTACAGATGCTGTCGGTACCCTCGATATGGGGTACCCCACGCACAGGGAAAAATGCCTAAGGAACTCGCCCTTCTCCGCAGGGAGAGCTCCGAAGGCGCCACGCGTCCGGCGGGGCCGGACCTCCCTCTCCTCAGAGGAGAGCTCCGAGCCCGCCACGTGGCATACAGAAGCCGGACCTCCCCCTCCGCGGGAGAAAGGTCTGAAGGTGCCACGAATCCAGAGCGACCGGACATCCCTCTCCTCAGAGAGGAGCTCCAGGCCCGCCACGTGGCCGATAGAAGCCGAACCTCCCCCTCCGCGGGGAGAGGTCTGAAGGCTCCACGTGTCACACGGGGCCGGACCCCCCCCTCTCCTCTGAGGAGGGCTCCGGGCCCGCCACGTGGCCAGCAGGACGGTGCTGCCTGCCCCCGAGCGATAGGCAGCGGGCGTAAAGACGCCCCATACCTTGCCCGTACAAGGTATTCAAGGCCCGCGTCTTCCCAAGACGCGGAGACGCGGAGCACGCCTCTGTCAGGTGCCGTTGTGCCCAGTCGCATCACAGCCTGGCGCGCGGTGTCAGAGCCTGCCAGCCAATAAACGCAGCGACAAGACATCCCATGCCGCCCCCGCCGTCATCATCCACTACGACTAGCATGCGGCATGGGCAGGGCTGCAAGACAAAGACTCAGAAGCCTTCGCCAGAGACAACTACCGGCATAACTGCAGATACGGTAGATCACAGTCAATCTCCCCGGGACCACCTGTCGGGTCCCGGGCCCCCCTTGTAAGCCACCCGAGTCTTGGACTATAAAAGACTCGGGTAGGCGACGATAGCAGGGGTTCGCACTCTCGCAACTCATACGCTAGACGCTAGCCATTCACACCCAAGCTGTAACTCATCCTCAAGCTCAAGACTCCGGTTCTGAGCAGCAAGCAATACAGCGAGCTCCATAGCTCGCCGTGGACGTAGGGTTTTACGCTCCGGCGGCCTGAACCACGTAAAACTCGCCGTGTCAAGCTCTTACTAACTCGTCCATACGCTCAAGCTCTCCGCAAGGGACTAGCCCCACCGAAAAAAGAACCTCCGCGGGCTGCCCAGTGCAGGCCCGGGGGAAGTGTCGACCGAACACTTCGACATTTGGCGCGCCAGGTAGGGGGATTTTCCCTTGCGCGACGAGTTTCCGCCGACGAAGATGACCAAGCTTCCTTCAGCGGCAAACTCTCCTCCTCCGCGTTCACGGCGAACCGTGACCAGCGGGGAGTACATGTCGACGCACTCAGGATGGAGTGTGTCGGCACAAGCTGGTAGCCAGCAGCCGACTCCGGCAAGGCCGACTCCGACAACGCAGGCTCCGACCAGCATGAGATCTTCTGCAGCGCTGAGCGTACACCATGGGGGTGCGCTAGCTGCTGCAAGAGCACTACTGCGCAACCCACCTGCTGGGGATGCGCCCCATTCAGCGACCCAACAGTGGGTCCGCGAGGTGGACCGCCTCGTCATCGCCGCCGCGAACCCCCGGTTTCGGCGAGGGCGACGCCCCGGCCAACCGGCTGTGTCGCTGACGCGCACGCCAACGGTTGACGGGCAGACGGCGGATTCCAGCTCCTCCAGGCTCCCGTCGACGGACCTGAGAAGGGAGCTGGAACGGTGCCACTTGGCCCAGGATGCCCGGGTGTACCTCGAGCGACGTCGAGAAAGGCGTCGCAACCAAGAGGCTGGCGACAGCATGACGTCGGCCTCGACACAGCCTGGAGGGCAAATCTTCGCCACGCGAGTCCTGCCTCAGGCATACGCCGTGCAGCATATGCCACAACCATATGCGCTGCAAGCGGCGCCCCCGGTCTATGGTGCATCCTTGCCCATGCCGGGGTACACGGTGCCAAGTGCGAACCAAGCGTTCGCAGCGCCAATACGTGCGGCAACAGGAGCAGGATGTGCGGCCCTTGCACCCCACCTTCGCTTCGCGAGGTGGCCGCACAAGTTTCGGCCGCACCTGCCCGAGAAGTACGACGGCAGCGTCAACCCGACGGAGTTCCTCCAGATCTACTCCACCGCCGTACTTGCCGCAGGAGGGGACGAGGCTGTCATGGCCAACTACTTCCCCATCGCCTTGACCGGCCCAGCTCGGTCTTGGCTCATGAATCTCCCTCAGGGGTCCATAACTTCCTGGGGAGAGCTCTGCCGGCAGTTCGTCGCCAACTTCGGCAGCTCCTACACCCGTCCCGGCACGGAGCTTGACCTCCACGCCGTCAAGCAACAACCTAGGGAGTCACTGCGCTCTTTCATCCAGCGGTTCTCCCAGGCACGCAACACCATCCCGCATATTCAAAGTGCTTCTGTGGTGGTGGCGTTCCGGCAGGGTGTCCGGGACGAGAAAATGCTTGAGAAGCTCGCGACCAGAGAGGTCCGCGACGTCTCTGAGCTCTTCAGCCTGGCGGACAAATGCGCCAGAGCAGCTGAAGGGCGGAACTGACACTCTCTACCGACCTCAGAGTCAGGAGGACAGCCCGGGTCCGGCGCTGCTGCCTATGGAGGTGGCAAGAAGGCCAAGAACCGGGGGAGTGGCAAGATGAAGTCATCGTTCGCGGCTCCCGTTGCCGCAGCAGCGACGACTAGTGGAGCTCGGGGGCCACGCCCCGACAAAAGGCAGCGGCAGTCACCGGCCCCGGATAGTGACCAGGGCGGGCTATGCCCCGTGCATGGCGCCGGCAACCATACTGCTACCGAGTGCTGGGATATCCAGAGGCTCGAAGAGCGCTTCCGCAAAGGAAGACATCAGAGAGCTGAAGCACCGCCCTACCCTCAAAGGGATGGCAAGCAGAAAGTCGACGCTCCAGTCAGCGCCGCCCACCAGGTGGGGTTTCAGGAGCCTCAACGTGTCATAAAGACAGTGCATAACGGAGAGGACTCCAACTCTGATGGTGATGGGCCGGAGCGGTAGCCGGCTGTGGCTGCCGTCCCAGGTCAGTGGAGGCTGCACTGCTGCGGCGTCAACCTTGGAGAAGCCCCAAGTAGTCGCAGCAGCCCAAGCACCGATCACAATGGTGCAAGGTCGGGCCAGCCTCACCCGAGAGCACGCCTCCGTGCCTCGGTCATACCTCCCGGGGGCCGCCCAAGGTCTGTCAACCCCTTGAAGGCCTTGCCAGAAGGGGAAGACGCCTTAGGTCTTCCAAGACGAGCCCGGGTCCACCTACCCCTTAAAGGCCTTAGCCAGAAGGGGAGAACTCCCCGGGGGCGCCCAGGAGAAGCCGCGCAGGACCTGATCCAGTGTGAAGATGACAGCCTCGTCGACGAGACTCGGCTGCAGGTAATATCCCACAACGCACGGTCTCGACTGATGCTCTAAGCACTACCGCCAAAGAACCAAACGCGTCAGGGACCTGCAGAAGGGCAACCTGGTGTCGCGGCACGCTCTTTTCCGAGAAGGACCTATAAACTCTCCCCCAGCAGGGAAGGTCCCTTCCGAATCACGAAAGCTGCCGCCCCAGGTACACATGCCTTTCAACCGAGTGTGGGATCCGTTCCCAAAACCCTTGGCATGGAGCAACACTGTAAGTCCTACTCCCCGAGCATTAGTAGAACAGGGTCACTCCCTTCTGTAATGAATCCCATAGAATTTAGGAACAGTGCTTGGGGCAGCTAAGTCTCAAGGGACGGTACAGGACTACGTCCAGTTTAGCCTGGTTCCGACCCTAAGCGCGTAGAGTCTTGCTTCCCTTGTAGACAAGGCGGATCATTGCCTCCATGTACAACCAGAATTCCACCTATGGGCATGAACACAGAAACTTGTTCTACTTAGCTCTCTCTCATGCGCTCATTTAAATTATGCATTAATTTTTATGATCGCACTATCTATGTATGTTCATCGTACATCTAGCTCCCTCTCTCCCGCGCTCATCCATAGTCAGCATTCGCTATCCTATCGAGGGCGGCCGCGCTTGAGGCACCTGCCGATGGCCGAGTGAGTCTCTCGGGCCTCCCCCAGTCAGGTGTTGCGGTGCCAGTTGGTCACCTCCAGGAAAGGCCTGCGTTGTGCATGGGGGGTCCAGGGTGCGTATCCCGCTTAGCAGGCTCTGAGCCCAAAGCGTGCACATCCTGCCCTCCGGAGGTACAGGGGAGTACAACCGCTTTGCCTGGTCATGAACCCAAAGCACGTGCACTCTGCTTCCCCAGCACACGGCCCGGTACTAGGGATCGGACGACCGTACCCGGACCTCGGAGGGAGCCGGAGCTCCGGCACCTCGAGCACAGAATTGCCCAAGCCCCGTATAACGGATCAGGATCGTAAGCCGAATAAGACTAGGAGACGGGAGGGGAGGACCCCCCGAGGAGAATTACGTTTCCTCTGCCTGTGTGCAGGACCTCCAGGTTACGGCAACGGGGACTGCATGAAGCGGGGGGAAAGGAGCTACCAACTACTCCGGCCTAGGACTGGAAGGACCGGGTCCCGCCCCTTCAGCAGGGGCGAGGCCCGAAGGCCCCACGTGTCCAGCGGGCCCGAGGCTCCCGCCTCCCCTGAGGGGGGCTCCGGACTTGCCACGTGGCAGGCGGAAACCGGACCTCCCCCTAGGTGGGATGGCTCCGAAAGCCCTACGTGTCCAGCGGGGCCAGAGCTCCCACCTCCTGAGGAGGGGCTCCGGACCCGCCACGTGGCAGGCAGATCTGGAGCTCCCCATAGGGCGAGATCCGGAGACCCCCGGGGGCCCCTAACACAGTTAGGACCCGGGGAAGGTGTCTGTGCAGAGCTCCGAGATTGGAGAAGGCCTCTGAGTACCTTGCGGAGCTAAGGACTCAGTCAGGCAAAGCCAAGAAGGAGAGAAAAGGCATCACAGACACAAATATCTAAAAGAGTCAAATTATGCGAGGCTCCATGAGCTGGACTACAGACTCGATAAAAAGGGAGAAACAAGTCCTAAGGACCACCCGGCTCACGCCGGAACCTAGCGGCTACAAGGGCGGCCACATCCTCGACTTCAGCCCTGACAACTTCCTCCCGCTCCGCGGCTGGGCCCTCTCTCGCTGGTTCCAGGGAGAAAGAGGGGTCGCGGCTCTTGAAGCATGCCAGCACATGTGAGGCGACCTCTAAGGCTAGGCCGCGTCCCTCAGCCTCAAGCTCGCTGGCGACCACCGAGTCTAGCCTGTCCAGCTTGGCGCCGATCGACTCCAGCGCGGGGATCACCTCTGCCACCTTCAACGCAGGAGCCGCTGCCCTCACCCGACTGAAGCCAAGAGGGATCAGGGCGGACCCCGCTCGATCAACGAAGCTTGAGACCGCATGAGCCTCGGAGGACTGCAAGGCCGAGAGCTCCTCCACCTCGAGGTGGGCTGCCTGCAGGGCCTCTAGGTTTCTCTCGGAGAATTCCTTCTCCATGGCCACCAGGGAGCTCTCCCGAAGGTGGAGAGTCTTGGCGAGCCACTCCAACTCAGAAGCCTTGAAGTCGGCGGCCAACTCCCGATCCAAGACCGCCCGGCGTTCGCGGGAGACCTGTTCCTCCCTCAAGTCGAGGTCTGCCTTCAGAATCTCTAGCTCCTCGATCCGAGCTCGAAGGTCATCCTCGCCCACCGCCAGCTGCGCGGCGACCCTCTCCGCTTCGGCTGCCGTGGAACGCTCCCGTTCCTCAACGACGAGTTTACGGCACTCCAGCCGCTGCCGTATCTCCTCAGCGGCAGAGAGGCTCTCCTCAGCCCGGGCGTGTGCCTCCAGGGCCTCCCTGTTGATCCGCCGCGATTCGGCGTCCATGCGGTTGACAGCCCGCTTCAGCCGGTCGAGGAGCACTTCCCTGAAGTCGAGCAACTCCTGCCTAGAGTCGAGCTCGCTCTTGACCTTCGCGGTCCGCTCCCGCAAAAGGTTCCCCCAGGTGAGGAGGCGATCCCGTTCAGCTGTATACTCCTCCTGCTCGCGACCTAGAGCAGCCAAGACCTGCCGGACGCTCGTCTCGGCAAGCGCGAAGGCATCTGTCAGGGGCAATGGAGCAACAGAGGCCGGGGCAGTTCCCCCGACCTCCTCCATCACCTCGTCCTCAAGAGGAGTCAATGCACCAGCGACCGAGACGAGACGCCGGTCAGGAGAAGCTGGCGCTGGGGCTCTGGCAGCCGGACCTGCCGGACTCTCTTTAGCATCTGGCTTAATGACCTGTGAAGAGGGACGAGCCGGGGAAGGCGGCGCTGGAATAAAGGCCGGGCCGCCTGGTGCAGGGTCGACCTGCGCTGGCCTGAGGGCCGCGGCAGCCGTCTCGGTAGGAAGAGATGACGCCGCCGCGGAGTCCGGGCACACCGGAACAGGAGAAGCTCGCGCTGGCTTGGGGGCCGCGGCAGCTGTCCCGGTTTCCGAGCGCAACGGCACAGACTCCCCGCCAGTCGGGGATGGCCGGGAAGCGCGGACACTCCAGCAGGCTCTGAACCCCGACTTCCGAGCTGGGGTAGGACTCCCAGAGCCCGCCGCCGTCACTGACGGCCACTCCGCAGTCGCTTGAACTGGCGGAGCAGGGGACGCCCCAGAAGCTACCCTCAACGCATCAGCCCGGGGCCTCTTTGAGTCGCCACCGGAGGGAGTGCCAGGCGTCCCAGGTCCCCGACTTGGCACAGACGCCGCCGCTGGAGGAGATCGAGCGCGCTTCTTCTCTGTTGGCGGGTTGGAGGCCATGGCGAGGGAGGACTCAATGGAAGAAGACAAAGGCACAAGAGTCCAAGAAAAAGCGCTGGGAAGTGCGAAGGGAAGCCACAATATGGGTAAGATCCCCTCTAAAAACTTCCCGGGTGCAATCCCAAGCGATTCGAAACTCTTTGAATACGCCGCATCGGCAACCGCTTCGGCTCCAAGACCGAGCGCCGATGACAGGTGGGCCCAAGCCACCCAACTGAAGCGGTGGGCCAAGGAGTCAGTCTCCTAAGAAGACAAGACGACAAGGCACTTTGGCGGTTCCCGAAGAAAGCGCGCAACGTGCAGAAGTGGCAGTCTCGGGAACCGCCGCAGTAAAAGCGACCATCAAGTGGGCGCACGCTCCCACGATCCCGCGGCCGTTCGTGCTCCGGCAGCGGTCAATGCGGGACTTAGAGAAAGTGCGCGGATCAGAAGAGACGGAGGTCCCACCTCGGGCTCGCTATCTCCCCCGAGATGGGCCCGGGGGCCACTGTCGGTACCCGTGATATGGGGTACCCCCGCGCACAGGGGAAAATGCCTAAGGAACTCGCCCTTCTCCGCAGGGAGAGCTCCGAAGGCGCCACGCGTCCGGCGGGGCCGGACCTCCCTCTCCTTAGAGGAGAGCTCCGAGCCCGCCACGTGGCATACAGAAGCCGGACCTCCCCCTCCGCGGGAGAAAGGTCCGAAGGTGCCACGAGTCCGGCGGGGCCGGACCTCCCTATCCTCAGAGAGGAGCTCCGGGCTCGCCACGTGGCCGACAGAAGCCGAACCTCCCCCTCCGCGGGGAGAGGTCCGAAGGCTCCACGTGTCCCGCGGGGCCGGACCCCCCCTCTCCTCTGAGGAGGGCTCCGGGCCCGCCACGTGGCCAGCAGGACGGCGCTGCCTGCCCCCGAGCGATAGGCAGCGGGCGTAAAGACGCCCCATACCTTGCCCGTACAAGGTATTCAAGGCCCGCGTCTTCCCAAGACGCGGAGACGCGGAGCACGCCTCTGTCAGGTGCCGTTGCGCCCAGTTGCATCACAGCCTGGCGCGCGGTGTCAGAGCCTGCCAGCCAATAAACGCTGCGAAAAGACATCCCATGCCGCCCCTGCTGTCATCATCCACTACGACTAGCATGCGGCATGGGCAGGGCTGCAAGACGAAGACTCAGAAGCCTTCGCCAGAGACAACTACCGGCATAACTGCAGATACGGTAGATCACAGTCAATCTCCCTGGGACCACCTGTCGGGTCCCGGGCCCTCCTTGTAAGCCACCCGAGTCTTGGACTATAAAAGACTCGGGTAGGCGACGATAGCAGAGGTTCGCACTCTTGCAACTCATACGCTAGACCCTAGCCATTCACACCCAAGCTGTAACTCATCCTCAAGCTCAGGACTCCGGTTCTGAGCAGCAAGCAATACAGCGAGCTCCATAGCTCGCCTTGGACGTAGGGTTTTACGCTCCGGCGGCCTGAACCACGTAAAACTCGCCGTGTCAAGCTCTTACTAACTCGTCCATACGCTCAAGCTCTCCGCAAGGGACTAGCCCCACCGAAAAAAGAACCTCCGCGGGCTGCCCAGTGCAGGCCCGGGGGAAGTGTCGATCGAACACTTCGACAGATGCATTCTTCACGTCTCGGTGGAGCCACATGTGCATTCTTTAGTAGTACGGGTAAGCTATAATTGTTTAAATAAAGCTAAATTAGAGAAATATAGCAAACTTTGTCAAATTTTGCCAAACTTAATAAAACTTAGTCAAACATAGTTAAACTTAGCTAAATCTAGTCTAACTTAACCAAAATTAGCCAAATTTGCTCAACTTAGACAAATATAGGTAAATCTAGCGCAACATAGCAAAACTTGCTTGATTATGTTTAAATTAGCTAAATTAGTCATATTTAAGACAAACTTGCTCAATTAAGTAAATTTAGTTAAAATACACTTTTAATACTATAAACGTGTCTAACTACACTTGTTTATTATAGGGATCAACGACAAAGACTCATACTCTGTCGCCACACCTACCGGCACTAGATCAAGGCACAAGGACGACTTCTATTGGCTCCAGATATAGCAGAGGTGCTAGCGTTTGAAGTGGAGCTTCTGATGTGACTCTATATGTTTTGGACTAATATATGTGTTGTTTTATTGTGAATCGTTGTCTGTTGTATCTGTTGTAAGATGGCCTTTGTGCCGGGTGTGTTGTTTTAAAACTTTTTTAAAAATAGAAATTCTTACGACGGTCGAAAATTGACCGTCGTAAATAAGTGACACTTATTTACGATGGTCAGGCCATCGTAAATAAGGGCCCAGACCCACGTGGCGCAGGTAGCCTTATGTACAACGGCCAAGGCTGGCCGTTGTAAGTTAACTTATTTACTACCAAAATTTAGTGACGGCTAGATACCAGCACAAGTAAAGCAATACTATTGTAAATAAGCTATTTATGATGGTTTTCCACTTATTTACGACGACATCTAGCCGTCGTAATTTTACAGGATTCCTATAGTGATTTTGTAAACCCTAATTTTATTTGTGAAGAACTAATACTCTTTGTACTAGTTTTGTATAGTTGATTTCTTTTGTGAAATAATAATGATGGATAGAGCACGTTGCCAATTAGTACTACAAGATATAACACTTGTGGTTATGGACCAAATTCCAGCATAGTACATAATAGTCTTTTCCAAGTAAAACCCTTGGTGTAATATCTCTTTTTTATGGACATGAAATATTTTGATGGAGCATAAGTACAAGAACCAGCTGATCGGTGTCGGGAACGTATACCCTCGATGGGCCGTGCTCCAGATGAATTATCTACGACACAAAAATGGACCGAAAACACTTGACACATAACAAAAGAATGTAAGTTACAAATGAGCCTCTATGCATGCAAGACACGGAAGCTTCATCATCAGATAGATGTATCAAGCCGTCCACCACAAGTGCATAGTTAGCAGTAATTTAAGACGATAATGCGGATTCATAGCTTTGCATAGTTGGCACGCGCAGGAAATATATGGAACAACTTGACTCACTCAAAATACAACACGGGAAAGTACTAGGTAAATGACAGCGTTCAAGCTAGACGCCCAAGTTTGGTACTCCTCGGTTTCAAATTATTTGACGCTGGTTAGTTTAAATTGAACTAGATAACGTTAAATAATTCAAAACGGAGAAAGTATATTTGATGGCTCATGTCTAATGCGTGTACATGATGTTGGAATAAAGGGAAGTACTAAGTAGCAGTGTGCATCTAGATGTATAGCAGGCTGATGAAGTCAAGAATATGTTCCAGTACAATTTTTACACGTGCCATGCATTTTTTCATATGATATCCAAAATATATATTGGCTTCGAGTACGAAAGTAGGATGGTGAGTGTGCAATTTTTGTTTGACTAGCAGAAGCACTCCCTCCTTAATTTACTCAGAATATCAAGTAGATTGTCCCGTGCAGTTACCTGAGCTAGCTACCCTCTTCTTTTAGGATCGTGAATGTAACAACTACTTATTTAGTTGACTTGTAGTATGACTCCCTGTGTTGATAAGGATTATTTTTTACTTACAAATTGTTGATATTACTGTATTCATATCCATCAACTACTAGTTTGTTTTACGCCGGATATACATGCCTCTCGATGGATGCCCGGCGCGGCCGCTAGTTTGTTCACGCCCCTACGCGCGGCTGCGCACAACACGGTCCGGTGTTGTTCGTCGTCCCGTGGGCGTTGCGCCGTTCCCTGTCGGCCTTGTTTCTCTTTGCGTTGTCAAACACACCCCAGCCGGGATCGGGTGCCATTGTTAGACGCTTGCTTCTCGTCCATCTTTATATCAGATTTCTATAAGAATTTTTTTAGTCTTTTACAGTCAATCTAAAATATTCATATATTTACAGTTTAATTCACTGTACTCGTTCACCTCTAAATCAGACCTCTGTATCAACTATCAATGATTTTATATTATATAATACAACTATCTCATATTTTAAATATTTTATATAATTATTTTATATTAGAAATACTATAATTACAACTTATAAAAATCACTAAAATTATTTTTGCTTTCTTTATTCTCTCTTTACTTTTTTTCTTTTCCTTTTTTAAATTTTTTCTATTTCTTTTCTCACTATCCCCTCCCTTCTTCCTTTTTTTCTTTCCTTTTCCTTCTCTTTTTTCCTTTCCTTACTTCCTCTTCTCTTTCTTCCTCTCTCTCGTTTACCGGTGTACAGCCCACCGGGCAATTCCCACGAACATTGTGTCCACCTGGGAATTAGCGGCCGCCATTCGAGCACCGCTGCGGGTGACAGCTACTGGCAAGGACGCTACGCATGCAGGCCAGGCGCGGGTACACTACAGGAAACGTTGCACCTTACGACGGCCACGTTATTTACGACGGCTAGTCGTCGTAAGTAAATTAACTTACGATGGTCGTCGCGGGCCATCGTAGTGAACTAACTTACGACGACTACGGGCCCATGGCTGTCGTAAGTTACTGGACCGTCGTAAGTTACAAAACCGTCATAAACTAAGTGTAACTTACGATGGCCATAACCTAAGCCGTCATAAGTTACACGGCCGTCGTAAGTGAATGGTTTTAACTGTCGCCTCGGCCCGGGCTCGAGCTCATTCAGTCTGAGCCCGCACCGCCGCCGCCGTCACCGAGGCCACCGTCGCCCTGCGCCGCTCCAGCGCCGCGCGCCGCCCGGCGCCGCCCCGAGCCACCCCAGCGCCGCCGCCACTTTGAGGTATGTTTTATTTAGTAATTATATTAGTTCATTTAGTTGATTTAGTAATTAATTTACTTTATTTAGTTCATTTAGTAATTAATTTAGTTCGTTTAGTTCATTTAGTAATTAATTTAGTTTATTTAGATCGTCTAAACGTTGTAAACTGACTAAACGAAACGGTTTTGGGTCTGGTTAAAACGTTGTTTTGCCCCGTTTACGTGAAGTATGTAAAACCATTACAAATCGGACCCTATCTGCTGTGGGGGACCACAGGACCTCGTCGGGTTGTGCCGTGATATGTGGCACCCAACAGCACACGGGTTGCAGAAACACATCATATTACATAAATAGTTGGCGGAAGCGTACAAGAGAGTTTTACAAATACTTGTATCAGAGTAAGCTACAGCGGAAGACTATCACTCTCACGATTCATTCTAACTAGCAACAAAGAAACGGTCTAGCCCGCGGATGTTTCTTACTAGCAACACGAAGAACAATCTGCAGCGGCGAGGATGCTCTTTGAGTAAACACTCGGAGGTTCCCGAGTCTCATCGGCATCCCTTCTCATAAGCATGAAGTCAATTATATGCAAAACAACTCGGATAGCATCCGTGAGCATAACGCTCAGCAAGACTTAACCGTCACGCTAAACATGAAACTCTATGTGAGGTTATGAACCTAAAATAGAATGGCAGAAGCATAATTAAACTCGCCTAAAAGTGAATCCTTACTTTCAAGTATTAATTGCAGTATTTTAAGTAACCTTGGGCACGCCACATTGGGAGTCCACAATCAAACAAGAAACGCTTTCCCCCGATGTAATTTGCTCATGGCATAAAAGAATCAAGTTTGCACTAGCCTATTCATCAAGATCCAATACAAAGCTAGTATGAAATTTCATATCAATATGATTAGTTCCTTTCTCATGTAAGTTCTTACTACGTCACGACTGTGAGAACACGTATGCTCGGTCCATTCCGTGAGCGACGGTGATTCAAGTCAATAACACCCGGACTACATGACACGTACGCCCGTACTCAATGTTGCCTACAACAACTATCACTGACGTCGTACGTGGCAGCCTTTCCCCCGTTTCACCCCTGCTGAATCGATCAAGTCGCCCCGTACAGTAGCCTCTCCCATGGTGCACCTACCGACGTGAGATGTCATGAGAATGTTCCCACATACTGCACACCGGCCGTCCGCCTGAGGTGACCCGAAAAGTCCCAACGACAGCTTCCCGAGGTACATCGGTTTACTGGGTCCCATATAGCTAGCATGAGTCTGGTACACAACTCAAACTTGTTCAACAGGGCCGCATACGGATCGGTCCTTGACCGACACGGACAGGTCTATAGCACCCAAGCCCCTATGTCCTGCTGCTCCTACAACCTTCCGGTCTCAACTTTAACTTGCTAATTCATTTATGAACCAATCCCGTATGCCCCTGTTGTTCCTAAATCTGCGAGTAGCATCTCACCACTCGACTTCTACCGAACCGTATTTAAGCATGGCAGTTCTACCCGGTGAAAGACACCTACCCAGTACACCATGGGTCATTTGACTATGCAAGAGGAGTATCAAACACTAGACCTAATGCACAGTTCAAATCTTAACCAAAGTTGAATACAAAATAAAAACTTAATAGCTGCTAAATGCAAACCGGAGCTTGCCTGTTTTGCAAGGTAGTCGTATATAAACAGTTAGTGTCCTTGCAGATCCACCCTTGATTCTCCGGAGCTTGATCCAATTCAATGAATCACTCCTTTGAATCCCCTTCATTGTGGTTCCTATTGAAATGCATATGCACATGTTTTATGGAATGTAATGGAAAGAAGTTATGAAATTAATTTCTTAGGAACAGAGGTTGTGTGGAAAAGCCAAGAATGGCCTGGTTTGCCTCTATTGTGCAAATAAACAGTTTTAAACTAAATTGACCTTAAGGCCTTAGCTATACACTAACCATTTTCGCTAATGAACATAATAGATAAGCTGAAAAGATTTGAGTGCAACTGATGAACAAGGACTCCAATGGCCTCAAAACTTTTACATCAGGTTCTATACTACCTAAGGATTTAGCTTGCCAATTGCAGCTAAGGTGGGGTTAAATTATGTCCTCTATAATTCTCACAAGGTCTCTCATGTATTTCCACCTATACATAAGTATGGAGAATAGGAACAGGGAGTTCTACAGCTCAACTTGGGCTGATAATTTACATGTGAGCTCCTGGTCACATGAGAGTCATTTGATCCAAAATCCAGACCTTTAACTTGAGTAGTTCTTCCAGAACAAATCTTTAAGCATTTGTACTCAAAAGAATTAATTCTGAAGTAATGTGCATTTTCATGCCCAATTAAGTGAACTACAATTCCAAGTATGTCTCAGAGAGCTTGCCTAAATTTTTCCTATGATTTTTGGAGCTATGGATTGCCCAGAATAGATTTTTGAAGTGAGAAACATTTTCTGAAAATGTTTCTGGACTCTTATGAACACAGCAGTTTGTTGTTAGCAAATTCCTACTCAAATGATCGTCAAATGAGCTGAAAATTTGCTAGTAGGTCAACAATATGCTAAAGAACATTCTGGTAAAATTTGCGGATTTTTGGATAAACCAAACTCCCTCAATAATTCTTTTTCAGAATACCTTCAAATTTTTTCCAGAATATAATATTAACTTTCATACAAATCTGAGTTCATATTTGGATAGAACTCGGAAAGATGAATCCAACCCAATTGGAATCACTCATTTTGAATCTTTTTACAGGGAGCTATGATTTTCTAAAGTTTGAGCCCTCACTGGAATTGTTTTACTACTGAAAATCCTATTGGGCCCGCTTGTTTAAATCCCAGCCAATCAGGACTCGGCCACACCGGGGCCACAGCTTCTCAGCGCGCCAACACACGGGATCCTGTCCACATCCGATCACAGGTTTAAATTTCCTGCTGCTGACAGACGGGGCCCACCCGTCGTCTTCTTCCTTCGGCTCCTCTTTCGCGCCCGCGCGCTCCCCCTCACCGGAGCAACCGGAGGCTCGCCGGACCGGCGTTCATGGCCATATACGAACCAGGAATCGCCGCCAGGGGGTTTAGGGCACCAAGGAACACGGCTTGGGGTCGGTTTAGGCTGCCTGCGGCCGGAAAATGGCCCACGACGTGCGGCAGCTACTGTGGAGGATCGGCAGCGTCGCCCAAGGTCTCCAGCCCGCCAAAACCTGTGCCGACGAGCCCTACAGGACCAGCGCACCTCTAGGAGGATCGGCACGACCTCAAAGTGGCTCGGGAGTGGCTGCAAATAGGTTGTCGTCGTGCGACTGAATGGTCCCGCCATGAACACCTCTAGTCGAGCTTGAATTCCGTCGCACTGAGGCGTTTTCATGCGCTGGATCCTAAAGGAGAATTGACCGCCGGCTAATTCAGCGTCTATGTGCCAAATTTGATGACTTAAGGATGATCAGAGGGCAAGAATTCGAAGGAACCATACCGGAAGCTCGGGATGAGGTCGCCGGAGCAAAACTTTGAAATTCGCCGTCAATAGCTCACGGCATGGCCTGAGCTTTGGGTGAGAGCAGCGCGGTGGCCGTGCGCTCCTGTTGCCGCCCTCGCTTGACCGTGAAGACCGCTGTGGCAAGCTGCCCACGTGTGCCCGATCACTTTCTTGAACTCAGTCACCGCGGCAGCGGTTGTTCTTGGGCACCGGAGGTCGCAGCTCGCTTGCTTTCAGGTCAGGGAGGTGGAGGCTGAGCTCGCGGCACGATTTAGCCGCTCGGGGGAGGGAAGACACGGTTGTTTTGCCGTTTCTTCGACCGGACCGAGCAGCTGAGGTGAAAAGCAGCTTTTGCTCGTGCGTTCGCGAGGGGGGGAGAACAACTGAGGCTTTGCTCGGCTTAGGGGACGTGAGCACGGGGAGAAACACGAGGGCACCGCATCGGGGGGTCAGCGCATGAGGCAGGCAGCAGGAGGTGGGTCCGGTAAGCTCCTCGGTGGCTCCCGTGAGCTGCTCGGGGAAATCTCCCACTGAGGCTGAAACTTAGTGTGCAAGGCAGCCTCTTTACCTCGATGACATGTGGGTCCCACTCCACATTTCTTCCCCAAATATCTTCTCAAGCTGATCCTCTTAATTCCCACAATTCTGAGTTTTAAAATGTGGTTTAGAATTTGAATCCTTCCAATTCAGTTTGAATTTGCTTGCCAAATTTGAAATTGGGTTGAAGTTTGCAAATGCTTCTCTTTACCCCTTTTTGAGCCCACCCTACAATTGAAAAGTTTGTGATCCAACTTTTCCCTATAATTCCATCTATATGGCTGCATGTTTATTCAAAGTTTTTGGTCACCACATGTGTGAACTTTGAATTTCAAATCTGATTTTTAAACTTTACATGCAAAGAGGTATTTAACTCCTTAATGGTTCAACACTTTTAAATAAAAATGTGAGCCTTATTTTGGATGGTCATCCATGTATTACTTTGCATGAAGAAAAGTTTTAGCAAGTCCCATTTTTCATGTCTTTGCCACACATATGAACTCAAACCTTGGTTTTTATTCATACACATTTTTGGGACTTTTACATCTGCACCCCTTAAGCGTCACCCAAATCGAGCACACGCTGCAGCCCGCAGCCGAGATGCCTTCCATGCGCCGCCGCCGCCGAGCCCGCGCTGCTGCCGCCACCGCCAAGCTGTCGCGCCCACGCAAATGCCTGTTGTGCGCCGCGCCGCCCAACCAAGCTTCAAGCAGGCGCCATCACGGAACAAGCTGTCCCTCGCCCCCTCAGCCGCTGGATCTGCGCACAGAGGCCATGTTCCATCCCACTTCATCTGATCTTGCATCTGCGCACAGGTTGATTCAGCCCTCCTGCTTGATTTGGTTCTGGCATCTAATTAGTCTGTTGTCAGTTTATTTGTACTGTGGCTTGCTTTAACGAGTAACTTTAGCCTCTTCTCTACCTCAGCCTCCTCAGCCCTCTCCTCGCCTGCCCCTCCCCTGCCGCGCTCTCCTCGCCCGCCCCTCCCCCTGCAGGCCCTCCCAGGCCGGCTCGCCCTCTGCCCGCCCGCTCCTCCTCCCCGCCGCCCTCCCAGGCCGGCTCTCCCTCTGCCCACCCGCCCGCCCGCCCCCCACCCCCCCCACCGCCTCCCTGTGCGCGGGCACCACCGCCTTCCCCCGCCTTACGCTGGGATGTAAGGCGACCAGACGTCTTATCCTCCACCGACGCCTTACCGCTTAAGCGTCGCTTACGCTTAAGCAATGCCTTGAAAACTTGGAACTACATTACTTAATTTTGGTTTAGTTGACTATTAAGTTAATTTAGTATTTCTTTTGAAATTTTGATTTAGTTGATTATTAAGTTAGAAATTTTAGTTTAATTTGATTGCTTGAGTGTATAATATCGATATATAAATAATAAACGGGCTTCACGCCATCTCAGCCCGGCATAGCCCAAATATGGCCCGACACGGCCCATTTAAAGGTCAATGGCCATGGCCGTGGCTGCCGCCGAGACAACCGTCGAGAACCATGTGGTTTTCGATCAAAAAGCGTCGTTGGTGCCATAGCCATGGTCGTCGCCACCATAGCCAACTAGTTTAGCGCTTCTGTGGTTTCTGTGAAGTCAAACGATTATGTCCCAATATTTTTTTCCATCCGTGTCGCAGGACAAGATCGTCGGAGTTTTTCTGCCGCCCGCCGCCGTCGCCGAGTACTCTCCGGCCATTTTCAGCCCTAATCGCCCTCATTCTTTCGCCGAGTACTCTCTAGCAATTTTGGCATGGTGGAAGTCAAACACAAGGAACGACTACGAGGATACGATTCATTTGTTCTTGCTCACCAAGTGGAGCAAGTGTATTATCTACCTTATCCTTGCAAAAAAACTCGATGCTTGGTGGGTGGTACATAAGGTGAATCCTCGTGAGCGGTTATACACTCCAGGAGATGATGGATACCATGATACTAATAAATTTGATGAGTTTTACGAAGAAGAAGAGTTGCCAGAGTCGTTCATCGTCGAGCCTGATGTAGGACTCGATGACTTGGTTGGAGACGCTCAAGATGTCGAGACTTATGATATGCGGAAACAAAAACGAAAACAAAAACAAAATCTAGTCCAGACTCTCAAAAATGAAGATCGATGGTCTAGTTTACGAAGTAGGGTACATGATCGTGATGTTGATGAATTTTGAAATTGATGAAGTAATATTTTCTTCACTAACTTATCATGAATTTTGTATATTATCTTAGTATATTTATTGATTACTCCTTACACCAGGATGTCGTCGTCAAATGGAAAGGGGAAGGGGAGGAAGGGGGTGAGAGAGTTCCTCACCTAGCCCTGGGACTTGGTCTTCTCAGGTACCTCATCAGATGCGAGCAGACGCTCTCAACTGATGAGGCACCTTCCAGACTTTTCGGACCGAGTTGTGTCCTTTCAGCGCATAGAGGTAAATTTCAGTTGCCAATCACGTTATTTGAAATTCTATTTATCAATTATTTTTTCTTATGAATCATTTAGTTTTGCAGTCCGACTCTGAGTCTCCTGGGTCGTAGCCGAAGGTTGGTGCTACCCAGCCCTCAGCGCCAGCTATGCAGCCCTCGGAGCCAGCTACGCAGCCCTCGGAGCCGGCGCGAGTGGATCCTTCGGGCTCCATTGGTGACCAGCCGTCCGGATCAATGAACGTGGTACGCCAAAGAGGCGACGGACGAGGAGGGCCCACTTTGCTGCTCCTCCTCCCGTTTCTCGTGAGCGGGTCACCATTCGTCTACTCGGAGATAGGTAAATAAATTGTATAGTATTAAATATTGCATGTTGTCTGCCGATACATAATAAGTTAACAAATTTTGCAGATCTTGGCATGATTGTTCGTTCGCGGGCCAGGGACACCACAAGCCGGTTAACGGTGTCATCTGGGCTTTAGTGCGGTTGCACTATCCCGGTGTCATCGATGGTGTCCCTGCTTTGTTGTGGGACGACTACTCTCGTGTCCCTCACGAGGTCCACAACACCCTTCAGGGGCCGTGTGGAATGATTTTATGGTAAGTTCATGCGGATTAATCAAAATTTTGTTTTCTTAAAGCTGCGGTACCAACTAGAGGACCCGAGCGAGAGTATGATGAAGCACGCGACTGCCGTGTTTCACAACAATGCTCGGAAGCTCGTGGTGCAGGCGTTGTCGTAGGCCAGCACCCAGGCCATCAACGAGTACAACAAGTGGCATCAGCAGCAGCAGCAAGGAGGTCCGTTTAGGAAGCACTCCGATACGTACTCGACCGAGAAGCAGTATGCGGAGGTAAGTTATTGTTGTTAACTATTCCTAATAATTACTTATGTTAACAATATTGATGAAATACTAAATATATGCAGGTTAGTATTAGGTGGTTAGAGAGCCAGCCCGATGCGTACCGAGCTCTTTGTCGGTACTGGGCAAGCCAGGACTTCATCAGTAAGTCCACGAGGGCTCGAGCCTGCAGAGGGACAGGCGGCCAGCACAACTACGACGGTGATGGCTACGTGCATATGGCTAAATGCATGGTAAGTATATTTTACGTTCGTTCATGTGTTGATAATATATTTCTTCAACTAACACGTATCTACAGGAGTGAGAAACCGGTTAGTAGCCGACACCGACCGAGGTTTGGAAGATAGGTCACAGGGGAAGTGACCCTTCCCAGCCTGGTAAGGTTTCAAAATTCATCAGTTTAATTATAAGTAATACTAGTACTGACACACTTGCGTCATTTCTTTGTTTTTCAGGAAAAGTACGCGCAGGAGGTGAAGAAGATACACGGCGAAGGCTACGATTGGGAAAACGCGCCAATCGAGCCTAGAGCCGTGTACGCAAGCGGCGGCGGGAAGGCCCATGGACGTGAGTTGGTCAATTGTTTCATTTTCTTAAACTTCCTTCTTCTACTTACTATTTTTCTATATTTTGTAGGTTTGCCATTTCCGATGGAGTTTGCGACTCGAGGGCGGCGCGGCCTTCGAGAGACAATCCATCGACGGAGGCTTCTCCGTTGGGCCGTCGAGTGGTCGTCTGTCGCAGAGGGACTTGGAGTTCCGTGCCATGGAGGATAGGCTTGCGAGGACCCAAGAGGAGCTCAACATGACGAGGGCGGTCCAGGAGTACCAGGCCAACCTCATGGCCTAGATGCAGGCAGTGGTGGAGGTAAGTAATTTAAATTACTGTATTTTAAATTTTTAGCATTTCAGTAATATACATGTGTTCTAATATGTTGCAATGACAGGCTTTAGCTCGACAGAGTGGCCAGGAGCTCTGTTTCCTTCGTGGCCGCAGCTGCCACAGGCCCCCTCGTCACAGCCGCCCCCAGCACAGGTACCCCCGACACTGTATAAATCTTTGATAATATTTATTACAGGGAGGGAGATAAAGTGATAGAGAGAGGGGGGAGAGATAGTGAAAGAGATAGAGGGATGGGGAGAGGGAGAGAGAGAGCGGGGGGACGAGAGAGAGAGAGAGGGGTAGAGAGAGAAAGAGAGAGAGAAAGAGAGAGAGAGTGAATGAGGGGAGAGAGAGGGGGAGATAGCGAAAGAGAGAGAGAGGGATGGGAGAGAGTGAAAGAGGAGTAGAGAGAGTGAAATAGAGAGAGAAGGGAGAGGGGGATGGGGAGAGGGACAACAAGAGAAAGAGAGAGAGTGAGACCACTAAGAGTGAAAGAGAGAGAGAGAGAGAGAATGACGGGGAGGGGGATGGCGAGAGGGACAACGAGAGCGAGAGACGGAAGGGAGAGGGGGATGGGGAGAGGGACAATGAGAGAGAGAGAGAGAGAGTGAAAGAGGAGTACTGAGAGTGAAAGAGAGATAGAATGAGGCAGAGAGAGGGAAATAGAGGAATAGACATGTATAACTTTTATTTACTTTACAGGGTTCACCAACGGACGCGCAGACTCCATCTCCGCAGCTACCGGCACCAAGAGGAACGCGCGAAGACGAAATTCACGGCTCTGGAGGTAGTCGTGAGTGGAGTGTGTAACCGTTATGTGTTCTTAGATTTTCTTGGCCTTTATGAATGAACCGTTGATTGTGTATTGTATTGTTTGTGTTTGATTTGTCTCGGTTGGCAACTGTGTCAGGGTAGCTAGTTTCTGTTTTAAAAAATTTGAACCAAAACTTACGACGAACTGTATACAGGCCGTTGTAAGTTAGCCCATGTTACTTACGACGGCTGCTGTGACCGTCGTAAGTAAGCCTAACTAACTTACGACGGCCTGGGCCCTGGCCGTCGTTACTTACGACGGCCGGGTTCAGGCTGTCGTAAGTAGTATGGCCCAGCCCACCACGTGGCCCGGACACTTAAATACAACAGCTATGGGCAGCCATCGTAAGTTGTGTAATAGCCGTTGTAAGTTAGTGAACTTACGACCAAAATCTGATGACAGCTAGAAACCGTCATAATTAGGCCTACACCATCGTAATTAAGCTAATTAAGATGGTTTAGACCTTACGACGGTTTTGGTCGTTGTAAGTGAGTCGTTGTCGGTACCCTCAATATGGGGTACCCCCGAGCATAGGGGAAATCGTCTAAGGACTTCGCCCCTTCCACAAGGGCGAAGTCCTAGGACACCCAATCCGGACCTCCCCTCTCCGCGGGGAGAGCTCCGAATCTCCACTTTTCCAGCGGGGCCAGACCTCCCTCTCCTCAGAGGAGAGCTCTGGGCTCGCCACGTGGCCAGCAGAGCCGGACCTCCCCCCTCTGCGGGGAGAGCTCCGAAGGCTCCACGTGTCCAGCGGGGATGGACCTCCCTCTCCTCAGAGGAGAGCTCCGGGCCCACCATGTGGCCAGCAGAGACGGACCTCCCCCCTCCGCGGGGAGAGCTCCGAAGGCTCCGCGTGTCCAGCGGTGCCGGACCTCCCTCTCCTCAGAGGAGAGCTCCGGGCCCGCCATGTGACAGCAAAGCAGCTCCTCCTACCCAGCCCGGTAGGCAGCAGGAGTAAAGTCGCACCATGCTATGTTCGTATAAGGTATTCAAGACCCGTGCCTTCCCAAGACGCGGAGACACGGAGCATGACCCTGCCAGGAGGCGTTGCGCCCAGGCACATCACAGTGAAGACAAGCACACAATGTCAGGAGCTGTGGACCAATAAACGCAGCGACAAGACATCCCTTGCCGCCCCTGCCATCATCAACCACTATGCCTAGCTTGCGGCGTGGGTAGGGAGGTAGGCGGAGGCTCATATGTCCTCACCAGAGACAACTACCGGCGTTATTACAGATACGGTAGATGGCAGAGATCGCCCCGAGACCATCTGTTGGGTCCCGGGGCCCACCTTGTAAGCCACCTGAGCCTTGGACTATAAAAGGCTCTAGTAGGCGACGTTACAAGGGGTTCGAACTCCGTTCGGTTCACCTCTTAGCACACTCACACTCAGGGTTCGGCTCTACGCCACCTTGCAGTAGACATTCTAGCACTCAGCTCATCCTCAAGCTTAGAACTCCGGTTCTAGGCACCAAGCAATACAACGAGCACCTCTGCTCACCGTGGACGTAGGGTATTACGCTCCGGCGGCCCGAACCACGTAAAAAACCCTTGTGTTCATCCCTTTCCTTCGTCAGCAAGACTCACGCAGGGGGACTAGCCCCTCCAAAAAAGAACCTCCGCGGGTTGCCCAGTGCAGGCCCGGGGGAAGTGTCGACCGCAGACCCTTCGACATTTGGCGCGCCAGGTACGGGGTCTTTTCCCTCACGCATCGAGTCTTCGCTCACGAAGATAACCATGCTTCCGTCCACGGCAAGCTCTCCTCGCCCTCGTTCCTGGTGAACGATGACCAGCGAGGCTTACATCTCGACGCACTCAGGGAGGAGTGTGTCGGGACAAGCTGGAAGCCAGCAGACGACTCTGGCAACGTGGACTCTAGCAAGCCTAAGATCTGCTGCAGCGCCGAGTGTCACTCATGGGAGTACACTAGCTGCAGCACTAGCGCTTCGACGCAATCTACCTGCCTGGGACGTGCCTCAGGCAGCGACCCAGCAGTGGATTCGCGACGTCGACCGTCTCGTCGTCGCCGCCGCCAACCCTCAGCTTCGGCGGGGGCGACGCCCCAGTCAGCCGGATGTATCGCTGTTGCGCACGCCAACGGTTGACGGGCAGACGGCAGACTCTTGCTCCACCATGCTCCCATCGGCGGACCTGAGGTCGGAGTTGGAGCGACGTCACCTGGGCGAAGATGGCCGCGTGGCCATTGAGCGACGACGAGAAAGGCGTCGCAACCATGAGGCCAGCGGCAGCATGTCGACCGCCTCAACTCAGCCTGGGCCGCGGACGTTTGCTATGCGATCTCTGCCCCAGGCATACGCCACGCAGCATATGCCTCAGCCATATGCCCTGCAAATGGTGCCTCGGTTTATGGTGCGCCTTTGCCCATGCCGGGGTACACCGTGCCAATAATGGACCAAGCGTTCGCGGCACCAACACCTGCAGCAACAGGAGCGAGGTGTGCAGCTTTGGCGCCACACCTTCGCTTCACGAAGTGGCCGCGCAAGTTCCGGCCACACCTGCCAGAGACGTACGATGGCAGCGTCGACCCGGCGGAGTTTCTCCAGATCTACTCCACCGCCATCCTTGCTGCAGGAGGGGATGAGGCCGTCATGTCCAACTACTTCCCCGTTGCCTTTACCTACCCAACACGGTCTTGGCTCATGAACCTCCCCTAGGGTTCCATAACCTCCTGGGGAGAGCTCTGCCGACAGTTCACCGCCAACTTCGGCAGCTCCTACACCCGTCCTGGCACGGAGCTTGACCTCCATGCCATCCAACAACAACCTGGAGAGTCGCTGCGCTCCTTCATCCAGCGGTTCTCCCAGGTACGTAACACCATCCCCCATATCCAAAATGCTTCTATGGTGGTGGCGTTCCGGCAGGGTGTAAGGGACAAGAAGATGCTCGAGAAGCTCGCCACTAGAGAGGTGCGCGACGTCTCGAAGCTCTTCAGCCTGGCGGACAAAGTGCACCAGAGTAGAAGAAGGGCGGAACTGGCACTCACAGTCAGCCACCGAAGCCGGAGGACAGCCCGGGTCTAGCGCTGTTTCCCATGGGAGCAGCAAGAAGACCAAGAAGGGTGGCGGCAAGATCAAGCCGCCGGCTGCAGCTCCCGTTGCTGCAGCAGCAGCACCCGCCAGAGCTCGGGGGCGCGCCCCGACAAGCGGCCGCGACAGTCACCAGCCCCTGGCGGTGACCACAGCGAGCCGTGCCCCGTGCACAACACCAGCAGCCATACTGCTGCTAAGTGCCGGGAGATCCAGAAGCTCGCGGAACGCTTCCGCAAGGGGCAGCAACCGCGCGCGGATGCCCCTCCCTTCCGTCAGAGGGAGGGCAAGCAGAAGGTCGACCCCCAAGACAACGTCAACCAACAGATGGAGTTCCAGGAGCCCCAACGCGCTCTGAAGACGGTCCACCACCGCGAGGGCTCCAGCTCCAGCGACGACGAGCGCCGCAAGGCGCTCCATGTCATCTACGGAGGGTCCTCGGACCCCTCGTCCCAGAATGCAGTCAAGACTCTAAGTCGAGCTGTGGCGTCGGTGGCCCCTACCCCGTGCGCAACACCACACCTCAAGTGGGTAGGGACCCCCATCACCTTCGACGCCACTGACTGCCCCAAGAACATGGCTGGGGCCGAGCAGCTACCGCTCTTGGTAGCTCCCACCATCGCCAACGTGAAGATGTACCATGTTCTGGTGGATGGTGGGGCCGGCCTCAACCTCATCAGTCGTGCAGTCTTCCAGAAGCTGCAGATCCCGATGGCCAAGCTCGCCCCCTCGAGCCCGTTGTCAGGGGTAGGGCCGGGACAAGTCGTCCCGTATGGCAACATCAGCCTACCAGTGACCTTCGGGGCACCGGACAACTACCGAATAGAGTACATTCTGTTCAATGTGGCGGAGGTCGACCTCCCCTTCAACGCCATCATCGGCAGACCAGCCCTGTACCAGTTCATGGCAGTAGCCCACTACGGCTACCTTGTCTTGAAGATGCCTACACCAACAGGCATCCTCAAGATCCGTGGAGACCGCACTGCTGCAGTATCAGCCTTGGAGAAGCTCCAAGCACTTGCAGCAGCCCGAGCACCAGCCCCTGGCGGTGCAGAACCGGGCCAGCTCCATCCGAGTGCACGTCATCGTGCCTCAACCTCTGCACCCCGAATGCAGCCCCATGACGAGGACGACGTCCCCCTGAAGGTCGTCAAAGTCGGCGCCGAAGCTGCCTAGACCACCCGGATTGCCGGGGGCCTGGACAGCAAATAGGAAGGCGCACTCATCACCTTCCTCCGACACAACGTCGACGTGTATGCATGGCAACCGTCAAAGATGCCGGGGATCCCTAGGGAGGTGATCGAGCACAATCTGAAGATCTTCCCCGACGCCCGACCAATCCAACAGAAGCCTCAGAAGCAGTCCATCGAGCGGCAGAACTTCATCCGTGAAGAAATCAAGAAGCTGCTGGACGCTAGCTTCATACGGGAAGTCCACCACCCCTGGTGGTTGGCCAACCCCGTCGTCTTCCCGAAGGCCGGCGGGAAGCTCCGAATGTGCATCAACTACACCAGTCTCAATAAGGTATGTCCCAAAGATCCATTCCCTCTCCCTAGAATAGATCAAATAGTAGACTCTACATCAGGTTGTGATATGTTATGCTTCCTAGACGCCTACACAGGCTTCCACCAAATCCCCATGTCTAGAGAAGATGAAGAGCATACCGCATTTATCACAGTAGACGACCTGTATTGTTATGTCTCCATGCCTTATGGTCTAAAAAATGCTCACCCTACCTTTGTACGTGCCATGCACAAAACCTTTCGAGAGATAATAAGAGACTTAGTTGAGGTGTATGTCGATGACATCATTGTCAAAGTTAGACAGAGCACATCCTTGTTAGACAACCTAGCTCTAGTCTTTGACAAACTCCGCTCCACGCGCACCAAGCTGAACCCAGACAAGTGTGTGTTCGCTGTATCCTCTGGGAAGATCCTAGTATTCCTGGTCTCACACCTAGGGATCGAAGCCAACCCAGAGAAGATCAAGGCCATCGAGTTGATGCGGCCCCCGGCCCGCATCAAAGATGTCTATAAGCTCACGGGATGCCTAGCTGCGCTGAGTCGGTTCATACCGAGGATAGCAGAGCGGACACTTCCCTTCTTCAAGCTCCTGCACAAATCCGGTCCATTTGCTTGGACCGACGAAGAAGAAGAAGCATTCCAGGAGTTGAAGCAGCTCCTGACGACCCTACCCATCATGGTAGCCCATGAGCCCGGAGAGCACCTGCTGCTCTACATCGCGGCGACAATAGAGATGGTGAGCATAGTCCTCATCGCAGAGCGGCCGGATCCCTCATCACCGCGACCAGCTCCAGCAGCTGAAGACACGCCTCGAGGCTGCCCGGGCACCATGGGGGGCCCCGACAGCTAGGAGGTCTCGGGAGCCCAAGACGACCTTCCGGCGCTCCAAGACAACCTCCCGGAGGTCCAAGGGGACCTCCCGGAGGTCCAAGCCAGCTTTCCGAAGGTCCAAGGGGACCTCCCGGAAGTTCAAGACAACCTCTCGGAGGTCCAGCAGGACCCCTCGGTGGTTAAAGACGACCTCCCAGAGGTCCAAGATGGCCAAGAAGCCTTCGGGTCCCAGCCCCCGGAGGATGCCCATGGCCTGTCTTCCTCCTGTCAGCCTGAGCCCTTGGAGGAAGACACCCCGGGTCCCCTAGAAAGGACCCGGACCGTCCAGAGACCCGTCTACTACATCAGCGAAGTCCTCCACGACGCCAAGACAAGGTACCTGGAGGTCTATAAGCTGTTATATGCAGTGCTCGTGGCGTCCAGGAAGCTCCAGCACTACTTCCAAGCCCACCGGATCTCGGTGGTCACCTCCTTCCCGCTGAAGACCATCCTTCACAGCCCCAACGCGACTAGCAACGTTGCTAAGTGGGCAGCGGAGTTGGCAGAGTTCGAGCTGGACTTCCTACCTCGACACGTAGTCAAGAGCCAAGCACTGGCTGACTTCATGGCCGAGTGGACGCCATCGACAACCAACCCAGGGGGCCCCGAAGACGGTGAACCAGAGCCTCAAGCTCTAGTCTTCACCGAGCCCCACTGGACGCTCTTCTTCGACGGCTCTTCACAAAAGTAGGGGGCCAGTGCCAGTGTACTGCTTCTCATGGCATCGGGGGAGCAGTTCGGGTACATGGTGCGCCTCAATTTCAAGGCAACCAACAACATGGCGGAGTATGAAGCACTCATCTTCGGCCTGAAGACGGCGCTGTCTCTCGGCGCTCGCCAGTTGTTGGCAAAGGGCGACTCCCAGCTAGTCATCAAGCAAGTGAAGGGTGAATGCTCCTGCAATGACCCGCAACTAGCTGCCTATCTGCTCCATGTGCAGATGCTGGAGAAAGACTTCCTCGCCTTGGACCTGTGCCATGTACCGCGCGCCGGCAACGCCGCGGCTGACGACCTCTCAACGAAGGCCTCCACCAGAGCCTCGGCGCTCGGAGGAGTCTTCGAGAGGGCGTTGCTGTGGCCCACAACCCAGCCGACCGAGCCGGGCGAAGGGGGTGGGACCAGCACCTTGAAGCTGGAGGTCCCGGCGGCCCTGCAACCATGGACGCCGCCAAGGATCGTAAGCGTCACTGGGGACTCCGTGCTACCCAGCGCTCAATATCCAGAAGCTCAAGTCAGACCTGATGCATGGATCACGGAGATCCGGGACTACTTGAAAGACAACATCCTTCCTGATGAACGTGTATCCGCTGAACGGATCGTGCACATGGCTAAAAGATACGCGCTGGTAGAAGGGGATCTCTACCGGCGTGGCGCCAACCACGTCCTATTGCGGTGCATAACCCAGGAAGAAGGCTGCGACTTGCTCGCTGAGATCCATGGAGGCGAATGTGGGAGTCACGCTTCCTCACGCATGCTCATCGGTAAAGCCTTCCGGCATGGCTTCTACTGGTCGATAGCATTCCAAGATACCGTCAAGCTGGTCAAGAGCTGCAAGGCATGCCAGTTTCATGCCAAGCAGATCCACGCACCGGCTCAGATGCTGCAGATGATCCCGCCCTCGTGGCCGTTCACGGTATGGGGGCTGGACATCTTGGGGCCATTCCCCAAAGCCGTCGGGTGATTCCGGTACCTCTACGTCGCCATCGACAAGTTTACCAAGTGGCCGGAAGCTACACCCGTCATCACCATCAACAAGCAATCCACAGTCAAGTTCATCAAGTCGATCGTCTGCAGGTTTGGGGTCCCGAACAGAATCATCACCGACAACGGGACCCAGTTCACCTGCGCAGCGTTCCAAGACTACTGCAAAGACCTTGGCATCCAGGTGTGCTATGCCTCCGTTGCTCATCCAAGGAGCAACGGGCACGTCGAGAGGGCCAACGCCAAAATCCTTTGGGGCCTCAAGACTCGCACCTATGCTAGCTTGAAGAAGCACGACGCCAAGTGGGTGGACGAGCTTCCGAGCACACTGTGGACTAACTAGACATCCCAGAGACGGGCCACCGGGGAGACACCCTTCTTCATGGTGCATGGGGCCAAAGCCGTGCTTTTCCCAGAGACCACCTTGGGTCTCCCCGCGTCCGAGCTTATGACGAAGCTGCGCAGGACCAGCTCCGGCGTGAAGACATCGACCACGTCGACGAGGCTCGATTACAAGCAACGCTCTGCAACGCACGGTACCGGCAGGCGCTCCGGCGCTACCACCAAAGGACCGTGCTTGTCCGAGAGCTCAAAGAAGGTGACCTGGTGCTGCGGCGCATACTTTCTCGCGAAGGGACCAACAAACTCTCCCCCAGCTGGGAAGGTCCCTTTCGAGTCATGAAAGTGTGCCGCCCCGGGTGTGTACGCCTTTCCACCGAGGATGGGGATCCGCTCCCGAACCCTTGGAACATAGAACACCTACGCAAGTTCTATCCCTAGAGCAGTAGTAGGACAAGTCTTTTTCTTTCTATAATAGATCCCTTAGAGTCCAGGAACAGCGCTCGGAGCAACTAAGCCCCAGGGGACGGTCTCAGACTACGTCTAGCTTGGCCAGGTTCCAACCCTAAGCGCGTAGGATCTTGCTTCCCTTTATAATGGGGCGGGTCGTTGCCTCCATGTTTAGTCTGCCTTCCTCCTATGGGTATTTATATGGAAAGAATCCTGCCCTACCACTCTCTTCCTTATGTGTTCATTTAAATTATGCATTAATTTTTATGATCACGCCTTCATATCAAACACAGTGTATGCTCATCGTACACTTAGCTCTCTCTCTTTCCACTCTCATCCCTAGTCGGCATTTGCTATCCTGACCGAAGGCGGTCGCGCTTGAGGTACCTGCCGATGGCCAGGGGGGCCTCTCCAACCTCCCCCAGTCAGGTGCTGCGACACCAGTTGGTCACATCCAGGACCTGCGCTGTGCATGGGGGGTCCAGGGTGTGTAGCCTGCTCTGCCTAGTTCTGACCCAAAGCTTGCGCACCCTGCCCTTTGGAGGTCCAGGGGAGTACATCCTACTTTGCCTGGTTCCGACCCAAAGCGTGTGCACTCTACCTCCCCAGCGTTACGGTCCAGTACTAGGGGCCGGACGGTCGTACCCTAACCTCAGAGGGAGCCGGACCTCCGGTGTCGGGCGCACTGAATTGCCCAAGCCCCGTATACCGGCCCAGGACCGTAAGCCAAATAAGACTAAGAGACAGGGAAGGGAGAGCTCCCAAGGAGAATTACGGTTCCCCTACTTGTGTGCAGGACCTCCTGGCCTTAGTTCCCCCGCAGGAATATGGTACGTGTGCCCAAACAATTGGCCACACCTACCAGGGGGCCACTACAGGGACCGCGCAAGGAAGGACCGGAGCTCCCGACTACTCCAACTCAAGACCGGAGGAGCTGGACCCCGCCCCCTCCGCAGGGGCGGGCTCCGAAGGCCCCACGTGTCCGGCGGGGCCGGAGCTCCCCTCTCCTCAGAGGATAGCCCCGAACCCGCCACGTGGCCGGCAGAGCCGGACCTCGCACCCTCCGCAGGGGCGAGCTCCGAAGGCTCCACGTGTCCAGCGGGGCCAGACCTTCCTGTCCTCAGAGGAGAGCTCCGGGCCCGCCACATGGTCAGTAGAGCCGGACCTCCCCCCGTCCTCACGGGGCGAGCTCCGGAGACCCCTTGGGTCCTTAAGTCAGCAAGGACCTAAGGAAGGTGTCTGTGCAAAGCTTCAAGATCGGTGGAGACCTCCTGAAGCCCTTGCGGAGCTAAGGGCTTGGGCAGGCCAAGCTAAGACGAAGAAGACACAAGCACAAAAACAACAAGAGTCTGTTCATTCATCAAGGGCTCCAAGGGCTGGACTACAAACTCAACAAAAACAAAAAAAAACAAAAAGATACAAGCCCTTCGGCTACAAGGGCGACTGTCTAGGAGTCCCCGGACTCCCGTTGGAACCTAGACACGATGAGAGCGGCGACGTCCCCGACTCCGGTCCTGGCGGCTTCCTCCCGCTCCACGATGGGCCCTGCCTCACCGGCTCCACAGAGAGGGAGGGATACCGGTCTGGAAGCATGCCAGCACGTGTGGGGCGACCTCCTTCGCCAAGCTCCGTCCCTCCGCCTTGAGCTCATCGGCGACCACAACCTCGTGCCTATCCAGCTTGGCGCCGATGGACTCGAGTGCCGGAATCACCTCGGCCACCTCTTGCGCCGGAGCCCCCGTCCTCACGGGGCTGAAGCCGAGGGGTACCAGGGCGGACCCCGCCTAGCCGACGAAGCTCCAGACCGCTCGGGCCTCGACGGACCGCAAAGCATGGAGCTTCTCCACCTCTTGGCGGGCTGCCAGTAGGGCGCCGGGCCCCTCCTCGGAGAACTTCTTCTCCTTGGCTGAGAGGGAGTTCTCCCGGAGCTCGAGGTCCCTGGTGAGCCGCTCCAGCTCTGACACCCGGAAGTCGGCCGCACGCTCCTGCTCCAGCGCCGCCTGATGCTCCCGGGAGGCCTCTTCCTCCCTCTCGGCCAGGGCTGCCTCCCGAAGCTCCAGCTCTTCTGTTCGGGCCTTCAAGTCGCTCTCGCCAGCCTCCAGCTGCTCGGCGACCTTCTTCTCCTTGGCGGCCACGGCTCGCTCCCGATCCACGATGGCACACTCACAACGCGCCAGCTGCAGCCTCACCTCCTCCATAGCATCGGAGCGCGCCTGGGCCCTGGCATGAGCTTCGCGGGTCTCCTGGAAGAGCCGTCGGGTCTTGGAGTCCAGGCGGTCGACGACCCTCTTCTGAAGGTCAAGGAGCGTCTCCTCGACATCGAGCCTCGACCGCCTCGCGTCAAGATCCGCCTCAACCTCCTGAGTCCGCAGCTTTAGGAGCTGCCCCCAGCTGAGGAGGCGGTCCCTCTCCTCCGCCAGCACCTCCCGCTCTCGCTCTAGGGCAGGTTGGACCTGCAGGACGCTCGACTGGGCGAGCTCCATCGCCTCTAACAACGGCAGAGGAGCCACAGAAGCCGGAGGCGTGCCAAAGACCTCCTCCATGACATCGCCGTCCGGTGGAGGAGACGCCGGCATCTCGACGACCGGGGTGAGGCGCCGATCTGGAGAAGCCGGAGGACCTGCAGCTGCTCCTCCCGCCTCAACACCGGAGGGCTGGACGCCGCCAGCCGACCCCGCCGAGCCCTCGACAGCCGCCGACCTCCAAGCTGGCGAAGGAGGATGAACGGCCGCCGCCGCCGCCACTACATGAGCTGGTCCTGCCGGCACAGAAGAAGCCTGCACCGATTCGGGGGCCGGTGAAGCCGCTGCAGCTTCCGGACGCTGCGGCGCAGGACCTCAACTAGCCGAAGGTGGCCGGGGAACAGACGCGTTCCCGGTAGCCGGTGAGTCCCTGCAAGCACGGGAACCCCTCAAAACAAGAAGAAGGGAAATACACAAGTGTCGAGATCCGAAGAATGTGAACTTACCGAGGAACTCGAATACTCCAGCGGGCATGGAGCACTGGCTTCTGAGCCGGGGCAGGACCACCGGAGCCTGCCGTCGCTGCCGGGGCCTGCGCTGAAGGCACCCGGACCGGCGGACAGAGGGTGCATCCGGAGCTCCCCGGGGAGACGGAGCAGCAGGGCTCCCGCCAGCAGTGCTCATGGCTCTGCTCGTCGATCCAGCCCCTAAAGCCCAGGGCGCCTGCGTCCCCGGATGAATCTTGGCGCTGCTCCTTCCGGTGCCACCGCCAGCCGAGCCTGCGGCCGGGACGCTCGTTGACTGGGACGCCTGAGCCCTCGGCATGCCCCATGACATCGCAGCTCCGGCGTCCCTCCTTGGAGCTCCACCACCCGTGGAGGAAGGGCGGGACGCCCGGAACTCTACGGTCCGCTGCTGGCCGAGAGGAGTCCCATCGGTGCGAAGGACCCGAGGCCTCTTGGGGTCACCGTCCAACGAACAGATGCCCCCTGATGGAGGGTGCAGGGGCGCTCCGGTCCCCTAGCTTGACATACCCGATCTCCTCGGAGGGGACCGAGCGCGCTTCTTCTCCAGCAAGGCTGGCTCCTTGCCCTTCCTCTTGTCGGCGGTCCAAGCTCCGTCAACCTTCGACACGGGATGGGCATCGACCGACGCCTCGCGCTCCGCTCCGGAGCACTCAACCCCGGGGATCGAGATTCCCCGGAAGGTGTCTCCGACCTGACGCACAGCTATCCCGATGTCGTCCAGTGTCGGCATTTTCCGCAACAGCTCAGCCCTCCACTTCGGCTCCATGAAGAGAGGAACGCAGGAAGCTGGGACAGTAAGGATGCCGCCATCGGCGAGGTCGCCGCTCACCCTTGACACCATCTCCCATAGCAGTTTGTCAGATGGGTCGGATCCTGGACCCGTCTCTAGCCTGGTGCAGTCACGCTCCCCGGTGTAGTACCACGCCGGACGACTGCGATTCTGCAGTGGCGCAATGCGGCGCGACAGGAAATCTGTCAGCACCATCAGGGACGTCAACCCCTGATTAGCCAAGAACCGGATCCGCTCCAGGACTGGCGCGTACTTCGGCTCCAGCTCCGGGTTCTCCTCCCAGAAGTGACGCTCGGTGGCTGGGCCATCAGTTGGCAACTGAAGGCGATCGTTCTCGTCGATCTTCACGACCACCCAGTCATCCCTCCAGCCTTCCCACCTCGCCGCACTGAAGGGCAGAAGGTACCCAGAGACCTTGGGATCTTTGCAGCGGTGCTTGAAGTAGTAGGCGCCCAGCTGGTTCTTCGAGCCGCACCCGGTCGTCCGCAGCACGAAGAAGTGGCGGAAGAGTGTCACCGAAGCGCGCACTCCCACGAACATTTTGCAGAAGTGCACAAAGACGGCGGCCATGGCGAAAGAGTTGGGGGAGAGGTGATGGAGCTGGAGGCCGTACGTCTCCAGCAGCGTCGCGAAGAAGGAAGAGATTGGCGGGAGGAACCCTGCCAAGGCATAGGCGGTGAAGAAGACCGTCTCCCCCCTCTCCAAGCACAAGGGGAGAGATCCCCGCCAAAGACAGCGCTTCCGCTCCTCCGAATGCCAGCCCAGGAGCTTGCGCACTGCCTCAAGGTCTTTCGATCGGGCATGGCATGACGGAGGCAGGCAAGAAGCCATCGGCGACGGAGGCGCAAGAGCTTGGAGGAAGAAGGAGGCTTGGGCGCTCAGAGGATTCTGGGAGGCTCAAGCGCAGGGAAGTTTGCAAAAGGAAGCCTGCGATGCAGATGGGATCCTCTTATAAACTTCCTAGTAGCAATTCAAATTGATTCAAAACGCTTCGTATACGCCGCTAGGGGCAGACGCCCCAGATCCAAGCCCAAGAGTCCATGACAAGCGGGCCCAAGCAGCCCTACAGAAGCGGTGGACCGGGCAGTCAGCCCCCCAGGCGGAGAACCCGGCGGTTCTTGACAAGGTGCTACAACGTGCGCTGCGACGTGCCGTAGTGGCAGCCTTGGGAACCGCCGCAGTAAAAGCAACCATCAAGCAAGGCTCACGCCCCCACAATTCCACGACTGTTCGTGCTCCAGCAATGGTCAAAGGGAGTCACCGAGAAGGTGCGAGGGGAAGAAGAGATGGAGACCCCACCTCGGGCTCGTTATCTCCCCCGAGATGGGCCCGGGGGCCACTGTCGGTACCCTCAATATGGGGTACCCCCGCGCACAGGGGAAATTGTCTAAGGACTTCACCCCTTCCGCCAGGGCGAAGTCCTAGGACACCAAAGCCGGACCTCCCCTCTCCGCGGGGAGAGCTCCGAAGGCTCAACGTGTCTAGCGGGGCCGGACCTCCCTCTCCTCAGAGGAGAGCTCCGGGCCTGCCACGTGGCCAGCAGAACCGGACTTCCCCCCTCCGCGGGGAGAGCTCCGAAGGCTCCATGTGCCCAGCGGGGCCGGACCTCCCTCTCCTCAGAGGAGAGCTCCGGGCCCGCCACGTGGCCAGTAGAGCCGGACCTCCCCCTCCGTGGGGAGAGCTCCAAAGGCTCCGCGTGTCCAGCGGGGCCGGACCTCCCTCTCCTTAGAGGAGAGCTCTGGGCCCGCCACATGGCAGCAAAGCAGCGCTGCCTACCCATCCTGGTAGGCAGCAGGAGTAAAGCCGCACCATGCCTTGTTCGTACAAGGTATTCAAGACCCGCGCCTTCCCAAGAGCACGACCCTGCCAGGAGGCGTTGCGCCCAGTCGCATCACACTGAAGACAGGCATGCAATGTCAGGAGCTGTGGACCAATAAACCCAGCGACAAGACATCCCCTGCCGCCCCTGCCATCATCAACCACTACGCCTAGCTTGCGGCGTGGGTAGGGCAGCAGGCCGGATGCTCAGAAGTCCTCGCCAGAGACAACTACCGGCGTTATTACAGATACGGTAGATGGCAGAGATCGCCCTGGGACCACCTGTCGGGTTCCGGGGCCCACCTTGTAAGCCACCTGAGCCTTGGACTATAAAAGGATCGGGTAGGCGACGTTACAAAAGGTTCGAACTCCGTTCGGTTCACCTCTTAGCACACTCACACTTAGGGTTCGGTTCTACGCCACCTTGCAGTAGACACTCTAGCACTCAGCTCATCCTCAATCTTAGAACTCCGGTTCTAGGCACCAAGCAATACAACGAGCACCTCTGCTCACCATGGACGTAGGTTATTACGCTTCGGCGGCCCGAACCACGTAAAAAACCCTTGTGTTCATCCCTTTCCTTTGTCTAGTACAACAAGACTCACGCAGGGGGACTAGCCTCTCCAAAAAAGAATCTCCGCGGGTTGCCCAGTGAAGGCCCAGGGGAAGTGTCGACCGCAGACCCTTCGACAGTCGTATTGCTGTAGTGGTAGCCGACCTGGTGCGGCCAGCCTTACATATCGATCTGCACCGTGATAGACCAGCATGAACTAAAATCTAAAAGAAGTAATAGGTGATGGTTCATAGTCTCCGACGTAGATATGACGCCGGTGAAAGCGACGTAGGTGATGACGATGACGTAGATGCAGGAGGAGAAGTAGCGCGTGGTGCCGACGATGTAGGCTCTGATGAGGCTGGCGAGGTCGACGAACGTGGTGAGCATGAGCACCACCACCTAGCTTGGCCTCCGTGTGGTAGAACCGCTCGCTCATCAGAAGCACCATGATCACCAGCACTACAGGAAGCCCGATCATTTGCGACAGCTAAAATTATTTGCGACTGTCGCCTGTCGCAAATAAAGTAAATTGCAACGGCTAACCCTAAGGAAATGCCGTCGCAATTAAGGAAGCCGTCGCAAATGACCCTGATATATCCGACCGAGCGCCTCCCGACTCACACAACTCTCGCCGCCACCGCACCGCGCCCGCCTCTCACGCCGCCGCGCCCCACCTCCCTCGGCCGCCGCTCGTTCTTTTAGCTAGTAACATGAATTTTGTATATATTATTTGCATATTTATTGGTTATCTATTAAAATAGGATGGCATCAAAGAAGAGTAAGAAGATGCATCCGACGAGGGGGTTCTTCCACTCTAAAGCTGAGGACGCTTTCACTGGTGCCTCGTCGACTGTGAGCAGACACTCTCAGCTGTTGGGGTACGTTCGGAGCACCTCTAGGGCTTCTTCACAGCAGTCCACACAGTTAAATTTAACTATTCTTTGACAAATTCTTCAAATTCAATTTCCAATTAAACTTACTTATGAATCATTTGAATATTGTAGTCCTCACCGACTGACTCAGTGGCTACGGCGCCAGTTGAGCTTGGCTACCCTTCGGTGAGCCAACCCTTGGCTGGCAAGCCTTCGGTTTCTGAGCCGTTAAACTCGACTGATGACGATCCTTCTGGGTCACCAGACGTGGTGCCCCAGCAGACGCGGAGGACGAGGAGGACTCACTTTGTTAGTCCTCCTGCGGTCCCTTCACAAAGGATCGTGATTCGTCCGGTCAGAGACAGGTAATAAAATCGTAGTGTTCAATTCTAGTTACTTTTTGTTACTTAAGTAATGAATTAATAAATGTCTTTCAGTGCTTGGTACGATGCGTCTTTCTCCGGTGAGAGACACCACATAATGGTGAACGGTGTCCTCGGGTCCTTAGTGCGTTTGCACTATCCCGGGGTCATCGATGGGTTGCCCTCTACTTTATGGAAGGATTACGCACGCACCCATCACCAGGAGCACGGCAACGTTCAGGAGGCCGTATGGGCCGATTTTATGGTAAGTATGTTAAATAAAGTTTCTAAGTTTTAACTATTAAACTCTTTTAATTTACATCTCTTTAATATATTCTTTATCACAAGAAAGGTATATTTTAGAGGACCCGGATGACCCTCGCATGTTGGAGGATGCGAGAAAAGTGTTTCACATCAACGCTGCGAAGGCGGTTCGGCAAGCTTTATCGAACGCTCATTTCATGTTATCAATGAGCACTTGAAGGCGAACCAGCACCACGTGCTACACTTCTGACAGGAGAGCGAGAGGCAACTGACGGAGGAAGAGTACGTGCAGGTACGTGGGGTGTAGTAAATATTTTTTCTGAGCATGGGGCAGATGCATCAATGATATTTTTAACGACCTACAACTATGTGCAGGGCCACGTGAGCTGGTTGCAGGGTCGGTCCGACGCATACTGGGCCCTTTGTCGGTACTGGGCTAGCAATGAGTTTAAGGATAAGTTCTAGAGGGCTCGAGGGTGCAGAGGGGTTGAGGGGAAGCACAACCACGGCCAAGATAACCACTTGTGTTTAACTAAACGCATGGTAAGTGTATCTAACTTATGTTTATATATTCATAATATATTGTTCATAATAATACGTATTGATAGGAGCGCGAGACGGGGGTACCGCCGACCCCTGCTGAGATCTGGAAGAGAGGTCAGGGACCCTTCTCAGCCCCAGGGGTGCAGTCAGGCAGCAGCCGAGCGGTTGGTAAGTGTAGAAATCATTCATAGTAAATATAACTATATGGATTAATGAACTTACACAATTTTCTTGTTTTTCGGGCTAGGTACGGGGAGGAGGCTAGGAGGATACACGGCGCAAATTTCGATTGGGAACATGAATCAATAGATCCTCAAGCCGCGTATGCAAGCGGAGGTGAAAAAGCCTATGGAAAGTGAGTTCATAAGTTATTTTATCGTTTTCAATTTAAAATATTCAAGATATTTTAATTCCATATTACTGATTCCTTTTTATAGGCTCGCTATATTCAACGGAGTTGTCGACTCGAGGGCGGCGAGACCTGCGAGAGGCAGCTCCACCCAGTCTTCGTCGGCGGGTCCGAGTCGCCGTGTCTCGTAGGTGGAGACTCTCGCCCGTCAGGTCCAGGAGAGTCGCGAGCAGTATCAGGCGGCGATGGAGGCACAGAGGGCAGCGATGGAGGTCACCATCTCCTACCAGCAAGCCTGCATGGAGCAGATGTGGCAGACGATGGAGATGTAACGGTAGACGATGACGGTAAGTTAAAGTAATTTAAATTTATTGTATTCTTAATAATATGTAACAACCTGTAACGTTTGCAATGACAGGGTTTCTTTCAAGGCCGCGAAGCCCAGGGGTTGCACCTCGAGCTACCTCCATTGCCACCGCCAATTCCATCGCCAGAACTGGAGCTACTGCCGCCGATGCACATTTCTCCGGGTTTTCAGGTAATAAAAAACGTTCATCAATTCTAGTGAAAAACAAAGTTCTAAACTAATCCATATGTCAAACAACTTCTATGTGTTGCAGGGATCGGCGACGGATGCTCAAACTCCGTCGCCGTCTATACTGGCGCCTGGACTAACACGCGGTGAGGACGTTGGCGGCTCTAGAGGTAGCGCTAGCGGATAGGCTCTATTCTTTCTTTTTCTATTATTGTGATGAGATGCGAGACACTTTTGTGTTGTGATCGATTGAAATGTTATATGTTGTCTTTTGTGTTGTCTCTGTCATCTTTCTGGCCATCACGCCGGGCAGAATGTTCTGTTTTTTTAAAAAATAAAAACCTTAATTGCAACGGCTTTTTATACAGTGCCATCGCAAAAAAGTTACAGTCATCGCAAATTAGCCTATGTTATTTGCGACGGCCTGAATTCGACCGTCGTAAATAGACTCTTATTTGTGACGCCCGTAGCCGTCCGGCGCAAATTGTCTTGTCGGACCCATTCGCTGGGCCTGGGAACTTATTTGCGACGGCATGCCGAAGCTGTTGCAAACAACGTTATTTGCGACGGTGGCCGTCGCAAATAAACTTAATTGTGACAAAAAAACGAGTGACTGTTGAAATTCGTCGTAAATAAGTGGAACCGTCGCGATTAGATTATTTACGATGGTTTTTTACTTATTTGTGACGGCCGCGACCATCACAAATGATCGGATTTCCTGTATTGCAGGGACGGGAGAACTCCGTCGCATTGTAGTAAAAGGTCAGGTACCGTGCATGGTGCTCGTCGCGGAGGGCAGGGTCGCTGGCGTGGTGGCTCCCGTCGGGTTCAGGCCGGCCTGGTAGGTTTGCGACGGTTGCCAGCACCATCAGCCACCCACGCATCTCCCTGAACCACTTCTTGCGTTGCATCACTGGGTTCTCTTCCTCCTTGCTCTCGTCGTCCTCTTCCAGGGAGGAGGAAACCCTGGAACGCCATGCTCATCTCCTGAGCAGTGGCGGCGCCGCCGTATCTTCCGTTGCTCTGGTGGCCCTGGAATGGTGAAATGAGCACTGGGATGCCGCACTTCCCGTTGATTTTGGTGATCACCGGGCCCGCGTCGCCGGGGGCCACTTGGACGACGCTGACGTCTCGAGGTTCCTTTTCTTCGTTGATCTGGTTGGACATTTTTACGCTGCTGGTTCCAATAGACAGACGTTCTAAAACAAGTTGAACAGAATTAGTATGCATACCATATATATATATATATATATATATATATATATATATATATAGGGTTTGTTGCTTCCAGTTAACATCTTGTGCGCATTGTCGCCGTTGCAAGCAAGCATGGATGCATCCATGCATATATAATATACTTAGCCCCGTACTGTATTGCCTCCCGAAATAGCTGAATTGATTGAGGGGTAAAGAAACACCGGAGTCGTGATTTCACCGACGGGCTTGTTTTCCGGTACGTCACTAATAACTCTTATCACTGATGGGGTTCGTTCGGCTCGCCAGTAATAACGCTTGTCAGTGACTATTAGTTAGGCCGTGTTCTTAAGAATTCATATCATGATGCATTTGTTCATCGGCGTCACTAAAACATGTCACTAAAGGAATTTTGTGGCGGATCGGAATGCGCTCATCCAGAATCGCAAAGGGTGGTGCCGCACGATGCGACACTCGACAATACACATCATAAGGATACATTGTATTACATTGAAAACCAACTAGAATGTATAAAGTAGTACAATACTCAGTTACAAACTAGGGTTTATATTACACAGCGGAAGCTAAATTTGTACAACTCACGCCCATCTACTTAGCAAAAATCGGTTGCCCAGCCCTAGGGCAACCCACACTAGCTGCGCTCCTCAGCTCAGCGCGGCGTGTACGGCTCCCACTCAGCCGTGGTCCTCGACGGAGGGTAACCCTCGCCGGTGGACTCGTAACCCAAGTCCGTGGGTGGCTCCTCACCTGAAAAACACTTAAGAAGCAACCATGAGCACGATGGCTCAACAAGACTTAACCGTCTCTTCTAAGACATGCAACTCTATATGCAGTTTACAAGAACATGGGATAGTAATTTCAGCAAATGGACACGCCTACAAGTTCATCCTTAGTTCATCTTTTAGCCACAAGTTAACAGTTCATGAATAAGAAATTTAGTAAGCAATATTTGGTGGCACACAGGTAGCAATACAATTATACATATCAGCAGAATTGAATCATAACATTCCATGATTTATCTACGTTATGGCGCAGTGAATAAGCGGTACTCATCACCGCGACGGACGGCGAATCGACTCGATATACACCTGCAGGGATACCCAAAGAGCACGTCGCGTACGCCCACCCGTGGAGCTGCACAACACGCTCACTCGATGTCGTACGGGACAACCTTTCACCCAACAGCCCAAGCGTCGAACCGGTCGCACCAAAACGGACAGAAGGTTCCCTACACGGAGCATCTCTCTATGCCCGTTAGCAGATTTCAACCTTGCTGCCCTCAACCTACACCTATAAATCGGTGTGCTATGCCTTGACGCCCGGAGGTTTAGGTTACATCGGTTTATCGGGGCCCATATATCCGATATGCCTTCGGTACGTTCAATACTTGTTCAGCAGAGCGGCACACGGATCGGTCCTCAATCGACACGGACAGGGCTGCGCATACAAGACTTCCTCTTGCTGCGCCCTAGCCCCTGCCTAGTCTCATTTTCATGTCTAAAGTGATCTCACATCACTCGAACCAATCCCGTGTGTCCCAAAGCCTAACTCGCGAGTAGATTCCAACTACTCGACTTGTACCGAAGTACTATGAATCATTAAGCATAGCCTGTCTACTCGAGGTCTTAGACACTACCCTCACTCTTATAGGAAAATTCTGGTTATGCAAGTGGGGTTCCATCCATCCTACACCTAATGCACATTCATACTTCACACTAGACATATAAACAAAGCAAAACTTTATGAAAGGGGTTAATGCAGACCGGGGCTTGCCTTATTGCTGCTGGTCTAATAGTATATAGTCCAGTTAGAGTCTTGTCTCCTTGAGGCTTGAACAACTGATCCACTTCAATAGAATTACTCCGTCGAACTCCTCCCTTGATTGCCTCCGTCGTAAGTCCTAATGATATGTATATGCTCATGTTCTTTTAATGCAATTTAAAGAAGTAAAGACTCGACTAGTTAATAACAGGGAACTGTGTGGGAGTACTAAGAATGAAGTTCTTGTCCCTGTTGTGCAAATGAATTTGAGGAAAGACCACATGTCCATAAGAAGTCCCATTAACATGTTCTATGGTTCCTAATGGACATGTGACACGAATTGAAATGGGTTGAAAGGAACTAAAGGTTCTAATCTTCAATGACTTCGAAATTTTTACATGAAGTCATACACTACACATAGACTTAGCTTGCCAAATTGCAGCTAATGTGGGTGGAAATTGTGTCTTCCATAATTCCCACCATAATTCTCTATGTGTTGCTCACATACATAAGCATGAAGAATAAGAAAAGGGAGATCTAAAGTTCTACTTGAGCTGAAACTTTACATATGAGTTTCTGGTCACATGAAAGTAATTGGGTCCAAAATTCAGAACTTTTTATTGAGTAGTTCTTTCAGAATAATTCTATAAGCAATTATGCTACAAGGAATTAATTCTGAAGCAATGTGCATTTTCATGCCCAAACAACTGAACTACCATTCCAAGTATGGCTCATAGAGCATGTCTGAATTTTCCTATGAATTTTGGAGCTAAGGATTGCCCAGAACTGATTTTACAAAGGAAAACTATTTTCTGGAAACGTTTCTGGACAATTTTGAGTACAACAGATTGTACTCTGGAAATTCCTACTCAAATCAACTCCAAATGAGCTGAAACTTTGCATAAAGTTCAATAATATCCTAAATTATATTCTGGCAAAATTTGAGGATTTTTGGATAAACCAAACTCCCTCAATAATTCTTTTACAGAAATTTTTCAAAGCATTTTCCAGAATTCAATATTGACTTTCATACAAATTGGGGTTCATATTTGGCTAGATCTTTGCAAAATGAATCCTTCCCAATTTGAATCACCCAATTTGGAGTTTCCAACACAAAGTTATGAATTTCCTAAGTTGGAGCTAAAACTGGATTTGTTTTGCTATTGAAAATGAACTTGGGCCCAACGTTTTAAATTGCAGCCAGTGAAATTCCAGCCACACCGGACCACACCCTTTTGGCGTGCAGCCACGCTGGATCACAGAGCCACAGCGGATCAAAATTTTAAACTGCGATCACTGACAACTGGGCCCGGCCCCTTTCTTCTTCCTCCCACCCGCGCCCTCGGGCGCGCCGCCGCCCCTTCGCCGGGCTGAGGCGGTGTCTCGCCGGAGGGTTCTTCCCGGCTGCCATCTGGCCGGAGGGTCGCCGCCTGTGGGTTTACAGTTACGGGAAATTGATTGGGGTGGTCGGCGTGGGCGCTAGACAACAGGAAATGTGCCGGCGACGTGCGGCAACCTTGGGCGAAGTCCGGCGCCATCAACCGGTGATCCTAGCGCTCCAAAAGCTTGGGTGATCGGCTCTAGAGTATCTTTGGATGCTAGGGAAACTCGGCATAGCCTTGAAACTGCTTGGCAACGGCGGCAAATGGGTTATCACCGTACACCCGAGACACCCTCCATGTTTGAGCTGGGAAAAACCTAGAATTTGTGCCGTCTACGTGCGTTTCCAAGCTAGGGTTGTGAAGAGCGAATGGTCGCCGACTAGTTTCGGTCCTGTGTGCAAGATTTGGAGAACTAAGAATGAAAATTGAGATCAAATTTGAGAGTGTCTTACCGGAAGGTCGGTTTATGGCCGCCGGAGAAATTTTCTCGAATTCACGCTCTGTCGTCCATGTCATGGCTTGAGCTTCGGAGGTGAGCATCACCGAGTACTGGCATGTCCGAAAATGCTCTTGCTCAGGCACGAGAAGCTCTCTGTAGAGCTGTCCATGGGAGACCTCTCCGTCGGTTTCTCTCGGCCACCACTAGGTATCTGCGTACTCGACAGAGGGAGGGTTTTTACGCGCTCGGTGGTGTGTCCATGAGGTGGTAGACGATCACAGGGTGCCGTTTTCCTGTTCACTGGGCGCTGTTCGAGTGAGTGCAGCCATCTCCCGAGGGAAACCGAGGTGGCGGCGCCGAAGGTGTTCGGTTCTGTGTGAGAGAGAGTGGGCGTCGGTGTCCTGTTTGTGAGCAACGAGAGACACGTCTGGAGCTGCTGATCACATTGAGAAATCCATGGAGGAGCTTCAGCTGCTGAGGAGGTGTCCTGATCACCCCTCGGTGTCGCCCGGAGCTCACTCGGCTCGGTTGCTTCGAGCGGGTTACGAGCGAGGGGAAACAGCACACGGTTGGCTCGGCTGTGGTCGAGTGGATGGTGCCGAGCGTGAGGGAACAGTGAAGCTGGTCTCCAGCGTGAAGGGAAAACGGGCGGTGGCCTCGGGGCTGCATGCTGTGGCGCCCGGAGAGGAGCCCAGGTTGGGTTCGTGTCTGAACAGAGACGTCGGTTGCTTAGTGGGAACAGGGAGAGGTGACTTAGGGTGCAAGTCACACTTTTTGCCCAATGACATGTGGGCCCCACTGTCCCCCCTTATCCCCTCAATTTTCTTCTCAAAATTGGAAAATGACTCCCTTCAATTGTGGGAAAGTTTGAACCCGGTCTGAATTTGAAGATTTGGACAAGTTTCATCCCATTTCACATTTGAATTTGAATTCCTATGCAATTTAAAGTCCATTTGACAAATGGGTAGCAAATCATTTCAAAAATTCATGAAACTTTGTCTACCCACTTATTTGGACTTAAGGAATACAATTATGAAATCTGCTTTTGGTTTTGGCTGCTGCAAATGAGGTTTTGGGCACGACAGTTTGCCTTCCTATTTGTTGCCCTCATTTGCAATTTGAATTGAATAATTTGAGTTCACACTCTGAATTTCATTTAACCTGGCACATGAGAGCTTACACATGAGTTTTAACTTAACTTTGTCCCACAAACCCTCACTTGATCCTAGGCTAGAGTGGTGGGACACTCATGTGTGTCATCACATGTGGAAAAATTTAAACAAGTCCCATTTTTTACAAACTTGAACCCAAACGTTCCAACTTCAGTTCATTTGTCTTCAAAATTTTGGGACCTTTACAAATTTGTTAAGTGACATCACGAATAAATTTTATTACTGACCCTTCTCCAAACCCCATAATATGTGTGACTTCAGACACTGGTAATGCCTTTTTTATGGCCACTGCAAGGCGACGTTATTGATAAATCTTAAGACTGTCTGGTAGATCACGCGTCACAATAGATCTTTCACGGACTGCTTGTTACGCCCGTTACTAATATATATTATCATAACGCCGTCCGTAAGTGTGCGTCACTAATAAACTTACCACTGATAACAAACGTTCGGAAGTGACAAATAAATTTACGCTGACGGTACTTCTTATTCGCGTTACACATTATCACTCACAGCTTTGTTAGGCCGCATCTCAAATGACGTTTAACAATGTTGGATGTTCTTAAGCCGCGTCACAAATAAAAGTGTATCGCTGCCGGCCTTTGTTAGAACGTGTGACAAATAACACTGATCACTAACTGTGTCTGTTACATCTCGTCAACAATAGACGTCATTGTTGAATGGGTTTGTTAGGACCCATTACAAATGAGTCATTCACTGTTCGTGCTTGTAAGGCCCCATCACTATTCCCTTATCACTGACTGGATATATAAGGTTACGTCACTATAACCCTTATCATTGACAGTTGTTGTTTGACCACGTCACTAATAACAGTTCTCACTGGGCCTGTTTGTCATTCTGCATGACTAGTGACTCTTATCACTGATGGTGTTTGTTACACTTTCACAAATGAGCCTGTCAAAGTGTTTTCCTGCGACACTTCCCCTAGTCTGCTGGAGCAGTCCGCAGAGGTTTTTTTAGGAGGGGCTAGAGGTTTACGAAGGTCGGAGCATGATGGCGAGGGTGAACACGGGGATTTACGTGGTTCGGGCCGCTGGAGCGTAATACCCTACGTCCACGGGAGTGCTTGTTGTATTGCTTGCGCGTATGAGTGTGTGAGAGAGAGTGAGTTGGCTAGATTGCGAACCAGAGTGTGGACCCTTTTCCTGGAGGCTGCCCCGGTCCTTTTATAGCCTAAGGCCGGGGAAATTACAATGTGGCCCGGGGCCTGACAGGTGGTCCCGCAGCTATCTGTACCCTATACATGAGCTAGGGTATTTATAGCTATATGTATTGTCGCTGTCAGAGGAGTTAAGGCGTGTCACCTGACACGCCGGGCGCCTCTGACCGGGTAGCTGGTGATGATGAAGTCCCCGTCTTGTCGCCACGTCTCCTCGCTCCACAGAGCAGCTCTGTGCCGTTGGGCGGCACTGTTCTGTTGTCACGCCTCGCCGCCCTGTCTTGTCACCGTAATGGTGAACAGGCAGAGGACGGAGGCGTGCGCCGAGGGCCATGCTTCTGGGGAAGGCGTGAGCCTTGAATACGTGGCGTGGCAGCGCACCTTCCTCTCTACTCCTTGGCAATCTGCCCGTTGCTTATCGGCGCGACGTACGGGTGGCTGGCCCAGGGACACACGTTGCCTCCGGAGCTATCCTGTGGAGTAGCGAGGGGTCCGGAGTCGATGGCCACATGGCAGCGCCAGAGCCCTCCCATGCCGGAGGTCGGGCCCGGAGCCATAGGACACGTGGCACCTCCAGAGCTATCCTTGACGGGAGGCGTGGTTCAGAGGTTCCAGACATGTGACAGCGCCGGAGCCCTCCGTGGTAGAAGGTTGGGCAGCACCATTGGACACGTGGTGGTTTCGGAGCCTTCCTCGGCCAGAGGTAAGGCCCAGAGGCCAAAGACACGTGGCAGCTCCGGACGTCCCCCAGCAGGGAGGCTCGGACCTCACCCCAGGGCTGCCCATGGGGCCCAGGGTACGTGGCTTATGTCGGGACCCGCCTCAGTAGGAAGGCAGGGCCCAGGCTATCTTTCTCCCACTACGCGGGGGTACCCGGTCTCCAGGGTACCGACAGTGGCCCCTGGGCCCATCTCGGGGGAGGCATTGAGCCCGTAGGTGGGGCCCCTATCTCTCCCGCGTGGTGGCTTTGGACCTGCAATTTGGGAATCGAAGTGGTAGTCGAGATTTTCGTGTAGTGGACGAGTGGTTGTACCTGGAAGACAAAAAGGTTGCTTGTCTTCGGCGTAGTGGGTGCACTCGGTCAATGCAGCAGCTCGTTGTTGTGTCCACTCTTGATTTGACCGGTCACGGCGATGCAGTCGAAGGGTTGCCTCGGGGCAATTACTGCGACAGCTCGTGAACAGTAGGAGTACTGCGCCGCTTCCCTTTGGAACCGCTGGGCTTTCCCGAGTTTTTACTCACCTGTCCCCGCCAGTGTCTGACTGGTGGACCTGGGCCCTACCTGTCATTGGTGGGGGCGAGTACTAAGTCGGTGTGCTCGAGGGGTTGACTCGGGCCATTTACTGCAGCAGCCGATGAGTTGGTCGCACCGCTCTCCTCGGGAACCGCTGGGCATTTCCGAGAGGTTATCCTCCCGGCCCCCAGTGTCTGATGGGTGGACCTGGATCCAGCCCATCATTGGGAAGGTGAATAGCCCGCGGCGTGCAGTGGTGGAAACTTAATCACCGCGTCTGGGTATAAAAGGAGCCCTTTGTCACAACCCACGTGAGAAAAAGGCAGCAACCGCTGCCCACAACCGCCTCCTACAACCCCCTCCTTCATTCTCCTATTTAAGCAAACAAGAGACCTCAATTCTCTTTCTCCCACACACAAGCAAATTCTCATTAGGATACCCTCCAACAAGAAAAAATGTAGAAGATCCTTGATTCTAGCGCTCTTGCGATGAAGTCCGACGATCACCGCCGCTGTTCAACGCATTTTGGGGCTGTTTCGATCAAAGAAACCGCACTAGGTGAGTTACTCGTGTTTTCCTCCTCCGAATTTGGTAGAAAAGTTGAGGATTAGTGAGTTTTTCCATGTGTTCGTGTTTCTTTGTCGAGACAGTCATCGCTGCCGTCGAGCGACACCGTGCGCCTCCGTTGATCACGGCCGGAATGATGCGGCCCTCTCGAAATCGTTGAATTAAGAACCAGCCCCAAAACCAACTGTCGATTTTCAACGGCAAATTTTGACATTTCTGAGCAGCAATAAAAAGGCAAGTATTCCTTGACCACTTTGTTCCTATTCTAGGATGAATAGTTAGATTATTTGCATGATGTCTTTAATATGAAACCCAGTGTAGGATGTTTCCATAGTTTCATTGCTTTATCTTTCCTTGCAAAACCATGGAGGGAATTAGATAGGAATTGAAGGTTATCATTTTATGTGCTTAGCCATGCTTAGAAGTTTAGAAATGAATGAAACATAGTTGATACTAGTCTTGTGGATTATATGAAAGACACAAGTGTGTGTCATGTGGTTATGAATCTAGACAGGCTGGTTGTTTTGGTTGGTGCTTCGTGCACGAGACTCGGGAATGAGTTAGTGCCTGTCTTAGATTCTAAGGACCGGTTCATGGAACAGTTAACCCGGCTTTACAGTGCCACCACAAGACTGAGATGGGGCAGCTTGGCCAATTAATTAGGAGTTTGCCGGTATAGTATGAGTGTTTGGATGGTGCGGGGAATGGGAGTCCATTTTTGACTGCCCTGGGAACTGCAAGGCTCAAGAGGGGGCTTCTGTAGGGGAGGGTTACTCCCAGGAACTACAGCGGTGAAACCTCAGTGGGCTTGTACTTGCCGGTAGACCCTTTGTAAAGGCCATGTAGTGATCTCCTGATCGCACACCAAAGGAAGTGTGTAATGTGGCTTGCAACCACGGATATCAGGGAGGTTTCTTAGTCCACCTGACAACAGGGGATGAAATCACTACTTGTGGGTAAAGTGGTACAATCTCTGCAGAGAACCAAACTGTCATGACAGCCGTGCTCACGGTCAAGAGCGGCTTGGACTTGTCCATGATTAGAGAAACATGGATTTGAGTCAAAAGAGGTTGTTGGGTGGTGTAACCTAACATTAATGACTTAATTATGATGATGGTGGGATTAACACTTAGTAAGATAGGTTGCTAATCAAAGCTAAGGCTTAGGATTAATGCATAGTGCTTAACCATGTTAGCCTTCCCTTGCTATTGGCCTTCATAACATTCTTTCCTACACTTGCTGAGTACCTTCGGTACTCAAACTTGCTTTTGTTGGATATCATATGTTGGTTCAGGTGCAAATGAAGACGTAGACTTCGACGAGGAATACTTCGATCCCGAGGAGTTGTTCTAGGTTGGCGTAACCCCCGGGCAACGCCTGTGGAACTGGAGCACCACGTTGTAGTCTTCCGCTGTCGTGTTATGGTGTAAAGATACTCTTAGTTATTATTTCATGTATTATGATGTAATATTATATTGTACGTTGAACTTGGCTTGTAATATAATGATATTACACTTTTGTCGGCACATGTATGAATCAACTGATCCTGGCATACATGTGAGTATACGCTCGGTGTTCCTTATGGAATATCGGGTGTGACAAAGTGGTATCAGAGCCAGGTTGCCCGTAGGACGCAAGCCTAGTTAGAAATGGACGTATTAACTATTTTATCATTATCATAAAAATTATTTAAAAAAATATTTGATATTTTGGTTCTTATTTCCTTGTTTAGCCTCATCTAGCTTCCTATTTTTTTTCTAACTTAGTTATTTTTCAAATCAACATAATTTTAATTTTTGAATATTAACGTATAAAGACAACTTGAAAAGAGAAGAAGACTTTTGAAGAAATTTATTCACCACTCGCTTAGGTCCCATTTTGATTAGCGAATGAAATCAATGCCTTGGTCATAACGAGTTAAAAAAATTGTGTGATATATTGTAATCTAGTGCGTTTCTTTATTTAAGGGGGTAGTATCGCATTTTAGTACTTATTTTTAAGAACGATTAGATAATCGATATGAAAGATCATCACCGATGACGACAATGTAAGAAGAAAGAAAAAATTGACATAGAAGGCTCTCACACATGAAGATGAAGATCCACTAACAGGAAGCAACCTCGGAGGCTCTGAAGATCGCTACAAACCTATGATGATATATGCTTACTTGTGTGTAGCGTGTATACTAGGTTAGTAAAGCTTATATCTCCTTCACCATATCAAAACCGTTTTTTGGCACTTAACAATCATTGTAGTCACAAATAGTTTGGTCTTAACCGTGTGGTACTAATCACATGAATTTTGATTACGTCTTTCTTGCACATCTTAATGAAACCATTTTACTCAACCAAACTTTCAAAATCCTAAACCTTCTGAATCTCGGGGCGAGATTCCATTTAAGGGGGGTAGTTTGTCACAACCCACGTGAGAAAAAGGCAGCAACCGCTGCCCACAACTGCCTCCTACAACCCCCTCCTTCATTCTCCTATTTAAACAAACAAGAGACCTCAATTCTCTTTCTCCCACACACAAGTAAATTCTCATTAGGATACCCTCCAACAAGAAAAAATGTAGAAGATCCTTGATTCTAGCGCTCTTGCGATGAAGTCCGACGATCACCGCCGCCGTTCAACGCATTTTGGGGCTGTTTCGATCAAAGAAACCGCACTAGGTGAGTTACTCGTGTTTTCCTCCTCCGAATTTGGTAGAAAAGTTGAGGATTAGTGAGTTTTTCCATGTGTTCGTGTTTCTTTGTCGAGACAGTCATCGCTGCCGTCGAGCGACACCGTGCGCCTCCGTTGATCACGGCCGGAATGATGCGGCCCTCTCGAAATCGTTGAATTAAGAACCAGCCCCAAAACCAACTGTCGATTTTCAACGGCAAATTTTGACATTTCTGAGCAGCAATAAAAAGGCAAGTGTTCCTTGACCACTTTGTTCCTATTCTAGGATGAATAGTTAGATTATTTGCATGATGTCTTTAATATGAAACCCAGTGTAGGATGTTTCCATAGTTTCATTGCTTTATCTTTCCTTGCAAAACCATGGAGGGAATTAGATAGGAATTGAAGGTTATCATTTTATGTGCTTAGCCATGCTTAGAAGTTTAGAAATGAATGAAACATAGTTGATACTAGTATTGTGGATTATATGAAAGACACAAGTGTGTGTCATGTGGTTATGAATCTAGACAGGCTGGTTGTTTTGGTTGGTGCTTCGTGCACGAGACTCGGGAATGAGTTAGTGCCTGTCTTAGATTCTAAGGACCGGTTCATGGAACAGTTAACCCGGCTTTACAGTGCCACCACAAGACTGAGATGGGGCAGCTTGGCCAATTAATTAGGAGTTTGCCGGTATAGTATGAGTGTTTGGATGGTGCGGGGAATGGGAGTCCATTTTTGACTGCCCTGGGAACTGCAAGGCTCAAGAGGGGGCTTCTGTAGGGGAGGGTTACTCCCAGGAACTACAGCGGTGAAACCTCAGTGGGCTTGTACTTGCCGGTAGACCCTTTGTAAAGGCCATGTAGTGATCTTCTGATCGCACACCAAAGGAAGTGTGTAATGTGGCTTGCAACCACGGATATCAGGGAGGTTTCTTAGTCCACCTGGCAACAGGGGATGAAATCACTACTTGTGGGTAAAGTGGTACAATCTCTGCAGAGAACCAAACTGTCATGACAGCCGTGCTCACGGTCAAGAGCGGCTTGGACTTGTCCATGATTAGAGAAACATGGATGTGAGTCAAAAGAGGTTGTTGGGTGGTGTAACCTAACATTAATGACTTAATTATGATGATGGTGGGATTAACACTTAGTAAGATAGGTTGCTAATCAAAGCTAAGGCTTAGGATTAATGCATAGTGCTTAACCATGTTAGCCTTCCCTTGCTATTGGCCTTCATAACATTCTTTCCTACACTTGTTGAGTACCTTCGGTACTCAAACTTGCTTTTGTTGGATATCATATGTTGGTTCAGGTGCAAATGAAGACGTAGACTTCGACGAGGAATACTTCGATCCCGAGGAGTTGTTCTAGGTTGGCGTAACCCCCGGGCAACGCCTGTGGAACTGGAGCACCACGTTGTAGTCTTCCGCTGTCGTGTTATGGTGTAAAGATACTCTTAGTTATTATTTCATGTATTATGATGTAATATTATATTGTACGTTGAACTTGGCTTGTAATATAATGATATTACACTTTTGTCGGCACATGTATGAATCAACTGATCCTGGCATACATGTGAGTATACTCTCGGTGTTCCTTATGGAATATCGGGTGTGACACCCTTGCAGTGTAGGATTGCACTCCCCCTCACCATGTGGCCTTTGTTCACCTCTTGCACGCTGGAAGCCTCTGCTTCGAGACACTTTTGCCCAACAGATGCTTTCTCCCTGGTAGCCGTATTAGTCCACTTCTGCGAGATGTTCGTGTGTGTGCGGCCTTCGGTGAAGCTCTCTGGTGCACGCCTCTTCCTGACGGCCTCGGATAGAGGCACAAGCCATCCTGACGCCGTGATAATGGTCGGGGAGGCCATCCGGAACAGGGCCCTCGACTCACAGTGAGCCCCTACGCCAGTGTCGAGTGGGGCATGTCCTCTAGGTGCCTTGCCAAAGGAGGGCTACCCGCCGGCACCGGAGGAAGGTTAAGTCTAGAGTGATCAAGCCTTCCTCCTGGTACTGTTGTGGACAACAAAATCTGTCATAGATTGCGCTTGGCCCACGCGACACTGGATGTCACTGTTGCCTCGGTCCAGCATGCGTTGCTGCCATCCTCAGTCTAATAGCAGGTGACCGTCTCACTGCGCAGAGATCGGCTCGGGGGACAACCAAGCAGGCCACGGAGCAGGAGACTACTCGACTTGTAGCTGCTAGATTCCTTAGTTGTCTTGTATCCCTTTTTGTATGCCAGAACTCCGTTATTAATGGAAGTATCTTTGTTTCAAACCCTTCATTGTCTTGTCTTGTATTCTTGTGTTGATGAATGAAAAATCCTTTTGTTAGCCTTCCATTCTTCAGCTTTTAGCTTTCGTGAGGCCCCCTAGTCCTTGATGTCGCAAGGACCGGAGGCTCTCTGGTTTGCCAAAGTAGTTGACGCTTCCTTGCTGCTTGTTGTTAATGTGTACCCGCTTCCTTCTTGTGTGTTGCGAGGGTCTGGCCGTCTTGCTTGCCTTGACCAGTCGTGATGGCCCCCTAGCAGATGTGCCAAAGTGTTTGGGGATGCCTGCCTAAAAGGCACAAGACACCAGTTCCGGAGCCCTCGGGAGACGCCAGCTTTGGCCGTCCGACAGTGGCCCCCTGGGAAAGTTGGGGTTCCAGGACCAGCCCCACGGACCGGAGCCCTGTGGCTTGCACAAACACTAGAAGAAAAGGGTGATCGTGCCGTGTAGTTGTATTTTCTCTGCTCGCTAGCCCCATAATGGCTTATGGTCCTTTGCTAAGCTACGGGACCTGGGCAATTTGGTGCAGCAGTGTCCAGACCTTGATTACCATCCTTCCCGGGGTGGTGTGCCATCCGGGCCCCCATCACTTAGGTGATGTGCTGAAGAGGCATAGTGTGCATGCTTAGGGCACAGGACCAGGCTAAGAAGGCTACACAACCTGGACCTCCCGCTGGCAAGGCACTCCGAAGGGCGGAGGCATCCTTCCGGTGCCACCTGACCCGAGCAGGAAGGTAACCAAGGGGGTTTGAAGACAACGCATGTGTCTTAGGCGTTTCCATCTTGTAGCAGGACAACATAACTTTGGCCAAGAGCAAAACAGAGAGACACAACTATGTACACGTCGAGAGACACGCAAAAACATAGGCAAGCTTGAAAGGAAAGCTGCATAAATGTAGACGTGCATAAGGCAAGAGGGCACAAAGGTCCAGAACGACTTAGTTGATGTGGGTAGCTCTTTTCCAATGTCCCAAGCTTGTCCCTTCGGACCCTTAGCAGCGTAGGGACCCAAGGTGCTCTGGCAATGTGGCTACCACTCCCTCTGGGTCCTTGGCAATGCAAGGACCTGTGGGTAGTTCGGCCTTTGTCTTCAGCTTGTCGCAGCTGATGCTTCGGGTCCTCTTCTTGCAGCCGCAGGGGTCCGACGCCCATAGGATGAGGTAGGACGTCAGCATCAGGCCTCCTGGGAGGTCCGAGTCACCAGGGACCGGTGCGTACCTGTAGACATGACAGAAAGAGGGAGTAGTTGTGCTCTCTGATCACTTTTCCTTGTTTGGTAGCATTACTGTGGCTTACTGTCCTCAGCCGAGCTACGAGGCTTGGGTAGTTCGATGTGGATCATCCAGAATAAGGTTGAAGCTTTGCTCAAGGGTTTGACCTGTCCGGTTCCTTGGTACTGAGCTGTAGCGCTGGAGAGGCAGGATGCGCACACTAGGTACGGTACCAGGCCTAGCAGGCTACACACCCTATACCTTCCACTAGCGTAAGCATTTCAGGGGAGGGCCATTCGGCGCCATAGAGCCCGAGCAATGAGACAACCATAGGACCCCGGATAAGCCACATGTACCTCAAGCAAACCTGCCTGCAGCAGGATAGCATAACTCCTGCTACGGTTGAACACAAGAAAGAGTGACTGGCCACTGTGACGGACCGGAATCCGCTCATCCAGGATCGCAGAGGGTGGTGCCGCACGATGCGACATCCGACAACACACATCATAAGGACACATTGTATTACATAGAAAACCAACTGAAATATAGAAAGTCATACAATACTCCAGTTACAAACTAGTGTTTATATTACACAGCGGAAACTAAATTTGTACAACTCACGCCCGTCTATCTAGCAAAAGTCGGTTTCCCAGCCCTAGGGAAACCCACACTAGATGCACTCCTCAGCTCAGCACAGCGTGTACGGCTCCCACTCAGCCATGGTCCCCGACGGAGGGTAACCCTCGCCGGTGGACTCGTAACCCGAGTCCATGGGATGCTCCTCACCTGAAAAACACTTAAGCAGCCACCATGAGCACGAGGCTCAACAAGACTTACCCGACTCACCTAGGCATGAAACTCTACATGCAGTTTACACGAACATGGGATAGTAATTTCAGCAAATGGACAAGCCTACAAGTTCATCCTTAGTTCATCTTATAGCCACAAGTTAACAGTTCATAAATGTGAAATTTAGTAAGCAATATTTGGTGGCACACATGTAGCAATACGACATTATACATATCAGCAGAATTGAATCATAACATTCCATAGTTAATCTACGTTACGACGCAGTGAACAAGCGGTACTCGTCACCGCGAGGGACGGCGAATCGACTCGATATACATCTGCAGGGATACCCAAAGAGCACGTCACGTACACCCACCCGTGGAGCTGCACAGCACGCTCATTCAATGTCGTACGGGACAACCTTTCACCCAGCAGCCCAAACGTCGAACCGGTCGCACCGAAACGAGCAGGTGGTTCCCTACACGGAGCATCTCTCTATGCCCGTTAGCAGATTTCCACCTTGCTGCCCTCAGCCTACACCTATAAATCGGTGTGCTATGCATCGACGCCCGGAGGTTTAGGTTACATTGGTTTATCGGGGATCATATATCCGATATGCCTTCAGTACGTTCAATACTTGTTCAGCAGGGCCGCACACGGATCGGTCCTCAATCAACACGGACAGGGCTGTGCACACAAGACTTCCTCTTGCTGTGCCCCTAGCCCCTTCCTAGTCTCCTTTTCATTTCTAAAGTGATCTCGCATCACTCGAACCAATCCCGTATGTCCCAAGCCTAACTCGCGAGTAGATTCCAACTACTCGACTTGTACCGAAATTCTATGGATCATTAAGCATAGCCTGTCTACTCGAGGACTTAGACACTACCCTCACTCTTATAGGGAAAATCTGGTCATGCATTTGGGGTTCCATCCATCCTACACCTAATGCACATAAGTATACCTCATACTACGTATGTAACCAAAGCAAAACTTGTAAAAATGGGTTAATGCAGACCGGGGCTTGCCTTGTTGCTGCTTGTAAGGGATGAGGGCTTCGTCCGGAAAAAGGAAGTCGAGCACTTCCGGAGTTTCCTCGCCTTCAGCGACTACACGTCAACGAGATACTATATGTCAATTCACATGCAATGTTTAGACTTGAATATGTAAAGACTATAACTCTAGCTAATCCTCCCCTTTGGTTCTGAAATTTTTATGGTGGCTTGGTAGGGTCCTAACCAGAGTCTTGACCAAGTTTCATTTGAAACAAGGTTAATCTGAGCTTTGTACAAATAAAAATCTATTTGGTCAATATTAGATCCTCTAAGGAATTCCAGGGCTTTTCATGGTTCCAACCATTACTTTCTGGAAACTAGAATTCGAGATGCTTCTAATGGAATTGGTTTCATGTCATTTGAAGAATTCTAGAGGAAGTTATGCCGTAAACAAAATTTGAGAAAATCTGAAAAATGTTTCTATTTTCTCAGGGCAGTTCACTTAATCACACCATTAGGGGGACTAAATGAACTTGGATGGGTCAGAAATTTTTACTGTGGCTCCAGGATTTTCCAATTAACCTTCCAGCCAAATTTTAAAATTTTTCATAAAGTAGTTTTCCAGATAAAATTCCTAACATTTTAAATTTTAGGGAATTAATTATGGAAAATTATTAAGTTTCATGAGCTTAAATTTGTATTGCTGGAAAGTACTCAAAAAGCTGAGTTCAGAAAATTTTGGTTTACTGAATTTGGAGCTTCCTGGCAGAAGTTACACGCATTTGAAGTTTGAACCAAGTCTAAAAATTCAAATAAAGTTTAAACTGGCGGGTGGGGTCCCCGGGCTACGTGTCAGCACCGCAGCTAACCCACATGGGGGTCTGCAGAGTCCTCCGTGCAGTAACACGGGATCCCGGTGCCACACCAGATCCGGCACTGTTTAACCCGAGGCTGACACGTCGGACCCGCGGGGCTTCGTCTACCTCGCGCTCCCGCGGCTCCCCGCCGCCCCCTTCGCCGGAGAGCTCGCCGCCGGGCGTTCTGCTGCCCGACCTTCGACGAAACTGGCCGCCTGTGCATATTTTGGCCTGGCGAACACGGTGGTGCCCTCAACGGAGCTCGGCGTTGGCCGGAACAGTACTCGCAACGGTGACAGCGGTCGGAAGCTCATCGGCGACGTCGCACTCGGTGTTCTCTACACTTTTTTCGACGCGGTTTGCTCGGGGAGCTCCGCTGACACTTGCTGATCACGGATATGAGCACTGATCCCCGTGAAAACGGCCGCAACTACGACCTCACCGTCGAGGTGCCCTGTTTTCAGCCGTCGGGCCGAAATTCTGACAGAACTAGGGTCCTAGTGCATGGAACTGGTTGCTACTTGATCGAGGAGGTGTGCTAGGTGTTCTAGAGCGTGTGTGAGCTATAGCTTAACCGGCGGTTGCTTCTGTGCAACGAATTTTGTCGTCGACCGGACTCCAACCCTAACACGCTCCGAGGAAGAAAACCAGAAATTCTTGCTCTACACCGCCTGAACTGGCACACGGTTTCCTCCTACAGCTTCAGCACAAGTAAGCGCACCTTTTCTTCTCTATTGACGGCGCGTGAAACCGTCGGAATCGGCCGGTCACCGGTGATCAGAGGAAGCGGCGATGAGCTCTTGCGTGGAAACGGGAGGATAGCTCGGGATGTGCTCATTTTCGCTCGGGAACAGAAAGAAGGGTGAAGCAGCTCGGTGTGCTGGCCTTTGAGCCGAAATTTTTCACCGTGAGGTGGAAGTCCCGAGCTCTACTGGCGGCCTCTGTGAGCCGGCGTCATCCGCCCGCGCTACCTCGCCTTGTTTGAGTCGGTTTCACCCCGTGTCTAGTCACTGATCAGTGGGTTCCTCTCCCCTCTAATTCCTTTTCTGTTTCTCATTTTTGTTTTCACTGAAAAGATCTCATCTACTCACAGTTGAATGAGAGACTTAGCCTCCAAGTCATTGTTTGAATTTGATTTCCTAAATTTGAAACTGGTCTGGCTAAATTTGCTGCATGTTTGAACTGAAATTCAAATTCAGTTTTTGAATAATGCAAATTTAGCTCCCGATAAGATAAATTCCAATGGGGATGAAAATTGGTGGGATAACTCAGAAAAATATGCTGAGTTTGAATATGAAGTCAACTTTTGAATTCAAGTGATGAAAGTTGCTGCAATTTGAATTTGCATTCAAATTGGCCCCTTTCTGAATTGTCTCCAAAAGTGCCTCAAAAAGTGCTGGATTTGCAACAAATTTGGCCTGAGCCTTCCCAAGAATATATAAGGTCTAGAGGTGAGCTCAACCTTTCATGTTCATGTGTAGCAATCCTACTTTTTGGAAGTTAGGGCTTTCCCCTCTAATCACCCTTTTTGATGGTGGTTACTTGCTCTTCACAAGTGTTAATGAGACATCTACAAGATGAGCTGTGGTGTTGTGAGGTGATGAAAATGATCACTTTTACAAGTCCCTTTCTTGGGCTTTTACATCCCTCCCCCTTAAAAGAATCTCATCCCAAGATTACGAAAGAAGAGACGGTGATGTCATAGAAACTCACCCGTGCTGAGACGTCATGAACTCCGGGTAGTTTGAGCGAAGAAATTCCTCGCTCTCCCACGTCGCTTCTTTGGCCGTGTGGTTACTCCAGAGTATCTTGTAGAACCACAACGCTCGGCTACGTGTGGTCCGAGCCTTCTCATCAATAATTGCCACCAGATATTCATCATACGTCAAATCCGGTTGCAACTCGCCGATGTCTTCGGTGGGAGCAGCAGCCGTATGCTTCAGACATTTTCGCAGTTGTGAAACATGGAAAACGTCGTGAACACCAGCAAGATATGCCGGTAGCTCCAGTATATACGCCGCTGATCCACACTTCTCGGTGATAGCATAGGGTCCAATGAATCGGGGAGCGAGTTTCCCCTTCACGCTGAACCAGTGCACGCCTTTCATCGGAGATACACGGAGATACACGTGTTCCCCAACGTCAAAGTGCAACGGCCTACGCCTCTTATCAGCGTAGTTTTTCTGCCGGGATTGAGCGGCCTTCAAGTTGGCTTGAATCATCCGAACACGCTCTTCGGCATCGTTCACTACATCAACCCCGAATGTGACCCTTTCACCGGACTCGCACCAGTTCAATGGGGTGCGGCATTTACGACCGTAGAGAGCTTCATATGGTGCCATCTTGATACTCGCCTGACAGCCGTTATTGTATGAGAATTCCGCCAATGGTAGGTGATCATCCCAGTTCCTACCGTGGTGGATGGCACACGCCCTCAACATGTCCTCTAGTACTTGGTTCACCCTCTCTGTTTGCCCATCTGTCTGAGGGTGATAGGCGGAGCTCCTAATCAGCTTAGTACCCAATGCAGCGTGCAACTGCTGCCAAAAACGAGACACGAATAACGCACCTCGATCTGAGAATATGGTCTTGGGTACCCCGTATAAGCATAGAATTCTCGCTATGTACAGCTCCGCAAACTTGCCGGCATTGTAACGTGTATGCACAGGAATGAAGTGAGCCGACTTGGTTAATCGGTCAACGATTACCCAAATGGAATCATGCTTGTTGGAAGTCAGGGGTAATCCCACAATGAAATCCATGCTCACATCTTCCCATTTTCATGCCGGGATCTTCAGGGGTGCAGCAGCCCTGATTTCCTCATATGATCAGCTTTCACTCGTCTACACATACCACACCCGGATACGTACTTAGCCACTTCCCGCTTCATCCGTGTCCACCAAAATTTCTTTTTCAAATCTTGGTACATTTTGTTACTGCCCGGATGAATGGAGTATTTAGACAAGTGAGGTTCATCAAGAATCTTTTTCCTCAGCTCCATGTCCCGGGGTACTACTATACGGTCATTGAACGACAACGTCCCCTCATCATCTTTCCGGAAACACTTGATTTCCCCATTGTCTATCCGTCTCCGGAGATGTGCCATGCCCTTATCAACTTTCTGAGCTGCAATGATGTCCTCCCTAATAGTAGGGATGAGAGCAAGATTGTAGAGCGATCCATAAGGAACCAATTATAAACTCGGCACTTCCTCCTCCTCTGGTGTAAAGGTGAGGTTATGGACATGTGATTTCCGACTCAGCGCGTCGGCAACTACATTCGCCTTGCTGGGGTGGTAATGAATCTCAATCTCATAATCTTTGATTAGTTATAACCACCTCCTTTGCCTCATATTCAGCTCCTTCTGGGTGAAAATGTACTTCAGACTCTTGTGGTCGGTGTAGAGATGCACCAAATTCACCAGTAGATAGTGCCTCCACATTTTCAGCGCCAACACCACAACAGCAAGTTTAAGATCATGAGTCAGATAGTGCTGCTCATGGTTCCAAAGTTGGCGTGAGCCATATGCGACCACACGTCCTTCCTGCATCAACACGCAGCCGAGCCCAATACCATACGCATCACAATACACGTCGAAGGGCTCGGTTGTATCCGGTTGAGCTAAGACCGGGGCTGTTGTGAGATGCTTCACCAATTCTTGGAACGCTCCTTCACATGCCGTGTTCCAAACATAATTTTTTCCCTTCTTCAGCAATTCTGTCATCGGCTTAGCAAGCTTGGAATGAATCTCCGATGGTATCCCGCTAAACCGAGGAAGCTTCTGACTTCATGGACTGAAGTGGGAGCTTTCCATTTCAGCACTTGCTCTATTTTGCTTGGGTCAACCGCAATGCCTTCCACTGAGATGATATGTCCCAGAAATGGCACTTGGCTGATTTAAAACTCACATTTGCTGAACTTGGCGTAGAGCTTGTGGTCTCGCAATCGTTGAAGAACGATCCTCAAGTGTTCAACATGTTCTGCTTCTGTCTTGGAGTAAACCAAGATATCATCAATGAACACCACCACGAACTTGTCCAACTCCGGCATGAACACCGAGTTCATGAGATACATAAAATGTGCTGGAGCATTAGTGAGACCAAAAGACATGACGAAATATTCATATAAGCCATATCTCGTCGAGAAAGCCATCTTTGGGATATCCTCCACCCGGATTTTTATTTGATGATATGCAGAGCGAAGGTCCATCTTGGAGAACACACTTGCACCCACAAGCTGATCAAATAGAATGTCAATGCTGGACAGTGGGTATTTGTTCTTGATGGTGACGGCGTTGAGTGGCCGGTAGTCCACACACAGCCTCAAGGTTTCATCCTTCTTCTTTACGAACAGCGCCGAGCATCCCCAAGGCGAGGAACTCGGCCTAATGAAACCTTTGCTCAACAGATCATTGAGCTGTTCTTTCAGTTCAGCCAGCTCGTTTGGAGCCATTTTGTATGGTCTCCGTGATATGGGCGTAGTCCTGGGTGCAAGCTCAATCTTGAACTCGACATCCTGCTCACGTGGCATGCCCGGAAGATCATCCGGAAACACGTCGGAGTATTCGTGGACTACGGGGATGTCCTCTAACTTGAGAGCTTTAGCATTATTAATTGCTGAAACTTCCCGGACTGGATTGTCTAACACCATGGAATACGGACGGTGGAATGGAGAATTCAGTTGAACCGTCCGTGTCAGAGTGTCCAGGACAGCGCCATGGTAGCGTAACCACGACATCCCTAAGATTGCATCAATCTTTTGTCCCGTAAGGATTATCAAGGTGGTGGGATATATCTTTGCACCTAAGCACAGTGGTGCTTTTGGAATCATTATATTTGCTGAAATCTTCCCTCCCGGTGAGCAGATCATATATGTGCAGTCGGTTGGGAAGACTTGCATTTGATGCTTAGCCACATAGGATGCACTTATGAAACTGTGGGTTGCACCCGAATCAAATAATATGATGATTGCTTGATCGTTGAGAGTGAACGTACCCGCCAGCACGTTGTCTCCCTCTGGGGCGTACTCATTGTCGAGGTTGCGAACGCCCCCGGTTCGCTGACCAACCTTCTTGACCGGAGGTCGGCCTCGAGCACCGCCCTGGAACTGGGCTTGGCCGCTGCTCTGCTGCCCCTGGGGACAGTCCTTCGAGAAATGGCCCGCCTGGCCACACGTAAAGCATGTGTAGCGAGGCGGTCCTCTGCTGATCGGCGGATGGAAACCCGGGGCGCGTTGTGGCGGTGGAAATGCCCGGGGTACCGTCTGCTGCTGCTGTTGTGGTCGCGGTGGTGGCATCGGCGGTCGGAACGGGGGTGATTGGAAAGAACGACCCCCGAACTGCTGAGGTCGCCGCCTGTGGATGCCACTGCTGACTGGATGGTGTCCGATACACCATGCGGTACTTCTGGGGAGCTCAACCCCCACTGCTGAGTGGAGTGCTGCGCTTCGGCTTCTCAGCCGCCAACTCTCGCTGAGCGTTTTCTTGCATGAACGCGGCATTGACTAGATCATTGAACGTGCCGCGATTGCATTGGATGAGATGCATCTTCATTTCAGGGTGTAACCCCCGATAGAAGTGCTCTCGCTTCTTCTCCTCGGTGGAGACGTAATCCGATGCATATTGCGCCAGATGGTTGAAGGCACGGGAGTAGTCATGGGCACTCCTCCCGCCCTGTTTCAGCTCCAAGAATTCTTGGAACTTCCGCTTCATTATCCCGCGAGGGATATGGTAGGCGCGGAACGCCTCCTGGAATTCTTCCCACTCCACGGCATGGCCAGCCGGACATGAGGCGACATAATTCGCCCACCACGCACCAGCGGCACCGTGAAGCTGCTGCGCCGTGAACAAAGTCTTTTGCCGCTCCGTACATTGGAGCAGCCCGAACTTGGACTTAATTTTCCGCAGCCAGTTGTCGACCTCCAGGGGTTCTACTGCTTCTGTGAACACCGGAGGGTGTGTACTCATGAAATCCGAGTACGTCACAGCATGGGGCTCACGAGGCCCCCTCTCTTGACGCCCCCCCCCCCCCCCCCCGCCTGGGACGTATTCTGCACGATCGTGCGGAGCAGGTCGGTCTGCTCCTCACGACCACCCACCAGTGCCGCAATCACATCCGCTAGCGTAAGCGGAGGCGGCGGTGGTGGTTGTTGTTGCGGGGTGCTGTCGTAGGCAGGTGGCTGGGAGTCATCACCCCCCTGCTGGCTAGAGCCACCAATCTCATGAGTGGTCCGAGTGCGAACCATCTGCAACCATACGTCAATAAAGATCAGTCCCGCAACATATTTCATGCAGTCCAATAAAATAGGCGTAAACATAATGACCATAAGGCATGCGATACATCTCGTATACAGATAATGTAATAACTTTGCACAAGCTACATCATTACCAGACCAAGTCAAGCTAGTTAAATCCAACTTGATGGACTCCCTCTTTGGAAATTCATCTCAACTAGGTTTGGTCATTACGAGACGTTGACATCGCTTTGTCATCACGTATACTACCCTTTTATCTTCAATACGACACAAACATGGTCTCTAGCAAAAGGAACTTGAGTAATACATATACTCAAATCTTTCACTAGTTGAAGATAACCACTTATGAGTATGTTCTACGCCATTGGAAGTACATAAACCCCCTAGGGGGTACAACAATCTCTCAAATGAGTTCAACTGTCATTCCTCTGTCAGAATGACCAGTTTCTACATATCCCAGATTTTGATCTAGTTCTGGGCATTTTCATGACTCAAGTTGAATTCCAAAGTTAAAGTTAACTTCAGTATATTTCCAACGAGTACTTATTTGCCCTTAGATCAGCTATGATTTAAAAGTTATGGTAATTCAAAGTCAACAGAATTTCTGGAAGAATTTTAACAGCACCTCTTTTGGGAAGTTGCTGTTTCCAACTCTGTTTTCCACCGAATTCTGTGCTGACATTTCAGAAACTTTGAATTACAAAGATGTAACACATCTCGTACCCTTTCTAAAGATGTATGATATGAAAATTTTTGATTTTTCTACTGGAAGTTATGCTTGAAAAACAGAGCAGTCCAGAGAGTAGTTTAAATCTGTCCTGGTTCTAGACAGTTCACAATCCTCTGAAATTTAGGCCAGCTTAAGATGTGATGCATCTCTGGGAGTCTACAACAAAGTGGTAGAGTACTTACACACCTTTCCAGAACCGTATCCCACACCTCCATTGGCTAAATAACCTGTGAGTTATGCTCTGTCAAAGTTCAGCCAACTTGCTGCCCAAAACAGAGCACTCTGTTTTTCAATCCCTTTGACTACACTGATCAACTATTACATTTTTCTACCCAACCAGGGTCCTACATGTTGAAACTTAGTGATTTTTGTTCCCTGTTATCATTATCTTTCATGCACATGCCTGTGATATGTCGGTACTGCGTTCCTCACAAAAAGAAAATCCTAACCGGATTATACCGGCATATACGTCTCAATTGTGGCACTAAACGGTCTCTTGCACACGTTTACTACACGGGATACATACGTGGTTAGTACCTGCAGAAGCCCACACAATAATGATGCACTCAAAGGTTATTTCCATTTCAGGCAGGTCCATAGTTGAAAGTAAATACAAACGCCCGTATCATTGCCATACGGCCGTTCTTGAGTTAAGCCACATCTCAAGGTACGTGATCGTGTTTTAACACCACACGACGGGGAACCCGAGTAGAGCGCGAACGGGTCGTCACGGTGTGGCGGACCGGGATCGGCTAATCCAGGATCTCATAGGGTGGTGCCGCGCGATACGACACCCGACAGCACACGTCATAAGAACACAATATATTACATAGGAAAAACAAACTGAACTGTACAAAAAGGTACAATACTCAGTTACAAACTATTGTTCTTTATTACACAGCGGAAGTCTACTATTCTACAACTCACGCCCGCCTACCTAGCAAAAGTCGGTTGCCCAGCCCTAGGGCAACCCACACTAGCTGCACTCCTCAGCTCAGCGCGGCGTGTACGGCTCCCACTTAGCCGTGGTCCCCGACAGAGGGTAACCCTCGCCGGTGGACTCGTACTCCGAGTCCGTGGGTGGCTCCTCACCTGAAAAACACTTAAGCAGCAACCGTGAGCACGAAGGCTCAGCAAGGCTTAACCGACTCACCTACACATGAAACTCTACATGAGGTGTACAATGACATAGGATAGTCATATTGCAACAAACGGACTCGCCTACAAGTTCCTCCTTAGTTCAGATTTTAGCAACAAGTTAACAGTTCAGGAAGCTGAAATTTAGTAAGCAATATTTGGTGGCAAACATGTAGCAATACAATATCATATCATATCAGCAATATTGAATCAACGTATTTCATGCATTATTCTACGTCACGACTCAGTGACCAAGTGGTACTCTTCACCGCGAGGGACGGCGAATCGACTTGATATACACCTGCAGGGAAACCCAAAGAGCACGTCACGTACGCCCATCCGTGAAGCTGCACAGCACGCTCACTCGATGTCATACGGGACAACCTTTCACCCAACAGCCCAAACGTCGAACCGGTCGCACCGAAACGAGCAGGAGATTCCCCACCCGGAGCATCTCTCTATGCCCGTTGGCAGATTTCCACCTTGCTGCCCTCAGCCTACACCTATAAATCGGTGCATTATGCCTCGACGCCCGGAGGTTTAGGCTACATCGGTTTATCGGGGCCCATATATCCGATATGCCTTCGGTACGTTCAAACTTGATCAGCGTGGGCCGCACACGGATCGGTCCTCAATCGACACGGACAGGGTTGCACACACAAGACTCCCTCTTGCTGCGCCCAAGCCCCTGCCTAGTCTCATTTTCATTACTAAAATGATCTCACATCACTCAACCGAACCCGTGTGTCCCAAGCCTAAACTCGCGAGTAGGTTCCAACTACTCGACTTGTACCGAAGTTCTATGAAACATTAAGCATAGCCTGTCTACTCGAGGTCTTAGACACTACCCTCACTCTTATAGAAAATTTCTGGTCATGCAAGTGGGGTTTCATTCAGCCTATACCTAATGCACATTCATACATCACCCTACGTATGTAAACAAAGTAAAACTTTATAAAAGAGTTAATGCAAACCGGGGCTTGCCTTGTTGCAGCTGGTCAGGAGCTAATTCTTCCTCTGGAAGCAGGAAGACGAGAATCTCCGGAGCTTCCTCGCCTTCAGCGACTACACGTTATTGAAAGACTACATGTAAAATTAAATGCAAAGTGCGTTACTGCTATTAGTTCTAATAACCAGTCTCTAACACCTGGAACTCTGTTTAAGAATTTAAAGATGAACTGGGAGTGGGTGGCTTGGCCTGGACCTAAGTACATGGTTAAGTGCTAAGTGGTTTTTCCCCCCTTTTCCATATTAATCCCTCAAGTGGTTAAACAGGACAGTGTGATCCAGAGCTCCAATGGAGCTGAGAATTTTTGTGCGAGTTCCTTGTCACAAGAAAACCCTCTGGACCAATTATAGCACTTTTTCTTGACTGGCTTGCTCAGAATAATCCTCTTAGTAATTAAGCAAAGAAGAATTAATTCTGAGGTAACAACCCTGTTCATGCCCAACTTAGTGAACTACAATTTCACTTATAGCTCATAGAGTTTGCATGAATTTTCCTAGCATTTTTGGAGCTAAGATTTGCCCAGAACTGAATTTCCAAGTTTTGGAAATTCTCTGAAAATGTTTCTGTATTCAAATGAACACAGCATCTTCAAATTTGAATTGCTCTGACCAAATCAACTCCAAATGGTCTGAAACTTTTACAGGGGTTCACTAATGTCCTAAAGAACATTCTGGCAAAATTTGAGGATTTTTGGATGAACCAAACTCCCCCTAAAATTCTTTTGCTGAAAAGCTTTAAAGAATTTTCCAGAATTAATTAATGAGTTTCATACAATTTGGGTTGTATATTTGGACAGAGCTAGGCAAGATGAATCCAACCCAATTTGAATCACTAAATTTGGAGCTTCCTAGCAAAAGTTATGGAGTTCTAAAGTTTGGGGAATTTCTGGAATTCGAATTAACCGGGAAAAGTTCAAATTTCTGACAGCGGGCCCAGCCCCCCACGTGTCACCACCTCGGCTGCGCCACACGGGGCCATAGGGCTGTTTTCTGCGTGTTCACAGCTGATCCGGTGCAACAGAAAATCCTCACACTGTGCATCGAGGGATTGACGAGCGGGCCCGGCCGGCTCGTCTTCTTCCTCGCGCCCGCCCTTTTTCCCGCGCCGCCCCCTCGCCGGCACACCTCGGCAGCTCGCCGGACTTGGCTTCCCGACCGCCTCCCGGCCGGAAACTCGTCGCCTGGGCCTACTTTCGCGCGCTGAAAACGCTGGTACTCTCACCGGAGCTTGTCAACGGCCGGAACTATGCCCGCGACGGTGACAGAGCTTCTCTCTACTCCGGCGACGTCGTAGGGCACTTTCCTGCCCCCAACCTGGATCCAGTTAGCTCCTACAGTATCGCCATGACCTAAGGAGCAACGTACAGGGCTCTGATCTCGCGAGAAACGTCGGCAACTAGGGGCTCACCGTGCGACCTAGGGCGATTTCGGGGAAAACTGGAAAAACTCGAAGAACTGAGGTTTTCTTCGATGGTTCTTCCTAGTTCTTGATCCCACGTGCCCGAACGGATGTCTACAACTGGGTTTCTAGGTCTGGGGAAGAGTGGTTCGGTGTGTGAGGTGAATTTGCCGATTTACCCGAACCGGGCTATATCACATGCTTGCGCAAGAACTGAAATTCCGGCCAGCACGGTCCATGACACGCTGCCGGCATGGTTGTGAAGCAAGAAGGGTTACTGGCGCACCTTTTTCCTTTTGCAACTTGATGGGAGAGGCTCTGTGGTGGCCGGGCGACGTGATCTTGTCGCGGCGGCTTTCTTCGGCGCTGTGGAGGAAGATCGGCTCGACGCCGACGTCCCGACGGAGCTAGCGCCCAGTTCTTGCTTCTGCCACGCTAAAGGACGTCCGGAGGTGCTGTGGGGAAGCTTAGCGCGTCGTGTCACGGGGTGGAGCAGCCGGGCGGCGGTAAACCGACGGCGCGCCTCTGTGCGGTCGTGTTTATCACCGAGGAGACACGGGGATCGCTCAGCGTCGGCTGGGAGGCAGTGTGGGCGCTGAGCTCTCGGCGGAGACGGTAAGAACGGAGAAACATCGATCCCCTAAACAGCTCGGGAGGTGCTTCCGGTCTTCGGTCATCCGTGCGGTGGCAGCCCGTGGGAGAAAACAGCTCGCTCGGGTGTGAACTATGGAACCGATTAACTTAAGCAGTAAGTTTCTCCCCTCCCTTCTCACTGACCATTGGGCCCCACAGCTCCCCTCTGCCCAAAAGATCTCCAAATTTTTGGCAAATGAGTAATTCAAATGTTTGAAGTCTCAAACTGAGCTACATTTGCATGATTGGAGAAGTTTCCCTCAAATTCAAATGTATATTTGAATTCTTGCCCATTTGGCTCCTTTTTGGACCATTGGGTAGCAAACCTTTTAAAAAATTATTGAAACTTTGCCTCCCCACTAAATTGAACCTGAGGAATCCAATTATGCCCTTTGATCCTTGTTTTAGCTGCTGCAATCATGAATTTGAATGCAACAGTTTTGAATCACCCTCTCATGTGTGATCATATGTGTAGGATTCCCACTTTGTGAAAGTGTAGGCTTTCCCCTCTAACCACTCTTTTGATGGAGGTTACTTGCTCTTCACACTTTTTCACCATCTATCCTCAACAAGAACTGTGGTGTTGTGAGGTGATAAAAAGTTTTTGCAAGTCCCTTTTCTTGGGCTTTTACATCCCTCCCCCCTTAAAAGAATCTCGTCCCGAGATTATAAAAGAAGAGATAGCGATGTAATAGGGACTTACTCTTGTTGAGAAGCCATGAACTCCGGGTAATTTGAGAGAAGGAACTCCTCGCTCTCCCACGTTGCTTCTTCGGCGGTGTGGTTGCTCCAGAGTATTTTGTAGAACCACAACGTTCTGCTACGCGTGGTCCTGGCTTTTTCATCAAGAATGGCCACCGGATACTCATCATAGGTCAAATCCGGTTTCAGGTCGCCGATGTCTTCGGTAGGAACAGCAGCCGTATGCTTCAAACATTTTCGCAGTTGCGAAATATGGAAAACATCATGGACACCAGCAAGGGATGCCGGTAGCTCCAGTCTATACGCTGCTGGTCCACACTTCTCGGTGATAGCATAGGGTCCAATGAAACGGGGAGCGAGCTTCCCCTTCACACCGAACCGGTGCACGCCCTTCATCGGAGACACGCGGAGATACACGTGTTCACCGACGTCGAAGTGCAACGGTCTACGCCTTTTATCAGCATAGCTCTTCTGCCGGGATTGAGCGGCCTTCAAGTTAGCTTGAATCGTCCGAACGCGCTCTTCGGCGTCGTTCACCACATCAACCCCGAATGTGACCCTTTCATCGGACTCGCACCAGTTTAATGGGGTGCGGCATTTACGACCGTAGAGAGCTTCGTAGGGTGCCATCTTGATACTCGCCTGATAGCCATTGTTGTACGAGAATTCCGCCAAGGGTAGGTGATCATCCCAGTTCCTACCATGGTGGATGGCACATGCTCTCAACATGTCTTCTAAAACCTGATTCACCCTCTCTGTCTGGCCATCTGTCTGAGGGTGGTAAGCGGAGCTTCTAATCGGTTTAGTACCCAAAGCAGCATGCAACTGCTCCCAAAAGCGAGATACAAACAATGCACCTCGGTCTGAGACTATGGTCTTGGGTACGCCATGCAAACATAGGATCCTGGCGATATATAACTCCGCATATCTGTTGGCATGGAAATGTGTATGTACGGGGATGAAGTGAGCTGACTTGGTCAGTCGGTCAACGATCACCCAAATGGAATCATGTTTGTTGGATGTTAAGGGTAATCCCACAATGAAATCCATGCTCACATCTTCCCATTTCCATGCCGGAATTTTCAGGGGTTGCAGCAGCCCTGGTTTCCTCATATGATCAGCCTTCACTCGTCTACACGTATCGCACTCGGATACGTACTTCGCTACCTCCCGCTTCATCCGTGTCCACAAAAATTTCTTTTTCAAATGTTGGTACATTTTGTTACTGCCCGGATGAATGGAGTACTTGGACAAGTGAGCTTCATCGAGGATCTTCTTTCTCAACTCCATATCCCGGGGTACGACTATGCGGTCATTGAACCACAGCGTCCCCTCATCATCTTTCCGGAAACATTTGATCTCCCCATTGTCAATCCGTCTCCGGAGATGTGCCATGCCTTTATCATTTTTCTGAGCTGCAATGATGTCCTCCCTAATAGTAGGGATGAGGGCAAGGTTGTACAGCGACCCATAAGGAACCAAGTATAAACTTGGCTCTTCCTCCTCCACCGGTGTAATGGTGAGGTGATGGACATGTGATTTCCGACTCAACGCATCGGCAACCACATTCGCCTTGCCGGGGTGGTAATGGATCTCAATCTCATAATCTTTGATCAGCTCTAACCACCTCATTTGCCTCATGTTCAGCTCCTTCTGGGTAAAAATATATTTTAAGCTCTTGTGGTCGGTGTAGAGATGCACCAGATTCCCCAGGAGATAGTGCCTCCACATTTTTAGCGCCAAAACCACTGCAGCAAGCTCAAGGTCATGAGTGGGATAATGCTGCTCATGGTTCCGAAGTTGGCGTGAGCCATATGCGACCACACGTCCTTCCTGCATCAACACGCAGCCAAGCCCAATACCGGACGCGTCACAATACACGTCGAAGGGCTTTGTTGTATCCGGCTGAGCTAAGACCGGGGCTGTGGTGAGATGCTTCACCAATGCTCGGAACGCAACTTCACACGCCGTGTTCCAAACATATTTCGTCCCTTTCTTCAGCAATTCTGTCATTGGTTTAGCGAGCTTGGAGAAGCTTGGAATGAATCTCCGATAGTATCCTGCTAACCCGAGGAAGCTTCTGACTTCATGGACTGAAGTGGGAGCTTTCCATTTCAGTACTTGCTCTATCTTGCTTGGATCCACTGCAATGCCTTCAGCTGAGATGATATGTCCCAAGAATGACACTTGGCTGATCCAAAACTTGCATTTACTGAACTTGGCGTAGAGCTTGTGGTCTCGCAATCGTTGAAGAACGATCCACAAGTGTTCGGCATGTTCGGCTTCTGTCTTGGAGTAAACCAAGATATCGTCGATGAACACTACCACGAACTTGTCCAGCTCCAGCATGAACACCGAGTTCATGAGATACATGAAATGGGCTGGAGCGTTTGTGAGACCAAAGGACATGACGAGATATTCATATAATCCATATCTCGTTGAGAAGGCCGTCTTCGGAATATCCTCCGCCCGGATCTTTATCTGGTGATATCCAGAGCGAAGGTCCATCTTTGAGAACACACTTGCACCCACAAGTTGATCAAACAATATGTCGATGCGGGGCAGTGGGAACTTATTCTTGACGGTGACGGCGTTGAGCGGCCGGTAATCCAACTTGATGAACCTCCACTTTGGAAGCTCACCATAACTAGGTTTGGTCTCTACGAGACATTATTATCGCGTTGTCATCACGTATACCACCCTTAGGGTACAACACCCTTTCCAATGAGTTCAACTGTCATTCTTCTGTCAGAATGACCAGTTTCTACCTATTCCAAGTTTTGATCTGGTTCTGGGCATTTTCATGACTCAAGCTAAACGCCAAAGTTAAAGTCAACTTCGGTATATTTCCAAAGAGTACTCATTTGCCCCCAGATCAGCTTTGGTTAAAAAGTTATGCCAATTCAAAGTCAGCAGAATTTTTGGACGAAGTTGAACAGCACCTCCCTTGGAAGTGGCTGTTCTCAACCCTGATTTCCATTAAATTCTGTGCTGAAATTTCAGAATCTTTGAATTGCAAAGATGTCACACATCTTCTACTCTTTCTAAGGATGACAATTTTAGATTTTTCTACTGGGAGTTATGTTTGAAAAACAGAACAGTTCAGAGAATGTTTTACTCTATCCTGGTTCTGGACAGTTTACATTCCTCTGGGATTTCAGCCATCTTAAGGTGAGTTTCAGCTCTGGAAATCTACAACAAAGTTATAGAGTACTTAAATACCTTTTCAGAACTATATAGCACACCTATCTGGGCTAAAAGACCTGTGAGTTATGCCCTGTTGAAGATCAGCAAACTTGCTGTCCAAAACAGAACACTCTGTTTTCAGTCTTTTTGGAACTACACTCATCACTATCCCATTCTTATACCCAACCAGGGTCCTAAATGTTGAACCTATATATTTTAATTCCTTGTTATCATTATTTTCATGCATATGCCTACAATAACTCGGTACTACGTTCCTCACAAAAGAAAATCCTAACCGGATCATACCGGCATATACGTCTCAAGTGTGGCACTAAACGGTCTCTCGCACACGTTTTCTACACGGATACATACGTGGTTAGTACCTGCAGAAGACCACACAATAATGGTGCACTCAATGGTTGGTTTCATTTCAGGCAGTACCATATTTGAAAGTAAATACACACGTCCGTATCATTTCCATACGGCCGTCATTGAGCTAAGTCATGTCTCAAGGTACGTGATCGTGTTTCAACACCACACGACGGGGAACCCGAGTATGTCATGAACGGGTCGTCACGGTTGGGAATGTTATCAACCCAACAGATACCACCTACTACCCTGCAGGGCATGCCGATGGCAAGCGCTGCGTATGTCCTCCTGGGCTATTTCCAGACGAACACACTCTCGCGTTACTGACCACGCGATAGGGTCTCCACTTACTTGCCTAATGCACGCTAGGGGTCAGCGTTTCATATGAACTCAGGGACATGAAGAGTCCAAGAGTTTCATATTGACATCTCACACCAAGCTGTGAGATCAATCCCTGAACCACGTTCCTCGTCAGGGGGAGCTAACCGAAATTGAACCGCTTTCGATGGCGTTCCTTACCATACTTACCAGAGCGTAGGTGCGTGGTTACATAATTGAAATTCAGAATTATAACACATAAGTTAGTCTTTGCTACTTTAAGTAACTATGCTAGTATAGTCCTTACTTGGGCAGCTACCGAATCCTCACCGTATACCTAAGTTTTCCCCATAATGCAGTCCTTAAGTACTGTGCTATCCCCAATGCAGCTCTGATACCAGGCTGTGGTGGACCGGGATCCGCTCATCCAGGATCGTAGAGGGTGGTGCCGCGCGATACGACACCCGACAGCACACGTCATAAGAACACAATATATTACATAGGAAAAACAAACTGAACTGTACAAAAAGGTACAATACTCAGTTACAAACTATTGTTCTTTATTACACAGCGGAAGTCTACTATTCTACAACTCACGCCCGCCTACCTAGCAAAAGTCGGTTGCCCAGCCCTAGGGCAACCCACACTAGCTGCACTCCTCAGCTCAGCGCGGCGTGTACGGCTCCCACTCAGCCGTGGTCCCCGACGGAGGGTAACCCTCGCCGGTGGACTCGTACTCCAAGTCCATGGGTGGCTCCTCACCAGAAAAACACTTAAGCAGCAACCGTGAGCACGAAGGCTCAGCAAGGCTTAACCGACTCACCTACACATGAAACTCTACATGAGGTGTACAATGACATAGGATAGTCATATTGCAACAAACGGACTCGCCTACAAGTTCCTCCTTAGTTCAGATTTTAGCAACAAGTTAACAGTTCAGGAAGCTGAAATTTAGTAAGCAATATTTGGTGGCAAACATGTAGCAATACAATATCATATCATATCAGCAATATTGAATCAACGTATTTCATGCATTATTCTACGTCACGACTCAGTGACCAAGTGGTACTCTTCACCACGAGGGACGGCGAATCGACTCGATATACACCTGCAGGGAAACCCAAAGAGCACGTCACGTACGCCCATCCGTGAAGCTGCACAGCACGCTCACTCGATGTCGTACGGGACAACCTTTCACCAAACAGCCCAAACGTCGAACCGGTCGCACCGAAACGAGCAGGAGGTTCCCCACCCGGAGCATCTCTCTATGCCCGTTGGCAGATTTCCACCTTGCTGCCCTCAGCCTACACCTATAAATCGGTGCGTTATGCCTCGACGCCCGGAGGTTTAGGCTACATCGGTTTATCGGGGCCCATATATCCGATATGCCTTCGGTACGTTCAAACTTGATCAGCGTGGGCCGCACACGGATCGGTCCTCAATCGACACGGACAGGGTTGCGCACACAAGACTCCCTCTTGCTGCGCCCTAGCCCCTGCCTAGTCTCATTTTCATTACTAAAATGATCTCACATCACTCAACCGAACCCATGTGTCCCAAGCCTAAACTCGCGAGTAGGTTCCAACTACTCGACTTGTACCGAAGTTCTATGAAACATTAAGCATAGCCTGTCTACTCGAGGTCTTAGACACTACCCTCACTCTTATGGAAAATTTCTGGTCATGCAAGTGGGGTTTCATTCAGCCTATACCTAATGCACATTCATACATCACCCTACGTATGTAAACAAAGTAAAACTTTATAAAAGAGTTAATGCAAACCGGGGCTTGCCTTGTTGCTGCTGGTCAGGAGCTAATTCTTCCTCTGGAAGCAGGAAGTCGAGAATCTCCGGAGCTTCCTCGCCTTCAGCGACTACACGTTATTGAAAGACTACATGTAAATTTAAATGCAAAGTGCATACAAGTTTGTTGTAAGGTTACTGTTATTAGTTCTAATAACCAGTCTCTAACACCTGGAACTCTGTTTAAAAATTGAAAGATGAACTGGGTGTGGGTGGCTTGGCCTGGACCTAAGTACATGGTTAAGTGCTAAGTGGTTTTCCCCCCTTTTCCATATTAATCACTCAAGTGGTTAAACAGGACAGTGTGATCCAGAGCTCCAATGGAGCTGAGAATTTTTGTGCGAGTTCCTTGTCACAAGAAAACCCTCTGGACCAATTATTAGCACTTTTCCTTGACTGGATTGCTCAGAATAATCCTCTTAGTAATTAAGCAAAGAAGAATTAATTCTGAGGTAACAACCCTGTTCATGCCCAACTTAGTGAACTACAATTTCACTTATAGCTCATAGAGTTTGCATGAATTTTCCTAGCATTTTTGGAGCTAAGATTTGCCCAGAACTGAATTTCCAAGTTTTGGAAACTCTCTGAAAATGTTTCTGTATTCAAATGAACACAGCATCTTCAAATTTGAATTGCTCTGACCAAATCAACTCCAAATGGTCTGAACCTTTTACAACGGTTCACTAATGCCTAAAGAACATTCTGGCAAAATTTGAGGATTTTTGGATGAACCAAACTCCCCCTAAAATTCTTTTGCTGAAAAGCTTTAAAGAATTTTCCAGAATTAATTAATGATTTTCATACAATTTGGGTTGTATATTTGGACAGAGCTAGGCAAGATGAATCCAACCCAATTTGAATCACTAAATTTGGAGCTTCCTAGCAAAAGTTATGGAGTTCTAAAGTTTGGGGAATTTCTGGAATTCGAATTAACCGGGAAAAGTTCAAATTTCTGACAGCGGGCCCGGCCCCCCCACGTGTCACCACCTTGGCGGCGCCACACGGGGCCACAGGGCTGTTTTCCGCGTGTTCACAGCTGATCCGGTGCAACAGAAAATCCTCACACTGTGCATCGAGGGACTGACAAGCGGGCCCGGCCGGCTCGTCTTCTTCCTCGCGCCCACCCTTTTTCCCGCGCCGCCCCCTCGCTGGCACACCTCGGCAGCTCGCCGGACTTGGCTTCCCGACCGCCTCCCGGCCGGAAACTCGCCGCCTGGGCCTACTTTCGCGCGCTGAACACGCTGGTACTCTCACCGGAGCTTGACAACGGCCGGAACTATGCCTGCGACGGTGACAGAGCTTCTCTCTACTCCGGCGACGTCGTAGGATACTTTCCTTCCCCCAACCTGGCTCCGGTTAGCTCCTACAGTATCGCCATGACCTAAGGAGCAATGTAAAGGGCTCTGATCTCGTGAGAAACGTCGGCAACTAGGGGCTCACCGTGCGACCTAGGGCGATTTCGGGGAAAACTGGAAAAACTCGAAGAACTGAGGTTTTCTTCAATGGTTCTTCCTAGTTCTTGATCCCACGTGCCCGCACGGATGTCTACAACTGGGTTTCTAGGTCTGGGGAAGAGTGGTTCGGTGTGTGAGGTGAATTTGCCGATTTACCCGAACCGGGCTATATCACATGCTTGCGCAAGAACTGAAATTCCGGCCAGCACGGTCCATGACACACTGCCGGCATGGTTGTGAAGCGAGAAGGGTTACTGGCGCACCTTTTCGCTTTTGCAACTTGATGGGAGAGGCTCTGTGGTGGCCGGGCGACGTGATCTTGTCGCGGCGGCTTTCTTCGGCGCTGTGGAGGAAGATCGGCTCGACGCCGACGTCCCGATGGAGCTAGCGCCCGGTTCTTGCTTCTGCCACGCTAAAGGACGTCCGGAGGTGCTGTGGGGAAGCTTAGCGCGTCGTGCCACGGGGTGGAGCAGCCAGGCGGCGGTAAACCGACGGCGCGCCTCTGTGCGGTCGTATTTATCGCCGAGGAGACACGGGGATCGCTCAGCGTCGGCTGGGAGGCAGTGTGGGCGCTGAGCTCTCGGTGGAGACGGTAAGAACGGGGAAACATCGATCCCCTAAACAGCTCGGGAGGTGCTTCCGGTCTTCGGTCGTCCGTGCGGTGGCAGCCCGTGGGAGAAAACAGCTCGCTCGGGTGTGAACTGTGGAACCGATTAACTTAAGCAGTAAGTTTCTCCCCTCCCTTCTCACTGACCATTGGGCCCCACAGCTCCCCTCTGCCCAAAAGATCTCCAAATTTTTGGAAAATGAGTATTTCAAATGTTTGAAGTCTCAAACTGAGCTACATTTGCATGATTGGAGAAGTTTCCCTCAAATTCAAATGTATACTTGAATTCTTGCCCATTTGGCTCCTTTTTGGACCATTGGGTAGCAAACCTTTTCAAAAATTATTGAAACTTTGCCTCCCCACTAAATTGAACCTGAGGAATCCAATTATGCCCTTTGATCCTTGTTTTAGCTGCTGCAATCATGAATTTGAATGCAACAGTTTTGAATCACCCTCTCATGTGTGATCATATGTGTAGGATTCTCACTTTGTGAAAGTGTAGGCTTTCCCCTCTAACCACTCTTTTGATGGAGGTTACTTGCTCTTCACACTTTGGTGTTGTGAGGTGATAAAAAGTTTTTGCAAGTCCCTTTTCTTGGGCTTTTACACATGGTTGGGAATTTTATCAACCCAATAGATACCACCTACTGACCTGCAAGGCACGCCGATGGCAAGCGCTGCGTATGTCCTCCTGGGCTATTTCCAGATGAACACACTATCGCGTTACTGACCACGCGATGGGGTCTCCACTTACTTGCCTAATGCACGCTAGGGATCAGCGTTTCATATGAACTCAGGAACATGAAGAGTCCAAGAGAGCTGTGAGACCTATCCATGAACCGCGTTCCTCATCAGGGGAGCTAACCGAAATTGAACCGCTTTCGGTGGCGTTCCTTACCATGCTTACCTAGACGTAGGTGTGTCATTACATAATTAAAATTCAGAATTATAACACATATGTTAGTCTTGTCACTTTAATTAACTATGCTAATATAGTCCTTACTTGGGCAAACTACCGAATCCTCACCGTAAACCTAAGTTTCTCGTAATACAGTCCTGAATTAATGTGCTATCCCCAATGCCGCTCTGATACCAGCCTGTGACGGACCGGAATCCGCTCATCGAGGATCGCAGAGGGTGGTGGCGCACGATGCGACACTCGACAGCACACATCATAAGGACACATTGTATTACATAGAAAACCAACTGAAATGTACAAAGTCGTACGATACTCTAGTTACAAACTAGTGTTTATATTACACAGCGGAAACTAAATTTGTACAACTCACGCCCGTCTATCTAGCAAAAGTCGGTTGCCCAGCCCTAGGGCAACCCACACTAGTTGCACTCCTCAGCTCAGCGCGGCGTGTACGGCTCCCACTCAACCGTGGTCCCGACAGAGGGTAACCCTCGCCGGTGGACTCGTAACCTGAGTCCGTGGGATGCTCCTCACCTGAAAAACACTTAAGCAGCCACCATGAGCACGAGGCTCAACAAGACTTACCCGACTCACCTAGACATGAAACTCTACATGCAGTTTACACGAACATGGGATAGTAATTTCAGCAAATGGACAAGCCTACAAGTTCATCCTTAGTTCATCTTTTAGCCACAAGTTAACAGTTTGTAAATCTGAAATTTAGTAAGCAATATTTGGTGGCACACATGTAGCAATACAATATTATACATATCAGCAGAATTGAATCATAACATTTCATAGTTAATCTACGTTATGACGCAGTGAACAAGCGGTACTCATCACCACGAGGGACGGCGAATCGACTCGATATACACCTGCAGGGATACCCAAAGAGCACGTCACGTCTGCACAGCACGCTCACTCGATGTCGTACGGGATAACCTTTCACCCAACAGCCCAAACGTCGAACCGGTCGCACCGAAACGAGCAGGAGGTTCCCTACACAGAGCATCTCTCTATGCCCGTTAGCAGATTTCCACCTTGCTGCCCTCAGCCTACACCTATAAATCGGTGTGCTATGCCTCGATGCCTAGAGGTTTAGGTTACATCGGTTTATCGGGGCCCATATATCCGATATGCCTTCGGTACGTTGAATACTTGTTCAGCAGGGCCGCACACGGATCGGTCCTCAATCAACACGGACAGGACTGCGCACACAAGACTTCCTCTTGCTGTGCCCTAGTCCTTGCCTAGTCTCCTTTTCATTTCTAAAGTGATCTCACATCACTCGAACCAATCCCGTATGTCCCAAGCCTAACTCGCGAGTAGATTCTGTCACACCTGGTTTTCCATAAGGAACACTCGAGCGTATACTCACATGTATGCCCAGATCAGTTGACTCATACATGTGCCGACAAGAGTGAAATATCATTATATTACAAGCCAAGTACAACGTATATCATAATAATGCAACATAAGACATAAAATACCAAATAAGAGTACCACTACACTATAACATAACAACAGAAGACTATAGCGTGGTGCTCCAGTTCACAGGCGTTGCCCGGGGGTTTCACCAGCATAGAACAACTCTTCGGGGTCGAAGTCCTCCTCATCGAAGTCTATATCTTCATTTGTACCTGAGCAGCATATGATATCCAACAAAAGCAAGTTTGAGTACCCAAAGGTACTCAGCAAGTGTAGGAAAGAATGTTATGAGGGCTAATAGAAAGGAAAGGCTAACATGGTTAAGCACTATGCATTAATCCTAAGCCTTAGCTTTAATTAGTAACATCTTTTACTAAGTGATAAATCCCACCAACTTCATAATTAAGTCATTAATGTTAGGTTACACCACCCAACAATCTCTTTCAACCCATATCCATGTTTCTCTAATCATGGACAAGTCCAAGCCGCTCTTGACCGTGAGTATGGCTGTCATGACAGTTTGGTTCTCTGCAGAGATTGTACCACTTTACCCACAAGTAGTGATTTCATCCCCTGTTGTCAGGTGGACTAAGAACCTCCCTGATATCCGTGGTTGCAAGCCACAATACACACTTCCTTTGGTGTGCGATCAGGAGATCACTACATGGCCTTTACAAAGGATTTACCGGCAAGTACAAGCCCACTGAGGTTTCACCGCTGCAGTTCCTGTGAGTAAACCCTCCCCTGCAGAAGCCCCCTCTTGATACTTGTAGTTCCTAGGGCAGTCAAAAATGGACTCCCATTCCCCGCACCATCCAAACACTCATACTATACCGGCAAACTCCTAATTAATTGGCCAAGCTGCCCCATCTCAGTCTTGTGGTGGCACTGTAAAGCCGGGTTAACTGTTCCATGAACCGGTCCTTAGAATCTAAGACAGACACTATCACTAACCCGAGTCTCGTGCACGAAGCACCATCCAAAACAACCAGCCTGCCTGGATTCCTAACACCATGACACACACTTGTGTCTTTCATATAATCCACAAGACTAGCATCAACTATGTTTCATTCATTTCTAAGTTCTAAGCATGACTAAGCACATAAAATGATAACCAACAAATCCTAACTAAATCCCTCCATGGCTTTGCAAGGAATGATAAGGAATAAAATCTAGTGAAACATCCTAAATTGGGTTTCATATTGAAGACAACATGCAATCGTTCTAACTAATCATCCTAGAATAGGAACAAAGTGGTCAAGGAACACTTGCCTTTGAAAGGATGTTCGTTAACTTCGAAGTCTTGCTCCTGAAGATTAAAAAGAGGTTCTTGGATTGGTTCTATCCATGTATATGCACACAAGACAATGTAAAACATGCCATAAGAAACTTAACAACACATTCTATTGCATATATACTTGAACATACACATATATCATTTATTTTCTACTTATTTTCTCCATATACTATTGTTTTCATTTATGTTATGTGTTTTGAAGTGAAAATAAGTTTCAAATTGACATTTAGATCTTTTACTTCATCCTTGTTATGGCAAAACATTTATTTTCAAGTTTTGTAGTGATTTTTGATAACTTTTAGAGTGCATATATGCATATATATTAATTTTATAATTAATTTAGTCTTGAAAACTATTTTAAATTATCATTATAATTATTTTCAGAATCTATATTACTATTTTCTACATTTCAGAACCTATTCATGCATTTTGAACAGTTTCCATAATTTTTCTTCATTATATATTATTTTTATTTATATTTCAGCATTTATTTAATACTTAAAAAATACATTTTCAGCCCTATATATAATTATTCTGGACTACAGAAATTATACATGTATAAAAATATAGAAACAGAATAATCTTATACCTTCTAATAATTTTCTAAAATTTTCTGGGACATGTATGGTTTTTATTTTGATTTTTAGAATTAATTTGTCACTATATAAATAATTTCAGCCTCTGAAAATCATTATTTTTAGTTTCAGAATTCATGTACTGATCAAAATCCTTATACATAATTTTTGATAAGTTTTTATCATTTTTTAGAAATTATTTAGCCCATTTTCATCATTTACAGAATAAATTAGGAATTTATAAACTAATTTGGACTGAATTATATTAATTAGAATTTTTCCAGGGGTTAGTTTGAAGTTTTAAAGTTAATTTCTCAATTTAGAAAGAATACAGGGGCTAATTGGCTATTTTACAGTGAATTTCCTAAGTTCTATAAAGCCTAGGGTTGATTCTGTAAAGCACAGGGGCTATTTCCTAGTTATTTCAATCTTCAGGGGTCTAACCGTGAAGATCTCAACGGTTACAACTATTTTAAACGTGGGCCGTTGGATCTGAGATCAATGGCCCGGATTTAATATAACCGAACCGGTATGTTTATTTTAATCTTAACCGTTGGCTCAAATCCGACGCATCAGAAGCGGCCACGTCACCCTACCCCCTTCTCTTTCACGTCCGGCGGCCGCGCGATCGCCGGTGAGTGGCGGCGGTGGCTGGAGGTTTTGGTTTCTTTGATTCCTCTATCATTTCTTGATCTCTTTACACCAGAATGAAGAGGAGGAGATGGGGAACTCACCTAGGGTGTTCTCGGGGACCAGAATTGGCCGGAGAGGGGCTGTCGACGGCGGCAGTGAACAACTCCGGTGAACTTCGTCGGAAATGCTTCTCAGGCGCGTTTCTTCAGAGAATTTGTCGGGATTTCTTTCTGGTGGCTGAGGAAGGGTGTAGAGGGTGCTAGAACCGAAGATCAACGTGCTTTTCCCGTAGAATTGAGAGTGGGCGGTTTTTCTCATCGGGAGGGGATTGCCTGCGGTTTTTGCGAGAAAGAGGGGCCGGTTTCGGGTGGGTTTTATAGAGGGGGTGGCGGCGATGGTTGTGGATGCGCCGATTGAAGAATAGGCGCGAAGAAACAGCGGATCCGATCGGATTTTCATCACATGTGATAATAGAGGAAAAAGGGGGGGGTGGCGGTTGCTACGGGGAAGATGGAACTGACATGTGGGGTCCCCATGTCAGTGCGAGGTAGAGAGGGGAGGAGGGTTTTGACCTCTTGTTGAGAATTCAAGTGTTACAGATTCCAACTACTCGAGTTGTACCGAAATTCTATGGATCATTAAGCATAGCTTGTCTGCTCGAGAACTTAGACACTACCCTCACTCTTATAGGGAACATCTGGTCATGCATTTGGGGTTCCATCCATCCTACACCTAATGCACATAAGTATACCTCATACTACGTATGTAAACAAAGAAAAACTTGTAAAAATGGGTTAATGCAAAACGGGGCTTGCCTTGTTGCTGCTGGTCAGGGGTTAGGGCTTCGTCCGGAAGAAGGAAGTCGAGCACTTCCGGAGTTTCCTCGCCTTCAGCGACTACACGTCAACGAGATACTATATGTCAATTCACATGCAATGTTTAGACTTGAATATGTAAAGACTATAACTCTAGCTAACCCTCCCCTTTGGTTTTGAAACTTTTATGGTGGCTTGGTAGGGTCCTAACCAGAGTCTTGACCAAGTTTCATTTGAAACAAGGTTCATCTGAGCTTTGTACAAATAAAAGCCTATTTGGTCAATATTAGAGCACCTAAGGAATTCCAGGGGTTTTCATGATTCCAACCATTACTTTATGGAAACTAGAATTTGAGATGGTTCTAATGGAATTGGTTTCATGTCATTTGAAGAATTCTAGAGGAAGTTATGCCCTAAACAAGATTTGAGAAAATCTGAAAAATGTTTCTGTATATTTTTCTATTTTCTCAGGGCAGTTCACTTAATCACACCATTAGGGGGACTAAATGAACTTGGATGGGTCTGAAAATTTTACTGTGGCTACAGGATTTTCCAATGAACCTCGCAGCCAAATTTCAGAAGTTTTCATAAAGTAGTTGTCCAGATAAAATTCCTAACTGTTTAAAGTTTAGGGAATTAATTCTGGAAAACTATTAAGCCTCATGAGCTGAAATTTGTATTGCTGGAAAGTACTCAAAAAACTGAGTTCAGCAAAATTTGTTTTACTGAATTTGGAGCTTCCTGGCAGAAGTTACACGCATTTGAAGTTTGAACCAAATCTGAAAGTTCAAATAAAGTTTAAACTGGCGGGTGGGGTTCCCGGGCTACGTGTCAGCACCGCAGATAATCCACACGGGGGTCCGCAGAGTCCTCCGTGCAGTCACACGGGATCCTGGTGCCACAGCAGATCCGGCGCTGTTTAACCCGAGGCTGACATGTGGGACCCGCAGGGCTTCGTCTACCCCGCGCTCCCGCGGCTCCCCGCCGCCCCCTTCGCCGGAGAGCTCGTCACCGGGCATTCTGCTGCCTGACCTTCAACGAAACTCGCCGCCTGTGCATATTTCGGCCTGGGGAACACGGTGGTGCCCTCAACGGAGCTCGGCGATGGCCGGAACAATACTCGCAACGATGACAGCGGCCGGAAGCTCATCGGCGACGTCGCACTCGGTGTTCTCTACACCTTTTTCGACGCGGTTTGCTCGGGGAGCTCCACTGACACTTGCTGATCACGGATATGAGCACTTATCCCCGTGAAAACGGCCGCAACTACGACCTCACTGTCGAGGTGCCCTGTTTTCAGCCGCCGGGCCGAAATTCTGACAGAACTAGGGTCCTAGTGCATGGAACTGGTTGCTACTTGATCGAGGAGGTGCGCTAGGTGTTCTAGAGCGTGTGTGAGCTATAGCTTAACCGGCGGTTGCTTCTGTGCTTCGGTGTGCTGGCCTTTGAGCCGAAATTTTTCACGTGAGGTGGAAGTCTCGAGCGCTGCTGGCGGCCTCTGTGAGCCGGCGTCGTCCGCCCGCACTACGTCGCCTGGTTTGAGTCGGTTTCACCCCGTGTCTAGTCACTGATCAGTGGGTCCCTCTCCCCTCTAATTCCTTTTCTGTTTCTCATTTTTGTTTTCACTGCAAAGATCTCAGCTACTCACAATTGAATGAGAGACTTAGCCTCCAAGTCATTGTTTGAATTTGATTTCCTAAATTTGAAACTGGTCTGGCTAAATTTGCTGCATGTTTGAACTGAAATTCAAATTCAGTTTTTGAATAATGCAAATTTAGCTCCCGACAAGATAAATTCCAATGGGGATGGAAATTGGTGGGATAACTCAGAAAAATATGCTGAGTTTGAATATGAAGTCAAATTTTGAATTCAAGTGATGAAAGTTGCTGCAATTTGAATTTGCATTCAAATTGCCTCTTTTTGAATTGTCTCCAAAAGTGCCTCAAAAAGTGTTGGATTTGCATGAAATTTGGCCTGAGCCTTCCCAAGAATATATAAGGTCTAGGGGTGAGATCAACCTTTCATGTTCATGTGTAGCAATCCTACTTTTTGGAATTAGGACTTTCCCCTCAAATCACCCTTTTTGATGGTGGTGACTTGCTCTTCACAAGTGTTCATGAGACATCCACAAGATGAGCTGTGGTGTTGTGAGGTGATGAAAATGATCACTTTTACAAGTCCCTTTCTTGGGCTTTTACAGCCACACGGCCAGAGCGGTTTGGAAAGAAACCATGCAGGGAGTATTGGGGCTGGGGAGGCAGGATGTGCACGCTACGGGTTCGGAACTAGGCATAGCACGCTACATATCCTAGACCTCCCGCGAACGTCAACCTTTCCCTGAGGAGACCTTCCAGTGGCACGGGACCTAGGACAAATGTATAGGACAGGCTCCAGACATGCCGTTTACAATTGATATGCACGAGCTACCACAAGCTATAAAAAAAGTGCACAGGGTAGGATATGCTTTTCTTATTTCCAGCTTCCTTCGGGCAATAGGAGGTAACAGGCTGTGTAAGAAGGCAGCGACCCACCCCGGGCAATAAGGGTACCTGGACCCTTCCGGGATCTTAGCTGTTCTAAGCGCTGTTCCTAGACACTATGACACCCTTACAAGAAAGAGAAAAAGGAAAATATCCTACCACTGCGCTAAGGGTAGAACTTATAGAGATGGTCTATGTCCTGTGGTGTGGATAGAGATACCCATCCCTTGCATCCAGGCGGGCGCACCTGGAGTGGCATACTTGTACTGATCAGGAGGGACCCTCTATCTAGGGGGAGGACTTGTCACCCCTCCTCGAGAAAGATAGGTCGAGGCACCAGATAGGCCTACCTTGGGCTGCCTACTCTTCACGCAGAAGCTGATTCTGCGTGGCTTCGCCGTATGTCTGGACGTCAGGTGAGCCCTTGTCGCACGGCGGAGGGGGAGAAAACTGGTTAGGCATGGAGCGTCTTGCATCGCTCGCTACGGTCAGAGTCAGAGCTCTCTCCTGGGTCATAGATGACCTTCAATGCCCGCTAGGCGTCCTAGAACTCCATCTCCTAGTCGTTATTGACCTCCGGGTCAGCATTTTGCTTGCCCTCCCGCTAGTGGAAGGGCGCGCCATCCTAGTGCTGCTGTCGGAGCTCTCGGAAGTGCTCCGCCAACTTCTGGATCTCCTGGCACTCGCTAGCTCTGTGTCGTTTGGTGGTCGTCTTCGCTGTCGGATGGCTGTCACGGGCGCTTGTCGTTGCGCGGTCCCCAGCCCCCTGCAGCTGCTACTGCTGCTGCAGTGTGGGCTCCGGCCAGCTGCTTGTCCTTGCCACTGGTCTTCTTCTTCTTACTGCCAGAGCCCTCCCTGGCGGGCTCACTCCCCTTGCCTGGCGGTGTGTGCCAGTTGCGGCCCTGGCACACTTGTCCGCCAAGGTAAAGAGCTTGGAGACGTCCTGCACATCGTGCCTGGCCAACTTCTCGAGCATCTGTTTGTTGCGGACGCCCTGCCGGAAGGCGACAATGATGGAGGCATTGGAGATGCAAGGGATGGTGTTTCTAACCTAGGAGAAATGCTGAATGAAGGAACACAGTGGTTCTCCTGGTTGTTGTTGCAGGGCGTGAAGGTCGTCCTCCGTGCCCGGCTGGGTGTAGGAACTCCTGATGTTGGCATGAACTGACGACACAACTCTTCCCAGGAGGTTATGGACTCCTGGGGCAAGTTCATGAGCCATGACCGGGCTGACCCGGTCAAGGCCACGGGGAAGTAGTTGCCCATGATGGCCTCATCCCCTCCTGCAGCTAGGATGGCAGTGGAGTAGATCTGCAGGAACTCGACGGGGTTGACTATCCCGTTGAACTTCTCCGGCAAGTGCGGTCAGAACTTGCGTGGCCACACCGCCATACGAAGATGTGGGGCCAGCACCATGCAGCCTCCCACTGACTCTGGGGAGACGGGGCTTTGGCCCGCGTCGATGGGGCGCATGGTACCCGGGGTACCATACTCCTCCTTGAGGTTGCGACGCCGCTCGTGCTGTCACTTGATGGCGACGCGACCATCTTCTTTCTGACGGTGGCGACGGTCCAGCTCGACCCTGAGGTCTGTGGTGGGTAGCCTGGACATCGCCGTCGAGTGGGTTGGCGACGTCATGTAATCCCTTGTTAGGGTACGGGTAGGCAGCTATACCGTCTCCAGTCGCTGTCTTCGGTGGCATGGCGAGTTGAGCGCGGCGATGACCAGGTAATTGACGTCGTTGCGCCACTGCTCTGCAGCGAACGGAGAAGATCCGACGCTCGAGAGGTTGTGTAGGAGCGCGCGCACCGCCTGCAGAGCACTCTTCGAGCTGGCTTCGGGTGGTGCTTGCGACGCCGTCGCAACCGAAGGTTGCCGGGTGGCAACAGGCACCATCGCAGTCCTTCCCGCTCTGGAACGGGACGAGGCTTCCTGCTCCCTCTGCTGCTGGCGTCGCGAGGGGCGGGAGGAGCCTCTGAAGGACTGGATGTTCACCATCGTGAGCTTCACGAACAGCCCCATAAACCAAAACCCCCTTCCTGGCGCGCCAAATGTCAAAGTGTTTTCCTGCGACACATCCCCTGGTCTGCCGGAGCAGCCCACGGAGGTTCTTGTTTAGGAGGGGCTAGAAGTTTACGGAAGGCGGAGCACAATGGCGAGGGTGAACACGGGGATTTACGTGGTTCGGGCCACCGGAGCATAATACCCTACGTCCACGGGAGTGCTTGTTGTATTGCTTGCATGTATGAGTGTGTGTGAGAGAGTGAGTTGGCTGGGTTGCGAATCAGAGTGCGAACCCTTATCCCGGAGGTTGTCCCGGTCCTTTTATAGCCCAAGGCCGAGGTAGTTACAATGTGGCCCGGGGCCCGATAGGTGGTCACACAGCTATCTGTATCCTATACATGAGCTAGGGTATTTACAGCTATATGTATTGTCGCTGTCAGAGGAGTTAAGGCGCGTCGCCTAACACGTCGGGCGCCTCTGACCGGGTAGTCGGTGATGATGAAGTCCCCGTCTTGTCACCACGTCTCCTCGCTCCACAGAGCAGCTCTGTGCCATCGGGCGGCACTGTTCTATTGTCACGCCTCGCCGCCCTGTCTCGTCACCGTAATGGTGAACAAGCGGAGGAAGGAGGCGTGCGCCGAGGGCCATGCTTCTGGGGAAGGCGCGAGCCTTGAATGCATGGCATGGCAGCGCACCTTCCTCTCTACTCCTTAGCTATCTGCCCGTTTCTTATCTGCACGGCATCCGTGTGGCTGGCCCCCGGGGCACACATCGCCTCCAGAGCTATCCTGTGGAGTAGCGAGGGGTCCAGAGTCCTTGGCCACGTGGCAGCGCCAGAGCTCTCCCATGCCGGAGGTCGGGCCGGGAGCCATAGGACATGTGTCACCTCTGGAGCTATCCTTAGCAGGAGGCGTGGTTCGGAGGTTCCAGACACGTGACAGCGCCGGAGCCCTCCCTGGTGGAAGGTCGGGCCCGACCCTATTAGACACGTTGTAGTTCCGAAGCCTTCCTCGGCCGGAGGTAAGGCCCAGAGGCCGAAGACACGTGGCAGCTCCGGAGCTCCCCCAGCAGGAAGGCGGGGCCCAAGCTATCTTTCTCCCACTACGCGGGGGTACGCGGTCTAAAGGGTACCGACAGAGCCTTATGACTGACTTTGTTTGTTAGACGGTGTCGGTACCCTCAATATGGGGTACCCCCGTGCACAGGGGAAACTGCCTAAGGACCTCGCCCTTCTCCGCAAGGAGAGCTCCGAAGGCGCCACATGTCCAGCGGGGCCGGACATTCCTCTCCTCAGGGGTAAGCTCCGGGCCCGCCACGTGGCCAACTGAGCCGGACCTCCCTCTCCTCAAAGAAGAGCTCCGGGCCCGCCACGTGGCCAGCAGAGCCGAACCTCCACCCTCCGCGGGGAGAGCTCCGAAGGCTCCACGTGTCCAGCGGGGCCGGACCTCCCTCTCCTCAGAGGAGGGCTCCGGGCCCACCACGTGGCTAGCAGAGCCGGACCTCCCCCCTCCGCGGGGAGAGCTCCGAAGGCTCCACGTGTCCAGCAGGGCCGGACCTCCCTCTCCTCAGAGGAGAGCTCCGGGCCCACCACGTGGCCAGCAGAGCAGCGCTGCCCGCTCCTGCGCGGTAGGCAGCAAGAGTAAAGACGTGCCATACCTTGTCCGTACAAGGTATTCAAGACCTGCACCTTCCCAAGGCGCGGAGACGCGGAGCACGCCTCTGTCAGGTGTCATTGCCCCCAATCATATCGCAGTGAATGCCGGCGTGGCGCGTCATAGGTTGTATGCCAATAAACATAGTGACAAGACATCCCCTGCCGCCCCTGCCATCATCAGCCACTACGACAAGCTTACGGCATGGGCAGGACGGCAGAACAAAGACTCGGAAGCCCTCGCCAGAGACAACTACCGGCGTGACTGCAGATACGGTAGATGACAGGCAATCTCCCCGGGACCACCTGTCGGGTCCCGAGCCCACCTTGTAAGCCTCCCGAGCCTTGGACTATAAAAGGCTCGGGTGGGCAACGTTAGCAAGGGTTCGCACATTAGCCATTCAACATCTTACACTCCCACGCAGGGTTCGCTCCTGAGCACCAAGCAATACAACGAGCAACTCTGCTCACCATGGACGTCGGGTATTACGCTCTGGCAGCCTGAACCACGTAAAAATCCCTGTGTCAGGCTTCTTCCTTCATCGTCCCTAACGCGTATGCTCTCCGCGAGTGACTAGCCCCTCTGAAAAAGAACCTCCGCGGGCTGCCCAGAGCAGGCCCGGGGGAAGTGTCGGCTACACACTTTGACATTTGGCGCGCTAGGTAGGGGGCTTTTCCCTTGCGCGACGAGCTTCCGCCGACAAAGATGACGACGCTTCCTTCAGCGGCAAGCTCTCCCCGCCCACGTTCACGACGAACGGTGACCAGCGGGGACTACGTCTCGACACACTCAGGACGGAGTGTGTCGGCGCTAGCTAGGAGCCTGCAGCCGACTCTGGCAGCACCGACTCCGGCAGCGCAGGCTCCAGCGAGCGTGAGATCCACTGCAGCACTGAGTGTCTCCCACGGGGGCGCACTAGCTGCAGCACGAGCGCTACTGCACAATCCACCTACTAGGGACGCGCCTCAGTCAGCGACCCAGCAGTGGATTCGCGACGTAGACCGTCTCGTCGTCGCCGCCGCCAACCCTCAACTTCGGCGGGGACGACATCCCTGTCAACCGGCCGTGTCGCTGACGCGCACGCCAACGGTTGACGGGAAGATGGCAGACTCCCACTCCACCAGGCTCCCATCGGCGGACCTGAGGTCGGAGCTGGAACGACGCCACCTGGGCAAAGACGCCCGAGTGGTCATCGAGCGACGGCGAGAAAGGCGTCGCAACCAAGAGGCCAGCGACAGCATGTCGACCGCCTCGACCCAGCCTGAGCCGCAGACGTTCGCCACGCGATCTCTGCCCCAGGCGTACGCCACGCAGCATATGCCCCAGCCATATGCCCTGCAAATGGTGCCCCCGATCTATGGCGCAACCTTGCCCATACCGGGGGTACACAGTGCCAACGGCGAACCAAGCGTTCGCGGCACCAACACCTGCAGCAACAAGAGCAGGATGTGTGGCCTTAGCGCCACATCTTCGCTTCGCGAAGTGGCCGCGCAAGTTCCGGCCGCAGCTGCCCGAGAAGTACGATGGCAGCATCAACCCGGCGGAGTTCCTCCAGATCTACTCCACCGCCGTCCTTGCTGCAGGAGGGGACAAGGCCGTCATGGCCAACTACTTCCCCGTCGCCTTGACCGGCCCAGCCCAGTCTTGGCTCATGAATCTCCCCCAGGGTTCCATAACCTCCTGGGGAGAGCTCTGCCGGCAGTTCTCTGCTAACTTCAGCAGCTCCTACACCCGGGCTGGCACGGAACTCGACCTTCATGTCGTCCAGCAACAACCTGGAGAGACGTTGTGCTCCTTCATCCAGCGGTTCTCCCAGGTATGGAACACCATCCGGCATATCCAAAATGCTTCTGTGGTGGTGGCGTTCCGGCAGGGTGTACGGGACAAGAAGATGCTTGAGAAGCTCGCGACCAGAGAGGTTCGCGACATCTCAGAGCTCTTCAGCCTGGCGGACAAGTGCGCCAGGGCAGCAGGGGGCGGAACTGGCACTCACAGCCTGCCTCTGAATCAGGAGGACAGCCCGGATCTGGCGCTGCTTCCCATGGAAGCAGCAAGAAGATCAAGAACAGGAGCGGTGGCAAGATGAAGCCACCGACCGCAGCTCCCGTTGCTGCAGTAGCAGCACCCAGTGGAGCTCGGGGGCCACGCCCCGACAATAGGCAGCGACAGTCACCAGCTCCAGATGGTGACCAACGCGAGCCGTGCCCCGTGCACAACACCAGCAGCCATACTGCTGCTGAGTGCCGGGAGATTCAGAAGCTCGCGGAGCGCTTCCGCAAGGGGAAGCAACCGCGTGCTGATGCTCCTCCCTTCCGTCAAAGGGAGGGCAAGCAGAAGGTCGACACCCAAGACAACGTCGACCACCAAGTGGAGTTGCAGGAGCCTCAGCGCGCCGTGAAGGCGGTGCGCAACCATGAGGACTCCAGCTCCAGCGACGGCGAGTTACGGCGGTAGCCCGCTACGACTGCCCCAAAGATCTGTGGAGACTGCACTGCCGCAGTATCAGCCTTGGAAAAGCTCCAAGAAATTGCAGCAGCCCAAGCACCAGCCCCCGGCGGTGCAGAACCGGGCCAGCTCCACCTGAGCGCACGTCTCTGTGCCTCGGCCTCACCTCCCGGGGGCCGCCCAGGATCCGTCAACCTCCTGTCGGCCTGAGCCAAAGGAAGAAGACGTCCTGGGTCCCCCAAGAACAGTCCGGGTCCGCCTACCTCTTGTAAGTCTGAGCCAATAGAGGAAGGTGCCCCGGGGCTCCCGGGAGAAGCCGCGCAGGACCAGCTCCGGCGTGAAGATATCGACCTCGTCGACGAGGCAGGATTACAAGCAACACCCCACAACGCACGGCCCCGGCTGGTGCTCCGCCACTACCGCCAAAGGACCAAGCGCGTCTGGGAGCTACAAGGGAGCGACCTGGTGCCGCGGCACACACTTTCTCGCGAAGGACCTATAAACTCTCCCCCAGCCGGGAAGGTCCCTTCCGAGTCACGAAAGTTGCCGCCCCAGGTACATACGCCTCTCCGCCAAGGATGGGATCCACTCCTGAACCCTTGGAGCATGGAACATCACAGTAAGTTCTATCCCCAGAGCATTAGTAGAACATGTTTTTTTCCTTTCTGTAATGGATCCCATAGGCTCCAGGAACAGCGCTCGGAGCAGCTAAGCCTCAGGGGATGATCCAGGACTACGTTCAGCTTGGCCTGGTTCCGACCCCAAGCGCGTAGAGTCTTGCTTCCCTTCTTAATGGGGCGGGTCGTTGCCTCCATGTTCAGCCTGCCTTCCTCCTATGGGCATTCACACAGAAACCTGTTCTACCACGCTCTTACTTATATGCTCATTTAAATTATGCATTAATTTCTATAACCGCACTTTCCATGTATGTTCACCGTACATTTAGCTCCCCTTTCCCGCTCTCATCCATAGTCAGCATTTGCTATCCTACCGAAGGCGGTTGTGCTTGAGGCACCTGCCGATGGCCATGGGGGCCTTTCGGGCCTCCCCCAGTCAGGTGATGCGGTGCCAGTTGGTCACCTCCAGGAAAGGCCTGCGCTGTGCATGGGGGGTCTAGGGTGCGTAGCCTGCCTTGCCGGTTCCGACCCAAAGCGTGCGCGCCCTGTCCTTCAGAGGTCTAGGGGAGTACAACCGCTTTGCCTGGTTCCGTATCGAAGGCCTGTGCACTCTGCCTCCCCGGCGTTAGGTCCGGTACTAGGGGCCGGACGATCGTACCCTGACCTCGGAGGGAGCCGGACCCCGTGCGCCTCGCGCACAGAATTGCCCAAGCCCCGTATACTGGACCAGGACCGTAAGCCAAATAAGACTAAGAGACGGGGAAAGGGAAGTCCTCGAGGAGAATTACGCTTTCTCTACCTGTATGCAGGACCTTCAGGTTTTAGCTACGGGAACCGCATAAGGGAGGGCCGGAGCTATTGACTACTCCAGCGCAGGACCGGAGGATTCGGGTCTCACCCCTTCCGCAGGGGCGAGCCCCGAAGTCCCCACGTGTCCTGTGGGGCCGGAGCTCCCCTCTCCTCAGAGGGAAGCTCCGAGCCCGCCACGTGGTCGGCAAATCCGGACTTCCCCGTTCTCACGGGGCGAGCTCCGAAGACCCCCGGGGCCCTTAACTCAATAAGGACCCGAGGAAGGTGCCTGTGCAAGACTTCGAGAGTGGTAAAGACCTCTGAGTATCTTGCGGAGCTAAGGACTCGGGCAGGCCAAACCAAGTAGAAGATAAAAGTACACAGACACAGAAAACAACATGATTCTATTCATTCGAGGCTCCATGAGCTTGACTACAGACTCCACAACAACAAAAAAAAGAAAAGATACAAGCCCTAGGATTCCCCTAGCTCACGCCGCAACCTAGAAACTACAAGGGCGGCCACATCCCCGACTTCAGCCCTGGCGGCTTCCTCCCGCTCCGCGGCGGGGCCCTGCCTCGCTGGCTCCAGTGAGAAGGAGGGATCCCGGCTCCAGAAGCACGCCAGCACGTGCCTAGCAACCTCCATCCAGGCCCCGTCCCTCTGCCTCAAGCTCGCCGGTGACCACCACTTCGAGCCTGTTCAGCTTGGCGCCGATAGACTCGAGCGCAGGGATCACCTCGGCCACCTTCTGCGCCGGGGTCGCTGCCCTCACCGGGCTGAAGCCAAGGGGGACCAGGGCGGACCCTGCCTTGTCGACGAAGCTCGAGACCGCCCGGGCCTCGGAGGACCGCGAGGATAGGAGCTCCTCCATCTCGCGGCGGGCTGCCAGCAGGGCGTCGAGGCCCCCCTCGGAGAATTCCTTCTCCTTGGATGCTAGAGAGCTTTCCCAAAGCTGGAGACTTTAGGCAAGCTGCTCCAACTCCAAAGCCTGGAAGTCGGCTGCCAGCTCCCGATCCAGGGCTGCCTGGTGCTTCCGGAAGACCTGCTCCTCTCTCGCGACCAGGTCTGCCTTCCGGGTCTCCAGCTCCTTAGCTCGGGCCCTCAGGTCACCCTCGCCAGCCGCCAGCCGTGCGGCGACCTTGTGTACCTCAGCTGCCACAGTGCGCTCCTGGTTCCCGATGGCGCGCTCACGGCGCTCCAGCTTCACACGCAACTCCTCCAAAGTAGAAAAACGCTCATCAGCCTGAGCATGAGACTAGCGGGCCTCCCGGTGGAGCCACCGAATCTCGGAGTCCAGGCGGTCAACGGCCCTCTTCTGACGGTCAAGGAGCGCCTCCATGACCTCAAGCAATGCCCGCCTCGAGTCAAGCTCCTCCCTGACCTCCTCGGTCCGCTCCTTCAAGAGGCGCCCCCAGGTGAGGAGGCGATCCCTCTCTTCTGCCTGCCCCTCCTGCTTGCGACCGAGCGCGGCCAGAACCTACCGAACGCTCGTTGGGCGAGCTCGAGGGCATCCGCCAGGGGCAGCGGGGCGGCAGAGGCCGAAGCCACGCCCCCGACTTCCTCCATCACGTCCTCTTCAGGAGAAGTTGACGCTCCGGCGACTGGGATAAGGCGCTGATCAGGAGAAGCCGGCACTGGAGCAGGCTTGCTCCCAGTGCACCCCGATTCGCTGCCCGCCATAGGGCCCGTGGCAGCTTCTCCCGCTTCTGCAGCAGGAGGCGGGACACCGCCAGCCGGTTCCGCCGAACCATCAGCAGCAGCCGGCTCCCGAGCTGGTGAAGGGGGCTGAACGGGAGATGTCTCCACTGCCGCAGGGGCCGGGCCGACCGACGCAGGAGGAGCCTGCACTGGCTTGGGGGCCGCTGCGACCGTTTCAGCTTCCGGGCGCTGCGGCGCAGATCCCCCGTCAGTCGGGGATGGCCGGGAAACGGAAACGTTACCGGCACTTGAGGGGTCCCTGCTAACATGGGAGGCTCTCGAGTTAAGAAAAGAAGATAAGAATACAGGCTCTGGAACCCAGTAAGGGCGACAGTTACCGAGGGACACGAGCGCTCCAACGGGCTCTGAACCCCGGCTTCCGAGCCGGGGTAGGTCCAGTAGAGCCCGCCGTCGCCGCCGAGGGCTGCCCCGCAGTCGCCCGGACTGGCGGAACAGGGGATGCTTCTGAAGCCCCCCTAGACGCCGATCCGGCCGCCGAGGCCCGGGGCGCTTGAGTTCTTGACTCGCCCCTGGGCATCGTCGCACCAGCACTCCCCCTCGAAGCGCCACCTCCTGAGGAAGGAGGACGCGACGCACGGGGACCTTCAGTCCGTCGCCGCTCAAGAGGAGTCACATCGGGATGATGAGCCCGAGGCCTCTTGGAGTCGCCACTTGACGAGACGCCATCTCTAGAAGCAGGACGCGCAGGCACCCTGGTTCCCTGACTTGGCACAAACGCCGCCGCCAAAGGAGACCGGGCGCGTTTCTTCTCCGGAGGCAAGTTGGAAGCCATGGCAGATGGAAGCTCAAGAGCAGGGAAGGCAAGGGCGCAAGAGCTCAAGGAAGATGCAAGCGCAGGGAAGTGCGCAGGGAAGCCGCGATGCGGGTGAGATCCCCTTTTAAACTCCCCAGGTGCGATTCAAAGCGATTTGAAACTCTTTGAATACGCTGCCTGGCGCAACCGCTTCAGTCCCGAGACCAAGCATCAATGACAAGCGAACCCGAGCCATCCAACTGAAGCGGTGGGCCAAGAAGTGAGCCTCTCAAGAAGGAGAATCGACAAGACGCTTCGGTGGTTCTCGAAAGGGTGCGGCGACATGCAGAAGTGGCAGCCTTTGGAACCGCCACAGTAAAAGCAGCCATCAAGTGGGGCACACGCTCCCACGATCCCGCGACTGTTCGTGCTCCGGCAACAGTCAATGCGGGTCTTCGAGAAGGTGCAGGGAGTGGAAGAGACGGGGGCCCCACCTCAAGCTTGCTATCTCCCCTGAGATGGACCCGGGGGCCACTGTCGGTACCCTCAATATAGGGTACCCCCGCGCACAGGGGAAACTGCCTAAGGACCTCGCCCTTCTCCGCAGGGAGAGCTCCGAAGGCGCCACGTGTCCAGCGGGGCCGGACATTCCTCTCCTCAGGGGTAAGCTCCAGGCCCGCCACGTGGCCAACTGAGCCGGACCTCCCCCCTCCGTGGGGGGAGCTCCAGAGGCTCCACATGCCCAGCGGGACCGGACCTCCCTCTCCTCAGAGGAGATCTCCGGGCCCGCCACGTGGCCAGCAGAGCCGGACCTCCCCCCTCCGCGGGGAGAGCTCCGAAGGCTCCACGTGTCCAGCGGGGCCGGACCTCCCTCTCCTCAGAGGAGGGCTCCGGGCCCACCATGTGGCCAGCAGAGCCGGACCTCCCCCCTCCGCGGGGAGAGCTCTGAAGGCTCCACGTGTCCAGCGGGGCCGGACCTCCCTCTCCTCAGAGGAGAGCTCCGGGCCTGCCACGTGGCCAGCAGAGCAGCGCTGCCCGCTTCCGCGCGGTAGGCAGCAAGAGTAAAGACGCGCCATACCTTGTCCGTACAAGGTATTCAAGACCCGCGCCTTCCCAAGGCGCGGAGACGCGGAGCACACCTCTGTCAGGTGCCGTTGCGCCCAATCACATCGCAGTGAATGCCGGCGTGGAGCGTCAGAGGCTGTACGCCAATAAACATAGCGACAAGACATCCCCTGCCGCCCCTGCCATCATCAGCCACTACGACTAGCTTGCAGCATGGGCAGGACGGCAGAACGAAGACTCGGAAACCCTCGCCAGAGACAACTACCGGCGTGACTGCAGATACGGTAGATGACAGGCAATCTCCCCGGGACCACCTGTCGGGTCCCGGGCCCACCTTGTAAGCCTCCCGAGCCTTGGACTATAAAAGGCTTGGGTGGGCAACGTTAGCAAGGGTTCGCACTTTAGTCATTCGACATCTTACACTCCCACGCAGGGTTCGCTCCTGAGCACCAAGCAATACAACGAGCAACTCTGCTCACCGTGGACGTAGGGTATTACGCTCCGGCGGCCTGAACCATGTAAAAATCCCTGTGTCAAGCTTCTGCCTCCATCGTCCCTAACGCGTAAGGTCTCCGTGAGTGACTAGCCCCTCTGATAAAGAACCTCCACGGACTGCCCAGAGCAGACCCGGGGGAAGTGTCGGCTACACACTTCGATAGACGGCGTCACAGATAAATCGTATTACTGACGCCGTTATGATATCACGTCACTAATAACTCATCACTGACTGGTTTGCAAGGATGCGTAACTCTTATTTGTGACTGGTTTTGTTACGCAGCGTCACTAATAACTGGTACTGACGGGTTTGTTAAACCATGTCACTATTATCGTTGACGGCTTGCCGTGGTATTTGTTGCCTGGACACTGTGCCCTGTTTATTTGTCTCACTATTTTTGCACCGATAATTGGACATGTGTATCACCGAATCGCATGATTTGCAATGGAATAGGTTCTCTACTAGAGTGATTTAGGTAATACCACGGCCGGCGCATTCATTGATACATGCGCAAAATATAGAAAAAGTCGTCGGACCCCTGTGGTTACTGAGTAGGAGGCTTTAATTGGTGTTCAGTTAATGCACCAAAACACTAGACAGATCAAAGCAGTCTGACATGTTTCGCAAATTGTTTCCAAAGTTTATAGACACATAAATACGACACTGCAGTTTATGTAAAAAGGTGGCATTTGTAAACGTCGATTACATGCATAGAGATATGCGACACATACTGCTGTATCAATAGCACGCATAGCATTTGAAGCTCAGACATAGCATTAGGGGAAGTTCACACAGAAGCTACGTCTTGTCAAACTAACACAGTTTAGTAGCCCTGTTAGTAGGAAGCAACCTTTAGCAACTGTTGAGTAGCAAGCCACTAAGTACCATAGGACGTTAAATATATTGAACAAAGATACACAATAATTCGATACCTTATCAGGTCAGAATACGACATCCTATTCACCCCGGAAAGGAAAATATGGAGAATGGGCTCCAGCCCCAGTGGCCAGCTCCAGCTGTGAACGCTGCCACCCAGGTTCTTGATTCCTTAATCGAACTCGGGGGTCTCACATAGACTTGTTCCCAGAATAATTTTCATATGTCTCTTATACGTGATGAGAGTGTAACATCCCATCACGCATCGGACTCTGGTGAATTCTGTTGATCTTTCGAATGACATGGTGTGTATTGTAGGATCGGATATGTGTGTGGGTCTGTATTTGTGTGCGTCGGTGGTGTGAGTGGGTTACACACATGAACAACTACAGTTGTACCAATAAAGAGGAATAGAAAAAGGAAAATATGGTTATTCGCACTGGGACTAAAATTGGATGAACGCAGATAGTTCTACAACACATGAGCCACTGGTTTATTGCCTACAAATTCCTAAAAGTTTAACAACAAAGCACTATTTTCAGCAAATGAACTAACATATACGTTACATAACCTCTGCCCCTCTCAAAGATATACATACAAGTCAGAACCCGGGGCGGCATGCCTAGAGCTAATGGGCAGCAAGTTCTGGCATCTAGTAAGATTACAAGCAAATCCTAATACAGCACTGTTCTATACTAGCCTTTTGCTATGACCAAGAACATTTTCTACATTACAACTGTCAACTGCAAGGGTCAATCAATGAGATATCCACATTCTGAAACAGACTACCTGCGAAATCTGCATCCTATTGAGAATGGTCAACTGAGAAAGCAAGCCTATGTAGCTTTTTGCTGTGTGTTTCCTCCACACGCCCTGCGCGTTCAATACAAAACAATTGATGAGAATCATACAATGAGAAGGCTAAATGCGGTATCCAAACATTCGCTCTGAAAACAGGGATGCACTTGCAAGAGTTTCACTGTCAGATTCCTCCTTATTCAAACTATGGCCATCCATATTTTCGTCCCGTACCGTTTCCACATGTTTGTATTCCTTCCCTGCCTTCTCTTTCTCAGCTGAGCTAACTGCTACTTCTTCCTCCATTTAGTCATCTAGTATATAGAAGAAATAATGTGTTAAGCCCATCTATGAACAAAGACAAGCATATTATGGATAAATAAAACATTGGCCTGTATCATCAACCATAGGCAATCGCACCAGAGTTTACATCTTTGTCAACATCTGAGTGAGCAAGAGAACTGGATGAACCTGAATCATTAACACCAGTTCCACTATTCTCTTGAACAAACTTTTTGCCTTTTGAAATGTTTCTAAGTTTGTTTTTTGGCTGTCCCTTCCTCTTTGGAGGTGATGATCTAAAACAATGGATGAATCAAATGAACTGCACTATGGTACCAAGGTCAACTCATTATTTAAGTTCCACATGGACTTACCTCTTTGTTGACATCTGTTGGCTTGGCAGAGTTTGCTTGATGGTTCTAGTTCTCTCCTGTGCTCTGCAGGTGTGATCACAGATCAAATGTATAAATGGTATCAAATTAGAAAAGGGTGATCAGTTGTTAAGCGAAAGGGAGTTATTTGATGCTAAACACTGATATTCAGAGAGTATCTGTCAAATGAATAGAAGCGTAGCAAAATTGAAATTTGAAATTGATCCGGGAATACAAATATGTGTGCGTGTGCGCACGCGCGCGTGGACGGTGTGTGTGTGGGCGTGTGTGTGCGCGCGTGTGCGTGCATGTGTGTGACTGTGGAGGAGGATGGGGTGTAGAAGAAATACTACTAACTCTGACTTTCTTTTTACGGTCGTTAAGCAAACTAGGAAGTATAAATTTGCACTAGCTATCTTGTACTGAACGACAAAAGAATGGAGGGAGTATTTAAATAAAAAATAGCACTTTATGAAGTTCCCACACAATCACATGCTAGCATTAGTATTATCTATTTCTGGCTGTGCTGTGAATCGCGGTGTGCGTAGGGGAAGGAGCAGGTGCGAAGTAGAGGAGAGGGATGGTAATGGGTCGGGTTCGGATCGGGTGGAGCAAAAACCCGCCTGAAACAAAAGAGATTGTGGGTGAAATTTGACACCGGCACCCGCGGGTGAGAATTCGACCCGCACCCGTCGGGTTTCAAGTGCCCGTCGGATTTGACTTTTTTATAAACATACTACAACATTTAATAAATAAGTCTAAGAAATCATCCATTTTAAATGGCAATGCAACAAAAAATATTAAGTTGCTTATAAAGATTGTAAATATAGGTTGCGATAAGTAAGATGAAACAATTAAATTATAGAAAACAATCAAATTTGACTCTAAAATTTTAAACATGAATTATTTCAGGTACCCGTCGAGTACCCGCGGGTGCAAAGTAAAACCCGCACCCGCGACAAGTCGGATCAGGTGCGGATTAGACCCGCAGGTGGAAAATCACACCTGCACCTGCACCCGTCGAGTGTAAAACCCGTCAGGTACCCGCACCCGCGGGTGGGATTGCCATCCCTAGTAGAGGAGGGGATGCTGCGCAGGGGGTAGCGAGGAGGGAAAAAGCTGCCACGGCGACTGCTAGGTTCTACAACCACAGTGGCCAAGTTAGAAAACAACCCGTAAGACAATTTTATTTATTCCTTGATCGATTACATGGGGGAAGGGGCACATTATATAGGACAGGGGCCTGCGTGCCCCTCCTAGATTTGTGGCCAAGCGGTTGGGGAAAGCCCAACCGACTCTATCTCTTATTTCTATCTATAACACATTATATTATTATTTCCTTCTCTAACAGATTATTTTCTCCTAATCCAGATTATTTCACTCTAAGCTTTGTTTAAAAAAGCGTCCTAGGCGGCCGCCTAGGCATTGAGCGCCGCCAAACCGCTTCGCTTTTCGCTAGGCGGTGACGTTAAGCGGTCAGAGTGCTTTTTCCCCACTTTTTCCCACTTCGGTTCGAAGCTTAAGTCTGCTTTCCACCACTTTTTGTGTTCATATAAAAGGGACATATAACTCTAATTTTTTTCTTATGCCTATCGGTGGTGGTTGTTATTTGAAGGATGGTAGTGCCCTGCCTTAGTGTCTGGATACCTGCACAAGACAGTGCCACACTCTATCTTATCTCATCTCATTGTTTAATTAAATATTTTTTAACTTAAAACTACATATATATATATATATATAATATATTATATAATTTTAACTATGCTTTTTGCGAAACGCCTAGGCGCCGGCGGCGTAGATGCTAGGCGGAGCCCCTCCAATCGCTTTTTTCTACCGCTTTTTTAAACACTGACTCTAAGTGCCCAGACGGTTGGGAAAGCTCAACCACCTCTATCTCTTATTTATATCTATAATACACGTATTATTTATTTCTATCTCCAACATATTATTCTCTTCTAATCCAGATTATTTCTCACTAATTGAATCTTCTAGAGTTTTCATGTACTGCTACTGCTGCTGCCTGCGCCTTAGGCCGCTGTGCTGCTAGTGCCTTTGTGGGTCATGCGTACATAATGGCAGCCCACAAAGGCATCCACGGCAGGCTGTGACATGACGCTTGCGAGAATAACACACAATCACAAGCTAGCATTAGTATTATCTATTTTTGGCTAGGTGGAAGAACACTTGCAAGAATAATTTGCATAGTTATTAAGGTGGTAAGACGACATAAGGTGACATACCCTTTTTTATTTTTTAAGCGGTAAGGCGTAAGGCGAGGCGTCGTCTTACTAATATATAAATATTGCAAAATATAGAAATAAAATATCAAATATAGTAGCATCTACTAGTAAATCTGTCAACTAAAAAGAAAAACACAAGAGAAGAAAAGATTGCATGTGCCTTATTTCAGTGGCTCATCCAGCCCACTACCACCAGCCCAACACTCTTATTTACCCTAAACCTACTCAGACTCCCCACCCCAGCCGCTTCTCTCTCCCCATCGGCCATCTCTTCACGCGGGCGCCACTGCCGACACCTCCTCTGCGCTCGGGTGCGGCCGCCGCCGCCTCCCCTGTGCGCGGGCGCCGCCACCGCCACCTCCTCTACGCCTGGGTGCCGCCACCACCGCCGCCACCTCCTCTGTGCACAGGCGGCGGCGCCGCCGCCCCTGTCCGCAGAGGCCGCCACCGCCGCCTCCCCTGTGCGCGGGCGCCACCGCCTCCCCCCACCTTACGTCGGGATCTAAGGCGACGGGACACCTTAAGCACCTCTGGTGCCTTACTGCTTAAGTGTCACTTAAGCGACGCTTAAGCGACGCCTTAACAACCATGATAATTTGTTTTAATTTATATGATGGAACCTGTTTCGGGTGGTTCTAGAACTCTACTGCAGTACCTTACACTACAATCTACATAGCAGATTCTAACTTCTAAGTGAATAAAAATATTAGCTTACCGCCTTTGTTTTTTCCCTGGAAGATCCTTCTTTTGCTTATGCGATATTTAATATATCAAACATTATCATTTATTGTTAAGGAAAGTAGTAGACAAGAAGTGAAAATATTGTTACCTTTACTGATGAATAATTACATTCAATTAGTTTCCACTTCTCTTTAGCCAAGTTAAGCACCTCAACATCTCCATCATCATACAGCATCTGTGGAAGAATGCAGAATCAAATTTAGTATGGCCGGTACAATTACAGATTTCTGTTAGGTTGGGCTATATCATTAATACAACTTTTGCATATAAAGTGTTTGCGCCCGCTAGGATACAGACAACTCTTTGGTGCAATTGTGCAAACAACTTTCCTAAGTCACACAATCTTCATCCTTTGGTTACTGCTTTTTTCACTAAAGTCCTTCACCTGACAACAATGTCCACACTTTATTTTTTATTTGCATGCTAGGTATAGGGGTTAAGTGAAAAAAATGCAGTGAGCCCAGGATGGAGATCGTGTAGCTAGGAGAGTTGTTTGCAAGATTGCACCAAATAATTGTTTGTGTTATAGTTGTCCCCTCAGGTGCTTATACTTGTACTAAAGAGAACTGAATTGCTACTGTTAGCCACAATCGTTTCTGCCAAAAACAGTGGTATAAAGAGCAACTTACACTCTATTGCAGTATGCCAGTATTACAGCCTTGCAGCGTCATTGTGATAGCATTGTTTGCCCTTGGAAAGCAAAGTTAGGATAAAAATATTGTTGCAGATAGGGATATCAGTTTCAAATAAAGAGAACATAGTTATGCCTTCCACAACAAAAGAATCTGCTGAAAACTTTGAAATGTACAACCTGACCTACACTCATTGGGAATGTCATCTTTTGAAAATAATAACAACAAGAAGAAAGCCTCTGTCCCAAGCATATTGGGTAGGTTAGATATGTGTAAGGGCCTCAGTTTTGGCACACATTTGAAGTGTTCATCACCACACCACACCAATTTTCACTCCATTCGGAGTTGATCTTGACATGAGTTAAGTGGGACGAATTCAAACTTTATTTGAATTCAAAACTGAACTTGTGCTGAAATTCACTCAAACCGAACCCAATTTGAACTCTATTCGATTCAAATGGCTCAGGGGTGAATAATTTGATTCACCAGGGGTATTATGGGGCTCACTGTTTACAACAGTGATTAGGAGTAAATTTCAGAGGTTAAGACCCCAGGTGGGACCTACCTGTCATAGAGGGGAGAAGGAGAAACTTGCACCCAAAGTCAGAGTCTCGGTGGGAAATTCCACCAAGCAGCTGTCAGCTGTGCCACCGAGCAGCTACCGGCACCACCAGCTGCTTCCCTCTCCGCGCGCTGGCGTCCAGGGCGGCAGGCTCGCGCCCCCACGCGACCGGCACCGCCTCAACCGAGCAGGAGTCGGCCGGCTTTATCTTCTCGCGGGCAACCCGAGCAGCGGCATTGTTTCTCGCCGCAGCTCTCTGCTCAATCGGGAAAACCAGCAAAACCATCTCCTCCTCCGTCCCTGAGCTGCTAGACAGCCACCTGAGCTCGCACTCCACCTCTCCAATGCCAAAAACCTCGAGCTCCGACCTCCTTTGCCCAAAGACGATCGCCACCGCGGCGACCTAGCCTCAGCCGAGAGTCAGGCGCCCGTGGGCAGCGTTCCACAGGCGTCTTCACGGTCCAGCGAGAGAGGCAACAGGAGCGCGCGACCACCGTGCTGCTCTCCTCCAAGTTTGGAAGCCAACCGTGAAGAATCCGCAGAGAATTTCCAGTTTGTGCTCTGGCAACCGTAAAACAAGCTTCCGGTACGGTTTCTTTAAATTCTCGCTCTATGATCTTTCGGAGGTCATCAAATCTTACACATAGACGCTGGGCTAGCCGGCGATCAAGTTCTTTTCCGCATCCGTAGCGTGAAACTGTCTAGGAGTGACGAATTTCGGGCTCGATCGAGGGCGGTCATGGCGGGCACGATCGGTCACACGGTGCCGACCGACTTACCGCCATCCGTGAACCCTTTTGGCACCTTGTCGAGCTTCCTAGAGGTACACTGATGCTGTAGGACCGTTTGTTCGAGGTGTTGGTGGGTTTAGAAACCACGGTCGATGGTGTCGAACCTCAACCGAGGCCGCGGCACGTCGCCGAGCTACTCCGGTCACCCCCAGACCAACCTGTCACCACCGACGTGTTCCTCGACGTCGACAACCCCCTGGCGGTGATTTTCAGACCATGGGAGGTCCGGCAGCGGCGAGCCGGCGAGCCCCGAGTCTGCTCCGGCGAGGTCGGCGGCGCGGGCGCGAGAGAACGGAGGGAGGAAGACGAAGCCGGCTGGCCCACGTGTCAGCGGCTGAAGAATTTAAATCGGGATCGGGTGAGGCCAGGGATCGGCTGTGCTGGCGCGCGAATACCCTGTGAGCTCTGGTGTGCCGGACACCTCCGCGCTCGACACGTGTGGTATCTCCGGTGTGCCGGACACCTCCGCGCTCGACACGTGTCCCCGCGGGCCCCGAGAGTTTAAACTTTTCCCCCGATTTTCAGAATTCTTCCAAACTTCAAATCCTCATAACTTTGGCTAGAAAGCTCCAAATCGGGTGAACCAAATTTTGTTGGATTCAGCTCTCTGAGCACTTTCCAGCAATACCAATTTCAGCTCATGAAAGTGAATAGTTTTCCAGAATTAAATCCCTAAATTTTAAACTGTTGGGAATTTTTTCTGGAGAACTACTTTATGAAAAATTCTGAAATTTGGCTGAAAGGTTCATTGGAAAATCCCTGAATCCCAGTAAAATTTTCAGACTCATCCAAGTTCATTTAGTTACCCTAATTGGGTGATTAAGGGAACTGCCCAGAGAAAATAGCAAAATGTACAGAAACATTTTTCAGATTTTCTCCAATCTTAATTAGGACATAACTTTCTGTAGAATTCTTCAAATGACATGAAACCAACTCCATTAGAACCATCTTAAAGTCTAGTTTCCAGAAAGTAATGGTTGGATCCATGAAAACCCCTGGAATCATCCAGAGGTTCAAATATTGACCAAATGGGTTTCTATTTGTACAAGGTTCAAATGAACTTTGTTTCCAATAAAACTTGGTCACAACTCTGGTTAGGATCCTACCAGTCCACCATAAAAATTTCAGAACCAAAGGGAAGGGCTAGCTAGAGTTATTAGCAATGATGTATTCCAGTTCACACATTGCACTCAAATTAACATGTAGTATTGTATTAAACGTGTAGTCACTGAAGAAGAGACCCCAGAAGTGCTGGATTTCCTTCTCCAGGACGAAGAACTAACTAATGACCAGCAGCAACAAGGCAAGCCCCGGTTTGCATTAACCTTTTATAAGTTTTACTTTGTTTACATGTGTCATATGAAGTATGTATGTGCATTAGGTATAGGATGAATGAAACCCCACTTGCATAACCAAAGGTTCCTAAAAGAGTGAGGGTAGTGTCTAAGACCTCGAGTAGACAGGCTATGCTTAATGAGTCATAGGACTTCGGTACAAGTCGAGTAGTTGGAATCTACTCGCGAGATAGGCTTGGGACACACGGGTTCGGTTGAGTGATGTGAGATCACTTTAGTAATGAAAATGAGACTAGGCAGGGGCTAGGGCGCAGAAAGAGAGAGTCTTGTGTGCGCGGCCCTGCCCGTGTCGATTGAGGACCGATCCGTGTGCGGCCCTGCTGAACAAGTATTGAACGTACCGAAGGCATATCGGATATATGGGCCCCGATAAACTGATGTAGCCTAAACCTCCGGGCGTCGAGGCATAACGCACCAATTTATAGGTGTAGGCTGAGGGCAGCAAGGTGAAAATCTGCCAACGGGCATAGAGAGATGCTCCGTGTGGGGAACCTCCTGCTCGTTTCGGTGCGACCGGTTCGACGTTTGGGCTGTTGGGTGAAAGGTTGTCCCGTACGACATCGAGTGAGCGTGCTGTGCATCTCCACGGGTGGGCGTACGTGACGTGCTCTTTGGGTTTCCCTGCAGGTGTATATCAAGTCGATTCGCCGTCCCTCGCGGTGACGAGTACCGCTTGTTCACTGCGTCGTAACGTAGACTAATGAATGAAATGTTATAATTCAATATTGCTGCTATGATATAATTGTATTGCTACATGTGTGCCACCAAATATTGCTTACTAAATTTCAGCTTCATGAACTGTTAACTTGTTGCTAAAAGATGAATTAAGTATGAACTTGTAGGCGTGTCCATTTGCTGCAACATTGCTATCCTGTGTCATGGGACACCTCATGTAGAGTTTCATGCTTAGGTGAGTCGTTTAAGCCTTGCTGAGCCTTCGTGCTCACGGTTGCTGCTTAAGTGTTTTTCAGGTGAGGAGCCACCCACGGACTCGGAGTATGAGTCCACCGGCGAGGGTTACCCTCCGTCGGGGACCACGGCTGAGTGGGAGCCGTACACGCCGCGCTGAGCTGAGACGTGCAGCTAGTGTGGGTTGCCCTAGGGCTGGGCAACCGACTTTTGCTAGATAGGCGGGCGTGAGTTGTACAAAAGAAACTTCCGCTGTGTAATAAAGACCCTAGTTTGTAACTGAGAAGTGTACTACTTTGTACATTCAGTTGTTTTCCCATGTAATATGATGTGTTCTTATGACGTGTGCTGTCGGGTGTCGCATCGCACGGCACCACCCTCTGCGATCCTGGATGAGCGGATTCCGGTCCGCCACAGCCTGGTATCAGAGCTGCAGTGGGGATAGCACAGTACTAAAGGACTGCATTATGGGAAAAACTTAGGTATACGGTGAGGATTCGGTAGTTGCCCAAGTAAGGACTATATTAGCATAGTTACTTAAAGTGGCAAAGACTAACTTATGTGTTATAATTCTAAATTTCAATTATGTAACGACGCACCTACGCTCTGGTAAGTATGGTAAGGAACGCCACCGAAAGCGGTTCAATTTCGGTTAGCTCCCCTTGACGAGGAACGTGGTTCAGGGATAGAGTCTCACAGCTTGGTGTGAGATGTCAATATGAAACTCTTGGACTCTTCATGTTCCTGAGTTCATATGAAACGCTGATCCCTAGCGTGCATTAGGCAAGTAAGTGGAGACCCCATCGCGTGGTCAGTAACGCGAGAGTGTGTTCGTCTAGAAATAGCCCAGGAGGACATACGCAGCGCTTGCCATCGGCGTGCCCTGCAGGGCAGTAGGTGGTATCTGTTGGGTTGATAACATTCCCAACCGTGACGACCCGTTCATGACCTACTCGGGTTCCCCGTCGTGTGGTGTTGAAACACGATCATGTACCTTGAGACGTGACTTAGCTCAAGGACGGCCGTATGGCAATGATACGGGCGTTTGTATTTACTTTTAAATATGGAACTGCCTGAAATGAACAACCTTTGAGTGCACCATCATTGTGTGGTCTTCTGCAGGTACTAACCACGTATGTACCCGTGTAGAAAACGTGTGCGAGAGATCGTCTAGTGCCACACTTGAGACGTATATACCGGTATGATCCGGTTAGGATTTTCTTTTGTGAGGAACGTAGTACCGAGATATTGTAGGCATATGCATGAGAATAATGATAACAAAGAATTAAAATCTATAGGTTCAACATTTAGGACCCTGGTTGGGTATAAGAAAGGGATAGTGGAGCAGTATAGCCAAAAGTATGAAAAGCAGAGTGCTCTGTTTTGGGCAGCAAGGTTGCCGAACTTTAGCAGAGCACAACTCACAGGTCTTTTAGCCCAGAGAGGTGTGCTATATAGTTCTGGAAAGGTATTGAAGTACTCTATAACTTTGTTGTAGACTTCCAGAGCTTAAACTCACCTTAAGATGGCTAAAATCTCAGAGGAATGTAAACTGTCCAGAACCAGGACAGAGTAAAACATTCTCTGAACTGTTCTGTTTTTCAAACATAACTCCCAGTAGAAAAATCAAAAAATTGTCATATAATACCTCCTTAGAGAGAGTAGAAGATGTGTGACATCTTTGCAATTCAATGATTCTGAAATTTCAGCACAGAATTTAATGGAAATCAGGGTTGAAAACAGCCACTTCCAAGGGAGGTGCTGTTAAAATTCTTGCAGAAATTCTGCTGACTTTGAATTAGCATAACTTTTTAACCAAAGCTGATATGGGGGCAAATGAATACTCGTTGGAAAGATACTGAAGTTAACTTTAACTTTGGTATTCTACTTGAGTCATGAAAATGCCCATAACCAGATCAAAACTTGGGATAGGTAGAAACTGGTCATTCTGACAGAAGAATGACAGTTGAACCCATTGGAGAGGGTGTTGTACCCCAAGGGTGGTATACGTGATGACAACGTGATAGTAATGTCTCGTGGTGGCCAAACCTAGTTATGGTGAGCTTCCAAAGTGGAAGTTCATCAAGTTGGATTAAACTAGCTTGTGTTTGGTCTGGTAATGGTGTAGCTTGTGCAAAGTTATTACATTATCTACTTACGAGATATATCGCATGTTGTTGTTGTCATAATGTTTTACGCCCATGTTTATTGGACTGCATGCAAAATGTTGCGGGACTGATGATTATTGTCGGGTGGTTGCAGATGGTTCGTACTAGGACCACGCACGAGGTTGGTGGCTCTAGCCAACAGGGAGGCGATGACTCCCAGCCACCGGCCTACGACAGCACCCCGCAGCAGCAGCCACCACCGCCGCCTCCACTCACTCTAGCGGATGTGATTGCGGCACTGGTGGGAGGTCGTGAGGAGCAGACCGACCTGCTCTGTACGATTGTACAGAATACGTCCCAGGCGGGGGACGTCAAGATAGAGGGCCTCGTGAGCCCCGTGAAGTGTCGTACTCGGATTTCATGAGTACGCACCCTCCAGTATTCACCGAAGCCGAAGAACCACTGGAGGCGGACAACTGGCTGCGGACCATCGAGTCCAAGTTTGGGCTGCTCCAGTGTACGGAGCGGCAGAAGACCCTGTTCGCAGCACAGCAGCTCCACGGTGCCGCTGGTGCGTGGTGGGCGAATTACGTCGCCTCACGTCCGGCTGGCCATGCCGTGGAATGGCAAGAGTTCCGGGAGGCGTTCCGCGCCTATCACATTCCTCCCGGAATCATGAAGAGGAAGTTCCAAGAATTCTTGGAGCTGAAGCAGGGCGGGAGGAGTGCCCACGACTACTCCCGTGCCTTCAACCATCTGGCGCAATATGCGTCAGACTACATCTCCACTGAGGAGAAAAAGCGGGAACACTTCTATCGGGGGTTACACCCCGAAATGAAGACCCATCTCGTTCAGTGGAATCGCGGCACATTCAATGACTTAGTCAATGCCGCGATCATGCAAGAGGACGCTCAGCGGGAGTTGGCAGCTGAGCAGAGGAAGCGCAGCGCTCCACCTAGCAGCGGTGGTGGCGCGCCCCAGAAGTACCGTATGGTGTATCGGACACCATCCGGCAGCAGTGGCATCCACCGGCGTGACCTCAACGGTTCGGGGGACGTCCGTTCCAGTCACCCTCGTTCCGTCCGCCGATGCCACCACCAAGACAGCAACAGCAACAGCAGCAGCAGACGGTACCCCGGGCGTTTCCACCGCCACAACGCGCCCCGGGATTCCGTCCACCGATCAGCGGGGGACCGCCCCGTTTCACCTGCTTCACGTGTGGCCAGGCGGGCCACTTCGCGAAGGACTGTCCCCAGGGACAGCAGAGCAGCGGGCAAGCCCAGCTCCAGGGCGGTGCTCGAGGCCGACCTCCGGTGAAGAAGGTTGGTCAGCGGACTGGAGGCGTCCGCAACCTCGACAATGAGGACGCCCCAAAGGGAGAAAACGTGCTGGCGGGTACGTTTACTCTCAACCATCAAGCCATCGTCATACTTTTTGATTCTGGTGCAACCCACAACTTTATAAGTGCATCGTACGTGGTTAAGCATCAGCTGGAAGCCTTTCCAACCGAGTGTTCGTATATGATCTGCTCACCGGGAGGAAAGATTTCAGCAACGATGATGGTTCCAAAAGCACCACTGTGCTTAGGTGGGAAGATATATCCCACCACTATGATTATCCTAGGGGGGCAGAAGATTGATGCAATCTTGGGAATGTCATGGCTAAGCTACCATGGCGCTGTCCTGGAAACACTATCACGGAGGGTTCACCTCAACTCTCCATTACACCGTCCGCAGTCCCTCCTATTAGATAATCCAGTCCGGGAAGTTTCAGCGATCAATAGTGCTGAGGCTCTCAAGTTAGAAGACATCCCCGTAGTCCGGGAGTATCCCGACGTGTTCCCGGATGATCTACCGGGCATGCCACCTGAACGGGATGTCGAGTTCAAGATTGAGCTCGCACCCGGGACTACGCCCATATCACGGAGACCATACAAGATGGCTCCAAATGAGCTGGCTGAACTGAAAGAACAGCTCAATGATCTGTTGAGCAAGGGTTTCATTAGGCCGAGTTCCTCGCCTTGGGGATGCTCGGCGCTATTCGTGAAGAAGAAGGATGAGACCCTGAGGCTGTGTGTGGATTACCGGCCGCTCAACGCCGTCACTATCAAGAATAAGTACCCACTGCCCCGCATCGACATATTGTTTGATCAACTTGTGGGTGCAAGTGTGTTCTCCAAGATGGACCTTCGCTCTGGATATCACCAGATAAAGATCCGGGCGGAGGATATCCTGAAGACGGCCTTCTCAACGAGATATGGATTATATGAATATCTCGTCATGTCCTTTGGTCTCACAAACGCTCCAGCTCATTTCATGTATCTCATGAATTCGGTGTTCATGCCGGAGCTGGACAAGTTCGTGGTAGTGTTCATCGACGATATCTTGGTGTACTTCAAAACAGAAGCCGAACATGCCGAACACTTGCGGATCGTTCTTCAACGATTGCGAGACCACAAGCTCTACGCCAAGTTCAGCAAGTGCGAGTTTTGGATCAGCCAAGTGCCATTCTTGGGACATATCATCTCAGCTGAAGGCATTGCGGTTGACCCAAGCAAAATAGAGCAAGTGCTGAAATGGAAAGCTCCCACTTCAGTTCATGAAGTCAGAAGCTTCCTCGGGTTGGCGGGATACTACCGGAGATTCATTCCAAGTTTCTCCAAGCTCGCTAAGCCGATGACAGAGTTGCTGAAGAAAGGGAAGAAATATGTTTGGAACACGGCGTGTGAAGGAGCGTTCCGAACATTGGTGAAGCATCTCACAACAGCCCCGGTGTTAGCTCAGCCGGATACAACAAAGCCCTTCGACGTGTATTGTGACGCGTCCGGTATTGGGCTCGGCTGCGTGTTGATGAAGGAAGGACGTGTGGTCGCTTATGGCTCACGCCAACTTCGGAACCATGAGCAGCATTATCCCACTCATGACCTTGAGCTTGCTGCAGTGGTTCTGGCGCTGAAAATGTGGAGGCACTATCTACTGGGGAATTTGGTGCATCTCTACACCGACCACAAGAGCTTGAAATACATTTTCACCTAGAAGGAGCTGAACATGAGGCAACGGAGGTGGTTAGAATTAATCAAGGACTATGAAATTGAGATTCACTACCACCCCGGCAAGGCGAATGTGGTTGCCGACGCGCTGAGTCGGAAATCACATGTCCATCACCTCACCATTACACCGGTGGAGGAGGAAGAGCCAAGTTTATACTTGGTTCCTTATGGATCGCTATACAACCTTGCCCTCATCCCTACTATTAGGGAGGACATCATTGCAGCTCAGAAGACGGATAAAGGCATGGCACATCTCCGGAGACGGATAGACAATGGAGAGATCAAGTGTTTCCGGAAGGATGATGAGGGGACGCTATGGTTTAATGACCGCATAGTCGTGCCCCGAGATATGGAGTTAAGGAAAAAGATCCTCGATGAAGCTCACTTGTCTAAATACTCCATTCATCCGGGCAGCAACAAGATGTACCAAAATTTGAAACAGAAATTTTGGTGGACACGGATGAAGCGGGAGGTAGCGAAGTACGTATCCGAGTGTGATACGTGCCGCCGAGTGAAGGCTGATCACATGAAGAAATCAGGGCTGTTGCAACCCCTGAAGATTCCGGCATGGAAATGGGAAGATGTGAGCATGGATTTCATTGTGGGATTACCCCTAACATCCAACAAGCATGATTCCATATGGCTAATCGTTGATCGGTTAACCAAGACGGCTCACTTCATTCCGATGAATACACGTTACAATGCCGGCAAATATGCGGAGCTGTACATAGCGAAGATTCTATGCCTATACGGGGTACCCAAGACCATCGTCTCAGATCGAGGTGCATTATTTGTATCTCGCTTTTGGGAGCAGCTACACGCTGCATTGGGTACTAAGTTGATCAGGAGCTCCGCCTATCACCCTCAGACAGATGGCCAGACAGAGAGGGTGAATCAAGTTCTGGAAGACATGTTGAGAGCATGTGCCATCCACCATGGTAGGAACTGGGATGATCACCTACCATTGGCGGAATTCTCGTACAACAACGGCCATCAAGCGAGTATTAAGATGGCACCATACGAAGCTCTCTACGGTCGTAAATGCCGCACCCCGTTAAATTGGTGCGAATCCGGTGAAAGGGTCACCTTCGGGGTTGATGTGGTGAACGACGCCGAAGAGCGCGTTTGGACAATTCAAGCTAACTTGAAGGCCGCTCAATCCCGGCAGAAGAGCTATGCTGATAAGAGGCGTAGACCGTTGCACTTCGACGTCGGTGAACGCGTGTACCTCCGCGTGTCTCCAATGAAGGGCGTGCACCGGTTCGGTGTGAAGAGGAAGCTCGCTCCCCGTTTTATTGGACCCTACACTATCACCGAGAAGTGTGGACCAGCGGCATATCGATTGGAACTACCGGCATCTCTTGCTGGTGTCCATGATGTTTTCCATGTTTCGCAACTGCGAAAATGTTTGAAGCATACAGCTGCTGTTCCTACCGAAGACATCGGCGAATTGAAACCGGATTTAACATATGATGAGTATCCGGTGGACATTCTTGATGAGAAAGTCCGAACCACGCGTAGCAGAACGATGTGGTTCTACAAAATACTCTGGAATAACCACACTGTGGAAGGAGCGACGTGGGAGAGCGAGGAATTCCTTCGTTCAAATTACCCGGAGTTCATGGCTTCTCAACACGAGTAAGTCCCTACTACATCGCTATCTCTTCTTTTGTAATCTTGGGACGAGATTCTTTTAAGGGGGGAGGAATGTAAGGGCCTCAGTTTTGGCACACATTTGAAGTGTTCATCACCACACCACACCAATTTTCACTCCATTCGGAGTTGATCTTGACATGAGCTAAGTGGGACGAATTCAAACTTTATTTGAATTCAAAACTGAACTTGTGCTGAAATTCACTCAAACCGAACCCAATTTGAACTCTATTCGATTCAAATGGCTCAGGGGTGAATAATTTGATTCACCAGGGGTATTATGGGGCTCACTGTTTACAACAGTGATTAGGAGTAAATTTTAGAGGTTAAGACCCTGGGTGGGACCTACCTGTCATAGAGGGGAGAAGGAGAAACTTGCACCCAAAGTCAGAGTCTCGGTGGGAAATTCCACCGAGCAGCTGTCGGCTGTGCCACCGAGCAGCTACCGGCACCACCAGCTGCTTCCCTCTCCGCGCGCTGGCGTCCAGGGCGGCTGGCTCGCGCCCCCATGCGACCGGCACCACCTCAGCCGAGCAGGAGTCGGCCGGCTTTATCTTCTCGCGGGCAAACCCGAGCAGCGGCATTGTTTCTCGCCGCAGCTCTCTGCTCAATCGGGAAAACCAGCAAAACCATCTCCTCCTCCGTCCCTGAGCTGCTAGACAGCCACCTGAGCTCGCACTCCACCTCTCCAACGCCAGAAACCTCGAGCTCCGACCTCCTTTGCCCAAAGACGATCGCCACCGCGGCGACCTAGCCTCAGCCGAGAGTCAGGCGCCGTGGGCAGCGTTCCACAGGCGTCTTCACGGTCCAGAAAGAGAGGCAACAGGAGCGCGCGACCACCGTGCTGCTCTCCTCCAAGTTTGGAAGCCAACCGTGAAGAATCCGCAGAGAATTTCCAGTTTGTGCTCCGGCAACCGTAAACCAAGCTTCCGGTACGGTTTCTTTAAATTCTCGCTCTATGATCTTTCGGAGGTCATCAAATCTTACACATAGACGCTGGGCTAGCCGGCGATCAAGTTCTTTTCCGCATCTGTAGCATGAAACTGTCTAGGAGTGACGAATTTTGAGCTCGATCGAGGGCGGTCATGGCGGGCACGATCGGTCACACGGTGCCGACCGACTTGCCGCCATCCCTGAACCCTTTTGGCACCTTGTCGAGCTTCCTAGAGGTACACTGATGCTGTAGGACCGTTTGTTCGAGGATTTTGGTGGGTTTAGAAACCACGGTCGATGGTGTAGAACCTCAACCGAGGCCGCGGCACATCGCCGAGCTACTCCGGTCACCCCCAGACCGACCTATCACCACCGACGTGTTCCTCGACGTCGACAACCCCCTGGCGGTGATTTTCAGACCATGGGAGGTCCGGCAGCGGCGAGCCGGCGAGCCCCGAGTCTGCTCCGGCGAGGTCGGCGGCGCGGGCGCGAGAGAACGGAGGGAGGAAGACGAAGCCGGCTGGCCCACGTGTCAGCGGCTGAAGAATTTAAATCGGGATCGGGTGAGGCCAGGGATCGGCTGTGCTGGCGCGCGAATACCCTGTGAGCTCTGGTGTGCCGGACACCTCCACGCTCGACACGTGTGGTATCTCCGGTGTGCCGGACACCTCCGCGCTCGACACGTGTCCCCGCGGGCCCCGAGAGTTTAAACTTTTCCCCCGATTTTCAGAATTCTTCCAAACTTCAAATCCTCATAACTTTGGCTAGAAAGCTCCAAATATGGTGAACGAAATTTTGTTGGATTCAGCTCTCTGAGCACTTTCCAGCAATACCAAATTCAGCTCATGAAAGTGAATAGTTTTCCAGAATTAAATCCCTAAATTTTAAACTGTTGGGAATTTTTTCTGGAGAACTACTTTATGAAAAATTCTGAAATTTGGCTGAAAGGTTCATTGGAAAATCCCTGAATCCCAGTAAAATTTTGAGACTCATCCAAGTTCATTTAGTTACCCTAATTGGGTGATTAAGGGAACTGCCCAGAGAAAATAGCAAAATGTACAGAAACATTTTTCAGATTTTCTCCAATCTTAATTATTACATAACTTTCTGTAGAATTCTTCAAATGACATGAAACCAACTCCATTAGAACCATCTTAAAGTCTAGTTTCAAGAAAGTAATGGTTGGAGCCATGAAAACCCCTGGAATCATCCAGATGTTCAAATATTGACCAAATGGGTTTCTATTTGTACAAGATTCAAATGAACTTTGTTTCAAATAAAACTTGGTCACAACTCTGGTTAGGACCCTACCAGTCCACCATAAAAATTTCAGAACCAAAGGGAAGGGCTAGCTAGAGTTATTAGCAATGATGTATTCCAGTTCACACATTGCACTCAAATTAACATGTAGTATTGTATTAAACGTGTAGTCACTGAAGAAGAGACCCCGGAAGTGATGGATTTCCTTCTCCCGGACGAAGAACTAACTACTGACCAGCAGCAACAAGGCAAGCCCCGGTTTGCATTAACCTTTTATAAGTTTTACTTTGTTTACATGTGTCATATGAAGTATGTATGTGCATTAGGTATAGGATGAATGAAACCCCACTTGCATAACCAAAGGTTCCTAAAAGAGTGAGGGTAGTGTCTAAGACCTCGAGTAGACAGGCTATGCTTAATGAGTCATAGGACTTCGGTACAAGTCGAGTAGTTGGAATCTACTCGCGAGATAGGCTTGGGACACACGGGTTCGGTTGAGTGATGTGAGATCACTTTAGTAATGAAAATGAGACTAGGCAGGGGCTAGGGCGCAGCAAGAGAGAGTCTTGTGTGCGCGGCCCTGCCTGTGTCGATTGAGGACCGATCCGTGTGCGGCCCTGCTGAACAAGTATTGAACGTACCGAAGGCATATCGGATATATGGGCCCCGATAAACTGATGTAGCCTAAACCTCCGGGCGTCGAGGCATAACGCACCGATTTATAGGTGTAGGCTGAGGGCAGCAAGGTGGAAATCTGCCAACGGGCATAGAGAGATACTCCGTGTGGGGAACCTCCTGCTCGTTTCGGTGCGACCGGTTCGACGTTTGGGCTGTTGGGTGAAAGGTTGTCCCGTACGACATCGAGTGAGCGTGCTGTGCAGCTCCACGGGTGGGCGTACGTGACGTGCTCTTTGGGTTTCCCTGCAGGTGTATATCGAGTCGATTCGCCGTCCCTCACGGTGACGAGTACCGCTTGTTCACTGCGTCGTAACGTAGACTAATGAATGAAATGTTATGATTCAATATTGCTGCTATGATATAATTGTATTGCTACATGTGTGCCACCAAATATTGCTTACTAAATTTCAGCTTCATGAACTGTTAACTTGTTGCTAAAAGATGAATTAAGGATGAACTTGTAGGCGTGTCCATTTGCTGCAACATTGCTATCCTGTGTCATGGGACACCTCATGTAGAGTTTCATGCTTAGGTGAGTCGTTTAAGCCTTGCTGAGCCTTCGTGCTCACGGTTGCTGCTTAAGTGTTTTTCAGGTGAGGAGCCACCCACGGACTCGGAGTACGAGTCCACCGGCGAGGGTTACCCTCCGTCAGGGACCACGGCTAAGTGGGAGCCGTACACACCGCGCTGAGCTGAGACGTGCAGCTAGTGTGGGTTGCCCTAGGGCTGGGCAACCGACTTTTGCTAGATAGGCGGGCGTGAGTTGTACAAAAGAAACTTCCGCTGTGTAATAAAGACCCTAGTTTGTAACTGAGAAGTGTACTACTTTGTACATTCAGTTGTTTTCCCATGTAATATGATGTGTTCTTATGACGTGTGCTGTCGGGTGTCGCATCGCGCGGCACCACCCTCTGCGATCCTGGATGAGCGGATTCCGGTCCGCCACAATATGAAACCAAATAATTTTTATTTTTTTTAAAATGAAGTAAAAGAAAGAGAGGGATAAGGGCAACAAAATACGAGTAAACTAAAATTCTGACACATGAATTGGTAATTTCCATGCAGTCCTGTCATGAGCCAAATCTCTAGAACATTCAAATTCCTCAAGCCTCGTTTTACCACCTTCCCATGTCAACTTTGATCACTCTGTCCCTTCTAATAATTTCCATGCACTTTAGAGTCCCACTGTTAACCGTTGCTTCTGATGGTCTCTGCCAAATATGCCCAAATCACCCTAGTCGATATTGCAGTAGCTTCTTTTCAATCAATGTCACCCCTACCCTATCACATATCACCAAGTCCATAATTTGGTCTTTTTTTGTGTGATCACACATCCACTGTAGCATGCACATCTTTGTGAAACTAATTTGTTGGACATGTCACCTTTTAGTTGCAAATATTCCACCTCAAATAGCATCGTAGGTCCGATCACCATCCTATAAAACTTACCTCTCAGAACTATCCTATGTTGTAGTAACATAGTTATATAGCCGATCATAAGCCCGTACAAAGGAGGGGTTGTGATAGGCTTGGTGAGCCCATAACTACACTTACCCATTCTCATAAATGAGTATCTTTCAAAAATAAGTGGCATCTAAAATATTATTCTTGCATTTTGCTTTAGAAATAAAATTAAAATTCTTTTAGTGTTACATATAAGTAAATGACAAAGACAATCACTAGGATATTTGCAGTAATGTTATTTGGCATGTCAACATGAAAATTGCAATTTAAAATAATTTATAACAAATGTATAGACTAAAATGTTTAATGGCATTGTTGTAAGGCATCTGAACCCTTTTGTAACAACAGTTCAGAAACAAAACTAGCAAACAACAACAACAACAAAGCCTTTATCTCAAGCAAGTTGAGGTATGCTAGATATGAAACCCAAACTAAAGTTTTATATCCATAAGAATGGGTGATTTTCATTGTTGGATTATGTGTATGTAGGGTGTATTGGGCTTGGCCCATGTACCTAGCCCCGTGGGCAATATGTACCCTTGACTCTATTGGAAACCCTAATGCTATTGCCTCCTTCCAATTTGGTATCAACCAGTTTTCTCTCCCGACGTCCAACTCGCACGAGCCGCCGCCGCTGCCCCGCATTCGGGGTCGGCCACCGCCGGCTCAGCCACGCCGCCCTGGGCCGCCGCAGGAACGGCCGCGCCGCTCTGGGCCGCCACCGGCTCGCCAGCGCCTCCTGCGGCCGCCCATCCCTCGGGGTCGGCCGCCACCAGCTCGGCCACGCCGCCCTGGGCCGCCGTGGTCTGCCGGCGCCTCTATCGCGCCACCCTAGGCCGTCCCCGCCTCACCCGCTCCGCCTTGGGCCGCCAACGCCTCGCCTGCACCACCCCAGGCCGCCGCTGACGTACCAGCGCTTCCCTGGGCCGCCAGCGCCTCGCCTGAGCCACCCTGGACCGCTCCGCCCTCAGGGTCGGCCGTCGCCGGCTCGGCAGCGCCCCCGGGCCGCCGTCGCCTCGTCTGCGCCGCCGCTCGGTCATCTCCATCCGCCGCCTGGCTTCTTCCCGCAGCCGCCGCCTGGCGCTCAGCCGCCACCGGTGTGACGGACCGGAATCCGTATGCCTAGGATCTCAGAGGGTGGTGCCGCACGATGCAACACCCGACAGCACACACCATAAGACAAACATTGTATTACATCGGAAACAAACTGAATATGTACAAAGTAGTACAAACCTTCAGTTTACAACTAATTACAGGGTCTACAACAGCGGAAGCTAAATTTTTACAACTCACGCCCACCTAACTAGCAAAAGTCGGTTGTCCAGCCATATGGACAACCACACTAGCTCCACACCTCAGTTTAGCGCGCCGTGTACGGCTCCCACTCAGTTGTGGTCCCCGATGGAGGGTAGCCCTCGCCGGTGGACTCGTACCCCGAGTCTGTGGGGTAGTCCTCACCTGCAAAACACTCATAGCAGCAACCCTGAGCACGATGGCTCAGCAAGTCTCAACCGACGCTCCTACACATGAAACTCTACATGCAGGAAATAACCAACATAGGATGGCACATTGTAGCAAAGGACACGCCTACAAGTTTATCCATAATTCATCTGTTAGCCACAATTTAACGGTTCATGAATCTGAAATTTAGTGAGCAATATTTGGTGGCACACATGTAGCAATACAATTTATACATATCAGCAGAATTGAATCACAATATTGCATAATTTATCTACGTCACGACATAGTGAACAAGCGGTACTCATAAACGCGAGGGATGGCGAATCGACTCGATATACACCTGCAGGGATACCGGAATAGCACGTCACATACACCCACTCGTGGAGCTGCACAGCACGCTCACTCGATGTCATACGGGACAACCTTTCACCCAACAGCCCAAACGTCGAACCGGTCGCACCGAAACGGACAGGAGGTTCCCTACACGGAGCATTTCTCTATGCCCTTTAGCGGATTTCCACCTTGCTGCCCTCAACCTACACCTATAAATTGGTGCGTTATGCCTCGACGCCCGGAGGTATAGGTTACATCAGTTTATCGGACCCCATATATCCGATATGCCTTCGGTACATTCAAACTTGCTCATCAGGGTCGCACACGAATCGGTCCTCAATCGACACGGACAGGGCTGCGGCCACAAGACTTCCTTCTGATGCGCCCTAGCCCCTGCCTAGTCTCATTTTCTTACTAAAGTGATCTCACATCACTCGAACCAATCCCGTGTGTCCCAAAGCACATACTCGCGAGTAGATTCCAACTACTCGACTTGTACCGAAGTCTATACACATTAAGTATAGCATAAACTACTCGAGGACTTAGACGCTACCCTCACTCTTGTTGGAATGATCTTGTTATGCATTTGGGGTTTCATCCATCCTACACCTAATGCACATACATACCTCAAGTATATAAAGCAAAACTTTATAACTTGTTCAGTGCAAACTGGGGCTTGCCTTGTTGCTGCTGGTCAGATGTTAGCGTCTCATCCAGAAGTAGGAAATCCAACACTTCCCGGGTTTCCTCGCCTTCAGCGACTACACGTGAGCAATGTAACGATACGTCAATTTAAATGCAACGTGTTAAATTGAGTATGTAAAGACCATAACTCTAGCTATACACCCCTTTGGATCTGAAATTTTTATAGTGGCTTGGTAAGGACCTAACCAGAGACTTGACTACCTTTCATTTGAACCTAAGCTCATTTGAGCTCTGCACAAATAAAAGTCTAACTGGTCATTACTAGAGCTTCTAAGGACTTCCAGAGATTTTCATGGATAAAACCATTACTTTCTGGAAACTAGAGTTTGAGATCGTTCTAGTGGAATTGGTTTCATGTTATTTGATGAATCCTAGAGGAAGTTATGCCCTAATCAAGATTTGAGAAAATCTGAAAAATGTTTCTGTATATTTTTCCATTTTATCAGGGAAGTTCACTTAATCACACCATTAGGGGGACTAAATGAACTTGGATGAATCTGAAATTTTTCCTGTAACTCAAGTATTTTAAAATGAACATCCTAGCCAAATTTCATAATTTTCCATAAAGGAATTTTCCAGATAAAATTCCCAACAGTTTAAATTTTAGGAAATTAATTCTGGAGAAATAATAAGTTTCATGAGCTGAAACTTGTTTTGCTGGAAATTGCTCGAAAAGCACAAAATTTTGTTCACTTAATTTGGAGCTCCGTAGAAAAAGTTATGTCTAGTTGAAGTTTGAACCAAATTCTGAAATTCAAAGAAATATTTAAATCTTACACGTGGGCTCCACCCGTGCCTTTCTTCTTCCCAGCGCGCGCCCGAGCTCAGCGGCGGTGATCTCTGGCGATGTCTGCCGGAAAGGATTTCCCCGCCTCCTCTAGGGCTACAGCTCGCCGCCTCTACCTTTTAGGACACGAGGAACTCATCCCCGGGGTCAGCCGAAGATCTAGGTGGTCAGAAACTGGTCTGCGATGGGCCGCAGCTACGGAGCAACTCCGGCGACCTCTCCCGGCCCCTACAGAGGCTCATTCCGAGCAACTCTTGGCCCTACAGCTCCGTGGTGACCTTCTAAGCATGGTCATGGCGCTGGACCACCGTGAGAACGGCCGGAGATGGGAGCTCACCGTCGATCTAGGTCACATAGCGGCGGCGACTCGAAAAACTCTAATAGCAGCGCCAAAACTCGATGGTTTCTGATGATTTTTGATCCTAGGTCGCCGTGGGTACATGTAGAACATGTGGGTATCTTGGCATACGCGGTGGTGGACCGATCACCACGAAATTTGGGAACTTATGGGGCTCGGTTCATTGGACGCTCACGCGGTCAAAACCAAAATTCTTTCCCCACCATGGATGAAATGAGGAGAGGTCTTCACCGTGAGTTTGAGTGGAGTCAGGCAGTCCTTTTACGTGTAGCTTGCCGGGCACAAGGAAGCCCAAAGCATGCGGTCGCCGGTGAACCGAGAGTGGTCGAGCGGCGGCTGTTTGCTTCGGTCGTGCGAGGCAGCGGGTGGAAAGCGCGAGAGGTAATTTCACGTGGGCAGGGACGTGGCGATCACTTCAGCAGACGTTTCCACGGCTTAACCTGAGGTGGTGTGCGGTGGCTTCTTCACTCGGGCGCAGGAGCAGGAGGTGGAGGCTCCCGGGAGAACAGAGGCGGTTCTCTCCTCTCTCTCAGTCACTGACCAGTGGGTCCCCCTCCCCTCTAATTCCTTTTTTTCTTTTTTTCATTCTTGTTTTCACTGAAAAGATCTCAGATACTCACAATTGAATGAGATACTTAGCCCCAAAGTCATGAGTTGAATTTAATTTCCTCAATTTGAAATTGGTTTGGCTAGATTGCTTCACATTTGAATTTGCAATTCAAATTCAGTTTTGAATTAATGCAAATTTAGCTTCCGACAAGATGAACTCCAAAGAGGATGTAAATTGGTGGACTATCTCAGAAAAATGTGCTGAGTTTGAATATGAAGTCAGGTTTTGAATCCAAGTGATGAAAGTAGCTGAAATTTGAATTTGCATTCAAATTAGCCCTTTCACAAATGTCTCCAAAAGTGGCTCAAAAGGGCTTGGATATGCATGGAACTTGGCCTGCACCTTCCTAAGAAGATTTAGGATCTAAGGATGAGCTCAGCCTCTCATGTTTATGTGTATGAGTTCCTACTTTTGGATTTGGGGTTTTTCCTCTAATCACCCTCTTGATGGTGTTTACTTGCTCTTCACAAATTTTCATGGGCTATCCACCAAATGAACTGTGGTGTGGTGATGTGATGACAATTTTAGCAACAGAAATCCTGGTCTTTCACATCCCTCCCCCCTTAAAAGAATCTCGTCCCGAGATTACAAAAGAAGAGACGAAGATGTAAGAGGAATTACCCGTGATGAGACGCCATGAAATCCGGGTAGTTTGAGCGAAGGAACTCCTCGCTCTCCCACGTCGCTTCTTCAGCAGTGTGGTTGCTCCACAATATCTTGTAGAACCACAGCGTTCGGTTACGCATGGTCCGAGCGTCATCATCAATATACTGTAAGGGCCTCAGTTTTGGCACACATTTGAAGTGTTCATCACCACACCACACACCTCATTTGAGGAAAGTTGATGAACACAAATGAAGAGCATGTAACCACCATCAACATGCTTAATAGAGAACAAACTCACATATTGCAAAAGTGGTATTTCCCACATGTGATGTAGGTGGGCTGGACTTAGGAAAACTCCTACACTTTG